>CM061244.1:85162110-87662110 GCA_030848705.1 Heracleum sosnowskyi | reverse complement strand
AACACACCACATCTTTATCAATCAACACGTCCTCTACAAGATTCTTTCCTCGACCCACTATGGGGTCTTCCTCTAGATCCTCCTATGGATCTCCCTTTATCGGGTCTCCATCCATATCAAGGAGCGCATCATTAAATGCCTACTCGAAGGCCTCGGGATCTGGTATCTCAGAGTCCCATCCATCTATAACTCATACGAATCGAAGTGACTAACCATGAAGTCCTAAGTACGGTTTCCCAGAGGAAGTCCCCTCTCGGGCTTCATCTTAAACAGTCAGGGTCATGTCCTCTAACCCGACTAAGAACTTAATTTGAGCTCTAGATGCTCTTATCATTATTAAGGGTATTGTAAGACTCGATCTCCTATCGTTTCTGAGGACTGTAACCTAAAGCTCTGATACCATCTCTGTAACAGCCCCAAATCCGGGGTCCGGGATTTAGGGTTGTCACAATCCATGTACTCCTTGCCTTACCTGTATTACTCACACCATTCATAATTCACCTGCTTATGACCCCACAACATATGTCTCACACACACACACACACAGGTTAGAGTCTCAGAAATGACACAATACAACAACTGCGGAATAAATAACTTTTATTACAATGCCCAAATGTCTTTTGAATCTGTTACTGATACAATTTCTACGTAGTGGTACATTACCAGCTTAGCCTTCTTATGCTCACAATCCTCTAATACCATTCATGTCTATACATGAGTTGAATACCAAAAGCCGTAGCCTGATTCGATTGGTTCGTACTACTCTCGGGATCGCTGCTAGAAACTGCTTAATGGAAACGCCTTGCGAGGTATGTGCCGTCCCATAGGCATCCTGCTTCGCTGCTATATAATATATATAAAAATAATAGCAAGAGTGAGCGATAGCTCAGCAAGGTAATGAAAGTATGGCATAATTCTGCCCTTTTATTCAACCCAGAAATAAAGCGGGTATGCGACAATAATTTGTCAAAATATCTTGATACTGAAATCATTTCCTTATCGGAATGTATTCCAAAAATACCATTGTTGTATTTCAAATATCATCTCCATAATATTCTGCAAACTTTCGATATTCATACTATTGAACAAAGTTCTAGTATAGTATAAAAGATGAAATAACAAGGTACCTCAGTATATCCTTTCCGTAAAATATCTGCTATATAAATATAAGCAGACTATCAACATATAACTTAAAAGATGAAATTATAAGGAAAATTCAATATCATCTTTCATATCAAACATTTACCTCATATCATAATTTGGAAATAAATACAATGTAAAATATTTCCAATTCATTTTCTAAGGTCATCTGATTCCATATACCTTTTTCAAAACAATCATATACCTTTTTGTAATCTCATATGCTTTCTGATAACTGATTTCACTGCTTTTACTCCTCGAATCTTGAAGGAGTATTCAAATCATTTTTGATAGTTGGATACAAAGCTGATAAAGGAGTAGTTTCAAAAAGGTTTAGGACCGGGCAGTCCACTTGAGCAAACATTAAAACTTGAGAAAGGTCCCCCGAGTATTGGTAGTTTGAGCGAACATTTAAGTCTTTCTGCATATAGACTTAAACAGGAAATAGATTTGGGAACCTTCTCTATTCATCATAAAATTGACTGAAATATACTTTATTAGCTATCTAGGGTTTAAAATAGTTTTCACGAAATACTTCCTTAAGAAGTAGGGCTTTAAATAATTAATGCAAACTATATTTAATAAAGAATATTTATTTAGAAATAATTCTCAAGTACTTTCTTATCAAAAAGGGTAGATAACAACTATTCATCATATATTTAAAATATACCCTTAATAGATTAAACTCCAAATGATCTTTAATTTGTAAATCATTTATCGAGATTAATTGTAATAACACAATAAAATAACCCTAGATAGCAACTGATACCATTCTTAGTATGTAAAATAAATATAGAGAATATATAATATATCTCTAGATAACAACTGATACCATTCCCGGTCCATAGTACAAGTGCAGAGTATATTCCCCCTACTGAGGGTTTTGCTTAGCACATCAGCTCCAAAATATTACTATATCCATAGCTTATAAGTTCAAATTCATATCAATAACTTTTACTTAGCACCACAAGTATCATTTCGAAATCAGAAACACATAACATATATATCTCACTATCTTTTATTACCGTTACATCTATATACGATGTAAGGTTTGAAAGCATGCATCTATCATATCATATGCATCATCAGTATAATGTAATCTGAAATACAGCATGGGATTTAGAAAACGTGCATCTAATATATGTATACTTCAAAGTATGGTTTTAGAAACTTGCACGATACCTGGAACAAAGAATATATATATATATATATATATATATATATATTTTAATCAACAAGTATTAAACGTTCGAAAATATGCCCACTCTAATAATAGAGTAAGGTTTAGTAAACTTGCCTGATGCTCGAGAGGTGATAGGGCTCCTGACCATGTCGAACAATCTAGACAAAGTCAAACGAAAGCACACGGTTAATCCCCTCGATAAACCACTTATAACTCAATGCTTAAACACGTAAGCGAAACACAACCAAGGAATTACTAACTCGTTATAGGCTCATACTAAGTCCATGTTATCCGTTAAATACTTATATCATAAGTTTGGTTCGAAATCCATCCTCAAATCCAAGTTATACTTAACCATTTGGAACCTTGGTTTTTAAGTCTCGCTCTTAGTGGTTTTCACTTGCGCGCCCTCGACTAAAACATTTTTATAAAATCGAAACATAATCCTTTTAATTCGAATCTTTTTCGTGAGCCTTCCTAACTGTCTCTAGTATTATTCCTCAAAGTTTCACATTTTAATATGGCTCCGAAGTGGTCCAAATATATCCTCAAAGTTGCTGAACAGAGATGAGTCATTCTTCCGAATGGCGTTTACTAAAACTCACTTTTCTCCTAAACCGTAAATCGTAACGGCATGATTCTTGCGCTCACGTAAACTAGAAAAAAACCTCTACACACTCATGTTCCTCACTGAACCAAAAGAGGCAGTTAAGTTTCCGGACTCTAGGCAGTTTTTAGAGTTAACGGGAATCGGGCATTACGACAGCTATAAGCGTAACGTTTTCCATTTTCAAAACATACCCAAATCAACACCAAACAATCCCAAACTCACCATCCACCTTATACACCCTCCACTCAGTCAAATCCTCCATGAATAATCAAAACAAATTCATAACCCATCCTCCAAACTCAACCAACCATTCATCTAATTACTTAATCATGCTCTTAACTTTACATAAATATCAAAACCATTTCAAAACTCATATCAAACTCAAAGGGGCAGAGGTTTATACCTTCCTCCAAGCTTGCTTTCTGCCATACTCCTGATGTAGCCTTAGATTCTTGCTTAATACAACCTTTGGAAGCTACAAACTCATTATCAAAACAAAACAAAACAAGATACAAGTTACCATTCATCATCTTCTCCAACTGTTAATCACTGAATCGAATGGGTAAAACACAGAGGTGAAGCGAGCTCTTACCATGGTTGCATAGAGCTTCTCGAGAGCTTCGATTTGAGTGGTGGATCGCCAAAAACCGCCGAGAGAAACTCAAGTTATGATCAATTCTTTCTCCACCATTTTTCTTCTCTCTTTTCTCCCGAATTTTCCTTCTTCTTTTTCTTTTCTTTGTTTTGGTTAATAATGAAGATAATGCTGATTTTTGTATAAGAGAGGGGTGAGTCATCACCTTTAGTGCTTAGTCAGTGGACACGTGTCGCACATGCACGAGTTGGATAAAGTAGCTTTACTAGTTCGTTTCTTTTCACATGGATGATCCAAATGTTGCATCCCTCGAATTAATCTTGTTACATGTTACTTCCATGTCTATATTTAATCCCGTAAATGTTACCTTATTCCTCTTGAAACGATTCGAAATATTTTCTAAAGGGCGAATAAAATTTTACGCGATGCTCGCAGTGAATAGTAACTATTCACTATTCACTTCAACAATCGAATCCTTAAATCGACTTTAATAATATACTAAATTTCCAAAATGTTAAATCCTCAATTCCTCAATTTTAATATCTCATTTCTTGAATATAATAATATATAATTCGCTGCCCGGTCAAATACTATTCCAAAATAAAATTTGGAATTTCTGAATTCCGATCGTCTTTGCATTCACTTATTTACTCCGTAGATCACTAATATGACTTCGGAATATCCACACTACGTCTCGTACATAGGTGGCATGAAAAACTTTGTTAATCCTCAAAATCACTATTCATCCACAATCTTGTAGATCAATATCAATTCCAACGTTTCTTGTACTTAGAAAATGTTCTAGTGCTTTCTCAGGCATACTCTATCTTGTTTACGGAGTTGTCGGATGCATAACAGATATCGATTTGGATGACATGAAAATACTTTTCTTTCTCGGAATATTATATTCCCATTTTCCAGATAGATTGTTCTTATTTAGATGGTCAGTCCATCCCTTCTATTCACAAAGTACTTGTAACTGAAATCCATATTCATTTTATAATCTTGAATCTCAAAATCATTAACACATTGTGGTTGCAACCACTAATCATTCATATATTCACTGATGCACTTTATCATAAAAAAAATTTAATTCTACCGAAAATTTCGGGTTCTTACACTTGATGTCTCTCCATCTTGGGGCTCGTTGGTCTTATTGATAAAGACCGCAGCTGCAAAAAACACAAAGAAAGAAACAGTTGGTATAAGATAATCTTAAATAAATAAAGGAGAATATGAGGTGAGAATTACCCTTATCCGAAACGTTTGAAAGTCCCAAGGACTTAAGCTGGAACTCGTCCAGGAGCACCCTAGCCGTTGTGGCATAATCATCTTTTGTGAGCTCGGCATAGGCATGGGCCTCCTCATCATTCAGAATTATATTACTAGGGCTACCATCCGAGACTCTACTGAAAGATCTACGAAAAAGGGTGCCCCAATCCCCTCCTTCCCAAACTAAATACATAAATTCGTTTTTCCATCTCGGGTTATTATCGGGGATGGATTTCGGATGAAAAATGGGTGGAGTGGAAGGACGATGGTTGATATAAACCCAACCCAAGGTAACAGCAAAACTATTTTTAAACTGGAATATTTTCCTAAATAAAGCAACAGAAAGAGGAAAATTGTTCTTCAAACAAAGAACAATGAAACAAATAATGATTCTCCAGGCGTTTGGAGGAAGTTGGCAAGGGTTAATCCTAACATCAGCCAAAAGCCTGGGAATGAACTCATGAAAGGGAAACCTGAGTCCCGCAACAATGGCATCCTTATAAATGCATAGAGCATCAGGACGCCAATGGCAGGAACGGTCCCCTGGGCCGGCTGGGACTAACCTATAGGGGGACTTAACCCTATACATTTTGTTATAGTCTCTAATCAAATCGATTTCGTGAAATTTATTGCTACAATCAAATGAATCTAAGTGCGAAACAGAAGGGTATTCATCACTACGTTCTAAAATCATATCTTGAAGAGACATATGAGAAGAACGAATGATGATACCTCTTTTAGAAGCTTGATTTATCTTTTGAAGGCGTTGAACAGTTCGGTCAAACATCTTCAAAATCTTCAAAGAAATTCTCAGCAAATCTTCAAATCTTCAAGGAGAAATCCCAGAAAAAACTTCAAATCTTCAAAGAAATTCCCAGAAAAACTTCAAAGAAATCCCAGAAATCTTCAACGGATGAAGATTAAACCCAGAAATCTTCAAGGGATGAAGATTGATCCCAGAAAAACAAGAACACCACCGTGAAAAAACTCGCCGGGAATCGCCTTACCATGGAATAAAAAGAGAGAAAAGCTAAGAAGACTAGAGAGAAATTTTCGGAAAGAAAGAAGTATGAAGTGAGGAATGAAATGGAAATCCCACTTTTTTATAATCAAAGTGACTGGAAACCCAACCGGTTAAGGAAGGGTAACTGTCTATAGCCGGTTAAGGCCCACAAATCCATTTATGGATTACGGAAATTAAAGCCCAAATAATTTCGGTCTTAGGCAAATTCGAATCCCAAAACAATAAGGCCCAAGGCTGGAATAATTAAAATCCAATTAAATATTGGGTTAATTAAGGCCCAAGAAAAGATGTGAAAAAGCCCAGAGCTTAAAATTGAGGGCTTGGAATAAAACCAAGCCAAAAACGGAAAATTTAAAAATCAAGGTCGAAAAAACCTTATGTTGATATCGAAGGCTCGAAGTTGAAAATACATAAGAAATCGAGGTCGTATCCATCGACCTCGCTCCCAAATAAAGCGAAAAATTAAATATTTGAAGTCGAAAAGACATTAAATCAAGGTCGTACGACCCAAGTCGAAAGTGCATGAGAAGTTGAGGTCGTATCCATCGACTTCGCACCAAAATAAAGCGAAAAAATTGGAAATTCGAGATCGAAAAGACCCTAGATCAAAATCGATTGATTGAGATCGAAAATACACTATAAATCGAGTTCGTGTCCCACGACCTCACACTGAAATGAGGTCGAAAACAGAAGGACTCGAGGTCGAAAAGACGAGGTCGAAAATGACCTAGAAAATGAGGTCTAAACAACCGACCTCGCGACAGAATGAGGTCGAAGATGACCTGGAGATGAAAGTTTAAAATGACCTAGGAAATCCTGGTCGAGAACGTATGGAATCAAGGTCGACACTTCGAAGTCGAAAATGGCCTGTGAATTGAAGTCGACAGCTTCGACCTCACAACCAATCGAGTTCGAAAAAACACGATTTCGAAGTTGACACATCGAGGTCGAAAATGGCTTGTGAATTGAAGTCGACAGCTTCGACCTCACAACCAATCGAGGTCGAAGATATATTGGAAACGAGGTCAAACAGGTGAGTTCGAAAAAGACTTGGAATTCCTGGTCGACAGATTCGACCTCACAGCTGTTCCTGGTCGAATTTCCTGGTCGAAATTGAGCTGTTCCTGGTCGAATTTCCTAATCGAAATTGAACTGTTCCTGGTCGAATTTCCTGGTCAAAATTGAACTATTCCTGGTTGAATTTTCTGGTCGAAAATGACCAAATTTGAGGTCAAAAAATGCCCTTAAAATGGAAAATTTTGGGGAAAAACACGCTATAACTTCTACGAAAACCCCGGGAAGATTTTCCCAGAAGTTGGGGGGCAAATGATATGGACAGAAAAGTAATTATAGAAATATAATTGACGGTCCAATGAAAAGGCTCGATATTTAATGCCCAAATCCCTGATTATTTATTAATTTCGTAATTAATAAATAGGGAAAATATACAGCTCATGAAAAGAGCCCAAATTATGGAAAATTGGTCAAAGAAGGATCCAGAATCCCTATTAAAGGCAATTAATGAGTCATAGCCCTTATCAACAAGGAAACGAATTCTCCAACAAGAAATACAATACTTATCCGTTATCAATAAGGAGACTTATTCGTGAAGTCTCCTAAACGTACCATAAATACGAGGCTCCATACGCCTATATAAGGACCCTGATCCTATAATCAGAACTACGTCTTTGGCTTGATTCTCAATAACGATTTGAGATACGTAGACATCTTGTGAGGACCGATTTAGTCTCGAAACACAAGTGCAGCCATTAAAGCTCGAAAGCTCATTAATCCTAGCAATCAATATACAAGTACGTTTTTTAATCCACAACATTTACATTATTTTAAACTTTCCTCTATTATTATCTAAATATTCTCATAATATTTCTTTTCAAATGAAATTAACATCTTAACATTCTCTTCTCCTAAACTTTCTTCTTTTTTTTATGTGATATAATAGAAAATACAGGAACATTTTGGTAAATAAGAAGTTAAGAAATTAGATCGGTCTTGCATAAGAAATTAAGTAATTAATACCAAAGATTGAAAAAATCTCAATTGCCTTTTAAATATTTATTAATGGAGGAAACTAAATATACAATTCCAATATTCTTGCATCTAAAATCTCTACTAATTGAGGAAAGTAAATATAATATTTTTGCATTTAAAATCTCTAGTAATGGAGAAAGTAAATATAAAATAGATCTTTACTAATGGAGGAATTAAATATTACAAATGGAGGAAACTAAATATTCAATTATAATATTCTTGCCTTCAAATTTCTAAATTAAAAAAAAAGTGTATTACTTTACATTATTTTGAACTTCCCTTTATTATTATCTAGATATTCTCATAATATTTCTTTTCAAATGAAATTACCATCTTAACACTCTGCTCTCCTAAACTTTCTTTTTTAATGTAATATAATAGAAAATACAAGAACATATTGGTAAATAAGAAGTTAAGAAATTAAATCGGTTTTGCATAAGAAATTAAGTAATTACTTGGTAAATAATTAATTACCTTTAATACTTTCATACAAACAGCTAATTAATAGTATAAATATACAGCTAAACTCTGTTAATTGTCTACTGCAATTTTTGTTGTCAACATTGTTCTTCTTTACTTTTTTGTTTCTTCATGTTAAAAGTGTGTATACGAGTACATGAGTACGAGACTTTTTACTTTATGTTATTTATCTTATTAATGGAGTATCATATTAAAATCTTTGACAAGACAAGTTATTTGATATTAGTGTTGATTGAGTTAAGACAAGGATTAATAAGGAGGAGGATTCATCAGTTAAAATAATAGGTCGAGCAAGGTGACTTTCATGTACATTTAGTTGTGAATTGATTTATATGTTTATGTGTGTACGTTATTAGTTTTGAATTTATAGTTAAAAGTTGATACACCTGTATACAATGTAACTGGAAAGTGGAGAATTCATCATGTCTTCAAAAACAAATTTTATCATTGTTTTTTAACGTTTAGATAATTATTGCTCTAATTTTTATGAGAAAAGATTATATCTTTTAGTAAAATATTTTCTGTAATTCATACATGAAAATTCAAAGATAAAAATTGTATATTAAGAAATTTATAGTGTATGTATTTCGAAAATATCATGTTAAGATTTATTCGACTGAAGAATTTATTTAGTGTGTGCAGTTTTAACAAAATTAAATAAATCGGTGCATCTATAACAAAAGTCATACAAGAATAAGAAACACCGAGAAGAGACCATTAATTTTTTTTAAAAGAAGAGGTTGTTGTTGTTTTTGTTGTTATTTGTTTTGACAAAAAGAGATTATTATTAATAAAAAATTCTCCCAACAACAAAAAAGATATTTGTTCATATTTTTTGTTTTTTTTCTTACTGGGAGTAGATTTGGAGGTAGTGAAGATTTTAATAGCTCTGAAGGTATAATTGTAGTTTTTGATTGGACGATCTAGAACTTTATATATATATATATATATATACTTCAAAACAAAACTTAATTTTATATTAGAAATATTATTTTATTTAAAAATGTATTTTGTAGAATATTTTTTGAGAAAATTTAGAGATATTATTATAAAGCCGCTTCGAAGCGCTCCTTAGTAAACTAGTTAGAAATAGAGAAATGTGTCCAACGATCAATATCTTTATATATATAAAAGAAAACGTTAGCAGCTCTAGAATCGCTCGATTCATATTTTTCTAATTTTCTAGAGCTCTTCAATTTTAAATAATTAAAATTAAACATCCTTATTTAAGCCCTATTTTTTTAGAAAAAAAGGTCAAAACCTTTTTCAAGTACTATAAAAGAAAGTATTGTATAAAAGTTAAGTATAATCTCTAATTTATATTTAATCATAATTTTCTATTTTTCTAGAACTTCTCTATTTGAAATTAGAATTTTGAATTTATGTTTATAACATCTAGAAATTTAAATTTCCTTTTAATTTGAATTAATAATATTTTAAATTATAAAATATCTCAATTGCTTTTTTACTCTTTAGTAATAGAGGAAATTAAATATACCATATTAATGTTCTTCTAAAAATTGGAAAATATCCCAATTATCTTTTAAATCTTTACTAAATATATTATTTTAAAATTATTCTAAGTTTTATATTTAAGTCAATTTTTACTAATAGAGATTCTTGAAAAAGGCACGAATACATAATTGCCTTTTTAAAAACAATTTTTGATGACATGCCTAAAAAACGAATTTTGATGACAAAAAATAAATTAGGTAATATACAAAAAGTTGGGTACGACAGGAAAGTAATGTAAAAGACTTTCCTTACATTTGAGTTTTCACAAATACTGGACTTTAGAGCATCTCCAATGGAGTTGGCTATATTGATTAGCTAAAATAGTATAAAATACTGATTATGTAAAATTTGTTGAACCTGTAACGTATTGGACTCCAATGATATTAGCTATAACGGTTGGCTATATTTTAAAAATAGTATTTTATAATTATTTGATCTTGTTATAAATGGATAATATTATTCGAATATGGCAATAGGATGACGTGGAATTTGCTACAGATCCCTAGAGGTTCAACATATATAGCCAACATCAGGAGGTTGGCTATAATTTTAGCTAAGGGTCATGCCCCATTGGAGTGGCTCATATATTAGAGATTATGTATAATTTTTAATTTTGGAATGACACATAAACCTTTTAGTTAAGGGTCTTGAGCATTGGAGATGCTCTTAAGTAATTCCTTTTATTCTCCGATTACAAGTATTTTAGATATTTTCATGTGTAATTGAAATCTAAATATTGATCTTAGTATGATTTGTGTACTAAATCTTTATGTTTTTTATGTATGTTTTAACAGATGAATATATTTTCGGAGAGACTTTTTACTTAGAAAAGGTTTCATGCTTTCGTGAATCAGCCATGAAGGACATTGAAGGTAAAGTTAATAAAAAATTCAATTGGTTATATTTGTTTCACGAATAATTATTTATTGGTACTCATGTTTACCGAGTCAAGATTGGTATATATGTGACTAGAGATGTTTAAAAAACCTGAAGCTCGAAATCCGGCCTAGCCCGATCCGAAAAAAAACCTGAAAAGCCCGGCCCGAAGGCCTTAAATGGGCATACTATTTTCCGTCAAGCCCGGTCCCCGGCCCGAAGCCCGAAAATCCCGGGTTTTTGAAAATCCCGGGCTTTCAAAAAGCCCGGATAAAAGCCCGGTTCGGTCCGGATAAAAGCCCGAGCTGTTTGAGAGATCCGAATAAAAACCTAATTTTTTATAGATAAAATTTGAAAATTTATAATATTTTAAATAAATTTCAAAAATATTAAACTTAGTAATAAAGAGAATATGAAGAATACTGAGTTTCAGAATAATCAACAATGTGCAAGATAAACCTTTTTTTTCAAAAGATTTATTGAGTGTAGTGTATGTATTTCTTGAAATGGTCATGTACGAGGAGATTTGTATGGCTCACGGTCCGGTTAAGTTCAATAACGCATATTATGTGTAGAATATTCTTGAGTTGCACTCATGTTTTATGATAAAACATTATGCTAATAGTATTTTAGTAGTAGGTATCGTGGTGTCTCTTGTTATGTTTTCTGAATTTTCAATAGTTCAGGGGTGTAGCTATTTTATGATCGTTTTTTTGAAAAACTTTGCTTTTTCTGTATTTTAATATATTAACTTTGCAAAAAAAAATTATATATAAATTTTAAAAAAAATCTGGATAAAAGCCCGGCCCAGTCCGATCCGGCCTGGCCCGAGGACCTAAAATGAGCCTCATATTTTAGAGGAAGCCCGGCCCGGCCCGACCCGATTTTTGAAAAAGTCCAGCCTGACCCGATTGTTAAAAAGCCCAAACTTTTTAAAGGCAGGATAAAGCCCGATCCAAAGGGATTTTTGTGCATCTCTATATGTGACATGCATAAACAACGAACCTATATTTTTACACATGCGATAAATATTGGGATTGAAATCATGAAAAATAAAGGAAGCTCTGAGATACAGCGAGTCACAATAGTAACGAGCTGGAAGACACGATTTGGAGGCGGTTCACGTAAAAAAAGGTTTTTGTATCAATAATTTTCAGAGCTAATTCTTATATTATATTACAATATATATAATAGGATATTTATCAAAAATATCACTTTTTCTAAGGTTCTTTGTACTTTTACCATCTTCTCAAAATATTTGCAAAAATATTTATTTTCAAAAAGGTATTTTTGCAAAAATATATTCTGGATCGGTTATTTATGAAAAAACCCTTTATTATATTATTAGAGCATCTCCAACGGTGCTGGCTAAAATCGTTAACTAAAATAATAAAAAATGCTGATTATGTAAAATTTTCTGAACCTGTAAGATATTGTCCTACAATGGAGTTGGCTATAATATTTGGTTATATTTTAAAAATAGAATGTTATTATTATTTCAAGTTGTTAAAAATTAAATATATGATTTGAATATGGTAATAATTGATATGGAGTTTTACTACAGGTCCATAGGGTTCGACAAAAATAACCAACATGGAGGGATTGGCTAAAATTTTAGCTAACAGTTTTATCCCATTGGAACAGATTTTTTTTACACATTATCTAATTTTTTTATTTATGTAAATGCACTTATAATTTTAGCTAAGGGTTCTACCCCATTGGAGATGCTCTTATAGGATTGTAAAGGGAGATACAAATATTGTGCCTTATCTAAAATCATTCAAATTTAATTTTTCAGTAATCTTAGAATTTTTCAATTTTAAATATAATTAATTAATAATTAAATTTTACTTTAACATATTCAAAATAGAAAAGACAATTGAATTTATGGAAAGGAAATTTTTTTAAAACGTAGAGCTTTTTGTAATATATTTGAGATAAAAAATTATTTGAATTGATATAATATTAAAAATTTTAAAAACATCTTAAACTTTCTTTTCAAGTCAAATCAATATCTTTATAATCTCTTAAACTTTTTTTTCAAGACAAACTTTCATATTTATATTCTCCTAAACTCTATTTTCAAATCAATTTTCAAGTTTATCATCTTTAGGTTCTCTTAACTATGAAAGTCAAATTACACATCCTAATATTCTCCTAATTTTTTTCCCAAGTAAATTTAAAAAGTTTAAATAAATTGTAATTATCTTGGGAATATTTTCAAATGAAGACGAAATGGAAAATAAACTTTAATTTTATGTTAAAAATATTATTTTAGGTAAAAAAATATATTTTGTATATTCTTTTTTAAAGAAATTAAAAAATTATTATAAAGCCGTTGCAAAACACGGTTTATTAAACTATCTTTATCTTTATTTTTATATATATAAAGAAAAAAACCCTGGCAGCTCTAGATTCGCTCGATTCATATTTTTCTAATTTTCTAGAGCTTCTCAATTTTAAATACTTAAAATTAAACTGTCTTCTTTAAGTCCATTTTTTTAGAAAAGAAAGTCAAAACCTTTTTTAAGTTGTATAAAAGAAACAATTGTATAAAAGGTAAATATTATTGCTTAATTTTAGTATTTTAATTTGTATGTATTTTGTGCAATGGGTATCGGCTCAAGAAAATATGAAACAAAATCGGCATATAAAGTTTAGGAATATTTAAGAAATTTGTAATTTTGTTATAATACTAATGGTTGAAGTTTGAATCAGTGGTTAATACTTAAATTTTATGATTGCATATTTTTAGTATTTTTTACTTATATGTACATACTGCAAGTCTACAACGAGCGTCTACTCAAGAAAACATGACACAAAATCGACATATAAAGTCTAGATATTTAAGAAATTTGTAATTTTTATAATAATACGAGTGCTTGAAGTCTAAATGCGGTGGCTAATACTTAAATTTATATTTTTGCATATTTTTAGTATTTTCAATTTATATGTATATAGAGTAACGGACATCGGCTCAAGAAAATATAACAAAAAATTGACATAAAAACATGTAAATAGGTATTTTTTTATTGTTTATGTATTTTACTTTGTAAAATATTATTTTCACTATTGACGGGCATATAAAGTCTAGGGATATTTAAGAAATTTGTAATTTTTGTGATAATACGAGTGATTAAAGTTTAAATGCGGTGGTTAATACTTAAATTTATATTTTTAGTTTTTTTTTAATTTATATGTAGATAGTGTAACTGATGTCGGCTCAAGAAAATATAACACAAAATTGGTATAAAAAATATGTAAATAGGTTTTTTTTAATTGTTTATGTATTTTACTTTGTAAAATATTTTGTTCACTATTTATATTATATACTAGCTTAAAACCTGTGCGATGCACAGACTGTTTTTAATAATAAATATTATTATTATTTATATTTCAATATTTTATTAATTGTATTTGTTAAAAAAATAAGTAGGCGTGATATGAGTTAAAAATAACCCTAAAAACATAATTAATATTGCATTAATTAAACCTAGATGGTCCATAAATAAGGCCCATTAATAAGGCCCGAAACTCTAATTAAATATTAATTTCGTAATTAATATTTGGGCTAGAAGTACAACCTGTATTAGGAGACGTCCAATACATGTTTGTTCTAATACAATTGGGCTTGTTTCAATACAAGTCCGTTATGATATCGAAACAACTCCTACAAAGAAGGATCTAGAATTAATCCTTATCCATGATAAGACTTATCCGTCAAGGAAGTGATGATACTTATCCACCGTCAAGGATAAGATTTATCGTTCAAAGAAGTGATGATACTTATCCACCGTCAAGGATAAGATTTATCCTTCAAGGAAATAAATACTTATCCGCTAGGCTTCTAAACGCCTATATAAAGGGTCTGACCCCTCATTTCAGAATGACGTTTTGGACACAGCTCCATACGTCATCTACAACGTTTTAGACTTCATCCTCGAATAAGGACATACAAGTCACTACGTCCTTGGTGTGCCCCTGCCGCCATAGCCCCGAGGGCAACACCAAGAACTACGTTTTCTGGATTGATTCTCAGCATTTATTGAGATACGTAGGCATCTTGTGAGGACCGATTTAGTCACGAAACACAAGAGCATCCATTAAAGCTCGAAACTCTCTAACCCTAGCAATAAATTTACAAGTACGTTTTTTAATTCATAACATTTGGCACCGTCTGTGGGAAGACAACATCAACCATGGCAAACACACGAAGAACAACTCGAGATACTCAAACTTCTGAGGAGCTTCCTATCACCTCTGAGGCTGATACTCATGGAAATCAACCACTGCCAACTAATGGCATTCAAGGGGCGAATATCCCCCTCACCACCACTCAAGGACCGGAAATCCCAATTTCGATTGAAGTGCAAATGGTCGTTCATGGATCTAATCCACAAGAGACCACTCACCAGCAACCAATCACGACCTCCCCACTGCTCATGAATGCACCAAGTGGCCTTCAACTTCATACTACGGATCTTCCCCAATACGCAACTCAAACTCTTGGGATGCCAAACTATGGCATGCCTCCTCGACCCACGATGGGCAGCAGTGGTCTCAATCCCACTTACCATGAAGCATATGTTCCTCCTTACATACAAGGTCTGGGATCCCAAAATCAACAAACTCAAACTCGACGGACACCTTTGATTCAAGACTACTCGGCTCCCTATACTGAGGACGAGAATTATTCAACTGGAGAAGAGAGGGATGTTGCCCCAAGGAGGAGACGTTCTTCCCAAACAAATCGGGAACAACCCCAAACTACTAAGGAAAATATTGTGGCCCATGAGGCAGAGGCTGCAAGGCTCAAGAAATTACTGGCAGAACAGGAGGCCGCGAAAGCACAAAGCCAAGCAACTGGAAGAGTCCCGATAATCAACTTGGACCCAACACCAAGAAGAACCAAGAGGGCTGAAGTCCCAAGGGGTGATCCTAGTGTTTTGTTGCCCCTAGGAGATCCTGATGATCCTACACCACCGTTTACTCAAGACATCATGAAAGCTAACATACCCAGGAAATTTAAGATGCCAACGATCAAAGCTTATGATGGAACGGGGGATCTCACAAATCATGTAAGAACCTTCTCTAATGCACTGCTGTTGCAGCCAACCAATGATGCAATCAAGTGTAGGGCGTTTCCACAAACCTTGGCAGGTCATGGAAGCTGCAAGGTCATTCGTCAGCCCAAACGACATTACTAAAAACTCGTAGTGTCCATACCTGGTGCGAAACGTAGTCTTGGGCACGTCCTCAGGTTTAATATTCAACTGGTGGTATTCAGTTCTCAATTCAATCTTCGGGAATTTAACTACACCATGCAGCCGATCGAACAAATCACCGATCCTTGGCGGGGGTATTCATTCTTAACAGTTAGCCTATTCAGCTTTCGATAGTTTTTGCACAGCCTCGGGCTGCCGTCCTTTTTCTTCACCAATTAACACTGGTGCATCCCACGGTGACGCACTTGGTCTTATCATTCCTTTCCCTAACAATTCCTACAATTGAGCGACTAATTTCTTCATCTCGACTGGAGCTAGTCGGTACGGGGCCTTCGAAACTGGTGCCGCTCTTGGAGCTAATTCTATAGCAAACTTTATTTCTCTATCGGGTGGTAACCCCGGAAGATCTTCTGGAAATACATCCTCGAATTCGCTGACAACAGGGATATTCTGTACACTAGGTACTTCCCGTTTCGTATTCCTCATAGTCGCTAAACAAGTTTCACATCCTTGGAGGTCAAACGTTCCCTCGTCCGACAATCTGAATTCTTACATTCTTTCTTTCTCAATCTATTCGCATTTCATACACTATTTTCTTTATGCCCATTTCTTTCTCGTCCACTTTGCTTCCATTTCTATCATAGTCATTTCAAACACTTCATTATTCTGAATTCGCATCATGCGAAACAAACCTTGGCAATTCCGTAATCTTCAATTCATAACTTATCGGGCTCATTTGTTTTAGCTCTAAGCTTCAACACTCTCATTTTCCAAATACTAAGGAAAATACTTGCATGGTATAAGAAATATTTCCACAACATAATACTTTATATAAAAAAAAACTTTGTAAAAATTCTCGTTGAGGGGGAGACCTGGTTAGGTCTCAATCAAATTATCGTTTGAAAATTTTCTAATCATACTTCACTGCATACAAAATGCATTGTGAATTCACTTATATAAATTTGACCGAAAGTTGAACTTAGTGATACAATAACTAGTCCACTTCAAGAATCATTAGCAATTAGCCGAACAAAACTGGCTAGTTCGATTGGTTTGGGACGCAACATCTAGCTAGGATAATTAGCTAGATTTTCATCAGATCATTAAAATTTCAACTAGTTAGAACAATTAACTAGTCACTCATCATGGCACATGCAATTAGCCATTTTCAATCTACTAGTACAAAATCTCAACCTCGTAGCCAAAGAAAGAAAGAAAACAAAATTTTGACTATTCGGATAATGAATTGAAAGGAAGAGTAAATAAATTTGGGACGAACAAGGTAATTATAACCCTTGAATAGAATATAAGGTCTAAAATAGATGGTTCTTGGTATCGGAACAATCGATAACCTTCCATCAAACATTTCTCATTAGTGAAACGGTCCACCCAAAGGTGTCTCCGTACATAACTTTGTCAAATTCTCCGATAGAATTGAATTCGGAATATCAATATCAAATTGATATCCTTTCTACTATTTCAACGTCTGATGTGCAAATCTCTCATTAATAGAAGAAAAGAATTCACGAGTAGTCTCTGAAATATACATCATCTATGTTTTAAACACATAGCTAGATATTTATGAACTCGACTGAGGAGTCCAAATATGAAGAAATAAAATGAATACTTAACAATTGTTGGTTGCATCCCAAGTTGAAGTAGGAAATTAGAAGGGTTACCTGATATGAACTATTCAAGGTAACACGGGCATGAAAAGTTTTAGATTGAGTAGTGTACCAGCAAGTAGATACCAAAAAGTCAATGGTCATCATAATTTCTAACATCACCCGTACGAGGATGATCTTATCTTTCTGTCTTTATGGCTTAGGGTACTAACCAACGGTAACTCAAAATCGTACAAGTCCTTAAATAGGTCGGGAGTTCGAAACATAATCGCCATTCCCCGATAATCGTTCCGAGCTCGGGCCTCCTACGGCCGCATCAACACATCCTCAAAAGATGAAGGTCGATTAATGTATATGTAATTTCTTAACGCTAGTCGTATCGAACGAATCCAACCCCAGGCCACCATAGGTCTCGTTCCTCATAGGTCCTGAGATTGTCGCATTGCTTGTCGCAACCATACGTGTCTTTATCAGAATCACGCTATTCATTCTTCATGTCTTTGATTTCTGAGTCGAGCCATCATGGCCTATCGTACGAAATATACTCGCGATGCGATTTAGCACGTTCGTCTCACGATAACGTTCTGGTACTACATGTACGCAACAGTCTTCCTCTTAGGTAACAAAATACCCATCGACGGAAAGGACACCAACTCTGGTGGAATCGTTGTTCCCGAGGCTTGGACTCCATACACAAGATAATGCCTTAACTAGTCCACGCAATTTAGTAATTCAGACCGCGTAAAGAACTGTAAACGTCGTGATCCTCATATGTGTTGCCTTCTCGTGGGCAGACTATGATGAACTACAAACACTTAGGTTCTTACTAAGTCAAGTTATCCATTGGTATTGGCCATTCCGACCTTACCTCAACTGCAACCGAGACTCTGCTCCGCGTCTTATCTTAATGTCCTTGATAATCCGGGTATAATTCTAGACATTCGTCTCATCATTACGATGATCTTCAACGGCCCTATCGGTCCTCCGATAAGTCCCCAACTAAACTCTTTAATTTTAACATCCTCAAGGGCACTACTTCCGGTAGTCCACTTAACGAACTCTATATGAGTCCTCTCGTCATTCTCTTACTTCGATATAATTCTTAACACTCTCATATCCAAGTTTATAACTTAACGCTTTGATACCATTTCTGTAACACCCCCAGATCCGGGGTCAGGGATCTGGGTTGTCACGCTCCATCAATTATACAATACCTGCATTACTTACAACATTCTAATAATACAACTCTAAAGACCCCAATCACTTACGCACACACACACAAGTTATAGCCTTGGAAATGAGCAACCAAAGTAACATTTGTTATTACAACTCAAATGTACTATCCAGGATCTTATCTATTATTTACAACCTCTACCCGAAGTTACAATAATAGACCTCACCGTTCTATACAAGGTTTAATAATACAAACCTACTCGAAAACAATTCTTACTAATTCAGTCTGCAACTATTCTGCTCATACCGGCAGTATCCATCTTGCTGAACTAACTCATGGGTGGTCTCTCCATTCCATTGCTCTCGTAACATGAGGTGAATCGGCAACGTTTTCTTCATGCTGAAAGTTTTAATAAAGCAAGAATGAGCTAATAGCGCTCAACAAGAAATCTATTCCAGTTTAAATCTTTAAACCTTTAAGGTAGATAATCCATATAGGATCAAAGTTTTAACACTACTAGGGTTTATCCCCAAAATAGTATCCCGTTCAAAATACTGTATGACTTATAATCTTACTCAAATACTTTTCGTAAATCATTTAGAAATCCTTGGTATCGATATAATGAACCAAGATTCAAAACATATCTTTTAAAATAGATATCAAATATTAGAATCAAGGCTTAAAGCCTATCCATTGATTCAAAATACTATACAGTTCAACATACTGTATATCTTAAATACCTTCTCAACATATATACAAACATATCTATTTAGATATATCATACTGTTCAAAATACTGTAAAATATCAGTAATGAACACCTTTTCGACTCTGTTGTGTTGTGTTATATAAAAGAAGCAAGAATGAGCACTATAGCTCGCCAATAAGATATAGCATCATAATCATATATGTAAGCTGATATCATAATTGAAAACCTTTGAAACTCCGTTCATATACAGAACGATATGTTTAAATATTCTTTTCGTCAAAACATGCCATACAGTACAACTACTGTATGAGGAACATCATTACTCATCACTGCCACATTATCGGTAACTCAGCACCTAGGCTTTCGTTACAATGTGCAACACAACTCTAATTGGAGGGAAGGGACCTTTTTCCGGAGCACACCACAATACACGATGATCAGTCGTTGTATCGTACTCACACTTTTCTACTAGTAGATGGACAACATCTTAACACGATAATCACCCTAACCGCATACAGGCTTTGTATCTGCTGGACTGTCCCACAGCCTCCTACGCGAGATAAGTGTTGGACTACCCAACAGCCTCTTACGCTATAATCAGAGGTACTGTCCAACAACCTCCTTCACGTTTCCTCCTGGTCCCGGATAAAATCAATGAAACGGGAATTAGAATTTAATCCTATATCCCCCAAGTACAAATACTTGTCAAACACTTTGCAACAGTTCAGATTCCTTACTCCAGAGTATTTGAAGGGAGTAAGTCACAGTGTGGGTTGACATCAGTCAACGAAACTACGAATGATTACCACGTATTTTGAAATTACGACCCGGGAGTTTTGTAAAATACCTATAGTTCCGATAAATCAGAACCCGAAAACATACTCACTTTTAATGAAAGAGGCAAGTGAACTCATATGTTCACTTCCTGAGATGGATTCCCAATTTTTGATAAGTTCAAATCAAAATCATCATTCGAGATAAATAATTAAAGTAGTTGGGAACCCCTATTATACTTTCATAAATCCTTTTGAGATCAGAAAATAGTTCAAATAACTATTGGAACCTTACGTAATATTTAAATAAGGTTCTATGATTTTTAAATCATTTTTGGAATATTTAATAAATATTCAAATAATAAATATTGAATTATTATTCAATATAAATCCCCTTAAGTAAATATTCAAAATAATATTCACTTAATTAAATAAATATCCAAATAATATTTATAATAATATTATTTAAATATCTCACATTAAATATCCAATAATATATATATTGGAATATTTAATCAACATTTTAAAAATATAACTGTCCCTGGAACCCTCCAGCTTCTGATAGTATAATCAGAACAAAATACTAATTTGACTCCCGGTCTAAGTTTTAAAATCCACGTACGAGTGCTCTACCCTTAGAGCCTCTATAACACCTCGGTTTATATCTAATATTTACATAGCATATAAACCCTTATATCTTAAAAAGCTTTCTATCAAAAGCGTAAACAGTTTATAAATATTTTTACCGCATGAAAGCAGAATATATCACAACAACATCACTTATATGATGTAGGGTTTGAAAACTGACATGCATCTATCATATGCATATACTATATCTCAACATTTTTATTACCAATACATCTATATACGATGTAAGGTTTGAAAGCATACATGATATCATATCAAATGCATCATCAGTAAAATGTAATCTGAATTACAGCATGGGATTAGAAAACTTGCCGTGGGTCCTTGGTTGTTAGGGGTTCGATGATTTGTCGGGAAATCTATAAACAAAGAAATATTTGATCAGTTCCCTGGCTTAATCATTTAAAGTGCATTTAACTTAAGCACTAACGTTCTATTAACGAACATCAAATGTCTCGCTCTTGGTCACTTATAACCTCATGACATTCCGTAAACTCTTAAGTCAAAAGTTTGGGTGGAAATCTATTCTCAAAATCCAATTACTTTACCATTTCTAACTCATTGTTTTTAACCATCCCCTTAAGAGTATTTCACTCGCGTAACTTTTGTTCCCGCTATTTTATAAAATCGAAAAATCATCATTTTAACACGAAACCTCCTCGGTTCCCTTCCTAACTATCCATACTAGTATTCACATTAATATCTCGACCCAATTCCATTTTTAAAGTGTTTGATCACAATCTCAAAGTTCATGCAGTGAACTACTTTGTTATCCGAAACCGCTTTCACTAAAACAGATGTTTCTCCTAAACCGTAAATCGAAACGATACGATTCTTTCGCTAAAAGAAATTACAAAACAGAGCCTACATGATCATGGTCAGAAACCTCATTGTTATTGTTAGGAATATGTTGTTCTTGATGATAATTAAAAAAAACACTTAGTAGATTTTGTGTTAAGTCACTTTTGTAACTGTCAACGGAATGGTATGCTTTGCAGCTTCCGTTGACAGGTAGCTCATCAATGAAATGAGTAATGTAGCAATTGCACTGTACAATACTTCACTATTTGATAGGCATGTGTTGTAGGTATCAGATAGGTTTTCTAAGTCATGTTGACTAAGTACTAGATAGGCAAAATAGGTTGGTTAATTGTAAATATTTTGTGCCTTGTAATTTTGCCTAAGTGAAGACATGTCAACGGAATGGAGATTACACTATCAACGGAATGAAGAATGTACCATCAACGGAATGAAGAATAAATCCATCAACGAAATACATCTCACTACTATCAACGAATCACTATCACTTTTCTGAACAGTTGACAAAATGATAGTGACAGTTTTCTGACAGATCAAAAGGTGATGTAGAAGTGTACTTTGCATTGGGAGCCATTAAAATGGTCACTGGGTATGAGGAAACATTCCAATTTCCAATTAGGTTCTTGAGTGTGATCATAATAAGCATGAAGACAAAAGACAAGATCTCCAAGGACCATTGGACAAAAGGAATGAAAAGCAAGCTACTGGCGGTTACCCTTTGTACATTTTAGAGTAGCCAAAAATAGCATTGTAAACTTGGGATATATAAGCAAGTGTAGCAGTTCATTTTATTGCAAGAAGTGAGATAGAATAATTTTGTATTAGCTTTCTTTCAAGAGCACTCTCACTCTACTTTAAGAACTGAGCAGCTGTGCTACATTTGTAACACAGATTATTCCCATAATAAAAACATCTCAGTTGGATCCTCAAAACATCCAACTGAAAATTTATATTTGCTTATGTTTTTAGTTTCTGTGTTAAGTTATTTAAAAGTTGTTTTAAGTTTAAAAATATCTAGAATTGTATTCAACCCCCTCTTCTACTATTCTGTTAGGTCATTTGGGATTAACAATTGGTATCAAAGTGAGCTTCTAACATACAAGGAGTTTAAAGATCAAGGCCAAAATAGAAACCATGGTGAAGAAGGATGCAGGTGTAAAGATACCAGTTCTAGATAAGGACAATTACTTTCACTGGAAAGTAAAAATGCATCTACATCTCATGTCAATGGATGAGAGATATGTAGATTGCATCGAGAAAGGTCCACACGTTCCCATGAAGTTTGCATCTAGAGTTGAACAGCCAGATGATGCTGAAGATGTGGAAATTCCTAAGCCTGTCTCAGAATGGACTGTTGAAGATGTTGCAGAAGTCCATAAAGATAAAAGAACCATGAACATTCTGTTCAATGGCTTGGAGCAAGAGATGTTTGACAATGTTATCAACTGTACAACTTCTAAAGAATTATAGGACACTGTTAGAACACTCTATGAAGGAACTGAGCAGGTAAGGGAGAACAAAATGCAACTCCTCATACAACAATATGAACACTTTCATTTTAAAGCTGGTGAAACCCTGAATGATACATTTAGTAGGTTTCAAAAGATCTTGAATGGATTAAAGTTGTATGGGAGGATCTACAAAACCAAGGATTCAAACCTCAAATTTCTTAGAGCTCTTCCAAAAGAGTAGAAGCATATGACTGTTTCTCTTAGAAACACTCAAGAGTACAAAGACTATACTCTTGAAAGGCTTTATGGAACCTTAAAGAAAGGTGGATCTATTGCATTGATTGCATTTGTGAACCAACTGGAAGATGACAATGAAGAAGCTGCAAAAGCCACAACTAGTCGAGCTAGTTGTAGGAGTGATGTTAGCAAGGATAAAGGCAAGATGACAGAAGAAGAAGAAGAACCAGCCAACTTGGATGACTTAGATGAGATTGATGAACACATTGCTTTTCTTTCAAGAAAATTTTCTAAGTTCAAATTCAAGAGAAACTCAGAAGCAAGGCCACCAAGGAGAGACTTTCAACCTAGCAAAAATAATTGGGTTGAAAAGTCTAAGTCTAAATGTTTCAACTATGGAATGATTGGTCACTTTGCTGGAGATTGCAGAAAGCCCAAAGTTGAGAAGGGCAACAGGAAATTTGAGCCTGTTGATTATAAAAAGAAATACTTTGAACTTCTCAAGCAAAAAGAAAAGGCTTTCATGTCTCAGGAGTATGATTGGGCTGGTAATGGTGAAGATTCAGATGATGATGTTGAGTATGTCAACTTGGCTCTAATGGCTAACAATCATGAGCAGGAAGCAAGTTCCTCTAGCAACCAGGTAACAATTACTAATCTTTCTGAGCTTTCTAAAGAGGAATGCGATAGTACAGTTAATGAAATGTCTATTGTACTGTATAATTTGCGTGTTACTCTTAAATCACTTACCAAAGAGAACTCAAGAATTAAAGAGACCAATTTGCTCTTAAGTGATAGAAATGCCATGTTAGAAGCACGGCTCATTGAATTTGAGAAAATGAGGTGTGTTGGTAGGGATGCTAAGCTGGAACTTGAGAAAGTGTTAAAAAGGGAAGAGATTCTTAAAACACAACTAGAAATATAACAGAGATTGATTGCAAAATGGAAAGATTCCAGGAATGTTGCTAACAACATCATTAATGTTCAAGGTATGGAATCTTTCTGTGAGCAATCATGGAAAAAGAACAAAGAGAAGCTAGGGTATGTTGTTGAAACCTTAGAATCAGAATCAGAGTCAACAAACAACAATGATCATTTGTTGAAGGTTGATACGTCAATGGAATGCAAGCTTTCGTTGACAGATGAACCATCAACCGATCATGTTGTTTCGTTGACAGAGAAAAAGAAAGAAGAACTCACTAGACTTAACAACAAGTATGGTCCTGTTACCAAGAACTTTGTTCAAGGTGAGTCTAGTAAATCAAAGAAAGTTAAGAAGCCTGTTGAGAGAGCTAATGTAGGTCATTTGTCTAACAAGCAATTGAAAGATAAGTCAGAGAAAATTCAAGTTGAGGTTAAGGGCAATAAAAAGAATAACAGAAATGGCAAAGTAGGGATTAACAAACATAACAATTACACACCTAATAAGTATGCTCCTAGAAAAACATGTGTTAATTGTGGTAGTGTTAGTCATTTATCTGCTAATTACAAATCTTTTAAGAAGCCTACTAATGTGAAAATGCCTAAGCCTGCAATGAATGCCTCTATGCCTGCAATGCATGTTATGCCTAATATGTTTGATCCATATGCACAATTTCAAAATCCATATGCTAGCATGCCATTTGTGCCTAATCCATACATGAATATGTTTAATGTGCCACAAATGCCATGGAATGTGAATAACATGTTTGTTCCTCCAAATATGCATGCTATGAATGAAAATGTGAGCAACCCTCAGAAATCAACACCAAAGGTAAAGGTTGATTTAACTCAATCTGAGCCCAAGGTGAAAAATAATGTGAAGAGTAAATCAAAGGCTAACATAACAGGACCCAAGGAAACTTGGGTACCAAAATCAACTTGATTTGGTTTTATTGTGTGCAGGGAGACAAAAGGAATCTTTGGTACTTGGATAGTGGTTGTTCAAGACACATGACTGGTGATTCTACCCTGCTCACAGAGTTCCAGGAAAGAGCTGGCCCTTGTATTGCTTTTGGAGATGACAGTAAAGGCTACACTAAGGGATATGGCTTGATTTCAAGAGAAAATGTCATCATTGATGAGGTTACATTGGTGGATGGTCTAAAGCACAATTTGCTAAGTATCAGCCAACTTTGTGACAAAGGATTTTTAGTTACTTTTTCAAGAGAAGCCTGTGTTGTTTCTAAAGGTGGAGACAACAATGTGGTAATGACTGGATTCAGAAGAGGGAATGTGTACATTGCTGACTTTAGTAGCACAGGTCCAGATACCATCACTTGTCTTTTCAGCAAGGCAAGCAAGGATGAAAGTTGGCTATGGCACAAGAAATTGTCTCATTTGAATTTCAAGGTTATGAATGACTTGGTGAGGAAAGATCTTGCTAGAGGAATTCCACAGGTGGAATTCTCCAAGGATGGTTTGTGTGATGCCTGTCAGAAAGGGAAACAAAAGAAGGCATCATTCAAAAGAAAGACAGAGTCATCAATTGTCCAACAACTTGAGTTGCTTCATATGGATCTATTTGGCCCTGTAAATGTCATGTCCATTTGAAAGAAGAAATACTGTCTTGTGATTGTTGATGATTTTTCTAGATTTACATGGACTTTCTTTTTGCACTCCAAAGATGAGGCAAGTGAAATCAATATCAATCACATCAAGATAGTAAACAATCATCCTGATTTCAAAGTAAGAAGGATTAGGAGTGACAATGGGACAGAGTTCAAGAATTCAACTATGAAGATGTTCTGTGAGGAAAATGGTATTTTGCATGAATTTTCAGCTGCAAGGACACCACAGCAAAATGGTGTAGTTGAAAGGAAAAACAGAACACTCATTGAAGCTGCAAGGACAATGCTAGATGAATCAAAGTTACCAACTTATTTTTGGGCTGAGGCAGTTAACACAGCTTGCTTCACTCAAAATATTTCTTTGATTAATCAAGCCAAAGGAATGACCCCTTATCAACTACTCAAAAGAAAGAAGCCACTATTGGATTTTCTTCATGTCTTTGGATGCAAGTGCTTTGTTTTGAGAAATCAAGCTGAGCATTTGGGTAAATTTGAAGCAAAGGCAGATGAAGCAATATTTGTGGGATATGCAGCAGGGAAAGCTTACAGAGTCTATAATCTCATAACCAACATTGTTATGGAATCTGTACATGTTGTTTTTGATGATCTCAAAATTCAAGGTCTCTGTGATGAAGGTTTCCATGAAAGTCTTTCTTTTGAGAATGAGGAAGGAGATCAAGTGAATCATGTTAAGGCTATTGAGAAACAGCCTAAAGTTTGTGTGTAGCACATATGAAAGCAGTAGTGAAGATGAAATTGCTGCATTAAGATTGAAAAGAATAAATGCTAGCTGTCAAATTGATCATTCCGTTGACAATCATAACGAAGGATTCGTTGAGAGTCAAAATAGGCATTCCGTTGACAGTCATAGAAATGCTTCTAGGAATGATCACTTAGAGATAACAAACTCAGGGGGAGTTTCTCAAGGACAAACATCTAATCAAGGCAATCATGATCATGACGCTACATCTTCAAGAGCTAATCTTCCTCCCTCAAGGAAATGGACTAAAGATCATCCCTTTGAACTCATCATAGGTGATGTTTCTTCAAAAGTCCAAACTAGAAGAGCAACTCAAGAGGAATGTCTATATAGTAGCTTTCTGTCTCAAGATGAGCCAAAGAAAGTTGAGGATGCACTTCTAGATCCAGATTGGGTTTTAGCTATGCAAGAAGAGCTAAACCAATTTGAGAGAAACAAAGTTTGGAAGCTGGTACCCAGGCCTAAAAACAGGAGTGTTATAGGCACAAAATGGGTGTTCAGAAACAAGATGGATGAAAATGGCATAGTCACAAGGAACAAAGCTAGATTGGTTGCTAAAGGCTACTCACAGGAATAGGGAATTGATTTTGATGAAACCTTTGCTCCTGTTGCAAGACTAGAACCAATAAGAATTTTCCTAGCCTATGCAGCCCATGCCAATTTTAAAGTCTATCAAATGGATGTGAAGAGTGCTTTTCTAAATGGGGAATTGGAAGAGGAGGTATATGTGAGTCAACCTCCTGGTTTTGAAAATGATGATTTTCCAGAATATGTGTACTTTCTCCTCAAAGCACTCTATGGGTTGAAACAAGCACCTAGAGCCTGGTATGACACACTTTCACAGTTCCTCCTTGAGAATCACTTCACTAGAGGTACGGTAGATAAAACTCTTTTTCATAGGATTGTGAATGGCTCTACTATACTTGTTCAAATTTATGTAGATGACATAATCTTTGGGTCTACAGATGAAAGACTTTGTCAAACGTTTGCCAAGCTTATGCAAAGTAAATATGAAATGAGCATGATGGGAGAATTAACTTATTTCCTTGGTCTCCAAGTGAAACAAGTTAATGAAGGCATTTTCAGTAGTCAAACAAAGTACATTCATGATTTGTTAAAGAAATTTAACTTAATGGAATGCTCTCCTGCCAAAACTCCCAAGCCTACTGCTACTAAACTTGAATTGAATACTAAGGAAAAATCTGTGGACATTTCAAGTTACAGAGGCATGGTAGGCTCACTTCTATATTTAACAGCTAGTAGACCTGATATTATGTTTGCTACATGTCTATGTGTTAGATTTCAAGTTGATCCTAGGGAATCCCATTTAGTAGCTATTAAAAGAATTTTCAGATATCTCAAAGGAACACCAAACCTTGGCATTTGGTATCCTAGAGAATCTGGCTTTGAACTAATTGGTTATTCAGATGCAGATTATGCAGGATGTAAAATGGACAGGAAAAGCACAACTGGCACCTGTCATTCCTAGGAAATAAGCTTGTATCATGGTTTAGCAAGAAACAAAACTCAGTTTCTACCTCCACAGCTGAGGCTGAGTACATTGCAGCTGGAAGTTGTTGTGCACAGATTTTATGGATGAAAAATCAACTACTTGATTATGGATTAAGAGTTGAGAAAATTCCTATTTTTTGTGACAACACTAGTGCCATTGCCATTACTGAGAATCCAGTGCAGCATTCAAGGACCAAGCACATTGACATCAAGTATCATTTCATTAGAGAACATGTTATGAATGGTACTGTGGAGTTACATTTTGTTCCAAGTGAACAACAACTTGCAGACATCTTTACCAAGCCACTTGATGAATCAACATTCTCAAGATTAGTAAGTGAGCTAGGTATGCTAAATTTCTCTTAATTATTTTTGAGATTTTTGCAAGTTAAATTGCAGCCAGGAATTTGCTATGATTTTCTGTGAATTAATTTTCTCAGGAAAAAGTGAAATTTTGTCTAAGTCAAAATTACTATGTCAACGAATGTCTTATTCCGTTGCCAGTCTTAGCATTTTTCTGGGTATTCCGTTGACAGCTCTTTTATGTCAACGGAATGCAGCTTTATCAACGAAATAGGCTGGTCCTTAAACGCCCAATTCTGATTCGTTGATATAGCGCTGTTAATCTAACCGTTGAAATTTGCACGCCTTTTTACCACGATCTATACATACACCCCTGTAAGTATAAATCATGGTCATATTTTAATTGTAACGGTTAAATTTTAAGCCAATCCAGTAATTTATAATTATTATTGGACTTAATTTTTGAGAAATTTTGGGGGAGTATTTAAGCATATTTGCTTTCTTTAATTCTTTTTATCTTATTCTCCAAATTTCCAAAGGCTTTCTCACTTCTTCTCTCTCAAAGCAAAACACAGTTCGAACTCTTCTATACTCAACAATGGAGCCCATAGTTAAACTTATGTCTTCTGGAGGATTCATTTATGAGAAGAACAACTCCATACCATTTGTTGTCAAGGAAAGCCCGAACAAAATCTTTCACAAGATGATGGATTTCTTGGTGAACTGCAAGCTCAGTTATGCTATGTTTCACTCCACTCCGCTTTATAATGAAATCATAGAGGAGATGTGGACCTCCTGTGAGTACAGTGGAACTAACTGCAATTTGCAATTCACAATTCAAGGTAAAGAGTATGTTGTTAATTCAGATGTTCTGCAAGCATGCATTCATATTCCTGAGAATAATTGCTTAGCTTTACTTACAAATGTTGAAATTGTTAACATGCTTAATTCTATTAATTACTCTTTGCCAACTGAGAATTTAGGTAAAATTATTAGGAGAGGATTGGTAAGGGAATGGAGCTATTTAGCAGATGCTTTCATTAAAGTGTTTTCTGGAAAAATCAGTAATTTTGATGCTTTAACTAACTCCATTCTAATTTTGTTTACCATGCTTCTCACTGATAAGTACTATAACTTTAGCACTCAATTAATGTATGAACTTGATGCTAAATTGGGTGATAAGCATTCTAGGAAAAAGAACATTTATTATGCTAGATTTCTAATGATGTTGGCCAACCATGTTAGTCCAACACCATTAGTTATCTCTAACCCCAATTCCAAGTTTGACTGTTTTGTTCAAGAAAAGAGGGTGCTAACAGACATATTGAGGCTCAATCACAATGGTGATGTCCTAATGGTGTACCTGCCAGTCATTGAGGTAACACTTTCTCAACTTGTTAATTTAAATGTTACTTCAATTACTACTTCTACTACTACTGTTGTTGCAATGGAGTGTATAGATGTGACCCAACAGGCTCCTGCCCCTGCAACTAGACCTAAATCTACAAAGTCTAAATCTACCAAGCCAACCTCAGGTGCTTCTCAAAAAGCACATGTTGTAAAATCCACTACACAACCTAAGGGGAGTGTTGCTGGTGTGGTGAGTGGTGAGGGAAGGGGTGAAAATCGAAGAAACCCCAAGGATAAGGTGGGAGAGGTGAGTGTTGCCCAGACTAGCCCCATTGTGTTTTCCCAACAAGGCACAATGAGTAACATGGATTTTAGCTCAAGTCTAATTGCATCCTCTCAAAAGGATGTAGTTATTGAAACAAGCTCTCCTCCAAGAGCACACTCCAAAAGGGTAAGGGACACACCTAGCCCCCAAACATCTATCTCCCATCAACGGTATCCATTCCGTTGACAGTTCAAACTACCATTCCGTTGATAGCTCATTCTGCACCAATTATTGAAAATCAAGTTGTTCACACAATTAGTGCAGATGACCTAGTGGTAGTTGAAACACTTTTAGGATTGAAAGGGTGTGATTCTGTGAGGCTGACTTGTAGCCAGGCAAACGGAGAGAATGAGAGTGAGAGGCTGGCTATTTCTTCCAGCCAGGAAAAAGGAGAGATTGAGAGTTCCACCTTAGTAGGTGAAGGTGAGGGTGTGAGAGGTGTGAGCCATGGGGAGCCCATGATGCAAGAAAATAGTGGAGAGAGAGAAGGGACTACAGCAGATCATAGGGAGGAAACAGCCATTGCAAGTGAGTTAATGGAGGTTAATGAGGGAGAAAGAGAATTGTCTTTCCAAGAGCATTATCAACAAACTCTGGATAGAATTTCTCTGGATCCTGAAACCTTTACTCACCTTGTGCCAGCATACCAAATCATGGCTCAACAGGGCAATGTGGAGGTAGAGAGGACTTTAAATCTAATTCATACAACTGCATCCATGATGAGGGCTAAGGATGCACTTGCCAATTTGTCTCCAGGAGCTGGTGGAAGTGATCAGTTTGCTGATTTTTCAAGTGATGATGAGAGTCTTGATGCTGATTTCCAAGGGGTGGCTACCACTACACAGACTGGGACATCTGTGATGCCTCCTAAGCCAAGATGGCTCTATCAAGATTCACTTGGATATCAAGGGTTGGATGCTGCAATTACAAGGCAGTATAATGAAGCTTACTTGGCTCATGAGTCTGCACCTCTAAATGAGAAGAAATTCTACAAAGCCATTTTGGACTCTTTAGAAATCCAGAGTCTCCAAATGCTACAGACAAGGATTGAGGCCAGGGAAATCAAGGACACAATTGCAAGCTTCAGGGACTCCAATGATAGGAGGTTTGATGAAAGACTTCCACTTCTCACTGTGACCAAAATGGACAAATTCTTCAGAAGGGATCATGAGGTGGCAACCACTTTGAAAACCCTTACTGATAGGGTGGACAAAGTGGAAGTTACATTAACTCATATGCAACAGGCACAGGAGAAGCAAACTCAACTTCTGACTCATCTAGTGGCAGCTCAAGGTCTCCCTCTCATCACTCTTGATGATAACAAAAAGGGGGAGAAATCAAAGGAGCTCAATATTCAAATCACAAAAATTATGGTCCCAGCCATTTCTTTACCACAGGAGCCACTAGCTATGGGGGAGTCTATCAAGGATAAATTGGATGGAATTGACCTGATTCAACGTACATCTATGAGACTACAACTTGTAGAACAGATAAAAGAGAAATGGTCTAATATAGATGCACGGGTTAAGAAGATAGCTGAAAGTGCAAGAAATAAACATCCATCAACGGATCAAGCTACTTCTACATCAACGAATGCCATGGTCTTAGTGTCAACGGAATTGGAGCCACATGTTAAACTCTCATATGATCTAAAGCCTCTTCTACATGGAGTGATTCCTGGTCCAAGGAAAGAAAAGGGACAAACTTCATGTATTAGAGATGTGGACCCAACTACCTTTCAGAGATGCTTATCTCCAAATTCCCCAGCTAAACCAAAGGGCAAAAATATTTCTAGGACTTTCTATCCTCCTCCATTTCCAGATGAGCTCAAGATTCTGAGTGAACTTATTATAAAATGCAAGGAAAGCAATGTGCCTGAGATCAGGAATCAAAGAGCAATAGTCTACAGGAATGGGCAAGATATCTGTGTTTGGGCTGGTCACCCAAATTTTGCTGAAGCTAAAGCTGAGGAATCAGCTAGGGCAGACATGCAAGCTCTTGCAGTTGCCCAAGCTCTAGATGAAGAGGAAAGACAGCAAGAAGAAAGAGCTACAACTGAAATTGTGCAAGGAAAAAGAAAAAGAATAAGGCAACCTAAAACAAGAGCTAAAAGGAACTTGGCTTTTGATGAGGATGATTCTCAAAGCACTGTAACAGATGCACCTGTAGCAGCTGTGCCTCCAACTTTTTCAGATCAAGGTTTTGGAGCAAAATTAGCTTGTGACCCTGAACATCTAGTCAATTTTCATGATCAACCAATTGAGCCAAAGGAGGAGCCATTTTAGTTTTATGAAGCTAATTTTCCCAAATTTTTGGCTGAGATGGATTCAAAGAAGAAATCAAGACAGAGGGCTACTAAAGCTAAACCAGTTTTTGTGAGAAGGCCACAAGTTGAGAAACCACCTACAAACCCAGAAGACTTTATCTACATTGCAGATATAAGGGAGAAGTCTGACTTAAACCTATATCTTGATGACTTGGTGGAAGTGAGAGGAATAGGAGCTACTCATAAACTACCAGAGAGATTAGTGTTTGTCTACAAGGGTGGAAGGAACAGATTTGGCCTCTACACAGAATTCTAGGAGAGGATTATCAGACATTGCTAGTGGTGTTCAAGTGCTTAAAGAAAGATTTTGGGTTCACCAAAACTGCTAAGTCTGAGGTTGTCTCCAAGATCTGTCAAGTAAAAGCTAGCTGGAACAAGCCTAATGCACTTCCCAGAACTCTAAAGGTCCCTCAAACAGGAAAGAAAATTCATCTCCAACCCTATTTGATGATGGAATTCAGAGACAAGGACAACTGTAGGAGATTCTTCAGAATAGAGGACCAATTGGAAAAGGCATCTAATTAAACTCTAAGATTTATGCAATCCAAGTTGGGTGATCAAGATGAAGAAGAGAAGATTTTCTACAGGAGGCTCCAAGCTCAAATTGAGGAGAACAATGCTAAGAAGGGGAAGAAAACAAGGCCACAGAGAAAAAGATGGTAAATCTGCTCAGGCTAGAGGAGCAACTCTGTGCACTGGTGTTGTAAGAATTTCTACTTTGTTTTCAATAAATTTTAAAGTATCATGAAGCTCAATACAATTTCTACTTTTGTAATTTGTAATTTGTTTAAGTGTTTTTGTTATCATCAAGGCTCTTGATTTATGGCTGTTTTTCTATCAATCATAAATTGGGGGAGATTGTTAGGAATATGTTGTTCTTGATGATAATTATAAAAAACACTTAGTAGATTTTGTGTTAAGTCACTTTTGTAACTGTCAATGGAATGGTATGCTTTGAAGCTTCCGTTGACAGGTAGCTCATCAACGAAATGAGTAATGTAGCAATTGCACTGTACAATACTTCACTATTTGATAGGCATGTGTTGTAGGTATTAGATAGGTTTTCTAAGTCATGTTGACTAAGTACTAGATAGGCAAAATAGGTTGGTTAATTGTAAATATTCTGTGCCTTGTAATTTTGCCTAAGTGAAGACATGTCAACGGAATGGAGATTACACTATCAACGGAATGAAGAATGTACCATCAACGGAATGAAGAATAAAGCCATCAACGAAATACATCTCACTACTGTCAACGAATCACTATCACTTTTCTGAACAGTTGACAAAATGATAGTGACAGTTTTCTGACAGATCAAAAGGTGATGTAGAAGTGTACTTTGCATTGGGAGCCATTAAAATGGTCACTGGGAATGAGGAAACATTCCAATTTCCAATTAGGTTCTTGAGTGTGATCATAATAAACATGAAGATAAAAGACAAGATCTCCAAGGACCATTGGACAAAAGGAATGAAAAGCAAGCTACCGGAGGTTACCCTTTGTACATTTTAGAGTAGCCAAAAATAGCATTTTAAACTTGGGATATATAACCAAGTGTAGCAGTTCATTTTATTGCAAGAAGTGAGATAAAATAATTTTGTATTAACTTCCTTTCAAGAGCACTCTCACTCTACTTTAAGAACTGAGCAACTGTGCTACGTTTGTAACACAGATTATTCCCGCAATAAAAACATCTCAGTTGGATCCTCAAAACATCCAACTGAAATTTTATATTTGCTTGTGTTTTTATTTTCTGTATTAAGTTATTTAAAAGTTGTTTTAAGTTTAAAAATATCTAAAATTGTATTCAACGCCCCCCCCCCTTTCTACAATTCTGTTAGGTCATTTGGGATTAACAGTTATGTCTACAAGGTAGTCGTGGTCTCTGTCAAATCTTTGGAAAATCCGACATGGTAACGACGCTTAAACGTGATTCCCGTGTTTAAAACACTCTAATCAATTCACCAATCCATAACCAAGCAATCACAACCCAAGGATCTCATCTAAACCATCTTATTTCTTTCTAACATGCTCATCACATCATTCACAAGTTCAACCATTATTTAATCCACTAAACACCATGATTATCATGCAAATCATCTCTACATCATACTATCACTAATCATTCTTAACATAATCACTAATAACAAAGTATAATCATAAGGGTGAGAGGGTTTATACCTTCCTTGATGCTTGGTAAAGACTATCAAGAGCTTATATATCCTTGATTTATCCTTAAACATCCTTAACAAGCCTAAAACTTCAAGAACAAATCAAGAATCCAAACATTACTATTCATTTCTACTATTCATCGTCAACTTTGATTCAATTTTTAAGCATGATAACAACCATGGATGATGATGAGATCAAGGATTTACCTTAGTTTAGGGATGAGGGTGATTTAGAGCCCAAGATCATGAATTATGGTGGAGTAGAACTTGTAGAAAATTTCTTAAGCTTTTTGGAAAAGAAAAGGGTCGAATGTTGAAGGTGTTCTTGATGCATCTCTTCTTTGATTTTCTTTTCTTTTTGTTTTTGTCTAATTAACACTTAATTGGATGCATCCATTTTGTGTGGTCTTGGTGGAGTTTAGTCACCCCATTGCCATATGTCAATCTCTTGTGGTTTTGTGGTGAAAGTGGTGACAAGGTGGTGATTCATCACCTTGTCATCACTTGTCATCACCTATGTCATCCTCCTGCGTCATGCTTATGTCATAATTTGTGTCATCAATCCTCTTATATGTTACACTTGACGATCTTATATGATACTTCCCCTTCGGTTAGGGTTTAATCCATAATTCGTTACGCTTCTGTTTTGCGATAGGTTCTAGTGATTTTAAAAACGTTTCTCTGTACCAATGTTAGGAGATACTTCCTTGGTCTTTCCATTACCTTGGCTTAACATATGATCATAGATTTCTCACCTTGGTTTAAGATATGATCATGGATTTCTCATTCTACATACTTTCTCAAAACGATCAAATCAATACATCCTTGATTGTCCGATGAATAGTGATCAAAATTTAAAGTTGGAATCTCCCGATTCTGATCGCGTTTACATTCACTTTTTCTCCTTATGCATCACTAATATAACTTCGAAACATTCATTCCATGTCTTCCATATAGTGCGGTCTGAAAATATTTTTCATCAGCAAATTTACTATTCATCAACATTTAGTATTCATAAAAAAAAAAATTAGGTAAGTCCAAAATTTGGGGTTATTACACGTAGACATCTTGTGAGGACCGATTTAGTCACGAAACACAAGAGCAACCATTAAAGCTCGAAGCTCTCTAACCCTAGCAATAAATTTACAAGTACGTTTTTTAATCCATAACAAGGCGTGTTAAACTTTTTAAAATAACTAAAAGTATTAAAATAGGTTTTAAAATAAATAAGTAACGGTTTGTCCAAAATATTTTTGGAAAATGAGTGGTTTTAGTAAGGAAAAATTAAAAAAAACATGTTTTAGTTGAAAAAGGTAATTGCCTGTAATTAAAAGTAATAAAATAGGTTTTAAAATAAATAAGTAAAAGTTTATCCGTAATATTTTTGGAAAATGAGATGTTTTAGTAAGGAAAAATAGAAAATGTAACATGTTTTAGTTGAAAAAGTTAATTGTCAGTAAATCAAGTAATATCTACACTTTTTCTATTTTCCTTACTAAAATAACTCTTTTTCCAAATACATCACGGTAAACCCTTATTTATTTATTTTAAAATCTATTTTAATACTTTTAATTGGCAATTACCTTTCCCCTCTTATTCTAAAAAAATCACGGGCAAACCCTTACTTATTTATTTTAAAACCTATTTTAATACTTTTAATTATCCTATTTTTCTTACTAAAACCCCTCTTTTTCCAAAAATATCACGGGCAAACCTTTACTTTTATAATTTAAAATTCAACGAAAACATGTTAGTTTCTATATTTCCTTACTAAAACCCCTCATTTTCCAAAATACCACGGGCAAACCATTACTAATTTATTTTAAAATATATTTTAATATTTTTAATTATTTTAATATACTATCAATACTATTATATAATAGACGAAACATTAAAAGTTTGGTTGGTCGATATGGTACGTTGTGATTTTACTTAATTGTCCTTAACTGTATTTCGTGTTTTTACTTAATTAACCTTACTTATTTATAAAAATATATTATTAAATAATAATATTACCTATTTATAACCAATTACCTTTTTTTTCCCTAAAATACCTTATTTTTTCTAACAAATTCCCCTACTTTTTCAAACATGGCAATTACCATTTCTAACTAAAACATGTTAGTTTTTATATTTTTTTCTTACTAAAACCCCTCATTTTCCAAAAATATCACAGACAAACCTTTGGTTATTTATTTTTAAACCTATAATATTATAATTATTTTTTAAAAGTTTACCTATTTTAACATGTCTACTTATTTTTATTAACAAATGCAATCACTAAGAATATTAAAATATAAATAATCAAATACCTATTTATAACCAATTACTCTAAAACACATTATAGATTTTTTCTAACAAAGTCTCTTCTTTTCTAAATATATCACGGGAAATTGTCTTTTTCAATTTACTTTTTCTATTTTTCTCACTAAAATTGATTTTTTTTCCAAAAATATCATAGGAAACCCTTTACTTATTTATTTTAAAACGAATTTAAATACTTTTAATTATTAAATTTTAAAACCTCATTTTCCAAAAATATCAAGGGCATTTACCTTTTTAAACTAAATATATGTTTTATTTTTTCTTACTAAAACCCCTCATTTTCAAAAAATATAACGGGCAAACCCTTACTTATTTATTTTAAAATCTGCTGTAATGTTTTTAATTAATTAAAAGTATTTAGATATTTTAACATGCCTACTTTTTTTTAACAAATACAATTAATAAAATTAAAAAAATATAATAATAAAATAACAATTAACAATCCGTGCATCGCACGGGTTTTAAGCTAGTATTATTAAAGACGAAACATTAAAAGTTTTGGTACCTGTTTTTTGGTACGGTACTTGCCTTATTTAATTGTTTATTTAATTATTATAAACATTATTATAATTGTAGTAACCCGAATTTTCAGGGTTTATTAATATTATTATTTAAATATTTTATTGCTTTTCTCCAAGAGGAGGAATGGAATTATGTGTATATTTTATTTAAAATTTTTGTGAAAGCTGATTATTTTATCGACATTGTCGATAAGAGTTTGTTTTAAAATTTTGGGGATCGAATCGGTATTTTAGTTGCGCCAAAATTTTATCCGATATTCTATTCGGATTCAAAGTTTTATTTTGTTTAAATTATAAAAGTATTCCAAAAGTTAGTATGTTTACATTTTTGGAAGAGTTAGAATATTTGAAAATTTTTGGTATCAAAGTGGTATTTTATTAGTACCAAAATTTTACCCGGTATCTTATCTGTGCCCCATTAGTATTTGGGCGAGTTATTAAAGTATTCAAAAATTCAATATTTTTACAATTCTGTAAAATCCGGGCTTTATAAAGATTTTATGCATAATTATTTCAATTTTTAGAGTAAATAAATTTTTTAATATTTATCCGCTAATTGAGTGTAAGTTATAATTTCGTACTAAAAATATTTTAGTGGTTGAGAATTATTTATTTTATATTATCGAATAATATTTTTAGAATTTTCGTTACTTAAAAATCGTTCTGTACGTGGCTCTTTAGCGTTAGAGGTAGGTTTTGTGTTAATTAATAACACTCGCCTAACCTAACCTAACGTTATCCTATTAACTAACTAAACATACAAACTCACGCTCAGGCACACAAAAAACCAAAAAAAAAAAGAGAGAGATAAGAAAAGCAACAAAGAAAAAGAAAAGAGAAGGAGAAGCAGCCCCCCACGCGCGACCCCCCCTTCTACTTCTTCTTCCTCGCGCCGCCAGTGCTCCGTCGTCACCACCACACCGCCGCCATCACAGTCGAGCCCCTCTAACTGCGTTCTCCTCTAGGTATAATTGGAACTATCAAGAACTGTAATTCGTTTTTCTTTTTATTTTATTAAATTGTGGTAACCATCCATTCGTTTTTTTTATGGATTAGTTAATTAATTCGTTTTTCTTTTATTAATTATGTGATAATTACATAACTCATTTTTATTGATTTGTTTTATTTATGAAATCGTTTTTTTAGTAATTAATTAATAATTCGTTTTTTTATTAATTAATGATAATTACAAATTCGTTTTGGTAGAAATTAAGTATACATCCGTTGTTTTATTATTGAGTTGGGATATAAGCAGATTCGCTTTTGTAGAAAGTATTTATAAATTTGTTTATATGTACTTGGTTAATAAATTTGTGAGGTGTACAATTGTTTAGTTAATATATGCTAATTATCATTTCGTTTCGTGTAGTTAGTTTGTGTTATTTAGTAAGATTGTTTTTATTAATGAATCGTTTATAACTTGTGTTAAATGATTTTAGTTAGGGTGTGTAAATTTCGATGTTTAATTTTGTTTTCCTTTATATAGGTGTATGGTAATATTTGAATGTATTTATGCAAGTTCAAATGTTAGTTATAAATTCTAGTTGTTTTCGAATAGATTTAGATTGTTAGTAGCTTATGTATATTTAGGAATTCATTTTAGTATGTCGGGTTTGATTTCGAGTTATGTTTCCGTAATTTCGTTAATGTTCCGAGTGGTCGTTAGTTTTATATTGTAAAATGATGTATTTAAAGTTGGTTGTAATTTAAAGTTTAGTTTTGAGTTGTAAATTAGTTGGGGCAGTGATTTTGATATTCTGGTTTAATTCCCAGCTTGAGGAATTATTATAGTTGATGGTTGAGGTATTTGTGTTGTTATTTACTATTAATTATTCAGGTTATTGTTGTGTTGTGCTATGTTGTCCGTCCTGTGACTAGGGGCGCAACGTAGTACCTACACAATTTCTGGCTAGTCCTGTTTACGAACGTGTCATGCCGAAATTTTGTAAAATTTATATATGTATTTATTATTTGCATTTTATTATTAGTGTCTCAAGAATAATTAGATTTGATTATTTTCAATCAGTTTTAAATAATAATATAATTGATTTAATTGACCAATTAACTGAGTAGTTAATTGGTGAATTTTATTAATTAATTATTATTTAATCTTGATTAATTATAAATCAAATTTAATTAATATTTTCAAAAATTATTTTATTATTTACCTGACTTGATTAATTGCTTTATTAACTGAATTGATTGATTTTGATTAATTCTATTTAATCTAGTGATAATCGGATTTAAAGTATGAGTGGTTGTTTAAGTCTTGTATTCTATACGTGACTATAAATGTGTGATTAAATGTTATGTGCAGTTATATGTTGGTGAGTTATATCTATATGAAAAGATATTTTCAAGTGTTACAAGTGTGGTTTACCTTCCATTAACAAAGTATGTGATTATTTGTGTAAATAGAGCTGAGACTGCTTTTGCAGCAGTTTTTTTTAAAAAAAGTTTATGAACCCGTTACTTGCTCATTTTTAGCGATCCTTGCCATTCTGGAAATGTCTCAGAGTGTTCTACAATTTTTATGTTTAACACTTTTTCATCAGAGTTTATCTTTATACTGTAAATTGTCCATCTTTCTAACTAGTTAAATCTGACTTCTATTTCCGATAAGTATGATAATAAGTTTAGTATTGTATAGTGGCATATGAACTGATAATTGCTATGTGTTTAAATGGTATATCGAGTTGAGTATGTTATTTTATAGTTGTAAGTTCAGGTTGATTAAGTTAAGTTATATGAATATGTTAGTTGTAATTTGATTCTTGATTGTTGATATTAGTTTAAAACAGGTGGATTGTTATATAAATAGAGGAAGTGTTGCCGGATTTTCGGCAGGACTATTAAATGAATATTATTTGGCAATTATATATGATATGATATGCTAGTTAAATGCATACGTGAATGAAATGTGTTTATGTGTTAAATGTGTAGCTATTAAATTTGTATCATTATAAGAGTTATCGGTCCAATCATGTGTGCTATGTGTTACGTGAAGTATAAGAAATTATGTGAATCAGTCATTTGAATTGCTACGTGATAAATGTTATACGTGATTGTTTATTTCTGGATAAAGTAATTGCAAGTCAAGGCATATCTATTTTCTTATGTGTTTACTGCAAGTCAAGGCAGGTTTATTGAATATTGACTAAATTGTGGATTGTTTGTGGATGATTGAGTTAGGAAAATTTGGTGTTTTAAATCAGGGCAATGTCCACTTTACGAATAAGTCATGCCCAATTTTCTGTAGAAAATACATTCGCTTCAGTTTATAAACATTTATACATTATATAGAAGTTGAAGTACGAAGGCTAAAGTATATCTTATAATTAACTAGTGAATAGTTGGGCGAGCACGATCTCAATAGTGCAGACTCATAGCAACCGCATATGCGCCGGAACCAAGAGTTACCAGAATAAAAATTGTGATGACATAAGATAGAACAAGATGAGAATCATAATATTTCGGCTTTACGTAATAGCTAAGGACCAAAGGCAAGTTTACTCAACTCGTATTCTTTTGAAGCAAGGTTCTTGTTTCCTATTAAATTGTTGTTCATAACCAGTTTCCATTATTATCCTGAAATTGAAATACCCCATTGCTTAACTTGATAATCCTATTGCATTCCATAACCAGTTTCTTATAGCATCTTATATTTGTCAGATTTAATCCTTGACACTTGTGATTGGAAATCTCATTCGTATACATTTATCCTACCCTAATCTAGTTAATGAATTTTAATCAGACATTTGAAGTTATTTAGTTGAATTGATTAGGTGGTCGATTGTTCCGACACCTAACTCCCAGTACTAAGTTGAAATTGGAAGTTTTTAATTAAAATGAAATGTTTTAAGGACTGCCGACGCCAGTCAGAGTATCAGTATTATGTAGGCCAAAGTGGCCTTGGATCCAGTTCAATATTTGGACATACCGTAGTGTATGGTCCGGAGTTTTGGTGTGACTGATCATCCACCTTAACTCGTTGCGTCACAGTAAAAATCCAATTCTAACTTACAGTTTGATGTTGATTATTAGTATTGTTCATTTTGACAGTTAAGTTAATTCTTTCATTTATTGCCATTTTCTTGGCCAGCTGAGTTCATTGTTATACATATTGCTATTGTTGCATCATTATCTCATCTTGTGTAGTTTTTATATATACTTGTTGAGCCTTTTGCTCACTCTTGCTTGTTTCACCTTTTTAACCCTCCAGTGAAAGGTAGATTGACAGTATTTAATTTCATAATTGTGGATCGAGAAGAGTCAAGATGACGTTGGGAAGACGAGTTGATGCAGAGCATTTGGATCTAGTGTAAGGTTATTGTATAAAGTTTATTTATAGGAAATATTATTACGTATATAATTAGTCTGGCCTGGTATACTTCTCATCGAAGTTATACTAGTGTTATAGGATATATGCAAAGAGATTGTTGTAAAAAGAAGTTAAAGTTTGTGAAATTTTGGATTCTTGTTTCTAGCACTATAGCCTTAAAGATCTTGGTAGAGTTCGGGTCGTAGATGTTATATTTGTATTGGTTTAATATTTAACAGGTTGTTTTAAATTGAGATTTTAGCGTGACGACCAAATTCCCTGACCCCGGATTTGGGGCGTCATAATAATCAGTTACCCTTTAGGTTAAAATATATTACGTTTCCAATTTTTTCTAACAAAATCCCCTCTTTTTCTAAAAAAATCACGGGCACTTACATGTTTCAGCTAAAACATGTTACTTTTTCTATTTTCCTTACTAAAATCTCTCATTTTCCAAATATATTACGGGAAAACCCTTACTTATTTATTTTAAAACTTATTTTAAAACTTTTAATTGGCAATTACATTTCCCTCCTTTTTCTAAATAAATCACGGACAATTACATTTTTCAGCTAAAATATGTTATTTTTTCTATTTCCTTACTAAAATCCCTCATTTTCCAAATATATCATGGACAAACATTTACTTATTTATTTTAAAACTTATTTTAATACTTTTAATTGTCCTATTTTTCTTACTAAAACCGTTCTTTTTCCAAAAATATAACGGGCAAACCGTTACTTTTATATTTTAAAATTCAACTAAAGCACGTTAGTTTCTATTTTTCCTTACCAAAACCTCTCATTTTCTAAAATATCACGGGCAAATCATTACTTATTTATTTTAAAATATAATTTAATACTTTTAATTATTTTAAAAAAGTTTAACATGCCTACTTATTTTTTTTAACAAATGCAATCAATAAAATATAAATAATAAATAATAAAATTAACAATTATTAAAAATAATCCTTGCATCGCACGGGTTTTAAGCTAGTTAATTAAATCCTTATATATAACAAGGGTAAGAGGGATCTTATCGAAAACTTTGGTCCATGTACTACCAAATTAATATGGACCGTTGATCTTAAAATAGATGAATAAGAATCGTTAGATCTAATATTAAAAAAAAAAATTTAATAATATAAATCAAATATGAGTAAGTTTTCTAAGCTCACTAGAATTCTCAATCTAAAATTTTGACTTCAAATTCTAAGTTATGTAGGTTTATTTGATTGTTAGTCTATACTTTAATTCTACGTTGAGTAGATTTTCTTTATTTTAATTCTATTCCTAAGTTGAATAATACTAATGTAAAAATTCGTTATTTTATTCTTTCTTCAGTTTCAGGATAGTTTAATTGGGGAATTTTTTGTTAAATCATCACTACATTAAAGATTATTTTATGAGTTTTGTGTGGGCTGTAAAATCGTTTGAATCTGATTTTTAGAATTCAAGATACAACATAACTAATGTATTGAGCGTATAAAACGTAATACAGTTTTGTGTGGGTAAATTATTAAAAAATTATAAATTAATTAAATCCTTCTATACTAGGGCTGAGCAAAACCGAACCTAAACCGAAAACCGAACCAAACCGAAGAATTTCGGTTCGGTTTGGATTGAGTTTTTCTCAAAATTCCGGTTTAAACCGAAATAAAACCGGTTTGGTTAGGTCTGTCAGAATTGTTGGAACGTACGATATATATGACTGCATTTTATGATATAAATTAAAGAGTTCAAAAAGAAGATTAACCTTAATCGCTACGGCGCAAGCGATTCAATTTCACGTCTTCTACCGAATTCCCTGATTCCCTTTGAGCGAAGTGTGGCATTCGATCTCCCAAAGTTTCCTCTCCTCAAAGCCTTGAAATTCCAAAACCCTAGCTGCGTGCGGCTGCTCCTAGGTCTCAATTTCGTTTTCTGTTGTGTTTTTTTTGTGTCTAGTTTTAAGGAGAACGAGAATATATATAGGCTTAAGTAGAGATCATGAACAATTAGGTCGGACCTTCCAATGACATTCCGAGTCAAGCCCAATGTCATTAAATATTAATTCAATCCACTAAAGAATTAATATTTGCACTACCATTCCTAATACCGCAATTCTTTTATTATTTAATTCGGCTCATATATTATTTGCTTATTAAATTCCCCACGTTTAAGATATCGCATGTCCATTAATTAAATTAATCACTGACAATTAATTTAATATCTTATTTATCCTTGATCATCCACTCAACCTTATAATTATGTCAGAAATTAATCTGCAGCTTCACATAATTATCTTTATGAGCTTTCAAGAGGACATCATCAACCTGAATATTATCAGGACATGGATTCCTTCTGTAATTAATATCCCACTCTGCATGCAATGTCATTGCTCAACACATAATATTGTAATTAATAATTAATTACATCACATATGAATCAAAGCATGTGCATTGCATACAAGTGTCAATCACTACATCCGGATTAAGAACCTAAGCAATAATAATATCATAGAATCTTAGTTCTTCTTTATTGTCAGAATAGAAGAATAATTCTAATATTTTGATCATGTTCAATATACACAAAGTATACAAGTATTATTCAATAGTCAAGATAAATTATTCCCAAATAATACTTCAGTCATTTCAGTGGTTTGTCTAGTACCACTTAGACTGTGAACCTTTATTATAGTATATACAAACACTGATAATCTAATCTTCTGTTATCCCATTTGATACTAGATTATCCACAATATATAATAAACAGACAATGTAATAATATGAAATCAAGATTCTCAATAAAATGGTCAATGTTTATATAATTCAAAAGAATAGTTCAGTATAAAACCCAACAAGAATATCGGTTCGGTTAAAACCGAATTAACCGAAATATATATACATATAATTTTGAATTATTTTTTATATGTAATATATTTATTATTTTTTGTATGATACTAGACTACTAATCGTTTAACCTATGTTTAGTACAGACTCACAACGCCCCACCTCCCTCATCACAACCTCAACCTCTATAATCGATTCAATTCAACTGATTTGTACTCATTGATTCTTCAATCTTCATTAACTAATCAGTACTTAGCTAATTTGTTTAGTAACTAATCAGTACTTAGTAATAGTCTAATAGTGCAATATACTTGGCTATTTAAATTTTAATAATGCAGTAGACATCAGTGGTCATCTATCAATAACTAGCAGGTTATAGTATTGATGCAAATAAATGATTTTGAAATTTTGGTTTTATAGTTAACCGATCCATTTATTTCAGTTCGGTTTGGTTTTATCTGGGAAATCGGTTCGGTTCGACTATATAAAAGTAGGATTTCGGTTTTTCTAGTTCGGTTCGGTTTTTAACCGAACCGATCGAATGATCAGCCATATTCTATACTATATTATTAAAGACGAAACATTAAAAGTTTTGGTCGGTCGGTCGGTTGGTTGGTATTTGGGTCGATTCACGGGCCTATCTATAACCAATCAATATACTTATATAAAGGATAAGACGAGGACGGTGAGGTGACGCCTCTAAAATCGTTTCAATCTATTTTTCTAATTTCCTCAAATTTTTGAATTATTGATACTAAAAATTCGAAAATATCTCAATTGCCTCTAAAATCTTACTAATGAAGGCAACTAAATATACATTTTTAACATTATTGACTTTAAAATCTTTACTAATTGAGGCAACTAAATATACAATTTTAATAATCTCCTAAAATTTTAAACTAAATATACAATTTTAATATTTTACTAAATTTTTTATTAGAAAATATCTCACTTGTCTTTTAAATCTTTACTAATTGAGGAAACTAAATATACAATTTTAAAATTATTGTCATTAGATCTTTACTAATGGAGGAAACTAAATAATAAAGAAGAATACTATAAAGGAGAAGACGGGGGCGGTGAGGTGATGCCTCTCAAATCACTTCGATCTATTTTTCTAATTTTCTCAAATTTTTGAATATTAATATTAAACATTCGAAAATATCTCCATTGCCTTTAAAATCATTACTAATGGAGGAAACTAAATATACAATTTTAATATTATTGACTTTAAAATCTTTACTAATGGAGACAACTAAATGTAAAATTTTAATATTCTCATAAATTTTTTAATAGAAAATATCTCAATTGCCTTTTAAATCTTTACTAATGGAGAAAACTAAATATACAATTTTAAAATTCTTGTCATTAGATATTTACTAATGGAGGAAACTAAATAATAAAGAAGAAGATGGTGCGGTGAGGTGGCGCCACTTAAATCGTTTAAATCTATTTTTATAATTTTCTCAAAATTTTGGATTAATAAAAATTAAATATTAGATAAATTCTCAATTTCCTTTCTACTAATTTCTTTCTTACTATATTTCAAGGAAAAAGTTACATATGCTATGTTAATATTTCCTTAATTATCCATTTAAATCAAATTTATTTACTAATTACTTCCTACTATCTAATGGAGGAAACAAAATATACTATATTAATATTATACTAAACTTATTGTACTAACTAATTTTTTTTACTATCTAATGAAGGAAACAAAGTATACTATATTAATATTAATAACCAATTACTTTTTTCAGTACATTACGTATTTTGTATTTTTTTTAAAACTAAACTAACTCATCTTCTAAAAATAAAATGGGCAACATATATATAATATGGTAATATTATTATATATTTATAACCGATTACCTTTTTCAGCTAAAACACAGTATTTTTATATTTTCTAACTAAAATAACTTATCTTCTAAATAGGAAACATGCAAACCAATTTATTAATAACCAATTACCTTTTTTCAGCTAAAACACATTACCTATTTCTGAAAGGCATATGCACTAGCCTATTTGTAAACATTCAAGATTCGACTCAACTTAAACAAGAATGTAATAAGTAAATATTAGATTAGAGGTCACATGAATCTCAGAGGATATTATCAGTCAAGTGAATGAAGATTTAAAGTCATCTACTGACTTGGAGTAATTCTACACTAGAAGAAGTTCAGTTATTTGATCAAGCCTCAGTGAAGTATTCAAGAAAGTTGATCTATTTAAAGTGACAAAGATTTCAGAAATGTGATAAGAGTTTATAGGTTACAGTGTTTGATAAAGGGAAAAGAAAATGAATCACAACTTAAAGTCAAAAGATGAAGAACAAACATTGCAGTTAGTCACTCATGAACCAGACAGTACATCGAGTGTCAAAAACTTTACAGTGGAAGTTCGTCATTAATTTCAATGGTTCAAAGGATGATTCTGCTATCAAGAAGTAGTATTAATTCTCTTTTAATTAACTAAATCAATTAGTTAATTTATTTAATAAATTAATTCAAGAAGAATTAATTTATTCCTTAAATTAATTGAAAAATTAATTAAAATATAATTAATATTATACTAGAATGACTTTGATTTGTACTAGTATGACTATGAAAATGACTTGGTATGACTATCAATGATAGTCATACTGATTGTCATTGTAGTACAATGACAGTCATACCGATTGTCATTGTAGTACAATGATAGTCATACCGAAAGTCATCCTAGTTCAATGAGTCATACCGAATGGCATTGGTATTCTATTAAAGGTAGTCATTCCAATTCAAGATGGGGCGTACAAATATCAAGGCAGTTAACATTAAAAAGAGAGACATCAGTTGTACATAATTAAAAAAAGACAGAAGCATTTTAACATATCATCTTCATCTGTCTGTCTTCAATATACACCAACTGTCCGAGCTTAAAGATCAACCAGTGAATTAATTTCTAGATTGTATTGTTAAATCTAAACCACTAGAAGTTGTTTACTTGTACTCTTTGACTATTTAGCGGATCATTATCCCTAGAAATTATCTCGAACTACTTTTTAGTATTCAATCTTTTTATTACAAAAATAGATAAATTCATGTCGAATTTATTCTAGATTTGTTTTAATTAGTTTGAGATTCAAACCTTGTAATTTGTCTTGTATTTGCAACACCCTTCAAGTTTAATATAATTTATATTCAACTTGAATCTTGTTTCATTTTATTCCGCTTTAATTTGCTCTTGAATTATTATATCACGAGCCGAATAAATTCGAGAAAACAGTATAGTTTGTATTCAAACCCCCATTCTACAAACTTATCAGGACCTAACAATTGGTATCAGAGCCTACTGATTGACACAGAAATCAAGATCCATACTTTTGTGATTTATCAAGAACAAGTGAATTTTTATTTTTTTTCTTAAAAATTCAAGTGTCTACCCAAAAGACTGGAGCTGTTAAAATTCCTATGTTTAGTAGAGAGCACTATGCAATGTGAAAGAAGAAGATGCTCATATTTCTCCAAGTAGCAAATCCAAAATATCTTGGTGTGTTGAAAATTTGTCCAAAAGTTCCAATGATTTATGAAGAGGAGCGTATTGAGAATAACCTTGTTGTTCAAGCTGCAAGGACTAATCCTAAAGATCCAAAATAATATACACATGATGAAAAGGAAGATTCTACTTTGGACGCAAATTTACAATTAATTCTTATTGATTGTCTGGATCCCATTATGCACAATCATGTGTTGAATTGTAGAGATTCCAAACATATTTGGGAAACAATTGAGATAATCAATGAAGGGACTGAAGAAGTAAGAGATAACATAATGGAAATTCTTACCTCTGCATATGAACACTTCAGATCAAATCTAGGGGAAGGTATCTCTGAAGTTTTTGAGAGATACAACAAATTAATCAATGATCTGAACCTTCATGGAAAGTACTACACTATCAAAGAAATAAACAAGAAATTTATTTTGACACTTCCAACCCATCTGGAGCATAGGATTTCAGCCATTAGAGAAGCAAGGGATTTCAGTGAGATTTCATTAAAGAGACTCTATGGTGTTTTGAAAACCTATGAACTGGAACAAATTCAGCAGCAGGAAATCTACGGGGAAGGAAGAGTGGTCAGTACGTCTACTGCACTGGTAGCTGAAGTCCCAGAAAAGCAGGATGTGATTGTAGCTGAGTATGGTGTTACATCTACAAGTCAATTTGATGGTGATTTCTATTCTATGGAGGAGCTTGAACAGTTGGAAGATGAATCAATGGCCTTGATAGTGAAGAAGTTTGGAAACTTCAGGTTCAGGAGAAATCCTAGTTTCAAGTTCAAGACAAATGCAGACCGATAGCAGACATGTGGTTCTTCATCCTCAAATAGCACAAGGGGTGGCTATAAAAATGGGAAGGTTGATAGAAGCACGATTTGGTGCTTTAATTGTAATGAGTTGGGACACTTTACAACTGAATGTAGAAATCAAAGGCAAGCAAATAAAACCTTTCATGATACAAATCAGAAGACAAGTCTGGTAAAGCTTATCTTGCTGGAGGAAAAAGCTGGGATGATTCAGACAATGATGATGAAGAAGTTGGAAATCTTGCACTCATGGCAATAGGAGACAAAGCTTCAACTCCATATTCCTCCTATTTGTCTGGGGTAACTTTCACTGACGTTGAAATGGTTTATCATCTTGGTAGTACCTTATCTTGTGCACGTAGTGAAAATGATAGAATAATTCTTCAGAATAATGCTCTTGAAAAAGAAGTTAAAGAATTAAGATTAGTGGATGTTAATCAAGATGAACTTACTAAGAAAGTAGTTTTTCTTGATAATATGGTGAATTGTTATAGACAGTTAGAAACCATTCTTAAAGATAAGATTACTGAACTTGAGACTAAGGTCAGAGCTTGCTATAATTCTTGTAAAACAACTAAAGAGATTTTCAATAAGCAAACTATTAGTCAAACTGTTGGTATATGTTATGACTAAAACGAGGCTATTGGAGAATTAGGCATTAATACCCCTAATAGAGTCAGTGCTGAAGAAAGGGGTATACCACATGTGCTTAAGGGTATTAAAGACCCTCTCTTAAAAGAATCTATAGCAGAACCTCTGAATGAATCTTTTATTATTATTCAAGAAGAGATGCGTACTGAGGACATTGCCAATGAGATTGTCCATTCCAAGAAATGTGTGTCTAATGGTTTTGTCAAAGTTGTTCCAACAACGAAGACCAAATTAGACACTCATTAGTTGGAATAAAACAACAACATATCTAACATGCATAGCATGCCTACTGTTGATTTATCTCATAAAACATGCGGTGTTGCGAATTGCATATCTTGTGCTTTTAATGTCATGTATGTTTATTTTAATAGTAAGCATGCATCAAATGATAAGACTGCTCCCCGTCAATATGTGAATCATAAGAAGCATGCTAGATCCAAAACTGCTAGTCCTCCTAAAGTTAGAGTGGACACATTTATACCTAAGCCTAATCAAAAATTTGTTAAGGCTGGTTATAAATGGAAATGCTCTTTCATTAAGGAAGTTTAAGTGGTTAAAATTGAAGGGTTTCAGGCATGAAAATGCAACGGAAAAACGCGTAAAATGGAAAAATTAACGAAACCCTCCGCAGGATCCATGCGAAAAACGATATTTAATTCGTGAATAGAATCGTTTACCTTTTGAAGCTTTACGAATGGCTGACTAATGGAGGTCCTTTGATATGATCACCATGTATCCCGCCTTGCGATATACGTCTCTAATTAGTCCACACGAACGCCCGATCGTCCAACGATCACCGAAGTTTGGTACTAGCCAAGAAATAGCCTCAAATCTCTCTCCCCCTCTCTCTCTAGCCTCTCCTTGATGTAGAGCGGCTAGGGTTTTTTTTTTCTAAAAAAAACAATTCTGAATATGAAACCCTAAAATAATATATCCTTATGTATTTATAGGGAGAGAAGAGTGGGCTGAACCCTAATCTGATTGGGCTTCCAAAACCCAGTCCGATTATTGGTTGTATTATTATTAAATTTGAATTATTGTTTAATTAATCAAATCCCACTTAATTAATTCAATAATTCAATATAATAATAATAATTTATTTAAATTCGTAATTTAAATAAAGCTCCATTTAAAACGTTCTTTGTGTGTGACCCTTTAGGTTATTATTACGTTGGCAATAATTTTAATATCTAATAATAAAATTATAAACAATAAGCGGCATCTAGTAATACATCATTGCTACCCAAGTAATAATAATAATTGGTGATCCAATTAAACCTTTCGTGAATAATGTTCCATGTAATATAATCCTTTTAACCTTATATTATAGATTAAACTCGAGGCATGGTTTATGTCATCCTCTTCAACATTTAATCCCGGTTTACTTGATCAATGAGTAGACTATTAAACAAATCACTATTTGAGCATGGCCATGCATTGCATAGTCTCACTCAATCAAGAGGTCAATAATATCACTCCTAAAATAGGAGGGTTAAATCCTATATCTATCATTCATATTTCTCATATGATTCATAAAATACCCAATGTTCACATTTATCATTGCCCGGTCAAAGGTAACTTTGAGTACAATCAAAGTATATTAATTCTCATATAGAAATATAATGATTTCAAGTCTAAGGATCATTACATCATTATCACTGTGAGAATTACTTATGACACTTGATAACATTTACCATGAAGAATTCACACAGTGGGTCAATCCAGTGCCATGTTTTTCTAACATGCACTTATGTCTTTGACTTTAGTATCACCATACTAATGACCAATGAGATGTGGTCATCTATCAACAAACATACTAGTCTTAATGCATTATTATTGTCCTCAAATAATAATACTCGACTAGGGATCTTTAGGATTATAAACACTATTCATATAATCTCATTTCTAAGTCACATACTTAGAGATATAGAATTCATGCTTATATTTCAAGGACATTTATTATTTTAATATTTATATCGCAGTTAATAAAGACATAATAAAGAAATAAAGAAAATCCATAGAACATATTTATTAATAATCAAAATGTCTTTCCCAAGAACATTATAGTATTGTCTCTAGGGCACAAATATTAACAATCTCCCACTTGCACTAGAGCCAATCACCCATGTATCTAATACCCTTGGAACTAGTGTGACCTTCGTGCTTCTGCTGCGACAAAGCCTTAGTCAGTGGGTCTGCAATGTTATCATTAGTATGCACTTTACATATATGTATATTTCCTCTTCTTGTAATCTCTCGAAGTAGGTGATATCGTCTAAGTATATGCTTTGCTCGGGAATGAGACCTTGGTTCCTTAGCCTGCGCAATAGCTCCATTGTTATCGTAATAAAGATCAACTAGATCTGCGATCGATGGAACTACACCAAGTCCCTCAATGAATTTCCGAAGCCAAACAGCCTCTTTAGCTGCTTCACTAGCAACAATATACTCAGCTTCCATTGTAGAATCGGCTACTGTCTCTTGCTTTGAACTCTTACAGCTTACAGCACCTCCATTTAGACAAAACACAAACCCAGATTGAGACACAGTATCGTCTCTGTCTGTTTGGAAACTAGAATCAGTGTAACCTCTTACAACTAGCTTCTCATCTCCTCCATATAACAAGAATGAATCTTTAGTTCTCTTGAGGTACTTAAGAATATTCTTGACTACCGTCCAGTGACCTTCACCTGGATTAGACTGGTATCTGCTCGTCATGCTCAAAGCATACGAAACATCAGGTCGAGTACATATCATTGCATACATTATTGAACCAATTGCTGAAGCATATGGTACCTTTTTCATATGGTCCTTATCATCTAATGATTTAGGACAGTTTTCTTTTGAGATCACTATCCCATGAGACACAGGGACAAATCTCCTCTTTGCCTCTTGCATCCCAAAATGATGCAATACTTTGTCAATGTATGTACTCTGACTTAAGCCGATTAATCTTCTAGATCTATCTCTATAGATCCTGATCCCTAATATATAGGTAGCATCGCCTAAGTCTTTCATTGAGAATCTTTTTCCCAACCAAGTCTTAACAGCTTGAAGAGAAGGTATGTCATTCCCTATTAGTAATATATCATCAACATATAATACTAGGAATGTCACTTTGCTCTCACTAACCTTCTTGTAAACACATGGCTCATCTTCATTTTGAATGAAGCCAAACTCTTTGACTGTTACATCAAAACGAATGTTCCAACTCCTTGAGGCCTGCTTCAATCCATAAATATATCGTAGAAGCTTACAGACCATTCTAGAAAATCTCGGATCGACAAAACCTTCTGGTTGTATCATATACACATACTCTTCTAAGCTCCCATTTAAGAAAGCGGTTTTGACATCCATTTGCCAGATTTCATAGTCATAGTAAGCTGCTATCGCAAGCAAAATCCTAATGGACTTGACCATAGCTATTGGTGAGAAAGTTTCATCATAGTCAATACCATGAATTTGTTTGAAACCTTTCGCCACTAGTCTTGCTTTGTAGGTCGTTAAATTACAATCCATGTCTGTTTTCTTCTTGAAAACCCATTTACACCCAATAGGTTTTACCCCTTCAGGTGGTTCAACCAAATTCCATACTTTGTTTTCATACATGGAATCCATCTCAGATTTCATAGCTTCCAGCCATCTTTCAGAATCTGGACTATTCATAGCATCTTGATAGGTAAGAGGCTCATCATTATCCATAAGCATTACATCGACAGTCTGAGTTAAGAGAAATCCATAATATCTCTCAGGCTCGTGGCGAATCCTACCAGATCTACGAACAACCTGTGTTTCTTGAACAATAACATTTTCATGTACATACTACTCATGTTCCAACTCTGGTTCAATGTGATTCTGTGGTTCTCGAACTTCATCGAGATCTATCATACTCCCACTGTTTTTCTTAGAAAGCAGTTCTCTTTCAAGGAACACAGCAGTTCTAGCAATAAACACTTTGTTCTCGGTACGATTATAGAAATAATACCCTTTAGTTTCTTTTGGGTATCCCACAAATTTAAATTTGTCTGATTTTGGTCCTAGCTTGTCAGTGACTAAACGTTTCACAAACGCTTCGCATCCCCATACTTTCAAAAATGACATGCTATGACGTTTCTCAGTCCATATCTCATATGGTGTGGTTTGAACCGATTTAGTAGGAACGCGGTTAAGTGTGTGTGCAACCGTTTCCAGAGCATAACCCCAGAAACTAATTGGAAGATCCGCTAGACTCATCATCGATCGCACCATGTCTAACAAAGTACGATTTCTCCTTTCAGACACACCATTCCATTGTGGTGTTCTAGGAGGTGTGAGTTTTGATACAATACCACACTCCTTTAAGAAGTTCTTAAATTCTAAGCTTAGGTATTCACATCCACGATCAGATCGTAGAGTTTTAATACTTCCGCCTACTTGCTTTTCCACTTCTGCCTTGTATTCTTTGAAATTTTCAAATGATTCGGATTTGTTCTTTAAATGATACACATATCCGTATCTACTAAAATCATCAGTAAAGGTTATGAAATAGTAAAAGCCACCTCTTGCCATCGTACGCATTGGACCACATACATCACTATGTATAAGTTATAATCGTTCGGTGGCCCTCTCACCAATTCCGGTAAAATGAGCTTTAGTCATTTTTCCAATGAGACAAGGCTTGCATTCATCGTATGATTCAAAATCAAACTTATCCAAGTATCCATCCTTATGTAAGTTGGAAATGTGTGTTGGGTTTTATTGCATACGCGAAAGCATGGATAACAATTTATTACGTATAAAACCCGTAAAACCGCATACGATTCATGGATAAAATTAACGAATCGATTACTAACCTTTAAAAGCGATCCATGGATGATGTAGAGAGGCTCCTAGCAGCTGCTCCTCAAGTGTGAAGCACTCCACAAGTATCCACCAAGAGAAGATGATTCGACAGAGAGAGAAAACGGCTGAGAGATAGCATTTTGGGTTGCCTCCCTTTTTCTTTTCTTATCCAATTAGGGTTGGGGGCTTGAGGGTTTATAAGAGTATATTTATAGGCAAAATACTCAGCTAAATATTTGTCCTATAAAATATTATTATTATTAACCCTTTAATTAATTAATCTCATTAATCAATTAATTAATGATTAAAACTCTTTTAATCATTAATTCTTTTTCTAAACTCTTTATAAAATAATTCTCTCACTTAATTTAATTTCTTAAATTAAATTCCTAATTAATAATATTAAGAACTCTTCTTATTTAATTTATATTAAATTAAATCATATTTAATTGATTATAAAAAATGATAATCAAATATTTATTTCATAAATAAATAATGACTAGCCATTATTAATTATTTCCTTCTCCATCAAATCATTCTCTTTTATGGTGTGACCCTGTAGGTTCAATATTAAGCCGGTAGTAGAAATAAATAATAATAAAACTATTTTATTATTATTTATATGAATTCTTCTAATTCATTAAATACGATTAATAAATTAATCATATTTATTCTACATCGTGAGTGATACTTCTCAGCATATCGTGACTATCTGGATAATATGAATTCACTGCTTAGAATACCAAGAACCTATTCAGTGACTAGTTACCTTACAATGAATTCGTTCTACCCTGCAATGTCCCGATTAAATACAAGGCATGGATCTTATGTCAAGTCTATCTAATTTAATCATATGTTTTCCTATTCACTATGCTTAGTTCCGATTAGTGCAAATTATAAACTTCTTTCTAATTTCATTCACTCTGGCCAGAGATTCCTGAACTAGCATAAATGGAATAACATAGGACATTCTCTTCCTTCACTGGAAGGGGCAGATCATTTATTGATCATTCACTATCTTCGTGCACAAATTCCTATACCCAGAAGAGCACTAATTATTGTCCCTCGAGACTAAGAGCTAAACCAAAGTATAGTTCAGTGTACACAAGATGACTATGATGATCTCAAGTCAAAGGACACTTGTACAACCATCACTATATGAACAACTACTGACACATGAGTGAACTCCATTAGTTGTTCAACTGATCAAGTCATGTTCAATGAACTCATTCCTAATAAGCACCTACATACTAGCTATAGTGTCAACACACAAATATCTATGAGAACAGACATCCTTCATAATGAAGCAAGCATAGTATGTACCGATCTTTGCGGATTAATTAACTACCAATTAATTATCCTACGACCAGGAACTATTTAAGTTTAGAGTTATCATCTTTAAGGTCTCATTATCATGATCTCATCATAATCCACTAAAGCTTTACTCTAAACTATGGATCATCTAATTTAAACACTTTAAATAGATAAAGCCTGTTATAAAACATATTACCATTTTATTAATTTAAACAAACTTGAATCAGATTGAACAAAGCATCTCCTAAATCATCATCCATGATTGGATTTAGGACACACATCTTTCAATCTCCCACTTGTACTAAAAACCAATCACCTTGGTATCTCATACACACTTCTCCTAATAGAGAACAAAGCGATTTTAAAATAACGGTTTAGTAAATGGTCTTTACTATGTTGTTATGGGTGTCAAGTCAATATTGACTTAAACATCTCTACTTTCAACGATCTCATATATCATATGAAAGTGCCGCAACTTGGATCTTGAATCCCTGATTAAACCTAGGTTCCATAGCCTGCACTACTACCATATGTTGTACTGATACAACAATATAAATTCTATGCTAGGAACAATGTCTAACCAGCGAAAACAGGTTTCGCTATCCAAAGAACCTCCTTTGCAGCTTCACTTATAGCTATATACATATAGTGCTTCCACTACGGAATCAGTTATCTTAAGCTGCTTGGAATTCTTCCAACAAACCGCTCATCCATTCAGAATTAACACTTATTTTGACATGGATATTCTATCACATTTGTCCTAAAAAAATCATAGTGTTTATAACACTCGATTTTCATTTTGGACCCACCATAACCAAGAAAGATGTCCTCAATTCTTCCAAAGTATTTAAGGACGTTCTTCCAGCTTACTATCGCGCATCTCAAGGGCTAGAATTCGCTTATGTCGCCTATTGAGTTAGCGATCATCAAGTCTTGTATAGTACATCCGGTATTTTGATAGATACCTTTGCCGAAGCATAATAAATCTTACTCATACATCATTTCTCCTCAGATGTCGTAGAAAGACACTATCTTGGAGAAAGTAACTCTGTGACTTGACAATTCAAGTAACTTCTTAGAGTTATTTATGCTAAACATCTTAGCATATAAATGATGTACACACTTTGGGTTTAGCCCAACACTTGGTTTATCCTATAAATTCTCATTATTATATCATAGGAAGCCATTCACAAGTCCTTTATAGAGAATATGCTAGATAACTACACTTTGACTAATTTTAGCATCGATACATCATTCCTTATCATAAGTATGTCATCCACATACATTATTAGGAATGTCATCATGCTCCCACTAACCTTCTTGTAGATCCATGATCCATCATTATCTTTGATAAAATCAAACTATTTGATTGTCTCATCAAAACAGATGTTCGATCATTGAGAAGCTTGCTTCAATCCATAAATGGATTGTCGTGGCTATTAGACCATAGATTTGCTACTCATAGCAATAAATCCCTCTAATTGTGTCAACTACACATCCTCTTCAATTTTCCTATCGAGGAGGGTCGACCGTTCGACCATTATTAGATATTATAGTCATTACTACCTGCAATCGCAAACAAAATCCGAATAGACTTGAGCACTACTTCATGTGAAAATTTTTCATCAAAGTCAATCTCTTTGATTTAATTGAATCCTTTCACAATAAGCAAGGACTTATAGGTCTTTACCCAGCCAATCACTCTAATCTCCATTTATAGACTCACTTGTACCCTTCCGGTTATGACACCTTTAGGTCCTCAACCATAGTCCGTACTTGGTTGATGTACATGGAATCTATATCGGATTTCATGGTACTATGCCATTTCTCCGAGTCATAACTGATAGCTTTAGTATAGGTCATAAGGTCATTATCATATAATTGACACCTCATTGTCATTCTTAATGACAAGGCAGTCAACCTCTCAGGTTGGTGATAAAATATCAAGACCTATACTTAAGCTAAACTACAAAAAGTTATCATGTCTGAAAATGTTCTTCCTATAGAACCTTTGTAATTTGTGGTGTTTGAACTTAGTTAAGTTCAACCTTCCTCCCACTGAACCCTTCTAGAATGAACAATTCCTCTAAGTAGGCAGTATGTCATACACACTATATTCAGTAGAATATTCAACCAACATCCTTGACTATCATTAGGATATCTCACAAACTTACATTTTGGATCTACCATCTAACTTATCAAATTAAACATTTTGACATAAGCTAGACATCCCAAATCTTAACAAGTTTAAGACTTATGTTCCTTGCACTACATATCTCATATGACAACTTAGGAACAAATTAAGAAGATACTATATTCAGCAGATATACTGATATTTACAAAATTCAACTCTAAACATATATTAGAAGATCAATTTAGCTTACAATGAACCGAACGATGTCTAACAAAGTTCGTTCGCTCCTTCGTACATTCCATCTACCTGTAGAATCTCAGGATTTGTCCAACGTGAAGCTTTAAACTTAAGATTTGAGATAACCTCAAAACACTCACTCAAGTGTATATCTTTTTGATCTTATCGAAGACTCCCAACACTTGCTGCTTTGTTTTGTATTTCATTACTATTCATTTTGAAACACTCCAAAAGATTCGAATTTGTATTGTACCAAATACATATATCAGAATCTGGATCATATCCGTGAATTCTAATGAAGCGTGTGAATCCTTTTTTGGCATGTGCTGTCACTGGTGCACATACAATTATGTGTACTAATTTTAACAATTTTGTTGCTCATTATCTCTCTATTTCAAGAAAATAGAGATATAATGGTCTTTCTAGTGAGACGAGTTTCGCATGCATAATGTGATTCAATAATCATATGGTTCTTGTAACCCATGACCATGCAATAAGCGAATACTCTTCTCACTCGTGCAACCAAGCCTACAGTTCTTTGGATTTCCATTACCTCTATTCCATAGTCCCTGTTTCAAAATGAGAAGTTTCAGTCCCACTAAACTTCTCTAATTCTTCAACTCTACAAGACAACTCTTGTAGTTGATCTTCCAATAACCCACCTTTGATAGGTGGCAACAAACTCTTTTACTTTTGGAGTCAAACTTAGCCTTTGACTAACTATGTTATCACTCGCTTACAAACTTCTACTTGATCGTATGGTTCATCTACCACTACTTGATTTCAGAACCATTATTAGACTAAAGAATAGAGCTTTCTTAAGAAGGAAATACGTCTCAACAATCTTCAACATGAAGTAGATTTCAAACAACCTGATATCCAGCCTTTTCATGTAAGAGTTCACAAAAAATTTGCGAGTTCGTATTCGGAAGCTAATTCAAGATCATATCTCGACTTAGCTTCCATCTATGACAAAATCAACCTACCCTGGACGATCAATCAAATTGATTGTCTTGAGTCTATGATTATTCATAGATCAACTGTTAGGAATATGTTGTTCTTGATGATAATTATAAAAACACTTAGTAGATTTTGTATTAAGTTATTTTGTAACTGTCAACGAAATAGCATGCTTTGCAGTGTTTCGTTGACAGGAAGCTCATCAACGAAATGAGTGTTGTAGCAATTGCATTGTACAATACTTCACAGTATGATAGGCATTTTGTTGTATGCATCAGATAGGTTTTCTAAGTCATGTTGACTAAGTACTAGATAGGCAAAATAGGTTGGTTAATTGTACATATATTATGCCTTGTAATTTTGCCTAAGTGAAGACATGTCAACGGTATGAAGATTACTCTGTCAACGGTATGGAGTTTACCCATCAACGAAACAAGGGAAACTCCATCAACGAAATGAAGAATAAAGCTATCAACGAAACACATCTCCTTGCTATCAACGAATCAATGTTGCTTTTTGAACAGTTGACAAAGTGATAGTGACAGTTTACTGAACAGATCTAAAAGGAGATATGGAAGTGTACTGTGCATTGGAAGCCATCAAAGTGGTTACTGGAAATAAGGAAACATTCCAATTTCCAATAAGGCTCTTGGGAATGATTATAATGAGCATGAAGACAAAAGCAAAGATCTCCAAGGACCATTGGACAAAAGGAATGAAAAGCAAGCTACTGATGGTTACTACTATTATTCTTTAGTTTAACCAAACGTAGAATTGTAAACTTGGGATTATATAACCAAGTGTAGCAGTTACTTTAGAAGTAGGAGAAGAAACACAAATAGATTGTATTAGCTTTTTGAGAGCAATTCTTCTCTACAACCTTGTAACTGAGCAGCTGTGTACATTTGTATCACAGATTATTTCCGCAATAAAAACACTTCAGTTGGATCATCAAACAATCCAACTGAATTATTTATATCTTGTGTTTTTATTTATTCAGTTCAGTTTAATTTTATAAAGTGTTTTAGTTTAAAGAAATATCAAGAATTGTATTCAACCCCCCCCCCCCCCTTCTACAATTCTGTTAGGTCATTTGGGATTAACAATTGGTATCAGAGCAAGCTTCTAACATACAAGAAGTTTAAAGATCAAGACCAATAACAGATACCATGGTGAAGAAGGATGCAGGTGTGAAGATACCAGTTCTTGATAAGGACAATTACTTTCACTGGAAAGTAAAGATGCATTTACATCTCATGTCTATGGATGAGAGGTATGTAGACTGCATTGAGAAAGGTCCACACGTTCCCATGAAGCTTGATTCTAGAGTTGGATTGCCAGATGATGCTCCTGATGTAGAGATTCCAAAACCTGTCTCAGAATGGACTGTTGAAGATGTTGCAGAAGTCCATAAAGACAAAAGAACCATGAACATTCTGTTTAATGGTTTGGAGCAAGAGATGTTTGACAATGTTATCAACTGTACAACCTCTAAGGAAGTATGGGATACTGTTAGAACTCTCTGTGAAGGAACTGAGCAAGTCAGGGAAAATAAAATGCAACTCCTTATACAACAATATGAGCATTTTCATTTTAAGGCTGGTGAAACCCTAAATGACACGTTTAGTAGGTTTCAGAAGCTTTTGAATGGATTAAAGCTGTATGGGAGGATCTATCAAACTAAGGATTCAAACCTTAAATTTCTCAGAGCTCTTCCAAAAGAATGGAAGCCTATGACTGTTTCTCTTAGAAACACTCAAGAGTACAAAGACTACACTCTTGAAAGGCTTTATGGAACCTTGAAGACTTATGAGCTGGAAATGGAGCAAGATGAGGAAATTGAAAAGGTACAGAAGAAGGGTGGATCTATTGCATTGATTGCATCTGTGAATCAACTGGAAGATGACAGTAAAGAAACTGCAAAGGCCACAACTAGTCGACCTAGTTGTAGGAGTGATGTTAGCAAGGGTAAAGACAAGATGACAGAAGAAGAAGAAGAATCAGAACCAGCCAACTTGAATGACTTAGATGAGATTGATGAGCACATTGCTTTTCTGTCTAGGAAATTCTCTAAGTTCAAGTTCAAAAGAAACTCAGAGGCAAGGCCACCAAGAAGAGACTTTCAACCTAGCAAAACAAACTGGATTGAAAAGTCTAAGTCAAAATGTTTCAATTGTGGAATGCTTGGTCACTTTGCTGGAGACTGCAGAAAGCCCAAGGTTGAGAAGGGCAACAGGAAATTTGAGCCTGTTGATTATAAAAAGAAATACTTTGAACTTCTCAAGGAAAAAGAAAAGGCTTTCATGTCTCAGGAGTATGACTGGGCTGGTAATGGTGAAGACTCTGATGATGATGTTGAGTATGTCAACTTGGCTCTTATGGCTGACAATCATGAGCAGGAAGCAAGTTCCTCAAGCAACCAGGTAACAATTACTAATCTTTCTGAGCTTTCTAAAGAGGAATGCGATAGTGCAGTAAATGAAATGTCTACTGTATTATATAATTTGCGTGTTACTCTTAAATCACTTACTAAAGAGAATTCAAGAATAAAAGAGACCAATCTGCTCTTAAGTGATAGGAATGCAATGTTAGAAGCACAGCTCATTGAATTTGAGAAAATGAGATGTGTTAGTAGGGATGCTAAGAAGGAACTTGAGAACGTGTTACAAAGGGAAGAAATTCTTAAAACACAACTTGAAATAGAACAAGGTGTGATTGCAAAATGGAAAGATGCCAGGAATGTTGCTACCAACATCATTAATGTTCAAGGTATGGAATCTTTCTGTGAGCAATCATGGAAAAAGAACAAAGAGAAGCTAGGGTGTGTTGGTGAAACCTTAGAATCAGAAACAGAGTCAACAAACAACAATGATCATTTGTTGGAGGTTGATATGTCAACGGAATGCAATGTTTCGTTGACACATGAACCATCAACCGATCAGGCTGTTTCGTTGACAGACAAAAGAAAAGAGAAACTCACTAGACTTAATGACAAGTATGGTCCTGTTACCAAGAACTTTGTTCAAGGTGAGTCTAGTAATTCAAAGAAAGTTGAGAAGCCTGTTGAGAGAGCTAATGTAGGTCACTTGTCTAACAAGCAATTGAAAGATAAGGTAGAAAAAGTTCAAAATGAGGCTAAGGGAAATAAAAAGAATAACAGGAATGGCAAAGTAGGAATTAACAAACACAACAATTACACACCTGATAAATATGCTCCTAGAAAGACATGTGTTAATTGTGGAAGTGTTAGTCACTTGTCTACTAACTGCAAATCTGTTAAGAAAACTGCTAATGTGAAAATTCCCAAGCCTGCAAGGAATAGTCCTATGCCTACAATGCCTGTTATGCCTAACATGTTTGCTCCATATGCACAATTTCAGAATCCATATGCTAACATGTCATTTGTGCAAAATCCATACATGAATATGTTTAATGTGCCACAAATGCCATGGAATATGAATAACATGTTTGTACCTCCAAATATGCATGCTGTAAATGAAGATATGAGCAACCCTCAGAAATCAACACCAAGGGTAAAGATTGATTTGAATCAATCTGAGCCCAAAGTGAAAAATGGTACAAAAGGGAATGCAAAGGCTAACAAGACAGGACCCAAGGAAACTTGGGTACCAAAATCAACTTGATTTGGTTTTGTTGTGTGCAGGGAGACAAAAGGAATCTTTGGTACTTGGATAGTGGTTGTTCAAGACACATGACTGGTGATTCTACCCTGCTCACAGAGTTTCAGGAAAGAGCTGGCCCTTGTATTGCTTTTGGAGATGACAGCAAAGGCTACACAAAGGGATATGGCTTGATTTCAAAAGAGAATGTCATCATAGATGAGGTTGCATTGGTGGATGGTCTTAAGCACAACTTGCTTAGTATCAGCCAACTTTGTGACAAAGGATTTTTAGTTACTTTTTCAAAAGAAGCCTGTGTTGTTTCTAAAGGAGGAAACAACAATGTGGTAATGACTGGATTCAGAAGAGGGAATGTGTACATTGCTGACTTTAGTAGCACAAGTTCAGACACCATCACTTGTCTTTTCAGCAAGGCAAGCAAGGATGAAAGTTGGTTATGGCACAAGAAGTTATCCCATCTGAATTTCAAAGTCATGAATGATTTGGTGAGGAAAGATCTTGCTAGAGGAATTCCACAGGTGGAGTTCTCCAAGGATGGTTTGTGTGATGCCTGTCAAAAGGGAAAACAGAAGAAGGCATCATTCAAAAGCAAGACAGTGTCATCAATTGTCCAGCAGCTTGAATTGCTTCATATGGACCTATTTGGCCCTGTAAATGTTATGTCCATCTCAAAGAAGAAATACTGTCTTGTGATTGTTGATGATTTTTCTAGATTTACATGGACTTTCTTTTTGCACTCTAAAGATGAGGCAAGTGAAATCATTATCAATCACATCAAGATGGTAAACAATCATCCTGACTTGAAAGTAAGAAGGATCAGGAGTGACAATGGGACAGAATTCAAGAATTCAAGCATAAAGGCGTTCTGTGAAGAAAATGGTATTTTACATGAGTTTTCAGCAGCAAGGACACCACAGCAAAATGGTGTAGTTGAAAGGAAAAACAGAACACTTATTGAAGCTGCAAGGACAATGCTAGATGAATCAAAGTTACCTACATATTTTTGGGCTGAGGCAGTTAACACAGCTTGCTTTACTCAAAATATTTCTTTGATTAATCAGGCCAAAGGAATGACCCCTTATCAGTTACTCAAAAGAAAGAAGCCACTATTAGATTTTCTTCATGTCTTTGGATGCAAGTGCTTTGTTCTGAGAAATCAAGCTGAGCATTTGGGGAAATTTGAAGCAAAGGCAGATGAAGCAATATTTGTGGGATATGCAGCAGGGAAAGCTTACAGAGTCTTTAATCTCAGAATCAACATTGTTATGGAATCTGTACATGTTGTTTTTGATGATCTCAAAATACAAGGTCTCTGTGATGAAGGTTTCCATGAAAGTCTCTCTTTTGAGAATGAGGAAGGAGAACAAGTGAATCATGATAAGGCTACTGAGAAACAGCCTAAAGTTGTTGTATCTAGCACAGATGAAAGCAGCAGTGAAGATGAAATTGCTGCATTAAGGTTAAAAAGGATAGCTGCTAGCAGACCAACTGGTCATTTCGTTGACAGTCATGATGGTGGATTCGTTGACAGTCAGAATGAGCGTTTCGTTGACAGCCAAAACGGTCATACCGTTGATAGCCATAGGAATGCTTCTAGAAGTGATCAATTAGAGACAACAAACTCAGGGGGAGTTTCTCAAGGACAAATATCCAATCAAGGCAATCATGATCATGAAGCTACGTCTTCAAGAGCAAATCTACCTCCCTCAAGGAAATGGACTAAAGATCATCCCTTTGAACTCATTATAGGTGATGTCTCTTCAAAAGTCCAAACTAGAAGAGCAACTCAAGAAGAATGTCTATATAGCAGCTTTCTGTCTCAAGATGAGCCAAAGAAAGTTGAGGATGCACTTCTAGATCCAGATTGGGTTTTGGCTATGCAAGAAGAGCTAAACCAATTTGAAAGGAACAATGTTTGGAAGCTGGTGCCCAAGCCTAAAGACAGGAGTGTTATAGGCACAAAGTGGGTGTTCAGAAACAAGATGGATGAAAATGGCATAGTCACAAGGAACAAAGCTAGATTGGTTGCAAAAGGCTATTCACAGGAAGAAGGAATTGATTTTGATGAAACCTTTGCTCCTGTTGCAAGACTAGAAGCAATAAGGATTTTCCTAGCCTATGCAGCCCATGCCAATTTCAAGGTCTATCAAATGGATGTGAAGAGTGCTTTTCTGAATGGGGAATTGGAAGAGGAGGTGTATGTAAGTCAACCTCCTGGTTTTGAAGATGATGATTTTCCAGACTATGTGTACTTCCTTCTCAAAGCACTCTATGGTTTGAAACAAGCACCTAGAGCCTGGTATGACACTCTCTCACAGTTCCTCCTTGAGAATCATTTCACTAGAGGTACTGTAGATAAAACTCTTTTTCACAGGGTTGTAAATGGCTCTACTTTACTTGTTCAAATTTATGTAGATGACATAATCTTTGGGTCTACAGATGTGAAACTTTGTCAAAAGTTTGCCAAGCTTATGCAAAGTAAGTATGAAATGAGCATGATGGGAGAATTAACTTACTTTCTTGGTCTTCAAGTAAAGCAAGTTAATGAAGGCATTTTCATTAGTCAAACAAAATACATTCATGATTTATTAAAGAAGTTTAACCTAATGGAATGCTCTCCTGCCAAAACTCCCATGCCTACTGCCACCAAACTTGAATTGAATACTAAGGAAAAATCTGTGGACATTTCAAGTTACAGAGGCATGGTAGGCTCACTTTTATATTTAAAAGCTAGTAGACCTGATATTATGTTTGCTACATGTCTATGTGCTAGATTTCAGGCTGATCCTAGAGAATCCCATTTAGTTGCTATTAAAAGAATTTTCAGATATCTCAAAGGAACACCAAACCTTGGCATTTGGTATCCTAGAGAATCTGGTTTTGAACTAATTGGTTATTCAGATGCAGATTTTGCAGGATGTAAAATTGACAGGAAAAGTACAACTGGAACCTGTCAATTCTTAGGAAACAAGCTTGTGTCATGGTTCAGCAAGAAACAAAACTCAGTTTCCACCTCCACAGCTGAGGCTGAGTATATTGCAGCTGGAAGTTGTTGTGCACAGATTTTATGGATGAAAAATCAACTACTTGATTATGGATTAAGAGTTGAGAAAATTCCTATTTTCTGTGACAACACTAGTGCCATTGCCATTACTGAGAATCCAGTGCAGCATTCAAGAACCAAGCACATTGACATCAAGTATCATTTCATTAGAGAACATGTTATGAATGGTACTGTGGAGTTACATTTTGTTCCAAGTGAACAACAACTTACAGACATCTTTACCAAGCCACTTGATGAATCAACATTCTCAAGATTAGTAAGTGAGCTAGGTATGCTAAATTTCTCTTAATTATTTTTGAGATATTTGCAAGTCATAATGCAGCCAGAAATTTGCTATGTTTTTCTGTGAATGAATTTTCTCAGGAAAAGGTAAAATTTTGTCTAAGTCAAAATTACTATGCCAACGGAATGCACCATTTCGTTGACAGTCTTAGCAGTTTTCTGGGTGTTTCGTTGATAGCTCTTTTATATCAACGAAACGCAGCTTTATCAACGAAATAAGACGGGACTTTAACCGCCCAATCCTGATTCGTTGATTTAGCGCTTTTTATCTGAACCGTTGAAATTTGACACGTCTTTTACCACGATCTATGCATACACCCCTGTAAGTATAAATCATGGTAATACTTTAAGAGTAACGGTTATATTTTTAAGCCAATCCAGTAATTTACATTTATTATTGGATTCATTTTCTGAGAATTTTTGGGGGAGTATTTAAGAAATTTTATTTTCATTATTTCTTTTTACCTGTTCTCAAAAATTCCAAAGGCTTTTTCTCTCTTCTTCTCTCTAACAAGCAATTCAGTTCGAAGCTTTCCTTTAATCAACAATGGCACCAATAGTCAAGCTTATGTCTGCTGGAGGGTTCATCTATGAGAAGAACAACTCCATCCCTTTTGTTGTCAAGGAAAACCCGAACAGACTGTTCTTCAAAATGATGGATTTCATGAAGAATTGCAAGTTGAGCTATGCAATGTTTCACTCTACACCACTCTACAATGAGATAATCGAGGAGATTTGGACCTCATGTGAGTATAGTGGAACAAACTGCACACTAAAATTCACTCTTCAAGGTAATGAGTACATAGTTAATTCTGATGTTTTGCAAGCATGTTTACATATTCCTGATAATAACTGTGATGCTTTGCCTACTAACACTGAAATAACTACCATGTTAAATTCTATAAACTACTCTTTGCCTACTGATAATCTGGGTAGAATAATTAGGAGAGGTTTGGTTAGAGAATACAGTTATTTAGCTGATGCATTCATTAAGGTCTTTTCTGGAAAGATTAGTAATTTTGATGCATTAACTAACTCTATGTTAATTCTCCTAACCATGCTTCTAAATGATAGATATCACAACTTTAGCACCCAACTTATGTATGAAATTGGTGCTAAGTTGGGTGACAAAGCAAATAGGAAGAAAAATATCTATTATGCTAGGTTTCTGATGATGTTGGCTAACCATGTTAGTCCAGCACCATTAGTTATCTCTAACCCTAATGCCAGGTTCGAGTGCTTTGTGCAAGAAAAGAGAGTATTGACAGACATACTGAGGCTGAACCACAATGGTGATGTTCCAGTGGTGTATCTGCCAATCATTGAGGTAACTACTACTATCCCTGTTAGTGTAGCTAACACCTCTACTGTTTTACCTTCCAATGTTGCTATGGAGTCTGTAGCTGTGACCCAACAGGCTCCTACCCTAGCAACAAAACCAAAAACAAAGAAATCCTCCAAGCCAACCTCAGGTGCTTCTCAAAAGGCACCTGTTGTAAAAACTACCACACAACCTAAGGGGAGTGAGTCTGGAGTTGTGAGGGGTGAGGGAAGGGGTGAACATCAAAGAAACCCCAAGGATAAGGAAGGACAGGTTAGTGTGTACCAGCCAAGCCCCATTGTGTCTTCCCAACAAGGCACAATGAGTAACATGGATTTAAACACAAGTCTAATTGCATCCTCCCAAAAGGATGTGATTATTGAAACAAGCTCTCCTCCTAGAGCACAGTCCAAAAGGGTAAGGGACACTTCAAGCCCAAAGTCTACATTTTCCCAATACCAAAGGAGAGTGAAGCAAAAGTCCAAGGGTACACAGGGTGCACACACACTGGAAGCAACACTTCCAGTTTCTCAAATTCAGTTTGATGTAACCCCTATCATTTCTCTGGGGTTACAGTCCCATTCTCTAAACATCAATCTTGAATTATCTCCATCAAATTCACCAACTCAATCTTTAGATGTGGACATGATCCATACATCTATTCCTGATTCTCCAACTCTAATCTTGGAGAAGCCCCACTCTGAAGCTGGTGGCCATCACTTGTTAAGTGATTTGTTGGGCCATCAACCAATTTTTTCCTGAAGTTGCAAGGGGATCTGTGGACCATTCTTTAAAATCAATCACCACAGACTCTACTGCAATTTCTCATTTTCAAAGTGCTTTCTTGACTTCATCAACGAAACAGTCTATTTCGTTGACAAGTGTTTCTCCATCAACGGTATCCATACCGTTGACAGTTCAAACTACCATTCCGTTGATAGTTCACTCTGCACCTTTAATTGAAAATCAAGTTGTTCCCACAACTAGTGCAGATGATCTAGTGGTAGTTGAGACACTTCTAGGACTGAGAGGGAGTGAAACTGAGAGGCTGGCTTGCAGCCAGGCAAAAGGAGAGAATGTGAGTGAGAGGCTGGCTATTTCTTCCAGCCAGGCAAAAGGAGAGATTGAGAGTACCACCTTAGTAGGTGAAGGTGAGGGTGTGAGAGGTGTGAGCCATGGGGAGCCCATGATGCAAGAAAAGAGTGGAGAGAGAGAAGGGACTACAGGAGCTATAAGGAGGGAAGCAGCCATTGCAAGTGAGTTAATGGAGGTCAGTGAGGGAGAAAGGGAACTTACTTTCCAAGAGGTTTATCAGCAAACTCTGGATAGTATTTCCCTGGATCCTGAGACCTTTACTCATCCTGTGTCAGCCTATCAAATTTTGGCTCAACAGGGCAATGTGGAGGCAGAGAGGTCACTACAACTAATTCATACAACTGCATCAATGCAAAGAGCAAAGGATGCCTTGACCAATCTACCTCCAGGAGCTGAAGCCAGTGGAGAATTTGATTTTTCTGATGATGAGGACAGCTATGGTGATAATCTACAGGTGGCCACCACTTCACAGACTGGGACTTCTGTGGTGCCTCCTACACCAGGCTGGCTTTCTCAAGATATGCATGGTAGAAGCAATTTGGATGCTGCTATCACAAGGCAGTACAAAGAAGCATATCTAGCTCATGAGTCTGCAGGAGCAAGGGACAAGAAATTCTACAAAGCCATAATGGATTCTCTGGAAATTCAAAGGCTACAAATGTTGCAGACAAGGATTGAGGCTACAGAGATCAAGGATTCAATCAGCAACCTTAGGGATGCTAATGATAGGAGGCTAGATGAAAAGCTTCCTCTTCTCACTATGTCCAGAATGAACAGGTTTTTCTCTAAGGAACCTGAAGTGGCTACCTCCTTGAAGACTCTCTCTTCTAGAGTGGACAAGGTGGAAGCTACTTTATCTCAAATGCAAAAGGAACAGGAGAAGCAGACTCAACTTTTGGCCCAGCTAGTGGCAGCTCAAGGACTCCCAGTTGTCTCTCTTGATGATAACAAAAAGGGGGAGAAATCTCAGGAGCTAACCATTCAAATCACAAAGGTGCTGGTCCCAGCCATCACATTGCCACAGGAGCCACTAGCAATGGGGGAGTTTGGGAAGAAGAAGAAGGATAGTATTGACCTGATCCAGGAAGCTTCTATGAGGATGAAACTTGCAGAACAAATCAAAGATCACTGGTCCAACATAGAAGCAAGGTTCAAGAAAATTACTGAATCTTCAAAGACAGATCAGCCATCAACAAATGCAATGGTGACTGTACAAGTGGAGCCACAGTTCAAGAGCTCTTATGCTATAGAGCCCCTTCTACATGGAGTCATTCAAGGACCAAGAGAGGAGAAAGGACAAACTTCATGCATTAGGGATGTGGAAGAAGCTACAAAACAAAGAAGCTTATCTCCCAAGTCTCCTGCTAAACCAAAAGGCAAAAACATAGCAAGAACTTTCTATCCTGCACCTTATCCAGATGAGCTCAAGCTACTTGGACTTCTCATCACAAAAAGCAAGGAAAGCAATGATTATGAGATAAGGAAACAAAGGGCAATTGTCTACAGGAATGGACAAGAAATTTGTGTTTGGGCTGGTCACCCAAACTTTGCTGAAGCTAAAGCTGAAGAATCAGAAAGAGCAGCAATGCAAGCACTTGCAGTTGCTCAATCTCTTGATGAAGAAGAAAGACAGCAAGAAGAAAAAGCCCAAAAGGAAAGGAGTGAGAAGAAGAGTACAAGGCAACCAAAGGCAAGGGCTAGAAGAAACATAACCTTTGAAAATGATGACTCTCAGAGTATTGCATCAGACTCTTCTGTACTTCCAACAATTCCTGATCCATCTTTAAAGTTAGCCTGTGATCCCAAACATCTTGTTAATTATCATGATCAGCCAATTGAGCCAAAGGAAGAGCCAATTGAGCTTGATGAGGCTAATTTTCCTAAATTCCTTTTTGAGATGGATCCAAAGAAGAAATTGAAGCAAAGGGCTGTCAAGGCAAAGCCAGTATTTGTGAGAAAGCCACAACCTCAAAAACCCCCCTTCAAATCCAGAGGACTGCATGTACATTGCTGACATCAGGGAAGAATCCAGTTTGCATCTTGATTTAGACAACCTGGTGGAAGTAAGGGGCATTGCAGCTTCTCAGAAGCTACCTGAAAGATTGGTTTTCACATACAAGGGTGGTAGAGAACAAATTTGGCCTCTCTACAGAATTCTAGGAGAAGACTACCAAACACTACTCACAGTGTTTAGATGCTTGAAGAAAGACTTTGGCTTCACCAAAACAGCCAAGTCTGAGGTGGTCTCCAAAATATGTCAAATAAAGGCTAGCTGGAACAAGCCTGAGGCTCTTCCCAGGATGCTAAGAGTGCCCTCAACAGGAAAGAAGATCCATCTTCAACCTTTCTGGATGATGGAATTCAAGGACAAGGACAACTGCAGAAGGTTCTTCAGGATGGAAGACCAGCTGGACAAGGCATCTAATCAAACTCTAAGGTTTATGCAATCCAAGCTTGGTGATCAAGATGAAGAAGAGAAGATCTTTTACAGAAGGCTACAGGTCCAGATTGAGGAGAACAACTCTAGGAGAGGGAAGAAGACTATGCCCCAAAGAAGACAAAGATGAATTATTTGCTCAGTCTAGAGGAGCACATTTGGGCATTAGTCTTGTAAGTCTTGCATTATTTCTAAAACTTTATGAAGCTCAATACAATTTTTACTTTTATCATGTGTAATATGCCTGAGTGTTTTTGTTATCATCAAGGCTCTTGATTTATGGCTGTTTTTCTATCAGTCATAAATTGGGGGAGATTGTTAGGAATATGTTGTTCTTGATGATAATTATAAAAACACTTAGTAGATTTTGTATTAAGTTATTTTGTAACTGTCAACGAAATAGCATGCTTTGCAGTGTTTCGTTGACAGGAAGCTCATCAACGAAATGAGTGTTGTAGCAATTGCATTGTACAATACTTCACAGTATGATAGGCATTTTGTTGTATGCATCAGATAGGTTTTCTAAGTCATGTTGACTAAGTACTAGATAGGCAAAATAGGTTGGTTAATTGTACATATATTATGCCTTGTAATTTTGCCTAAGTGAAGACATGTCAACGGTATGAAGATTACTCTGTCAACGGTATGGAGTTTACCCATCAACGAAACAAGGGAAACTCCATCAACGAAATGAAGAATAAAGCTATCAACGAAACACATCTCCTTGCTATCAACGAATCAATGTTGCTTTTTGAACAGTTGACAAAGTGATAGTGACAGTTTACTGAACAGATCTAAAAGGAGATATGGAAGTGTACTGTGCATTGGAAGCCATCAAAGTGGTTACTGGAAATAAGGAAACATTCCAATTTCCAATAAGGCTCTTGGGAATGATTATAATGAGCATGAAGACAAAAGCAAAGATCTCCAAGGACCATTGGACAAAAGGAATGAAAAGCAAGCTACTGATGGTTACTACTATTATTCTTTAGTTTAACCAAACGTAGAATTGTAAACTTGGGATTATATAACCAAGTGTAGCAGTTACTTTAGAAGTAGGAGAAGAAACACAAATAGATTGTATTAGCTTTTTGAGAGCAATTCTTCTCTACAACCTTGTAACTGAGCAGCTGTGTACATTTGTATCACAGATTATTTCCGCAATAAAAACACTTCAGTTGGATCATCAAACAATCCAACTGAATTATTTATATCTTGTGTTTTTATTTATTCAGTTCAGTTTAATTTTATAAAGTGTTTTAGTTTAAAGAAATATCAAGAATTGTATTCAACCCCCCCTTCTACAATTCTGTTAGGTCATTTGGGATTAACATCAACCCTCAGCATAACTATTATGGAATAGCTCATTCGATATCCTATATTGAATCGTCTTATTTATCACATTCTACAACTCTTATAGAAGCAAAAAGGTAGCCCTGAATGTCCTTGTGCTCATACTGTTTGCACAGTCTTAAGCTCATAGACATCAGTTTGGTTTACTTTGCAACATTTGCATTATTAGACCTCTTGCACCTGGTCTCATACACATCTCCATGTGCATCACAAATAAGACACTTTGTATTAGCGAGTTAAACATTTCGTCTAACTTTTCATTCTTGAGAACATTTCTCAAGTTTCAAAGTTCATCAGCATATTCGGGATAAGTCAACGTGTTATTCTACTACGATGTGTGATAGTGCACAAATTATAGTATATATATAATTCTATAAGTGAATACACATAACTACTAAGTAAATATTCAATTTTATTCTTATAGCACCATATGAATCGGGTCTTTATTCATTGGTGGCTCCCACTATTTTATTTAAGTTATACAACCCTCTATATGTATAACTAAACATTAATAATGTTAGTGAGAATAAGGATCCTATTTTCTATCACATCACCTCGGTTGTGGCACGAAACGCAATGTGATGTTCCATAGGAAGACAACTCTTGTCAACTACATCTCATGTTATTCCTTATTATCTTTTAGCCTCTTGAATCATTGAGTCTCGGCTGTGGCACGACTCACTCAATATTCTAAGTCAAGTCAAACCCAACATCTTGCATAATTAAATTAGAATTCCAAAAGCCCACAGCTGTAGCACGTAACGACAATTGGAACCTAATTTATCATACACATCTCATGTGATACACAAGCATCTCTTAATCTCAAAACAAAGCCCTCGGTTGTAGCACGAAACGACAATGTCTCAATATAAGAACTCCACTTGCTATTATGTTGGAAGGCTATGACCGACACAAGCCCGTTGTGTCATTGGCCATTTACTACTTGATATAAATTTTAATTAAGAGGGATTATATTATGTTGCAACCATAATCATATTACTAGGAGATTTTTTTTTTCTTGAACAAAATACAATTATGATATTTAAATGAAAAATTCCCAGTGTGTTGGAGGGGTCACAATGGTCCCGCTTAAAACCCAACGGCCTAGATAGAAATTTTCATTTTCAACATCAAAAGAGTATTTCACTCTATGTTTCATAAACATAAGAATCTCATGGTTGTACTCATAATATTCTTAATTAGGCTATTAAACATCTTTGACTAACCTAGAACGTTTAACGTGAATCCTATGTTCATTGTGTTCGCCCTAAATCTATCATCGCATGGTAAATTTAAACATACATCACATGTATAAACATTAATAAACTCATAGGTAGACATATTATAACATGTAGCGCAATTATATACAAGTGCACGAATTATCAGATGCATTTAATATTATCAAATAAGACATTAAATACACTTTAAGGGCTATAATCAATTCAAATTTCTTGAAAATTTTAATTAATCCCAGCAGATGCATCTCGAAAAATGAATCCAACGGTACCTTACACGTCTCAATCGGAGTTAGGATGCGTTCAAACGAGCCAAAATAAATTTCTGCGCGCAACCTGATGCTGACATCATCTGATGACGTCACTTTGACATGTCGCTGACGCCACTCTGACGCAACGCTGACATGCCGTACAGTCAGCGCCGAGAACCAATCACAGTGCGCCACGTGTCCAATTACATCATAAAACTTAGAAATCAAAGATATGAAGAATGGATAGCGTGATTCTGATAAAGACACGTATGGTTGCAACGAGCAATGTGACAATCTCAGGACCTACGAGGAACGAGACATATGGTGGCCTGGGGTTGGATTCGTTCGATACGACTAGTGTTAATAATTTACATATACGTTAATCGACCTTCATCTTTTGAGAAGGTGTTGATGCGGCCGTAGGAGGCCCAATCTCTGAACGATTATCGGGGAATGGCGAATATGTTTCGAACTCCCGACCTATTTAAGGACTTGTACGATTTTGAGGTACCGTTGGTTAGTACCCTAAGCCATAAGGGCAGGAAGATAGGATCATCCTTGTAAAAGGTTGAGAACTTAGGGGTAATAATTGACCCATTTTGCTATCCACTTGTTGGTACGCCATTCAATGAATTTTTTTTTTCTTTTCATAACCCGAGTTACCCTAAAGGGTTTATGTCGAGGTAACCCTTCTTGCATTTCATTATTAAAATATAGAATGCGACCAACAACCGATATGGTCATTACATTTCAATTCTTCTTCTCCTCTTACCCTTGGGGTCTGAGTGCGCATCCGAGTAGCCAAAATTTTGTTTTCTTTCTTTCAATGGCTAGATGTTAAGATTTTGTGCTAGCAGATTGAAACTGTCTAGTTATATACGCTATTAAGAATGACTAGTTAATCGTTCAAACTAGTTGAGATTTTAAACACTATGATAAAAATCTAGCTAATTGCCCTGGCTAGATATTATGTTTCAAACCAGTTGGACTAGCCAGTTTTGTTCGGCTAATTGCTAACGATTCTTGAAGTGGACTAGTTATTGTATCACTAAGTTCAACTTTCGGTCAAATTTATTTAAGTGAGTTCACGATGCATTTTATATGCAGTGAATTGTAATGATGAAATTTCCAAATGATAATTGATTGAGACCTAATAAGGTCATCCATTCGACGAGAATTCTTACAAAGATTTTATAAAACATTCTGTTACTTGAAGTATTCATGGTACCATGCAAGTATTTTCCTTAGTATTTTGAGAAAGAGAGTGTTGAAGCTGAGAGCTAAGATAAATGAGTATGACAAATTATGAATTGAAATTACGGAAATCGCTAAGGTTTGTCTCGCATGATACGAATTCAGAATAACGGAGTGTTTGAAACGACTGATTATGTTACCTTGGTTAATGAAACGACTGTGATAGAAATGGAAGCAAAGTGGACGAGAAAGAAATGGGCATAAAGAAAATAGGGTATGAAACGCGAATAGATTGAGAAAAAAAAGAAAGTAAGAATGCAGATTATTGGACGAGGGAATGTATGACCTCCAAGGATGTGAAACTTGTTTTGCGACTGTGATGGATACGGAACAGGAAGTACCTAGTGTACAGAATATCCCTGTTGTCAACAAATTCGTGGATGTATTTCCAGAAGATCTTCCGGGGTTACCACCCGATAGAGAAATAAAGTTTGCTATAGAATTAGCTCCAAGAACGGCGCCAGTTTCGAAGGCCCCGTACTGACTAGCTCCAGTCAAGATGAAGAAATTAGTTGCTCAATGGTAGGAATTGTTAGAGAAAGGAATGATAAGACCAAGTGCGTCACCATGGGATGCACCCGTGTTATTGGTGAAGAAAAAGGACGACAGTATGGGGCTGTGCATAGCGTATCGAGAGCTAAATAGGCTAACTATTAAGAATGAATACCCCTGCCAAGGATCGGTGATTGAGAACGGGATACCACCAGTTGAATATTAAACCTGAGGACGTACCCAAGACTACGTTTCGCACCAGGTATGGACACTACGAGTTTTTAGTGATGTCGTTGGGCTAACGAATGCCCCTGCAACTTTCATGGACTTGCTGAATCGACTTTTCAAGAAGTATTTGGACAAGTGTGTCATAGTTTTATCGAAGATATTTTAGTCTACTCCAAGACAGAGGAGGAACACGTAGAACACTTGAGGATAGTGTTAGAGACACTAAGAAGAGAGAAGTTATATGCCAAGTTCTCAAAGTGCGAGTGTTGGCTAAGGGAAGTACAGTTTTAGAACATGTGGTCAACAGTGAAGGAGTGCTGGTTGACCCTGCTAAGTTAAAATCTGTTTCGAACTGGGAAAGACCAACCACACCAACCGAGGTGAGTAATTTTGTGGGTTTAGCCGGATATTACCAAAGATGTGTACAAGATTTTGCTAAGATGGCAGCCCCACTGACCCGACTTACTCGAAAGACTGAAGAGTTGAATGGATCGAGAAGTGTGAGGAAATTTCCAGGAATTAAAGGAGAGACTAGTCACCGCCATGTGCTGGTACTGCCAGACGGGAAGGGAGATTTTGTGATCTATAGCGACGCATCGCATAAAGGAGTAGGGTGTGTGCTTATACAGCACGGAAAGGTAATTGCGTATGCATCCAAACAATTAAAGGAATATGAATTTAGGTACCCTACGCATGACTTAGAAATGGGCAGTGATAGTTTTCGCTTTAAAGATTTGGAGGCACTACTTGTATGGAGAGGAGTGCGAGATTTACACAATCATAAGAGCATTAAGTACATTTTCCCAGAAATAACTTAACATGAGAACGTAAAATATAGCTAAAGCTAATTAAGGATTATGACTGTGAGATTCTTTACCACCCAGGGAAGGCCAATGTGGTGGCCGATGCCCTTAGTAGGAAAGAGAGACTTAAGATGATAACATCGTCGGATAAAGTTAATCCAAGGATTTGAGAAAATGGAAATTGATGTTAAGATAACCGGAAATGGTATTAAGAGACTATTTGAGGTTGCAATGCAACCAGAGTTGCTGCAGGAAATCAAGTTATGTCAAGAACGAATGACGAGTGAAGGTATAAAGTCAATGTTGGGGAAAGAATTAAAGGTTGAGAAAGATGATAAAGGAATCATGAGGTATTTTTACTGAGTTTGAGTTCCTAATGTTCAAAAGATAAAGGATGCTAATTTTTCTGAATGACTAATAAGAGGAACTGAAAGGATGAATTTTGAAGTTAAGAGTACAGCAAGGATTATTTAAAAGTCCTGATTGAGCCAGAACAAATCAAGGAATAAAGATCTGTCATAGAGAGACAGCTACACCGAGAGTAAAGAAATTTAAGGAAATGTTATTGTTGGCCAGATAGATAAAAAGGATATTATCAATTGGTAAACAAATATTGGATATGTCAGAAAATGAAGGCAAAACAAAGACCTAGTTGACTATCACAACCTGTGGAGATTCCTGATTAGAAATGTAAGTTCTTGTAATGGATTTTGTGATAGGATCAACAAGAATCAAGTCGAACTATGACGTCAATTGAGTTATAATTGATGGATTAAATGAGTCTACTCATATTTTATTATCAGCAAGAGACCTTTAACTGAAGAGTTACGAAATAAATAGTTGGGTGACGTGAAGTTCCAGTCACCATCATGTCAGATAAGAACCAATGATTAAACTCCAGATTCGGGAGGAGTTGTCCAAATGTGTTTGGCGACGAGATTGAGCGCGAGCACTGCGTAGGATCCGCAGACCGACGGACCGACCGAAAGAAACATTTCAGACAACCGAAGTTATGGTAAGCGCTGTACCGCCGATTTCAAGAGTAGTCGGATGTCGATAAAATATGGATGTGTAAGAGTACAAACAGAATTGGCTTATGTAGAGCGCCCGGTAGATATCATAGACCGGAATGAGTAAGTGTTGTAATGGAACCAGAATATTGAAGAGTCAACCTGGAAACTGGAGATTATTATATTGGAAGAGTAACCTCAGCTATTTTCTTAGATTCCGGGACAGAATCCTTTTAAGAAGGGGAGACTGTAATAACCCCAAATTTTGGACTTAGTTAAAATTTTTGATGAATAGTAAATTTGCTGATGAAAATATTTTCAGACCACACTATGTGGAAGACATGGAATGAATGTTTCGAAGTTATATTAATGATGTATAAGGAGAATAAGTAAATGTAAATGCAATCAGAATCAAGAGATTCCAACTTTAAATTTTTGTTCACTATTCATCGGGCCGTCGAGGATTTATTAATTGATCGTTATGAGAATTAATAAAGCGAGAAGATCCATGATCAAATATTAAGCCAAGACAATAAAAGATCAAGAGGATATCCCCTAGAATTGGTACAACGAAACTTTTTCAAAATCCCTTGAACCTATCTCAAAACTTAGCAACAAAGCAGAAGCGTAACGAATTATGGATTAAACCCTAACCGAAGGGGACGTATCATATAAGATCATCAAGTGCATCATATAATAGGATTGATGATACAAGAAATGACATAAGCATGACACAAGAGGATGACATAGGTGATGACAAAGTGATGACAAGGTGATGAATCACCACCTTGTCACCACTTTCACCACACAAACCACAATAGCTTGACATGTGTCCTTGGGTGACAAAACTCAACCAAAACCACACAAAATTGGATGCATCTAATTAGGAATTTATTGGACAAAAAGGAAAAGAAAAGAAAAATCAAGAAGGAAGAACAATAAGAGCAAGAAACTTTCGGCCAAAATAGTATCTTCAAAGTCTTAAGATTTTTACTACCACTTCCACTTCTCCAAAAATTGCAAGGATGGATTATAAAGCTTCCATATTTCCAAACTAAGGTAATCTCTTAATCCTAGCTTCATCCATGGATGATATCATATCCAAATCTTGATTATAAGATGAGCATGAATAGTGTTTTGAATAGTAACTTTTAGTGTTCTTGATTTGTTCTTGAAGTTTAAGGCTTGTTAAGGATGTTTAAGGATCAAGCAAGGATATATAAGCACTTGATAGTCTTTACCAAGAACAAAGGAAGGTATAAACATCTCCAACCTTTAGTTATAATTTGATTATTATGGTTAGTTTAATGATAGTTTATGTTAGTATGAATAAAATGATGAATCTTGGTTGTGATGAATGATTAAGTGGTTGTTTTGATGGATGATCTTGTAGATATTGGTTTTGACTTGTTGGTTAAAGATCATGGGTTATTTTAGATGATGAATCAGAAGTATTGATGGTTTGGTTGTGTTAATGGATTGATTGAAGTGTTTTAAACACGGGAATCACGATTAAGCGTCGTTACCATGTCGGATTTTCCTTAGAAAGTTAGACAGAGACCACGGTTACCTTCTAGGCATAACAAAAATTATTTCTGACCATGATCATGTAGACTCTGTTTTGTAGTTTGTTTTGGCGAAAGAATCGTATCGTTTCGATTTACGGTTTAGGAGAAACACCCGTTTTAGTGAAAGCGGTTTCGGATAACTAAGTAGTTCACTATATGAACTTTGAGCTTGTGATCAAGCCCTTTAAAAATGGAAATAGGTCATGATACTAAGGTGAATAATATTATGGACAGTTAGGAAGGGAACCGAGAAGGTTTCGTATTAAAAAGGTGAGTTTTCGATTTTATAAAAATGCGAGAATCAAAGTTGCGCAAGTGAAATACCCTTAAGGGGATAGTTTAAACCCTGAGTTTAGTAATGGTAAAGTACTTGGGTTTTGTGAATGGATTATCAACCAAAATTTTGACTTACGAGTTTAAGGAATGTCATGAGGTTATAAGTGACCAAGAGCGAGACATTTGATGTTCGTTTATAAAACGTTAGTGTTTAAGTTAATGGCACTTTAAATGGTTACGCTAGGGGACTGATCGAGTATTTCTTTGTTTATAGATTTCCCGGCAAATTCTCGAACCCTTAACAACCAAGGACTCAAGGCAAGTTTTCTCATTCCATGCTATGTTTCAATTTCTTATACTGATGATTGCATATGATAGATGCATACCAGTTTTCAAACCTTACATCATATATAGATGTGGTTGTATTTAAAACTGTTGAAACTATAGTATATGCATATGATAGATGCATGTAAGTTTTCAAACCATACATCGTATATAGATGTGGTTGTATTTTAAAATTGTTGAAACTATAGTATATGCATATGATAGATGCATGTAAGTTTTTAAACCATACATCGTATATAGATGTGGTTGTATTTTAAAACTGTTGAAACTATAGTATATGCATATGATAGATGCATGCAAGTTTTCAAACCATACATCGTATATAGATGTGGTTGTATTTTAAAACTGTTGAAACTATAATATATGCATATGATATATGCATGCAAGTTTTCAAACCATACATCGTATAAGATGCGGTTGTATTTTTAATGTTGTGATTATGTTATATAATGCTATAATCCTGTAAAGAGGATTATAACAGATTATGCTTTTGATAAAAAGCTTTGTGAGATATAGGGTTTATATGCTATGTAAATACTAGATATAAACCGAGGTTTTTAAAGGCTCTAAGGGTAGAGCACTCGTACGATAATTTTAAAACATTAGACTGGGAGTCCAATTTATTATTTTGTCTTGATTATACTGTCAGAAGCTGGAGGGTTCTAGTGACAGCTATATTTTAAAATGTTGATTAAATATTCCAATATATATATATATATATATATATATATATATATATATATTATTGGATATTTAATGTGAGATATTTAAATAATATTATTACATATTATTTGAATATTTATTTAATTAAGTGAATATTATTTTGGACATTCACTTAAGTGGAATTATATTGAATAATAATTCAATATTTATTATTTGAATATTTATTTAATTAAGTGAATATTATTTTGGATATTCACTTAAGTGGAGTTTTATTGAATAATAATTCAATAATTATTATTTGAATATTTATTAAATATTCAAAATATGATTTAAAAATTATAAAACCTTATTTAAATATTACGTAAGGTTCCAATAGTTATTTAAAATAATTTTTGATCTCAAGAATATTTACTTGAGTATAGTAGGGGTTCCCATCTACTTTAATTATTTGTCTCAATTGATGAATATGGTTTTGAAATTATTGGGAATCCATTCCAGGAAGTGAACATATGATTTCACTTACCTCTTTAATTGAAAGTGAGTATATTTTGGGTTCTGAATTATCAGAACTAAAGATGTTTTACAAAAACTCCCAGGTCATGATTTCCAAAATACTTGTTAAACGTTTGTTGTTTCGTTGACTGATGTCAACCCACATTGTGACTTACTCCTTTCAAATATTCTGGAGTGAGAAAATCTGAACTGTTGCAAAGTTTTGACAAGTATTCTATACTTGGGGGAATCAGGATTAAATTCTGATTCCCGTTTCAATGATTTTTCATCTGGGACTGGAAGGGCTTACACGACAATAAAACAGGTGTCGTATTCAATGATTTTTCCTTCTACTAGTAGAGAAGTATGTTACGATACAGCGGCTGATCACCATGTATCAGGTGTTCCGGAATGTCCCCTTCTTCCACTTGGAATTGTGCTGCACATTGTAACGAAAGCCTAGGTGCTGAGTTACCGATAATGTGACAGTGATTGAACAATGATGTTCCCCATTCAGTATTTGAACTTGACAGATATGGGTTGAAATACGACAAGGAGCTGGTTTCATCTTGCCACTATTCTAGAAAGAGAGAATCTGAGAGGTGTTCAGTAACAAAGGTCAACGAAGGAAGCCAGTCTATGGAAGTCAACTGCGCTTGCAAGGGAGCTATTTCCGGCTTTTTATCCTCAGAAAGATGGGACTCCTTATATAGCTTCTATTGTCACCGGAAAACCGTAAGTGAAGTTGCACGGGTTTTTCGAACAATTCTCCCTCCAACAATGGAGTAAAGAGAATGATATATAAGCATTGAAAGGAGACCAAAACTTGTAAGGCATGTTTTGACAAAAAGGTTACTCTAAACATCATTCTGTATACGAATGAGATTTCAAATGTTGCAAATGATATATGAGCTTGCGGAGCTTTATATAAGCCGCTATATATGTTATTGTTGAGCTTTAGTGCTCATTCTTGTTTTTATATATATCACAACACAACAGCTTCAAAAATGTATTCATTACTGATATTTTACAGTGTTTTGAACAATATGAGATATCTAAATAGATATGCATATATATATATATATATATATATATATATGTTGAGGAGGTATTTAAGATATACAGTATGTTGAACTGTATAGTATTTTGAATCAATGGATAGGCTTTAAGTCTTGATTCCAACGTTAATATCTATTTTAAAAAGATATATTTTGAGACTTGGTTTATTATATTGATACCAAGGATTTCTAAATGATTTACGAGAGTATTTGAGTATGATTATAAGTCATGCAGTATTTTGAACTGTATACTATTTTGGGGTCAAACCCTAGTAGTGTTAAAACTTTGATCTTATATGGATTATCTACCTTAAAGGTTTAAATATTTAAACTGGGATAGATTTCTTGCTGAGCGCTATTAGCTCATTCTTGCTTTATTAAAACTTTCAGCATGAAGAAAACATTGCCGATTCACCCCGTATTACGAGATTAAGGGAATGGAGAGACCACCCTTGAGTTAACTCAGCAAGATGGATACTTCCGGAGTTAGCAGAATAGTTGCAGCTTGAATTAGTAAGAATTGTTTTCGAGTAGGTTTGTATTATTAAACCTTGTATAGAACGGTGAGGTCTATTATTGTAACTTCATGTAGAGGTTGTAAATAATAGATGAGATCCTGGTTAGTACATTTGATTTGTAATAACAAATGTTACTTTTGTTTCTCATTTCCAAGACTATAACTTGTGTGTGTGTGCGTAAGTGATTGGGGTCTTTGGAGTTATATATTAGAATGTTGTAAATAATGCAGGTATTGTATAATTGATGGAGCGTGACAACCCAGATTCCTGAACCCGGATCTGGGGGTGTTACACAAAGGGTTCCAGAGATTAAGTTTGTTTGGCTAAACTTAAAATTATTGCTTATGACTTAAAGTTGCTTAAAGTGATAAGTAAAAAGTGAAAATTTTAAGTTAATATCTGTTTGGGTAATTTTGTATTATGAGTAATTATGAGTTATTAAAATTGTAATAATTAAAATAAATTTGATAAATAATATATTTGTAATGATGATATTAACTTTTATCAAATAAAATAAGTCGTTCAAAAAAGTACTTCGTACCAACTTCTGGCTTTAAGCGATTTTTTTAACTTTAAATTATTTTTTGACTTATTACACAAACAAACATTTTTCAGCTTAAAGTCGAAAATCACTTTTTGCTCGGGTCTACTATAGTTAGTTAATACTCTCTTCGTCCCTCTCATTTCTTTACACTTTCCTTTTTGGTACGTCCCTTTCATTTCTTTACATACCAAAAATAGTAACATTTTATAATATAAAATCCAATCACATTCACTACTTTCCTCCACTATACCTACTTTATATCCATTTTATACATTAAATATTGATTGGTCTCACAACTTTACTCATTTTTTTTACTTTTTTCTATTAATTTACACTTTTTCTTAATCTCCGTATCGTCCCCTCCATGTAAATTTTACATTAAGCGGACTGAGGGAGTAACAATTACGATCTATATTTTAAACTTACAATCCTTGTTATTTCGTTTTTTTTTCACCCTAGCACTCACCCTGTCAATCAAATGGGCCATAAATCTTTTTACAGTAACACAAATAATTATTGACACACATTCCAACAACACAAAAGACTTTGCCCTTTAGAACTAGGAAACAAATAAATACTCGTGTGTTCATACAACAACTACGACCCCCACCCCCACCTCACTTGTCTACTTCCTCAGAAACACAACTACACAAGACACTTTTCTAGACTATGATGAACAACAAAGGCAATGAAAGAAATGACAGTGGTCTTCAACTTCAACTTCCCATTGGATATAGATTTCGTCCCACAGATGAAGAACTTATTCTTCACTACCTCAAACCCAAACTCCTTTCTTTTCCTTTCCCTTCCTCTGTCATCCCTCACCATCTTCATCTCTTCCACTCTCATCCCTCTCTCTTTCTAGGTATACACACACATATCATTTAAGTATTTAGTATTATGTATATTTCATTCTTCAATTATTTTAGTTCTATTTAGCCAAAAAAATTTATTTTAGTTCCGACTTGTTTAGAACCCTGGTTCCGCCGCTGTTTAATGTATGTTTAATTGTACTAACATATTTTTGTTGATTTTTTTTTTTTTTTTGTGTTAAGGTGATTGTAAGGAAAAGAAGTATTTCTTTTGCAAAAGAAGTTGGAATCATTTCAAGAAGTGTAGGCTTTCTACAACTGATGGCTCTGGTTACTGGAAAGCTTTAAAGAAAGACAAGTACATTTGTTCAACAACTGGTTCTATTATTGGTACAAAGAAATCTTTGGTTTTTTACCAAGGGATTCATCCCCATAGCATCAAAACTCAATGGGTCATGAAGGAATTCTCACTTCTGCCCTCTCAAACAGCCACACTTTTGAACCAGGTACTGCCCTTTTTCTTTCTTGTTGAAACACTTTATTTTTCGGTTTTTTTTCCTAGATTCTTATGTTTAATTTTGTTGCAGAAAATGGAAGATTGGGTTATCTTTTGCATATACCAAAGGAGAAGGAGCAAGAAACATCAAGTGAACAAAACAAGAAAAAATGAAGATGATGTGATTGCTGCACAATGTGAGAATTTAATGGATTTTATCATTCTTGACAGCACTGAATCAGGCCCTCCTTTGCCTTCACCATCATGTTCAAGTGGGATTTCTGAGCATGTGCCTTCAGATCATGCATCAACAGATCAAGAGGAAACATGCAGCGGCAGTAATACAATCCCAGTTTCTTCTTATTGGTGAAATCAAAGGCTTAGAATCCAAACCATTTTCAGTGAATTTTAGTGTTTTGGATCAACTATTAATTATGTTATACTTGGTTTTATTCAATGTATGCATGATGAATACAAAATTAACCACATTTAACTATTCAAGCTTTTTGATTAGTTCTTCGAGTTACCCTTGTCATAATTTTAGTTCTAGATGGTTTAGTACATTAGTATTGTTTTTGCCTGCTAGTTTTGGTTTCTTTTGATCAAGTTAGAAAACATATATAAATAAAACGTATGGTTGGCAAACTAACAGAAAATTTTCGCGGATAAAAAAAATTAGTCAAAAAAGTAAACATGAATATAATGACATCTATTTCGTTCACATTAATTTTCTGTTTTAAGTTTATTTGCGGAATTATATACTTTACTATCGTAGATCAAGAGTTCGACTTCTCTAAACAATCTATAAAATATAATATAAATTTGGACTCTAATATAACCCAAGTTTCATGTGGTAATGCACCCTCTATTTGGGATTGCACCCCGCCTCCGGCGGTCACTGTTGTTGGAGGAATTTCGTAACAATCCAAATCGGAGGTTGCTGGAATAACGAATTATGAAAATAGGGGGATTTGAGATTTTTGGATGTTTGGGACTGAGCTCGTATGATGACTTCTCAGAAATTGAATAGAGAATGAGTTCTTTCTCTTCCTCTTTCCCGAGTGTCAATTATCGTATCATACAAGGTGCCTACGTACCCATTTATATAGGGATCAAGCCTAACGTAGTTCTTGGAAAATAAGTAATTACATAAGCCCATTCAATCCAAGACCATAAATAGTTAAAGTTTATCCACCCAATGTTCCCATAAATAGTTCAAGGATTATCAATCCACATCTCGTTACCATAAATAGTCAGGATTTATCCATCCACGTCTCATTCCCATAAATAGTCCGGTCTTCACACGTTTTCCTACAATCTCGCGGCATCTCCGCATTTTTTCCATGATTTGAAGAATATCGTTTGGAGATATTTTCCGTTATTCGTTGATTGAGATTGATTCTTTTCTCGTTTCAGAAAGAGGATATTACTTAGTGGTCAAGTAATTAATTATTAATTTGAATTAATAATTATTAAACGAAGAAATTTGGACTATGCCAAAACGTGGCATAACAACAAGCCCCCAGTTCTTCAGTTTAGTTTGTTGTAGTGGAGAACTAAGAATTCTTCGAGCTTCCAAATTTATTCGGTCGCTTGGCGTTTTGTATATAGTCTGAATTGACGTACACGCTTTTCAAGTGTCATTGTCCACATAAGGATGTGTTTTCGTTTGTCCACGAGCCCCCCGAGCTGAGGCTTTAATAAGATACCCAATTTCAAATGTCAAGGTTTCAGCCCATATCACATCCGGTCCCACACGTTTTCCTGCAATCTCGCGGCATCTCCACATTTATTCCCATGATTGTAGGAATGTCCCGTGCCAACCAAGAAATATCCATCTACCAATGAGCCTTCAATAATGTAATTTTATCCATGAACTCTCGTCTGAGAGTAGGATCTTAAAAAATTATTATCCCTTATCAGATAAGGATTCCATACTTATTTTTTTCCATGCACGAGCTAGTGAAGTAATCAAATAATGTGCTACGAATATTGCATCACGATTCTTTAACATCTCCATGATTCAGATTCTGTCCAGATCTGTTTTTTACATTTCTGACCCTGTAAACGATGTTTTCTTGGAAAACACAAAACATGAAAGTTGTAGAAAACGAAAAGAGCTTTCTGATGATATATGACTCGTCAGAAACGTACTTATAATGAATCGGGAATCAAATAAAATATCCGTTGATTAACTTCTCAATACTGAAAAACGGGATCTGATTATGTTTTGTGATTTCGAGAATAGATCGAAACATAATCCGAGAAAACACCAAGAACGAAAGTTGCAGGAAATCGTAAAAGCTTTTCGGATCATAAAAAATCATCAAAATCCAACATGTATTAAATTTACTACGAATTTTATAAGATAACTTATGTATACGGACAAAAGCATAAGAAAACTTATCTTAATTTTGAAAAGAACCACGAATCACCGCCTCCATCGTTCTACTCCTCCATTAAGGCCGCTCCAGATCCATAATAACCCCCCTTGCGTATGATGTAGATGATTTGATTGTCCTCCACAATAAAAAAATAACCCCCTCCTTCTAGCGCCAATTGTTGTTGGAGGAATTTCGTAACAACCCAAATCGGAGGTTGCTGGAATAACGAATTATGAAAATAGAGGGATTTGAGATTTTTGAATGTTTGGGGGTTGAGCTCGTATGATGACTTCTCAGAAATTGAATAGAGAATGAGTTATTTCTCTTCTTCTTTCCCGAGTGTCAATTGCCGTATCATACAAGGTGCCTACGTACCCATTTATATATGGATCAAGCCTCACGTAGTTCTTGGAAAACAAGTAATTACATAAGCCCATTCAATCCAAGCCCATAAATAGTCAAAGTTTATCCACCCAATGTTCCCATAAATAGTTCAAGGATTATCAATCCACATCTCGTTCCCATAAATAGTCAGGATTTATCTATCCACATCTCATTCCCATAAATAGTCCGGTCTTCACACGTTTTCCTACAATCTCGCGGCATCTCCGCATTTCTTTCCATGATTTGAAGAATATCGTTTGGAGATATTTTCCGTTATTCGTTGATTGAGATTGATTCTTTCCTCGTTTCAGAAAGCGGATATTACTTAGTGGTCAAGTAATTAATTATTAATCTGAATTAATAATTATTAAACGAAGAAATTTGGACTATGCCAAAACGTGGCATAACAGTCACCAAGGAAAAAAAAGAAAGAAAACATAGTCTTCAGCAAATTTGTTCAAAGATTACAGTAGTTTGAGGTTTACTAAAACTAAAATACGAGCAACTTGGCTCACAGGAATACATGAAAAAAAAGTGAACAATTCAATTAATATCTAAATAAACAAAAAAACATGTACTTAGTAAAATGATTTTCGATTTTCGATCCTTTATTTTAATTAATAAATAATAAAATAATATATAAAATAGTAATTAATTGATTAAATTTTCTAATTAAAATACGTTATTTTTTAATTAAAAATTATAACCTTTTATAAACCCACAAAAAAAGAAGTTATTATAACAATCTTTCGATCATTAAAATTGTCTCTTTTTATAAAATTAATTAAACTCTATTACAAATAATTAATATCTCTTTTGAATTTTATTTATTAGTCGAGATTATTCCTGCATCGAGGTAAAAAATACACCGTCTCTATTATATTGGGACACGAGAAAATTATTTATGTGAAAAGATGATTTATTTATCGAGATTTAACTGTTTTAGCTTAAAATCCCTGTGTTGCACGAAATGTTTTTAATAGTTGTTATTTTATTTTTTACGTTTTAATAAATTTTATTAATTATAATTATTAAAAAGAATTAGTAGACATGTTAAAATAGATAATTTTTTTAAATAATTATAATTATTAAACAATGTTTTAAAATAAATAAATAAGGGTAATTAAGTAAAATCACGAAATAACAAAAAAATAGTATCATACCGACCAAACTTTTAATGTTCGGTTATTATAAGATAATATAGATGTATGAATTAGGCTTAACTTAGTTAAAACTCACATAATTAATAAATAGATAAGCTTATGTTCCTATGACATCAGTAATAACTGAAAATTTCAAATCTTCCATGTTTGTGTGACTTAATCCATTCATTTGAAAAGATAACAAAAGTATCGCCGCTTTTATTTCAAAAGAGATAATAATTATTCACAAAATTAATTATTTGTTTATAATATCTAGCCACCCAATATGATTTTAGATTAATAAAATGGTAGATATTTTATTTTAGCCAACAATGTGTTGAAAAATTAAATTACAACCATGAAAATGCAATTCAATTTTAGTTTATTTCAAAAAACTTAACGTCGTTGGTTACGAACTAATGGAATGGACCCAGATTCATTTAAATGATAAGAAATTCAAAAATCAGTCATCTCTTTGACAGAACTAATAATTTAGTCATCTCTATGCAAAAATATTAAACTATAGGTCATCAATGTGCAATTAAGTCAAATATCAATTAAATTATATCTTCTGATCATTAATATACCCTTAACAATATCATACATAATATCTTCCAAGTACATTATGTTATATAATATTAGTAAAATTGATGATAACATAGCAGTATAGTAGGTCAAGGGATCGATTCTCGACATATAAAAAAAAAGTTATATGAAGATCTCCAATTATACTAAAAAATCTATGAATAAATAAAAGGGAACGGTCTATGGCAAATATTTTTTACAATCAAATAGTACCGCGGAAAGTTTTTACGGTACGTGTATAATGGTCTTTTTGGTGTGAATGCATGGGGTCGGGCACCATCATTTATACGTGTCGTGAATACTTTCCACGGTACCGTTTATTGTAACAAACGTTTGTACTAGAGCATCTACCATAAATAAATTATATAATTTTATTTTATTATATAATAAGAGTAAGAGAAAATAATAAGAGAGTACTAAAATAAGTCAATGGATCGATTCACATCTTCTACATATTAAATAAAAAAATTATATATATCTACGTACGACTATACTGAAAATTTATAATATAATTATATCTTTATCTATATTGTACTATTATATTAAAGACGGAACAATAAAAGTCTGGTTAGTAGTCTGATCCTCCATAGTTTGTTCACTTAATCCACGGTCGTTAGATCTTTCCGATCACATCGATGAGTACCGTTACACTACCAAAAAACTGTACCGACCAACTAACCAATTTTTTTTTTTTTTTTGTATTTAATAATGTAATATAGATAAGCATAAAAGAGATATTATCCAAAAAAATTTGGTAGTCCGATCCATAGACGACCAAATTAATAAGGATCATTATATTTTTAAATCAATACATGAGAATCAATAGATCTAATATTAAAAACTATATTTAATTAATAGTAGGACTATCTTTAAATCCTAAAAAATGTATTTTGATTTTATACCAAATATAAATAGATTTTTTATATTTAATAAAAATATTTTAAAAAAATTCGTACATTGCACTGATGACTATAAGATAGTATGAAAAATTATCATCGATAAATAGTACTAGTAGTCCTCAACATTTAGAGACCACAATCGTAAAAATATTGCACTATTGTAGAAAAAGTAAACATTCATGTGATCAAAATAAACTAAAGCAAACATGCCTCCGGGCACAAAAGACATGACTTAGAAAAACCAATTTGAAGAATCATTAAGCCAACTTGAATCATTAATACTCACTAATCTAGACTATAATCTAAATTTTTAGTATTACAAAAAGGCGAATATTTATTGAATTAAGAAAAGACGATGCAAAGTGAACAAGAAAAGAGAAGCATCAGAACAAAGTGGGAAAATGGAATTTGTAGTGCACATATCTAGAAACCCAAAAGATAATTAAGCATAGTAAAATGATTCTTCCATGTCTCCAACTGCCTGCTAAGCAATGCACTGTTGCTGAGCAATTTGATTTGCTTAAACTAATTGATTATTATTGGTTTGTTTGATTTGTCTTGTCCTGCAGAATCGTAGTAGTAATGGTAAGTTCGGGACCTGTGGTACACAAAACAAGGCACATATTTTATTTATAAAAATCCGTAGGGAGGCTGGAAATTCAACCACCCCTGCAATTGCTTCACTGGCTTTGAGAGATTCCTTATGTCAGCCAATAGCCATGAGGCGGGACGCAGCCATTTTTTTAAATTTCAATCAACTCATCCTTGCATCATGAAATTGGAGTACCCAGGCCGAGCATTCGAACATTCGAGCGGTTCAGTTCAGAACCGAACTAACTAAAAAAACCGAAAATTGAATTTTATAATTTTTTGGAATCAAACCGAACCGAAAATCTATCATGGACCAAATCAGAACCGAACCAAAATAATTCGGTTCTTTCGGTTCGATTTTGAGAACCGAAATTTATTTAAAAAAACATTATTGATTATAATTTAAATTCTCACTATTGTAATTAAAAAAGCAACTCCCATGATGTATGGCCAAACTAAACGCTAAACTGAAGTTATAATTTAAAGATTACATCAAATATTTAACTCCAAACAGTAGCACGTAAAGCAAGCACTGAACTGAAGCAACTAGAGTCTAGAAAGCAAAAGGGTTAATTATCTTGTTGGTCATTAAAGTGGGCCTAAAGTATCAAGTTGGTCACCAAACTGAAAATGGTCTCAATCAGGTCACTAAAGTCGGATACAGGGTACACTCCGCTAAATAAATAATTTTTTTTAGATGAAAAATGATTATGTATTAAAAAATATTTAATGTGATATCTACATGGTAGGGTAACATATTCATTTCAGACCATAAAATCAAAGAAATTAGCATTAATATTAGTGTTTTCCGTCCAGAAAAAAGTAAGTTATCTAATAGAATGTACATGTAGCTGACTTTAGTGACCTATTTGAGACCGTTTTCAGTTTGGTGACCAACTTGATACTTTAGGCCCACTTTAATGACCAACAAGATAATTAACCCGAAAGCAAAATTGAAAAGTCCAAACTAACTCAAATATGGCAACACAGGCCAACACTAGTCAATAACAACACAAATTTCAAGTTTAACATGAAATTATGAAATGGCCACTGGCATAAAACAGAATCTGATTAATGCTAGTATAAAGTTAATATATAATAAAAATAGTTTGTTTTTTTTTATTCTAACTGAATTTATTTTAAAGTAATTGGATCGAACCGAATTGTATTTCAGTCTATTCGATTCGGACCGAAAAAACCGAATTTTCAGAAAATAAGAACGGAACCGAACCATGTGGTTCAGTTCGATTTTTTTGTTCTGGTTCGGTTCTGCTCGACCCTAACCACAGCCAATATTACAGATCTATTTCAGTTTGCAAATTTATTGTTACATTTTCTATTCATGCTTCACGTATTTTTAAGTATGGGGACCGGTAGTATATACCATATCCAAATTTAATTTTATGAGCCCGCTTGATCAATCTTGTATTGTCGAAACAAGTGCTCTTTCCATTATAAAAAAGATCGATTTCTAACTTTTTTACGTATTTCAAACTAATTTTATGAATTTTTTCGTTCTAATTTTATGATTTTCAAAATAAAATATCGAATTGAGAAAGTTAATGTATATACTCGAAATATATACCGGCTAGATGAAAGACTAAATCTTTGTGTGCATATCTTTCAATGTATAAATCCGACTGTGTCAATTCTTCCGGTTGTGTCAAACCTTTGATAGCACAGCTGCACAGACAGCCTAAAATATGGATTGCAAATATATAGAATCGACAGGAATTAAGAAAAAAAGAAGAGTAATATTAAGAAATCATAAAATTTTACCATAAAAATTTTCATAATGACAAATGAAGTGTTTTTTATTGGAGAATGCATATGAATGCACGCAAGTTCTTATTATTAATTATTATATCAACCAATTACAAACTGACACATGCTATTATGGACACTTTTATGCAGAGTTTTTATGGGTTTTTAACATATTCCAAAAAATAATACTACGTTCCCAGAAATTAATATAGAATTTTATATGTATCCTTAGAGTGACTTTAATATAGCATTTGAATTTTTATTCAAAAAAATAAAATTGAACAAAATAATAAATGAAAGTCATTTTTTGTACCTTAAAATAAGGTGCAAAAATTTTGAGAGGGAGGGAGTACATTCCATTCCTCATCTCTGTCCCACTTTTAATATTTTATAATTTTTTGAGATAATGGAGATGTAGCAAATGGAAAGAAAAAGGAGTGAAAATGATGATGGGTGTATATTGAGATCTATAATAAAACTCTAAATATGAGGATTTAAGTCTAGGCCTCAAAACTATACCCCAATTTGAGATTTTGGATGAAAGAAGATTTTTGCATATAAATGTTAAAAATTCCCCCAAATATTAAAAATAGAGTTCCGGATGTGAATGCTCTTAGTAGACCAAAATACTCCATTCGCATTATTGCATGAAGCTCTTTCTAGAAGATGGATTCAAAGCTTCTGCACATCTAACACTATTGATGAGTTTGAATTTATGAACACAGTCGTACGTACGCAATGCAAACTTTAAATGTATAAATATATTAGCAGAAATTATTAAAGTATGGAAAAGCAGCGGTCAGAGCATCCACAAATACTCGAATTCACACAAAGGGTAAGATCTTGTTACAGAAGTGGTAGGCTTGGTAAAAATGGCAGCGCAAGTTTTGCCAGGACAGTAAACATGTGTACTCCAAAAGCAGCATGGGAATGCATGCTGGTTTTCTGTTTAACTACCAACTACGTAGTTTTTACAGCAGTACTACTATAGACTACAGTACAGTAGTGTCATACACATATTGTTAGAATAAATATATATAGAATTTTAATAAGCCTGTGATAAAATAAAATGTCGTTAATTTTTGAATGTTAGTTGAGACTTAATTACTATTATTTTTTACTGAATTTCACCTAAAAATCGAGATTTGAAAAAAATATTCTATACTAAAATTTTCAATTTAACCGAAATATAAGCCTAAGTTAGTTTCTATTAGGTTCCACCCCTAACTACAACCAATATCGATCCCCTTTAGTCTCTCCTGTGATAGAAGCTAAGATGTACGAGTATATATACAATCCTGTGTACCGGAACCAAATCAAAAGAATGGTTTGAATTTAATGGGTTGGTCATGCTCAATTTTTTCCGATTTTTCTGATCAGTCGAGTCACTGCACTGCTATACTGCAGCAAAATTAACATTAGTGATGACCTTGGTAAGTTGGTTAAACTCTACAAATTAATACATGTATAAATGAAAAGGATAAGTAGTAGTGACAGTAATAGTCAAGATCTGGCGTGAGCAGGGGAGAAGATTGAGTTGCTTGTACCAGTAGTTTTCTATCATCTTTCAGCTAAACCTATTTCATTAAAGAATTGAGGGGACGACACGGAAATTAAGAAAAAGTGTAAATTAATAGGGAAAAGTAAGAAAAATGAATAAAGTGGTGAGATTCATCAATATTTAATGTATAAAGTGTATATAAAGTAAGTATAGTGGAGGAAATTAGTGAATGTGATTGGATTTTATACCATTTTTGATATATAAAAAAATGAGAGAGACATAACAAAAAGAAAAGTATAAAAAAATGAGACGGACATTACATTACATTACAATTGAATTCAATTCGTCAGAGAAGATAAGCTTAGACTTGACCTAAACCTATGAAAAATTGGAGTAGATGCAAATCTAATGGCTTATATTTCACAAAGTAAACTCATTTAGTGGTACCCAAATTTCTGACATTTCGCTAGCTAGGCTATTAGGCTATATGCTACAAACAAAAAGAAGTAAAAAAGACAAACGGCTGGTCAAGAATCAGAGAAATGGCACATCAATTTTGATCATCATCATCACACTGAATTAATGTACGGACATGGGCATCTAGGCTTTATTCAGTGTTTTGACTATCAATCAATTGCTGCCTTGTTTTATTACTTACCAGCTAGCATAAGAAAGGAAATGAAGGTAAGATGAATTATTATTCATAATTTATGTTTCAGGAGTCCATGCAACTGTAATGCTACAGTCCCCCTTTAATTACATTACTCAGATTTCCTGCATTTTTTGTTAACTAAAGCATGAACAAGCTTTAAATGCAAATACATTATAGTAGTATTGAGTATTCTGGTTGCCGATGTTTAATACTTGTACGGGATTGGCAATAGACGAAACTGGAAAATAACAAGAATGCGAATCCATTCATCCAAATATGATTTCAAACTCCTGACAATAAAAAAATGATTTCAAACTCCGGCACATTTCAATTTGCACTAGAGAGCCCAGCAAATTCTGAAGATGCGTGTACCGGATTTCTGAGCTTGTTACTTCATTAAAACAATCAATATGTTACAAATGGCCAGTTATTTTAAATTTTACTTTTCAAAATATTTTCATGTTCAACGTCTGCATTGAAATGTTTACAAATATGATACAATCTGAAATTCGAAATTATAGCGATCGAAAAAAATAATCTGAAATTATCAAATTCGTAGAAGATAAGCCGAAGATAATAGTACATATTTGGAGCTAGTCTCACGGAAATATGTCCTCAAAGTAACAATTATATTATGTAATTTTCTCTTACAATATGAACACCCTAGCTCCATAATACATTAAGAAGGATTTAAGATAAACTATTATTCAACTCATAACTGATTTGCAATTGAATCATCTAACTCAAAAAAATTTGCAATCAAGTCATTAATATATATATATATTTGTAATTAAAACACATGATTTACTTATGGGATAAAATTATTTATTTATAAAGTTGTACTAATTTTAAAAGTATTTTTTTGAATCAAATTTAAAATGCATTTAGTTTGTATAAAAATAATAAGAAAACAATACATGACTTAGATTATTTTAATTTTAAAAGAAATTAGTTTATAGTTTGTATATGAATATAATGTAGAGTCCCCAGAGAGAACCCCTTAAATAGAGTTCAACGGAGAACTCAAATCATAACCGTTCATTTTATTTAACGTCTAGGATTTATTTAATATACAGTGGCATACATGTAAATAAACTAATCTTGAGGATATTTTTTTATTCAGTTTTTAGCATTATGTTTATCCACACCCATTTTGACCTATACACACAATTATACATAAAAATTTCACCTTCATTAAGAGCGGATGCAACTAGCGGATGCAACTGTTAATTAGTACAAATTGCCGATTACATCTTCAAATTCAAGATTTTTTGATCAATTTGAGTGAAGAATCACCGATAAATCGCCCGATCTCTTCCTAAAACTCAGTAAGCTACTGATTCCATAAGTTTTGGTTAATTTTAGTACGAGTTTGAGCTATATTTCAGTGATTTAGCTATACTTTGAGATATTTATTATGATTTTGTATCATATTTCTATGATTTTGTATTATATTTCTATGATTTTGTGTTCTATCGTGGAAGCACTATTTTTACCATTATTTACGATTTTTTGTGTGTTATGTGTTCCACAAAATTAATAATTTTTGTGTGTAGTGTCATGGTTCTATAATAGAATAAATCTGATTACATGTATTTCGTGTATGTTTTTAATGTTCTATAGTGGAAGCCTTAATTCTCCCGTTGTTTATGATTTTTCATGTGTTATGTGTTCTACAGTAGAAGCAAAATTAATAAGTTTTTTTTCCCAGAATTTGTGTGTAGTATAATGGTTCTAAAGTAGAATCATATATTCGTATTTGTTTAGCATTTTTTAAATTTTTGTGTGGCGTTATGATTCTACAGTAGAATAAATCTGATTTCGTGCATTTTGTGTAAATATTTGTATTCTACGGTGGAATCTTATTGAATCTAATTCTAGTGTCGTTTATGACTTTTTGTGTGTTGGTGTGTTATACAGTAGAAACATAAGTTACAAGTTTTTTTAAGAATTTTTGTATAGTGTAATGGTTCTATAGTAAAATAAATTTAAATTCGTCTAGTTCGTGTATGTATCTTGTGTTCTATGGTAGAGCATATTGGATATGATTTTATTCCTTTGTTTATTTTGTGTTCTATCTATAAGCATATATAATTTTGTGTGTACTTGGTAGATCTAACTTACTTTGTAGTTGTGTGCGGTTTTAAGTAGATTTATGTTTCTATAATAGAATATTATATGTAATTTTATATTATACACTAGAATCGATTATCATTTTGATGTTGGTTGACAAAAAATTGGTGTCTTTAAGTGTCTTAGGAAGATTCTTTCCCTATGTCTTCATAGTCTTGACTTTTAATCTTGATAATAACATTTCTCTACATTCTCAAACTAACTCTCTCTCTCTCTCCCACCCACTTTTTACTAATTTTCATGTAAAAAATGTAGTTGATTACATTTTCAAATTCATAGTTTTTCCTGTGAAAAAAATGGGGTCACTGATCATTTTTTTGTTAAATTGATGTGTGCCTGAAAAGAATTAGGGTAGAACTAAGTGTATGTATCTTGTATTATAATAGTGATAATTACTCATTTTGTAAGCTACACATTTTTGGAGATATAAAGATGTTCATTATGTGTCATAGTATTAGTCTCGATTATTATGTTAAAGGTTTTTTTCTCAATGATTTAATATAGGACATTTTATAACTAATAAAAAATTATGTTATTTAATATAGATGTTTCATTTAGATTTATGTTCCTTAATGGAATTATACTATTTGTACTAATAAGTTATGATCATTAGATTTACTCTCGAAGAAACCTTCTTGAAGCTCAACATGGTTACTACAGGGTCCGACTCGAAAAAGGTTGCGGTCAAGTATACTGTTTGTACTCTTCAACACACTGTACCTCAAGATGTTCTTACACAAGTATTTTTGTCAGGTGGCCAAAGTGAGAAAGGGACTATGGTTAACCATACTGTGATGGATAAGCCTCTGAGATCCTTCGATACCTTCATATCGAGGACTATAAATATCTAGTAGTTTGGTGTATGTGGTTTTTGTCCTCGTGTTATAGAGAACAAGTTAACATGTAATTTTTTTCATTTTTGGGTATATAGTTTTCTTTTTCTTTTTTTTGAAACAGGGTATATGATTTTCTTAGTTTGTTTTAGAAATTTCTTTCTTAAAATAATAAAGGACTTCATATTAAGCTTGTAACGTTTATTTTCTTCGATTTCTTTTTTGAATTTTAAGATTTTAGAAGTGTAATAACTTTATTTTGGCATTCCAAGTACAAACTACTATTTAAGCTTGCAATAACACAAGACTATGCTATGTTTTCAGCATGTGACAAATAGATATTACAATGGTAATTAATATGAAAGTAAAAGATCATTGAGTGTTAAGATTAACAGTCTATTGAGTTTATTTGGAAATCCAAATCATTCGGAAAGTTTATCTATATTTAACAAAATTGACCTTAATTGCTAACACTTAACTTGTTAACAAGTTTCGAAAAGTATAACTCGATCTAAAATTGAAACAAAAAAAATCATAAACATGATTTACAGATAATCAAAATGTATTTGTATAATAAAAAGGCATTGTATCCTAATTAACACAAACAAAGCATATCAAGTGTTTTAATCAAATGTAAGAGCTCAACATGGCGTCTAACTCTATATCTTCAATATATATAATGAGATTGATAAATTCAAGTACATAAGAAGATTCTCAAAGAACTCTCATCAACGAAATCTTATTCATAAAAATCTGTAAACTTGTTTCCAAAGCTAATAGCGCTGAAAAGGTAGAGATTCATCAGTGACAAATAAAACGCAAAATGCAAGCTCGACTTAAAATATTGGTAGTACATGTCCAGCTTCTCTGAAAGTTGTAAAATTCTGTCATTTATACTCCTTAACCCATCTAGCAACCTGTAAATTTTTCAATAAAATTACACATCAAATCTTATAAAAAAAATATGTTAAGTGTATCATACAATCATGTTTTAAGTTTTAACTACACTTATATTATCTCAAAAACTGATCACAATTGTCTAATTATTATAAGGATACAGTGACAATTACAAACGTTAATCACTACACAATTTTTTAGATGGTTCAACATAACAACAAACAAATTACCGCTAAACTTTGCTTGAAACATACCTAATATAGAATATAGATCAAATAAGCATATAGAACAACGTGCTCACCTTGTTGAATCTGGCGACAGTGTGGTTTTACACAAGCATTTGTATAATTCTAATATAAATTTTAATTCTAATATAAAATAGAATATAATTAAGTTAAAACTAATAATTATATCTACTATTTTTGTGTTATAATATATTGAGTTCATAATTCTATTATTGAACACAAAAATACACATACCTATAAATTAAATCTAAAAAATACACCACACAACTTCTATATTCTACTATAGAATCAAAAATTATACCTAAAAGTTTAAAGTAAAATCAAAATTTCTACAACTAAAATAAAAAATTGTTAATTTGGTTCTAAATTGGAATTTAAAAGCCTTCTAAAATTTTTGAGCATAAGATTTGATGAGTCATAAAACATATAAAACACCGAAAATATAATAGAAATGAAGCAAAAATTGAAAAGAATATAACTCAGAGTTAAAACAAGTCAACTACATCCAATCCAGCTAAATTTGCACATGAAACTCATATCGAAAATAAGCAAAGAAGATAAATATGACTAGGTACTAATTAACAGTTTAATTTGTTGAATCGAACTTGAAAAACAATCATTAGCAAAAAATAGTGAGATGAAGGAAAATAGTGAGATGAAGGAAAATACCTGATGAACTTTTATGGTTGTCGAATCAAAATATTAACAATAAATTGACACCAAGACAATCTGAAAATTGAAAAGTGAACTATTTACAACAAATATGAAGCGAATATCGAAAGTAAGATGTTAGGTCCCGATAAGTTTGTAGAAGAGGGGGTTGAATACAAACTATACCGTTTTATCGAATTTGTCCGTTTTAAGATTAAACAATTGATGAACAAATTATTGCGGAATTAAATGAAACATAATTCAAGTTAAATATAACTTATATTAAACTTGAAAGGTGTTACAAATTGTGGTACTGATTACAAGATTAAATCTCAAACTAATTAAAACAAATCTAGAATAAATTCGACATGAATTTATCTATTTTTGTGATAAAAAGATATAACGATAACTATACAAGTAAATGATTTCTAGTGGTTTGAATGTAACAATAGATTCTAGAAATATTTTCTTGATCAATGAGATTGACTCGACAATATTTCTTGTTCTTGACAGAAAGTTTTCTTAGTTGATGAAATGTTCAGTGTTGAACTCACTGTCTTGATCTTCTATTATGTTAATCCATTTGCTAATACTGCACGTGCATTGGCTGTTAAAGCATAAAGACTATTATTAAAGCAGAAAGACTATTTCTAATTAACAGAAAGACTATCTTTCAAATTAGAAGGACTATTTCTAATACTAAAAAGACTATCCTTAAGTCAAGAAGACTTTCGGAAAGACTAAATTAATATTAGAAATACTTTCTAAAATCTTAAGTAAAATCAATAAGACAATTGGTAAGACTATCAAGAATAGTCTTACTGATTTTACTTTAGTATTTCTGAATTTAGAATATTAGAATTAATTCTAAATTAATTACCTACTTAATTAATTTACCAAGAATTAATTTATTTAGTTAAATTAATTAAATAAAATAGATAATTAAAGGAGAATAAAAACTAATTTCTAGTTACAAGAAATTGTCTTGTGAACCACTTAAAATAATGACGAACTTCCACTGACTGTCGTTGACACTCGATGTACTGTCTGGTTCATGAGTGACTAACTATAATGGTTGTTCTTCATCTCTGACTTTAAGTTGTGATTCTCTTCTCTTTAAATCCCTTCAATTAATCACTGTAACCTGTACCCTTGGTGTCACACTCCTGAAATCTCTGTCACTTTAATAAATCCACTTACTTGAAAACTTCACTGAGGCTTGATCAAATTGATGAACTTCTTTCAATATAGAATTACTTCAAGTTTGTAGATGACTTTTATCTTCATTCTTTTGACTGATATGATCTTCTGAGATTCTTGTGACAATCTGAATTATTACTTACTTATTACAAACTTGTTTAAGTTGAGTTAAATCCTCGATGTTAACAAATAGGCCTATACATATGCCTTTCAATCTTCCCATATTTGTTTGTTAGAGAATAACAAGCAAATACCTAGAGGATAACTCAACTAACTAAACAAGTAGAAATAAGACATTAAAAGCTAAGTAAATAATAACACAAAGTTCTGGATTTCATTAAACATTTTTCAGATTCAAACATTAAAGGTAAATACAAGATAGATGTTCCTCTAGACTGAACATATGTATACATTTTATCCTATCTTGATTCACCTAAGCTCTAAACATATTACATTAAACATTGAGCTTCAGATCACTTGTCTTCTTCCATCATTTCTCCTTCCTGCAGAGCTTCAAGCAAATCCTTGTCCAGTACACGATCAGATTCAGATGTAATGCCACTTGGTCTGACAGGTTGAGTTGTGACTTTCTTCAGCCTATTCTTTATTTGATGATATCTTGTGATATTGGCTATGCAATAGTCTTGAATCAAGTCAGCAACTCATGTCTTCTCTTGAGTAGCAAACCCTGAAGTCCTTAACATATTCTCCAAGTAGACAAAATTCTTGGAAGGATAATCTTTCAATGAGATAGGATCTACACCACAAGTCTGAAGTGCCCTTCCTTTATAGAATTTGACTTCATAAGGAACTTCTACCACTTGAGGACTGGCTTTCATAGCAAAATCTCTTAGCTGGTCATGCAGCAGCTCAGCCAATGGAGACGTTCTTTTAACTTTGCTCATGAAGACCCATAGTTATGAAAGAGTTCTACTTTCAAGAAAATTGAGAGACACTATGAAGGTTCCTTCATTGTGTGTGTAGATGTAGATCTTCAATTCATCTCTAACTCTGTCAAATCTAGTAGTGATCCTTGAAATCTCTGTATGAAGAGCTTTCATATATACAGAGTTATCTGGATTGACCTTCTTGTATCTTTCTAGCATACCAAGAAACTTTCCATAATTGTTTGTTCCTATCTGATGTGCAAACATCTCTGTAGCCTTATTCCATTCTTCACCTAGTTTCAGCCTCACATTCAACTTTCTGTCTTTAACCTTCAAATTGTGAAGCCGTTGCTTTTCTTCATGTTCAGCCTTTTGGATAACTAGATGTTTAGTAATGATGTCAGAAACTTTGGCATTCTCATCTTCTCTTCTTTTGAGATCAGCTTTCTGTCTTAACAACTCAGCTTCAAAGGCAGGATCAACTGTAGGTTCTTCTTCCCAATCAGCATAGTCCGCTTCTTCTTCAACCTCCACATCACCAAAAGTATCTTCAGGGGCTTCTTCATATGTATCATAGTCAAAATCACCATGTTCACCTTGATAGTAGTCAGCATCAGAAAAAGTTAACTTCTGCTTTCCTTTGTCTTTGCCTGAACCTCCAGCTTCTCCTCCTTGATCTCCTCCTTGTTTCTCCTTATTCCCCCCCTTAGTTGAGGAATCCTCTACAGATTTAGACTTTGTAGCATCAGGATTAACCTCACTTCTTCCCCTTATAGCTCCTCCATCTCTTCCATCTCCTCCTTCATCCTTGTCATCATCATCCTTATCATCATCATCATCATCATCACCCTCAAAGAATTTCTTCTGTTCAACAGTGGGTTGATGTGAATTTCTGATCATGTAGTACAAATGATTCATGCCTTCATTCAGATGCTCCATCCCTCCTTCAATCTTTGCAAACTTTTGATCATTAAACCACTGATTTTCATCAATAGTTTGCTGAATATAGTCCACTTGAGTAGAAATGGAAGCAATCTGCTTGACACTCTCTGTTATCTCAGCACCTGGGATTCTTGAATGGCATTCATCTTTGGAAATAGAGAGTAATCTTCAGACCTTCAATATCATCTTTTATAGTACCAGCTGATTTGTTACAGAGGTGGAAGAAGAAGACCGTTCAACCACTTGTGCTTTGAGAAGATCTTTTTCAGCATGGGTTTCCAAGAGTTGTTTCTGCAGAGCAGCTATCTGAGCTAACAATGAAGCAGTGTTTGTGTCAGTGTGTGCACTCACCTCAATTTCTCTCAGTGGTGTTTCACTCATCTCACGTGCTTGTGTATCACTCTGTGTTTGATCCTGATTTCTAATCACTAGCTGTCTGTCCATATTCTGAGATGATGTACCTGCAGGAAAAATCACCCTAGCCCCTTCTAGAGAGGTCAGTGGTGGTGCAATGGGAGTTCGCAATTCCCAATCCCTAGTGAATTCTAAGAAGTCATTTTGATTTTGAAACTGAATTGCTTTAGTGTTGGATTCACTAGGTTGCCTTCCACTTTCTCAAGTATAAACTGCGAGTGGAAAATCCCTTAAGGAAGCCAGAGATGTTCCCTCTGGGAGGGGAGAAAATGATTCTATTTGATTTGGCAAAGAATCAAATTTTCCCTCAGATGCCTGTGAAGGCACTTCTACCGTAACTATGGTAGGCACTGTAACAAAACCTGTGTGCTCTTTTGACAAGGTGTCATGAGTATCATCTAATTGAATGTTTTCTCCCATTGTGAGTAATGGGAGTGCGCTTGACTCAGTACAGATTTCCATGGCCCTATGGCTTTGTTCAATAGATTCACCCTGTTGAGAGGGTGTCTCTAGATACTGTTCATTGGCCATATCAAAATCCATATCCTGTTGGGAGGATACAAATGGGTTAACAGTTGTCTCCCTTTATGTTCTTCTCTTCTTTGGAGGTGGAGACAGAGCTGCGGGTTCTCTCAGTGTATCTTCTCCACTAACACTCTTTTGTCTGACATATACATTAAGTTCAGGTTGAGTGGTTATAGGAGTTGACTCAGTGTTTGGCTCTATGACCGGGGATAGAGTTTGTGGTTCTACAAACTCATGGTCAGCCCTAAGAACCTCTTGGGTTTCAACAACATTACCAGAAGAGGAAGAGCCAAGGTTAGGAAATACTACCTGTAATGGAGTTGCATCTAAAGTTCCAGCAGGAGTGGATTGATCCACTGGAGGTTGTTGCTCAGGAACTGGCAATCTATAAGCAGGAAGATGAATAAATTGGGTCATATAAGGTGTAATGACCACTGGAACAGATAGATATTTGAAAGATGTGTTTAGTCTTTGGAAAAATTTGACATGAGTAGTCTGAGAATTTTCAGACATACTAAGACTAAACATCTGTTTGTGTGCATCAGTGAGAACATGGTTGATCATTAGAGTGAGGAAACGAGGATAAAAACGTTTGACTTTCCTTCCACTAGAATGATCACTCTTGGCCACTAAGACTCGTTTGACCAATTGATTCCAGGCAAGATGGCCAAAATTGATACGAAGATTGTGAGAAACTGCAAAACCAATATTCTGAAGAAGAGAAGGAATATTATGAAAATTAGTTTTAGTGCAGTTGCTGAAGACTTTAGCCAGGGTGTCAAGGAATAAGTCCCATTCACTGACTAGATTGCTTTTGGATAACTTTACTAAATCTACCGGACCTTGATAATTGATATTGGTGACAAATTGAATTAGGTCCGCTTCAGAAGGTAAATTAACAAAGTTATCTATGGGAAGTTGTAGAGCATCACAAAGAAAATCTCTGTTGAGTGTATAGTGTGTGCCACTGATAGTGAATGTAAAAGAAGATAAGTCAGTGGACACAATAGTAGACGAACACAAAAGCCTCAAAGGTTCATGTTTTAAATCAGCATTCAGACAGATTGCATGTCTAATAATAGAATGCTCATTTAAAAACTGAATCCAAGGCCTAAAACGTTCAACGGAACATTTTAGTGGATCAACATAACCAAGAAAATTGTTTTTGACAATTTCAAAGGCCATATTGAAAAATCAAACAAAAATAATTAATAAAAAATTAATAAGAATTTTAAGGATTTTAAGTAACAAAAACAAAGAATCCACAAAATTCAAATCAAGATCTTTGACAGAAAACAGAAATTTGGTTCGGATAAAATCATAAAAGAATTGCTTTAAAAGATTTAAAAGAAAAATCTGCAACACTTCTTTTAGAAAAATAGTTAAAAGAACCAAGAAGAAAAAAATATGCTAAGTAAGAACTTGAGCAAGAAAGACTAAGATGAATTATGAGAAAATCAACTTAGTATTTATAGAATTCCTGGAAAGACTATTAGATAGTCTTACCGGTAGTCTTTCTGGACTAAAAAGACTAAAAACAAAAGTAAAAAAGAAAAACTGTTAGCAAAAATCTGTTAAAATAATTAAAAATAAATTTGAAAAACTATCAGTAAGACTATCAGGGATAGTCTTACCGATAGTCTTTCTAGTTTAAAAACTAGAAAGACTATAACAAATAATGTTAAAGTCAAAAAAAAGAAAAGAAAAGAACTAAAAAAGAAAACAAAATAAGGTAAATACTGAAAAACCAAAATACTATCAAAAAGACTATGGATAGTCTTTCCGATAATCTTTTTGGAAATAAAAAGCATTTAAACTGTTTAGAAAACTAATTAAAACTCACAAAAAATTGAAATAAATAGCAGAAAAATGAAATAAAATCAGAAAAATATAAGAAAATATTTTTAAAAATGCAATAACAAATATATAAACAGTTTGAACAACTATTTAAATATTCATAAATTCATAAATTTGCAGTAAAAATATATTTCTCCATAGAAAAATCTGAGAAAAATATTTTTAGAGCAAATAAACTATTTAAAAATAGTTAACCTGGAAAGATTAATAAACTAGATAAAAGCATGGCATTTAAGATTAGTGAATTTAAACAGCAACTAAGAAAATGTTTTGATAAACTAAAATACAAGTGAATTTAAGAAAATATACAACACAAAGCACTTGTATTCTAACCAATAACAAACATCAAACAATTTCTAATCACTGAAACTATTTAACATACCCAATTTACCAACTAACCTGGTAACAGTGGATTCATCAAGAGACTTAGTGAAAATATCTGCTGTTTGTTCCTCTGTGGGTACAAAATGTAACTCCACAGTACTATTCATGACATGCTCTCTGATAAAATGATACCTGATGTCAATGTGCTTGGTTCTCGAGTGCTGAACAAGGTTGTTGGAGATTGCTATGGCACTTGTATTGTCACATATAATTGGAATTTTGTTCAATACAAAACCATAGTCCTTCAATTGATTCATTATCCATAAGATTTGAGCACAACAGCTTCCAGTAGAAATATATTCAGCTTCTGCTATTGAATTGGACACTGTTTGTTGTTTCTTGCTATACCAGGAAATCAATCTACCTCCTAGGAATTGACAACTCCCAGAGGTACTCTTTCTATCCACAACACTACCGGCATAATCAGAATCTGTATATCCAACAAGATTAAAACCAGAATCTTTAGGGTACCAGATACCTAAATTAGGTGTACCCTTAAGATATCTCAAGATTCTTTTAACAACAACGAGATGTAAATATCTAGGATCCGCTTGGAACCTTGCACATAAGCATGTAGCATGCATAATATCAGGTCTACTTGCAGTAAGATAGAGTAATGAGCCAATCATACCTCTGTAGCTTGTAATATCTACCTTGCATGATAGAATTATCACAAGCTCCAAGTTTGACAGCTGTAGATGATGGAGTCCTTGCTGATGCTGAATCCTCCATGTGATATTTCTTGAGGAGTTCTTTAAGATACTTGGATTGATAAATAAATATTCCATCTAACCTTTGATTTACTTGTAATCCAAGAAAGAACTTCAGCTCACCCATCAAACTCTTCTCAAACTTACTCTGTATTAGCTTAGCAAATCTCTTACAAAGATCATCATTAGTAGACCCAAATATGATGTCATCCACATAGAATTGGACTAATATCATATCATTTTTGTGTTTCTTAGAATTTTTTTTTGTCTATGATACCTCTTACAAAACCATTTTCTAAAAGAAAACCAGAGAGAGTGTCATACCATTTTCTTGGGGCTTGTTTGAGACCATAGATAGCCTTGAAGAGAAAGTACACAAAGTCCAGCAACTCCTGATTTTCAAAGCCAGGGGGCTGTTCCACATACACTTCTTCGTCCAACTCACCATTCAGAAATGCACTCTTAACATCCATTTGATATACTTTAAAATTGGAGTAAGCTGCAAATGCAAAGAACATCCTGATAGCCTCAAGGCTAGTCACTGGTGCATAGGTTTAATCATAATCAATGCCTTTAGCTTGTGAATACCCTTAAGCAACCAGTCTTGCTTTATTCATAGTTCCTATGCCATCCTCATCTAACTTGTTCCTGAATACCCATCTTGTACCAACTACTTTCCTGTTCTTTGGTCTGGGTACCAGTTTCCAGACTTGCCGTTGTTCAAATTGATTGAATTCATCTTGCATAGCAATCACCCAATCAGGATCACTCAGTGCTTCCTCAGCCTTCTTTGGTTCCATCTCATAAAGAAACCCTGAATAATGACATTCATTCTGAGTAGCACTTCTAGTTCTAACTCCAACACCTGGATCACCAATGATCAGCTCAAAAGGATGAGCTTTATTCCAAACAGTTTGTCTTGGAAGATTTGATCTTGATGATTTGCCTTGAAGTACATTCTGGTGTTGTGAATGACTAGTTGATCCTTCATTTCCTCCCCGTGGGTTGTTGCTTGATTTCCTTGATGATTCTTCTCCAGTGTTGGTGGTATCTCCATTATTATCAATGTTTCCACCACCACCACCATGATCATTATCATCATTATTATTATCATTACCAACAACTATCTCATGTGGAGCTTCATCATCTGATTCTGAGTCTGGCAAGTTATCAAACTTCAGTTTTTCAGATGAATCTTCTGTTTGGATACTTGGGAGTTTAGTGTCATCAAATGTAACATTGACACTTTTTTTCACTTGGTGACTGTCAATCAAGTACACCCTGTAAGATCTTCTGGAATAACCAACAAAAATAGCTTCTTGTGGCTTGGCCTTAAACTTGCCACGTTTAACATCTTCATCCTTAAGCACACAGCGTTTAGCACCAAATACATGAAAGTATTTGAGAGTTGGTTTCTTGTTGTTCATGATCTCATAAGGAGTCTTCATTAAGTCCTTGTTGATTAAAGTTCGATTCTGAGTATAACAAGCAGTATTTACAGCTTCAGCCCAGAAGTACATTGGAAGTCTTGATTCACTTAACATAGTCCTTACATCTTCAATCAATGTACGGTTCTTCCTTTCTACCACTCCATTCTGTTAAGGAGTTCTAGGGGCTGAATACTGTCTTGTTATTCCTTTATCTGCACAAAAGTCATTAAGGACTGCATTCTTGAATTCAGTTCCATTATCTGACCTTATAGCTCTAACAGGGAATCTATAATCCATCTCAATCAACTTTACATGATCAATCACCATCTGTGGGGTCTCATCCTTGGAATGTAGAAATAAAACCCAAGTATATTTGGAAAAGTCATCAACAATCACAAGTGCATATTTTTTCTTTGACATAGACATCACATTAACTGGACCAAACAAATCCATGTGCAGTAGTTGATGTGGTTCAGTTATTGATGATGTGTCAGTGCCCTTGTGAGATGCTTTCTTTGACTTTCCTTTCTGATAAGCCTCACACAGTCCTTCCTGTGTAAATTCCATTTGAGGCAGACCTCTCACCAATTCCCTCTTGACTAGAGAGTTCATTGTTTTGAAGTTTAGGTGAGACATCTTCTTGTGCCATAGCCAACTTTCATCTGATGAAGCTTTAGCATAAAAACAATTAACTTCATCTTTGGATCCAGAGTACAGATCAGCTATGAACAAGTTCCATTTCACATGTTGCCCAGTAAATAACAATTGTAGAAGGGGGTTGAATACAATTGTATAAGATTCTCGACTTTATATAACACAAATATGAAAGATCAATAATAATAACAATAACAGCTTTATTAACTTTGATATAAAACTGTTACAAACTCTCTTAAGAAATTCTGATGTTCTTAAGAGCTGCTAGCTTACAAAAACTCTCTCAAGAAATTCTGTTCTTAAGAGCTTCTCTCTTGATTCCCTCGATTATGTTCGCTCTCGAATGAATACATAAATCGAAACCAAGACTGTGTTTATATAGTGCACACAGCTTCTCTATCAATAACAAGATAAGTCCTAATCATAACAAAGATAGAAACATATCTTTAATCGATAGCTGCATTCTACAAACCAGGAACAAATAGAATAAACTTCCATGTTTATCTAGACTCCAAATATAACTCGAAGTAGGAATCCTGATCAGCTTCAAGTTCTGATGATCAATCCTGATCATAGTCTGAGTAGGAATCCTGATGATCAATAAGATACTGACGCTTGATCAAATACTGATGACCATGCAATACTGATGACGTCAGCAATCCTGATCAGTTGAGTCTAGCTTCTGACGATCATTGAATTCTGATCTAACAATCTCCCCCAATCTCATACTTTGTGAAATAAAGTATAGATTCCAAAATTTCAATGATGTCAAAAACATGTATCAAAATGTACAAGTATCTTCAGAAACAACTTATCTGTTTAAGCTTTGTGATAGAATAGATTCATCTTCAAGAAGTTGGATAATAAACTTTCTTCTTTTTCTTCAAGAATTTGAATCAGTCTTTCCTTAAGATTTCTGAGTTCTTCATCTTCCTCATTAATCTGGTAGATAGCTGCTCTGAGATTCTGTATGGAGTTTCTCTGTAGACTGTGCTCTTCAAGCAAAAGATAAGCAATTTCCTTCCCATCAGGATTGAGAGAAAGATGAGTCATGCCAAAATTTACTTCTTTAACAGCAGTACCCCTTTGCATTTCCACATCCTGACCTCTTTGATTTAAGTACATGGGAGTATAATTACCATCGAAATTACTGTTTCCATCCAGTCTTCTTCTTATAGTTGACAAAATCATGTCAGCCCATACTTTGTACACTTGGTTCTTCCATCTTAACAGATAGTGAACATATTTCAATTCCTGTGTAGTTTTCATCAGCAGATCTTGAATAGATAGAATCTTCACACTACCATCTTTCATGAAGTACAGAAGCTTTTCTTTCTTTTCAAAACCATCATGACAATCTATAACTATATCAACAGATAATAAATTGTTCAGGTTTTCAGAAGTTAAAGTACCTCCAATTTCTGTCAAGGAGTAAGGATCAACATATGACATATTCAGATATTCAGCATCTCTGTGTCCAATACCTCCTCTTGAATTACTTGACAATTGCTTCAGATTTGAAAACATCTTTAACCAGAGTGCTTTTGATCTAGCCATATCAGACAAATCAACAACACTTGAAGCGCTTGTAATAATTCCACCAGACTGAAAATTGATAGGTGTATCACAACTTAATGTGCTAATATGTTTCCACTTCTTGTCTTTTTCCTTTTCAAAAGTGTAGCTTCTTTCCAGTAAAGATTCTTGTCTGCTTGAATTTCTCCATTGTCTTTTATTTGAAACTTTAAGCCTTTGTAGATAGAGATTGAAATCTTCATTTGTTCTTCTTGTAATATCTCTTCTTCTGGCTTCTTCTTCTTCATCTACTTCTTTGTTGTGACAATCAACAACAGTAGATAAGATTATCAAATCAACCTCTTGCAGAATTTCAGATTCGTCAGGATCTTGAATATTGTCAGGATTAGAATCTTCAATTTGATTTGTATTGTTGAGAGTTGATTTTCTTGATTTTCTTCTCAATTCAGATTCTTCTTCAACAATTCCATCATCACCAAAAGTAGATCTGTCAGGAACTACTAGAGTTTGAATAGGTTCAGGAATTTCTTCAATTCTTAACCCTCTAGACCTTGTCTGTCTAGGTAATATTTGAGTTGAAGAACCTCTTTTACTTCTTCTAGCACCTCTCCTACCTCTGCTTCCTCTACCTCTAGCAGGAGCAGTATAGCTTTCCATTGTCTCTCTTTGTAGTCTCAAGAATTCTTCATGTGAGAGATCTGGATATTCTTCACTTGCTGTAGAGAGTGCTTTTCTTGCATATAATTGTTGAATTCTTTTATCAGTGTGATATAGAGTAACAATTCTGCCGTCTTTTGTAGAAAACTTCTGGAATAAATTTGATGCATCTTCAGGATTATCAATAATCACATCTTCATCACCTTCAGGAATTGTAGCAAGAATGTGTCCATGACCAGGTGTCAGGATTTGATCTTCCGTCAGGATCTGAGATTGCACCAATGTTCTTACTGTCTTAACTCCAGAATCAGAAACATGAGTTGACTGCGTTGTTTGACTTTGAGAAGTTTGGATTGTCTTCATAACAACAGCATCAGAGGTTTCTCCTTGTATCACTTTGTTACCACCATCATCTCCAGTATCATCATCATTATTTCTTAATACTAGATCAGGTGTACATTTTGTCTGAATAACCTTCTCCCCCTTTTTGACATCAGGATTTGACAATAATTGCAAAATTAAGGAAAGAGAGGCTTGAATTTCAGTTACCTTAGTATCCAGAGAATCAATTCTTTGATTGATTGAGGTTTGTTCTGAAACAACAGATTTCACTTGGGATTCCACTACCCTTAGTTGTAAAGTAGTAGGCACCTTTGTAAAATTATTAAAGATACCAGTCCTCACTTTTTCAGTTGAACCCTTGATAGAATCAATCTCACTTTTCAGGCTTTTGGATAACAGAGTAGTAGCCTTCAGATGATTCTTCAAGTCTTGATTCTCTATAGACTTCACTGCATTATAGGCATGTTCAATAGCAGAAGAAAAACTGATAGATTCATCAGAATTGTGCCATGAATTGTTCCATTCATTCTGTCTAAATGCCTCTGCAGGATCAAAGGAAGGAGTAGAAAAATCTTGTCTCTGATCTTTCCCAGTGAAAGCATTGCTAGCCATATATGTACTTGATGAACCAAAATTAGTTCCAAGACTAATCTTGAGTGCTGTAGCAAGCTGTTCCTTCTCTTTTCTATTCTCATTATCATCATCACTATCATCATCAGAATTATCATCATCAGAACCATGAGATATATCTGGATCAGGAATTGCAATACCTTTCAGTTTATCCTGTGATTCTGAGATAGGATGATCTATTGGTCTTGAACGAAGTGGCTGTATCAAAATAGGTTCATTATCAGGAGCACCACTAACGTCAGGATGAACATCGTCAGGATTTGATATGCGTGCATCAGTATTTGCTACCAATGGTTCTTGTGGAGCTTGAGGTTCAGAAGCTGCTTCAACACTTTGAGCTAAAAGTTCTTGTGTGCTTCCCTCATTGACAATGTTCTCGACCAATCTTTCAACAGAAGCTGTAGCTTTGCCTGCATCTTCACTTTGAGAAGATGGTTCTTGTGTAGCTGGAATGTTGATGTCTTCATTCTCCCTTTGAGAAAATGGTTCTTGTGTGACCATTCCACTAGCTAAGCCTTCACCCAAACTTTGATTGAGTGGTTCTTGTGTGGCAGGATCAACAGGAGCTGCTGAATTACTCTGAAATTCAGGTTCTTGTGGGCTTGATCCTTTCAGCTTCTTCTGTCTCTGATAGACTAACTCTTCTGCATTCCTCTTTTTCTTTGATGTAGGTGTAAGACCAACCAAGGAAGCAGTTGTAGATACCTTCTCCCAAGAATGTCCTCGAATCTGAGATGGAGAGGCTTGAGAGTCTGATATAGAGACAACTTTTGTTGTTGCATCAGGAATACTAACATCAGGATTTGATGTCTGAATATCAGTATCCTTCATTTGCACTGTCAAAGGAATATGATACCTGCTCTTTGATAATTTCCTTTTCTTTTGTGGTTTTGATGAAGGTACCACAGCTTTAGTAGCAGTATCAGCAACTTCCTTGTTCACATTCATCACAGAGGATATAGGTAAGTCATCCTCTGAATCACTTTCATCAATCAACCTTAACTTCCTTTTCACAGGAACATCCTTAACAACCTTATCAGCTTTCTTCACCAGGACCCCTTGTACACCCCCTTGTATCTGCATTTTAGTGAGTGGTGTAGAGGAAAAATCCTTTGAACCTGATTGCCTTCCAGACACATCAGTTCTAGCTGATTTCTTTGATTTTACAACTAAAGTCTTTTGAGAGACAGTAGAGGTGGTTGTTAACTGTTTAGACTGTTTAGGTTGCATGCTTGTGTCAGGAACAAGGTGGGTTGGTCCTTGTACCATAGCATTAGAAAGTAGTCCATAACGAGTAGGCATTTTCTGATGTAAGAAAAACCTAACCTCATCAGGAATAAAAGCATTTCCTATAAAACCATTTGCCTTATCACTGTTGACTAAGGACTTAATATTATTCTCAGTAATTCTACAGATTGGTAGAACTACATCATCCTCAAAAACAACATTAGGACATAAGTGATTAAATATCAACTGTAAAAATCTAAGAAAACAGACAGAACCCAACTTATCTGATTTCCTATCACTTAAAGCTTTTAAGATAAAAGAGCCATAATCAAACACTGTAGAATGGATGAGAGAGTACCCAATTTTAAGAGATCCTGATGGAAGAGCATCAAAATTTGATGTCTTGTTCAGGAAACAACGGCTGATTGTATCAAAGAAGAAATTCCATTCCTTCTTAAGCTTTGTCCTAAAGAGATTTCCATATCTCTTTACTTCTCCATTGTAGCCCAGTTTCTTGACAAACTCAAATAGAGCAGAGTCTGAAATCACCCTAGGGACTTTTTCACCCAGAATAGGCAAATGCAGTGCCTCTTCTATAACAGCAGGGGTGACATGATGAGTGACCCCATTTGATTCGAACTGCATCAGAATGGTTCCTGTAGGACTTTGACCAAAAACAACTGTGTTCCAAACCTGCATTACAGACTTAAAAGAAACACTTGCAGGCTCTGTTAAAGCATACTTCAATGGACTTGAAGTAAGAAAATCTTGAATTATATGGAACTCAGGAGGCAATTCTTGATGGTCTAGAATGGCTACAAAGTTATTAGTGGCAAAAGTAATGTCACGAATTACTGTTTGTTTGTTCATGAATGATGAAGACGCCATTATAATGCTTTTGAGAACTCGAGAATTAAGATTTGAAACAATTAGGGTATGAAAGCACAGAGAGAGATAAAAACGAAAAACTGATGATGAGAGAGTAATGAAAGATGTGAAACAATGAAAAATATTTTGTTAAAACAAAATATTACTCTCAATGACAGGTGGCAAAATATGATTTGTGCATAACTAATTAGTGGACAGATTACGTGTGTCATTAAATAAAACTGCACCGCTTTTTATGTGTATGTATAGATATAACTATAAGAGTGCAACACACGCGCGTATACAGTTGTCCTACTAAAACTCAATCGTCTATTAGCAGATACGGACGAAAAATTAGGCACAAATTTAGCGATGAAAATACTGACCTGTACATCAGAATTGACCAGTTGACTTCCTGTCAGGATTGAGTCCTATCAGGATTTGATCAAAGATACATACCTTTCTGAATAACCATCAGGATTTGACAGTTATCAGGATTTCCTCTCTGTAGCTTTTCCTCAGAAATTCTCAAAATTCATCATTCCAAGTTCATTCACCAATTTATTGAAAGTAGCTTCAGGTAGTGGCTTGGTGAATATATCAGCTAGTTGTTGATCAGTAGGAACAAAGTGAAGTTCAATTGTTCCTTCCAGAACCTGTTCTCTTATAAAGTGATATCTGATACTTATGTGTTTCGTAAGAGAATGCTGAACTGGATTTCCTGTCATTGCAATAGCACTTTGGTTATCACAATAAATAGGGATTTTTGAGTATGACAGGCCATAATCTAACAACTGATTTCTCATCCACATTATCTGAGCACAACAACTTCCTGCAGCAATGTACTCAGCTTCTGCAGTTGAAGTGGAAATAGATTTCTGCTTTTTACTGAACCATGAAACTAGTCTTCCACCCAAAAACTGACAACTTCCTGAAGTACTTTTCCTGTCTATTTTGCATCCTGCAAAATCAGCATCTGAATAACCACACAACCCAAAATCTGATTCCCTTGCATACCAAAGGCCAAGTGAAGGAGTGCCTTTGAGATATCTGAAAATTCTCTTGACTGCAATCAGATGTGGTTCTCTAGGTTTTGCTTGAAATCTTGCACATAGACAGGTTGCAAACATGATATCTGGTCTACTGGCAGTGAGATACAATAAAGAGCCAATCATTCCTCTGTAGTGAGTTACATCTACCTCTTCACCTTGATCAGGATCAAGTTTGGTAGCTGTAGCTATGGGAGTTGAAGCAGGAGTACTGTCTTGCATGTTAAACCTTGTCAGTAAATTCCTTGTGTATTTAGACTGATTAATAAAAATCCCTTCATCAGTCTGTTTAACTTGAAGACCCAGAAAGTAACTCATTTCTCCCATCATGCTCATTTGATATCTTGACTGCATAAGCTTGGAAAACTTTTCACACAGCTTATTGTTTGTTGACCCAAAAATGATATCATCAACATAAATCTGAACTAACAGCAACTCCTTACCATGATTCAAATAAAATAGAGTTTTATCAATTGCACCTCTTTTGAATCCACTTTCCAGTAAGAATTGAGCTAAGGTTTCATACCATGCTCTTGGAGCTTGCTTTAGTCCATAAAGTGCCTTATCCAGTCTGTAGACATGATCTGGATATTTAGGATCAATGAAACCAGGAGGTTGTTCAACATAAACTTCTTCCTCCAGTTCACCATTTAAGAAAGCACTTTTAACATCCATCTGGAAAACCTTGAATTTCTTATGTGCTGCATAAGCAAGAAATATCCTGATGGCTTCTAGTCTTGCAACAGGAGCAAAAGTTTCATCATAGTCAATTCCTTCTTGTTGGGAATACCCCTTTGCAACTAGTCTAGCTTTATTTCTGATAATGACTCCATCAGAATCAGTCTTGTTCTTGAAAATCCACTTTGTACCAACAATTGATCTATTCTTTGGTCTTGGTACCAGTTTCCAGACTTCATTCCTTTCAAATTCATTCAGTTCTTCTTGCATTGCAGTAACCCAATCAGCATCTTTAAGTGCATCTTCAACTTTCTTAGGCTCCTCCTTGGATAGAAAGTTATTATATAAACATTCATTCTGAGTTGCACTTCTTGTTTGAACACCTGCATCAGGATCTCCAATTATCAAATCAGGAGTATGATCTTTTGTCCATTTCCTTGCTGGTGTCAAATTGTTTCTTGAAGTAGATGCTCCCCCTGGATTGGTGTTATCTTGATTGAAAGAATTTGATTGATTTGAAGCTCTCCCTGAATTATTGCTATGCCCTCCTGATGTGATATCAGGATCTTCACTTGAATCAGTATCTGAAGAATTCTGTCCTGATGATTGAGTTGACTCTGAACTTGTAGTTGAATGCCGTTGCTCCCCCTCAACATTAGCACTACTAGTTGTATCACTGTTGTTTGCATCATCAGTATTAGCACCATCAGTACCTGGTGAGTCATCAGGATTTGGTGACCCATCAGTATCTGATGAATTGACAGGATCTGATTCAATTTCTTCAGGTTCCTTGGAAGCTTCATTTTCAAATAACAATCTATCATGCGAGTCTTCAATGATTCCAGTTATCTTCTTATCATCAAAAGATACATGAATTGACTCCATGACAGTTCTTGTTCTCAAATTAAAAACTCTGAAGGCTCTTGATGTAGGATAACCTATGAATATTCCTTCATCAGCCTTTGTTTCAAATTTCCCTAGTTGTTCAGGATGAGTTCTGAGAACAAAACATTTACAGCCAAACACATGCAAATGCTTCAGACTTGGTTTCTTCTCTTTGAGTGACTGATAAGGAGTGACACCATGCCTGTTTATCAATGTGAGATTTTGTGTATAGCATGCTGTGTTGACTGCTTCTGCCCAGAAATATGTAGGTAATTTAGCTTCTTCCAACATAGTTCTGCCAGCTTCAATAAGAGTTCTATTCTTCCTTTCTACTACTCCATTTTGCTGAGGTGTGCCAGGAGCAGAGAATTGTTGAATGATTCCTTTGTATTTACAGAACTCTTCCATCTTTGAATTCTTGAATTCAGTACCATTATCACTTCTCAGAATCTTGACTTTGTACTTTGTGGTTGTCTCAATCATCCTCACATGATCCAACAGAACTTCAGGAGTTTCATCTTTTCTATGCAGAAAATACACCCAGGTGAATCTAGAATATTCATCAACAATTACAAGAGTGTACCTTTTCTTACTGATGGACATGATGTTGACTGGACCAAACAGATCAAGATGTAGCATGTGATATGGTTCTTCAATAGAGGATTCTGATTTACTCTGGAATGATGTCCTTCTTTGTTTTGCTTTTTGGCATGCATCACAGAGTCCATCAGGTGTATATAAGACATTAGGTAATCCTCTTACTAACTCTTTCTTAACCAACTCATTGATGTTGCTGAAGTTGAGATGAGAAAGCTTCTTGTGCCAATTCCAACTTTCATCTACTGAAGCTTTACTGATGAAACATGTAGGGGAGCCATCAGTATCTGAGAGAATGTTGGCTTCATATATGTTACCATGCCTGTAGCCAGTTAGTGCTATCTTCCCTGTTGCTTTACTGACTACTTCACAATGTGTGGAATAGAAATTGACATGATAACCTCTGTCAGTGATTTGACTAATACTCAACAAGTTGTGTTTTAGTCCCTTCACTAGAGCTACTTTTTCAATGATGACATTTCCAATGATTATATTGCCATATCCCAAGGTTTGTCCAATGTTGCCATCTCCATAAGACACAGTTGGGCCAGCTTTTTCCTCATATTCTGATAACAGGGCTTTGTTTCCAGTCATGTGCACAGAACATCCACTATCCATGACTAACACATTTTTCTTTTTACCCTGCATCAGAATAGTAAAACACTAGTCAGAATGTTTAGGAACCCACACTTGTTGGATTCCTTGTTCATGCATTTTATTAAATTTAACAGCAGAAGACTTTTTGACTTTAGCAGTCCTGACAGGATTTACTCCATCAGGATTTGCTTTGTCAATATCAGTATTAACAAAAGCATGCTTCACTATGACATTTTCAGTTCTATCAGACTTTGTACTACTTTCAAACTTAGGCAATGGATCATAAAAGTTATAGTACAAATCATGATACTCTTTACAAGTATAAATAGAATGCCATAGACTACCACAATGAAAACAGGACTTCTGCGGTTTATAGAGTACTGATCTATTCCTAACATCAGACTTAGGAATATCAGTAATCTTCTTCTTACTCTTCTTACAATCAATAGCAAGATGATTAGAGTTACCACAGTTAAAACAACACTTTCTAGGTGCTTTTGGGATATATTTATAACCATTCTCTTTATTGATCCCAACTTTACCATTCCTGTTTCTCTTAACAGTAGCTTCCTTTTTCTTATCTGTGACCTCACAGATTTTCTCCTTAAGCTGTTTCTGAGACAATAGACCTACATTCTTAGTGACTTTGTTCATGACAGGTTTAGACTTTATAATTTTAATTCCTTGACTAGAAGAAGATCCCTTTTCAAAAGTAGAATTGGAATCCTTACCAAAAACAAAATTAACAGGAGTAATCTTAGATTTGGTTGAGTCTATAACATGTCTATAGGTCTTTGGACTGACTGTCTCATCAATGACAATTTTCTCTGCTAATTTCTTATCCTCATCTGACTTATATCCTAGACACTCTTTCCAATTCTTAGAGGTATTAATCTCATGAAATTTCCTACCAGAGTCTGTCCAGGTTCTGATTTTCTCCTTAGCATATTCAAGTTCTTTTTCAAGGGAAGTACATTTAGATGTTATCTCTAAGTGCATGTGCTTAACATTATCACATTCTTTTTGTACTTCTTGCATACGAGAAAATTCAGCTTCTAATATCTCATTCCTCTTTCTAAGGTCAGACATCTCAGATAAGATTCTAGTATTCTCAGCAGTTTGACTTCTAAAGCTAATATGTAATGACTTTAGAAAACGTCTTAACTCAGAAGCATTATCAGTATCAAAATCAAAGATAGTATTTAGTACCTTATCATCAGGAGCAGCAGTTACATCAGCATTGGCCATTAACGCATAGTTGACTACCTCAGTATCAGATTCTGAGGAAGAGTCCATCCAATCCTTGCTTGATGTGATGAGTGCCTTTGTCTTGTTGCATTCAGAAGCAAAGTGACCCATACCATTACACTTGTAGCATCTAACCTTTGACTTGTCAAATTTGCTACCCTTGCTGTCCTTTTTGATATACTTGTCTTTGTCTGCTTTGAAGGTCTTTTTCTGAAAGTTGCCTTGTCTTCTATTCTTCCTGAACTTCATCCTTCTGAAGTTTCTGACAATCATAGCAACCATCTCTTCCATGTCTGAGTCAGAAGAGTCATCACCAGTATTGGCATCAGGATTGCCATCAGTATCTGATGAAGAGTCGTCAGGATCTGACTCAGCTACTCTTGCTTTCCTTCTAGAGACCTCCATAGCTTTCTCTTTTGATTTTGCTTCTACATTCAAAGCAATTGACTTTGCCTTGCTGCTTTTCTTGTTCTTTCTCTGTTGAACTTCAAGATCATGAGTTCTTAGCATCCCATAGATCTCATCAAGAGACACAATGTTCAGATCATACTGGTGTCTAATGATTGAGGTCTGAGTATCCCATTCTTCAGGTAAAGCTCTAAGAAATTTGGTGTTTGAATCTTCAGTTTCATATACGTTGTCAACTAAGGATAAGCTGTTCAATAGTGTCAGGAATCTATCATATAGATCAGTCAGGCTCTCTTCAGGTCTTGTATCGAATTGTTCATATTCTTGAATCAATAGAGCCCTTCTGTTTTTCTTAACAGATGCAGATCCCTGGCACTGAGTTTCCAAAGTATCCCAGATTTCTTTTGAAGACTTGCATGCTATCACTCTGTTTGACATAACAGCATCAAGACCATTGTGCAAGATATTCTTTATCTTTGGTTCTCTGAGTACATGAGCTTTTTCTTCTGGAGTCCATTCAGATTTAGCTTTGACCACATAATGTTCTGGTACTGTATCTGTTCGTTCTACGAACTTTGTTGGTATATATGGTCCATCACGAATCCTGTCCAGATTGTCAGGATCCATAGCCTCCAGGTACATCAGCATCTTTACCCTCCATGTGGGATATTCTGATATCTTCAAGATGGGAATCTTCATGCTTTCATACTTGGTTGTCGACATCTTTAGATCGTATCTGATTCAGAATTAAATCAGTTTGCTCTGATACCAATTGTTGCCCAGTAAATAACAATTGTAGAAGGGGGTTGAATACAATTGTATAAGATTCTCGACTTTATATAACACAAATATGAAAGATCAATAATAATAACAATAACAGCTTTATTAACTTTGATATAAAACTGTTACAAACTCTCTTAAGAAATTCTGATGTTCTTAAGAGCTGCTAGCTTACAAAAACTCTCTCAAGAAATTCTGTTCTTAAGAGCTTCTCTCTTGATTCCCTCGATTATGTTCGCTCTCGAATGAATACATAAATCGAAACCAAGACTGTGTTTATATAGTGCACACAGCTTCTCTATCAATAACAAGATAAGTCCTAATCATAACAAAGATAGAAACATATCTTTAATCGATAGCTGCATTCTACAAACCAGGAACAAATAGAATAAACTTCCATGTTTATCTAGACTCCAAATATAACTCGAAGTAGGAATCCTGATCAGCTTCAAGTTCTGATGATCAATCCTGATCATAGTCTGAGTAGGAATCCTGATGATCAATAAGATACTGACGCTTGATCAAATACTGATGACCATGCAATACTGATGACGTCAGCAATCCTGATCAGTTGAGTCTAGCTTCTGACGATCATTGAATTCTGATCTAACATCACAAAAGAGCGTTTCCATTTATAGCCAGCCTTAACACATTTCTGAGTAGGCTTGGGGATAAATGAATCCACTCTAGTCTTAGGAGGACTAGTAGTCTTAGATCTAACATACTTCTTATTATTAACATGTTGACGGGGAGCAGTCTTATTATCAGATACATGCTTACTGTTAAAATAAGCATACATAACATTAAATGCACAAGACATACAATTCACCACACCACATGCTTTATGAGATAGATTAATAGCAGGCATGTTAGTTATACAGTTGTTTTGATCCACTTTATGAATGTCTGATTTAGTCTCTGTTGCTGAAACAACTTGGACATAATTCTCAGACATACATTTGTTGGACTGATCAAGTTCAAAAGCAAGATCCTCAATACGCATCTCATCTTGAATAATGATGGAATATTCATCCAGAGGTTCTGCCAAGGATTCTCTAAAGAAAGGTTTATCAATACCCTTAAGCACATGTGGTACACCCCTTTCTTCAGCACTGACTCTATTAGGGGTGTTAATGCTTAATTCTCTAATAGACTCATTATAGTCATAACATATTCCTACAGTTTGACCAATAATTTGTTTATTGAAGATTTCTTAAGCAGTCTTACAAGAATTATAGTAAACATTTACCTTGTTTTCAAGTTCACTGATATGATCCTTAAGAATGGTTTCTAATTGAATATAACAATTAACCCTATTCTCAAGAAAGGCTATCTTCTTAGTGAGATCATCCTGATTAACATGCACAAGTCTTAATTCTTTTACCTCCTTTTCAGGAGCAGTGTTCAAAAGAATTATTCTATCATTTTCACTACGTGCACAAGATACAGTGCTACTAAGATGATAGATCATTTCAGAATCAGTAAACTTTACCTCTAACATGAATGATGAAGTGTTGCCTTCATTAGCCATTAAAGCTAGATTTCCAACTTCACCAACTTCTTCATCACTATCCGTATCATCCCAACTTTTTCCCTCGACAATATAAGCTTTCCCAATCTTGTTCTTCTTTCTAGAATCATATGAGTTCCTTCTCACTTGCTTTGGCTTTCTGAATTTTGTAGCAAAGTGACCCAACTCAATACAATTGTAGCACCTGATTGTGCTTCTGTCCACGGTTCCAGTTTTATAGCCACCCCTTGTGCTATTTGAGGAAGAAGAACCACATCTCTGAAACCTAGGCTTGAACTTAAGATTAGGATTCCTTCTGAACCTGAAGTTCCCAAACTTCTTTACTATCATTGCCATTGACTCATCCTCCAGCTGTTCAAGTTCTTCCATAGAATAGAAGTCACCATCAGATTGACTTGTGGATGTTAAGCCATATTCAGCCACAGTAACATCCATGTCAGAACTGGAAGGTTGAAAAAACCTTCACTTCCAGTTGTTGTGGGACTTCTACCACCAATGCAGTAGAAGTACTGACTAGCTTCCCTGTTCCATAAATCTCCTTCTGCTGAATCTGCTCCAGCTCATAGGTCTTTAGAACACCACAGAGTCTTTCTAAAGAAATCTCTCCAAGATCTCTTGCTTCTCTAATTGCAGATATTCTGTGCTCCAGATGAGATGGAAGTGTCAGGAGGAACTTCTTTTTAATCTCCTTGATAGTATAGTGCTTTCCATGGAGATTCAGATCATTTATCAATTTGTTGTATCTCTCAAAAACATCAGAGATACCTTCACCAGGGTTTGATCTGAAGTGTTCATATGAAGAGGTGAGAATTTCCATCTTATTCTCTCTTACTTCCTCTGTCCCTTCATTAATTATCTCAATCGTATCCCAAATGTGTTTGGCAGTAACACAGTTTAGAACATGATTATGCATGATAGGATCAAGACAATCAACCAGAATCAACTATAGACAGGCATCCAGGGAAGCATCCTCTTTCTCATCAACTGTGTAGTCCTTGGGATCCTTGGGGTACATCCTAGCAGGTTGAGTAATAACATTGTTAACAATCTGCTCTTCCCCAATAATCATAGGAAGTTTTGGACCATTTTTCAGCACTCCAAGATATTTAACATTAGCTACTTGAAGAAATAGGATGTTGGATATGAATATCACAGAGAAACTAGACAGAGGGGGGGGGGGGTGAATGGATAGTTTGAAATGGTTACTCAGGTTATCAACTTCATTACTGACAGGTTTATTACACTTATGAGTCAAATGATTCACAGATGAGCATTTCTGACATTGTTTCCTAGGAGCATTTGGCACATAAGCATAATTGTTGCCCTTGTTGACACCTACTTTACCATTCATGTTCTGTTTCTTCTTCTTAATAACTTCTTTATTGACCTTAGGACTCTTGACAAGGGTGTCTTTGGTTTCTTTCTGATTTACAGATTTGGGAGAGGAAGAAGTGTCTTTAGCAGCCTCATCTTCTTCAAGTAATTGTTGTTTGATGACCATTAATTCTTCATCAAACTCAACAACACTCTTTTTGAAGATGGGCTTTTCAACACCAGAAAAAATGGTTGGGGCATTTTTGTTTACAAAAGATTCTTTTCCTTTACCCTTGGTCTTCTTCCTTCCCTTGTTATTTTCATAATCAAAACCAACTCCAACCTTACTGTCTTCAGTGTGTTCCTTGTGATAGGTTTGAACAAGCTCATAGGAGTTTTTAAAGCTTCTTATCTTTAATTCATTTTCAGCAATTTGTTCTCTAAGAGTTGTTTCTATTTGTTCAGCACAAACTACTTTATTCTTAAGATACACAATCTCCTTCTTCAAACCATCAAGGCTCACAACCATTAATTCAAGTTCCTCATTCTTTTCTGTAAGCTCAAGATTTTTAGCAGTTAGCCTATCAATTCTTCATTTGCAACTAACATGCTAGTATGAATATTAAACATCTCAGTACTCATGTCTTCAACAGTTTGCTTGTATTGAGAGGGAGTCATATCAAGAGAAGTAAGTATAGGTACCTGATTTGAAGAATCACCATCATCAGAAAATGCCATCAGGGCAAAGTTTGAATACTCCTGTTCTTCATCTTCATCAGAATCATCCCAACACTTTCCCTCTGCAATAAAAGCTTTACCCTACTGTTTCTTGAGTAGAGCTTCATACTTAGCTTCAAGATCTAAGTATGCTTTGTCCTTTTTGATCTGCTTGGGCTTCTTACACTCTGTAGCAAAGTGCCCAAGTTCATTGCAGTTATAGCATCTTATCTTGGACCTATCCACACTCCCAGACTTGTATCCTCCTTTTGCAGCACCAGCAATTCCTTTTCCTTTACTGAAGGTGTTTGAGCCACTTGATCCACCAACATTTCCAGCATTAAACTTGGACTTAAATGGCTGCTTCCTTTTGAACCTAATGTTAGGATATCTCCTAGCCATATAGGCAAAAGATTTGTTTTCCATTTTGTCCAGTTCATCAATGATGTAGAATTCATCTTCCTTAGGCAAATCATAGATGACTTGAGACTCATCACCAGTGTCTTCAACTTCCAGCTCTTCAATCTTGACTTGATTGACTTTCAAAGATTCCATTCTTTGACCTAAGTTATCAGCAATAAGGGCACAAGAAGTGTTGACCATCATTCCTTGCTTTGCTTGAATGGATTCTCTTTTGAAACAACTCTAGCTCATATGTTTTCAAAACACCATACAACACATCAAAACCAATCTTGGTTAGATCCCTTTCCTTGAGAGAAGAGATTCTTGGTTCCAAGTGATCTGGTAGAGTAAATAAGAACTTCATGTTGAGCTCTTCTGTTTCATAGTGTTTGTCATAGAGTTTGAGTTCATTTATCAGCTTGTTGAACCTTTCAAACACTTCTGTGATTCCCTCCTTTGGCTGAGCCATGAAAGCTTCATACTGGGAAACCAGAATCTGCTTCTTGTTCTTTCTCACTTCTGGAGTTCCTTCACATAGCACTTCTATGAGATCCCATATCTTCTTTGCACTACTACAATGAGCAACAGTACCATACATGTTGAAATCCATAGATTCACAAATAATGAGTTGAAGATGTCCATCTAGTGCTATTTTCTCCTTTTCAGGATCAGTGTATTTAGCAGGGTCTTTAGGCTCATATCTAGATGGTATTATCTCAGTACCAACAGTTGTTTCAGGAATCTCAATCATTGGAGTGAAGGGACCATGTTTTAGAATGTCTAAGTACATGGGGTTTGAAACTTTGATGAATAACAACATCTTCTTCTTCCATAGACTGTAGTGTTCCTTGTTAAAGGGTGGAATCTTGATACTGCTTAATTTCTGTGAACTCATTCTTGATCTTTTACTATTTGTATGTCAACAGCCTGCTCTGATACCACTTGTTGGATATGAATATCACGGAGAAACTAGACAGGAGGGGGGTGAATGGATAGTTTGAAAGATTTTCGTTTTCTTGAAACTCAAAAGCTGTGAAAGATTGTGTTGTATGAAAAATGCAGAATGAAATAAACAGAACACACACAATCACTTTAATCTACTTTGTATTAAGTAAATCAAATACTACAGCTTCCAAAATTCCACAACTGAAATTTTGGCTTCTAAACAAGAACAGTGTTTTCTTGTTTTCTTACAGAGAAAATAGTGCTTGAATATTTCTATGAATGACTCTCTCACAGCTAACGGTAGGGTGTGCACAATATATATATCCTATACAAAACTAGTGCAAACCCTATTTACACAACTACCCCTTAACTGTAACTCCCACTTGTTATCCCATAATAGGTTAACTGTGTCAGGAAGGACCACTTGCTTTCTGTTGTCCTATCCCGTATCTGTAGCTGTTTGTCTACATTCTTTCTCTCCAAGTTTTGCTGTAGATTTGCCATCTGTCTTTGGACCACTTGACCAATACATATGCTTCAGTATTTGTCTCCATGGACTTTGATCTTGTACCTTCATTTGTCTTATTGTAAACGTCTAAGTGTTGATATCGTGAACTCCAAAATATTTCTGACTTCTCGATATAGCCTTTGAAGACTTCACGACATAGCCTTTGAAGACTTCACGACATAGCCTTTGAAGACTTCGCGACATAGCCTTTGAAGACTTCGCGACATAGCCTTTGAAGACTTCGCGATATAGGCTTATTGAGGACTTCACGATATTGGCTTATTGAGGACTTCACGATCTAGTACATTTTGACTTTGCTATTTCAACACTTCACGATATGAGCCTTGAAGACTTCACGACATAGTTCATTTAGGACTATGAGATCTCAGTACTTCACGACATGGATTTTGAGGACTTCACGACATAGCTTATTTTGACTTCACGATATAGGGACTTAGACAAATTTCTGCAACTTATTTCTTCAAGACCTTATTCACCTTCATCCTGCTGCATGAACAATTCTGAACTTCTACCAGGACAATTATTACATGGCCTATGTACATTCTAGTTGCAAGAAACTTACTAAGCTCATTATAATTCTGAGCATACAAAATAAAGCTAAGTACATGAGAACAAGACAAGTACAGTAGAGACCTATACTATATCCCAGTGAAAGAATTCACTAGGTCATGTAGAGTGACATAGTCATAATGTGTAGGCTTGTTAATAGTGGTATTCAGATATGCCTTGAGCCTAACAATCTCCCCCAAATTGTGAGTAAGAAACTTAGGCACAATTTCATGTCTGATAACAAGCCTAACTTACATAAAAGGAAATAAATTTCAGAGAAAATAACAGATGAACATTATGAACAAGATTTGATTACAAACAGAAAATGAAAGCTTACAGATTATCTTTGTTGCTGAACAACTTCAGTTTCCATCTGCTTTTCTAGATAGTCATCATAGACTTTCTTCTTTCTCATTTCTTCCTTTCTGTTTATTTCTGAAATGGCTGCCTGAATTTCATCTCTTGCAATTAATTCTTCTATGAGAGGAGAGTCTTCTAAATCTTCAACAGCAGCTTTTAGGGCACTTTCCACATAGGATTCCACAAACTCCATCCTTATTTTGCCTATTCCTCCATTTTTATTTTTGTACTCCATAACATAAGGATTTTGTTTCACTTTGCACAACCCTTTCTTCCTCAACTCTTTAGCCTTCTTTTCCATTTCTGTCATCTCTTTATCTTTCTGAATTTTCTTCTCTTCATTTGACTTCCTCAGATTTTCTTGATAATCAGAGTGCATCTTCAAAAATCTGGCAATTTCAATCTTCCACAATCTTTCTTCTTTTTCTTCAAAGTTCAGCAATGCATTTATTCTTTCAAACTCATATTTTGGAAAATATTTCCAGCTCCCTTGCTTCATCTCTTTTTCTCTTTCATCAGTGTATTTGATCTCTAGATGATTTTGTTTCACTTTGACTTCAAAGATTCTTTGAGCTCTCAGGAATGCTAAGGCATCTTCATCATAGTCTTCATCTAGAGGAAGCACCTTTGTCCCAACAATATTTGTGATCACTCTATTTCTCTTTGTTATCCTTGTTCTTTTAGCTACACTTTTGAGTTTGCAGTGTTTAACTTGAGGTAGCTTTCCAGAACAAGGAGATTTTGTCTTCAGTGCCACATCATTTGGAAGTAATCTCAATACTTTTCCCTTGACCCACTGTAACACTCCACTAGCTGTTATTTTGTGGAGGTGTCTTTTAGATATTGTTGTAGTGGCTTTACTTCTCTTCAGTGGCAAATCAGGTCCAGAAGTCTTGGATTTTGATTTTGGAGGATCATTACTAACAGTAACCACCCTAGACTTAGAGTCTTGTGTTGTGGTTAAGATACTGCTAGCAATGTCCTTGACTTGCTGATTTCCACTCCTTTTCTTTTCAGTCTCTCTCTTGCTCTGTGAGTCCTTCTTGACATTTTCAGCCTCTTTAGATCTCTTAGAGGATTTGCCTTTGCTGCTTTCAGTTACCCCATCCTTATCACTCCTTGATTGACTCCTTCTTCTATAGCTCTTGTCTTCACCATCATCCTTGTCATCTTTCTTATCTTTCCTCATTCTGAGTGATTCAGGAATTCTTCCATGGATTATAAATGATTGAAGAATTTGAATCATCTCTATCTCTTCAGCAGTCCTAAATCCCCTATTTGCTCTCAGCATTTGGAGCACATGAGTGATCTTTTCCTTATTCTTCATTTCTAGATGAGTAGGAATTATTAGCTGATCAATAGTGTTTACCCTGGTGAGACCTTGGAAAATTATAGTTCTTGGATTAATGATGACTTTAGGCAATCTTAGAAGTTGATCTTTCTCCAAGTCATCATACAATCTTTTGTTGTTCTCACCACTCTTTTCAATTAACCCCAAAATTGTGTCTAGCTCAGTAAATCTCAGCTTCTCCAGAGTTTCAAAGGACAAATGCCATAGGTCATTTTCATTAGATACCATGATGATTTCTCTTAGATAGGCATCCTTGACTTTCCTGACTACCACAGTGAGGTACTTGATGTCCTCTTTGATCTTGGCTCTGTAGGTCTGGGTATCACCTTGAACACTGATGTTGATGGCTTTCAGAAACTCCAGGAAGGCCTCATTATGATAGATCTTTGAGTTGGCAACTTCCTGTAGCTTGGCATCAGTGATTAAATTTGCTTTGACTGGCTGAGCAGTTGTTGTGATTTGAGGAGCAGAGACATCCATGGGCAAAGTGCCAGGATAGAAGGTTGTTGTGACACTACTTTTCTGGCCAGCTAAACTGGTGACAGAAACAGTAGGTAGGGTGAGAGGCCTTAGATCTTTCTCTGTGATTTTGCCCTTTAGCTTTTGCATGGCAAGTGCTCCCCCTTTCTTCTCTAGAGTGACTTCCTTTTCTTCCTTTCCTTTCTCCCCCTTAGGCTTGGGATCAGACAAGATGTCTTGAGCTTCACCAGGAACAGGAAGGTTCATACTTCTCATCATTGATGTCATCATTTGTTGCTGGACTAGCAAAATATTTGTTGTGGTATTGCTTTGGTCATCCAGCTTGGCATTTAGGAGCTCCAAGGAATGAGAAATCCCTTGGTTTTCAGATTTAAGCTCAGCCACCTCCTTCTCAAATCTATCAACCTTTGAGTTGGTTCTTTAGCTTTGTAGACAGCTTCTTCAGATTATCAGAGACCATAGCTAGTGTGAAATCCATTGTTGTAACATTTTGTGCAGTCTTCTTCACCTCCTTAAGGATGCCATCCACCTTGGGAAAATCAGAAAGGTAAGAATTCTTTAGTTGAGCCAAGGATTGGTCAGTTTCTTCTTTAATAGTTGAGACTTCTGATTGAATACCTTTCCCAAGGAAGTGCAGAGCCTTCAGTTGACTCTTGTAGACATCATTAACAGCTTCATAGATTTCTGTAGGAGAGAGACTTTTAGCATTAGACCACAAAGCAGTTAAGTAGTCCTCCCTGAGAAAAGCTAGAGCATCTTTGAGCTTGGCTAATCTCTTGGCATCCAACCAGGCATCTATGTTTCCATCCTGTTGAGCCTCATCCACAATCTTGTCTTTTTGTGCATCAACATCCTCCATGTGGCATAAGAGTATAGCTTCATAGTCCTTGTTGGGAAGACCAGCTGTTAGGAGATGTTGAGCAATTTTAGAGTACTCATCAATCTGTGCCACATGAAGATTTTGGAGTTCTTCTTCCGTCAATTGTGTGGACACAAATGATGATCCTGAAGGTCTGTCATGGTGCACAGACTCCAGCCAGTGAGACATTGTGGCCTGAGCCAAGTTAGGGCTAGTGCTAGGCACTCCTGTCACAGATGAGGGTTCTGCAACAGGTATGGAAGTGTTTTGAGTTTCCTCCAGCCTTGGAATAGCTGTAGAGTATGATGCTGTCTCCATTGAAATGGGATGAGTTACAACATCATCTCTATTTGCATGTGAAGGCATGTCTAAATCCCTGAGGATTGGAGAGATATGCATAGAGTCTCCAGTAAAAACTGGTGAATCCTCCATGTTTGTGTTGGTGTCATTAGAATATGCCCCAACATGCATTTCCTGACCAACAGAATGTGGGTCCTGGGTGGTGAGCACAGTGTCAAGCACCATGTCACTTGAAAGGGGCTCATTCACAGAATCTAGTTGTGAATGATCAAGTGCAGAATTGTCATGTGAATGACTTTTCTGCAATGAAGAAATTTTAGTTGTGGTAGATTCTGGAAGAAGAGAGGAGTCTAGATTTGAATTTGGCAACTCCCCCTGAGAAATAAGAGGAGTTTCAAGATTGATGTGCTCTCCACTCAGTGTTTGATCATCCTTATTTCCACCTGAGTCAAGAGTGAGTTCTTGACCCTGTGCTAACTCTGTACATGTTGTAGTGGGGAGACTACTCTTTTCAATAACAATGTCCTGTTGAGAGGACATTGATAGTAACAGGTTTACCCTTTTTATCACATCTGAATCCTGTTGGGAGGATTCAGTGGTAGCTATAGTTTTGTATTTCTTCTTTAGTCTGGTGAGCTGTGACTCAGGTTCCTCACATCCTAAATCTACAGACTCATTGATTATAGCTAGGGTTCTCTTCTTGGTCTTCTTTTTAGTAACACCAACCTTTTGAGAGATTGGTGCACTTGGTTCCCTAATGACTAAGGTACTGTTTGCAGGGGGTCACTGGATGGGTTAGGAAGGCTTGGGATAGACTGTGAAACACCTTTAGTCTTAGCCTTCCCTTTCCAGGAAAGTTCATGATATATGGGCTGATCAAGTGGATAAGTTTTAAATGTGTCTTGCATATGCTTTGTCACACTCAAAATCACATCCACTTGATTCCTAGTGTCCAATGAACCAAAAAGGACTTTGGACATGGTCTTAGGATAAGCTAACTTTGTTTGATCTATTCCTTCTAATTCATGCAATTGATTATCAAGATAATTTAGAATGCATTGAATAAAACGAGGATAAAAGATCTCATTACCTCTGCCACGTACAGTCCTGCCTAACCTTTGAGCCAACTCCTTGAGGATGATTGCTCCAACGTTTATCTCCTGGTTGTTGGCCAAGGAATAGGCAAGCTTCACTACAATATGACTGATTTGGTCCCATCCTGTCTTCCTGCACAGGAACACCTTCTGGAGTGCGTCAAACAGAAAAGACCACTCCCTCCTTACATTCTTCTTATTAAGCTTTTCCATATCAATCTCATCAGCATATTTGATCAGGTTCATGAATTCCACCATTTCTGTGTCATTCGCTTCAGCATCATGACCCTCAGTCTTAAAACCCAAAGCTTCATTAATCTCCTTCTCCCCAAACTGCAATTGCTTGCCTCCAATTGTGCAAGTAATCTCCTGGAATGAAGTCCCATCCTCCCTTGCCATTGTAGTTACCATAACAGTTCTCCAGAATCCTTCTAGTAAATCCACATACATAGTTGGGTTCATTGTCAAGGCTTGGGGAAGGTAGGATGTGTTCAAGAACCGTACAAAACACTTGTACCTGGGGTTTGCTTCCGTGTCTGATGGAATGGTGAAAAAGTTTGTTTCTTTGGGTATGGTTAAAGGGTTTGATGAAACAGCTGTTTGAGATTTGGGTGCCATTGCTTATATTGAGATGAAAGAAGAGAGAAGAGAATTGGAAATTAGGTTCTAAAATTGAGAGTAATCGACCAAAATGAAAAGATGTGAAAGTGTTTGCAAAAAGTATTTATATGACTGAGACTGTGCGATATAGAGTTATGTATGTGTACAGACTATTTTGATATCGTGAAGTCTCAAAATAGCCTGTATCGCGAAGTCTTGTAAAGTAGATCGCAAAATCCAGAAATGAACTATGTCGCAAAGTCTGAAAGGTAAAAAGTATGAGGAGACTTTGCGATATAGTATAAATACCATGTCGAGAACTCTCTTTTTGGAATTTCAAGCAATTTGTCATACATGTATCAAAATTTTGAAATAAAATCAATTTAAATCAAAATTCTGTTAATTATGTGGAGACTTGTCGATATAGCTATTCTGTGTCGCGAAGTCAAGAAATGAACTACATCGCAGACTCAAGAAATGAACTATATCGCGAAGTCTCACAATTTTAACAGTTTGCGATATAAGTCTGTTTAATTTGAACTAAGTCGTGAACTCTCAAAATCACCTATATAGAGATGTCTTAAAAGCTCATAACTTCACAAGTAAATATGATTTGAAAAATATGCAGTAAAATACTGAAATATTTATAAATCATATCTCAGCTAATTTTCACTCCAATTAAATAGAGCATTTAAATACAGTGTAAATTTACTGCTGCAACAATTAACTAGCATACTTACTTAGAACAACTAAATGAAAGATTGAGCATTCCAATTCCACTCACTAGTCTGTTGAAGACAGCTTCATTTAGGGGTTTAGTAAATATGTCAGCTAATTGTTTCTCAGTTGGAACATAAGAGACTGCTATAGTACCATTTGCAGCATGTTCCCTAATGAAATGGTACCTTATCTCAATGTGCTTTGTAGTAGAATGATTAACAGGATTGACAACTATGGATATTGCACTAGTATTGTCAAACATCAAGGGAATGTGTTCCATCACTAGTCCATAATCCATGAGTTGATTTCTAATCCAAAGCAATTGAGCACAGCAGCTTCCAGCAGCAATGTATTCAGCCTCAGCTGTAGATGTTGCTGTGGATTGTTGTTTCTTACTGAACCAGGACACTAACCTTTGACCTAAGAATTGGCAGCTTCCTGAAGTGCTCTTCCTGTCAATTCTGCATCCAGCATAATCAGAATATGTATAACCAACCAGATTGAACCCAGTGCCTTTTGAATACCATAAGCCCAGATTAGGAGTTCCTTTCAGATATCTGAAGATTCTTTTGATTGCCATCAAGTGAGATTCCTTGGGATCAGATTGAAATCTTGCACATAGACATGTGGCAAACATGATGTCTAGCCTGCTAGCTGTGAGATAAAGTAGTGATCCAACCATTCCTCTATAGACCTTGATGTCAACTCTCTTGGCCTTCTTATCTTCATCAAGCTTGATTGCAGTAGACATTGGAGTTTTTGCAGGGGATGAATCTTCTAAACCATATTTCTTTAAAAGATCTTTAACATACTTAGATTGATTTATGAAGATGCCATCCTCCCTTTGATGTACTTGCAGGCCTAGGAAGTAGGTTAACTCTCCCATCATACTCATCTCATATTTGTTTTGCATCAACTTAGAGAACCTTTGACAGAGTTTTTCATTTGAAGAGCCAAAGATGATATCATCCACATAGATTTGAACTAGAATGATATCATTACCATGCTTCTTGAAGAATAGAATTTTATCAATTGTACCTCTAGTGAATTGATGCTCAAGAAGAAATTGAGATAAAGTTTCATACCAGGCTCTTGGTGCCTGTTTGAGTCCATAGAGTGCCTTGAGCAGTCTATACACAAAGTCTGGGAAATCTTCATTTTCAAAGCCAGGAGGTTGGGACACATAGACCTCTTCAGCAAGATCACCATTGAGAAATGCACTTTTCACATCCATTTGATACACCTTAAAATCTGAGTGTGCTGCAAAGGCCAAGAAAATCCTGATGGCCTCCAGTCTAGCTACAGGTGCAAATGTCTCATCATAATCAATGCCTTCTTGTTGACAGTATCCTTTGGCAACCAACCTTGCTTTGTTTCTTACCACCACACCTTCTTCATCCATTTTGTTCCTGAATACCCATTTGGTGTCAATGACATTCTTACCTTCAGGAGGTGGTACTAATTCCCAAACGTTGTTTTTCTCAAATTGATTCAACTCTTCTTGCATAGCAACAATCCAGTCAGAATTCTTCAAAGCTTCTTCAATTACTTTTGGTTCTTCTTGTGACAGAAAGCAACTATACTGACATGTATTCATTGTTGCTCTCCTTGTTTTAACTCCCTCACTAGGATCACCAATGATTTGATCCCTAGTGTGGGCTCTGTCCCATTTTCTTGTATGACCTTGTTCATCTCTTTGACTTGACTCAGGGTCATTTTGATTAACAGTTGCATTCTTTTCTTCTCCCCCTGTGTTTGTGTTTCCTTGCACGGGTGTTTGAAGAAGTTCATCCACTTCATGTGTTTCAACATGTGGAACAGTTAGAACATGTGTTTCATCCTCACTTTCAGAGTCTTCAAGATATCCTTGATTTTCAAATCTTAATGACACACTGTATTTTTCACTTGTTGCAAGTCCAGGAAATTTCTTGTCATCAAAAGTAACATCCATGCTTTCCATTACTTTGTGTTGCTCAGGTACAAACACTCTGTATGTTGTCCTTTCCAGAGAGTATCCAATGAAGATACCTTCAAATGCCTTAGCATCAAATTTTCCAATATGCTCAGATGTATCTTTCATCACAAAACACTTGCTTCCAAAAACATGAAGATGCTTGAAGGATGCTCTTTTTCCAGTCATCAAGGAGTAAGAAGTTTTTCCAGACTTCTTATTGATTAATGTTCTATTTTGCACATAGCATGCTGTGTTAACAGCATCAGCCCAAAAGCTAGTAGGTATCTTTGCATCCAACAACATAGTCCTTGCAGCTTCAATGAGAGTTCTATTCTTTCTTTCAACCACTCCATTTTGTTGTGGAGTTCTAGGAGCTGAAAACTGTTGAGAAATTCCTTTATCTTTGCAGAACTCATACAGTGTTGAATTTCTGAACTCATTTCCATTATCACTTCTCAAAGCAACTATAGAGGAACCAGTGCTTTGTGCTTCTCTATCAACTCTCTTGATATGCTCTATAATTACTTGAGGAGCTTCATCCTTGGAAAACAGGAATTCCACCCAAGTGTATCTTGAATAATCATCAACCATGACTAGAGCATATTTCTTCTTGGAAAGGGACATTACATTCACAGGGCCAAATAGATCCATGTGAATTAGCTGCAGAGGCTTTGAGTTTGAATTGAGCAGTTTGTTCTTGTGACTTGATCTTTTTATCTTTCCTCTTTGACATGCTTCACATGCTCCATCTTGAACAAACTCCAAAGCAGGCATGTCTCTGATGAGTTCTCTCTTAGCCAGAGAATTCATTGCCTTGACATTTAAGTGAGACAGTTTCTTGTGCCACAACCAGAATTCTTCATTGGTGGCTTTAGTGTAGAAACAAAAAATTTCTCCCTTGTCTGCAGCCTTAAGGTTTGCTAGAAACAAGGTTCCTTTCTTCACACCAGTCAAAACAACTGTTCGCACAAAATCACGCAAGAGTACGCGGTCAAAAGTAATATATGAATAAGTAGAGTTCGTTCCCACAGAGACTGGTTTACCACAGTTATGCACTTATGCAACAATGTATGGCTATTGTTCAATGCTAAGACAAGTATCAAATTTGGGTTTTGATTATCTAAATTAACTAAGCAAATTACCAAGACTATAATTACTAATGATTTTATTGTCGAATTACTTATGAGAATAAAACATGGGATTCTAACTTCATTAAATACTTCATCTAGAGTCTTATGTCTTTAATCAATGCATGTGACGGTTGTGACAACTAATCGGATAACACGAAATCAGTACACGCTACCTTTCAGTATACGTATACCAAACCACTCAAACATCCACAAAAGAGATAGAAGTTGAGCAGACACCAATTATGCTTAGACCCTATATGTCTATAAGATTTGAAAACATAACGGTTTAACGATCAAGTTATCCATTCAGATTACATAGGGCAGGTAAGATGGTTAAAATCACCTACGAATCATGCATGACAAACATACATAAACCTATGCTAGCATGGCAAGTTCTAAACCTCTATATCCACTTTCGCAATCAATAGAGATTAACAAACAACTTAGATGTTAGCTACGCATCCAAGAAGAATAAGCACAACCAAACTAGGATATCAATTAGCCATCACACACACACACACACACACACACACACACACACATCTTTAAAACAATTAACTACTAAAATCCATAAATAAATCCGTTAGAATCTCACGACAACGATTAGTTCATAATCGAACCGTTCATCATCGTGGGTTCTGATGAAAACATGATAGTAAATATGTCTGGAATACTAAATAAAAGTACTAGGGTTTATGAAGAAACAAACGAGAATCCAAAGTATCGCCTAATTAGAAGAATACAAAGAAAAGATGAAAACTAGATCTTCGTAATCAGCCGTCTTCTTGTTCTCCTTGTCGGTTGATGGATATATATATATATATATATATATATATGTATATCAATATATCTCTCTGAAATCGTCCACCAAGTGCTTATATAGGCCTTTTTGTTGACTGGTCTTCGCTGGTTTCCTTTTCAGAGCAGAAATTGACTTTCTCCAGCATTCTTCAAGCGCGGGCGCGCCCTTCCCAAGCACGGGTGCGCTTCAAATAGCAATTACAGGCACGGGCGCGCCTCATTCAAGCGCGGGGGCGCTTGGCTTCTGCCAGATTTCTTCAAAATTCTTTTCTTTGACAATTCTTCGCGCTCTCAAGTTCCGCAACCACTTGGCTTTCACAACAATGCTCAAACACCACCATATATCCACAGAAACTCCATACTCTGCCAATAACTAAGCTCTGCACAATCTAGCTCAAAACACATTAAAAACACTACGTACTTGAGTACAAACAGTCAATTTAAGCCGAACTGAAGCGTTCCAAATAGATATAAAATCCACTTATCACACCCCCAAACTTAAACCGATGCTTGTCCTCAAGCATAAACAGACTCTATATAATGCAATGCATGAATGCAACTAATATGATAATGCAAACGATCCCCTCAAACTAACCATAACCAATCAACAAGCCAACATCTCAAGGAATGCAATCTTTCAAACAGAGTTCGACTAAATTCCCGTATACTAACAATACAAACACAGAAACGTGCGTGTGTGCGATGCTCATCAATATACTCCCAAACTAAATCAAGACCATATCCTATTCTTCACCAAAACAACCACAAGCTTATAAACAGAATGAACTCTAGACACAAGAAATCACTAAAAGACACCTCATAATCCACTTGAGTTAGACAGGAATTCATGCTTTATTACGACACACATGCTTATTTGACCGTGCAATGGATGAGACCCCAAAAGGCTTATACAATAATCTCCATGTAACGAGCGTTAGGTTAGTGGATCCCAGACCGGAAAAGTCTTAGGTCACTAGGCACAAAGTCCCCTAGAACTTAATTGCTCGAGTATTAAAGAGCTCACCCTGATCAATTCTGCATAAAAACAACTAACAAAACTCTTTTTTTTTTCCGGAATGAGTGCGCTTTGCTTTTTCTCATCCCACCCTAGACTACTCATTTTCATGAGCGGCTACTAGCCATTTGACGCCTAGCCTTTTATTAACAACTAGCATGAAATTCCTGTTTTCCCCCAAACTTAGACTTAAGTGCTTCTTTGTTTCCAAGATAATAGAAGACATTCTAAATATAAGCAAGTGATTAAATTCTAACATCCAAACAAACATGGTCTGATCAAATTCAAAAGCAACCAATGAGACTTGTGAAATTAATTTGTTTCTGGCATGCAAGTCAATTCCTATGAACTTAAATCAACCCTCTATTCATCATCACCACACTCCACTCAACATCGACTCACCAACGGAAATAGCCAAGTCCTTCGGGATCATGAAATATGCTATGCAAATGCGACTAAATGGACTCACATGATAGATATAAACAAAAATACAAACAGAATGCTCTAAATGACATAAACATGCAAAGATATGAATGAACTAACTATATGTGCAATATGAATCCTATATGAACACACACACTAACACTATTATTCCTTAATTATCACCCCCAAACTTAAAGTATTCAATGTCCTCATTGAAGGTAATAACAAGGAAAGTGCAGAATATACCTAATCATCAGTAGTATCACCCTCCTCGGGTGGTGTATCCGGTGGTGGATAAACAGAATCAGCTCCAAAGTCAGGCCACGCAACATCAACTCCAGAGGCTCTGAAAGCAGTACCCAAAGCCTGAGTCAAATCCTGAGCAAAGCGGCGATTGATGTCGTGCATGGCGTCTATACGCCGAGTCAGCCGCCTATACTGAGTATCTCCAAAACTAGCCCTATCAACCTCACGCTGAATCCCAGATGGACGTCCCCTCCGTGCTGCAGGCTCTCGAGGTGGAGCCTCTCCTTCCTCAGCATCAAAATCAGTATAGCCCAAACCAAAGTAGTCCGGGGCACCACCTGTCCAATCCTCCATCCTAGAAATCGCTGAATGATCAATAGGAGCACTAGGTAACTGAAGCTGCTCCTCCTCAGACCAATGAACACCGACGGCTGAACATAACTTGATAACAATAGAGGCATGAGGAATCGCCCCCGTTGTACCACCTCTCAAGAACTTCACAATATTCTTATGAAGGAGTTCCCCAAGATCAATGTACTCCTTATTCTGAATTCCCCAAAGAACAATGGCCCTGTCCACCGTAACCTCATGCGAATGCGAAGACGGCAAAATATTAGCGCATAAAAACATATTCCAGCCCCTCGCATACCTGTTCATCGCAGAAGCCGGGAAAGTAATCGGTTCAGTGGTGCCAGCCTTATACTTCCAAGTAGTACCAGGAACACAAATCTCCCCTAGAATGTACTCGAGATCAAAATCATCCCGGGTCTTCAAAGACCAATCCTCTTCACCCCTCTTCTTCCTAGGCAAATTCAAAACCCGATGAATTGCCTTTGCAGTGTAATCCACAGTCAAGCCCCGAACCACGCTATATCCATTCTTGTCGGCCTTAGCATTAGCATAGAACTCCCGCACAATACTCAACGGGACCGGCTCCGGTGCTTCACAAAAACTTTCCCAACCCCTCTTCGTAATCATACTGAACAGATGCCCATCAGTAGGTTGAGGCAAAAACCCCCTTTCCTTAGCCACGGCTTTGGATAGCAACCGTGTAAATTCTTCTTGAGCCTCCGGAGAAGAAAATTTCTCACCCCCAACACCCATACTTGATTGCTCTTCAGATGAAGAGCGACGAGTGGTGCTACTTCCGGCATATCGACCTCTCTTTGGTGGTGCCATGGAATTAGGATGTAAAGATATGTATAGATGTGTATGTATAGGTGTTTGGATTGAAGATGAAAAAGAGAGTGGGAGGCTAGGGTTTATAGAGATATGAGATGGGGAGGGTAGGGGTAGGCTTAAATAGGGGAAAAACACACAAAAAACTATTTTTGGGGATTTTTTTTCTTTTTTTCTGGCCAGAGAATGGGCGCGGGCGCACTTGAAATGGGCGCGGGCACGCTACCCTTTCTGCCCAGAAATTTTTTTCTGATTTTTTTTTCATATTTTTTTTTTTCAAAACAAACACTGAAAAATACTTACAACAGTAGCATGGGTTGCCTCCCACGAAGCGCTCGTTTTACGTCAATAGCTTGACGTGATTCCGACTCCTTAATCAGCTAAAACAAGAACCGCGGTCTCCGCCTCGCGATTCACCTGTTCACCAAAATACGGTTTCAACCTCTGACCATTGACCTTGAATGCTTCGTCTGGTGACTTATCAAAAACTTCTACTGCACCATGTGGAAACACTGTTTTGACCGTGAATGGCCCTGACCACCTTGACTTAAGTTTTCCAGGAAAAAGTTTGAGACGTGAGTTGAAAAGCAAAACTAGCTGGCCAGGTACAAATGACTTTTGCACCAGCTTTTTATCATGCCATCTCTTGACCTTCTCCTTGTATAGCTTGTGATTTTCATAAACCTGTAGCCGAAACTCATCCAACTCGTTAATCTGAAGCATTCTTTTCTCTCCAGCAGCTGACAAATCAAAATTCAACTTCTTCAATGCCCAATATGCCTTGTGCTCTAGCTCGGCAGGCAAATGACAAGCCTTACCATACACCAGCTGAAACAGTGACGTACCCAAAGGAGTCTTATAAGGTGTCCTGTAAGCCCAAATAGCTTCATCTAGCTTCAACGACCAATCCTTCCTCGAAGGATTTACCACTTTCTCTAGAATACGCTTGATTTCCCTATTAGAAACTTCTGCTTGACCACTTGTTTGAGGGTGATAGGCAGTAGCAACCCGATGATTGATATTATACCTAGCCATTAAGGCTGTAAACTTGCGGTTGAAAAAATGTGTACCCTCATCACTGATAATTACCCTCGGAGTTCTGAAACGAGTGAAAATTTGCTTATGCAGAAAATTCAGCACCACTTTAGCATCATTGGTCGGTAAAGCCTTTACCTCGACCCATTTAGAAACGTAGTCCACAGCTAACAGTATGTACTGATTATTGCAAGACAAAACAAACGGTCCCATAAAATCGATTCCCCACACATCAAAAATCTCCACTTCAAGCAACATATTAAGAGGCATCTCATTCCTCCTAGAGATATTACCAACCCTTTAGCATCGATCACATCTCAACATAAACTGGTGCGCATCTTTAAACAGAGTTGGCCAGTAGAATCCTGCCTGAAGTACTTGAGTAGTTGTCTTCTCTCCACCATAATGGCCTCCATAAGTGGTGGAATGGTAATCTCGCAAGACACCCTCAGTTTCACTATAGGGAATGCATTTTCTTATCATCTGATCAGCTCCCTGCCTGAATAAGAATGGCTCGTCCCAACGGTACCACTTCACATCATGTAGAAACTTCTTCCTTTGAGCATAAGAGAATTCAGCAGGGATGACATTACTCACAAGATAGTTCACAATATCTGCAAACCATGGTTCTTCATCTTGCACCCCAAAAAGTTGCTCATCAGGAAAAGATTCATTGATTAGAGTTTTATCCCTTGAATCCGTACCGTGTTCTTCCAAACGTGACAAATGATCCGCCACCTGGTTTTCAGTACCCTTTATGTCTTTAATCTCCAAATCAAATTCTTGGAGCAAAAGAACCCAACGAATCAATCGAGGATTTGAATCTTTCTTCGAAATTAGATATCGAATGGCTGCATGATCAGTATAGACTACTACCTTGGTCCCAAGCAAATAAGACCTGAATTTCTCGAAACTGTACACAATTGCCAAAAGTTCCTTTTCAGTAGTAGTGTAGTTTAGCTGCGCATCGTTGAGGCTTTTTCTAGCATAGAAAATCACATGGAACACCTTGTTCTTTCTTTGCCCAAGAACAGCTCCCACCGCATAGTCACTACCATCACACATCAACTCAAACGGTTCACTCCAATCAGGCGCAGTAATAATAGGTGCTGAAGTCAACTTCTTCTTCAACAGCTCGAAAGCAGCCAAACAATCTTCATCAAACTTGAAAGGAACATCCTTTTCCAACAAATTACATAAGGGTTTAGAGATTTTGGAGAAGTCTTGAATGAAGCACCGATAGAAACCCGCATGACCAAGAAAACTGCGAATTCCCTTAACTGAGATTGGTGGAGGAAGATTTTCAATCGTCTCCACTTTGGCTTTATCCACTTCAAGCCCCTTACTAGATACCTTATGCCCAAGAATGATTCCTTCTTGCACCATGAAGTGACATTTTTCCCAGTTGAGCACCAGATTGGTCTCAACACATCTTTTCAACACCATGCCCAGATTCTGTAAACACTCATCATAAGAAGTTCCAAACACTGAAAAGTCATCCATGAACACTTCCACATTAATGCCAATCATATCTGAGAATATGGCCATCATACACCTCTGAAAGGTAGCAGGTGCACCACAGAGTCCAAAAGAAACGCGACGGAACGCAAAAGTGCCAAAAGGACATGTGAAAGTAGTCTTCTCCTGATCTTCTGGAGCAATACAAATCTGGTTGTACCCTGAATAACCATCAAGTAAGCAATAGAATTCATGACCAGCCAACCTGTCTAGCATCTGATCAATGAATGGAAGAGGAAAGTGATCTTTCCTGGTGTCTTTATTCAGCTTTCGGTAGTCCATGCAAATTCTCCACCCTGTAACTGTACGAGTAGGGATAAGCTCATTCTTCTCATTAGCAACTACTGTCATGCCTCCTTTCTTAGGCACACATTGCACTGGACTCACCCATGAGCTGTCTGAAATAGGATAGATGATTCCTGCATCCAGCCACTTAAGAATTTCTTTCTTCACTACCTCTTTCATGATAGGATTCAGTCGTCTCTGAGGATCCACAGTTGGTTTACTTCCTGGTTCAAGCGGGATCTTATGCATACAATACGAAGGGCTTATTCCCTTGATATACGCTATGATTCAACCAATTGCTGACTTGAACTCTCTCAAAATTTGCAAAAGTTTTTCTTCTTCACTACCTGACAAGTTAGATGCAATAATCACAGGTAACGTAGATGCATCACCTAAAAAAGCATACCTCAAGTGTTCCGGTAGTGGTTTGAGTTCAAGTGTAGGAGCTTCTTCAATAGATGGTTTGAGACGTTCCTGAGAATCCTTCAGCTCAGCTATGCCAAGAGAATCAAATGGCATATCAGTCTTTCTTTTTCACGGAGATGCATTCAAGAACCTCAATTGCTCTTCTCTTTCTTCATCTTCAGAATCAGAATCCCTGGTTAGTACCTTCTCCAAAGTATCTGACTTAAGCAAGTGCTCTATCTCCGTGTAAACTGCAGACTCAACCAAGTCCACCTTGAAGCATTCTTCCTCCTCTGTAGGAAATTTCATTGCATTGAAGACATTGAAGGTGACATTCTGGTCATGAACCCTCATTGTGAGATCACCTTTCTGCACATCTATCAAAGTACGGCCTGTTGCCAAGAACGGTCTTCCCAAGATAATAGGAATCCTCTTATCCTCCTCGAAGTCCAAAATAACAAAATCCGCAGGGAAGATAAACTTATCCACCTTAACCAAGACATCCTCTACTATGCCTCTAGGATATGTGACAGACCTATCAGCCAGCTGTAAGGACATAGTAGTAGGTTTAGGCTCCGGCAACCCAAGTTGCATGAAGACAGACAACGGCATCAAATTAATACTAGCTCCCAAGTCACACAAGCACTTGTTAAAAGATAGATTGCCGATGCTGCACGGTATGGTGAAACTCTCTGGATCCTTGAGTTTAGGAGGTAACTTCTGCTGTAGGATAACACTACATTCTTCTGTCAAAGCAACGGTCTCCAAATCCTCGAGTTTCAACTTCCGAGATAGAATACCCTTCATGAACTTTGCGTAGCTCGGCATTTGTTCCAGAGCTTCTGCAAAAGGTATATTGACCTGCAACTTCTTGAAAACTTCGAGGAACTTAGCAAACTGGTTATCCAACTTCTGCTTCTGAAGACGTTTAGGGAATGGCGGAGGAGGATAGACCTCCTTGGTCTCTGTACTTTGCTTCAGAACAGATTTCTCAGTAGAATGGTCACGCTTTTCCGCTTCTTTTCCCCCCAAACTTGCTTTTTCCTCTTTTTCTTCAACTTCTGGCAGAATGTCAGGCGCGGGCGCGCTCCCTAGGGCGCGGGCGCGCTCGAGCTTCTGGTGGGAATTCAAAATTTTTTCGTTTTCTGCCGTTTCTGAGTTCTGATCACTCGTAACCCTTCCAGATCGCAAGGTAACTGCTTTTACATGTTCCTTAACCTCTCTTTTTCCAGGATTAGCTTCCGTATCACTAGGGAGAGTTCCCTGTGGTCTATTCAACAAGGCATTGGCAATCTGACCTATTTGATTCTCCAGAGTTTTGATTGAAACAGCTTGGCTCTTGCACATTAGCCTCAATTCCTCCAATTCAGATTTTTCATTGGACGACTGACCAACATTGCCTTGAGTAGGTTGTTGAAAACCTGGTGGTTGATATGGTTTCCTTGGAGCATATTGCTGCTGAAAACCAGAAGAGTTGAATGGCTTAGCTCCATATTGCTGACCTTGATACTGCTGATACGGCTGTTGTGGTTGTTGGTTGCCTCCCTAATTGTTACTCCAACTGAAATTCGGATGGTTCCTGTTATTTGGATGATAGGCATTAGGCACTGGCTGCTGTGGTCTCTGGAAATTGCTCACAAACTGTGCTGATTCATTCGATATGGCACATTGAGTCGTGTTGTGTGCACCTGCACATAGCTCACAAACACTAGCCACCTGCTGAACTCCATAGTTGGACAGAGAATCCACCTTCATAGACAGAGCCTTTAGCTGAGCTGCTATTGCCGTAGCTGCATCCACTTCCAGAATCCCTGCTACCTTGCCTTGTGATAACCTCTGAGTTGGATTCTGGTATTCATTAACAACCATCATCTCAATTAACTCATAAGCTTCCTCGTAGCTTTTAGCCCAAAGAGCTCCACCTGATGCCGCATCAAGCATTGGTCGAGATTGACCTCCCAGACCATTATAGAAACAATTGATCACCATCCAATCAGGCATCCCATGATGAGGACACTTCCTAAGCATCTCCTTGTAACGCTCCCAAGCTTCACATAAAGTTTCTCCAGAATGATGTGCAAAGTGAGTAAGAGCATTCCTGATTGCAGCTGTTTTAGCCATAGGGAAGAATTTAGTGAGAAACTTCTGAGCAAGATCCTCCCATGTAGTAATAGAACCTGCTGGTAGAGAATGAAACCAGCCCTTAGCTTTATCCCTCAGAGAGAATGGGAAAAGTCTCAATTTCACAACATCTTCTGACACTCCGTTAAACTTGAAGGTGTCGCAAATCTCGATGAAATCCCTAATATGCATATTAGGATCTTCCATGGGAGCACCCCCAAACTGAACCGAATTCTGCACCATCTGAATAGTGCTAGGCTTGATTTCAAAAGTATTAGCTACAATAGCCGGCCTGACAATGCTAGATTGAATGTCATTGATCTTTGGCTGAGAATAGTCCTTCAAAGCCTTCGTTTCTGCTACTGGTTCTCCCATAACTAGATTCAATTCAAGTTCTTCTTTCCGAGATTGAGAACGTGTTCGCATACACGCTCACTAGAGTAACTGAAACACACCAAACAAAGTAAAATTGATGAGAATAATCCGAGTCAGTGAACTTTAACGACCACTGATGACAAGCACATGAACTATATAAATAACACCGAGTCCCCGGCAGCGGCGCCAAAAACTTGTTCGCACAAAATCACGCAAGCGTACGCGGTCACAAGTAATATATGAATAAGTAGAGTTCGTTCCCACAGAGACTGGTTTACCACAATTATGCACTTATGCAACAATGTATGGCTATTGTTCAATGCTAAGACAAGTATCAAATTTGGGTTTTGATTATCTAAATTAACTAAGCAAATTACCAAGACTATAATTACTAATGATTTTACTGTCGAATTACTTATGAGAATAAAACATGGGATTCTAACTTCATTAAATACTTCATCTAGAGTCTTATGTCTTTAATCAATGCATGTGACGGTTGTGACAACTAATCGGATAACACGAAATCAGTACACGCTACCTTTCAGTATACGTATACCAAACCACTCAAACATCCACAAAAGAGATAGAAGTTGAGCAGACACCAATTATGCTTAAACCCTATATGTCTATAAGATTTGAAAACATAACAGTTTAACGAGCAAGTTATCCATTCAGATTACATAGGGCAGGTAAGATGGTTAAAATCACCTACGAATCATGCATGACAAACATACATAAACCTATGCTAGCATGGCAAATTCTAAACCTCTATATCCACTTTCGCAATCAATAGAGATTAACAAACAACTTAGATGTTAGCTACGCATCCAAGAAGAATAAGCACAACCAAACTAGGATATCAATTAGCCATCACACACACACACACACACATCTTTAAAACAATTAACTACTAAAATCCATAAATAAATCTGTTAGAATCCCACGACAACGATTAGTTCATAATCGAACCGTTCATCATCGTGGGTTCTGATGAAAACATGATAGTAAATATGTCTGGAATACTAAATAAAAGTACTAGGGTTTATGAAGAAATAAACGAGAATCCAAAGTATCGCCTAATTAGAAGAATACAAAGAAAAGATGAAAACTAGATCTTCGCAATCAGCCGTCTTCTTGTTCTCCTTGCCGGTGGATGGATATATATATATCAATATATCTCTCTGAAATCATCCACCAAGTGCTTATATAGGCCTTTCTGTTGACTGGTCTTCGCTGGTTTCCTTTTCAGAGCAGAAATTGACTTTCTCCAGCATTCTTCAAGCGCGGGCGCGCCCTTCCCAAGCGCGGGCGCGCTTCATTCAAGCGCGGGGGCGCTTAGCTTCTGCCAGATTTCTTCAAAATGCTTTTCTTTGACAATTCTTCGCGCTCTCAAGTTCCGCAACCACTTGGCTTTCACAACAATGCTCAAACACCACCATATATCCACAGAAACTCCATACTCTGCCAATAACTAAGCTCTGCACAATCTAGCTCAAAACACATGAAAAACACTACGTACTTGAGTACAAACAGTCAATTTAAGCCGAACTGAAGCGTTCCAAATAGATATAAAATCCACTTATCACACCCCCAAACTTAAACCGATGCTTGTCCTCAAGCATAAACAGACTCTATATAATGCAATGCATGAATGCAACTAATATGATAATGCAAACGATCCCCTCAGACTAACCATAACCAATCAACAAGCCAACATCTAGGCCTTTTGAGGACTTCGCGATCTAGGCCTTTTGAGGACTTCACGATCTAGGCCTTTTGAGGACTTCACGATCCAGTACATCTTGACTTTGCGGTATCAACACTTCACGATATGAGTAATGAAGACTTCACGACATAGTTCAATTAGGACTATGCGATCTTAGTACTTCACGACATAGATATATTTGGACTTCACGACATAGCTTCATTTTGACTTCACGGTATAGGGACTTAGGAAACTTCTGTAACTTATTTCTTCATGGCCTTATTCATCTCCATCCTGCTGCATGAACATCACTGAACTTCTACCAGGATAATTATTCCATGGCCTATGTACATTCTAGATTGCAAGAAGCTTACTAAGCTCATTATAACATTGAGCATACAATATAAAGCTAAGTACATGAAACAAGACAAGTACAATGGAGACCTATACTATATCCCAGTGAAAGAATTCACTAGGTCATGTAGAGTGACATAGTCACAATGATTAGGCTTGTTAATAGTGGTAATTAGACATGCCTTGAGCCTAACAGTGTGCATATGTGTGTGTGATTCACATGATTGTGCAGAGTCAAGTTTATGCTTTAGAGATAAGCAATTAGCAATCACTGTTACATTGCATGTCATGCAGTTAGAATTACCACAGAAAGAATCATGGATAGTGTTCATGCCAACAGAATGGTTACTCAGGTTATCAACTTCATTACTGACAACCACAGGTTTATTACACTTATTAGTCAAATGATTCACAGATGAGCATTTCTGACATTGTTTCCTAGGAGCATTTGGCACATAAGCATAACTGTTGTCCTTGTTGACACCTACTTTACCATTCCTGTTCTGTTTCTTCTTCTTAACAACTTCTTTATTAACCTTAGGACTCTTGACAAGGTTGTCTTTGGTTTCTTTCTGATTTACATATTTGAGAGAGGAAGAAGTGTCTTTAGCAGCCTCATCTTCTTCAAGTAATTGTTGTTTGATGACCATTAATTCTTCATCAAACTCAACAACACTCTTTTTGAAGATGGGCTTTTCAACACCAGACAAAATGGTTGGGGCATTTTTGTTTACAAAAGATTCTTTTCCTTTGCCCTTGGTCTTCTTCCTTCCCTTGTCATTCTCATAATCAAAACCAACTCCAACCTTACTGTCTTCAGCGTGTTCCTTGTGATAGGTTTGAACAAGCTCAGAGGAGTTTTTAAAGCTTCTTATCTTTAATTTATTTTCAGCAATTTGTTCTCTAAGAGCTGTTTCTATTTGTTCAGCACAAACTACATTATTCTTAAGATACTCAATCTCCTTCTTCAAACCATCAAGGCTCACAACCATTAATTGAAGTTCCTCATTCTTTTCTGTAAGCTCAAGATTTTTAGCAGTTAGCATATCAATTTCTTCATTTACAACTAACATGCTAGTATGAATATTAAACATCTCAGTACTCATGTCTTCAACAGTTTGCTTGTATTGAGAGGGAGTCATATCAAGAGAAGTAAGTATAGGTACCTGATTTGAAGAATCACCATCATCAGAAAATGCCATCAAGGCAAAGTTTGAATACTCCTGTTCTTCATCTTCATCAGAATCATCCCAGCACTTTCCCTCTGCAATAAAAGCTTTACCCTGCTGTTTCTTGAGTAGAGCTTCATACTTAGCTTCAAGATCTAAGTATGCTTTGTCCTTTTCGATCTGCTTGGGCTTCTTACACTCTGTATCAAAGTGCCCAAGTTCATTGCAGTTATAGCATCTTATCTTGGACCTATCCACACTCCTAGACTTGTATCCTCCTTTTGCAGCACCAGCAATTCCTTTTCCTTTACTGAAGGTGTTTGAGCCACTTGATCCACCACCATTTTCAGCATTAAACTTGGACTTAAATAGCTGCTTCCGTTTGAACCTAATGTTAGGATATCTCCTAGCCATATAGGCAAAAGATTTGTTTTCCATTTTATCCAGTTCATCTATGCTGTAGAATTCATCTTCCTCAGGCAAATCATAGATGACTTGAGACTCATCACCAGTGTCTTCATCTTCCAGCTCTTCAATCTTGACTTGATTGACTTTCAAAGATTCCATTCTTTGACCTAAGTTGTCCGCAATAAGGGCACAAGAAGTGTTGGCCATCATTCCTTGCTTTACTTGAATGGATCTCTTTTGAAACAACTCTAGCTCATATGTTTTCAAAACACCATACAACACATCAAAACCAATCTTGGTTAGATCCCTTTCCTTGAGAGAAGAGATTCTTGGTTCCAAGTGATCTGGTAGAGTCAATAAGAACTTCATGTTGAGCTCTTCTGTTTCATAGTGTTTGTCATAGAGTTTGAGTTCATTTATCAGCTTGTTGAACCTTTCAAACACTTCTGTGATTCCCTCCTTTGGCTGAGCCATGAAAGCTTCATACTGGGAAACCAGAATCTGCTTCTTGTTCTTTCTCACTTCTGGAGTTCCTTCACATAGCACTTCTATGAGATCCCACATCTTCTTTGCACTACTACAATGAGCAACAGTGCCATACATGTTGAAATCCATAGATTCACAAATAATGAGTTGAAGATGTCCATCTAGTGCTATTTTCTCCTTTTCAGGATCAGTGTATTTAGCAGGGTCTTTAGGCTCATATCTAGCTGGTATTATCTCAGTATCAACAGTTGTTTCAAGAATCTCAATCATTGGAGTGAAGGGACCATGTTTTAGAATGTCTATGTACATGGGGTTTGAAGCTTTGATGAATAACAACATCTTCTTCTTCCATAGACTGTAGTGTTCCTTGTTAAAGGGTGGAATCTTGATACTGCTTAATTTCTGTGAACACATTCTTGATCTTTTACTGTTTATATGTCAACAGCCTGCTCTGATACCACTTGTTGGATATGAATATCACGGAGAAACTAGACAGAGGGGGGGGGGGGGGGGGGTGAATGGATAGTTTGAAAGATTTTCGTTTTCTTGAAACTCAAAAGCTGTGAAAGATTGTGTTGTATGAAAAATGCGAAATGAAATAAACAGAACACACACAATCACTTTAATCTACTTTGTATTATGTAAATCAAATACTGCAGCTTCCAAAATTCCACAACTGAAATTTTGGCTTCTAAACAAGAACAATGTTTTCTTGTTTTCTTACAGAGAAAAGAGTGCTTGAATATTTCTATGAATGACTCTCTCACAGCTAATAGTAGGGTGTGCACAATATATATATCCTATACAAAACTAGTGCAAACCCTATTTACACAGCTACCCCTTAACTGTAACTCCCACTTGTTCTCCCATAATAGGTTAACTGTGTCAGGAAGGACCACTTGCTTTCTGTTGTCCTATCCCGTATCTGTATCTGCTTGTCTACATTCTTTCTCTCCAAGTTTTGCTGTAGATTTGCCATCTATCTTTGGACCACTTGACCAATACATATGCTTCAGTATTTGTCTCCATGGACTTTGATCTTGTACCTTCATTTGTCTTGTTGTAAACGTCTAAGTGTTGATATCGTGAACTCCAACATATTTCTGACTTCTCGATATAGCCTTTGAAGACTTCACGACATAGCCTTTGAAGACATCACGACATAACCTTTGAAGACTTCGCGACATAGCCTTTGAAGACTTCGCGACATAGCCTTTGAAGACTTCGCGACATAGCCTTTGAAGACTTCGTGATATAGGCTTATTGAGGACTTCGCGATATAGGCTTATTGAGGACTTCGTGATCTAGTACATTTTGACTTTGCTATTTCAACACTTCACGATATGAGCCTTGAAGACTTCACGACATAGTTCATTTAGGACTATGAGATCTTAGTACTTCACGACATGGATTTTGAGGACTTCACGACATAGCTTATTTTGACTTCACGATATAGGGACTTAGACAAATTTCTGCAACTTATTTCTTCAAGACCTTATTCACCTTCATCCTGCTGCATGAACAATTCTAAACTTCTACCAGGACAATTATTCCATGGCCTATATACATTCTAGTTGCAAGAAACTTACTAAGCTCATTATAATTTTGAGCATACAAAATAAAGCTAAGTACATGAGAACAAGACAAGTACAGTAGAGACCTATACTATATCCTAGTGAAAGAATTCACTAGGTCATGTAGAGTGACATAGTCACAATGTGCAGGCTTGTTAATAGTGGTATTCAGACATGCCTTGAGCCTAACATAGGAGCATTTTCTTCTTCCACATTGGATAATGCTCCTTGCTGAACATGGGGATTTTCATTGTACCAACTTTCTGTGTAGTAGACATTTTTGAGATTTTTGATGAAGAATAAAAATCTCAGAGTTAAGAAAAAACCACAAAAAATGGATCTTTGATTTGTGTATCAATCAAAAGGCTCTGATGCCAATTGTTAGGTCCCGATAAGTTTGTAGAAGGGGGGGGGGGGGGTTGAATACAAACTATACCGTTTTATCGAATTTGTCTGTTTTAAGATTAAACAATTGATGAACAAATTATCACGGAATTAAATGAAACATAATTCAAGTTAAATATAACTTATATTAAACTTGGAAGGTGTTACAAATTGTGGTACTGATTACAAGATTAAATCTCAAACTAATTAAAACAAATCTAGAATAAATTCGACATGAATTTATCTATTTTTGTGATAAAAAGATATAACGATAGTTCGAGATTCGTTCTAGGGATAAAGATCCGCTAGATAGTCAATACAATACAAGTAAATGATTTCTAGTGGTTTGAATGTAACAATAGATTCTAGAAATATTTTCTTGATCAATGAGATTGACTCAGCAGTATTTCTTGTTCTTGACAAAAAGTTTTCTTAGTTGATGAAATGTTCAGTGTTGAACTCACTGTCTTGATCTTCTATTATGTTAATCCATTTTCTAATACTGCACGTGCATTGGCTGTTAAAGCATAAAGACTATTATTAAAGCAGAAAGACTATTTATAATTAACAGAAAGACTATCTTTCAAATTATAAAGACTATTTCTAATACTAAAAAGACTATCCTTAAGTCAAAAAGACTTTCGGAAAGACTAAGTTAATATTAGAAATACTTTCTAAAATCTTAAGTAAAATCAATAAGACAATCGGTAAGACTATCAAGAATTGTCTTACTGATTTTACTTTAGTCTTTCTGAATTTAGAATATTAGAATTAATTACCTACTTAATTAATTTACCAAATAAATTAATTCTGAAAGAATTAATTTATTTTTTTAAATTAATTAAATAAAATAGATAATTAAAGGAGAATAAAAACTAATTTCTAGTTACAAGAAATTGTCTTGTGAACCACTTAAAATAATGACGAACTTCCACTGACTGTCGTTGACACTCGATGTACTGTCTGGTTCATGAGTGACTAACTATAATGGCTGTTCTTCATCTCTGACTTTAAGTTGTGATTCTCTTCTCTTTAAATCCCTTCAATTAATCACTGTAACCTGTACCCTTGGTGTCACACTCCTGAAATCTCTGTCACTTTAATAAATCCACTTATTTGAAAACTTCACAGAAGCTTGATCAAATTGATGAACTTCTTTCAATGTAGAATTACTTCAAGTTTGTAGATGACTTTTATCTTCATTCTTTTGACTGATATGATCTTATGAGATTCCTGTGACAATCTGAATTATTACTTACTTATTACAAACTTGTTTAAGTTGAGTTAAATCCTTGATGTTAACAAATAGGCCTATACATATGCCTTTCATAAGAAGAGACGAGCCAACACGAAACCTGATTAAGACTGAATATCAACAATAAAATAAATTGCAAAGCATAATGTAACATAAGATGTAAAAGAGATAACTGCAACTCAAGAAAGGACAAGACAGACAATAATGTTAACAGAAGCACAGGAATCCAGAATCAAAGAAGAAAAGGTAAACTCAAAAAATCAAAATATGGTATGTATTCTTGAAGTCCGTAAACAGGTCACGGAAAGAAGTTCATGAAAATGTTCAAGCCTCAGTGACAGCAAAAGAAACAAGACTTTCAAGAGTATAGAAGTATGTGAATGATTTAGGGTTAGTACCACAGGATTCCAGTGATTTAAATGAAGCAACCAGATCGACAAAGGACTTATCAACAACATTGAATTGAAGACATAGAAGAATTGATCAAGTGTTATGCATCTGTGAACCAGACCAGTTGCACTAGTTGACGGCACTTAAAAAGATCAAGTTGTTTTATCGTCTCAGAAGAAATTGATACAGTCAAAAACTAAACACCCTGTAACTCAAATGGATTTTAAAATGAGTAAGTACAAAAGCAATTGGTTCGATGGTTTTTCATAAATGAAAACCATCGAATGAGGTTAAGGAAATCCTTTCAGAAAACCATAAATAAGTATTTGTCATTCGATAGTTTTATAAAACTATCGAATGGAAAATACTTTTATTCAATTCGATGGTTTTCTAATTTGGAAGCAGGTGAGAAGTGACTTTGTTGTGTCAGGTTGATGAAGATCCAACGGCCAAGATTAATTGTTTTCTTTTTGGTTCGATGGTTTTTCTAAATCAAGTCTACAATTACTAAGAGAGAAGTGTGTCTTCTTCAGGGAGGTTATTTCACAGAAGAAGTTACGAGGAGAGAGTTTGAGCCAGAGAGATTTATCAGAGAATTTAATAGAGCTCAGAATTCTATCATTGTATTGAATCTGTATAACCTAGAACTCATTGAAGCTAATCTACGGATTAGAAATTATAGCACCCCTCGAGGTTTATATTTATAAAAAGATATATTCCCCGACTCGTGTTTTGATTTGGTGCTTTTGATTTCGTTATAGAACTGAATGATTAATCCGCGAACGAAATTAAATAATTTGTGAGTATCGTATTCAACCCCCCCCCCCCCTTCTACGATACTTTGGACCTAACATCAATTCTGAACTTGATTTGTAGAAGAGGCTACACTTGTCATTGAAAATCACCAAGAGTAAGAGAGATTGTCGAAGAGGGATCGCCGAAAAAGAGATAATTTCTATTGAGATCGCAGAGAGTGAGGGAGATCCAGAGAGAAATCATCGGAGAAGATTGCCGACGAGAGAGAGATAATTGATTGTGCGTATAGCCCATACATACAGCTGACATTATAATTAATTGTGCATAATAATTTATTACTCTAATTTTTACAGCTTTAATTTTTGAAATATATTGACCGTTGGATATGTTTTCAATCCTAGGGCTGAGATTAATGGAGAGAGTTCTCCACGATTCTTTATATAAGATGGTTCTTCCTAGAACAATGCTCTCCTTATGTATGATTAGCGTGGGAAAGATCTTATCCAAAAGTTCAGTACCGTGAAAGTAATATCAATCGCTGGATTTAATATTTTTAAAAATAAATGATCAAGATTATATGATATAAAAATAGAAATTATTATCTAAAACGCATACAAGTCAAAAGTGGAAATATTAGTATTAGAATTAAAATTGGATTATAAGTAATTATAATTTAATAATAAAAAAACCAATTCCATTATTAATACTGATATTCAATTCCTATTACATATATCAAAATAATAAGAATTGTTAGATCTTAAAATAGATAAATGAGAGCCGTTTCAAGAACGAATAGAACGATATGTTAGGTCCTAATAAATTTGTAGAAGGGGGGGGATTGAATACAAACGGTACTGTTTTCTAGAAATTGTTCGGTTCGTAATTTAACAATTCAAGAACAAATAAGTGCGGAATAAAATGAAACAAGATTCAAGTTAAATATAACTTATATTAAACTTGAAGGGTGTTACAAATACAGTACAGATTACAAGGTTTGAATCTCAAACTATTTTAAACAAATCTAGAATAAATTCGACATGAATTTATCTATTTTTGTAATAAAAAAATCGAATACTAAAAAGTAGTTCGAGATAAATTATAGGGATAATGATCCGCTAGATAGTCAAGCAACAACAAGTAACTAACTTCTAGTGGTTTAGATTTAACAATAAGTCTAGAAATTAATTGCTTGGAATTTAAAACTCGGCAGTTGGTTGAGTAAAAAAGACTGAGAGAGAAGATTGAATAGTATGTTATTGCTTCTGTCTATTTTTATGATCACTACTTTCTCCAACTACATTTTTTATATTTGTACGTCATTTCCTTTTTAATCATATGAATCTCGGTATGACTCAGAATTGGCTTGGCATGATTATCCCTTCTTCCCTTGTATGACTGTCGGTATGACAATATTGAGCTTGTATGACTATCCATTTGTCTGCACAAAAGTCATTTAGAACTGCATTCTTGAATTCAGTTCCATTATCTGACCTTATTGCTCTGACTGGAAACTTGGAATCCAGCTCAATGAACTTCACAGGATCAATCACCATTTGTGGAGTTTCATCCTTGGAGTGTAGGAATAAAACCCATGTGTATTTGGAATAGTCATCAACGATCACAAGAGCATATTGTTTCTTTGACATAGACATTACATTAACTGGACCGAACAAATCCATGTCCAGTAACTGATGAGGTTCAGTTATTATAGATGTGTTAGTGCCCTTATGAGATGCTTTCTTGGACTTCCCTTTCTGACATGCCTCACACAGTCCTTCCGGTGTAAATTCCATTTGAGGGAACCCTCTCACCAACTCCCTCTTGGCTAGGGAGTTCATTGTTTTGAAATTGAGGTGAGACAGCTTCTTGTGCCATAGCCAACTATCACTTGATGAAGCTTTAACATAAAAAAATTTGACTTCATCCTTGCATCCAGAGTACAGGTCAGCTATGAACAAGTTTCATTTCCTTACCCCTTGAAGAGCAGGCTTTAGATTCTTCTTGTGTAAGATCTGACACTTTTCTTTGTCAAAGTGAACAGCATATCCCCTGTCACAGAATTGACTAATACTAAGAAGATTGTGCTAAAGACCTTCCACAACAGATACATCTTCAATGATAACATTTCCAGTTTTCTAACAGCCATATCCTTCAGTTATACCCTTGTTGTTATCTCCAAAGGTAACCACTGGGCTAGCTTTCTCAACCACGTTTGATAGTAGGGCTCTATCTCCGGTCATATGCCTTGAACATCCACTGTCCAGAATCCACACAACCCGGTTCACCTGTTTCATGCCCTGCAATATCAAACTAATTAGACCTTCTTCGGAACCCAAATTTGATTAGGTCCGGCATACTTAAAGAATTGACCTTTGTCAGGCAAAACAACATTCTTAATTTTAACCACTTCAAATTGCTTAATGAAAGGGCATTTCCACTTATAACCAGCCTTAACATATTTCTGAGTAGGCTTAGGTATAAATGTGTCCACTCTAACTTTAGGAGGACTAGCAGTTTTGGATCTAGCATGCTTCTTATGACTCACATGTTGACGGGGAGCAGTCTTATCATTTGATGCATGTTTACTATTAAAATAAACATACATGACATTAAAAGCACAAGACATGAAATTCGCAACACCACATGCTTTATGAGATAAATCAACAGTAGGCATGTTATGCATGTTAGATATGTTGTTGTTTTGCTCCAACTTATGAGTGTTTAATTTGGTCTTCGTTGTGGGAACAACTTTGATAGAACCCTTAGGCACACATTTGTTGGAGTGGACAATCCCATTGGCAATGTCCTCAGTACGCATCTCTTCTTGAATAATAATAGAAGATTCATTCAGAGGTTCTGCTATAGATTCTTTAAAGAAAGGTTTGTCAATACCCTTAAACACATGTGGTATACCCCTTTCTTCAGCACTGACTCTATTTGGGGTATTAATGCTTAATTCTCCAATAGCCTCGTTATAGTCATAATCTATTCCAACAGTTTGACTAATAGCTTGCTTATTGAAGATCTCTTTTGCTGTTTTGCAAGAATTATAATAAGCTCTGACCTTAGTCTCAAGTTCAGTAATCTTTCATTTAAGAATGGTTTCTAATTCTCTGTAACACTTAACCCTATTCTCAAGAAAATCTACTTCCTTTTTAAATTCATCTTGATTAATATGCACTAATCTTAATTCTTTAACCTCTTTTTCAAGAGCAGTGTTCTGAAGAATTATTCTATCATTTTTTCTACGTGCACAAGATAAGGTACTAGTAAGATGATAAACCATTTTAGCATCAGTGAAAGTTACCCCAGACATGTAGGAGGAAGATGGAGTTGAAGCTTTGTCTCCTATTTCCATGAGTGCAAGATTTCCAACTTCTTCATCATCGCTGTCTGAATCATCCCAGCTTTTTCCTTCAGCAAGATAAGCTTTACCAGACTTGTTCTTCTTATTTGTATCATGAGAGGTTTTTTTTGCTTGCCTTTGATTTCTACATTCAGTTGCAAAGTGTCCCAACTCATTACAATTAAAGCACCGAATCGTGCTTCTATCAACCATTCCAGTTTGATAGCCACCCCATGTGCTATTTGAGGATGAAGAACCACCTGTCTGGTATCTGTTTGCATTTGTCTTGAACTTGAAACTATGATTTATCTTGAACTTGAAGTTTCCAAACTTCTTCACTGAAAGGCATATGTATAGGCCTATTTGTAATCACAGAGGATTCTACTCAACATAAAATAAGTTGTAAAAAGTAAATAATAAAAGTCATATGTCATAGGAATCTCAGAAGATAATATCTGTCAAAGAATGAAGATTAAAGTCATCTATAGACTTGAAGTAATTCTACATTGAAAGAAGTTCAATTTATTGATCAAGCCTCAATGGAGTATTCAAACTCAGTGGATTTATTAAAGTGACAGAGATTTCAAGATATGACAGCAAAGATACAGGTTACAGAGTTCAAGGAAAAGAGAAATGGAAGTGGATCACTGATTAGAGTCAAACAGATGAAGAACAGACATTGTCGTTAGTCACTCATGAACCAGACAGTACATTGAGTGTCAACGTACTAAAAATGTTATTTCTTCATCTAAGTTTTAGTGGTTCAAGAATTAATTGTGAAGGCAAGTAATTCTATTTATTCTCTTTACAGAATTAATTTAATAAATAATTTACTTTGATAATTATTTAAAATAGAATAAAAATGAACTAGGAAGACTTAGTTTTTTAACTAGGAAGACTTAGAATTAAGTCTTCCCGATTGTCTTCCTAGGCAAAAAGTTTGTCTTCCCGATAGTCTTCCCAATACAATTGCTAGTCTTCCCGCAAGTCTTCCCAAGCCAAAAGACAGTCTTCCCGGTTGTCTTCCTAATACAATTCTGTTAAAATCATTGGCGCATGGATGCAAAGGCTGCAGGATGTTTAAATAGAAAATCAAGACAGAAGCAATTCATTACATACACAAGACATTCAAGACAGAAAGAAAAAGAACATTACATTCACCAAACTGTCTTTACTTCTCATCTGTCGAAGCCATTCAATTTCTGCCAGAGGATTTATTTCTTATTTGTTCTTAACATTTAATTCATAAGAAGTAATTCTCATGTACTGCTTTGACAATCTAGCGGATCATAATCCCTAGAAATTATATCGAACTACTTTTTAGTATTCGATCCTTTTTATTACAAAAATAGATAAATTCATGTCGAATTTATTCTAGGTTTGTTTTATCAAGAACTTTGTAATCTGTGATCAAATTGTAACACTCCTCAAGTTTAATATAAGTTATATTTAACTTGAATATTGTTTCAGTTTATTCCGCCTTAATTTGTTCATAAATTGTTATATCTTCAAACGAATAAATTCGATTAAACGGTATAGTTTGTATTCAACCCCCCTTCTACAAACTTATCAGGACCTAACAATTGGCATCAGAGCCTTTTGATTGATACACAAATCAAAGATCCATTTTTTGTGATTTTTTCTTAAACTCTGAAATTTTCATTAATTATTAAAAATCTCAAAAATGTCTACAACTCAGAAAGTTGGTACAGTAAAGATTCCCATGTTCAGTAAGGAGCATTATCCTATGTGGAAGAAGAAGATGCTTTTGTTTCTTCAAGTGGCGAATGTTAAATATCTCGGAGTGCTGAAAAATGGTCCTAAACTTCCTATGATTGTGGAGGAAGAGCAGATAGAGAACAATGTTATAACTAGAGCTGCTAGGATGTACCCTAAGGATCCCAAGGACTACACAGCTGATGAAAAAGAGGATGCTACCCTGGATGCTTGTTTACAGTTGATACTGGTTGATTGTCTTGATCCTATCATGCATAATCATGTTCTAAACTGTGATACTGCTAAACACATTTGGGACACAATACAGATAATCAATGAGGGGACAGAGGAAGTCAGAGAGAATGATAAGTGGATTTCATATCCACTTGGATCGTCCTAAATTGGCTTAAATTGGTTGTTTTGTTCTCAAGTTTGTGGTATTTGTGATATGTTTGGTGTTAGTATTTGCAGAGTTGAGTTGTCAGCAGAGATGTGGAGTTCTTGTGGTTTGCAGAAGTGTTTTGAGCATCAATGTGAGAGCCATGCAGTTGCGGGAGTTGGAAGCGCAAGGAAATCCTAAACTTGGAAGGATTGGAGAATAAAGAGATTTGTTGGGCTACATGCACATAATTTACTGTTTGGGTCATATCTGGAGTTCTACAAGTCCGATTCTGACGATCTTACAGTCCACGCGAAGATAACGGAATTCTGGACAGCAATCCAGGCGAGCCCGCGCCACCTCCCGCGCGCCCGCGCCACAACTGACAGAAGTCACCGCGCGCCCGCGCCACTTCCCGCGCGCCCGCGCCAGAAGAATGCTGAAAACTGCAAGTGTGTGGTCAGAAAAGGAAACTTGCCATAGATTTTCAGCCTTAAGCCTTTATAAGTATTTGGTGGACGTTTTCTGAGGGAAAATAAGACATATATATCAAGATACATACATACATAATCATCCACCGGTGAGGAGAACAAGAAGACGGCTGATTTACGAAGACCTAGTTTTCATCTAATCTTTGTATTCTTCTAAATTAGGCGATACTTTGGATTCTCATTTGTTCTTTCTAAACCCTAGTTATTTTATTCAGTTTTCCAGACTTATTACTATCATGTTTTCATCAGAACCCACGATGATGAACGGTTCGATTATGAACTAATCGTCGTCGTGGGATTCTAACGGATGTATTTATGGATTCTAATAGTTAATTGTTTTAAAGATTTGTGTGTGATGTATTCTTGATAACCTAGTTTGGTTGTGATTATTCTTCTTGGATGAGTAGCTAACATCTAAGATTATTTGTTAATCTTTATTGAATGCGAAAGTAGATATAGAGATTTAGAACTTGCCATGCTAGCATAGGTTTATGTATGTTTGTCATGCATGATTCGTAGGTAATTTTAACCATCTTACCTGCCCTATGTAATCTGAATGGATAACTTGCTCGTTAAACCGTTATGTTTTCAAATCTTATAGACATATAGGGTCTAAGCATAATTGGTGTCTACCCAACTTCTATCTCTTTTGTGGATGTTTGAGTAGTTTGGTATACGTATACTGAAAGGTAGCGTGTACTGATTTCGTGTTATCCGATTAGTTATCACAACCGTCACATGCATTGATTAAAGACAAAGGACTCTAGATGAAGTACTTAATGAAGTTAGGATCCCATGTTTATTCTTATAAGTAAATTTACAGAAATCTGTTCTTTAGTTAATCACAAACTCATTAGTTAATTAAAACACAATCTTTGATAATTGTCTTAGCATTGAATAATAACCATACATTGTTGCATAAGTGCTAAACTATTTTAACCAAAGCAGTCTCTGTGGGAACGAACTTTACTTAATCCTATATTACTTGTGACCGCGTACGCTTGCGTGATTTTGTGCGAACAAGTTTTTGGCGCCGCTGCCGGGGACTCGGTGTTATTTTTATAGTTTATGTGCTTGTCATCAGTGGTCGTTAAAGTTCACTGACTCAGATTATACTCATCAATTTTACTTTGTTTGGTGTGTTTCAGATACTTAAGTGAAAGTGTATGCGAACACGTTCGCAAACTCGGAAAGCAGAACTTGAATTGAATCTAGTTATGGGAGAACCTGTAGCACCAGAAACGAAGGCTTTGAAGGACTATTCTCAGCCTAAGATCAATGACATTCAGTCGAGCATTGTCAGGCCGGCTATTGCAGCCAATACCTTTGAAATCAAGCCTGGCACGATTCAGATGGTGCAGAATTCAGTTCAGTTTGGGGGTGCTCCAACGGAAGATCCTAATATGCATATTAGGGATTTCATTGAGATCTGTGACACCTTCAAATTCAACGGAGTGTCGGAAGATGCTGTGAAGCTGAGACTTTTCCCATTTTCTCTGAGGGATAAGGCTAAGGGCTGGTTGCATTCTCTACCAGCTGGTTCTATCACTACATGGGAGGATCTTGCTCAGAAGTTTCTCACTAAATTCTTCCCCATGGCTAAAACAGCTGCAATCAGGAATGCTCTTACTCAGTTTTCACAGCATTCTGGTGAAACTTTATGTGAGGCTTGGGAGCGTTACAAGGAGATGCTTAGGAAGTGTCCTCATCATGGAATGCCTGATTGGATGGTTATAAATTGTTTCTATAATGGTCTGGGAGGTCAATCTCGACCAATGCTTGATGCGGCATCAGGTGGAGCTCTGTGGGCTAAGAGCTATGATGAGGCTTATGAGCTAATTGAGATGATGGCTGCTAATGAATACCAGAATCCAACTGGAAGGCTATCGCAAGGTAAGGTAGCAGGGGTTTTGGAAATGGATGCAGCTACGGCAATAGCAGCTCAGCTGAAGGCTTTGTCAATGAAGGTGGATTCCTTGTCTAGCTATGGAGTTCAGCAGGTGGCTAGTGTGTGTGAGCTTTGTGCAGGGGCACATGATACGAATCAGTGCGCCATATCTAGTGAATCGGCACAGTTCGTGAGCAATTTTCAGAGATCACAGCAGCCAGTGCCTAATGCCTATCATCCCAACAACAGGAATCATCCTAATTTCAGCTGGAGTAATAATCAGGGTGGTCAGAATCAACCTCAACAGCCATATCAGCAGTATGGAGCAAGGCCATTCAACCCTTCTGGTTTTCAGCAGCAGTATGCTCCAAGGCAACCGTATCAACCACCAGGTTTTCAACAACCTTCTCAAGGCAATGCTGGTCAGTCATCTAATGAAAAGTCTGAATTGGAGGAATTGAGGCTAATGTGCAAGAGCCAAGCTGTTTCCATCAAGACTTTGGAGAATCAAATCGGTCAGATTGCTAATGCATTGTTGAATAGACCACAGGGAACTCTCCCTAGTGATACGGAAGCTAATCCAGGCAAAAGAGAGGTCAAGGAACATGTAAAAGCAGTTACCTTGCGATCTGGAAGGGTTACGAATGATCAGAACTCAGAAACAGCGTAAAACGAAGAAAATTTGAAAAGTGAACAGTACCTAGGGCGTGCCCGCACTGTTCATAGCGCGCCCGCGCCTGCCCTTCTGCCAGAAAGCAAAAAAAATGGTGAAAAAGCTGATCAGTTGTTCAACATATACTTCTTCCTCCAGTTCACCATTTAAGAAAGCACTTTTAACATCCATCTGGAAAACTTTGAATTTCTTGTGAGCTGCATATGCCAGAAAGATCCTGATGGCCTCTAGTCTTGCAACAAGAGCAAAAGTTTCATCATAGTCAATTCCTTCTTGTTGAGAATACCCCTTTGCAACTAGTCTTGCTTTGTTTCTGATAATTACACCATCTGAATCAGTCTTATTTTTAAAAATCCATTTAGTACCAACAATTGACCTGTTCTTTTGTCTTGGCACCAGTTTCCAGACTTCATTCCTTTCAAATTCATTCAATTCTTCTTGCATTGCAGTTACCCAATCAGCATCTTTAAGTGCATCTTCAACTTTCTTTGGCTCCTCCTTTGACAGAAAGTTATTATATAGACATTCATTTTGAGTTGCACTTCTTGTCTGAACACCTGCATCAGGATCTCCAATTATCAAATCAGGAGTATGACTTGCAGTCCATTTCCTTGCTGGTGGTAAGTCATGTCTTGATGTAGATGCTCCCCCTGGATTGGTGTTATCTTGATTAGAAGAATTTGATTCATTAGAAGCTCCCCCTGAATTATTGCTATCTCCTCTTGATGAATTATCAGGATTATCACTTGAATCAGTATCTGAAGTTTTGTCCTGATGATTGAGTTGACTCTGAATTTGTAGCAGTTTACTGTTGCTCCCCCTCAACATTTGCACTACTAGATGAATCATCATTATTTGCATCATCAGTATTTGGTGTTTCATCAGGATTTGATGGATCATCAGGATTTGGTGACCCATCAGTATCTGATGAACTGACAGGATCTGATTCAATTTCTTCAGGTTCCTTGGTAGCTTCATTTTCAAAAACCAATCTATCATGAGAGTCTTCATTCAAGCCAATTATCTTCTTATCATCAAAAGATACATGTATTGACTCCATGACAGTCATTGTTCTCAAATTAAAAACTCTAAAGGCTCTTGATGCAGGATAGCCTATGAAAATTCCCTCATCAACCTTTGTTTCAAATTTCCCTAGCTGTTCAGGATGAGTTCTGAGAACAAAACATTTACAGCCAAACACATGCAAATGCTTCAAACTTGGTTTCTTCTCCTTGAGAGATTGATAAGGAGTAACACCATGTTTGTTTATCAATGTGAGATTTTGTGTATAGCATGCTGTGTTGACTGCTTCTGCCCAGAAATATGTTGGCAATTTAGCTTCCTCAAACATAGTTCTACCAGCTTCAATAAGAGTTCTATTTTTCCTTTCAACTACTCCATTTTGCTGAGGTGTGCCAGGAGCAGAGAATTGTTGAATAATTCCTTTGTACTTGCAGAACTCTTCCATCTTTGAATTATTAAACTCAGTACCATTATCACTCCTCAGTATCTTGACTTTGTACTTTGTGGTTGTCTCAATCATTCTCACATGATCCAACTGTATTTCAGGAGTTTCATCTTTTTTGTGCAGAAAATACACCCAGGTGAATCTAGAATATTCATCAACAATTACAAGAGTGTACCGTTTCTTACTGATGGACATAATGTTGACTTGTCCAAATAGATCAAGATGCAGCATGTGATATGGTTCTTCAATAGAGGATTCTGATTTACTCTGAAATGTTGTCCTTCTTTGTTTAGCCTTTTGACAAGCATCACAGAGTCCATCAGGAGTATACAAATCTTTAGGTAATCTTCTCATTAAATCTTTCTTAACCAACTCATTGATATTGCTGAAGTTGAGATGAGAAAGCTTCTTGTGCCAATTCCAACTTTCATCTACTGATGCTTTACTGATGAGACATGTAGGGGAGTCATCAGTATTTGAGAGAATGTTTGCTTCATAAATGTTACCATGCTTGTAGCCAGTCAGAGCTATCTTTCCTGTTTCTTTACTGACTACTTCACAATGTGTGGAATAGAAGTTGACATGATAACCTCTGTCAGTGATTTGACTAATACTCAACAGGTTGTGTTTTAGTCCCTTCACTAGAGCTACTTTTTCAATGATGACATTTCCAATGATTATATTGCCATATCCCAAAGTTTGTCCAATGTTGCCATCTCCATAAGACACAGTTGGGCCAGCTTTTTCCTCATATTCTGATAACAGGGCTTTGTTTTCAGTCATGTGCACAGAACATCCACTATCCATGACTAACACATTTTCTTTTTACCCTGCAATCAGAATGATAAAACACTAGTTAGAATGTTTAGGAACCCACACTTGTTGGGTTCCTTTTTCATGCATTTTATTAATTTTAGCAACAGAAGACTTTTTGACTTTAGCAGTCCTGACAGGATTTACTCCATCAGGATTTGCTTTGTCAGTATCAGTATTAACAAAAGCATGCTTCAACTTGACATTCTTAAGGCTACCAGAATTTGCACTATTTTTAAATTTAGTTAATGGATCATAAAAGTTATAGCACAAATCATGATATTCTCCACATGTATATATAGAATGCCATTTACTTCCACAATGAAAACAGGAATTCTTTTTTTTATAAAATGCTGATCTATTCCTAACATCAGACCTAGGAATTTCAGTAACCTTCATTTTACTCTTTTTGCAATCAATAGCAAGATGATTAGAGTTACCACAGTTAAAACAACACTTTCTAGGTGCAATTGGGACATATTTATAACCATTTTCTTTATTAATCCCAATTTTACCATTCTTGTTTCTTTTGACACTAGGTTCCTTTTTCTTATCTGTAACCTCACAAATTTTATCCTTGAGTTGTTTCTGAGACAGTAAACCTACATTCTTAGTAACTTTATTCAAGACAGGTTTAGACTTTACAAGATTTACACTTTGAATAGAAGTACATCCCTTTTCAAAAATTGAATTGGAATCTTTATCAAAAACAAAATTAACAGGAGTAATCTTAGATTTGGTTTTGTCTATAACATGTCTATAGGTTTTTGGACTGACTGTCTCATCAATAACAATTTTCTCTTTCAATTCCTTATCTCCATGTGACTTATATCCTAGACACTCTTTCCAATTCTTAGAGGTATTAATCTCATGAAATTTTCTACCAGAATCTGTCCAGGTTCTGATTTTCTCTTTAGAATATTCTAGTTCCTTTTCAAGTGCAGTACATTTAAGTTTCATCTCTAAATACATGTGTTTAGCATTATCACATTCTATCTGTACTTTTTGCATATGAGAAAATTCAGCTTCTAGATGCTCATTTCTTTTCCTAAGTTCAGACATCTCAGATAAGATCCTAGTATTCTCAGCAGTTTGATTCTAAAGCTAATATGCAATGACTTTAGAAAACGTCTTAACTCAGAAGCATTATCAGTATCAAAATCAAAGACAGTATTTAGTACCTTATCATCAGGAATAACAGTTTCATCAGTATTGGCCATTAGGACATAGTTGACCACCTCAGTATCAGATTCTGAGGAAGAGTCCATCCAATCCTTGCTTGATGTGATGAGTGCCTTTGTCTTCTTGCACTCACTAGCAAAGTGTCCCATACCATTACACTTGTAGCATCTAATCTTTGACTTGTCAAATTTGCTACCCTTGCTGTTCTTTTTGATATACTTGTCTTTGTCTGTATTGAAGGTCTTTTTCTGGAAGTTACCTTGTCTTCTAGCCTTCCTGAACTTCATCTTTTTGAAGCCTCTGACAATCATAGCAACCATCTCTTCCATGTCTGAGTCAGAAGAGTCATCATCAGTATTGGCATCAGGATTGCCAATCTCTTGGAAAAAGATGTTCCGTTCAAGTTTGATGAGTCTTGTTTACATGCATTCGAGATTTTGAAGAAGAAATTGATTTCTGCTCCAGTTATTACAGCTCCTGATTGGAGCCAACCATTTGCTTTGATGTGCGATGCTAGTGATTTTGCGCTTGGGGCCGTTCTAGGCCAAAGGAAAGAAAAGGTGTTTCATGTTATTTATTATGCAAGCAAAACTCTTAATGATGCTCAGATGAATTACACCACCACTGAGAAGGAACTACTTGCTATTGTCTACGGGTTTGAAAAGTTTCGCTCTTATCTGCTTGGTACTAAGGTGACAGTTTATACGGATCATGCTGCTATTCGCTATCTCTTGGCGAAGAAAGATGCTAAGCCAAGATTGATTCGTTGGGTTCTTCTGTTGGAGAATCAGGTAGCGGACCATCTCTCTAGATTGGAAGATCATGGGAAGTCACCTAAAGATAATACGGTTATTAATGAGTTTTTTCCGGATGAGCAACTATTCAGTGTGGAAGATGTTGAACCATGGTATGCCGACATTGTGAATTATCTAGTAAGTAACTGGGATCTTTCAAGTGCACTTGCGTGTAATGGGTAATGAGTTTCAGAATCCTACTCAACGCTTGCCACCTGCTAAAGTGGCTGGAGTACTTGAATTGGATGCAGCTACTGCTATTGCTGCTCAACTCAAGGCGTTGACAATGAAGGTAGATTCCCTTTCTAATCATGGGACTAACCAGGTTGCTATGGTGTGTGAATTGTGTGCAGGGGCTCATGACACGAATCTGTGTGCTATCTCATCTGAATCAGCACAGTTTGTTAGTAATTTTCAAAGAGCTCAGCAGCCAGTGCCTAATGCTTATCATCCCAACAATCGGAATCATCCTAATTTCAGTTGGAGCAACAATCAGGGTGGTGTTCAGCAACCACAGAATCAGCAGTTCAATGCAAGGCCATATCATCAGAACTATCAACAACCACCTTATGCTCCAAGGCAAACATTCAATCCACCTGGATTTCAACCATCTCAAGGGAATTCTTTGAATCAGTCTGAGAAGTCTGAACTGGAAGAGCTGCGAATGATGTATAAGAGTCAGGCGGTGTCATTGAAAACTTTAGAGAATCAGATTGGCCAACTAGCCAATGCATTGCTGAACCGTCAACCAGGAACGCTTCCGAGTGACACAGAGATGAATCCAGGCAAGAAAGATCACAAGGAACAGGTCCAGGCAGTAACCTTACGATCGGGGAAGATTCTACAAGGTCAGAACGAAGAAAATTCAGCCGAGGAAAAGAATGATAATCTTGACGATGGGTTCGATTCCGTTCCTGATTTGGTACCTAATGCTACTCCCTCGACTCCTAAAACTGTTAGGACTGATAATTCTCAGAAGGAAGTAGAAGAAAAGGTGTTTCCACCTCCTCCATTCCCAAAACGAGTTCAAAGGCAAAAGTTTGACAAGCAGTTTGCTAAGTTCTTGGATGTCTTCAAGAAGCTTCAGATTAACATACCATTTGCAGAGGCTCTTGAGCAAATGCCGAGCTATGCGAAGTTTATGAAGGGCATTCTTTCAAAGAAATTGAAACTTGAGGAGCTAGAGACAGTTGCATTGACGGAAGAATGTAGTGCCATCTTGCAACAAAAGTTGCCACCTAAGTTGAAGGACCCTGGAAGCTTCACCATTCCATGTACTATTGGAAATCTCTCCTTCAGCAAATGTTTGTGTGATTTGGGTGCAAGCATTAATCTCATGCCCTTATCAGTTTTCATGCAACTTGGTCTTCCAGAACCAAATCCAACTACCATGACTCTGCAACTTGCGGACCGTTCAGTTACTTATCCTCGAGGAATAGTGGAGGATGTTTTGGTGAAGGTCGACAAGCTTATCTTTCCAGCCGACTTTGTGATTCTTGACTTTGAGGAAGACAAGAAGATCCCTATCATTCTGGGACGACCATTCTTGGCTACCGGTCGGACTCTGATTGATGTCCAAAAGGGAGAACTCACTATGAGGGTGCACGATCAAAATGTCACCTTTAATGTTTTCAATGCAATGAAGCTTCCAACTGACGAGGAAGTGTGTTTTAAAATTGATATGGTGGACAAGGTGGTTAACTCCGCAACTCAACACTTGATCAAAACCGATGTGTTGGAAAGAGTTCTTACTAATGACTTGGAGATTGAGAACGAAGAGGATGAACAACAATTGCAATATCTTAATGCAACTCCATGGAAGAAGTTTGAGATTCCTTTTGAATCTTTGGGGTTGTCAGAGCTGAAGAAGTCTCATGTTAGACTAAAGCCATCAATCGAGGAAGCACCTAAATTGGAACTTAAGCCATTGCCTGAACATCTAAGGTATGCCTATCTTGGTGATTCTTCTACCTTACCTGTTATTATATCATCTAAGCTTTCAGGCATGGAAGAGGAAAAGCTATTGCGAATTTTAAGGGATTTCAAATCAGCCATTGGGTGGACTATAGCAGACATCAAGGGTATTAGTCCTTCTTACTGCATGCACAAAATTCCTTTGGAAGAGGGAGCTAAACCTACAATTGATAATCAAAGGAGACTGAATCCTGTTATGAAGGAAGTTGTGAAGAAGGAAATTCTTAAATGGCTTGATGCAGGCATTATCTATCCGATCTCTGATAGTTCTTGGGTGAGTCCGGTGCAATGTGTGCCTAAGAAGGGGGGCATGACAGTGGTGACTAATGAAAAGAACGAGCTCATTCCTACTCGAACAGTAACTGGTTGGAGGATTTGCATGGATTATCGAAAGTTGAACAAGGCTACTCGGAAAGATCATTTTCCACTTCCGTTCATTGATCAGATGCTCGACAGATTGGCTGGACATCAGTACTATTGCTTGCTTGATGGGTATTCTGGTTACAATCAGATTTGCATAGCGCCCGAGGATCAAGAGAAGACTACATTCACTTGTCCATTTGGTACATTTGCATTTAGACGTGTTTCTTTCGGGTTGTGTGGAGCACCAGCTACCTTTCAGCGATGCATGATGGCCATTTTTTCTGACATGATTGGAATTAATGTGGAAGTATTCATGGACGATTTCTCAGTCTTTGGGGACTCTTTTGATGAGTGCTTGGGAAACTTGAGTTTGGTTCTAAGGCGTTGTGTGGAGACAAATCTGGTTTTAAATTGGGAAAAGTGCCATTTCATGGTACAAGAAGGTGTCATTCTGGGACACAAGGTTTCGTGTAAAGGTTTGGAAGTTGACAAGGCAAAGGTGGCAACTATTGAGAACCTTCCTGCCCCTGTTTCAGTCAAGGGTATTCGCAGCTTTCTTGGTCATGCGGGGTTCTACAGGCGTTTCATAAAAGATTTCTCAAAAATTTCTAAGCCACTTTGCAATCTCTTGGAAAAAGATGTTCCGTTCAAGTTTGATGAGTCTTGTTTACATGCATTCGAGATTTTGAAGAAGAAATTGATTTCTGCTCCAGTTATTACAGCTCCTGATTGGAGCCAACCATTTGCTTTGATGTGCGATGCTAGTGATTTTGCGCTTGGGGCCGTTCTAGGCCAAAGGAAAGAAAAGGTGTTTCATGTTATTTATTATGCAAGCAAAACTCTTAATGATGCTCAGATGAATTACACCACCACTGAGAAGGAACTACTTGCTATTGTCTACGGGTTTGAAAAGTTTCGCTCTTATCTGCTTGGTACTAAGGTGACAGTTTATACGGATCATGCTGCTATTCGCTATCTCTTGGCGAAGAAAGATGCTAAGCCAAGATTGATTCGTTGGGTTCTTCTGTTGGAGAATCAGGTAGCGGACCATCTCTCTAGATTGGAAGATCATGGGAAGTCACCTAAAGATAATACGGTTATTAATGAGTTTTTTCCGGATGAGCAACTATTCAGTGTGGAAGATGTTGAACCATGGTATGCCGACATTGTGAATTATCTAGTAAGTAACTGGGATCTTTCAAGTGCACTTGCGTGTAATGGGTAATGAGTTTCAGAATCCTACTCAACGCTTGCCACCTGCTAAAGTGGCTGGAGTACTTGAATTGGATGCAGCTACTGCTATTGCTGCTCAACTCAAGGCGTTGACAATGAAGGTAGATTCCCTTTCTAATCATGGGACTAACCAGGTTGCTATGGTGTGTGAATTGTGTGCAGGGGCTCATGACACGAATCTGTGTGCTATCTCATCTGAATCAGCACAGTTTGTTAGTAATTTTCAAAGAGCTCAGCAGCCAGTGCCTAATGCTTATCATCCCAACAATCGGAATCATCCTAATTTCAGTTGGAGCAACAATCAGGGTGGTGTTCAGCAACCACAGAATCAGCAGTTCAATGCAAGGCCATATCATCAGAACTATCAACAACCACCTTATGCTCCAAGGCAAACATTCAATCCACCTGGATTTCAACCATCTCAAGGGAATTCTTTGAATCAGTCTGAGAAGTCTGAACTGGAAGAGCTGCGAATGATGTATAAGAGTCAGGCGGTGTCATTGAAAACTTTAGAGAATCAGATTGGCCAACTAGCCAATGCATTGCTGAACCGTCAACCAGGAACGCTTCCGAGTGACACAGAGATGAATCCAGGAAAGAAAGATCACAAGGAACAGGTCCAGGCAGTAACCTTACGATCGGGGAAGATTCTACAAGGTCAGAACGAAGAAAATTCAGCCGAGGAAAAGAATGATAATCTTGACGATGGGTTCGATTCCGTTCCTGATTTGGTACCTAATGCTACTCCCTCGACTCCTAAAACTGTTAGGACTGATAATTCTCAGAAGGAAGTAGAAGAAAAGGTGTTTCCACCTCCTCCATTCCCAAAACGAGTTCAAAGGCAAAAGTTTGACAAGCAGTTTGCTAAGTTCTTGGATGTCTTCAAGAAGCTTCAGATTAACATACCATTTGCAGAGGCTCTTGAGCAAATGCCGAGCTATGCGAAGTTTATGAAGGGCATTCTTTCAAAGAAATTGAAACTTGAGGAGCTAGAGACAGTTGCATTGACGGAAGAATGTAGTGCCATCTTGCAACAAAAGTTGCCACCTAAGTTGAAGGACCCTGGAAGCTTCACCATTCCATGTACTATTGGAAATCTCTCCTTCAGCAAATGTTTGTGTGATTTGGGTGCAAGCATTAATCTCATGCCCTTATCAGTTTTCATGCAACTTGGTCTTCCAGAACCAAATCCAACTACCATGACTCTGCAACTTGCGGACCGTTCAGTTACTTATCCTCGAGGAATAGTGGAGGATGTTTTGGTGAAGGTCGACAAGCTTATCTTTCCAGCCGACTTTGTGATTCTTGACTTTGAGGAAGACAAGAAGATCCCTATCATTCTGGGACGACCATTCTTGGCTACCGGTCGGACTCTGATTGATGTCCAAAAGGGAGAACTCACTATGAGGGTGCACGATCAAAATGTCACCTTTAATGTTTTCAATGCAATGAAGCTTCCAACTGACGAGGAAGTGTGTTTTAAAATTGATATGGTGGACAAGGTGGTTAACTCCGCAACTCAACACTTGATCAAAACCGATGTGTTGGAAAGAGTTCTTACTAATGACTTGGAGATTGAGAACGAAGAGGATGAACAACAATTGCAATATCTTAATGCATCTCCATGGAAGAAGTTTGAGATTCCTTTTGAATCTTTGGGGTTGTCAGAGCTGAAGAAGTCTCATGTTAGACTAAAGCCATCAATCGAGGAAGCACCTAAATTGGAACTTAAGCCATTGCCTGAACATCTAAGGTATGCCTATCTTGGTGATTCTTCTACCTTACCTGTTATTATATCATCTAAGCTTTCAGGCATGGAAGAGGAAAAGCTATTGCGAATTTTAAGGGATTTCAAATCAGCCATTGGGTGGACTATAGCAGACATCAAGGGTATTAGTCCTTCTTACTGCATGCACAAAATTCCTTTGGAAGAGGGAGCTAAACCTACAATTGATAATCAAAGGAGACTGAATCCTGTTATGAAGGAAGTTGTGAAGAAGGAAATTCTTAAATGGCTTGATGCAGGCATTATCTATCCGATCTCTGATAGTTCTTGGGTGAGTCCGGTGCAATGTGTGCCTAAGAAGGGGGGCATGACAGTGGTGACTAATGAAAAGAACGAGCTCATTCCTACTCGAACAGTAACTGGTTGGAGGATTTGCATGGATTATCGAAAGTTGAACAAGGCTACTCGGAAAGATCATTTTCCACTTCCGTTCATTGATCAGATGCTCGACAGATTGGCTGGACATCAGTACTATTGCTTGCTTGATGGGTATTCTGGTTACAATCAGATTTGCATAGCGCCCGAGGATCAAGAGAAGACTACATTCACTTGTCCATTTGGTACATTTGCATTTAGACGTGTTTCTTTCGGGTTGTGTGGAGCACCAGCTACCTTTCAGCGATGCATGATGGCCATTTTTTCTGACATGATTGGAATTAATGTGGAAGTATTCATGGACGATTTCTCAGTCTTTGGGGACTCTTTTGATGAGTGCTTGGGAAACTTGAGTTTGGTTCTAAGGCGTTGTGTGGAGACAAATCTGGTTTTAAATTGGGAAAAGTGCCATTTCATGGTACAAGAAGGTGTCATTCTGGGACACAAGGTTTCGTGTAAAGGTTTGGAAGTTGACAAGGCAAAGGTGGCAACTATTGAGAACCTTCCTGCCCCTGTTTCAGTCAAGGGTATTCGCAGCTTTCTTGGTCATGCGGGGTTCTACAGGCGTTTCATAAAAGATTTCTCAAAAATTTCTAAGCCACTTTGCAATCTCTTGGAAAAAGATGTTCCGTTCAAGTTTGATGAGTCTTGTTTACATGCATTCGAGATTTTGAAGAAGAAATTGATTTCTGCTCCAGTTATTACAGCTCCTGATTGGAGCCAACCATTTGCTTTGATGTGCGATGCTAGTGATTTTGCGCTTGGGGCCGTTCTAGGCCAAAGGAAAGAAAAGGTGTTTCATGTTATTTATTATGCAAGCAAAACTCTTAATGATGCTCAGATGAATTACACCACCACTGAGAAGGAACTACTTGCTATTGTCTACGGGTTTGAAAAGTTTCGCTCTTATCTGCTTGGTACTAAGGTGACAGTTTATACGGATCATGCTGCTATTCGCTATCTCTTGGCGAAGAAAGATGCTAAGCCAAGATTGATTCGTTGGGTTCTTCTGTTGCAAGAATTTGACGTGGAAATCAAGGACAGAAAGGGGACGGAGAATCAGGTAGCGGACCATCTCTCTAGATTGGAAGATCATGGGAAGTCACCTAAAGATAATACGGTTATTAATGAGTTTTTTCCGGATGAGCAACTATTCAGTGTGGAAGATGTTGAACCATGGTATGCCGACATTGTGAATTATCTAGTAAGTAACATCATACCACCTGAGCTCTCTTATGCTCAAAAGAAAAAATTCTTACATGATGTCAAGCAGTATATTTGGGATGAGCCATTTTTGTTCAAGCAAGGAGTTGATCAGATTATTAGGCGTTGTGTTCCTTACAGTGAGACCGAGGCTATTCTTAGTGATTTTCATGCTACAGCTTATGGAGGCCATTATGCGGGTGAAAAGACAGCCACACGTATTCTGCAAGCAGGTTTCTATTGGCCGACTCTATTCAAGGATGCTCATCAGTTTGTGTTGAGATGTGATCGATGTCAACGAGTTGGTAATATTTCTCGTAGGGACGAGATGCCTCTTAATGTCATGTTGGAGGTAGAGATCTTTGACGTGTGGGGAATTGACTTCATGGGACCGTTCATTCCATCATGTGGTAATCAGTATATTCTGTTAGCTGTGGATTATGTGTCTAAGTGGGTGGAGGTAAAGGCACTTCCAACGAATGATGCTAAGGTGGTGCTTAATTTCCTTCACAAGAATATATTTACTCGGTTTGGCACTCCACGAGTTATCATCAGTGATGAAGGTACGCACTTTTGCAATCGGAAGTTTACATCTCTTATGGCACGCTACAATATCAATCATCGAGCTGCTACAGCTTATCATCCTCAAACCAATGGGCAAGCTGAAGTGTCTAATCGTGAAATTAAACGGATTCTTGAGAAGGTGGTAAGTCCTTCTAGGAAGGATTGGGCGTTGAAGAAGCTGAATTTTGATCTTACAGCAGCAGGTGAAAAGCGTATGGTTCAGTTGAATGAAATGGACGAGTTTCGATTGCAAGCTTATGAGAACAACAAGCTATATAAAGAGAAAGTCAAAAGGTGGCATGATCGTCGGTTGGTTCTTAAGACATTTATGCCCGGGCAATTGGTGTTGTTGTTCAACTCTCGACTTCGGTTATTTCCTGGGAAGTTGAAGTCACGTTGGTCAGGTCCATTCTCAGTTAAAACAGTTTTTCAGCATGGAGCAGTGGAGATTTTTGACAAGTCACCGGACCAGTCGTTCAAGGTCAATGGTCAGCGGTTAAGGCCATATTTTGGAGAGAAGTTGAATCGCGAAGTTGAGACCGCGGTTCTAATTTGCACAACGTAAGGAGATGGAGCTATGTCAAGCTCATGACTTAAAAAGAGCGCTTCGTGGGAGGCAACCCACTTGATTGTGTGATTGTATCGTTTTCTAAAAAAAAAAAAAAAAAAAAAAAAAAAAAAAAGAAAATTTTTTTTTCAGCAGAAGTTCTGGCGCGGCAGCGCCGTGCTGCAGTACATTTCTGGCGCGGCAGCGCCGTAGCGTCTGTTGAGAAAAAAAAAAGAAAAAAAAAACAGAAAATTTGAAAAAAATTGAAAAAAAAAAAGAGAAAGATTGTTGTTGTATTTAGTGGCCCATTACCTAAACCCATTACCCATTACACGCAAGTGCACGTGATCTCAAGTAATACAGATAGCAAATAAGGTTCGTTCCTACAGGGACTCGTTGTTTGTCTAGTTAATTCACTCACCAATGTATGATTATTATCCGATGCTAAAACAAATAATAAAGTGGATTTTTGTTATAACTATAATTAATCTAAGAATTATAACTAATTATCAACTACTTGAACTGGGATTTATATCAAATTACTTATGTGACTAAAACATGGGATTTCAACTTCATTAAACAATCCATCTAAAGTCTTCAATTCTCTAGCCCTTTCATGTGATTTGTTAATACCTGATCGAACACACAAAACTGATATAAGCCAACTTTCGTTGTACCAATACCATCCTAAATAATATCCACAATTAAGATAGAAATCACTTAGTCTCCCAATTATGCTTAGTCCTTATATGTCTATAAAGATTGAAAACATAATGGTTGAAGTACAAGCATTCAATTGATCACATAGTTGTCATAAAACGGTTAGAGTTACGACACTAATTACGAATGATATTCTCACGCATAAACCTATGCTAGCATGGCAAGTTCTAAACTCTTAGATCCACTTTCGCTTCAATAAGATTTAACACACAATTACAGGAGTTAGCTACTCTCCTATAACGAATTAAAACAACCATGATAGGATATCGCATCAATCACACTATAGGCATCGAGAAAATTCAACTAACAGACTTCATGAATAACTACGCTAAAACCCCATGACAACGAGTTAGTTCATAATCAAACTAATCGTCACCATGGGTTCTAATGTAAACATGATAGAAGAAAACGAATTATAACTGTTATAAATATCAAGGGTTTTAAAGAGTACACCCAAACCAAGCATCCACAAGCTAGAAAGAATACAAGAATAAATTGAACACTCTCTTCTTCCTTCTTCTTCGTGCTTTAAAACTCCGTATATAATATGTGGTATATGTCTCTCTTGTTCTCTAGGGTTTTCTTCTCTTTATATAGGCCTCCAGGTGCAAATAAGTCGTACTCAATTGAAATTTTATTTTATTTCTTGACAAATCAGCAAATCGGGTCAAAGCAGGAATTTTCGTCAGAAAGACCGGCGCTGCCGCGCCACAAATACAAAGGAGAGCGGCGCTGCCGCGCCAGAGATTTTCTGTACTGTTTTCCAGCGGCGCTGCCGCGCTATTCCCAAGCTTTAGCACGGCGCTGCCGCGCCATACCCCCTGGCCAGGAATATGATTTTTTCCCATTTCTTCATTTAAGCTCCAAATTGCATTCCGATTGCTCCGCTACACTCCTAGTACACCTGTGATAAATATACCTGCACAATACCCTTAAAAGAGATCAAAAATACCACAACTCGAGTACAAACATTCGTTTTAAGCCATACGGAGACGTTCTAAGTGAATAAAATACCCACTTATCACACCCCCAAACTTAAACCGTTGCTCGTCCTCGAGCATAAACAAACTACCACTTCCGTAGGTGATCACGGTTGCATTTGGCATATGCAACAAGCCCTTTAAACCCCTAGGCAGCCCTAGTGGACGAGTAAGGTCTCGTGAGGGCCTATAGCGAATGTACCCACAAAATCCATCTACTCATGCAACTAACAATGCAATGCATGTATGCAACTATATGGAAATGCAACGATCCCTTCAAACCAACCAAAACCAATCAACAAGCCAACATCTCAAAGAACAAAGTCTTCCAAACAGAGTTCGACCAAATTCCCATCGACCAACAAGACAAACACAGAAACGTGCGTGTGTGCGATGCTCACCAATATACTCCCAAACTAAATCAAGACCATACCTATTCTTCACCAAAACAACCACAAGCTTACAAACAGAATGAACACTAGACACAAGAACTCTTAAGAGACACCTTCGCAGTCCATCTGAGTTAGACAAGAATTCATGCTTTATTACACAAAAACAACTACACACAACACACATGCTTATTTGACCGTGCAATGGATGAGTCCTCGGAAGGATTATACAATAATACCCATTTAACGAGCTTTAGGTCAGCGGATCCCAGACCGGAAAAGTCTTAGGTCACTAGGCACAAAGTCCCCTAGAACTTAATTGCTCGAGTATTAAAGAGCTCAACCTGATCAATTCTGCATAAACACAAAACAAACACAACTTTTTTTTTCTTTTTTAACTTTTTTTTTTTTCTTCTTTTTTTTTCAACAATTTCGGAATGAGTGCTCTTTGCCTTTTTCTCATCCCACCCTAGACTACTCATCTTTTCAATGAGCCGGCTACTAGCCATTTGACGCCTAGCCTTTATTACAACTAGCATGAAATCCCTGGTTTCCCCCAAACTTATACATAAGTGCTTCTTCATTTTCAAGAATCTAGCCAACATTCTAAATGTAAGCAAGTGGTTAAATTCTAACACCAAACAAGCATGGTCTGATCAAATCTAAAAGCAACCAATGAGACTTGTGAATTTACAATTGTTTCTGGCATGCAAGTCAATTTCTTAGGAACTTAATCAGCTCTCTATTCATCATAACCACACTCCCATCAACATCGACTCACTAACGGAAATAGTCAAGACCTACGGGATCATGAAATATGCATGCAACTAAAATGGACTCACATGATAAATAAAAACTATGCAAACAGAATGCCCTATATGACATGAACATGCAAAACTACGAATAAACTACAACTACACATGCAATATGAATCCTACATGAATCCTACATGAGACACACACTAACACTACCAACCCACACATCACCCCCAAACTTAAAATATTCAATGTCCCCATTGAATGTAAGTAAATACAAGGAATAGTAGGAAACATACCTAAAAATACCGAAACACGTGGGTTGCCTCCCACGCAGCGCTTGTTTAGAGTCAATTAGCTTGACTACGTCCAAGTCTCCATTAAGGATGATAATAGTTGGCCTGGTCATCTCTTCGTGAGACTTCATCGTCATCACGGCGGCACACTTTCTGCCCCTTCTCCTCGCTTGGCCTAGTCGTATAACAACTATGTCCTATTCCAATGCCTTCATCGGTTGACCCAAAATTTGTCAATTTGTAGAACAACACACATTTGCGGGCTTCGCTTGAATATAATGGAGGAGGGTAAATGTAAGTTGTTGAAGCCTTTGGTTCCTCAAAGAGAACTTCCTCCAATGGCTCTAATGCGCTACCTCCATCTTTATACTCTGAGACAAGTAGAAGACCTGCATCTTTCCCATGGTCATCAGCCTCTTGGTACGCACATACCAATTCTTGAAATTTGTGTAGCTCATTAGTGTCTGTCCCATATAGTGCCCTTTCCAAATCATCCACCATACTAGCATGATCAAATTCTTCACATGGCTTGTGAACGCTCACCTCACCTTGGAATTTGCCTTCTTCAATTATGCATACAGTACCTTGCTCCAAGTCACCATTATTTCCTGGAATTGCCTCTAGGATGATTCGTTGATTCTCTTGTTTCAAGGCTCTCACAGCTCGAGCAACTAGTGGCTCTATACCACCTGAGCTCTCTTATGCTCAAAAGAAAAAATTCTTACATGATGTCAAGCAGTATATTTGGGATGAGCCGTTTTTGTTCAAGCAAGGAGTTGATCAGATTATTAGGCGTTGTGTTCCTTACAGTGAGACCGAGGCTATTCTTAGTGATTTTCATGCTATAGCTTATGGAGGCCATTATGCGGGTGAAAAGACAGCCACACGTATTCTGCAAGCAGGTTTCTATTGGCCGACTCTATTCAAGGATGCTCATCAGTTTGTGTTGAGATGTGATCGATGTCAACGAGTTGGTAATATTTCTCGTAGGGACGAGATGCCTCTTAATGTCATGTTGGAGGTAGAGATCTTTGACGTGTGGGGAATTGACTTCATGGGACCGTTCATTCCATCATGTGGTAATCAGTATATTCTGTTAGCTGTGGATTATGTGTCTAAGTGGGTGGAGGTAAAGGCACTTCCAACGAATGATGCTAAGGTGGTGCTTAATTTCCTTCACAAGAATATATTTACTCGGTTTGGCACTCCACGAGTTATCATCAGTGATGAAGGTACGCACTTTTGCAATCGGAAGTTTACATCTCTTATGGCACGCTACAATATCAATCATCGAGCTGCTACAGCTTATCATCCTCAAACCAATGGGCAAGCTGAAGTGTCTAATCGTGAAATTAAACGGATTCTTGAGAAGGTGGTAAGTCCTTCTAGGAAGGATTGGGCTTTGAAGCTTGATGAAGCAGTGTGGGCTTATCGGACGGCCTATAAAACACCTTTGGGAATGTCACCATTTCAGCTTGTGTATGGAAAAGCATGTCATCTTCCAGCTGAGTTAGAACACAAGGCTTATTGGGCGTTGAAGAAGCTGAATTTTGATCTTACAGCAGCAGGTGAAAAGCGTATGGTTCAGTTGAATGAAATGGACGAGTTTCGATTGCAAGCTTATGAGAACAACAAGCTATATAAAGAGAAAGTCAAAAGGTGGCATGATCGTCGGTTGGTTCTTAAGACATTTGTGCCCGGGCAATTGGTGTTGTTGTTCAACTCTCGACTTCGGTTATTTCCTGGGAAGTTGAAGTCACGTTGGTCAGGTCCATTCTCAGTTAAAACAGTTTTTCAGCATGGAGCAGTGGAGATTTTTGACAAGTCACCGGACCAGTCGTTCAAGGTCAATGGTCAGCGGTTAAAGCCATATTTTGGAGAGAAGTTGAATCGCGAAGTTGAGACCGCGGTTCTAATTTGCACAACGTAAGGAGATGGAGCTATGTCAAGCTCATGACTTAAAAAGAGCGCTTCGTGGGAGGCAACCCACTTGATTGTGTGACTGTACCGTTTTCTAAAAAAAAAAAAAAAAAAAAAAAATAGGAAAAAAAATTTTCAGCAGAAGTTCTGGCGCGGCAGCGCCGTGCTGCAGTACATTTCTGGCGCGGCAGCGCCGTAGCGTCTGTTGAGAAAAAAAAAAGAAAAAAAAACAGAAAATTTGAAAAAAATTGAAAAAAAAAAGAGAAAGATTGTTGTTGTATTTAGTGGCCCATTACCTAAACCCATTACCCATACCCACTAACCCTAAACTCCTCTATATAAACCCACATCCCATAACCCTACCTATACAACCTATACATACACTACTTACAAATCTCACAAATTCTCAAACACTCTAAACACTTTCTTCCATTCAATTCAATGGCATCCAAGCGACAAAGGGTTGTAATTGGTGGTGGTAGTGAGGGCGCTAGTGGTAGTGGGGCTGGTGGAAGGCACCCTCGTTCTTCTTCTTCATCTGATTCTGGGGGAGCCAATGGTGGACCTCAATTTGTTTCTAATGAGGCTCGGGATGCTTATAATGAGTTGTTGGGGCGTCCTATTGCCCGTGAGAGAGGTCTTTTGCCTACGGCATCGGATGGGTATATGTTGGAGAATATTTCGGAGAGAGGTTGGGAGCTATTTTGTGAGGCTCCGGAGCCGGTTCCGATGATGGTGGTTCGCGAGTTTTATGCGAACGCTAGTGTGGATAGGAATGGAATTAGCCAAGTTCGTGGGTTTCGTGTGGATTATCGGCCGCGTGCTATTCGTCGTGTTCTTGTTCTTCCGGCTCGTAGGAGGAATCAAGAGGATTGGTCAGGGAGGACTCGCGAAACTGTGGACCTTCAGGATATTATTCAGCGGTTGTGTGTTCCAGGGACACAGTGGACCGTGAGGCGTGGCACTACTGAGCCTACTTCGTTTATGTCGACGGCTCTGAATCAGTATGCGCGTACTTGGCACTTGTTCATTTGTGCTAACCTCATCCCTACTAGGCATTCTAATGATGGCAGCCAATGAGTTTCAGAATCCTACTCAACGCTTGCCACCTGCTAAAGTGGCTGGAGTACTTGAATTGGATGCAGCTACTGCTATTGCTGCTCAACTCAAGGCATTGACAATGAAGGTAGATTCCCTTTCTAATCATGGGACTAACCAGGTTGCTATGGTGTGTGAATTGTGTGCAGGAGCTCATGACACGAATCTGTGTGCTATCTCAGCTGAATCCGCACAGTTTGTTAGTAATTTTCAAAGAGCTCAGCAACCAGCACCTAATGTGTATCATCCCAACAATCGGAATCATCCTAATTTCAGTTGGAGCAACAATCAGGGTGGTGTTCAGCAACCACAAAATCAACATTTCAATGCAAGGCAATATAATCAGAACTATCAACCACCACCTTATGCTCCAAGGCAACCATTCATTCCACCGGGATTTCAACCATCTCAAGGGAATTCATTGAATCAGTCTGAGAAGTCTGAATTGGAAGAGCTTCGAATGATGTACAAGAGTCAGGCGGTGTCATTGAAAACTTTAGAGAATCAGATTGGGCAACTAGCCAATGCATTGTTGAACCGTCAACCAGGAACGCTTCCGAGTGACACAGAGATGAATACAGGCAAGAAAGATCACAAGGAACAGGTCTAGGCAGTAACCTTACGATCGGGGAAGATTCTGCAAGGTCAGAACGAAGAAAAGTCAGCCGAGGAAAAAACTGAAAATTCTGATCAGTTAGTACGGCGCGGCAGCGCCGATGCCCAGTACAAAAACGGCGCGGCAGCGCCGGCCCTTCTGGAAGAAAAAAGTGATTTTGACGCTGGGGTCGATTCTGTTCCTGATTTGGTACCTAATGCTACTCTCTCGACTCACGTAACTGGGAAGAATGAAAATTCTCGGAAAGTAGTAGAAGAAAAGGTGTTTCCACCTCCTCCATTCCCAAAACGAGTTCAAAGGCAAAAGTTTGACAAGCAGTTTGCTAAGTTCTTGGATGTCTTCAAGAAGCTTCAGATTAACATACCATTTGCAGAGGCTCTTGAGCAAATGCCGAGCTATGCGAAGTTTATGAAGGGCATTCTTTCGAAGAAATTGAAACTTGAGGAGCTAGACACCGTTGCTTTGACAGAGGAGTGTAGTGCAGTTCTACAACAGAAATTGCCACCGAAGCTTAAAGATCCGGGAAGTTTTACCATACCTTGCACTATTGGCAATCAACTTTTCAGCAAATGCTTATGTGATTTGGGAGCTAGCATTAATCTCATGCCAATGTCTGTTTTTAAGCAACTTGGGTTGCCTGAGCCGAAACCAGTTAATATGACCTTACAGTTGGCTGATCGGTCGATCACATATCCGAGGGGTATAGTGGAGGATGTCTTGGTAAAGGTGGATAAGCTGATTTTTCCTGCTGATTTTGTTATTCTTGACTTTGAGGAAGACAAGAAGATCCCTATCATCTTGGGACGACCATTCTTGGCTACAGGTCGGACTCTTATTGATGTCCAAAAGGGAGAACTCACAATGAGGGTGAGTAATCAAAAGGTCATCTTTAATGTGTTCAAGGCTATGAAATTTCCGACAGAGGAGGAAGAGTGTTTTAGCTTGAAGATGGTTGATACGGGTCAGAGAAAGGAGTTCGATCAGCTGTTGAGCAAAAATTCGGACATGCACAAGTTCGAGCATCACATCAGTGATTCCATTGACAATTCTTCCATTCGAGATCTTTCGAATGTCAAGCTTGGAAAACTTCCACCACATTTGAAGTATGTCCTTCTGAATGATGAGTTGGTGATTTTTAAAGAGTGTGAAGATAATGTGTTGAGAAGGTGGAACAAGGATGATGAGGTAAAAGATTGTTCTTATCAATCGACGGAGAAGCATAAACACCTTAGAGGTGTAAAGAAGAAAAAGAAAAAATCGATTGGTGGAAAAGTCAAGGTGAAGTTTGATTTGGAAAAGATGTGGGAAGAAAGCAAGAAGGTTATCAAACAATGGGTGAATGGTCCTTCTGCTAAGGACAAGTCAAATGCGATCTTCGAGCCACCATGATTTGATTCACATTTGTCCGGCTAAATGACATTAACGACAGCGCTTCGTGGGAGGCAACCCATGTGTTAGGTATGTTTCTACTATCTTTCTTATTACCTTCAATGAGGACATTGAATATGTTAAGTTTGGGGGTGATGTATGGGTTTGTATAGTTAGTGTGTGTCTCATGTAGGATTCATATTGCATGTGTAGTTGTAGTTTATTCGTAGTTTTGCATGTTCATGTCATATAGGGCATTCTGTTTGCATAGTTTTTATTTATCATGTGAGTCCATTTTAGTTGCATGCATATTTCATGATCCCGTAGGACTTGACTATTTCCGTTGGTGAGTCAATGTTGATTGGAGTGTGGTTGTGATGAATAGAGAGCTGATTAAGTTCCTAAGAAATTGACTTGCATGCCAGAAACAATTGTAAATTCACAAGTCTCATTGGTAGCTTTTGAATTTGATCAGACCATGCTTGTTTGGTGTTAGAATTTAACCACTTGCTTACATTTAGAATGTTGGCTAGATTCTTGAAAACGAAGGAGCACTTATGTATAAGTTTGGGGGAAACCAGGGATTTCATGCTAGTTGTAATAAAGGCTAGGCGTCAAATGGCTAGTAGCCGGCTCATTGAAAAGATGAGTAGTCTAGGGTGGGATGAGAAAAAGGCAAAGAGCACTCATTCCGAAATTGTTGAAAAAAAAAAAAAAAAAAAAAAAAAAAAAAAAAAAAAGAGAAAAGTTGAAAAAGAAAAAAAAAAGTGGTGTTTGTTTTGTGTTTATGCAGAATTGATCAGGGTGAGCTCTTTAGTACTCGAGCAAGTAAGTTCTTTGGGGACTTTGTGCCTAGTGACCTAAGACTTTTCCGGTCTGGGATCCGCTGACCTAAAGCTCGTTAAATGGGTATTATTGTATAATCCTTCCGAGGACTCATCCATTGCACGGTCAAATAAGCATGTGTGTTGTGTGTAGTTGTTTTTGTGTAATAAAGCATGAATTCTTGTCTAACTCAGATGGACTGCGAAGGTGTCTCTTAAGAGTTCTTGTGTCTAGTGTTCATTCTGTTTGTAAGCTTGTGGTTGTTTTGGTGAAGAATAGGTATGGTCTTGATTTAGTTTGGGAGTATATTGGTGAGCATCGCACACACGCACGTTTCTGTGTTTGTCTTGTTGGTCGATGGGAATTTGGTCGAACTCTGTTTGGAAGACTGTGTTCTTTGAGATGTTGGCTTGTTGATTGGTTTTGGTTGGTTTGAAGGGATCGTTGCATTTTCATATTAGTTGCATACATGCATTGCATTGTTAGTTGCATGAGTAGATGGATTTTGTGGGTACATTCGCTATAGGCCCTCACGAGACCTTACTCGTCCACTAGGGCTGCCTAGGGGTTTAAAGGGCTTGTTGCATATGCCAAATGCAACCGTGATCACCTACGGAAGTGGTACTAGTTAGTTGTATATAGTTATATTATTTATGCTTGAGGACAAGCATCGGTTTAAGTTTGGGGGTGTGATAAGTGGATTTTTAATCCACTTGGAATGCTTCATATCGGCTTAAATTGATGACTTGAACTCAAGTATGTGGTGTGTTTAATGTGTTTTCATTAAGTTTTGCAGAACCAAGAGTTGGAGGTTAATTTGATTAAAATTCGGATTTTCCGGGTAGGTTGCGCAGTCTTCACTGTTTTGGCCATATCTGGAGTTCTACAAGTCCGATTCTGACGATCTTACAGCTCACGCGAAGAGGACAACATTTTCTATTTCCTGGACAGAAGGTACGGCGCGGCATCGCCGTGTTTAAGCTTGTCTATGGCGCGGCAGCGCCGCTGGAAAACAGTGCAGAAAATCTCTGGCGCGGCAGCGCCGCTCCCCTATGTAATTGTGGCGCGGCAGCGCCGGTCTTTCTGACGAAAATTCCTGCTTTGACCCGATTTGCTGATTTGTCAAGAAATAAAATAAAATTTCGATTGAGTACGACTTGTTTTGCACCGGGAGGCTTATATAAAGAGAAGAAAACCCTAGAGAAAGGGAGAGAGAGACACATACCACATATTATATACGGAGTTTTAAAGCACGAAGAAGCAAGGAAGAAGATAGTTTTCAATTTATTCTTGTATTCTTTCTATCTTGTGGATGCTTGGATTTGGTGTATTCTTTAGAACCCTTGTTATTTATTCAATATAATTCGTTTTCTTTCAATGATGTTTTCATTAGAACCCATGATGACGATTAGTTTGATTATGAACTAACTCGTTGTCATGGGGTTTTAGCGGATTTATTCATGAAGTTTATTTGTTGAATTTTCTCGATGCCTATAGTGTGATTGATGCGATATCCTATCATGGTTGTTTTAATTCGTTATAGGAGAGTAGCTAACTCCTGTAATTGTGTGTTAAATCTTATTGAAGCGAAAGTGGATCTAAGAGTTTAGAACTTGCCATGCTAGCATAGGTTTATGCGTGAGAATATCATTCGTAATTAGTGTCGTAACTCTAACCGTTTTATGACAACTATGTGATCAATTGAATGCTTGTACTTCAACCATTATGTTTTCAATCTTTATAGACATATAAGGACTAAGCATAATTGGGAGACTAAGTGATTTCTATCTTAATTGTGGATATTATTTAGGATGGTATTGGTACAACGAAAGTTGGCTTATATCAGTTTTGTGTGTTCGATCAGGTATTAACAAATCACATGAAAGGGCTAGAGAATTGAAGACTTTAGATGGATTGTTTAATGAAGTTGAAATCCCATGTTTTAGTCACATAAGTAATTTGATATAAATCCCAGTTCAAGTAGTTGATAATTAGTTATAATTCTTAGATTAATTATAGTTATAACAAAAATCCACTTTATTATTTGTTTTAGCATCGGATAATAATCATACATTGGTGAGTGAATTAACTAGACAAACAACGAGTCCCTGTAGGAACGAACCTTATTTGCTATCTGTATTACTTGAGATCACGTGCACTTGCGTGTTGAGTTTGGTCGTAACAAGTTTATGAAAAACTTGTTCACACAATATCACGCAAGTATACGCGGTCACAAGTAATATAAGAATAAGTAGAGTTCGTTCCCACAGAGACTACTATGGTTATTATAGTTATGCACTTATGCAACAATGTATGGCTATCGTTCAATGCTAAGACAAGTATCAAATTGTGTTTTGATTAACTAAATTAACTAAACAAATTATCAAGACTATATTAAACTAAAGATTGCTGATATATTACTTATGAGAATAAAACATGGGATCCTAACTTCATTAAACAATCCATCTATAGTTTCCAATTCTCTAGCCTTTTCATGTGATTTATTAATACCTGATCGAACACACAAAACTGATATAAGCCAACTTTCGTTGCACAAATACCATCCTAAATAATATCCACAATAAAGATAGAAATCACTTAGTCTTCCAATTATGCTTAGTCCCTATATGTCTATAAATATTGAAAACATAATGGTTGAAGTACAAGCATTCAATTGATCACATAGTCGTCATAAAACGGTTAGAGTTACGACACTAATTACGAATGATATTCTCACGCATAAACCTATGCTAGCATGGCAAGTTCTAAACTCTTAAATCCACTTTCGCTTCAATAAGAATTAACACACAATTACAGGAGTTAGCTACTCTCCTATAACGAATTAAAACAACCATGATAGGATATCGCATCAATCACACTATAGGCATCGAGAAAATTCAACAAATAAACTTCATGAATAAATCCGCTAAAACCCCATGACAACGAGTTAGTTCATAATCAAACTAATCGTCACCATGGGTTCTAATGTAAACATGATTGAAGAAAACAAATCAATATTGGAATAATTATCAAAGGTTCTAAGATTACACCCAAACCAAGCATCCACAAGCTAGAATACAAGAATAATTGAAAACTATCTTCTTCCTTGCTTCTTCGTGCTTTAAAACTCCGTATATAATATGCGGTATGTGTCTCCTTTATCTCTAGGGTTTTCTTCTCTTTATATAGGCCTCCAGGTGCCAACAAGTCGTACTGAATGGAAATTTTGACTTCAACTCGAAAAATCAGCAAAGCGGGTCAAAACAGGAAATTTCGTCAGACAGACCGGCGCTGCCGCGCCAGGATTGTATAGGATAACGGCGCTGCCGCGCCAGAGAATTGCTGCTTCTTTTTCCCACGGCGCTGCCGCGCCATAAACAAGCTTAAACACGGCGCTGCCGCGCCGTGCCTTCTGTCCAGAATTATAGAAAATGTTGTCCTCTTCGCGTGAGCTGTAAGATCGTCAGAATCGGACTTGTAGAACTCCAGATATGGCCAAAACAGTGAAGACTGCGCAACCTACCCGGAAAATCCGAATTTTAATCAAATTAACCTCCAACTCTTGGTTCTGCAAAACTTAATGAAAACACATTAAACACACCACATACTTGAGTTCAAGTCATCAATTTAAGCCGATATGAAGCGTTCCAAGTGGATTAAAAATCCACTTATCACACCCCCAAACTTAAACCGATGCTTGTCCTCAAGCATAAATAATATAACTATATACAACTAATTAGTACCACTTCCGTAGGTGATCACGGTTGCATTTGGCATATGCAACAAGCCCTTTAAACCCCTAGGCAGCCCTAGTGGACGAGTAAGGTCTCGTGAGGGCCTATAGCGAATGTACCCACAAAATCCATCTACTCATGCAACTAACAATGCAATGCATGTATGCAACTAATATGAAAATGCAACGATCCCTTCAAACCAACCAAAACCAATCAACAAGCCAACATCTCAAAGAACAAAGTCTTCCAAACAGAGTTCGACCAAATTCCCATCGACCAACAAGACAAACACAGAAACGTACAGAAACGTGCGTGTGTGCGATGCTCACCAATATACTCCCAAACTAAATCAAGACCATACCTATTCTTCACCAAAACAACCACAAGCTTACAAACAGAATGAACACTAGACACAAGAACTCTTAAGAGACACCTTCGCAGTCCATCTGAGTTAGACAAGAATTCATGCTTTATTACACAAAAACAACTACACACAACACACATGCTTATTTGACCGTGCAATGGATGAGTCCTCGGAAGGATTATACAATAATACCCATTTAACGAGCTTTAGGTCAGCGGATCCCAGACCGGAAAAGTCTTAGGTCACTAGGCACAAAGTCCCCAAAGAACTTACTTGCTCGAGTACTAAAGAGCTCACCCTGATCAATTCTGCATAAACAAAAAACAAACACAACTTTTTTTTTCTTTTTTAACTTTTCTTTTTTTTCTTCTTCTTTTTTTTTTTCAACAATTTCGGAATGAGTGCTCTTTGCCTTTTTCTCATCCCACCCTAGACTACTCATCTTTTCAATGAGCCGGCTACTAGCCATTTGATGCCTAGCCTTTATTACAACTAGCATGAAATCCCTGGTTTCCCCCAAACTTATACATAAGTGCTTCTTCATTTTCAAGAATCTAGCCAACATTCTAAATGTAAGCAAGTGGTTAAATTCTAACACCAAACAAGCATGGTCTGATCAAATCTAAAAGCAACCAATGAGACTTGTGAATTTACAATTGTTTCTGGCATGCAAGTCAATTCTTAGGAACTTAATCAACCCTCTATTCATCACAACCACACTCCCATCAACATCGACTCACTAACGGAAATAGTCAAGACCTACGGGATCATGAAATATGCATGCTATGCAAATGCAACTAAATGGACTCACATAATAGATAAACAAAAATGCAAAACAGAATGCTCTATATGACATAAACATGCAAAACTACGAATGAACTACAACTACATATGCAATATGAATCCTACATGAATCCTACATGAGACACACACTAACACTACCAACCCACACATCACCCCCAAACTTAAAATATTCAATGTCCCCATTGAACGTAAGTAAATACAAGGAATAGTAGGAAACATACCTAAAAATACCGAAACACATGGGTTGCCTCCCACGCAGCGCTTGTTTAGAGTCAATTAGCTTGACTACGTCCAAGTCTCCATTAAGGATGATAATAGTTGGCCTGGTCATCTCTTCGTGAGACTTCATCGTCATCACGGCGGCACACTTTCTGCCCCTTCTCCTCGCTTGGCCTAGTCGTATAACAACTATGTCCTATTCCAATGCCTTCATCGGTTGACCCAAAATTTGTCAATTTGTAGAACAACACACATTTGCGGGCTTCGCTTGAATATAATGGAGGAGGGTAAATGTAAGTTGTTGAAGCCTTTGGTTCCTCAAAGAGAACTTCCTCCAATGGCTCTAATGCGCTACCTCCATCTTTATACTCTGAGACAAGTAGAAGACCTGCATCTTTCCCATGGCCATCAGCCTCTTGGTACGCACATACCAATTCTTGAAATTTGTGTAGCTCATTAGTGTCTGTCCCATATAGTGCCCTTTCCAAATCATCCACCATACTAGCATGATCAAATTCTTCATATGGCTTGTGAACGCTCACCTCACCTTGGAATTTTCCTTCTTCAATTATGCATACAGTACCTTGCTCCAAGTCACCATTATTTCCTGGAATTGCCTCTAGGATGATTCGTTGATTCTCTTGTTTCAAGGCTCTCACAGCTCGAGCAACTAGTGGCTCCAAAGCTTTGACAGACTCTTCGTTACTCTTTTCAAGAATCCTAATCTCCTCCATAGTCTCTTGTTCCAAGGATCTCATAGCTTGAGCAACGAGTGTCTCCAAAGATTTTAAAGACTCCTCGTTACTCTTTACAAGCATCCTAATCTCCTCCATATCAACAACCTCATCTGACTGAAAAGTAGGAGTATGTTGTTGATGTTGAAACTCTTCACTACCAAAGAAATATGACATTTTTAGAACATCTTGCTGGTACTGTTGAGGATGGTATTGAGAATATGGTTGTTCCTCATAAGTGACATATGGATCAACTCCTTCGTAGTAACAATATTGTGAGGCCTCATGAACGCCCAAACATTGCTCACATTGCTGAGGCATGGATGTCCTCGAATATGCCCACCATGGCAACTCCTTGCCTGCCATTTTCAAACACTCAAGTACCTGAAACACACCGAACTAAACAAGATAGGTTAGAAAAACAATCCGAGTCAGTGAACTCTAACGACCACTGATGACAAGCACATAACTATATAAATAACACCGAGTCCCCGGCAGCGGCGCCAAAAACTTGATAAGTGGATTTTTAATCCACTTGGAACGCTTCATATCGGCTTAAATTGATGACTTGAACTCAAGTATGTGGTGTGTTTAATGTGTTTTCATTAAGTTTTGCAGAACCAAGAGTTGGAGGTTAATTTGATTAAAATTCGGATTTTCCGGGTAGGTTGCGCAGTCTTCACTGTTTTGGCCATATCTGGAGTTCTACAAGTCCGATTCTGACGATCTTACAGCTCACGCGAAGAGGACAACATTTTCTATAATTCTGGACAGAAGGCACGGCGCGGCAGCGCCGTGTTTAAGCTTGTTTATGGCGCGGCAGCGCCGTGGGAAAAAGAAGCAGCAATTCTCTGGCGCGGCAGCGCCGTTATCCTATACAATCCTGGCGCGGCAGCGCCGGTCTGTCTGACGAAATTTCCTGTTTTGACCCGCTTTGCTGATTTTTCGAGTTGAAGTCAAAATTTCCATTCAGTACGACTTGTTGGCACCTGGAGGCCTATATAAAGAGAAGAAAACCCTAGAGATAAAGGAGACACATACCGCATATTATATACGGAGTTTTAAAGCACGAAGAAGCAAGGAAGAAGATAGTTTCAATTTATTCTTGTATTCTTTCTAGCTTGTGGATGCTTGGTTTGGGTGTATTCTTTAGAACCTTTGATAATTATTCCAATATTGATTCGTTTTCTTCAATCATGTTTACATTAGAACCCATGGTGACGATTAGTTTGATTATGAACTAACTCGTTGTCATGGGGTTTTAGCGGATTTATTCATGAAGTTTATTTGTTGAATTTTCTCGATGCCTATAGTGTGATTGATGCGATATCCTATCATGGTTGTTTTAATTCGTTATAGGAGAGTAGCTAACTCCTGTAATTGTGTGTTAATTCTTATTGAAGCGAAAGTGGATTTAAGAGTTTAGAACTTGCCATGCTAGCATAGGTTTATGCGTGAGAATATCATTCGTAATTAGTGTCGTAACTCTAACCGTTTTAGGACGACTATGTGATCAATTGAATGCTTGTACTTCAACCATTATGTTTTCAATCTTTATAGACATATAGGGACTAAGCATAATTGGAAGACTAAGTGATTTCTATCTTTATTGTGGATATTATTTAGGATGGTATTTGTGCAACGAAAGTTGGCTTATATCAGTTTTGTGTGTTCGATCAGGTATTAATAAATCACATGAAAAGGCTAGAGAATTGGAAACTATAGATGGATTGTTTAATGAAGTTAGGATCCCATGTTTTATTCTCATAAGTAATATATCAGCAATCTTTAGTTTAATATAGTCTTGATAATTTGTTTAGTTAATTTAGTTAATCAAAACACAATTTGATACTTGTCTTAGCATTGAACGATAGCCATACATTGTTGCATAAGTGCATAACTATAATAACCATAGCAGTCTCTGTGGGAACGAACTCTACTTATTCTTATATTACTTGTGGCCGCGTATACTTGCGTGATATTGTGTGAACAAGTTTTTGGCGCCGCTGCCGGGGACTCGGTGTTATTTATATAGTTATGTGCTTGTCATCAGTGGTCGTTAGAGTTCACTGACTCGGATTGTTTTTCTAACCTATCTTGTTTAGTTCGGTGTGTTTCAGGTACTTGAGTGTTTGAAAATGGCAGGCAAGGAGTTGCCATGGTGGGCATATTCGAGGACATCCATGCCTCAGCAATGTGAGCAATGTTTGGGCGTTCATGAGGCCTCACAATATTGTTACTACGAAGGAGTTGATCCATATGTCACTTATGAGGAACAACCATATTCTCAATACCATCCTCAACAGTACCAGCAAGATGTTCCAAAAATGTCATATTTTTTTGGTAGTGAAGAGTTTCAACATCAACAACATACTCCTACTTTTCAGTCAGATGAGGTTGTTGATATGGAGGAGATTAGGATGCTTGTAAAGAGTAACGAGGAGTCTTTAAAATCTTTGGAGACACTCGTTGCTCAAGCTGTGAGATCCTTGGAACAAGAGACTATGGAGGAGATTAGGATTCTTGCAAAGAGTAACGAAGAGTCTGTCAAAGCTTTGGAGCCACTAGTTGCTCGAGCTGTGAGAGCCTTGAAACAAGAGAATCAACGAATCATCCTAGAGGCAATTCCAGGAAATAATGGTGACTTGGAGCAAGGTACTGTATGCATAATTGAAGAAGGCAAATTCCAAGGTGAGGTGAGCGTTCACAAGCCATGTGAAGAATTTGATCATGCTAGTATGGTGGATGATTTGGAAAGGGCACTATATGGGACAGACACTAATGAGCTACACAAATTTCAAGAATTGGTATGTGCGTACCAAGAGGCTGATGGCCATGGGAAAGATGCAGGTCTTCTACTTGTCTCAGAGTATAAAGATGGAGGTAGCGCATTAGAGCCATTGGAGGAAGTTCTCTTTGAGGAACCAAAGGCTTCAACAACTTACATTTACCCTCCTCCATTATATTCAAGCGAAGCCCGCAAATGTGTGTTGTTCTACAAATTGACAAATTTTGGGTCAACCGATGAAGGCATTGGAATAGGACATAGTTGTTATACGACTAGGCCAAGCGAGGAGAAGGGGCAGAAAGTGTGCCGCCGTGATGACGATGAAGTCTCACGAAGAGATGACCAGGCCAACTATTATCATCCTTAATGGAGACTTGGACGTAGTCAAGCTAATTGACTCTAAACAAGCGCTGCGTGGGAGGCAACCCACGTGTTTCGGTATTTTTAGGTATGTTTCCTACTATTCCTTGTATTTACTTACGTTCAATGGGGACATTGAATATTTTAAGTTTGGGGGTGATGTGTGGGTTGGTAGTGTTAGTGTGTGTCTCATGTAGGATTCATGTAGGATTCATATTGCATATGTAGTTGTAGTTCATTCGGAGTTTTGCATGTTTATGTCATATAGAGTATTCTGTTTTGCATTTTTGTTTATCTATTATGTGAGTCCATTTAGTTGCATTTGCATAGCATGCATATTTCATGATCCCGTAGGTCTTGACTATTTCCGTTAGTGAGTCGATGTTGATGGGAGTGTGGTTATGATGAATAGAGAGCTGATTAAGTTCCTAAGAAATTGACTTGCATGCCAGAAACAATTGTAAATTCACAAGTCTCATTGGTTGCTTTTAGATTTGATCAGACCATGCTTGTTTGGTGTTAGAATTTAACCACTTGCTTACATTTAGAATGTTGGCTAGATTCTTGAAAATGAAGAAGCACTTATGTATAAGTTTGGGGGAAACCAGGGATTTCATGCTAGTTGTAATAAAGGCTAGGCGTCAAATGGCTAGTAGCCGGCTCATTGAAAAGATGAGTAGTCTAGGGTGGGATGAGAAAAAGGCAAAGAGCACTCATTCCGAAATTGTTGAAAAAAAAAAGAAGAAAAAAAAAAAAGAAAAGTTAAAAAAGAAAAAAAAAAAGTTGTGTTTGTTTTGTGTTTATGCAGAATTGATCAGGGTGAGCTCTTTAGTACTCGAGCAAGTAAGTTCTTTGGGGACTTTGTGCCTAGTGACCTAAGACTTTTCCGGTCTGGGATCCGCTGACCTAAAGCTCGTTAAATGGGTATTATTGTATAATCCTTCCGAGGACTCATTCATTGCACGGTCAAATAAGCATGTGTGTTGTGTGTAGTTGTTTTTGTGTAATAAAGCATGAATTCTTGTCTAACTCAGATGGACTGCGAAGGTGTCTCTTAAGAGTTCTTGTGTCTAGTGTTCATTCTGTTTGTAAGCTTGTGGTTGTTTTGGTGAAGAATATGTATGGTCTTGATTTAGTTTGGGAGTATATTGGTGAGCATCGCACACACGCACGTTTCTGTACGTTTCTGTGTTTGTCTTGTTGGTCGATGGGAATTTGGTCGAACTCTGTTTGGAAGACTTTGTTCTTTGAGATGTTGGCTTGTTGATTGGTTTTGGTTGGTTTGAAGGGATCGTTGCATTTTCATATTAGTTGCATACATGCATTGCATTGTTAGTTGCATGAGTAGATGGATTTTGTGGGTACATTCGCTATAGGCCCTCACGAGACCTTACTCGTCCACTAGGGCTGCCTAGGGGTTTAAAGGGCTTGTTGCATATGCCAAATGCAACCGTGATTACCTACGGAAGTGGTACTAGTTAGTTGTATATAGTTATATTATTTATGCTTGAGGACAAGCATCGGTTTAAGTTTGGGGGTGTGATAAGTGGATTTTTAATCCACTTGGAACGCTTCATATCGGCTTAAATTGATGACTTGAACTCAAGTATGTGGTGTGTTTAATGTGTTTTCATTAAGTTTTGCAGAACCAAGAGTTGGAGGTTAATTTGATTAAAATTCGGATTTTCCGGGTAGGTTGCGCAGTCTTCACTGTTTTGGCCATATCTGGAGTTCTACAAGTCCGATTCTGACGATCTTACAGCTCACGCGAAGAGGACAACATTTTCTATAATTCTGGACAGAAGGCACGGCGCGGCAGCGCCGTGTTTAAGCTTGTTTATGGCGCGGTAGCGCCGTGGGAAAAAGAAGCAGCAATTCTCTGGCGCGGCAGCGCCGTTATCCTATACAATCCTGGCGCGGCAGCGCCGGTCTGTCTGACGAAATTTCCTGTTTTGACCCGCTTTGCTGATTTTTCGAGTTGAAGTCAAAATTTCCATTCAGTACGACTTGTTGGCACCTGGAGGCCTATATAAAGAGAAGAAAACCCTAGAGATAAAGGAGACACATACCGCATATTATATACGGAGTTGTAAAGCACGAAGAAGCAAGGAAGAAGATAGTTTCAATTTATTCTTGTATTCTTTCTAGCTTGTGGATGCTTGGTTTGGGTGTATTCTTTAGAACCTTTGATAATTATTCCAATATTGATTCGTTTTCTTCAATCATGTTTACATTAGAACCCATGGTGACGATTAGTTTGATTATGAACTAACTCGTTGTCATGGGGTTTTAGCGGATTTATTCATGAAGTTTATTTGTTGAATTTTCTCGATGCCTATAGTGTGATTGATGCGATATCCTATCATGGTTGTTTTAATTCGTTATAGGAGAGTAGCTAACTCCTGTAATTGTGTGTTAATTCTTATTGAAGCGAAAGTGGATTTAAGAGTTTAGAACTTGCCATGCTAGCATAGGTTTATGCGTGAGAATATCATTCGTAATTAGTGTCGTAACTCTAACCGTTTTAGGACGACTATGTGATCAATTGAATGCTTGTACTTCAACCATTATGTTTTCAATCTTTATAGACATATAGGGACTAAGCATAATTGGAAGACTAAGTGATTTCTATCTTTATTGTGGATATTATTTAGGATGGTATTTGTGCAACGAAAGTTGGCTTATATCAGTTTTGTGTGTTCGATCAGGTATTAATAAATCACATGAAAAGGCTAGAGAATTGGAAACTATAGATGGATTGTTTAATGAAGTTAGGATCCCATGTTTTATTCTCATAAGTAATATATCAGCAATCTTTAGTTTAATATAGTCTTGATAATTTGTTTAGTTAATTTAGTTAATCAAAACACAATTTGATACTTGTCTTAGCATTGAACGATAGCCATACATTGTTGCATAAGTGCATAACTATAATAACCATAGCAGTCTCTGTGGGAACGAACTCTACTTATTCTTATATTACTTGTGACCGCGTATACTTGCGTGATATTGTGTGAACAGTAGCATCTAATCTTTGACTTGTCAAATTTGCTACCCTTGCTGTTCTTTTTGATATACTTGTCTTTGTCTGTATTGAAGGTCTTTTTCTGGAAGTTGCCTTGTCTTCTAGCCTTCCTGATCTTCATCTTTTTGAAGCCTCTGACAATCATAGCAACCATCTCTTCCATGTCTGAGTCAGAAGAGTCATCATCAGTATTGGCATCAGGATTGCCATCAGTATCTGATGAAGAGTCATCAGGATCTGACTCAACTATTCTTGACTTCCTTCTAGAGACCTTCATAGCTTTTCCTTTTGATTTAGCCTCTACATTCAAGGCAATGGTCTTTGCCTTGCTACTTTTCTTATTCTTTCTCTGTTGAACCTCAAGATCATGGGTTCTTAGCATCCCATAGACTTTATCAAGAGACACAGTGTTGAGATCATACTGATGTCTAATGATCGAGGTCTGAGTATCCCATTCTTCAGGTAAAGCTCTTAGAAACTTGGTGTTAGAATCTTCAGTTTCATATTCCTTGTCAACTAAATATAAACTGTTCAGGAGTGTCAGAAATCTATCATATAAATCAGTCAGGCTCTCATCAGGTTTAGCATCGAATTGTTCATATTCTTGAATCAAAATAGCCCTTCTGTTTTTCTTGACAGATGCAGATCCCTGGCATTGAGTTTCCAAAGTATCCCAGATTTCTTTTGCAGACTTGCATGCAATCACTCTGTTGGACATGACAACATCAAGACTACTATGCAGGATGTTCTTTATCTTTGGCTCCCTCAGTACATGAGCTTTTTCTTCTGGAGTCCATTCACTCTTTGCCTTGACCACATAGTGTTCAGGTACAGTTTCTGTTCGTTCTATGATCCTTGTAGGTATATATGGTCCATCACGAATCTTGTCCAAATAGTCAGGATCCATAGCCTCCAGGTACATCAGCATCTTTACTTTCCATGTTGGATATTCTTATTTCTTCAGAATGGGAATTTTCATACTTTCATACTTGGTTGTCGACATCTTAGATCGTATCTGATTCAAATTTAAATCAGTCTGCTCTGATACCAATTGTTGCCCAGTAATAAACAATTGTAGAAGGGGGGTTGAATACAATTGTTTAAGATTCTCGACTTAATAAAATATGAATCACAAATATGAAAGAATAATAACAGCTTTATTAAATCTGATATAAAACTGTTACAAACTCTCTCAAGAAATTCTGATGTTCTTGAGAGCTTCTAGGTTACGAAAATACTCGTGTGTGTGATTCATTATCAAACCAAAACCTAAACTGTGTTTATATACTACACAGCTTCTCTATCAATTACAAGATAAGTCCTAATCAATAACAAAGATTGAAACATATCCTAAATCGATAGCTGCATTCCTACAGACCAGGAACCGACAAAATAATCTTCCTTATTTAACTAGACTCCAAATATAACTTGAAGTAGGAATCCTGATCAGCTTCCAGTCCCGATGATCAATCCTGATCTCAGTCCTGATATTCATCCTGATCCTGACGATCATGCAATCCTGATAGCTATGCATTACTGATGACGTTAGCAATCCTGATCAGTTGAGTCTAGATCCTGACGATCATTGAATCCTGATCTAACATCTTCCTTTTCATCAGCTGTAAAATCTTTTGGATCTTTAGGATAAGTCCTTGCAGCTTGAACAACTATGGTATTCTCAATACGCTCCTCTTCAATAACCATTGGGACTTTTGGGCCTTTCTTCAAAACACCAATATACTTTGGATTGGCCACTTGAAGAAATAAAAGCATCTTCTTCTTCCACATCCTATATTGCTCTGTACTAAACATAGGAATTTTGACGACTTTAACATTTTGAGTAGACATCTTGATTTTTTTTTAAAGAAAAATAAAAATTCACTTGTTGTTGATAAATCACAAAATTATGGATCTTGATTTGTTTGTCAATCATTAGGCTTTGATACCAATTGTTAGGTCCTGATAAGTTTGTAGAAGGGTGGTTTGAATACAAACGGTACTGTTTTCTAGAATTTGTCCGGTTCGTAATTTAACAATTCAAGAACAAATAAGTGCGGAATAAAATGAAACAAGACTCAATTTAAATATAACTTATATTAAACTTGAAGGGTGTTACAAATACAGTACATATTATAAGGTTTGAATCTCAAACTATTTAAAACAAATCTAGAATAAATTCGACATGAATTTATCTATTTTTGTAATAAAAAGATCGAATACTAAAAAGTAGTTCGAGATAAATTCTTGGGATTATGATCCGCTAGATAGTCAAGCAACAACAAGTAACTAACTTCTAGTGATTTAGATTTAACAATAAGTCTAGAAATTAATTGCTTGGAATTTAAAGCTCGGTAGTTGGTTGAGTAAAGAAGACATAGAGAGAAGACTGAGTAGTATGTTATTGCTTCTGTCTCTTTTTATGATCATTAATTTCTCCAACTACATTTTTGATATTTTTACGCCATTTCCTTTTTAATCATATGACTTTCGGTATGACTCAGAATTGGCTTGGCATGACTGTTCCTTCTTCCCTTGTATGACTGTCGGTATGACAGTATTGAGCTTGTATGACTATCCCTTTTTGCCTTGTATGACTGTCAAGGACAATGTATTGAACTTGTATGACTGTCAAATTGAATTGGCATGACTGTCGGTATGACTGACCTTGAGCTTGTATGACTTTCACTTTTTCCTTGTATGACTTTCGGTATGACTATCCTTGGATAGTCATACAAGTTCATTTTCTGAGTCATACAAGTATAATACTAATTCTAATTTAATTAAACTTATAATTAATTTAAGGAATAAATTAATTCTTGTTGAATTAATTTATTAGATAAATTAACTAACTGATTTAATTAATTAAAATAGAATTAATACAACTTCTTGATAACATAATCAATCCTTGAACCACTGAAATTAATGAAGAACTTCCACTAGATGACGTTGACACTCGATGTACTGTCTGGTTCATGAGTGACTAACTGCAATGATTGTTCTTCATCTTTTGACTTTAAGCTGTGGTTCTTTTTCTTTTCCCTTTAACAAACTCTGGAACCTGTACACTTCTTGTCACACTTCTGAAATCTCTGTCACTTTAATAGATCCACTTTCTTTAATAATTCACTGAGGGTTGATCAAATAAATGAACTTCTTCCAGTGTAGAATTACTCTTGTTGGGTTTTATACTGAACTATTCGTTTGAAGTATATAACATTGTCCATTTTATTGAGAATCTTGATTGAATATTATTACATTGTCTGTTTATTATATGTTATGGATAATCTAGTATCAAATGGGATAACAGAAGATTAGATTATCAGTGTCTGTATATAATATAATAAATGATCACAGTCTAAGTGGTATTAGACAAACCACTGAAATGACTGAAGTATTATTTGGGAATAGTTTATCTTGACTATTGAATAATACTTGTATACTTTGTGTATATTGAACATGATCCAAATATTAGAATTGTTCTTCTATTCTGACAATAAAGAAGAACTAAGATTCTATGATATTATTATTGCTTAGGTTCTTAATCTAGATGTAGTGATTGACACTTGTATGCAATGCACATGCTTTGATTCATATAAGATGTAATTAATTATTAATTACAATATTATGTGTTGAGCAATGACATTGCATGTAGAGTGGGATATTAATTACAGAAGGAATTCATGTCCTGATAATATTCGGGTTGATGATGTCCTCTTGAAATGTAATAACCCGAATTTTTGGTAAAATTTAAAACTTTTCTTATTATGATTAAGTGCATCAGTGAATAGTGAATTTGGTGGATGAATAGTGATTTTGAGAATTAACAAAGTTTTTCATGCCACCTATGTACGAGACGTAGTGTGGATATTCGGAAGTCATATTAGTGATCTACGGAGTAAATAAGTGAATGCAAAGACGATCGGAATTCAGAAATTCTAAATTTTATTTTGGTGTAGTATTTGACCGGGCAGCGAATTATATATTATTATATTCAAGAAATGAGATATTAAATTAAGAATTTGAGGATTTAATATTTTGGAATTTTATTTTATTTGATTTGAGAATTTAGAACGAAAACCACTGAGACAGTGAAACAAAGGTTCTAGAAACCGCTGATACTTTATAACGAGATTAAGTGATTAAGCGAACGAATCATGGATTAAGGATTGAAATTATGACAGGATTAAATATAGACATGGAAGTAACATGTAACAAGATTAATTCGAGAAATGCAACATTTGGATCATCCATGTGAAAGGAAAGCGAACTAGTAAAGCTGCTTGCCACCATGATCTCCATTGCGTGACACGTGTCCCTGCTTGCCACCATGATGCTCCACTGATCGACACGTGTCCTGGGCATGCAATGACTCATCACCTTTTAACACAAAAAAATCAGCATTATCATTATTAATCAACCAAACCAAAAACCTCTCTTTTCTTCATTTTCGGCCAACACAAAACTGCCGAATTGTAAAATGCATATCTCCTTCATTTCTTGGTGGAAATTGGCGATCTATAGCTTGTTGGAAAGGTCTTGAGATAACCTACATTTCCTATGTCACGAGTGTCTTCCATTTGAGCAAGGTAAGACCTTCGTTTTTCCAGTTCTTTAAACCGGTGTATAGTAACTCCGAGAATTCATAACTTGTTCTTGATTTTCTTTTGCAAGTTTAAGGATAATAACCATGGATAAAGACTCTCTTAAGGCTTACAAGCTCTGGTTGTGTGTTTAAGACTTCAAGGAAGGTATAAAGACCTCTGCCCCCTTTTGTTTATATGAGTTTTGAAATGGTTTTGATGTTTATGTAAAGTTAAGAGCATGATTAAGTAATTAGATGAATTGTTGGTTGAGTTTGGAGGATGGGTTATGAATTTATTGTGATTATTCATGGATGATTTGACTGAGTGGAGGGTGTATAAGGTGGATGGTGAGTTTGGGATTGATTGGTATTGATTTGGTTGTGTTTTGGAAATGGAAAACGTTACGATTATAGCCGTCGTAATGCCCATTTGATTTAAGGCTGTTTTGAGCAAGAATTACGAACTGGTATTGGAATATTTTTGAACAGAACTGCCCATGAACATGTAGGTCTTGTTTTAAGGTTTGTTTTGGTATAAAGATCATGTCCATACGATTTACTGTTTAAGAGAAAAGTGAGTTTTAGTAAACGTCGTTCGGAGGAACAACCCTTCTCTGGTCAGCTACTTTGAGGCTATATTTGGACCACTTAGAAGCCATATTAAAATGTGAAACTTTGAGGAATAATACTAGAGACAGTTAGGAAGGCTCACGAAAACGATTCGGATTAAAAAGATTATGTTTCGATTTTATAAAAATGTTTTAGTCAAGGTCGCGCAAGTGAAAACCACTGAAAACGAGACTTAGAAACCAAGGTTCCAAATGGTTAAGTATAACTTGGATTTGAGGATGGATTTCGAACCAAACTTATGATATAAGTATTTGACGAATAACATGGACTTAGTGTGACGCTAGAGCGAGCAAGAAATGCCTTGGTTGTATTTCGCTTACGTGTTTAAGCATTGAGTTATAAGTGGTTTATCGAGGGGATTAACCGTGTGTTTTCGTTTGACTTTGTCTAGATTGTCCGGCATCGTCGCGAACCCCTATCACTTCTCGAGCATCAGGCAAGTTTTCTAAACTTGTACTTTTAAAGTATTAATTATAATGCTGCTTTTTCCATGTATAAAGTTGTACAGTTTTGCGACACATCTTATTTCCTGTTGAAATAAAAATTTGACCTTTTGATTATATATGATCTTCTGAGTTAAGTATATATAACCGGTATACCTTGTAGCTCTAGAGATAAAAGCATACTTCATGTTTTCGACTCTAGACCGGGAGTCGATATTTTGTTATATAGATAGTCGTGGAAACCCGGAGGGATTCTAGCGGCAGAGTACTATTCATCTTGAGGAATATTATTATTAACCATTATTTATGTTCCGGAAAGTATTTATTACTTGGAAATGATTTGATTATGGGCTTCTAAGCTAGATATGTGATATTAGTTAGAAGCCAGGTTGTATAAAGGCCCTAGGTTAAGGGCGTAAGATATTCCTTTAGATCAGAAATAATTATATTTTCTGTATATATATTAAAGGTTATTTTCCGATAAAGATATCGGGTACTGTTATTCGAGGATTTACTATTTATATTATTTATGAATATTCATTTGAGGATTATTGACTTAAAGTACATTATTTATGAATATTCATTTGAGGATTATTGACTTAAAGTACATTATTTATGAATATTCATTTGAGGATTATTGACTTAAAGTATATTATTTATGAATATTCATTTGGGGATTATTGACTTGAAGTATATTATTTATGAATATTCATTTGGGGATTATTGACTTGAAGTATATTATTGTGAATATCCATTTAAGGATCATTTACTTAATGAATATTATTTTATTATTCATTCGAAGTTTATTTATTTAATTATTTATTATTCATTCAAGGTTTAATTATTGAATATTTATTTATTCAGAGAGGATTATGTTTGAATAATCATTTATTTGAGGAAATTTCTTCAATACATATTTCCTTATTAATTATTAAATATCTTTTAGAGATTTAAAAATCATATTATTTGTTTAAAAGCATTAGAGGTCTTTGAGAATTATATTTTTTTATATTCTTGACCTTTAATAGTATTTCCGAGAATTATAAGGATTCCCCAATATTATTCCCGATCATTATCACCTCACTTGAGCCATCTAAATGCTTTTGTACATATTGAGAATTGAAAATCCAGAGTTGGGAGAAAATCTTGTTTCCTTCCTTTGTTTATATAAGAGATATTATTTTGGGATTATAGCCCTACTACTAAGGGTTCCCCTTTCACAAAAAGAGTAAAAGATTCAATCTCGATTTCATGAAGACTATTTGTCGCTCAACCTGAGTTTCCGGCTATAGGCCAGTATGTACTTATGGGTTAGCTTCCCATTGTTCGGGAGTAACCAGGGATTGTGAAAGTCCGGCTAAAAGCCAATATGGGTTAATGGGTTAACTTCCGATTGATTCTGGGAGTAACCAAAGGATCCCAGTGCGATCTTTGAACGGGCATTTGCCCGGGGAACTAGAATTTGGCCCAACTTGCGCCAGAATGATTGCGGATGGAGCTTTCATTCAGGATGATTGCGGATGGAGCTTTCATCCAAGGTAATTGCGGATGGAGCTTTTACCTGAGGGTAATTACGGATGGAGTTTTTATCCTTCTACTAGTAGAGAAGACCCGCGGTGGACCTGGAAGCGGCGACTGATCATCGTCGATCCACATCTGGAATTATTGAAATCTCAATACAGAGTTCAAATGAAATTTCTCCTACATACGGAGTTCAGTGTTCCCTATCTGATAGTATCTTGAACTGCTGAGTGTTATAGTATCCACAACTGCTGAGTGCTACGTCACTGAGTAGGGTGTCAGCATCCAAATTTCTATCATATCCCGATTAGGGAAAATATTCGAGTTTTCAGTAAAGGATACTTATCTTGATAAATTGCTACGGCAAGTACGAATTTCACTTATCTTTCGTATAAAGACGATAATTGATATTTGAAGTACTGTTGTGGTATATATTCCGATAAGGAAATAATTTCAGTATGGAGATATTATGACAATTATTGTCTTATACCCGCTTTATTTCTGGGTTGAATTAAAGGCAGAATTATGCCATACTTTCATTACCTTGCTGAGCTATCGCTCACTCTTGCTATTATTTTATATATATTATATAGCAGCGAAGCAGGATGCCTATGGGACGACACATACCTCGCAAGGCGCTCCCATAAACAGTTTCTAGCAGTGATCCCGGGAGTAGTACGAACCGATCGAATCAGGCTACGGTTTTGGTATTCAACTTATGTATAGACATGAATGGTATTAGAGGATTGTGAGCATCAGAAGGCTAAGCTGGTAATGTACCAATACTTAGAAATTGTATCAGTAACAGATTCAAAAGACATTTGGGTATTGTAATAAAAGTTAGTTATTCCGCAGTTGTTGTATTGTGTCGTTTCTGAGACTCTAACCTGTGTGTGTGTGTGTGTGTGTGTGTGTGTGAGACATATGTTGTGGGGTCATGAGCAGGTAAATTATGAATGGTGTGAGTATTACAGGTAAGGCAAGGAGTACATGGATTGTGACAACCCTAAATCCCTGACCCCGGATTTGGGGCTGTTACAGAGATGGTATCAGAGCGTTACGTTACAGTCCTCAGAAACGATAGGAGATCGAGTCTTACAATACCCTTAAGAATGATAAGAACATCTAGAGCCCAAATTAAGTTCGTAGCCGGGTTAGAGGACATGACCCTGACTGTTTAAGATAAAGCCCGAGAGGGGACTTCTTCTGGGAAACCGTACTTAGGACTTCGTGATAAGTCACCTCGATTCGTATGAGTTATAGATTGATGGGATTCTGAGATACCAGACCCCGAGGCCTTCGAGTAGGCATTTGATGATGCGCTCCTTGAAATGGACGAAGACCCGATAAAGAAAGATCCATAGGAGGATCTAGAGGAAGACCCCATAGTGGGTCAAGGAAAGAATCTTGTAGAGGACGTGTTGATTGATAAAGATGTGGTGTGTTACTTGAGGTCTAATAATAAGACCGGACGAACCTTCGAGGGATAAATAAGTGACGAGACGAGAGTTTAAGGATCGTTCATGATTCATCAAGAGGTATGACAAAGAAAATGGAGTAGAGTCTCCAAGGCAGAAGAGGTAGAGGCAGTATAGCCAGTATCAGTGGATTGATTCGACTTGAACGAAACCTGTTACTCGTAGTCAGTTATAGTTGCCCATAAGGAGGTGACATACGTAAGAACCAAGGTGTTCAGATTTTCACGAACAATCAAGGGTACTTAGTTGCCTAGAATAGTGTAAGGAATTGCTTTGACTATGAGGTTTCAATCCCCCACGACCAGCGATCCCACTGGAAATAGTGTCTATTACATCATTGAGGGATTTTATTATCTCAAGGAGAATTTTGGGTATATGTACCATGCAAATGATATTTTAAGACAAGCACGCTAAGACGGAATCGAGAACGAAATTTACCACCCTCAGGAAACCAGGAAGGAATTATGAGGATAGAACAGAAAGGTCGGAAATCAGATCCGAGCATTACTAGTAGGTAAATAGATTGATCAAATTTCCCTGATTTTGGAAAGGAATTCAGCAAATTTTGGCAAACCTTGTCTTTCTAATTACCAGAGGATGTCACCAAAGAGAGTGGGAATTAGAGCGAACCCTGTGGATTGGGTAAGATAGCCGTTATATGGGTTGGTGGACAGACCCTGATTGCTATAAATGATTGTAGAGATAAAATGATGTTATTTAAGCTTTCACTTTTCTTCAAATAATGAATGACCCTATGGTGATACATCACCACTTGTTTGTTAAGTACCAGTATCTTTTTGGTTATTCTTTTCTTTGTATTTTCTTTGGAAAACCGCACCTTTGGAATCTGTTCAATTTTAATCCAAGGTGTTCCTTTGAGAAATATTGTCGAAAGGCGATAATCATTAAATTGATCTCGAATTGCTTTCATACTTTTCAACTTCCACTGAGACGAACAACCCTATACTTATAGGGGCTACAAGGACTATCTGTCTGTGTGATAGAAGTCGGATGGGACGCCATCACTTGTAAGTTGTGAAATACAAGAAGGCTAATTACCTTTAGTAATGTCTCAATTGAGGCACACAACGTTGAGTTCTTATGATCATGTTGATCTCTCGGTAAATTCTCTTACCTCCAATAAGGTTACCTTAAAAACTCATAACCTTATGATCACCAGTGAGTGACATTTTCTTTGATATGGGAGCTATCTTTCAAGGCCCCATGATTTTGTTATCCTCATTGAATTCTAAGGGGAGGCCAACCAGGTCAAGTAAGTCAAAATTCGCTGATAAGGAATTAGATTCGCAACGAAATCGCCTATGGCAGGAGCGAATCCCTAAGACGAATAGAATATTAGTGACATATCAATGAAATTGGTTTATTCTCCCAAGGATAGTATGATAATGGAAAGCGTGTCAATCGATATACGTGAAAGAAATAGCGATGTGTCGTGAACTCCAGTGACAACGGTGTTAGATAGATGCCTTATGGTGAGATTGAGATGTTAGAGGAGTTGTTTACGAATGGACACTACCTCTGGGTTAGCAAGATAAGTACTGACGATGGAGTCAGAAGGGAGCTGATATGGTGACTTGGGAAAGGTGCAGCGTGTGTTGTTTAAAGGGATAATTTCCGGAAATATATGGAGACCCGGATGAAAATGAAAGTTAAAGAGTTAAAACAAGGAACCATGACTGTGACCGAGTATGAGGCCAAGTTTTCCGAATTATCAAGGTTTGTCCCGGAGTTTGTGAACACAGAAGAAAAGAAAGCCAGTAGGTTTCAACCAGGGCTACCTCCAACCAGCAGCCCATTATCGGGACCTTTAAATAGCAGGTGCCCTTCTACACTGTTTAGACAGAGCTAATGCATTGTTGCATATCAAGATGTTGCATGACAATTAAACCGTAAGGCCGAGCCGCTAAGGGAATAATTACAAGTAGAAACAGTCAATCGGGGGATTTTCCCATAAGACTGGTACATCCAGGTTGTGAACTAGAAATATGAGGTCGACACTTTTGATAGACCTGATTCCTTTCAAGTTGGGAGAAGTTGATATTATAATAAGAATGGGTTGGTTTACACCCAATGGAGCCCAGATTGATTGTAAGGGAGAGAGAGGAATAAATAAAGAATGGAGACAGATTCAGAGATTCTTGAATATAGTTTAGACTAAAAAAATAATTATGCCAGAGATATGAGGCATAATTAGCTCTTATGGTTGACGCCAAGAAAAGAGACACGAAGTATAAAGGAAACTACAATGGTTTTGGGAGATTGTACAAGGTTTTAATGAGCTACCAGATATCGATTTGGATGACATGAGAATGAATACCGAGTATTCAGGGTATAGGGGGAATGAAAGAGTTAGTGACTCAGTTACAAGAGTTGTTGTATAAGGGAATGATAAGACCCAGTGTACCACCATGGAGAGCCTGGTGTTGTTGTCAGAGAGAAAGATGTTAGCACAAGATTATGTATCGAACCTCGAGAATTGTATGAGTTCGACATGGAGAATAGGTACCCTTGTAAATGATTGTTTGATCAGCGGAAGAACGCTGTGTATTTCCAAATTTATTTAAGAACTGGGTATCACCAGTTGGAAGTTAAATTAGAGGATATGCCCAAGACTGCGATTCGTACTAGGAATAGACACTTCGAGTTTTCAGCGAAGTTATTTTGGGTTGACTAATGCACCCACAAATTTTATGGAATGTAATGAATTGTCTTTGAGTTACCCATGATAGTAGATAGCATGAGATGGAGAAATGGCTAGAATTGACCTAGGATTATGACTGTGAGATACACTACCATCCGGGGAAGGCCAATGTGGTGGCCGATACCCTTACTTTAAAATGAGACAGAGATGGATTCCGAATGATCGGGAATTAAAGGATGAGATTTTACACAAAACCCAAGTTAGTCCAACAAACTAGAAGGACAAAAGATTTCATCAACAAGCGGCTAGTGACAACCAAGACAGACAGAGAAAGTATGCGGACTAAGCCCGCGAGTATAGAGATAGTACTGCTATTGATAAGCTAAATGGCATGTTGATGGATGACAAGCAAGTTTATGTTGGTGTATTTTCTGTACAAACAAGATAGAGAATATGAGGTTAGAGATTCGTGATGCTAAAAGATATCCATGGAAAGAATTAATGAGATTTGGAAAGAAAGGGGAGTGAGCCCGAGATTCATTGGGCCATCTGAGATTTTAAAACGCGTCAGGAAGGTGGCCTACGAGCCAGCCTTACACCCCCCAAACTTGTAGAATGGTCATAACGGGGTTCATGTGTCAATGCTACGTCAGTATACTATAGATGCCCGGCATATGTTAGAGTACGAGCAGGTAGATATACAACCCGGTCTGACTTACAAAGAACAACCTGTGGAAATCACAGATAGAAAAGAGCAAGTGCTAAGTGACGAGGTTGCCAAGCTAGTGAGAGGTTTGTGGAAAATCAAGAGGTGGAAGAATCCACCTGGGAGTTAGAAAGTGCAATGGAAGAGAAGTACCCCAGTTACTCCTAAGTTGATTCCGGGACGGAATCCTTTTAAGGAGGGGAGAATGTAATAACCCGAATTTTTGGTAAAATTTAAAACTTTTCTTATTATGATTAAGTGCATCAGTGAATAGTGAATTTGGTGGATGAATAGTGATTTTGAGAATTAACAAAGTTTTTCATGCCACCTATGTACGAGACGTAGTGTGGATATTCGGAAGTCATATTAGTGATCTACGGAGTAAATAAGTGAATGCAAAGACGATCGGAATTCAGAAATTCTAAATTTTATTTTGGTGTAGTATTTGACCGGGCAGCGAATTATATATTATTATATTCAAGAAATGAGATATTAAATTAAGAATTTGAGGATTTAATATTTTGGAATTTTATTTTATTTGATTTGAGAATTTAGAACGAAAACCACTGAGACAGTGAAACAAAGGTTCTAGAAACCGCTGATACTTTATAACGAGATTAAGTGATTAAGCGAACGAATCATGGATTAAGGATTGAAATTATGACAGGATTAAATATAGACATGGAAGTAACATGTAACAAGATTAATTCGAGAAATGCAACATTTGGATCATCCATGTGAAAGGAAAGCGAACTAGTAAAGCTGCTTGCCACCATGATCTCCATTGCGTGACACGTGTCCCTGCTTGCCACCATGATGCTCCACTGATCGACACGTGTCCTGGGCATGCAATGACTCATCACCTTTTAACACAAAAAAATCAGCATTATCATTATTAATCAACCAAACCAAAAACCTCTCTTTTCTTCATTTTCGGCCAACACAAAACTGCCGAATTGTAAAATGCATATCTCCTTCATTTCTTGGTGGAAATTGGCGATCTATAGCTTGTTGGAAAGGTCTTGAGATAACCTACATTTCCTATGTCACGAGTGTCTTCCATTTGAGCAAGGTAAGACCTTCGTTTTTCCAGTTCTTTAAACCGGTGTATAGTAACTCCGAGAATTCATAACTTGTTCTTGATTTTCTTTTGCAAGTTTAAGGATAATAACCATGGATAAAGACTCTCTTAAGGCTTACAAGCTCTGGTTGTGTGTTTAAGACTTCAAGGAAGGTATAAAGACCTCTGCCCCCTTTTGTTTATATGAGTTTTGAAATGGTTTTGATGTTTATGTAAAGTTAAGAGCATGATTAAGTAATTAGATGAATTGTTGGTTGAGTTTGGAGGATGGGTTATGAATTTATTGTGATTATTCATGGATGATTTGACTGAGTGGAGGGTGTATAAGGTGGATGGTGAGTTTGGGATTGATTGGTATTGATTTGGTTGTGTTTTGGAAATGGAAAACGTTACGATTATAGCCGTCGTAATGCCCATTTGATTTAAGGCTGTTTTGAGCAAGAATTACGAACTGGTATTGGAATATTTTTGAACAGAACTGCCCATGAACATGTAGGTCTTGTTTTAAGGTTTGTTTTGGTATAAAGATCATGTCCATACGATTTACTGTTTAAGAGAAAAGTGAGTTTTAGTAAACGTCGTTCGGAGGAACAACCCTTCTCTGGTCAGCTACTTTGAGGCTATATTTGGACCACTTAGAAGCCATATTAAAATGTGAAACTTTGAGGAATAATACTAGAGACAGTTAGGAAGGCTCACGAAAACGATTCGGATTAAAAAGATTATGTTTCGATTTTATAAAAATGTTTTAGTCAAGGTCGCGCAAGTGAAAACCACTGAAAACGAGACTTAGAAACCAAGGTTCCAAATGGTTAAGTATAACTTGGATTTGAGGATGGATTTCGAACCAAACTTATGATATAAGTATTTGACGAATAACATGGACTTAGTGTGACGCTAGAGCGAGCAAGAAATGCCTTGGTTGTATTTCGCTTACGTGTTTAAGCATTGAGTTATAAGTGGTTTATCGAGGGGATTAACCGTGTGTTTTCGTTTGACTTTGTCTAGATTGTCCGGCATCGTCGCGAACCCCTATCACTTCTCGAGCATCAGGCAAGTTTTCTAAACTTGTACTTTTAAAGTATTAATTATAATGCTGCTTTTTCCATGTATAAAGTTGTACAGTTTTGCGACACATCTTATTTCCTGTTGAAATAAAAATTTGACCTTTTGATTATATATGATCTTCTGAGTTAAGTATATATAACCGGTATACCTTGTAGCTCTAGAGATAAAAGCATACTTCATGTTTTCGACTCTAGACCGGGAGTCGATATTTTGTTATATAGATAGTCGTGGAAACCCGGAGGGATTCTAGCGGCAGAGTACTATTCATCTTGAGGAATATTATTATTAACCATTATTTATGTTCCGGAAAGTATTTATTACTTGGAAATGATTTGATTATGGGCTTCTAAGCTAGATATGTGATATTAGTTAGAAGCCAGGTTGTATAAAGGCCCTAGGTTAAGGGCGTAAGATATTCCTTTAGATCAGAAATAATTATATTTTCTGTATATATATTAAAGGTTATTTTCCGATAAAGATATCGGGTACTGTTATTCGAGGATTTACTATTTATATTATTTATGAATATTCATTTGAGGATTATTGACTTAAAGTACATTATTTATGAATATTCATTTGAGGATTATTGACTTAAAGTACATTATTTATGAATATTCATTTGAGGATTATTGACTTAAAGTATATTATTTATGAATATTCATTTGGGGATTATTGACTTGAAGTATATTATTTATGAATATTCATTTGGGGATTATTGACTTGAAGTATATTATTGTGAATATCCATTTAAGGATCATTTACTTAATGAATATTATTTTATTATTCATTCGAAGTTTATTTATTTAATTATTTATTATTCATTCAAGGTTTAATTATTGAATATTTATTTATTCAGAGAGGATTATGTTTGAATAATCATTTATTTGAGGAAATTTCTTCAATACATATTTCCTTATTAATTATTAAATATCTTTTAGAGATTTAAAAATCATATTATTTGTTTAAAAGCATTAGAGGTCTTTGAGAATTATATTTTTTTATATTCTTGACCTTTAATAGTATTTCCGAGAATTATAAGGATTCCCCAATATTATTCCCGATCATTATCACCTCACTTGAGCCATCTAAATGCTTTTGTACATATTGAGAATTGAAAATCCAGAGTTGGGAGAAAATCTTGTTTCCTTCCTTTGTTTATATAAGAGATATTATTTTGGGATTATAGCCCTACTACTAAGGGTTCCCCTTTCACAAAAAGAGTAAAAGATTCAATCTCGATTTCATGAAGACTATTTGTCGCTCAACCTGAGTTTCCGGCTATAGGCCAGTATGTACTTATGGGTTAGCTTCCCATTGTTCGGGAGTAACCAGGGATTGTGAAAGTCCGGCTAAAAGCCAATATGGGTTAATGGGTTAACTTCCGATTGATTCTGGGAGTAACCAAAGGATCCCAGTGCGATCTTTGAACGGGCATTTGCCCGGGGAACTAGAATTTGGCCCAACTTGCGCCAGAATGATTGCGGATGGAGCTTTCATTCAGGATGATTGCGGATGGAGCTTTCATCCAAGGTAATTGCGGATGGAGCTTTTACCTGAGGGTAATTACGGATGGAGTTTTTATCCTTCTACTAGTAGAGAAGACCCGCGGTGGACCTGGAAGCGGCGACTGATCATCGTCGATCCACATCTGGAATTATTGAAATCTCAATACAGAGTTCAAATGAAATTTCTCCTACATACGGAGTTCAGTGTTCCCTATCTGATAGTATCTTGAACTGCTGAGTGTTATAGTATCCACAACTGCTGAGTGCTACGTCACTGAGTAGGGTGTCAGCATCCAAATTTCTATCATATCCCGATTAGGGAAAATATTCGAGTTTTCAGTAAAGGATACTTATCTTGATAAATTGCTACGGCAAGTACGAATTTCACTTATCTTTCGTATAAAGACGATAATTGATATTTGAAGTACTGTTGTGGTATATATTCCGATAAGGAAATAATTTCAGTATGGAGATATTATGACAATTATTGTCTTATACCCACTTTATTTCTGGGTTGAATTAAAGGCAGAATTATGCCATACTTTCATTACCTTGCTGAGCTATCGCTCACTCTTGCTATTATTTTATATATATTATATAGCAGCGAAGCAGGATGCCTATGGGACGACACATACCTCGCAAGGCGCTCCCATAAACAGTTTCTAGCAGTGATCCCGGGAGTAGTACGAACCGATCGAATCAGGCTACGGTTTTGGTATTCAACTTATGTATAGACATGAATGGTATTAGAGGATTGTGAGCATCAGAAGGCTAAGCTGGTAATGTACCAATACTTAGAAATTGTATCAGTAACAGATTCAAAAGACATTTGGGTATTGTAATAAAAGTTAGTTATTCCGCAGTTGTTGTATTGTGTCGTTTCTGAGACTCTAACCTGTGTGTGTGTGTGTGTGTGTGTGTGTGTGAGACATATGTTGTGGGGTCATGAGCAGGTAAATTATGAATGGTGTGAGTATTACAGGTAAGGCAAGGAGTACATGGATTGTGACAACCCTAAATCCCTGACCCCGGATTTGGGGCTGTTACATGAAAGCTCATAAAGATAATTATGTGAAGCCCTGCAGACATATTAATTTCTGACATAATTATAAGATTGAGTGGATGATCAAGGATAAATAAGATATTAATTAAATTAATTGTCAGTGATTAATTTAATTAATGGACATGCGATATCTTAAACGTGGGGAATTTAATAAGCAAATAATATAGGAGCCGAATTAAATAATAAAACAGTTGTGGTATTAGGAACAGTAGTGCAAATATTAATTCTTTAGTGGATTGAATTAATATTTAATGACATTGGGCTTGACTCAGAATGTCATTGGAAGGCCCGACCTAATTGTCCATAATCCCTATTGAAGCCTATATATATTTTTGTTCTCCTTAAAGCTGGATACACAACAGAAATTGAAATTGAGACCTAGGGGCATCCGCACGCAGCTAGGGTTTTGGAATTTCAAGGCTTTGAGGAGAGGAAACTTTGGGAGGTCGAAGGCCACACTTCGCTCAGAGGGAATCAAGGAATTCAGTAGAAGACGTGGAATTGAATCGCTTGCACCGTAGCGATTAAGGTTAATCTTCTTTTCGAACTCTTTAATTTATATTATAAAACGCAGTCCTATATATCATATGTTCCAACAATTGGCATCAAGAGCCTGGTTCTAGGGTTCTGCGTTTTATGATATGATGTCCATGTCTTAATTATATATGCATGTATATAGTGGTTGCTCGTATGTATTTTGTGATGCAAGTTGCTACCCACTATTATGGTCATGTTTTTATAATTATGTGATTGGATCCCACGTGCTTTATCGTGCTTACTATTTATGTGATTGGATCCCACGTGGTTTATCGTGGTTATTGTATTTGCGATTGTTAATCATGAGGGTTGATCGTGTATGTTTTCTTGACTTCTGTTATAAGATTGTAATCAAGTAATTCGATTTGTATTCGAGTTAGATTATGATATATTGTAATAGAATATGTTAGTTTTGTTTGTATGTAATTGTTTTATCAATGGAGGTGCAAGAGAAAGAAGTGCTTCCGCTGCTACTTGCTGGTTTCTGACGAGTTTCGCTGATTTTGCGTACTGTGTCCGAATTTTACCGAAAATACATTTTTGGAAAGGGAAATTAAAGGGCATCTGAACAAAACTGACAAAGTCACTCGCTCAGATATAAGGCGTTTGACGTCGTTTACAGCCTGAAAACAACGATTTATTATTTTCAGAAATTCAAGTTCGATCCGCACTGCTGTGTTTTGGATCAAAGTTTGGATGAGGCTATAATAGTGGATGGTTTATTGATATGTTTTACATATTTTCCACTTGTTTTTTTATTATTGCTATTATACGTGTCTTATGTGTGTTTTCATGCCATGTGATACTAACCTTAGTATTCTAGAACGACATGGACATAGGGTTATATTTATTATGCTTAATCATGAGATGTATCATGTCATGCTATATGTTATTTTTGTTGTTAATATGATACATGTTGACCTCGAAGAAATAACATAGGACGATGCATCTAGATTAAAATCCTCACAATTAAAATACTAAGTGGGAGAGGGAATTAATTTGGTATTAAATCCCATGGTCATCCATTATTGGTTGTATATAATTTAACACTAAGACAATTATGAATTGTATATATGTCACCCATCGTGGCGTATGATTTATGGTGTCTAGATAGTGTTAAGGATATTACTAGGACAATCTTCTTAAGTTAATCACAAATATTGAAAGGTAAGATCACCCCATCGTGACATACCAAGTTTCATGGAATTCGAGATAAAAGTTGGACATTCCTTGATTGATGTTGACAATGGATATTTTTGGCTAGGGGTTGTATTCTTAAGCGAGTCCGTCTGTGACTTCACCGAAAACACCTGGGATTTATCCATTAATACATCAAACGGATGGGTGTAACTAAAGGCAACTTAAGATCTAAATAATGGTATACACTTAGCTATGAAAGATAGTAAGAGACCACCTTAACGTGGTATACTATTTAGTAATAGGACCAAACTAACATTTAAACAAATATAGGTGGTATACATGTCACCCATCGTGGCGTACCAGATACTTATGGTGTTTAAGTGTTAGTACATTAATCTTAAATTAATAGTTAGAGGAGTCTATAAGTATTAAGTTTTTATGTGCGACATCCTAATTATGTGTTATATGTATGATTCTCAGGATAGAATGGACTTTAATCCACTTTTCACCATACTTAAGGAGAACAAACTTACCGGACCTAACTATATTGAATGTAAACGCAATTTGGACATAGTGTTGACTGTTGAGGAGTACAAATTTTGTACTTATGAACCCCAGCTGGATCAACCTGCTGCCGATGTTTCGGATGAGGATAATGAGTATTTTAAGAAGTGGAAAAAGACAGATGAGATGTTGCGATGTTACATTCTGGCATCTATGTCAGGTGTTTTGCATCATCAACATCAGGCCATGGACACTGCTTCGGGTATGCTCCTTAACCTCAAGGAGCTTTTTTGGGGATCAGAATAGGGCTGCTAGGCAAGTAACAATGAAATCTCTAATGAACACTCAGATGGTTGAAGAACACCTGTAAAGGACCATGTTCTTTTGATGATGGCTCGCATAAATGAACTGGAAGTCCTTGGTGCTGAGATCGATGGGGAAACTCAGATCGATCTCATCCTTATGAGTTTGCCCAAAAGCTTTGAGCAGTTTTGCATGAATTACAACATGAACAAGAGGTTGTATGGTCTTGCAGAACTTTTGACAGAGCTTCAGGTGGCTGAAGGATTGTTTCAGCATAATGTTCAAGTGAATGTGGCTGAGAAAGGTTCCACTTCTAAACCGAAAGGCATAAAGAAGAAGAAAAAGGCTCAAACACATAAAGTTGTGAAACCATTGGGAGTTCAGAATTTTGTGAAGAAGCCTAAGGGCAAGTGCTTCAAGTGCAAGCAGTCGGGTCACTAGAAACAAGATTGTCCTCTTTCTAAGAAGAACAAAACTGGCATGTCTCTTTCTCTAGTTACGGAAATATATATAGCGGCTATATCTACGAGCACTTGGTGTGTAGATACAGGAGCCACTGACCATGCTTATAATTCTATGCAGGGGTTCCAGCAATCTAGAATGCTTAGAGATGGCGAGATATATGTGTTCATGGGTGATGCTACGAAAGTAGCAGTAGTTGCAGTGAGAGACGTTACTTTATCTTTTAGTTGTAATAAGATTTTGGTTTTGAACAATTGTCTCTATGTTCCTTGTTTTAGAAGGAATTTGATTTCGGTTTCTAAACTTGCTTTGGATGGTTATAATGTTTGTTTGTATCTTAATGTTTCTATTATGATGAATAAACAAGTTATATGTTCTAGTACATTGCAAGACAATTTGTACATTATTAATCCTAGACAACCTGCACTGCAACTGCAACATATGGTATTAACTAACACATCTTTTATCATTAATAAAAGAAAGGAACCTTCTAGTTTAAACCAAACACTTCTTTTGAACTTAAGATTAGGTCATATTAACTTGAGGAGAGTTCAAAGACTGGTAGTAGACGGGCCCTTAAGCTCATTGGCAGTGGAGCCATTTCCAGTATGTGAATCCTGCTTGGAAAGTAAAATGACTAACATGCCTTTTAAGGCATGTTAGGTCCAAAGTATCGTAGAAGGGGGGGGGGGGGGTTGAATACGATACTCACAAATTATTCAATTTCGTTCGCGGATAATTAATTATGTTCTTGTCCGAAATCAAATTTACCAAATCAAAACACGAGTCGGGGAATATATCATTTTATAAATATAAACCACGAAGGGTGCTACAATTCTAATCCGTAGGATTAGCTTCAATGAGTTTGGGTTACAGTAATCAATACACTGATAGAATTTAAGGCACTATTTATTTCTCTGTAGAATTTATCAACCTCTTAAATTTTTCTCTCTGTTACTGATCTTCTGCAACAACCAACTGAAGAAGACACAGTCTTCATTCTCGAATTGTAGGCTTAGGAAAAACCATCAAAGGCTAAGAGAAGATCCTAGCCGTCCATTTCCTTATCAACCTTCTGACACACATAAATACAACCACCTGCTCCCTGAATTTAAAAACTATCGAAAAACAGAAATTCTTTTTCCTTCGATAGATTTTATTAAATTCTATCGAAAAGAAATATTTGTTTCTTTAAAGAATTTCGATAGTTTTATTAAACCTTCTTTATTTATTTCGATAGTTTTTCATAAATGAAAACTATCGAATGTCTTTAATTGCATTTTGATCCTTGAAGATTCTCTCTTCTTGTAGCAAGCATATTGTACTTCAATTTAACCTAAACATACCTTATAAATTTCTTTTCACTTCTAGGATGTTTCAGGTCTGACTTAAATCAATTTCTTCCGAGACGATAAACATCTTGATCTTCTTAGTGTTGACAACTAGTGCCACTGGTCTGGTTCACAGATGACTAACACTTGATCAATACCTCTACGTCTTCAATACAATACAGTTGATAAGTCCTTTGTCATTCCGGTTGCTTCAATAAAATCACTGAAATCCTCTGGTACTAACTCTTTATCATTAAAATACTTCTGTAGTCTTGAAAGTCTTGTTTCTTTATTTGTCACTAAGGCTTGAACATATTAATGAACTTCTTTCTGTGACCTGTTTACGGACTTCAAGAATACATACCATATTTTGATTTTTTGAGTTTACCATTTCTTCTTTTCTTCTGGATTCCTGTGCTTCTGTTAATATTATAGTCTATCTTGTTCCTTTGTTGACATGTAGTTATCTCTGTTACATATTATGTTACATTACGCTTTACAAGGCAAAGGGGAATAGAGCTAAAGAAGTGTTAAGTTGGTTCATACTGATTTATATGTGGACCTATGAATATCCAAGCAAGAGGTGGTTATGAGTATTTCGTCACTTTCATTGACGATTATTCTAGATATGGGTACATTTACTTGTTGCGCCGTAAGTCTGAGTGCTTTGATAAGTTCAAGGAGTACAAGGCTAAAACGGAGAAACGACTTGGTAAAAGTATCAAGTCACTACGATCAGATCGTGGTGGCGAATACCTGCTAGGAGAGTTTAGGGAATATTTATCAGAACATGGGATCACATCCCAGTTGTCTGCACCCGACACACCCCCAGCAGAACGGTGTAGTAGAGAGAAGGAACCGAACTCTTTTGGAGAGTGTTAGATCGATGATAAGTTATTTGGATTTACCCAAGTCGTTTTGGGGACATGCTTTGGAAACAGCAGCTTACCTTCTGACTTAGTACCTTCTAAGTCAGTTCCTAAGACTCCAATAGAATTGTGGACTGGTGATAAACCAAGTCTGAGACATATTCGGATTTGGGGTTGTCCAGCACATGTGCTGAACAAGAACGCGACTAAGTTAGATTCCCATATAGAAGTAAGGCTGTTTGTGGCTATCCTATGGGAAAGAAAGGCTATTTATTTTATAGTCCTAAGGATCGAGATGTCATTGTTAGCACCAATGCTAGATTCTTAGAGGAAGTCTATATAATGAACCATAAACCCATCAGTACTTTTGTTTTAGAGGAATTAGTGGGAGGGACAAGTACAAGTTGACCAACCACAAGTAAATGCACAACATATCACTAATACCGCACCAGTGCTTCGTCATAGTGGGAGGGTTGTTCAACAACCTGAGAGATTCAAATTTTTGAGAGAGTCTTCGGAATTGGTCTCTGGTGAACATGATGAGGATCCCAGGATATACGAAGAAGCACTCCAAGATAAGGATGCAGATCTTTGGCGTAAGGCTATGCAATTTGAGATGGAATCTATGTATTCCAATCAAGTCTAGGAGCTCGTAGAACCACCCAAAGGTGTAAAACCCATTGGATGTAAGTGGATCTTCAAGAGAAAAAGAGGATATGACAAAAAGGTGAAAGCCTGGAAAGCAAGACTTGTTGCGAAAGGGTATACTCAGAAAGAAGGGATCGATTATGAGGAAAACTTTTCGCCGGTAGTTATGCTTAAGTCAATCCGGATTCTTTTGTCTATAACAGCTCATCTCGATTATGAGATTTGGCAAATGGATGTCAAGACAGTTTTCCTTAATGGAAGTCTTGAAGAAACTATCTATATGCGGCAACCAGAGGGATTCATTAAGGAAGGCCAAGAGCATCTGGTATGTAAGCTTAAGAAGTCCATTTATGGACTGAAACAAGCTTCCAGATATTGGAACATTCGTTTTGATCAGGTAGTCCAGTCATATGGATACGATCAGAGTCCAAGCGAAGCGTGTGTGTATAGAAAGAGTGAGGGAAATGCAGTGGTTTTTCTAGTGCTATATGTAGATGACATTTTACTAATTGGAAACAATATAGAGATGTTGTCATCAATTAAGGCATGGTTGTTCAAACAATTTGAAATGAAGGGCTTAGGTGAAGCGGCATACATCCTTGGGATCAAAGTTATAAGATATCGCAAAAAAAGGATGTTGGTTTTATCTCAAGAGCCTTACATTGATGAGGTATTGGCTCGTTTTAACATGCAGGATTCTAAGAAGGGTAATTTACCTTTCAGACATGGAGTTTCTCTATTGAAGGAGCAGTGTCCTACGACACCTAAAGAGATGGAGAACATGAAATCAGTTCCTTATGCTTCAGCATGTGGTAGCTTAATGTATGCAATGTTATGTACGAGACCTGATATTTGTTGTTCCGTCGGTATGGTTAGTAGATATCAGTCTAACCCAGGTCAGGAACATTGGAGTGCAGTAAAAACAATACTTAAGTACCTGCGAAGGACTAAGAAGTATATGTTAATTTACAAGGCCTCGGACTTGTTACCTGTGGGATATACCGATTCGGATTTCCAGACAGATAGGGATAATAGGAAATCAACCTCGGGGTGTGTTTTTACTTTAGGAGGTGGAGCCGTAATATGGAGGAGTGTAAAGCAGAAATACATCGCAGACTCGACCATCGAAGCCGAATACGTGGCAGCCTCTGAGGCAATATGGTTCAGGAACTTCCTGCTGGATTTGGATGTAGTTCTTGATTTGCCACGGCATATCACAATTTTATTATGACAATACTGGTGTTGTTGCAAATACGAAGGAACCACGAGAACATAAGGCAACAAAACACATCGAACATAAGGCAACAAAACACATCGACAGTTCGTTAAGCCAGGAGATATCGCTGTGACCGATATATCATCAATGGGCAACCGAGCAGATCCTTTCACGAAGTGCTTACCAGCTAAGGCTTTCGAGGAACATGTAGAGGCGATAGGAGTCAGATGTCTGGTCACATACTAGTTATTTAAACCATTAGTGGATTGCTTGTAATAAAGACTGATATACTCAAAGAATAGCTTGAGTATAAGTGGGAGATTTTTGGGTTTTATATTGAACTATTCGTTTGAAGTATATAACATTGTCCATTTTATTGAGAATCTTGATTTCATATTATTACATTGTCTATTTATTATATATTATGGATAATCTAGTATCAAATGGGATAACAGAAGATTAGATTATCAGTGTCTGTATATAATATAATAAAGGTTCACAGTCTAAGTGGTATTAGACAAACCACTGAAATGACTGAAGTATTATTTGGAAATAGTTTATCTTGACTATTGAATAATACTTGTATACTTTGTGTATATTGAACAAGATCAAAATATTAGAATTGTTCTTCTATTCTGATAATAAAGAAGAACTAAGATTCTATGATATTATTATTGCTTAGGTTCATAATCTGGATGTAGTGATTGACACTTGTATGCAATGCATTTGATTCATATAAGATGTAATTAATTATTAATTACAATATTATGTGTTGAGCAATGACATTGCATGCAGAGTGGGATATTAATTACAGAAGGAATTCATGTCCTGATAATTCCGGGTTGATGATGTCCTCTTGAAAGCTCATAAAGATAATTATGTGAAGCCCTGCAGGCAGATTAATTTCTGACATAATTATAAGGTTGAGTGGATGATCAAGGATAAATAAGATATTAATTAAATTAATTGTCAGTGATTAATTTAATTAATGGACATGCAATATCTTAAACGTGGGGAATTTAATAAGCAAATAATATATGAGCCGAATTAAATAATAAAAGAATTGTGGTATTAGGAACGGTAGTGCAAATATTAATTCTTTAGTGGATTGAATTAATATTTAATGACATTGGGCTTGACTCGGAATGTCATTGGAAGCCCCGACCTAATTGTCCATGATCCCTATTGAAGCCTATATATATTCTCGTTCTCCTTAAAGCTGGATACACAACAGAAATCAAAATTAAGACCTAGGGTCAGCCGCACGCAACTAGGGTTTTGGAATTTCGAGACTTTGAGGAGAGGAAACTTTGGGAGATCGAAGGCCACACTTCGCTTAAAGGGAATCAAGGAATTCAGTAGAAGACGTGGAATTGAATCGCTTGCGCCGTAGCGATTAAGGTTAATCTTCTTTTCGAACTCTTTAATTTATATCATAAAATGCAGTCCTATATATCATACGTTCCAACAACTCCAAGTCAGTAGATGACATTAATCTTCATCCACTTGACTGATAATTGCCTCTGAGATTCCTGTTACAGCTTATCTATTATTTACTTATTACATTTTTGTTTAAGTTGAGCCGAATCCTCGATGGTTAAAAATAGGCTAATGCATATGCCTTTCACGATCTAAAGGGTTTGTTCAACCTAGAGAGATGGCCAACTCTGAATCAAATATGAAAAAGTGTATTTGATCGAATATGAGAATTGAGAGCTGTAAAACATTCAAATAATTTTTGGAACCCAAGATACAACACAAATAGTTAATTAAGCGTCTAAAATCTAATAAATAAAATCTAAAAATTAATAACATAAAAATATTAAAAAAAACCAATTAATATAATTATAGCTATTAAAAACGAACCGTGCATTGCACGTGTTATAAGTTAGTGCGATAAGCACTGATAAAATGTTTGTTTTTGGTATCCCCTATATTTTTAAACGATTGACGTTTTGTCACACATAGCTTTTTATCTCATAACTAGAATTAACATTGTTGGGAGTTGCCCCACATCATTTGTGGGAGGGCAGATTGCTAGTTAATAAGCAGCCAGTTAACTCCATTAGTATGAGACCTTTTGGGAGTGACCCAAATATAAATCCATGCGGGTCTGGCCCAGAGTAGACAATATCATACTATTGTGGAGTTAAGGCTTGCTAGCGACCCAACAAATATTTGTTTCATATTTTCATATAATTTTTTTTAAAAATAATTATTTTAACTAGTTGGTCTAAAGAGTGTGTCAAAAAGTCAAACATCAATTATATGAAAGTATAGAGAGTATTATCTATAGTTACTTTTTTTTTATTTAATTGATCTTGTACATAATTTTCCAGTTTGAGAATTTTTTTTGGAATATTGTATTGAAAATTGTAAATAGTTTCGGGACAAATATCCTTCTTGTTCTTTTACTGAGTCTATTATTTAATGTTTTCTTACTTAATTTGGTTTTTCCTTAGAAAAAATAAAATAATAAATTTGGTTCTTTGACCATGATAAGATCAATCTTATTCTTGATCTTCATCTTCTTGATCTCAAGAAAGTAAACAGAAATGGTAAAAATGATTGTATTAGAAAATTAGCTCCATGAGCTGTATCTACAAGATTATATATATATATTTACCCCTAATCTGTAACTAACTTTGTACAGCTGTAAATCTAACTAACTATGATGACTGTGTAAATACAAATATTTACAATTAAGTATTTATTTATTCAATATCCTCCCCTCACGCTTGACTTAAGGTGGATCAAACTGAAGTCAAATCTTGTGACAGAGAAATTTGTGGCGAGCAGCATCCAGTGGCTTTGTTAAAAACAGCAGCAAGTTGCAATGCAGTAGTGATGTGATCAATCTTCAGGAATTTAGAAGTAACGTACTCACGAATAAAATGACAATCAATCTTCAAATGTTTAGTATGTTCCAGAAAGATCTGATTCTCAGTTATATACTTGGCAGAAGTATTATCACAATACAAGTTCCTGAAAGATCTGAACCTGAACCTTGAGATCTTGTAAAAGACCCTCAAGCCAAATGATTTCAGAAGTAGCATAACTCATTCTTCTATATTCAGATTCAGCAGTACTATTAGAAGTTGTCTTTTGTTTCTTGGTCTTCCAAGAGATTAAGGAAGAACCTAGAAAAATAGCATAGCCAGACAATGATCTAGCAGAAAAAGGATAGGTTCCCCAATCGACATTAGAATAAGCAGTCAATTGTAGGGGAATATTTGCCTTGTAGAACAAACCAACATGTAGTGTGCCTTTCAGATATTTCAAGACATGAAAAGTAGCATCTAAATGTGTTTGAGCAGGAGCTTGTAAAAACTGAGAGAGTTGTTGAACAACATAAGAGATATCAGGGCGAGTAAGGTTGAGATAAAGTAACTTCCCAATTATTCTGCGATAAACTTCAGGATCTGAGATCTTAGGACCATAGTACTTAATTGTAAACCTTTAGACAAAGGAAAAGCTGCAAGAGTGCAATCTGTCAACTGTGTATCATCAAGTAAATCCAAGATGTATTTTCTTTGATTCAACTGAATACATTCCTCTGTTCGAAGAACCTCAATACCAAGAAAATACTTGAGATAACCAAGGTCTTTAATGGTAAATTCCTTATGAAGTAAGGACTTAATGCTGTCAATTTCATGAATGTCACTGCCAGTTACCAAAAGATCATCCACATACACAACCATTGTAGTAAAAGAAGAACTATGTGACTTGACAAAAAGAGAATAATCTTGAGCAGATTGCAAATAACCATCCTTGATCAAAAATTCAGATAACTCCTTATTCCATTGTCTGGAATCCTGCCTTAATTTGCAAACAAAACCAGGCATAGCTTTAGCATAACCAGGTGGAGGTTCCATGTAAATATCTTCATCCAAATAGCCATGCAAGAAAGCATTATTGATGTCTAATTGTTGTAAATGCCAACCACAAGTAGCAGCCATAGCAATTAAAGTCCTAACAGTAGTGAATTGTTGCTACCAACCTTGCTTTGTATCTTTCTACACTACCATCTGGGTTAAATTTGGTCTTAAAAACCCATTTGCACCTAATAGTATGTTTGTTTGGTGGTAAAGGGAGAAGATCCCAAGTATCATTAGCTTCAATAGCTTTAATCTCTGAATCCATGGCAGCAACCCATTGAGGGTCATTTTTGGATTTAGTGTATGAAGAAGGTTCAACAGGTGAAGACAAAACATTGTTTAAACTGACAATATAATCAGAAGATGGATTAATAGAGAAATGTGAAGCTGTAACTTGTAAGGAAGGAGATGGTTTAGAAACTATGAAAGAATCAAATTTCTTAGGCATATGAGATGCCCTGGTAGATCTTCTAAGAGGAACAGATTGAATAAAATCATTATCAGGATTAGTATTTGAGCCATTAGAATTTTCATGAAGGACATGATTGGCAGAAAAAGAAGGAGAATGTGAAGTAGAAGGTATTTCAAAATGAGGAAGAGAAATATGAGGAATAAAATCAGATTGTATATCGGCTGGATTAACCAAAGGTAATAAAGGTAAAGAGGAACCAGATTCAGATTCAGTAGAAATAGTTTTGTAAGGAAAAATATCTTCCTTAAACAAAACATCTCTACTAAGAAAAAATTGTTTTGTTTCAAGATCAAACAATTTGTATCCTTTTTGTGAAAAAGGATACCCAAACAACACACATTTTCTAGCTCTTGCAGTAAATTTATCAGAAGTTTTGACTGCATAAAAGATAAACAGCCTATGACTCTATGATGGTCATATAAAAGAGGCTTCTTTATAAGAATCTGATAAGGAATTTGTCAGTCTAAAACTGAACTAGGCATAAGATTTATCAGATAGGTGGCTGACAATAAACAATCACCCCAGAATTCAATGGGCAATTGAGCATGTAATCTTATGGCTCTAGCAGTATCTAACAAGTGCCCATGTTTTCTCTTAATTCTACCATTCTACTATGGAATACCAGGCAAACTCCTTTGATGAATTATACCTTTAGAGTTAAAAAGAGTAGTACACACTTCTTGTAAAATCTCTGTACCATTATCACTTCGAATATGCTTAACCACTGTGTTAAAATATGTAGAAACATAAGCCAAGACACCGGAAATTATAGAAGGAACTTGATCTTTGGATTGTAAGAGATGAGTCCAAGTAACTCTGGTATGATCATCCATGATTGTGAGAAAATACCTTGCCCCAGAATAAGTAGATATTCTGTAGGGACCCCATAAATCTATGTGTAACAAATCAATTGAAACAAGAGATCTAGAATGTGACTCAACAAATGGCAATTTATGATGTTTAGCAAGAATACAAGCATAAAAAAAATCATGTAAAGCAGAAAAAGAAACATTCATATGTTTGATTTTGCCAACAGAAAGATGCCCAAGTCTGGCATGAAAGAGTTTTACATTTGAATGAACAGAATTAGAAAAACAAGCAGATGGAAGAGAATTTGAAGAAAGAACAGTAGAAGTGAATCTATATAATCCAGCATTTCTTTTGCCAACAGCCTGGATTGTATCAGTTGTAAGGTCCTAAAAGAAACAATTGTCTTGATCAAATTTGGAAACTAATTTATTTTGATCAAGTAATTTCCCAACAGAAAGCAGACTGTGTTTAAAATCTGGGACATACAACACATTTTGAAGAACTATATTGGATGTTAACATTACATTTCCAATCTTGTCAACCAATTTGATAGTCCCATCAGGTAAACAAATAGTAATTGGACTAGGTGTATCATGAATTTCATCAAATAACATGTAATTAAATACCATATGGTCACTAGCTCCTGTATCAATGATCCATGATACACTAGAATTATGTGAATCTACAAAATCAGCTTGAAATGCAGAGACAATACCTGCAAAGCTCACTGAAGAGTGCTGATCAGATAATGTAGAGCTAGGAGTCTGCTGCATCATTTTGAGAATCTCTTGATATACAGCTGAAACCATCTTAGTATCCACCCGAGGAGAAGATAAATTGTCCTTTGGTGTAGCACCAAGAACACCAGGTATTTCAGAAACATTAACAACCATTCGTGTAGAAAACTGTGATCCTTGTGAGTTCTTTCCTTTAAGAGTATTATACCATTCTATATAACCTACTAACTTGAAACACTGATCTGTACTATTGGACCTTAGAAGAGCCAGGAGAGTAATTCGATTTCTGACTATAAAAATCACTGATTTCAGAAGGCTTAGAAACATTCAAGGTCAAGTTATTTTGTTTCTCAGTCTGTTGGAGAATATGATAAGCCTTAAGCACTGAACGCAATGGTTCCATACTCAGTAAGTTTGTCTTGACAGAGTCATATTGCTTATTCAATCCACATATAAACTGAATAAGTTTCTTAGTTTTATTTTCTTCTGCGACTTTCTTAAGCAGATCACAAGTACATTTAGACATAGCACCACAACTGCAATCTAGATGCCCTTCCAACACAAGCAATTTATCCCATACATTCTTCAATTTACCATAATATTCAGCCATAGTCAAATTATCTTGTTGAATCTTAGACAGACTAGTATGCAATTCATAAAGCAATGGAGCATTAGACTTTCCAAAATGTTCAGCAATATCACACCATAAATCCTTCGATGAAGTAGGAAAGATAAAACTATCAAATATTACCTGATCCATAGAAGACATAAGCCAAGACATTACCATATAATCATTATGAATCCACTTGTTAAGATCTGGCAAGTCATTACTCGGTTTCATCAGCGATCCGTCAATAAAACTTAGCTTGTTCTTCGCACCAAGTGCCATTTTCACACTACGACTCCAATTAATGTAATTCTCGCCAGAGAGTAACATTGTTCCTAATTGTTGTCTCGGATTATCACCGGAAGAAAGATAATACGGATCATTGTAATTCACAACTTGATTTTTCTAAGAAATCTCTTGAGAATCGGTACGATTTTGACCAGATGTGCCATTTTTATCCAAATTTATAAGAATTTTGGGATAATCGAAGAGAAAATAAAAGAATCAATCAGATCGAGAAAGAGATTCACTGAATAACAAGAATCAATAACAAGAAATTGTAATTGATCGAGAAGATTAAGAAATGAAGAGAGAGAGAGAGAGAGAGAGATTTGGAAAGAGATTACTAATCGAAAGAAGAATCTAAAACGAGATCAACGAAGAAAAATAACAACAAAACTTCAACCTTGCTCTGATACCATGATAAGATCAAGCTTATTCTTGATCTTGATCTTCTTGATCTCAAGAAAGTAAACAGAAATGGTAAAAATGATTGTATTAGAAAATTAGCTCCTTGAGCTGTATCTACAAGATTATATATATGTACCCCTAATCTGTAACTAACTTTGTACAGTTGTAAAGCTAACTAACTATGTTGACTGTGTAAATACAAATATTTACAATTAATTATTTATTTACTCAATAGACCAATATATGCCTGTTTTGTACACGTCTAAATCTTACAAATATTTGAACACTTAATTTTGTAAAACACAAGAGACAACTGAGTTAGATAATATTAGTCGACGGTTGGATAATATGGATAGAAATTAGAAGCTTTAAGGTTCTATGCCTAGGCATTGAAGCCAATTTTCATCACGGACTAAGCTTCAAGATTAGATTTATAATCAGGTATTCGTATAGAGCTCTAAAATTAGGGATTTGATATCTATGACAATTTTGGGGGAGAATTAAGGTTTATGTGATTTGGGGCTGAGCTTGAGAATATTAATTCAAAGAGAATAGAATTTCGGGTTCTCTTCTCATGGTGCCTACGTATCCTTTTATAAGGAATCAAGCCCACGTAGTTCTTTTTGATATCAGATGTTATTTAGGCCCATACTCCTATTTTTTAGGAGCAAGTCACATGTTAAGTTTCCTCGTCTATTATATTCCCAATTATGGGTTTCTTGCAGGGTAAGGATTATAGACCCATCAATCCTTTTCTAATCCTTTACTGCTAGCTAAATACCCACTAAGGGATCCGGTTCATATTATGTATCAACAAGTCCCCAGTGTTTATCAGAGGTTTTTTCTTCGGTGAACACTTTCTTAATTCAGTGTCATCACCTCCCAATCAAACCTCTTAGCTTGTGATTATTCATTGACGACTTTGTGATTTTGGAGCAGAATGATGATATAGCTTTCGAGATAGGTGTTAGGAACTATGTTGTTTCGTGATGATAACTAAATTAACTTAGTAAAAATTGTATAAGTAAAATGTAGCCATCAACGGATAGCATGCTTTTGCAGTATCCGTAAATGGGAAGCTTATCTATGGATACGACTCAATGTAACATGCTTATGTAATCCTGATGTACAATCCTGATATGCAATCCTGAGGAACAATCCTGATGAATATTCCTGATGTGCAATCCTGGTGTGCAGTCCTGATATGTATTCCTGATTTGTAATCGTGATGTTGAAGTTGAAGTATTAATTTTTAGGCTGAATAAGTCATGTTGACTATTAATAGATATGTAGAATAGGGAGGCTAATTGTAAATAGTTTATGCCTTGTAATTTTACATAAGTGAAATTGACTGTCAATGGATAGAAACATTAGCCTTCTACGGACGTGGACAAATGTACTGTCTACGGATAGCAGTATTAGCTGTCTATGGATGTGATCAAGATACTCTCGAGGTTTATATTTATAAAAAGATATATTCCCCGAAACTTGATTTGGTTTGGTATGTTTAATTTCGTTATAGAACTGAAAGATTAATCCGCGAACGAAATTAAATTATTTGTGAGTATCGTATTCAACCCCCCCTTCTACGATACTTTGGACCTAACAATTGGTATCAAAGCTACTTGATTGATATACAAATCAGATCCGGTGAATGAGACCAAAATCAAAAGTAGCGTGAAAATACGAAGCAATTTTTTTTAACTTTCAAAATTTTTCATTTAATTGGAATTTCTTGAATTTTAAACAATTTGAAATTTTCAGAAACCATGAGTGCTCCAAAGACAACCGCTGGTATTAAAGTTCCCCCGTTTACTAGAGATGATTTCGGTTTGTGGAAGATGAAGATGCTGTTATTTATCAAGGCATCTAATCCGTTGTATATTGGCATATTAGAGAACGGACCGTTTGTACCAATGAAACCAGTTAGTGAATCTACAGCTCCTGACGGTAGCAGGATTCCTTCAGGCACCCAACTTAAGGAGATAAGTGAATTTACAGATTCTGACAAAGAACTGATTCGATTGGACACCGGTTTAATGTTGATATTGACGGACTCCGCGGACAAGGAAATGAGCTATCAGTTGATGAACTGTACAAGCGGGAAACATATGTGGGATACCATTAACCTAATAATGGAAGGAACTGAAGACGTGCAGGAAAACAGATTGGACATTCTGACTTCTCAATACGAAGCGTTTAGGTCACTGCCAGGAGAAAGTATAACTCAGGTCTTTGAGAAGTATACTAAGCTCCTCAATGAATTGGCAATGAAAGGAAAGACCTATCCACTGAGAGAATCGAACAGGAAGTTCATGATGACGCTGCCCCATCATGTAGAACACAAGTCATCATCCATTAGGGAAAGAATTGACTTCACAAAGATGTCATTAGAGATGATCTATGGCAAGTTGAAGACCTATGAGATGGAACAGGAACAAAGGGTGATAATCTACGGATCAGGGACAGTGGACAGCAAGCACAATGCACTTGTGAGATCGGCAGCACTTGTAGTGGATGAACCAATAACTTCTGAGATTCAGGTTCAAACCCCTAGAGCTGGAAAAGAGGTGATAATAGAAGCAGAAATGGATTCTGTGAATCTGGGTGTTGATGAAAGTGATTACTACACCCTAGAAGAGCTTGAGCAAATGGAAGACAAAACCATGGCGTACTTAGCTGCAAAGTTTAGTCATATTCGTTTCAAGAGAAACCCTAAGTACAAGTTCAAGGGCTCAACCAACAGATTCCAGAAGAGCAATTATACACCTAGTACAGGCTTTAAGGGAGGCTACAAGACTGGCATGATTGATAGAAGCAAATCAAGATGCTATAACTGCAATGAGTTAGGGCATTTCGCCACTGAATGCCGGAAGCCTCGTCAAGCAAGAGACATGAAAGATGTCTATAGAAAGAAGGATTCTTATGATGAGTTGAAGAAGGAGAATGCCAAGCTTAAACAGCAGTTGGAGGCATTCTCTGGAAAGCAGAAAGGGAAGGCTTACATAGCAGAGGGAAAGCACTGGGATGATACTGATTCGGATGAAGAGGAGGAATATGTAAATGTTGCTTTAATGGCTGACTCTTCAGAGGAATCACCTCAATCATCTCAGGTACCTATCTTAACTACAATTGATATGTCTAATTCTGAGTACAAGAAAACTGTGCAAGATCTTAGTGTAGAATTGTTTAATGTACACACAAGCATGCTAGCATCTGAAATGGAAAATGCTAAACTAGTTCTTAAGATTAAAAGGCTAGAATCTAAAAATGAAGAACTAGAGCTTGTAGCTGTAACATTAGAAGATCTTAAGCAAAAGAATGCGTACTTAAAGAACAAGGTCAAGTGTAATGATGAGATAGAGACTATCCTCAGGAAGCAGATTTCAGATCTAGATTTGAAGCTGAATGCTTTTAAGAATTCCGCTCTAGTGGCTAAGGAAATCATTGATACTCAGGCCGTAGAGAATAAAACTGCTATAGGATTTGACTATAACAAGAAAGCTGGTAAGAAGATTTTGGAATTCCCTGTGACACCTTCAGTTGTCAAAAGGAATACTCCACATGTTCTTAAGAATGTTGATTGTCCAGTTTTTGTTAAGCCGTTTCCACCTCTCTTTTATGAGGATGATCTTTTCATAGCACAAGAATTGCTTGAGGAGGATTTGTTGAAGGAAAAAGAGGTAAAGACTAAGTTACCTAGGAAATCAGTAAAGAATGTATTACCTAAACCTGATTTACCTAAAACTGAAGTAGGTTCCTTAGCTAGTAATGTTAAAAAGAACAGGAATGGGAGGAAGAAGATTGTTAATCAGGAATTGGTTCCATCTTCTCCCATTGCATCTAGGAAGTTGTGTTCTATTTGTAATTCTGCTGGACACCTTACGCATGCATGTAAAAAGGTTAAAGTAGAAACTGCTAATGCTTCTGAAATGCATAACATGTCTGACATGCCTGATAATCATGAGCCCTGTGGAAAGAAAGAGTGTTTGCTATGTAAGTACAACATCATGCATGCTTACTTTTGGGCTGAAGCAGTGAATACAGCTTGCTACACTCAGAATCGAACCCTGATCAACAAAGATCATGAAAAGACTCCGTATGAGTTAATGGCCAACAAGAAGCCAACACTGAAGTACTTTCATGTGTTTGGTGCAAAGTTCTTTGTACTTAAAGATGGAGAACATCTTGGCAAGTTTGATGCCAAAGCAGATGAAGGCATTTTTCTGGGCTATTCTCTGGAATCTAAGGCTTTCAGGGTATATGTGATTGAAGATAAGAAGGTGTTGGAAAGCTTTAATGTAACATTTGACGACACTAAAAGACCAGGCCTGCAAACTGGAGAGAACTCTGAATCCTTGGTATTTGAAAATTTATCAGGAGATCTCTCTGACAATGAAGAAGTACCTGAAGTTGTTACAGTCATTAATAATAATCATAATGATAATGATTCTGGACCAAGTGGTGACCAAAGTGGAAATCCTCAAAATACAGGATCCACTAGTCAGTCTTCAGAATCAACAGATCAAACCGTCAACAACTCAGGGGGAGCAGGAGAAGGATCAACTAGTCACACTCCACAACATCTAGAACAAGGAGAATCATCAAGATCGCATCTGCCAAGACAAAGGGTATGGAATAGAGATCATCCCTTTCACTTGATCATTGGTGATCCGGACACAGGAGTGAGAACTAGGAGAACATCACAAAATGAATGTCACTATTCTGGGTTTCTTTCAGAAATAGAACCTAAGAAAGTTGAAGATGCTCTAGATGATCCAGATTGGGTAATTGCTATGCAAGAAGAACTCAATCAGTTTGAAAGGCAGAAAGTTTGGAAGCTGGTACCCAGGCCTAAGGGAAAATCTGTTATTGGAACACGATGGGTATTCAGAAATAAGTTGGACGAAGATGGCATTGTAACGAGAAACAAAGCCAGACTGGTTGCTAAAGGTTACTCTCAAGAAGAGGGTATAGATTATGATGAAACCTATGCACCAGTAGCAAGACTTGAGGCCATCAGAATGTTTCTGGCATTTGCTGCACATTCCAATTACAAGGTATATCAAATGGATGTGAAGAGTGCTTTTCTGAACGGGGAGTTAGAAGAAGAAGTGTATGTGGAACAACCTCCAGGTTTTGAGGATTCAAAACTGGTAGACTTTGTGTACTTTCTATTCAAAGCTCTCTATGGACTCAAACAAGCTCCAAGGACATGGTATGACACTCTCTCTAAATTCTTACTTGAAAATGATTTTACAAGAGGTGTTGTAGACAAAACTCTCTTTGTCAAAAAGCATAAAAATGATTTGATATTGGTGCAAGTATATGTTGATGACATAATATTTGGTTCTACTAATGATGATCTATGCAAGAGATTTGCTAAGTTAATGCAGAGTCGTTATGAAATGAGCATGATGGGTGAATTGTCATTCTTTCTTGGATTGCAAGTATACCAGAAACAAGATGGTATATTCATTTGTCAGTCCAAGTACATCAAGGATCTTCTTAAGAAGTATCAAATGGAAGACTCATCTACAGCAAAGACTCCTATGCCAACTGCCACTAAGCTTGATAAGGATGAAACTGGTAAGAAGGTTGACATCACAGGCTACAGAGGTATGATAGGCTCATTACTTTATCTCACTGCAAGTAGACCAGATATAATGTTTGCAACATGCTTGTGTGCTAGATTTCAGTCTGATCCTAAAGAATCTCATCTAATAGCTGTTAAGCGAATATTTAGATATCTTAAGGGGACTCAAAATCTTGGAATTTGGTACCCTAAAGATACAGGATTTGATCTTATTGGATACACAGACTCTGATTTTGCAGGTTGTAAGATTGATCGGAAGAGTACTTCAGGAAGCTGTCAGTTTCTTGGAAGAAGATTGGTTTCCTGGCATAGCAAGAAGCAGCATTCAGTGTCCACATCAACAGCTGAGGCTGAATACATTGTTGCTGGTAGCTGTTGTGCTCAGATATTGTGGATGAGAAACCAACTCCGTGACTATGGACTTCTGTTGACAAAGATTCCTATATTTTGCGACAACACAAGTGCCATAGCAATCTCAAACAACCCAGTGCAACACTCGAGGACAAAGCACATCGACATCAGGTATCATTTTATCCGAGAGCATGTCATGAATGGAACTGTGGAGTTACACTTTGTACCCACAGAGGATCAAATTGCAGACATCTTTACTAAACCGCTTGATGAATCCACTTTCAATAAGCTGGTTGGTGAACTTGGGATGTTAAATCTTTCTAATTGATTTTGATTAGAAGTCAGTAACTGCAGAGAGTCCTGGTGAATACATGAGTTTAAGAATCGCTATATCCTTAGGACTCGTGAATTTATTTTCTGGAGCAATTCTCGTAGTTAGGATTATTATACTAATTTTATGTCATAATTATGGATGATATATCTTCTGGCATTTAATTAGTTATTAATTCTAAAAATTATTTAAGTGCTAATATTTGTTCTAAATATTCAAGCATTTATTTAATTTGAATTAATTTTCTTTGTTTTTAAACATTGTAGATTAATGCAGCATAATTGATTAGATTTCAATTGGTTAATATCACTCGATGATATTTAATTGATTTTATTCTAAGAAAATTGTGAATTTTCTGTTAAGAATTGATTTTGGTAAATTTGAAAAGATTTATTAGAATTAAAACTAAGCAGGAAATAAAAATTCTGATTTTTAAAACAAGAACAGGTTTTAAAATGAAGACAGAAGCAAAAATATCGAATTTAGGAAATTCGATGGTTTTTCAAGTACATAGATAAATCTATCGAAATTAATTTTCGATAGTTTTTGAAAAGGAAAAGAAAAACTATCGAAAACAATTCTCGATAGTTTTTGAGTTTAATTTAAAATGTATCGAAGTGGATTTACTTTATTCAATATTTAAATCCTCGATAGATTTTGAAAAATTAAGAAAAATATCGAAGTGAACTTAATTACTGAATATTAAAGTTCTCGATAGTTTTTCAAAAGCATTTGCTCGATAGTTTTTCAAAGAAAAACACTTCGATAGTTTTCTGATAAACCTTTTAAAATTCTGAAATTCAAAAAATTCGATAGTTTTTCAAAAACTATCGAATTCCAGTTGACAGGTTTACCCCTTGCAGAAAACTATCGTTAGTTCAATTAAAAACTATCGAACCAGGATTGACAAGATTGCCCCTATAAGTTTTAAAAGGTATAAAATCGTGCCTTGTCTCTTTCTTTCTCATTTTTTTTAGATCTGAGAACTTGCAAGTGGCCGATTATATATACATACATTTTTGATATAGTTTCAAGAACACATCTCGATAGTTTCTTCAGTTTTAACCGAGTAAAACTTAAAAAGATTACTGTTTTTCACTGTTGATTCTCTTCTAACAGTGAATCCTTGATTGTTTTTGAGTTTCGAAACAAAGTGAAGGAGAAACCATCGAACCCAAATTGTGCACTTCAAAGAAATCTTTAACAGAACACTTCTTGGAATTTAATTGTTTATACAATTGAGTTCTTGTGATTTTGTTTGTTAGTTGGCTGTAACAATTAGGGTTTTATATCTTGACAGTTCTCGAAGTTGTGTTATCAAGAAAAAGGGGTATTTTTGTTAGAGTTTGATTAATTAATAAAATTTAAAAAAAAAGGAAAAAATTAGTTTTGGTTTATTTGAATTTTCTGGAAATTTTAAAATGGCTGGAGAATTTATTGTTACCAAGACTAATCATGTCTCGTTTCAAAATCTGCAATCCATAACGAATCCTCAAATTCGTGCATGGGCAGAGTTTTTGAATACACGTTCGTTAGTGGCATACGCTGTAAGTACTCCCGTGGTCCTTTGCATTGATCAATTGACTGCGTTGTACACAACCGCCACGGATACAACTGAGAATAACATACGGTCCTTCAGTTTTGTTGTGCCAGGGGGCAGAACAATAAGGGTGACGGAACATGATTTCAATAGAATTCTTCATTTTCCAACAGAAAACCTAGTTCCGGATCCCACAACTGAGGAAATACATGCTTTCTTCACTCTTATCAGAAGTCAACAACCTAACTTCTTGGTGGGAGAGTTCCTAAAGCATTACCTGCCAAAGCCATGGAACTTTTTCTTTCATACCCTGATACATGTTTTTACTGCCAAGCTAACAAATCTGCATGGTATTCCCTTATTCCTTCAAAAGATAGGGTTTGCCATTGCGAACAACATGCATATTAACATAGGACGGATAGTGATTGATCAAGTAGTTATGTGCATGGGACCACTGGATGAAAGAACAGGCATAAATGAAGATGTGCTCTGTTTCTATCCTAGGTTCCTACAGCTAATTCTCAATGATATCTTAACAGATGATGAACGGGAGATCTTTGAAGGTGAAGCCAACCAGGAGTGCATGAGAATGAAGAGCAATGCCATAACCGCTCTCATTAGGAAGGACAACTATCTTCCAGGGGTACCCACTGTTCTCACTGAATATCTAAGAACGGTGCCCCTACCACTTCTACCCCCAGGGGAACAGGTAAATCAAGGTAATATTCCACAACCTGAACCTGTAATGGCACCTGTACCAATGGATGTTGATCCAGAGCCCTCAGTGGCCATTCCTGACCAGGAGGTTGCAAACCCACAACCTCTAACCACGGTCGAAGAGCCTTTGGAAGAGCCAAATGAAAACATAAACGATCCTCCTTCCCCTACTATACCCATTAAAGAACCATCCATGAGTGTAGAGGGAGATAGTGCCAAAGCAGCACCACATAATGAGATACACCCTTCAACAGCATCTCTGCCTTCCTCTAAAAGGAGAAGAACAAAAACTGAGGCAACTGCTGATACTTCATTTCTCTCATTCAAAGAGCCCTTTACTGATTTTTCTGATGCTGATTGGGCTACGCTAACGAAAGCAATATCTGAACCAATAGCTCAATCAAGTAAGGAAGAATTGACGGAAGCAACTGGTGTTCCGACCATATTACGGTCAGGTTCACTGGTTGAAGGTTCTCAGAACCAAGGGTCTTCACAGACGTCGAGAGAAGGCTTTGACCTAAATGCACAATCTAAAAGGTCATTGTCTACCTCCCCAGATGGAACATATCTGGATCTTGCGGGTAAAGGGTCTGACGTAGGTGCAGATCGGCAACTCGTTGACAGTGAATCAATTACTATTGAGGAGTCAACTGAGGTGAAGTCTTTACAGACTCACGGGGAAGATTCGGGATCTCTGCTGTTAAAAGAGCCTGTTTCTAACCCCCTAGAGATTCAAACTCTAGATCCTTCAAAGGATATATCATCTAAGGGTGATCAGCAACTTGGTTTATCCAAGGACGGGGACTTGCGAAGCCCCATTGCACCACCGGTGACCTCCTTAAGGATGGCTACGGTGATCTCTTCTGCAGGTACAATCAGCACAAAGGATTTGAGTGAAACAAAAACACTTACACCTGGCCTGAGTGGGAAAGGAAAAATGATTCAAACACCGACAGAAACGTTGAGTGTACACCCAGAGCCAAATGTGAGGAGTGACACCCTAACCCTACCTAATATTGATGATCTGCTGTTACCAACAGAAAGAGAACTACAAGTCCAATCTTCCCTCAAGGAGATGACAGTTCGAGACAAAGAAGGAAATCCACTTTTCAAGGTTCCACTGCGACCTTCCTTTGACCAAGGGATCTCCTCCAGTCAAGACAATGTTTCTTTAACGTCTATTCAAGAGAAAGTTGACTTGGCTGCAGCTGATTCCAGAAGAACATTCAGGGTCATTGGCAGTGCATCTGGCACTATAACAGGTACGAAGCAGGCAGTGGACTCCTTAAAGAAGGAAGCTATGGAAGAACTAGTCGAGCTGAGGATGGACGTCAGGGAGCTTAAAGATGGATTCATGAGTGAAGTAAATGCACTGTCTCAAGGACATGAAGCTTTGAAAGAAGACATTCTGGTTATCCGGGATGGTCAAGCGCGGGTAAAAAATGCAATGGATTCCCTTTCACGAGTGGAGTCTAAGCTAAACAAGAGGCTGGATCACATGGAAAAGACTACCAACTCAAGATTGGAGAACATTGACCTGTCGCTAGCTTCAATAAATGAGTTTAATAAGCAGCTTATGGATTTCTTGGAGAATCAAGGTGACGGAGTACAGTCTATATGGAGTATGCTAAAGAACCAACAATCTGGACAACCTGGTTCTTCATATCAGCAACCTGATCCTTCTAATTTCTTTTATGCTGAGGATGCTTTTATCGAGGATTCCTCAACTAAGGGGGAGAAAGTTGGAGAGGGGGTGAAGGATAAATGGGGAGTTTGGGAGACTGTTGAGGCTATTCCAATCAGACAGTACTGGATTGAGGAGCTTGTAGAGGAAGATAAGAAAAGTGAAGAGGAATTTGAGGTCATGCATGAGCAACCTATTCAAGAGGAGCATGAGCCATATTATCCAGAGCCAATAGAACATCCTATCTTGGATGATGATATGGAAGAAGCAAATTCTCTATCACAGGAAGAAGAAGCTGCCTTGGAAGCAATAAGAGCTCAGAGAGCTGCAATAGATGCCAGGCAAGCTGAGAAGGAAAAACAGCAAGCAATTCTGAGAAGTGAAAAGCTAAAGAGAATGAAGGTGTATAATGAAGTGAGGAAGAAGAAGATGATAGATCTGGCAAAGAAAGATGGTACTGAATGGGAAATGGCTTATAAAACCTTTTGTGGAGTTGAAGACGGATTACAAGTCAACGACAATGCGGAGGTGGAAGTCATTATTCAGGACATCAGAAGTGCTAATCTTGAAGATCAGACTTACTTTAAAGCACTGATAAGCTCTATAATCTGTCTGAATGCTGGGGTTAAAGCAAATGGTGCCTGGAGCTTATTAATCAGTTTTCTGGAGAAAGGTACATTTGTGATTTCTACTAAGTTTTTAGAACAGAGGACATATACAGAATTGCAGGCTATACTCATCAAGATCCAAAGAACCACAAGGCTAAATGAACTGCTCCGTGAGCATGTTAAGGAGATCGTGATGAAAGTCAGTCCAGAGATTACTGAAGATCCTCCAATGGTTAGATTCATGACGAATGACTTGTTCAGAATCTGCTATTTGGCTGAGGACAAACTGAGGGACTACCCAAGCAACTATCTAATCTCAGTTGAGAAGTATCTTAGATCCACTGGATTCTCATCAACGGAGAAGGACAAAGCAGCAGACACTCTTAGAAGATTTCTAATGGAGAATGTTCCTTACTATAGGAAAAGAGTGGAAAGAGGATTAGAAGTGCATACCAGACTGCCAAACATGCCAAAGCTGAACAAGAAAGATGTTAACATTGCATGGTTATGGGCTGGAGTGGGTCAAGAGGTTGAATATATTGGAAGACACATCCAAGGAGCAATCCTTAAACCTGGAGAACCACTGCACTATCTATCAGTGATTGATTATCAAGCTGCTAACTCCGATCCAATGATTGAAGAAGGTGAGATTGGAATGGACTGAATGATGAAGCAAAGAACAAGAGAACTATCAGCTCAGACTAGAGGAGCAACTTCATTGTATAAAGTTTAATTGTTTTTTGATTTATGAAATCTGGAAATGTATATATATCTAATCCAGAATGCATTGATATTATTAAGCTGTCTTACTTTAAGTAGTTTAATGTTTCCTTAGTTAGTTGAGTTATCCTCGAAGTATTTGCTTGTCGAACTCTATCCAATCAAATAGGGGGAGATTGTAAAGCATAATGTAACATAAGATGTAAAAGAGATAACTACAACTCAACAAAGGACAAGACAGACAATAGTATTAATAGAAGCACAGGAATCCAGAATCAGAGAAGAAAAGGTAAACTCAAAAAATCAAAATACGTTATGTATTCTTGAAGTCCGTAAACAGGTCACGGAAAGAAGTTCATGAAAATGTTCAAGCCGCAGTGACAGCAATAGAAACAAGACTTTGAAGACGATAGAAGTATGTGAATGATTTAGGGTTCAGTACCACGGGATTCCAGTGATGAAGCAACCAGAACGACAAGGGACGTATCAGCAGCAATGTATTGAAGACATAAAATAAGAATTGATCAAGTGTTATTCATCTGTGAACCAGACCAGTTGCACTAGGTGACGGCATTGAAAAGATCAAGTTGTTTTATCGTCTTCGAAGAAATTGATACAGTTTATTTCTTAAACACCCAGGAGCTCAGTGGAATCATTAATGAACAAAAGACAAGAAAAGGAATTCGATAGTTTTTCTAATTAGAAAACTATCGAATGGTAGGTAAAGTGATTAATTGAAAACCAAAATAAGTTAATTTGGTATTCGATAGTTTTAATTAAAAAACTATCGAATGGTGAATTAACTTAATTAATTCGATGGTTTTTAAATCCATTCGATGGTTTTTAATTCATGGAGCAGGTGAAAAGAATTACTTGTCTGACAGGTTGAAGAAGATCCAACGGCCAGGATTGTTTCTACAATTCTAATTCGATGGTTTTTCTAAACAAAGCCTACAGTTAATACAGAGTGAAGAAGGTGTCTTCTTCAGTTAAGGGCATTCAACACAGACACATAACTGAGACAGAGAAGAGCCGGAGAAAATTATCAGAGAAATTAATAGTGCTCAGAACTTGATTATTGTTGTGTATTTGTGTTACCTTAAACTCATTGACGCTAATCTACGGATTAGAAATTGTAGCACCCCTCGAGGTTTATATTTATAAAAAGATATATTCCCCGAAACTTGATTTGGTTTGGTGTGTTTGATTTCGTTATAGAACTGAAAGATTAATCCGCGAACGAAATTAAATTATTTGTGAGTATCGTATTCAACCCCCCCTTCTACGATACTTTGGACCTAACAAAAATCTCTCAGGTGGACAAAAACAATCCACCTGAATTTTTAATTCTTGTGTTATCTTATTTGTTTTTCTGTTCTTGTTTTAGTTTTCATATCTTCACTATCAAGAATCAAAAGAAATTTTAAAGATTATATTCAACCCCCCCCCCCCCCCATTCTACAATCTTGATTCACTGTCTGGGAATAACAATTGGTATCAGAGCAAGCTTCTTACATACAAGAAGTTTAAAGCTCTAAAGACAACTGAATCATAGGTTAGAAGGATCATGGAGTCAAAATACTAGTTCTTGATAGAGAAAACTACTTTCACTGGAAAGTAAAAATGCGACTATATCTAATGTGTTAGATCAGAATTCAATGATCGTCAGAAGCTAGACTCAACTGATCAGGATTGCTGACGTCATCAGTATTGCATGGTCATCAGTATTTGATCAAGCGTCAATATCTTATTGATCATCAGGATTCCTACTCAGACTATGATCAGGATTGATCATCAGAACTTGAAGCTGATCAGGATTCCTACTTCGAGTTATATTTGGAGTCTAGATAAACATGGAAGTTTATTCTATTTGTTCCTGGTTTGTAGAATGTAGCTATCGATTAAGGATAGGTTTCTATCTTTGTTATTGATTAGGACTTCTCTTGTTATTGATAGAGAAGCTGTGTGCACTATATAAACATAGTCTTGGTTTCGATTTATGTATTCATTCGAGAGAGATTCGAGAAAGAACATAATCGAGGGAATCAAGAGAGAAGCTCTTAAGAACAGAATTTCTTGAGAGAGTTTTTGTAAACTAGCAGCTCTCAAGAACATCAGAATTTCTTGAGAGAGTTTGTAACAGTTTTATATCAGATTTAATAAAGCTGTTATCTTTCTTTGTGATATATACATTAAGAAGTCGATTATCTTACTCTATTGTATTCAACCCCCCTTCTACAATAGATTATTACTGGGCAACAATTGGTATCAGAGCAAACTGATTTAATTCTGAATCAGATACGATCTAAAGATGTCGACAACCAAATATGAAAGCATGAAGATTCCCATCTTAAAGATATCAGAATATCCTACATGGAGGGTAAAGATGCTGATGTACCTGGAGGCTATGGATCCTGACTACTTGGACAGGATTCGTGATGGACCATATATACCAACAAAGTTTGTAGAACGAACAGATACAGTACCAGAACATTATGTGGTCAAAGCTAAAGCTGAATGGACTCCAGAAGAAAAAGCTCATGTACTCAGGGAACCAAAGATAAAGAATATCTTGCATAATAGCCTTGATGCTGTCATGTCAAACAGAGTGATTGCATGCAAGTCTTCAAAAGAAATCTGGGATACTTTGGAAACTCAGTGCCAGGGATCTGCATCTGTCAAGAAAAACATAAGGGCTCTATTGATTCAAGAATATGAACAATTCGATGCAAGACCTGAAGAGAGCCTGACTGATCTATATGATAGATTCCTGACACTATTGAACAGCTTATCCTTAGTTGACAAAGTATATGAAACTGAAGATTCAAACACCAAATTTCTTAGAGCTTTACCTGAAGAATGGGATACTCAGACCTCAATCATTAGACACCAGTATGATCTGAACATTGTGTCTCTTGATGAGATCTATGGGATGCTAAGAACTCATGATCTTGAAGTTCAACAGAGAAAGAACAAGAAAAGCAGCAAGGCAAAGTCAATTGCTTTGAATGTAGAAGCTAAATCAAAAGGAAAAGCTATGGAGGTCTCTAGAAGGAAAGCAAGAGTAGCTGAGTCAGATCCTGACGACTCTTCATCAGATACTGATGGCAATCCTGATGCCAATACTGGTGATGATTCTTCTGACTCAAACATGGAAGAGATGGTTGCTATGATTGTCAGAAACTTCAGAAGGATGAAGTTCAGGAAGAATAGAAGACAAGGCAACTTTCAGAAAAAGACCTTCAAAGCAGACAAAGACAAGTATATCAAAAAGGACAGCAAGGGTAGCAAATTTGACAAGTCAAAGGTTAGATGCTACAAGTGTAATGGTATGGGTCACTTTGCTTCTGAATGCAACAAGACAAAGGCACTCATCACATCAAGCAAGGATTGGATGGACTCTTCCTCAGAATCTGATACTGAGGTAGTCAACTATGCGTTAATGGCCAATGCTGATGTAACTGCTGCTCCTGATGATAAGGTACTAAATACTATCTTTGATTTTGATACTAATAATGCTTCTGAGTTAAGACGTTTTCTAAAGTCATTACATATTAGCTTTAGAAGTCAAACTGCTGAGAATACTAGAATCTTATCTGAGATGTCTGACCTTAGAAAGAGGAATGAGATATTAGAAGCTGAATTTTCTCGTATGCAAGAAGTACAAAAAGAATGTGATAATGCTAAACACATGCACTTAGAGATGACATCTAAATGTACTTCCCTTGAAAAAGAACTTGAATATGCTAATGAGAAAATCAGAACCTGGACAGACTCTGGTAGGAAATTTCATGAGATTAATACCTCTAAGAATTGGAAAGAGTGTCTAGGATATAATTCAGATGAAGATAAGAAATTAGCAGAGAAAATTGTCATTGATGAGACAGTCAGTCCAAAGACCTATAGACATGTTATAGACTCAACCAAATCTAAGATTACTCCTGTTAATTTTGTTTTTGGTAAGGATTCCAATTCTACTTTTGAAAAGGGATCTTCTTCTACTCAAGGAATTAAAATTATAAAGTCTAAACCTGTCATGAACAAAGTCACTAAGAATGTAGGTCTATTGTCTCAGAAACAGCTTAAGGATAAAATCTGTGAGGTTACAGATAAGAAAAAGGAAGCTACTGTTAAGAGAAACAGGAATGGTAAAATTGGGATCAATAAAGAAAATGGTTATAAGTATATCCCAAATGCACCTAGAAAGAGTTGTTTTAACTGTGGTAACTCTAATCATCTTGCTATTGATTGTAAAAAGAGTAAGAAGAAAATTGCTGAAATTCCTAAGTCTGATGTTAGGAATAGATCAGTATTTTACAAACCACAGAATTCCTGTTTTCATTGTGGTAGTCTATGGCATTCTATTTATACATGTAAAGAGTATCATGATTTGTACTATAACTTTTATGATCCATTGCCTAAGTTTGAAAGTAGTACAAAGTCTGATAGAACTGAAAATGTCATAGTGAAGCATGCTTTTGTTAATACTGATACTGACAAAGCAAATCCTGATGGAGTAAATCCTGTCAGGACTGCTAAAGTCAAAAAGTCTTCTGCTGTTAAATTTAATAAAATGCATGAACAAGGAATCCAACAAGTGTGGGTTCCTAAACATTCTGACTAGTGTTTTACTATTCTGATGCAGGGTAAAAGGAAAAATGTGTTAGTCATGGATAGTGGATGTTCTGTGCACATGACTGGAAACAAAGTCCTGTTATCAGAATATGAGGAAAAAGCTGGCCCAACTGTGTCTTATGGAGATGGCAACATTGGACAAACCTTGGGATATGGCAATATAATCATTGGAAATGTCATCATTGAAAAAGTAGCTCTAGTGAAGGGACTAAAACACAACTTGTTGAGTATTAGTCAAATCACTGACAGAGGTTATCATGTCAATTTCTATTCCACACATTGTGAAGTAGTCAGTAAAGCAACAGGGAAGATAGCACTAACTGGCTACAGGCATGGTAACATATATGAAGCCAACATTCTCTCAGATACTGATGGCTCCCCTACATGTTTCATCAGTAAAGCTTCAGTAGATGAAAGTTGGAATTGGCACAAGAAGCTTTCTCATCTCAACTTCAGCAACATCAATGAGTTGGTTAAGAAAGATTTAGTAAGAGGATTACCTAATGTCTTATATACACCTGATGGACTCTGTGATGCATGCCAAAAAGCAAAACAAAGAAGGACATCATTCCAGAGTAAATCAGAATCCTCTATTGAAGAACCATATCACATGCTACATCTTGATCTGTTTGGTCCAGTCAACATCATGTCCATCAGTAAGAAAAGGTACACTCTTGTAATTGTTGATGAATATTCTAGATTCACCTGGGTGTATTTTCTGCATAGAAAAGATGAAACTCCTGAAGTTCTGTTGGATCATGTGAGGATGATTGAGACAACCACAAAGTACAAAGTCAAGATTCTGAGAAGTGATAATGGTACTGAATTTAAGAATTCAAAGATGGAAGAGTTCTGCAAATACAAAGGAATCATTCAACAATTCTCTGCTCCTGGCACACCTCAACAAAATGGAGTAGTAGAAAGGAAGAATAGAACTCTTATTGAAGCTGGCAGAACTATGTTGGAAGAAGCTAGATTACCTACATATTTCTGGGCAGAAGCAGTCAACACAGCATGCTATACACAAAATCTCACATTGATAAACAGGCATGGTGTCACTCCTTATCAGTCACTCAAGGAGAAGAAACCAAGTCTGAAGCATTTGCATGTGTTTGGCTGTAAATGTTTTGTTCTCAGAACTCATCCTGAACAGCTAGGGAAATTTGAAACAAAGTCTGATGAAGGAATATTCATAGGTTATCCTACATCAAGAGCCTTCAGAGTTTTTAATTTGAGAACAAGAACAGTCATGGAGTCAATACATGTATCTTTTGATGATAAGAAGATAACTGGAATCATTGAAGACTCGCATGATAGATTGTTATTTGAAAATGAAGCTTCCAAGGAACCTGAAGAAATTGAATCAGATCCTGTCAATTCATCAGATACTGATGGGTCACCAAATCCTGATGACTCACCAGGTACTGATGGTGCTAATACTGATGATGCAAACAACAGTGATACAATTAGTAGTGCTAATGTTGAGGGGGAGCAACGGCATTCAACTACAAGTTCAGAGTCAACTCAATCATCAGGACAGAATTCTTCAGATACTGATTCAAGTGAAGATCCTGACAACACATCAGGAGAGCATAACAATAATTCAGGGAGAGCTTCAAATCAATCAAATTCTTTCAATCAAGATAACACCAATCCAGGGGGAGCATCTACTTCAAGAAACAATTTGACACCAGCAAGGAAATGGACAAAAGATCATTCTCCTGATTTAATAATTGGAGATCCTGATGCAGGTGTTCAAACAAGAAGTGCAACTCAGAATGAATGTTTATATAATAACTTTCTATCCAAGGAGGAGCCTAAGAAAGTTGAAGATGCACTTAAAGATGCTGATTGGGTTACTGCAATGCAAGAAGAACTGAATGAATTTGAAAGGAATGAAGTCTGGAAACTGGTACCAAGACCAAAGAATAGATCAATTGTTGGTACAAAGTGGATTTTCAAGAACAAGACTGATTCTGATGGAGTCATTATCAGAAATAAAGCTAGACTAGTTGCAAAGGGGTATTCCCAACAAGAGGGAATTGACTATGATGAAACTTTTGCTCCTGTTGCAAGACTAGAAGCCATCAGGATATTTCTTGCTTATGCAGCACATAAGAAATTCAAGGTTTTCCAGATGGATGTTAAAAGTGCTTTCTTAAATGGTGAACTGGAGGAAGAAGTTTATGTTGAACAACCTCCTGGTTTCATTGATCCTAAATATCCAGATCATGTCTACAGACTGGATAAGGCACTTTATGGACTAAAGCAAGCTCCAAGAGCATGGTATGAAACCTTAGCTCAATTCTTACTGGAAAGTGGATTCAAAAGAGGTGCAATTGATAAAACTCTATTTTATTTGAATCATGGTAAGGAGTTGCTGTTAGTTCAGATTTATGTTGATGATATCATTTTTGGGTCAACAAACAATAAGCTGTGTGAAAAGTTTTCCAAGCTTATGCAGTCAAGATATCAAATGAGCATGATGGGAGAAATGAGTTACTTTCTGGGTCTTCAAGTTAAACAGACTGATGAAGGGATTTTTATTAATCAGTCTAAATACACAAGGAATTTACTGACAAGGTTTAACATGCAAGACAGTACTCCTGCTTCAACTCCCATAGCTACAGCTACCAAACTTGATCCTGATCAAGGTGAAGAGGTAGATGTAACTCACTACAGAGGAATGATTGGCTCTTTATTGTATCTCACTGCCAGTAGACCAGATATCATGTTTGCAACCTGTCTATGTGCAAGATTTCAAGCAAAACCTAGAGAACCACATCTGATTGCAGTCAAAAGAATTTTCAGATATCTCAAAGGCACTCCTTCACTTGGCCTTTGGTATGCAAGGGAATCAGATTTTGGGTTGTGTGGTTATTCAGATGCTGATTTTGCAGGATGCAAAATAGACAGGAAAAGTACTTCAGGAAGTTGTCAGTTTTTGGGTGGAAGACTAGTTTCATGGTTCAGTAAAAAGCAGAAATCTATTTCCACTTCAACTGCTGAAGCTGAGTACATTGCTGCAGGAAGTTGTTGTGCTCAGATAATGTGGATGAGAAATCAGTTGTTAGATTATGGCCTGTCATACTCAAAAATCCCTATTTATTGTGATAACCAAAGTGCTATTGCAATGACAGGAAATCCAGTTCAGCATTCTCTTACTAAACACATAAGTATCAGATATCACTTTATAAGAGAACAGGTTCTGGAAGGAACAATTGAACTTCACTTTGTTCCTACTGATCAACAACTAGCTGATATATTCACCAAGCCACTACCTGAAGCTACTTTCAATAAGTTGGTGAATGAACTTGGAATGATGAATTTTGAGAATTTCTGAGGAAAAGCTACAGAGAGGAAATCCTGATAACTGTCAAATTCTGATGGTTATTCAGAAAGGTATGTATCTTTGATCAAATCCTGATAGGACTCAATCCTGACAGGAAATCAATTGGTCAAATCCTGATGCTCAGATATTGAAGCTAGTATGAAAACCAGAGGTTCTATGCTAATTTGTCAACAACACTCCTGGTAAACTCTGACAAATAAGATCATTACTTAGTCTTTGATTAAGTTATTAAGTCTTAATTTTTAATTACAATTATATTTTTGTCAGTGATTACTATTCGTTATATCATGTATCAAATGCAGTGTTACTAACAAATTGTGCAGGAAAAGTTTCATAGGAAATGCTTTTATTCCTGATGAGGTTAGGTTTTTCTTACATCTGAAAATGCCTACTCGTTATGGACTACTTTCTAATGCTATGGGGCAAGGCCCAACCCACCTTGTTCCTGACACAAGCATGCAACCTAAACAGTCTAAACAGTTAACAACCACCTCTACTGTCTCTCAAAAGACTTTAGTTGTAAAATCAAAGAAATCAGCTAGAACTGATGTGTCTGGAAGGCAATCAGGTTCAAAGGATTTTTCCTCTACACCACTCACTAAAAAGAAGATACAAGGGGGTGTACAAGGGGTCCTGGTGAAGAAAGCTGATAAGGTTGTTAAGAATGATCCTGTGAAAAGGAAGTTAAGGTTGATTGATGAAAGTGATTCAGAGGATGACTTACCTATATCCTCTGTGATGAATGTGAACAAGGAAGTTGCTGATACTGCTACTAAAGCTGTGGTACCTTTATCAAAACCACAAAAGACAAGGAAATTATCAAAGAGCAGGTATCATATTCCTTTGACAGTGCAAATGAAGGATACTGATATTCAGACATCAAATCCTGATGAGTCATCTACTCCTGATGCTCTAGCAAATCCTGATGTTAGTATTCCTGATGCAACAACAAAAGTTGTCTCTCTATCAGACTCTCCAGCCTCTCCATCTCAGATTAGAGAAATTTCTTGGGAGAAGGTTTCTACAACTGCTTCCTTGGTTGGTCTTACACCTACATCAAAGAAAAAGAGGAATGCAGAAGAGTTAGTCTATCAGAGACAGAAGAAGCTGAAAGGATCAAGCCCACAAGAACCTGAATTTCAGAGTAATTCAGCAGCTACTGTTGATCCTGCCACACAAGAACCACTCAATCAAAGTTTGGGTGAAGGCTTAGCTAGTGGAATGGTCGCACAAGAACCATCTTCTCAAAGTGAAGATGCAGGCAAAGCTACAGCTCCTGTTGAAAGATTGGTCGAGAACATTGTCAATGAGGGAAGCACACAAGAACCTTTAACTCAAAGTGTTGAAGCAGCTTCTGAACCTCAAGCTACACAAGAACCATTGGTATAAAATACTGATGCAAGCATTTCAAATCCTGACGATGTTCATCCTGACGCTAGTGGTGCTCCTGATAATGAACCTATTTTGATACAGCCACTTCGTTCAAGACCAATGGATCATCCTATCTCAGAATCACAGGATAAACAGAAAGGTATTGCTATTCCTGATCCTGATATTACTCATGGTACTGATGATGATACTTCTGATGATAGTGATGATGATAATGAGAATCGAAAAGAGAAGGAACAGCTTGCTACAGCTCTCAAAATTAGTCTTGGAACTAATTTTGGTTCATCAAGTACATATATGGCTAGCAATGCTTTCACTGGGAAAGATCAGAGACAAGATTTTTCTACTCCTTCCTTTGATCCTGCAGAGGCATTTAGACAGAATGAATGGAACAATTCATGGCACCAATCTGATGAATCTATCAGTTTTTCTTCTGCTATTGAACATGCCTATAATGCAGTGAAATCTATTGAGAATCAAGACTTGAAGAATCATCTGAAGGCTACTACTCTGTTATCCAAAAGCCTGAAAAGTGAGATTGATTCTATCAAGGGCTCAACTGAAAAAGTGAGGACTGATATCTTTAATAATTTTACAAAGGTGCCTACTACTTTATAATTGAGGGTAGTGGAATCCCAAGTGAAATCTGTTGTTTCAGAACAAACCTCCATCAAACAAAGAATTGATTCTCTGGATACTAACGTAACTGAAATTCAAGCCTCTCTTTCCTAATTTTGCAATTATTGTCAAATCCTGATGTCAAAAAGGGGGAGAAGGTTATTCAGACAAAATGTACACCTGATCTAGTATTAAGAAATAATGATGATGATACTGGAGATGATGGTGGTGACAAAGTGATACAAGGAGAAACCTCTGATGCTGTTGTTATGAAGACAATCCAAACTTCTCAAAGTCAAACAACGCAGTCAACTCATGTTTTTGATTCTGGAGTTAAGACAGTAAGAACATTGGTGCAATCTCAGATCCTGACGGAAGATCAAATCCTGACACCTGGTCATGGACACATTCTTGCTACAATTCCTGAAGGTGATGAAGATGTAATTATTGATAATCCTGAAGATGCATCAAATTTATTCCAGAAGTTTTCTACAAAAGATGGCAGAATTGTTACTCTATATCACACTGATAAAAGAGTTCAACAATTATATGCAAGAAAAGCACTCTCTACAGCAAGTGAAGAATATCCAGATCTCTCACATGAAGAATTCTTGAGATTACAGAGAGAGACAATGGAAAGCTATACTGCTCCTGCTAGAGGTAGAGGAAGCAGAGGTAGGAGAGGTGCTAGAAGAAGTAAAAGAGGTTCTTCAACTCAAACAGTACCTAGACAGACAAGGTCTAGAGGGTTAAGAATTGAAGAAATTCCTGAAGCTTCACAAAATCTAACAGATCCTGTTATCAAGGATATCATGGAGAAAGAAGACAAGGAATTTGTTGAAGAAGAACCTGAATTGAGAAGAAAATCAAGTAAATCAACTCTCAGCAATACAAATCAAATTGAAGATTCTAATCCTGACAATATTCAAGATCCTGACGAATCTGAAATTCTGCAAGAGGTTGATTTGATAATCTTATCTACTGTTGTTGATTGTCACAACAAAGAAGTAGATGAAGAAGAAGAAGCCATAAGAAGAGATATTACAAAGAGAACAAATGAAGATTTCAATCTCTATCTACAAAGACTTAAAATTTCAAATGAAAGACAATGGAGAAATTCAAGCAGACAAGAATCTTTACTGGAAAGAAGCTATGCCTTTGAAAGGGAAAAGGATAAGAAGTGGAAACATATTAGCACATTAAGTTGTGATAAACTTATCAATTTTTAGTCTGGTGGAATTATAACAAGTGCTTCAAGTGTTATTGATTTGTCTGATATGGCTAGATCAAAAACACTCTGGTTAAAGATGTTTTCGAATCTGAAGCAAATGTCAAGTTACACAAGAGGAGGTATTGGACACAGGGATGCTGAATTTCTAAACATGACTTATGTTGATCCTTACTCCTTAACTGAAATTGGAGGTACTTTAACTTCTGAAAATCTGAACAATTTATTAGCTGTTGATATAGTTATAGATTGTCATGATGGTTTTGAAAAGAAAGAAAAGCTTCTGTACTTCATGAAAGATGGTAGTGTGAAGATTCTATCTATTCAAGATCTGCTGATAAAAACTACACAGGAACTGAAATATGTTCACTATCTGTTAAGATGGAAGAACCAAGTGTGCAAAGTATGGGCTGACATGATTTTGTCAACTATAAGAAGAAGACTGGATGGAAACAGAAATTTCGATGGTAATTATATTCCCATGTACTTAAATCAAAGAGGTCAGGATGTGGAAATGCAAAGAGGTACTGCTGTTAAAGAAGTAACTTTTGGTATGACCCAACTTACTCTCAATCCTGATGGGAAGGAAATTGCTTATCTTTTGCTTGAAGAGCACAGTCTACAGAAAAGCTCCATACAGAATCTCAGAGCAGCTATCTATCAGATTAATGAGGAAGAAGAAGAACTCAGAAATCTTAAGGAAAGACAGATTCAAATTCTTGAAGAAAAAGAAGAAAGTTTATTATCCAACTTCTTGAAGATGAATCTGTTCTATCAAAAAGCTTAAACAGATAAGTTGTTTCTGAAGATACTTGTACATTTTGATACATATTTTTGACATCATTGAATATTTGGAATCTATACTTTATTTCACAAAGTATGAGATTGGGGGAGATTGTTAGATCAGAATTCAATGATCGTCAGAAGCTAGACTCAACTGATCAGGATTGCTGACGTCATCAGTATTGCATGGTCATCAGTATTTGATCAAGCGTCAGTATCTTATTGATCATCAGGATTCCTACTCAGACTATGATCAGGATTGATCATCAGAACTTGAAGCTGATCAGGATTCCTACTTCGAGTTATATTTGGAGTCTAGATAAACATGGAAGTTTATTCTATTTGTTCCTGGTTTATAGAATGTAGCTATCGATTAAGGATAGGTTTCTATCTTTGTTATTGATTAGGACTTATCTTGTTATTGATAGAGAAGCTGTGTGCACTATATAAACACAGTCTTGGTTTCGATTTATGTATTCATTCGAGAGAGATTCGAGAAAGAACATAATCGAGGGAATCAAGAGAGAAGCTCTTAAGAACAGAATTTCTTGAGAGAGTTTTTGTAAACTAGCAGCTCTCAAGAACATCAGAATTTCTTGAGAGAGTTTGTAACAGTTTTATATCAGATTTAATAAAGCTGTTATCTTTCTTTGTGATATATACATTAAGAAGTCGATTATCTTACTCTATTGTATTCAACCCCCCTTCTACAATAGATTATTACTGGGCAACATAATGTCTAAGGATGAAGGTTATGTAGAGTGCATAAAACATGGCCCTCGCGTACCAATGAAGCCAAACACCTCAATAGCTCAGGAACTTGCAGGAGCTCCAAGCACAATTCCAAAGCTACGTTCAGAATGGACTCCTAAGGACATCATTGTAGTTCATAAAGAAAAGAAGGCCATAAATATTTTGTTCAATGGTCTTGATTCTGATATGTTTGACAATGTTATTAACTGTTCTACAATAAAGGAGATTTGGGACACTATCCAAACCATATGTGAAGGGACTGAGCAGGTAAGGGAAAACAAGATGCAGCTTCTTATACAACAGTATGGACACTTTCACTTCAAGAGTGGAGAATCTTTGAATGATACTTTTAGTAGATTTCAAAATTTTCTAAATGGATTGAAGTTGTATGGAAGAGTGTATCAAGTCAAGGATTCAAATCTTAAATTTCTCAGAGCCTTTCCAAAGGAGTGGAAGCCTATGACTGTTTCCTTGAGAAACACTCAAAAGTATAAGGACCTTACTCTTGAGAGGCTGTATGGAACCCTAAAAACATATGAGCTGGAAATGGAACAGGATGAAGAAATTGAGAAGGTCCAAAAGAAAACTGGATCTGTTGCTTTAATAGCAAGTGTTGAAAAGGCTGAGGACATGAAAGAAGCAGCTGCTGAAACTACACCAAGCCAAAGTACTTGTGAAGGTAGAGCTGAATCAAGAAAGTGCAAAGGAAAGATGATTGAAGAAAGTGAGCCCTCTAATCAAGAGGAAATGGATGAGATAGATGAACACTTAGCTTTTCTGTCAAGAAAATTCTCAAAGCTCAAGTTCAAGAGAAATCCTGATGTGTCCAAACCATTCAGAAAGGACTCTCAAACAAACAAGAACTTTGTTGAGAGGTCCAAATTTAAATGTTTCAATTGTGGAATGGGAGGTCACTTTGCCAATGAATACAGAAAACCAAAGGCTGAGAAGAGTGACAGGAAGTTTGAGCCTGTTGATTACAAGAAGAAATACTTTGATCTTCTCAAGTAAAAGGGTAGAGCATTCATAACATAGGACTATGACTGGGCTGAAGATGGGAATGATTCTGAGGAGGACACTGAATTTGTGAACCTTGCACAGATGGCTGATTCAAGTGAGCAGGAGGCAAGTTCATCATCCAATCAGGTAATTACCACCAATCTCTCTGAGCTTTCTACTGAGGAATGCAATAGTGCAATTAATGACATGTCCACTGAATTGTACCATATGCGTATTTCTCTTAAATCACTTACACATGAGAACACAAGGATTAAAAATGCTAATCAGTTGTTAAGTGATAGGAATGCTCTTCTGGAAACACAATTTATTGAGTTTGAGAAAATGAGAGTAGAGTGTCAGGTTGCCAAGGATGATTTGCTGATTATGCTTAAAAGAGAAGAAATTCTCAAAACACAGTTAACTAAAGAACAGGAAACAATAGCTAGATGGACTGATTCCAGGAATGTTGCCACAAACATTATTAAGGCTCAAGGTGTGGATACATTCTACAAGGAATCAGTAAAAAAAGATAAAAAGAAATTAGATGTTGAGAGTCTAGGAGATGACACTTCTACGGATAGTGAGCATCCGTTGGAGGGTAATGCCTCTATGGATAGCAAGCATCCATTGATGGACAACACTTCTACGAAAGTGACTTGTCCAAAGAAGTGTACATCTAGTGTTAGTCTAGAGAAACTTGAGAAGCTGAATAAAAAGTATGGTCCAACCAACAAAAATTTTGTTCAGGGAGAAGTTAGCAAAACCAAAGCTGAGAATGTCAACATAGGTCACTTGTCCAACAAGCAATTGAAGGACAAGGTTGAGAATATAGAGGTTAAGGCTGAGGTTAAAAAGAAAAAGAACAGAAATGGTAAGGTAGGAATTAACAAGAATAACAACTATACACCTGACAAGTATGCTTCTAGGAAAACTTGTGTAAAGTGTGGTAGTGTTAATCATTTATCTACCAATTGCAAAACTGTTAAAACTCCATCTGTTGAAATGCCTATGCATGTACCCAAGATGCCTATGCATGTTATGCACAACATGTTTGCACATACTGATCAAGCATCAAATTTGTATGCCAACATGCCATTTGTCTCAAATCCTTATATGAATGCATTCACAATGCCACAAATGACATGGAGCATGCCACACATGAATGCTATGTATGCACAAAATTCTCAAATGCCTGTATCAAACATGTATGCATATGAATATCCTCAACATGTTGTCTCTCAGAGGTCAACACCCAGGGTCAAGGTTGATTTAACTCAACCTGGGATTAAGGTGCAAAATGACAAGAAAGGCAAAGCTAACAGGAGAGGACCCAAGGAAACTTGGGTACCAAAATCAAGTTGATTTGGTTTTGTTTTGTGCAGGGATACAGGAAGAATCTAAGGTACTTAAACAGTGGTTGTTCTAGGCACATGACTAGAGATTCTACCCTGCTCACTGAGTTTGTGGAGAAAGCTGGCCCTAGCATTACTTTTGGAGATGACAACAAAGGTTTTACTAAGGGATATGGCTTGATTTCAAAGGAAAATGTCATCATTGATAAAGTAGCACTGGTTGATGGACTTAAGCACAATTTGCTAAGTGTTAGTCAACTGTGTGATAGAGGTTTCTCAGTTTCATTCAATCAAGGAGCCTGTGTTGTTTCCAATAAAGAAAACAACAATGTGGTGTTGACAGGATACATAAAAGGTAATGTGTATATAGCTGACTTCAACTCAACAAGTTCAGATTCTATCACTTGTCTTCTGAGTAAAGCAAGAAAGGATGAGAGTTGGCTATGGCACAAAAGACTGTCACATTTGAACTTCAAGTCTATGAATGATTTGGTAAGAAGAGACCTAGTAAGAGGACTTCCTCAGTTGGAATTTTCCAAGGATGGACTTTGTGATGCTTGCCAGAAAGGAAAGCAAAAGAAGATTTCTTTCAGAAGCAAGCTGGAATCATCAATTGAGCAACCTCTACAGCTGTTACACATGGATTTATTTGGACCAGTAATTGTCATGTCAATTTCAAAGAAAAGATATTGCCTTGTGATTGTGGATGATTTTTCTAAATTTACATGGACATATTTTCTGCACTCCAAAGATGAGGCAAGTGAAATCATATTCAATCACATCAAGGTTGCTAACAATCATCCCGATCTCAAAGTAAGAAGAATCAGGAGTGACAATGGAACTGAGTTCAAGAATTCAACAATGAGGCTGTTTTGTGAGGAGAATGGAATCATTCATGAGTTTTCTGCAGCAAGAACACCACAACAAAATGGAGTGGTAGAAAGGAAAAATAGGACTCTAATTGAGGCTGCAAGAACAATGCTAGGAGAATCAAAGTTACCTACTTATTTCTGGGCTGAAGCAGTTAACACTGCATGTTTCACTCAAAATATTTCTTTGATCAATCAAGCAAAAGGAATGACTCCATATCAGCTGCTCAAAGGAAGGAAACCATCCTTGAATTTTCTACATGTCTTTGGATGCAAATGTTTTGTATTGAGAAATCAAGGTGAAAATTTGAGTTAAAGGAAGATGAAGCCACATTTGTGGGATATGCAGCTGGAAAAGTCTACAAGGTTTTTAATCACAGAATCAACATTGTTATGGAATCTGTACATGTTGTTTTTGATGATGCCAGAATACAAGGTCTTACTGATGAGGGTTTACATGAAACTCTCATGTTTGAGAATGAGGTGGAAGGTCTCTATTATGATAATGAAGATGATGATTATGTGGATGAATCAGTACCTCCAAGAATGATTATCTCAAACATGGATAACTCAAGTTCAAATGAGCCATCCATAGAAGGGATAAATGGAGCATCCACAGGAAGCCAAAATGGAGCATCCGTAGGAAGCCAAAATGGAGCATCCGTAGGAAGCCAAAATGGAGCATCCGTAGGAAGCCAAAATGGAGCATCCGTAGGTGGATCACAACACAGAGTTACCACCCCAATAAACTCAGGGGGAGTTTCTCTGAGTCAAGAATCAACCTCACATGATCATGCTGGTGAGAATGATGTTACATCTTCAAGACCTACACCTGCAACAAGAAGAAAATGGACAAGGGATCACCCATTTGAACTGATCATTGGTGATGCATCCTCAAATGTCCAAACTAGAAGAGCTACTCAGGATGAATGTTTATACAACAACTTTCTTTCTCAAGAAGAACCAAAGAAAGTTGAGGATGTTCTTTTAGATCCAGATTGGGTATTAGCTATGCAAGAAGAGCTAAACCAATTTGAAAGAAACAAAGTGTGGAAGCTGGTACCCAAACCTAAAGACAGAAGTGTTATATGTACAAAGTGGGTATTCAGAAACAAGATGGATGAAAATGGCATTGTCACAAGGAACAAAGCTAGATTGGTTGCTAAGGGCAATTCTCAAGAAGAAGGAATAGATTATGATGAAACATTTGCCCCTGTTGCTAGATTGGAAGCAATATGGATATTCCTAGCCTATGCAGCCCATGCCAATTTCAAGGTCTATCAAATGGATGTCAAGAGTGCCTTCTTGATTGGGGAACTGGAAGAGAAGGTGTATGTCAGTCAACCTCCTGGTTTGAAAATCCAAATTATCCAGAATTTGTCTACTACCTACTCAAGGCACTCTATGGACTGAAGCAAACACCTAGAGCCTGGTATGACACCCTGTCACAGTTTTTTTTAGAGAATTACTTCACTTGAGGTACTGTTGACAAAACTCTTTTCTTTAGAAATGTTAATGGCTCTAGCATACTTGTTCAAATTTATGTAGATGACATAATTTTTGGGTCTACAGATGAGAAGCTTTGCAAAAGGTTTGCCAAACTTATGCAAAGTAAATATGAAATGAGTATGATGGGTGAACTTACCTATTTCCTTGGCTTACAAGTTAAGCAAGTGAAAGAAGGAATCTTTATTAGTCAAACTAAATATATCTTTGATTTATTAAAGAAGTTTGATCTAATGGATTGCTCTCCTACTAAAACATCCATGCCAACTGCCACTAAGCTTGAATTGAATACTAAGGAAAAATCTGTGGACATTTCAAGTTATAGAGGCATGGTAGGCTCACTTTTATATTTAACAGCTAGTAGACCTGATATTATGTTTGCTACATGTCTATGTGCTAGATTTTAGGCTGATCCTAGAGAGTCTCACTTAATTGCTATCAAGAAGATTTTCAGATATCTCAAGGGAACACCAAACCTTGGCATTTGGTACCCTAGAGAATCTGGTTTTGATCTAATTGGTTATTCAGATGTAGACTATGCAAGTTGCAAGATTGACAGAAAAAGTACAACAAGCACCTGTCAATTTCTAGGAAACAAGTTTGTCTCATGGTTCAGTAAGAAGCAAAATTCCGTCTCTACCTCTACAGATGAGGCAGAATACATTGCTGCTGGAAGTTGTTATGCACAAATACTTTGGATGAAAAATCAACTAATATACTATGGTCTAACAGTCAATAAGATTCCAATATTCTGTGACAACACTAGTGCAATTAACATAACTGAGAATCCAGTGCAACACTCAAGGACCAAGCACATTGACATAAAGTATCACTTCATCAGGGAACATGTGATGAATGGTACTGTGGAACTTCATTTTGTTCCAAGTGAGCAGTAAATTGTAGACATTCTTACCAAGCCACTTGATGAATCAACATTCTCAAGGTTGGTAAGTGAGCTAGGTATGCTTAACTACTCTTAATTTGTTTAAATGTCTGATGATTTGTAAATCATCCAGTGTCAACATGATTTTCATGAGAATTAAAACTCTCTGAAAAAGAAGAATTTTGTCTAAGTCAAAATTTCTCCCTCTACGGTATCCCTATTTGTTGATGGTCATTTCTGACACTGGATTTTCTTTGTCTACGGATACCGTTTTTACACCTCTACGGATATCAAATCCGAAAAGGCAAAATCCTATCCGTAGATAGTTTAGTTTAATCATAACCGTTAAAGTCACAATATTATCCGTAGTTACATGCGTACAGTACGTGTAAGTAATTACAGTAAATTCGTGGCTTTACTTTTCAATCCATTACTCTTAAACGGTTACTTTCTTGCCCAATCAGATAATTTCTTTCAATTATTCTGATTTTATTGGTGAATTATTTTGGGGGAGTATAAATTAAATTTTACTCTTAGTTAATCATTTTCTATCTTTTTCAAAATTCACTAAGGCAAGAATCCTTCTTCTCTCTCAAAGCAAAAATCTCTCTGTAATTTTAAAGCTTACATCAATTGCACCAACCAACAAAACAATGTCACTCACTGGTTTCACATACGAGAAGAACAATTTCACAGCTCTGGTGGACTTCGAAGAGAAGAACGCATCATATCACACTATGATGAGGTTTTTCCAGAACTGCAAGCTCTCAAAGGCTATGTTCGAAGCCCCCACACTTTATTTTGAGGTAATTGAAGCTATCTGGGAATCAGCTGTATTTTATTCTGTCAATGCTACCATTACTTTTGTTCTTCAAGGTAAGGAACATGTGATTAATAGTGACATTATTTCTGACTGCTTGAATTTGCTTGATAACAGTAGGTTAGAAAAGCATAGTGATAATGATATTGTTAACATGCTGAATTTGATTAACTATGCTTTACCTACTGATAATTTAAGTAAGATTCAAAGAAAAGGCATGGTCAAAGAATGGAACTTTTTCTTTGATGCCATTCTTAAAGTGTTCTCTGGTAAGATTAGCAACTATGATGTAGTCACATTCTCTATGCTTGATATTGCTTACATGCTTCTAAGTGATAGCTTTTATAACCTAGGATCCCTAATTCTTTATGAACTAGGTGCTAAGTTAGGGAATAAAGCATCTAGAAGTAAGAATATCTATTATGCTAGATTTTTAATGTTGCTAGCTAACCATGTAGAGAGTAACTTGGTGATCCAATTCCCTGCCAACTCCAAGGAATGTTGGGTTCAAAATAAGGGAGTCCTTGAGGACTTGAATAGGCTGAACCACAACAAGGAGGTTCAATTGGTGTATCCACCAATTTTCAATGCAGCTCAAGAGGCACAGGTGAGTTAGGTAATCTCCTCAACTGTTCCTACCTCTTTGTTCCTTCTTTGGTTTCCAGTGCCACAATGGAGGCTGGAACTGTCCAACAGCCTCCTACCCAAGTGGCCACCTCTAGAATTCCCAAATCTAAATCCATAAAGCCAACCTCAGGTGCTTCTCAAAAAGAACCTGTTTCAAAAACTACCCAAGCCCTTGAGGGGAGTGTGAAGGAGGTAGTAAGTGGTGAGGGAAGGGGTGAACATCAAAGAAACCCCAAGAACAAGGAAGATGAGATAAGTGTGTCCCAGCCTAGCCACCCTGTATCTTTTCAAAAAGATGCAGTGGTTGAAAAGGAATCAATCACATCCCTAGTGGCATCCTCCCAAAAGGATGTTGCTATTGAAAAGAGTCCCCAACCAGGGACACATCACAAGAGGGATAGGGACACCAGAAGCCCCACAGATACAACCATGGCCTATACAAGGAGAAAGAGGTCGAAACAATCTGGGGTTGCACAGGGATCACACACAGTGCCAATGGCACCATCTCAAATTCAGTTTGATGTGGCTCCAGTAAATGTGGAGTCAAAGCCCCATTCCTTATTTATTCAAACTGAAACAGAAACACCAAGCTCACCCACTCTCTCTTTGGATGTGGATATGATTCACACATTTATTCTTGATTCTCCATCTTTAACCTTCTTGGAGAAGCCCCACTCTGAAATTGGTGGTCATCATCTTATTGATGATTTGTTGGACCACCAATCTATCATTTCTCAGACTCTGGCTCCATCTGTGGCTTTAAATTAAAATCAATCTCCACGGATTCAGCCTTAGTCTCTATTTCTAGAGCTACTTCCTTTTCTTCATCAACGGATATTTCTCATCCGTTGACAAGTGTTTGTATGTCTACGGATATGCCCCAAATCAGCTATCCGTTGACATATACTTCTACTAGCTCAACAGATACTCCTTCCACACTTGCACTTCTAACTTCGATTATTACAACTTCAAGTGTGGATGAGTTAGTAGTAGTTCAAACACTTTTAGGCTTGAAGGAAGGGAGTGAAGCCACTGAGAGTGAGAGGCTGGTTTGCAACCAGGCAAAAGGAGAGGGAGAGAAAGAGAGACAAACTACTTCTTCCAGTCTGGTAAAAGTGAGTACTGAGAGTTCAACCTTAGTAGGTGAAGGTGAGGGTGTGAGAGGTGTGAGCCAGGGGGAGCCCCTGATGCAAGAACAGAGAGAAATTGAGAGAAAAGCAGGTACATGAGATATAAGGATGGAAGACTCAGCCATTGCAAGTGAGTCAATGAATGTCAGTGATGCAGACAGGGAGAGACTGTTCCAACTTGAATATCAAAATGAGTTGGATCAAGTCAACCTGAATGCTGAGACATTCACTCATCCTGATCCAGCCTATCAGGTCTTGGCTGGACAGGGCAATGTGGAGGCAGAAAGGATGTTCAATTTGGTACACACTACTGAATCAATGTCTAGGGCAGAAGAAGCAATTCAGAATCTGCCTCCAGGAGCTGGTGAAGATGATGAAGACAGTGATGATTCTGAGAGTGGTGAAGGAGAAGATGAAGGCCCTTCCACTCTCCAAGAGATGCCTACTTGGTTATTTTCTAACTCTTATGTCCACAATGACACCAAGGCAGTCATTCTTAGGAATTATCAAAGGGCACTTGGTGAAGCTCAGACATCAAATCCACATCATGCCACCACAGTTCAGAACTTTGTGGCATCACTTCAGCTTCATCAAGCCCACATCCTTCAGCAAAGAGCCAACACTGATGACATCAAGAACCATCTGGATGGGGTGAAGGATGCTTTAGCAAGAAGGGTTAATGTTGTTGCTCATTTCACATCTCAAAGTTGCAAGAACGACAAGTTGGTTAAGGATGTGGATGCTCTGACTGTGAGGATGGATAAGATGGAGAAGCAAATGGACACCTTCCTGGCTAACCAGAATATACAGACTCAGCTTCTGCAACAGTTACTGCAGGCTGCTGGTGTCACTCAAACCCTTGATGATAACAAAAAGGGGGAGAGTTCAAGTAAGGGGAGAGTGCACTAGTGGTCTCTGTACCAGTAACCAAAGGTGTGCCTTCAAGCCAAAGGGAGTCACCTTTGTGAGTTGAAACTCACTTGGATTTGCAATGATTTGAGGTGACTCCCCCTGACTTGATGGCACACCTTTGATTATTGTTTCAGAGACCACTAGTGCACTCTCCCCCTTACTTGAACTCTCCCCCTTTTTGTTATCATCAAGGGTTTGAGTGACACCAGCAACCTGCAGTAACTGTTGCAGAAGTTGAGTCTGTATATTCTGGTTAGCCACGAAGGTGTCCATATGCTTCTCCATCTTATCCATCCTCACAGTCAGAGCATCCACATCCTTAACCAACTTGTCTTTCTTGCATCTTTGAGATGTGAAAGGAGCAACAACATTAACCCGTCTTGCTAAAGCATCCTTCACCCCATCCAGATGGTTCTTGATGTCATCAGTGTTGGCTCTTTGCTGAAGGCTGTGGGCTTGATGAAGCTGAAGTGATGCCACAAAGTTCTGAACTGTGGTGGCATGCTGTGGATTTGATGTCTGAGCTTCACCAAGTGCCCTTTGATAATTCCTGAGAATGACTACCTTGGTGTCATTGTGGACATAAGAGTTAGAAAACAACCAAGTAGGCATCTTTTGGAGAGTGGAAGGGCCTTCATCTTCTCCTTCACCACTCTCAGAATCATCACTGTCTTCATCATTACTGAAATCTTCACCAGCTCTTGGAGGCAGATTCTGAATTGCTTCTTCTGCCCTAGACATTGATTCAGTAGTGTGTACCAAATTGAACATCCTTTCTACCTCCACATTGCCCTGTCTAGCCAAGACTTGATAGGCTGGATCAGGATGAGTAAATGTCTCAACATTCAGATTGACTTGATCCAACTCATTTTGATATTCAAGTTGGAACAGTCTCTCCCTGTCTGCATCACTGACATTCATTGACTCACTTGCAATGGCTGAGTCTTCCATCCTTATATCTCCTGTACCTGCTTTTCTCTCAATTTCTCTATGTTCTTGTATTAGGGGCTCCCCCTGGCTCACACCTCTCACACCCTCACCTTCACCTACTAAGGTGGAACTCTCAGTACTCACTTTTACCAGACTGGAAGAAGTAGTCTGTCTCTCTTTCTCTCCCTCTCCTTTTGCCTGGTTGTAAACCAGCCTCTCACTCTCAGTGGCTTCACTCCCTTCCCTCAAGACTAAGAGTGTTTGAACAACTACTAACTCATCCACACTTGAATTTGTAATAATTGAAGTTTGAAGTGCAAGTGTGAAAGGAGTATCCGTTGAGGTAGTAAAAGTATATGTCAACGGATAGCTGATTTGGGGCATATCCGTAGACAGACAAACAATTGTCAACGGATGAGAAATATCCATTGATGAAGGAAAAGAAGTAGCTCTAGAAATGGAGACTAAGGCTGAATCTGTGGAGATTGATTTTAAATTGAAAGCCACAGATGGAGCCAGAGTCTTAGAAATGATAGATTGATGGTCCAACAAATCATCAATAAGATGATGACCACCAATTTCAAAGTGGGTCTTCTCCAAGAAGGTTAAAGATGGAGAATCAGGGATATATGTGTGAATCATATCCACGTCTAAAGAGAGAGTGGGTGAGCTTGGTGTTTCTGTTTCAGTTTGAATAAATAAAGAATGGGGTTGTGACTCCACATTTACTGGAGCCACATCAAATTGAATTTGAGATGGTGCCATTGGCACTGTGTGTGATCCTTGTGCAACCCCGGATTGTTTAGACCTCTTTCTCCTTGTATAGGCCATGGATGTATCTGTGGGGCTTCTGGTGTCCCTATCCCTCTTGTGTTGTGTCCCTAGTTGGGGACTGTTTTCAATAGCAACATCCTTTTGGGAGGATTCTGTAAGATCCGGGAAAATTACGTGTTATTATATGATGTGAAATGAAATTTTAATTTCATATTAAGAGTTATTAAATGATTTATCTGTTTAAACGTGCTAAGTTATTCGTTAAATGATTGAATATGTGATATTGTGATGCTATGTGAAATGTGTGGGGAATTTGAAATTATTTTGAAAAGGGTGTCATACTATTTTATTTTATTTTAATTATCGAAAAGAAAATTTGGATCGTTCCCAAATTATTCGGGAAATTGGTATATCGTTCGTTCCAATATTTCATTCGTTAAAGTGGGAAGTATTCAAAAATATTCGTAATAGAGGTATTTTGGTTCGTATATTTTGTATTAAACGATACTTGTAGTTATCTGTACTTTATGGATGATTATCGTCTCGTGAAACGTGTGATCTGCTTTATTAAAGGTTTAAAGCATATATTCTGTTATATTGTAATTAAAGCGATCCATCAGATCAGTATCGATCCAAAAATGTCGTTTGGGGTATTATTTTCCGTTTATTATAAAAAGGCAAATCGTACTTTGTTTTTCGTATAATCAAGTCTAATTACAGTTAAAAAGCTAAAAACCCCTGAACGTGTTCTTCGTGTTCTTGAGAATCAAACTCAATTTTGAAGGCGTTATCGGAATCCGATTTCGACGTTCTTATAGTCAAATCGAAGGTCTTGGAATCTAGTTTCATAATCTACCATCAGATTTCGTGTCAGGTAATATTTCAACTTCATACGAATTTTTCTTTAAATCTGGAAAATTAGGGTTCTTGTGAAATTTGGGGGTTTTTAATTCTGAGCTTGTTCATGTGATTTGATGGTATGTATAGCTTCGTATGGTTGTAGGGAGTCCAAATATGCGTTCAATTTCATTGTTTGATTCCCGGATTGTCCAATTCGAAAATTAGGGTTCTTGAGCTCCGATTTGGGGCTTTTTGATTTAGAGTTTTTCCATTGATTTTGATGGTTCCTATAGCTTCATATGATCATGGGTAATTGATTTGCCTGTTTAATTGAGTCGTTCTATTCCTAGAATTGTAGATCGAATTGTTAAGTTTTTTTCCGAATTTTCAAACCATTAGTTCGTAAAATCTGTTGATTGTTTGTGTATGTGGATATGTGGGTTAGATTGTATGTGTTTCAAGCTTTGGTTTGGTGTATAGAACGTTGAGTTTGGTATAGAAATGAGGCTAGACGGATTTTGGCCGGAATATTGGCCGGATGAATAGTGACAGCGGGATGAATAGTAACAGCGGGATGAATAGTGAGGAGAAGATGAATAGTGTTTCTGGATTTTTTATTTTAAAAATAATTCAAAAATAGTTTTATAATTCTAAAAATCATATCTTTGATTTAAAAATACATTTTATTATTCCGAAAATTTTATAAATTCATAAATATTTATTTAAATTCGAAAATTGATTAAATTTAATTATTTTAATTATTTTTGATTAATAATTAATTAATTTAATTAATTGATTAATTCTTTTAATTAGTTAATTCTTAATAATTAATTATTAATTAGATTTAATTAATTAAAATTAAGTTTAATTATTTTCTAGCTTGGTTCATTTATTTAAAAATAGTTTGAGCATTTAAAGAGTGTCAATTAATTTTATTAATTGATTTAATTGCATTTAAAATACTTATATTGGATTTAAAAATCCGATTTTCGATTTAAAAATTGTTTGTGGCTTATTTAAATTCAAATAAGCTTCGTGTGATGTTTTAAAAATATTTATAAGTGCTATGTGGTTCGTATGAGTTGTGTAATGTGTTTTATAGTCAGTATATGCCCATACTAGGGCTAGTATATGAGTTTTAAATATTGTAAATTAGACCGGGCGTCCGATACGTAACCGGTTATTTGTTTAAATGTGTTATGTGAATGATGTGAATTATCTGTTGTTGAGTCATGCATGCGAATAAATTGTGTGGAGACTTGTTTGAGTAATTGGTTGTGTCTAATGTTATCACGAGGGGTAGTTGGGATAGAAATTTGTCGGTTATGTTAGAAAGTGAGATTTACGAAGCCGTTGACTTAGATGTTGACTTTTATAGTATGGGGATTGTCGTCAAGCGAGTTACGTGGATTACTTATGTGGTTGATTGCGATTGGTCTATCAATTGAAATGTGGTTGTCTATGCAACAGAGGCTATTGGACGAGACGAGTCAGATTATCGAAGTTAAGTTACAATCGTTTATGGAATGTGAAATCATACGTTGAGGACTAAGTACTGTCTCATGTTTGACTATCGAGGCTGGCACGTGGATTCGAAATGGTAGAAGCAGACTAGTGGTATTCGCAAGAGCGTTAAAGCAAAGAAGGACGGAAGTCGAGAATCGTGCGATAAGACAGAATAAGGAGGGATCGTATTGTTTCAGCGTTACGAAATAGCTAAGGACCAGAGGCAAGTGTTTATACCCTTGCTTATTAATTAAGGGATATTATCTTGAATTATTAGTATGCATGTTGAATGCTTATTACTGAATTTTCAAATGTTGATTTCTTTGCATTGAATTGCAAGTATGTTATTTAATCTCGTAAATTGACGAGTACTCTTTTATACCTTTTGAGTTTAGATTCATATTTTCATATTGATTGGAAAGATATACTTATTATATTGAAAAGTTTGAAGAGATAATTATGGGCCGTATACTAAGGCTTTCTTTTAAAAGACATGATTTTAAAACATTAGGTTGGAATATTACCAACCCTAGATGAGCGGGAACTTGTGAACTCTACGAGGGAAAACTTATTCTGAAATTCTGAAGTGGTGTTGCTTGCCCTTCAAGTATTCCATTTTTCACCTTGCACCTATGCAAACCTTGTTATCCTTTCTTGTTAATGCGATCATCTGATCCATTCCCTGATTTGAATTCATATATGCTGTGCATGATTTAGTTTACTTCCTTCAAGTACAAGGCTTATCTATTATAAGTACATGTTCGAAGGACTTGAACTATTTCTGTCAGAAGTTGATAAACCCTTGTTTTCTTCATTTATAAACTTCACCTTGAATTCTTCTTAAACTTGAACTTGACTCTCTTTTCATTTACCAGATTGGTAAACCTTAATTAATTCTTCCATAATGTGATGATTTGAACTATTGAGGCCATCTAGAGCCTGTTCTTTGAACTCTACTCTATATTGACTTGTTACACTTTCTGTTGATATCATATTGTCTGTTTCATATCAGACTTAACCTTGTTGAGCATGTCATTGTTTATTCTTCATTATTATCCCAGTTGTTGCATCGATCTCGTCGATATTTATGATGTTGTTACTTGCCATGTGTACTCCCCATTGTTGTGTCGATCTCGTCGATACTAGATTATATTGTTATACCTTTATTGATTCTTCATAATTGAACTGTTTCCTGGAACGTGAGTTTCCAGCAATTGTTGTATTAGGTTGTCGATTCTTCCGACACCTGATTGTCGAAGTAAGGTTGTCAATTGTTCTGACACCTGACGTATATACTATAGAATTGGAATGTTTTTAAAAATGGACCAATTATTGGTCGGGCCATTTATGGTCGATGTAATTTAGGCCCAGATTGGCCTTGGATCCGTAGAGGACTATGCATGAGCTAGTCCGGGGTTGTTGCGTGGCTGGCCAGCAGCACAACCTTTGATTTGATAAAATGTGAAAATCCAATTCTAGAATAAGTTCTTATTTCTGAGATGAGTTACATCCATATGTTTTGTACTTGTGAGTTATGACCTGATATTCAGGTTTATTCGTTGCGTAAAATTGTTGGTTGTTGATTAATAAATGGTGGTTTCAATCTTGCTGAAATCACTTACTCTTAATTCAATTGGATTCCAAATAGTCGAAATCCACTTCCTTGATTCCATTGGCAGTCGTGAGATATCTATCTTGATGAGTTTTATTCATACCGCATATCCAGTCGGTACCATGTTGAAGTCTTGAAGTGCGTTCTTTATTTCTTGACCGAGCGTGTTGGCTCATTCTTACCCCTTGATTATTCTAACCTTCCAGAGTTGTTGGTTTCAGAAAATGTTGTGAATAGATCTGTTATCTTAAAAATTAGTATTTTTGTACAAGCTATGGTCTTGAAGACGTATGAGTTCTATTTATTTCATATTTTCTACATACTATTGTAGTTATTGTTGATTCGGTCGTCGTAACGACCAATATAAATCTTTTGTGTTTTAAAACTATTCGGTTGCGAGAAACTGAATGAGAAATTGTGGTAAATTACCAAACTTAATTTGAAAATTTTAGAGATTTTAATTATTCAAAAACAAAGGTTGTTAATTGAAAATCCAAAGTTTATTTTGGAAACCTTTCGTATTATATTTAATAATGCGCTTGCTGAGCAATTCATTCGCTCATACTTGTTTTATTTATATATATTTTAGCCTGCCAGAAAGAAGGTGTATTGGCGAGAGTTGTCCGCGTAGCTGATCAGAGATGGGGAAAGATATTAGCGTAAAGACATTTTGATCCAGAGCATTGGAGCTAGTGAGAGGTTTTGTATATAGATGTTTTCTATTGAATAATATATTGTATAAGATTAGTTGCCTGGTATACTTCTTATCGAAGTTATACTAGTGTATTAGAATTTTTGTAAAGAGAATGGTTGTAAGGAAGAAAGATTGTTGTAATGAAATTTTGGATTCTTGTTTCTAGCACTATAACCTTTAAAGATTCTTGGTAGAATTGGGGTCACAGATATTATTATTGTGTTGATTTTATATTGAACAGGTTGTTTGGATTAAGAGTGCAGTGTGACGACCAAATCATTTGACCCCGGATTTGGGGGCGTTACAGATTCCACTAGAGATGTGATAGATTCCTTTTCAATCACTGCATCTTTTTGAGAAGATACAGGGTGGCTAGGCTAGGACACACTTATCTCACTCTTCTTGTTCTTGGGGTTTCTTTGATGTTCACCCCTTCCCTCACCACTTACTACCTCCTTCACACCCCCCTCAAGGGCTTGGGTAGTTTTTGCAACAGGTGCTTTTTGAGAAGCACCTGAGGTTGGCTTTCTGGATTTTGATTTGGGAATTCTAGAGGTGGCCACTTGGGTAGGAGGCTGTTGGACAGTTCCATCCCCCATGGTGGCACTGGAAATCAAAGAAGTAACAACAGAGGTAGGAATAGTTGAGGAGATTACCTGACTCACATGTGCCTCTTGAGCTGCATTGAAAATTGGTGGATACACCAATTGAACCTCCTTGTTGTGGTTCAGCCTATTCAAGTCCTCAAGGACTCTCTTATTTTGAACCCAACATTCCTTGGAGTTTGCAGGGAATTGGATCACCAAGTTACCTTCTACATGGTTAGCTAGCAACATGAAAAATCTAGCATAATTGATATTCTTACTTCTAGATGCTTTATTCTCTAATTTAGCACCTAGTTCATAAAGAATTAGGGATCCTAGGTTATAAAAGTTATCACTTAGAAGCATTTAAGCAATATCAAGTATATAGAATGTAACTGCATCATAGTTGCTAATCTTGTTATTCCCATACACTGAACCAAGATTGTAGAAGGGGGGTTGAATACAATCTTTGAAAACTTTTCGTTCTTGACAGTGAAAATATGAAAAGCAAAAACAAGAACAGAAACACAAATAAGATGATACAAGAATTAAAAATTCAGGTGGATTGTTTTTGTCCACCTGAGAGATTTTATTTGAAGAAATCTCTGTGATCTTTATGAATAAACACACAGCTGCATACACACTATTCTAGCTTCAGCAATTTACAAAGGACATTGCCTTTTGCTCTCTAAATTGCCTAACTGATTTCTTAGTTCTAGAATAATGCTACACTTGGTTATATATCCCAAGTTTACAAGGTATTTCGAACAGTTAATAATATAAAAAGTATATCTATTCAAGATCCTTGTTTTCCCATTCCGAGTAGTGGTCCATGTGTTGGTAGCTTGCCCTTCTTGACTGATTGCCTTTTATAGGAATGCTACTTTTGACCATACAAACAGAATGCTACTTTCTTCCCGTGACCTTTCCAGAAAAACTGGTTTCCATGCTATTGTCAACCCACGTGCTCTGTCTGACTTGTCCCTTTCACAAGGTGTATATCCATAGAATCTATTTGAGTTGTATCCGTTGAGAGTATCTTGATCACATCCGTAGACAACTAGTACTGCTATCCGTAGACAGTACATTTGTCCACATCCGTTGAAGGCTAATGTTGCTATCCGTTGACAATCAACTTCACTTATGTAAAATTACAAGGCATAAGCTATTTACAATTAGCCTCCCTATTCTACATATCTATTAATAGTCAACATTACTTATTCAGCCTAAAAAGTAAATACCTCAACTTCAACATCAGGAATACACATCAGGACTGCACATCAGGATTGTACATCGGGATTGCATGTCAGGAATGTTCCTCAAGATTGCATCTCAGGATTGTACATCAGGATTACAAAAGCATGTTACATTTAGTCTTATCCGTAGATAAGTTTCCCATCTACGGATACTGCAAAAGCATGTTATCCGTTGATGGCTACATTTTACTTATACAATTTTTACTAAGTTAATTAATTTAGTTATCATCAAAAAACAACATAGTTCCTAACATGCTTGCATTGTATATGTTTCCAAGCATCAAGTAATTTGATTTATAAAAAATCTTGGTTGACTTTGCTTGCGTGTTGATGAAAGGTCGTCTGTAAGCCACAAAATTGTCAAAAGACCATGCTTACCAATTTCTCATTTCCCGGTACAAAGTCCCCAGTATATTAACCATCATAGCATTAAAAACAGTTTTTCGGTTCATTTTGTGCTTCCAATCCTCAAAATTTACATAAGTAAATTTGATCCAGATTGCGCACCGATGAGATATACTTTGTGATCTATAAAATGTTAAATCTAAAAAACTGTAGATCACCACTTTCTCATCTCGTTCGAACCTTCATAGCTTCGCACTGAAGCGTATATCCGGCTCGATATATCCTCTGCCGCCAAGTGACTTATTGCTTCATTAAAGAAGTTGTATGTCACTAGTCTAGGACGGATATATATCTGTATCCTCATAAGTTTAGGATTTGATCAATTTGTTGCCCCCAAGTGACCATCGATTGATCACAAGTCTAGGACTTCATCAATTTATTATCCCCAAATGATCGTCGATTGGTCACAAGTTTAGGATTAATATTTTATTTCCCCCCAAGTGTTGGACGATGGGTCACTAGTCCAGGACTTTAACGAAATCGTTGCCCCCAAGTGACCCTCGGTGAACACTTGTTTGGGTTGGATTAATTTCTTTCACATATATCTGTATAAAACTTGAAAAAAGATTGTTTTATGCATAACATGAAATATTTAAGTGCTAAAAGAAAAATAACGCTTATCTTGGGTTTTTTCTTGAGCTGATTTTGATTTGTGAAATTCAGGCCTCGATAAAGAATTGCTGCAATTTGAGTTGCCAGGCTCTTCCGAATAAGCTTTTGAAGTTTAAAATTTCTCTGCAAGATTGTTGCCTATGCTATGTCATTTTCTTGCAAAGAAATTTTCTTCTTTTGGCATGCTCACTCATGTATGCTGTACTCTTTCTTTCTTCTTGTTGTTTTAAATCAATAAGTGTACTACTGCTCTTGAAATTGACTTTTTCCTGATGATTCAAGTAATGATTTAGGTGCTGAAAATATGAAGCTCGTTACAATAGTGTTGTCTGAAGTGAGACATCCAGCACCAACAATTTTGCTGGCAATATTTTTAGGTTGTCTATTGTTGCTGCTTCTTTCCAGAGTTTTCAGATGATTTTTACGTTGTAGGCTCCCTCTCTATTTAATCGAAAAAGGCCTTCATGTGTTTTATCTCCTAGATTTGCAGAGCCATGTACTTGATTGTCAAGAAAAATATCTCTGATTTTTTTTATTAACTTCTCTTTCGCGCTTCTTGCTTTTGCAGATCTTTGCATAAGCTGCTTGCGAAGTGTGAACTCCTTTATGTCTTCTTTTTATAATTTATTTTATAATCTGATGCGCCATGCTTTGTTTTCCGCATCCTTGTCTTCAAATTATGGGCTCCTCCGCAAGTTTTTTTGTTTTCTGTTCGTTATTGATTTTTTGTCGTCTCAAGCTTCCACGTGATTGAAGATTGTTTTTCTTTCTGTCACGCTGCTGCATATCTTTTTCATTGGGTCTCTCAGTTGCTTCATGAGTAACTTCTATAACTGAGTTGCAACAAGCCGCTACATTAAATCACCGAGTAATTTCATCGAGTTGTGACAACTCAGAACCAAGCTACGAGATTAATGTGATATGAATTCTACTGTTGGCTGGTCTATAATTGACACGTGAATGTTCTTTTTTTTTCCAGGCCGGTGAGTATCAGAACAAGCAAGCGTCCAACCGTTGATTCTGATTGTTGTAATGAAGACTTCGAAGGTGTCAATGATATAATCATGTGCAAGCCTCTGATAAGAATTTTTATTGTTTGGACCATTTGATCTTCGGGTTCTCCGCATTCTTTTGTTCTCCGCCGGACTTTAACTAGATTTTTTTTTTAAATCAAGCAAGTGAACTTTGACTGGAGACCTCTTAAAGTTCATTGTTGCCTATAGCATTTTTTGTTGTCCTCATGGCTTTGTTGTAGAAAAAATTGCAGATTCGATCAACTGTTGCAAGTCTGGACAGTTTGACACTCCTTCACTAAAATAGCTGTAACTTCATGTAGAAAATTGCTTTTTGCAAACCGTTTTTTGCATAAAAAACTAGACTCCGAGACCTTTCAAATGGTGTATGATTCACTGACCCCAACTTCCTAGATGAAAGCAGTTTATTCTGGGAAGTTAGGCAATCTGCAGCATCAGATTTCATTGTCTATGTCAAGTTTGCTTCATTCCGATTGATTAATTTCAGCCCCTTGTTTTTCCTTTCCAGATTATACTGCAGTGTCCTCCCAGAAACTACTTTAGATAGTACCTCTTTAGTTCATATATTCGTCTAGGCCAGCAAATAATGTAGAAGAAAGTTGTCGAATATCAAGCCAATTACTTGATGCAGTTTCTGAAGTTTGTAGCCTTCCTTTCGTACTACCGTCTTCATCACTTTTAAGCACTATTGCCATGTTCAACCAGAACAAATGCCATGCTTGACTAGTATAAATATCACAAATATTTCTCTTCTGAACAGCGGGTAATGTAGAAACGTGTAGTGTAGAAAAGAGTTGCCGAGAAACGTTAGATGACAAAACTGGACAGCTTGACCACTGTGCACTAAAACAGCTCTAACTTCTTCTAAAAAATTAATTTTCACGAACCGTTTGTTGCATTAAAATCTAGACTATGATATCTTTCTAACAGTATATAATTTAATGTCCAGAAAATTCTGTAGGAAAGCAGTTTATTCGACGAAGTTACGCCTTCTGCAGTTTCGAGATTTGCAGTTTTGTGTCACCTTTGCTTACTTGCTTCCCTTTTTTTTTTACTTTGTTTGCTGCTACTAGACCCAGGTGCATTCTTTAGGCTTCTTCTTGGCATTGACTTTAAGGTATGGCTATAATTAACTGACCATTGTCACCATTCCTCGACAATTCACATTCAACGCACACTAGTGGAGTTGTTGGTTCACTTATGGTATATCACGCTAGCTTCCATCCATGTGAGAGTTGATCTCAAGATATAGGCACATGTGCATATGTGCTGGCCCATTTAAAGTCATGCTCCATCTGTACATACACTGCGTTGGTGTTCGTATTTGCTTATTACTCCATCAAAATTGTCCTGGCATGAACTTCTTGTGATGAATAGCATGTTAGCCCTTTTTTCCCTGTTCTTCTTTCCGGACTCTCTTTTCTTTAGTTTTTCTAGGTGCACTTCACTTTCCTTCTTGCTGCTTCATCATGATTGTTGCTTTGAGTTCAACGGAATTGCGGCTGCCATCTTTACAGTGACCCATTTTTCCGTTTTGGCTTCTTTTATTTTCAGCTGATGCTTTGTTCTGCTATCTTTCTTTTTCTCCTTTTGCTTCCAGAAATTCAGGAACTTTTCCCTTTATTTTTCCTGCATGACCCTATTTTATTGACGGTCGATTAGGAGGAATGCAGCAGATTTCCGTTGCACCTGATAGTTGAAACCAACCACCGCACAAAGACTGGTCAAAACGATCAAATTGGTTGATAGTGTGCCTGATTTATATTGATGTGATTCCGTCCGTCTTTACATTGACATTGACGTAATTCCATTCATCCGTTCTGTGATACTCTGATGATTGGACATTAGTACTGTAGTTATTGATGCTTTGAAAAGCACACACACAGAGATCTTGCAAGAGCTGTTGACCACTGAGGGACCGTCTCTCTGTTTCGAGGAGTTTTATGAACATGCAGCATGTATAAGAATTTGCATGAGCAATAAATTCCAAGTTGCTTAATCTTGAATTTATATACAGAAAGATATAAGGTATCTACATCACAAAACTAATCAAACGTACATCACTTGACACTTGGTAATAGCATTCTGTTAAGATGTAAGGTTGTGTTTGGTTGGGTGAATGAAATGGAATGGAATGGAATGACATTTAAATCTTCCCTCCAACTCCCATTACTTTCCTTTAATTTCATCATTTCATTCCATTCCATTCCATTCCATTCACCCCAACCAAACACAATATAAGAGTATGCAAACAAATATATCATGATGTCCTAACAGATAAATCCATAATCATGAAAGCAAAAGATTTAGCTTTTCTCCCTTTGGTGAAGCTGCGAACAAGCTTAATTGACTCTGCCGTAGCCACCAGTTTTCCTCTTGGTTGCAATCATCCTTCCTCGACTGATATTATTTAAATTGTTGCGAAAAGTGTTTCCCCTTCCATTTAAAATCAGCCATGGAGATTTACTGATTTTTAAATTTATTCCCACATACGGCGCCAAATGTTGAAGCCAATTTTCGTCACGAACTAGGCTTCAAGATTAGATTTATAATCGGGTATTCGTATAGAGCTCTAAAATTAGGGATTTGATATCCATGACAATTTTGGGAGAGAATTAGGATTTATGTGATTTGGACTGAACTTGAAAGTATTAATTTAAAGAGATAATAGAATTTCGGGTCGCTCAAGTTCATACTCATTTTTTAGGAGCAAGTCACGTATTAAGTTTCCTCGTCTATTATATTCCCAATTATGAGTTACTTGCAGGGTAAGGATTATAGACCCCTCCTCGTCTATTATATTCCCAATTATGGGTTTCTTGCAGGGTAAGGATTACAGACCCCTTGGCCTTTTCTAATCCTTTACTGCTAGCCAAATACCGATCCGTTCATATTATGTATCAACACTAGGTTTTGTTCTTGACTTGCACACAAGGCTCTTCATCTTTATTCTATTTTCCCTCGACAACACATGGCAAACCTGAGCTCATAAACCATATTACAGGCATTCGTTCTCACAACTTAAATAGTAATAGCAGTGTTCTAACTTCTAAGCCTCTGCTTAGTCTCACTGTTTCGAGCTTGCCTCTGTGCTTTGAGCTCGAATATGAATGAATGTAACTTATCGGGAACATGGATTAATTGTGTTCCTGGTATCCAAAATCCATTGCACAACTTCTTGTATGGACTAAATTAAAGGTTACTAATAAAAGGCTAAGACACTCCATCAACATGATACAAGTCTAGAATTCGGAATGCAATTGGGATATCCTGTTTTATGGCAGCCGGCTTCTTGCGGTTATCTGGCATGAGCTTGTGTAGCCCTTTTTTTTTGTTGCTGAGTTCTGTAAATTATAGTGCAAGTAGAAGTGAATAAACATTTTCATATCATTACTTTCACATTTTGTTATAAGAACTTTTGGACCATTTAATTTATTTAAAGGCCCTGATATCAGATGCTTCTAGTTATACATTCATCCTCACTAGTAAGGCAAAAGGTCTTTCACAGTGTCGTTTTATGCTTAGTTAGAGGTAGAGCATCAATAATAGCAAAGACAACGACATCTCTCTTCTCTTGAAGCCTGTTTGCTTAATCTTCTTCCTTGCCCATAATATCTGTTTTACGCTTAACCAGTATCTCTTGGGCTTTGTTTAATTTATTTTCATACGCCTTCTCTTGGTCTTCAAGTTCATTGAAACATCTTTCAAGGCACTTCTCAAGCCCATGGAAGTGTTATTCCAGTTGTTTCCATTTCATGTCAAGTGTTACTGCTCGGTGACTTTCAACCTCTGTAAACACTGTTTAAAGATTGTAAGCCCCCCTTCTATATCCGCCCCTGACCAAATATCGATTGCTGAACCATTCATAATAGGAGTTTGACGGTAAGATTATATTTTTTTGCAAATTTCAATGGCTACAGAGGTAAAAACTCAAGTTTTAAACATCTAAGTTTTGAAATTACAAAAATTGATATCAATTTTTGCTTGTTAGTCTTTGACTATTTATAATTTGGACATGTATGAGGACTGGACAAGCAATTTCAAAGCACTAGGAGTGTCCCCTCTCGCAGATAGTCAGATGCTAAACATTCCGGGGGATTGAACACTTACAAGGCAAAACACTAAAACACAGCAGAAGCTATCATAAATTCACTACCACAGATAGGCAATAACACTTGTAACAAAATTTGCAAGGCACATACAGTTTTTTCAAGGTATCAGATAAATAGAAGATACAGAAGATAAAAAAGTTGACATTAAGCTATTTAACATTGCAATAAGTTTGGTATTCTTTAAAAAACCAGAAAGAGAAAAAGAAAAATAATTGTTCGATTGTCTAGTCTTTATAAAATTTATTCTTATAATCATCACTTCTTCTTTCCCGGTTGGGATCCAGAATTTCCATCAAACAGCTCATCAATATACGTCTCTATATCCTCCGGCTGGTACTTTACATACTTCTCCGTCTGCCTTCCTGGCGTAAACGTTGAACTGAACCTGGCCATGAACGACCTGTAAGCCGGTATCACTAACGATGAAATTGACACCCTCAGCTCAGACTGAAGCTGTTCATCAGTCACCAACCAAGTGCTTTGTGTCTTATGTATCTCATCAAACATTGCATTAAAACTCTTGAACCTTTCCTTCAATGTTGGTTTTGACACTTTACCATGCACTGTCAATCCCTCTGCATTCAAACACTGCAATACCTTACCCCATGTTTCTCTCTGGTAACTCTTATGGTAAGACCTGAGATCTGATGATCGCTTTCGGATCCACGGGTCTCCCATCACGCTTTTGAGATCTGGTGATGCTTTTACTTTCTGTAATATGTACCGTCCATTATTCATCAGGAATATTAGGCTTAGTGATGCATCCTTGTACAGCTTGGATTTCCCCTCAAGATTTGAATCTACTGAATCCATCACTTTTATTAATTGTAACTGGAATGGGGACTGTACAGTGACCTCTTCATTATTGTTTGATGGCTGATTATTTGCTGCTTGAAACTCAGGGCCAGTCCTGTTTGAATCAGCCCGTTCGATTCTTTGATGCTCTTTGAACAGTAGTTCTAATGTGTCCTTGTACTCGCATGCTAAATTTAGGTAATTTAGTGTGTAACGTGTATTTGGGTGCACCGCACCACCCGGGACTGCAGTCTTTCCACTCTCGGTCTTTATTTTGCATTCAAGCTCCCTAAAAATGCATATAATCGTCTCACCAAGTTTGCAACGAGTCAGAGTTGCATCAGATTTTATCAGCTCATGAACACCATCATCTGCAGGAAATAATCCGTCCAAGGCTGGAACCAGATCTCGTAAGGCTTCATAGACGTCCACAAATTTGAAGAGCTTCTCGTCAGAACGCTTTGTCATGGCGACTGCCTCTGAGAAATTGAGAAGCTGAATTAAAAAGGCTCGGGTGAGTATTCGAAATAAGTTGAGGGATGCAGATTCATGTCCAGCATAGATAGATTCAATGAGGTTTCTCTCTGATGGTAAGATATTTTTAGAGAATTCCTTGTATGTTTTGATCCAGGTGACGATGTCTCTCTCCATAGCATCCCAGTTCTTTTTCTGTACATCATCAATGCTGTTCTTTTCATATCCCAGTCTATCTAATGCCGCGTCTAATGCTTTTCTTCGCTCCAGGAAATACAACTGACAACATTCAGTTTCGTGTCCCGTCGTTATCAGTGCATGCACTAGTCTGTTCAGCTTGGCTATAATATCGTCTGGATATCCTGGAAAATAATTTACCGGTGGAAGCTCCTTTTCCGGATCCGGATCGGATGAATACTCAATGTTCTGGACATCACAGTCTTCGAGCAGTAACCTAAATTCCTCTTCGAAGAAGGACAAAGCACGTTGAAGAATTTCTCCAAAGCGATTGAGAGTCATGGCATACTCTGAATGTGAGGAGAATTTAGAAAGTGAAACAGATAGTTTGTGAATCCGAGCTACATTCTCAAGAAGAGCAGTCATTAATTCTTCAGGAAGCTCGCCCCATTTGACAGGATTGTCGGTCGCATCATAGTTTGCTATCTTTGCTTCCGCAAGAAAGGCATATTGTTCAAGTGATTCTGGAATTTTCGGGGGTTCATTATCATCATCAACAGTCTCTGATGATAAAAGAGCAATGAATTGATCAATTTCATCGGTGACTTTAACGACATCAGGAGGTTGTTGATCAGCTTCATCCTCATTAGCTTCCTTTTCTGCTTCTTCTTTCTCTTCACTTCCATCACTAGGCTTGGAATCTTCTGTAATTTCTCCTTCTGCGCTTTGATCTTGTTGTTCATCATTCTTTTCACTGCTGTTTTCTTCAGGACTCGAACTATCAGGCTCCATAGAAACTAACAACAATTGGAATTACAAGACAAAGTAACAAAAAAAACTAATTAATTCGATTGGATTATAATAAAAATGCTAGAATATAAATGAACCATCCTCTGTTCTCCTTGTTTTCGTTTCATCTTCAGAAAAGGCTAGTAATAATAATGAAGTTAGTAATTATAAGATTTAGAAAAGAAAAGGTGTTGTTTAAGGTTGTTGAGATATTGCATGTATGAACAAGAAAGTAATGAAAGGCCATGCACTAATCAAGGAATGCTTATGGATGAGAGGGAAGTTCGTTAAATCCATAATCATGCTTTCATTTTTCACCTTTCTTTTTACAAGTATTATCTGCATCTCTATGACTACTTCCTCCAGATCCAACACACTATGTTAATATAAATTTTAAACTTATAAGATTCATATAATAATTATAAAACTCATATTATTTTTTTTGAAAAGATATCTACTATTTCATTTAGCCAAAAAAAAAACATCAGCTGTATAAATTGACGAAAACAGGCTAGATGGGACATTTGAGTTACTTATGACACGACCAGCAGAGAAAATGGAGGCTCAAGCCGCATGGTGAGCAACTATATTGGCTGATCGTTTAACAAAAACAAGAGAAACCACTGGTAACTCTTGCGACATTCTTCTGCATTCCTCAACCAAACTGAGACTGCATGCGAACTTTACTATGAATGGCCTGCACAAAAGAATAGCAATCTGTCTCGATTATCACCTTAGTCCAGCCTTTTAAGTTTGATCCAGCTTAAAGCTTCTCAAACACTAATAACCTCCGCAAGTTCAGGCTGAACTACTCCATATTTTCGCCCAGAAATTGCCTCCAACATCTTCCCTTTGCTGTCACGAGCTACACATTCGAAACCATAGGCAATTCTCAGTGTCAAAAAAGGCACATCGACATCATTCTAATTTGTTGCATCTGACGAACACACCAGCGCTCAACTCCTTCACCTGGCAATATACTCACCTGAGAAGTGATTATTTCTTTATCTCTTGCTTTTTCCCATTGATTAAGAGTATTACGAGCCAATGCCACTACTTGTGACATCGAATTTGATTTCCGAATTCTGATGCCAATCCAGATCATTTCGTGACTTCCATAGGGCCCAACAAATCATTACAAAAATCTTACTCGTATTGAGCAAACATAGCTTGAATCCATCCTTTAAAATCACCTCACCCTCCTCCAGTACTGCCTACTGCAGTATGAATCCAACATGATCTAGGGAACCACAAGAGATAAGTAAATGCGGAATTGTCTCTGGTTCTTTTTGACATACATGACAGACCTCGTCTACCGGAACATGTTTTGATCTGATCAGCATAACATTTGTAGGGAGACATCCCTTGCATGCTCTCCAAATGAAATTGGTGACTTTAGGTGGTAACTTTAGCTGCCATAACTTTCTCCAAAATCATCCAAAGTCATTCTCCACCCAAATAGTGGCCTTCAACTGTTGCACAAGCATAAAAGTACTAAGAACAGCATAGCTACCATTCGCTTCTTTTTTCCATTGCCATTGGTCCAATGTCTAAATTCTCCTCAGGGTCAAGAGAAATATTTGTCGGGTTTTAGTTTCTATCTATGAGATTAAAAGCCCAATTGGGTTACCCTTGTTTTGGACCACAAGGAGATAAAAATAAGGGAATCCTATATATAATTATAGGAGGATTATAATAAAAACAAGAAAGAGTAAAATTAGACACAAGAGAGATCTAGAGTGAAAAATTCGCAGGAATTTTTCTGCTTGCACAAGCTGTCTTGTATTTGCGATTCCCGGAGTTCTACCGGTCGGATCGTCCTGATTTTTGGACAGCAACTTCCTTACACCGATATCTAAATTCTGAACGGTGGAGATCGGATTCTGAGGTCCAGAGGTCAGTTTATTAAGGGGCTTAACAGAGTTGTTTGCACCACAGTGAGGGTAAACCTCCCCGCGGGTTTTTTCTTATTGTTGTCTTATTTTGATTTCATACTTTTGACGGCTTATTTCAAGAGTGTGAAGGTGTTTGTATTCCTCTAGTTTTGTCTAGAGAAGACTTGGTGTATTCCCATATAATTTGTGATAGTGAATTGTTTGGGTGGACTACGGTCCCGTGATTTTTTACTCCTTACCTTTGAGGGGGTTTTCCACGTATAACTTTTGGTGTCTTGTTTTTCGTTTTGATGCTTTACTTGTTTGTTTCATCGAAGTTTCATACAAGTAGGGATAAGTATTGTCCAACGAAGTTAATTCCGTACTTAGTTGTTACAGTTGTGGTCACTTTTTCCCATCATATTGGCATCAGAGCTTGGTTGTTATTGGACTTGTTTGAACGATGGAAATGAATACAAGTAGAATGATTAATTTGAATGGTTCTAATTATCATGTTTGGAAGGGGAAGATGGAGGATCTTCTTTATGTGAAGGAATATTATCTACCTGTGTTTGCTACGGAGAAGCCTGCAAATAAAACAGAGGCAGAATGGACTATTTCGCATCGACAAGTTTGTGGGTATATACGGCAATGGGTGGATGATAATGTTTTGAACCATATTACTGGGGAGACACATGTGCGTACTTTGTGGAACAAGCTTGAGCAACTCTATGCTCGAAAGACAGGAAATAATAAACTGTATTTAATTAAACAGTTGATGTCTCTAAAATATCAGGATAGCACTGCAATTTCTGATCACTTGAATGCATTCCAAGGAATTATGAATCAGCTTGCTGGAATGGGTATCAAGCTTGAGGATGAGATACAAGGGTTGTGTCTTTTGGGTACTTTACCAGATTCATGGGAGACATTCAGGATGTCTTTGTCGAACTCAGCTCCGGATGGTATTATCAGTATGGAATTAGCTAAGAGCGGTATTCTGAATGAAGAGATGAGAAGAAAGTCACAGGGTTCCTCTTCACAGTCAGAAGTCCTAGTCACTGAAAGAAAGGGAAGAGCTCAAAGAAGAGGTCCAACCAACAGAGGTAATCAACAGAGTAGTTCTAGAGGTAAGTATTCTAATGTTGAGTGTTATCATTGTGGTAAAAAGGGGCATACAAAGAAGTTCTGCAGAAAGTTGAAGCGAGAAAATAAAAAGGGTTCAGACAATGATCAAACGAAAACTGACGGTGGTAATGATAATTCTGTGGTGATTGCTACTATTGATGAGCACCTGATCTGTTGTGATGGAGATATTGTTAACCTTGCACAAGATGATTTGATTTGGGCAATTGATAGTGGTGTTTCGTGTCATGTTGCGTCACGAAGGGATTTCTTTACATCTTATACTTCTGGTGATTTTGGAGATGTTAAGATGGGTAACAGTGACATAGCAAAAGTTGTTGGCGTTGGAGATGTATGTCTGAAGTTTGATACGGGCATGGAGTTATTTCTTCATGATGTGAAGCACGTTCCAGACATGAGAATGAATTTAATTTCTACTGGCCTTCTTGATGATGAAGGATATGTCAGCAGCTTTGGTAATGGTCAATAGAAGCTCACTCGGGGTTCTTTAATTGTTGCAAGAGGGAAGAAGTGTCCGAAATTATATATGACTCAGCCGCAAATCTCTAAGGACAGTGTTATTGTTGTTGAGAATGTTGATAAGGTTGAATTATGGCATAAGAGACTTGCTCACATGACTGAAAAAGGAATGAATGTGTTGTCGAAGAAAAAGGTATTATCTAGTTTAACTGATATACATTTGAAAAGGTGTTCTCACTGTGTGGCAGGTAAGCAGAACAGAGTTTCTTTTAAGAGTCATCCTCCTTCTCGTAGAGAGCATATACTTGACTTGGTGCATTTCGATGTTTGTGGTCCTATGAAAACCAAAACTAATGGTGGTTCATTATATTTCGTTACATTCATCAATGATCATTCAAGGAAGTTATGGGTTTATACCTTGAAGACGAAAGACCAAGTGTTAGATGTGTTTAAGCATTTTCAGGCTTTAGTTGAGAGACAGACTGGGAAGAAACTGAAGTGTATCCGGACAGATAATGGAGGGGAGTATACAGGTCCATTTGATGTGTATTGCAGACAGCTGGGTATTCGGCACCAAAGGACTCCACCAAAGACACCTCAGCTTAATGGTTTGGCAGAGAGAATGAACAGAACATTGGTGGAGAGAGTCAGATGTTTACTTTCACATGCTGAGTTGCCGATGTCTTTTTGGGGTGAGGCACTAAATACTGCGGTAAATGTGTTAAATCTCTCACCTTGTGTTCCTTTAAAGTTTGATATTCCAGATAAAGTTTGGAGTGGTAAAGATGTTTCTTATGATCATTTGCGTGTCTTTGGATGTAAGGCTTTTGTGCATATTCCCAAAGATGAGAGGTCTAAACTTGATGTGAAGACTAAAGAGTGTATATTCCTTGGTTCCAGCCAAGATGAATTCAGCTATAGGCTCTACGATCTAGTTTCAAAGAAGATTGTGAGAAGCCGAGATGTTATCTTTATTGAAGATCAGACTTTGAAAGATATTGGGAAGGCAGAAACAGTTCCTCAATATAACAATGATCTGGTTGATTTGGATCCGGTTCCTCCAAGACATGTGGATTCACAGTTTAGAGATGATGTTCATGATGATGACCAACACGGTACTAATACTTATACTCCAGAAAATAGTGACATGGATGATGATGCCCATGAGGAGTCACCAGTACCAAATACTCCACCATTCGTTCCACTCGGGCGGTCTACCAGAGATCTTCATCCTTCTAACAGGTATTCAGCTGATGAGTATGTTCTATTGACTAACAATGGTGAACCTGAATCTTATACAGAAGCTATGAAAGATGAGCACAAGAAGGAGTGGGTTTATTCCATGCAAGATGAGATGAAATCCTTGTATGAGAATAATACTTTTGAGTTGGTGAAGCTACTTAAGGGAAAACGAGCTTTGAAAAACAGGTGGGTTTATAGAGTGAAGCAAGATGAGCATACTTCACAACCACGGTACAAAGCTAGGTTGGTCATCAAGGGATTCAGTCAGAGAAAGGGTATTGATTTTGATGAGATCTTTTCTCTAGTTGTTAAGATGGCATCAATTCGTGTGGTGCTTGGTTTAGCAGCTAGTCTTGATTTGGAGGTTGAACAAATGGATGTCAAGACAGCTTTTCTGCATGGTGACTTAGACAAAGAAATCTACATGGAGCAACCTGAAGGTTTTCATGTAAAAGGTAAAGAGGATTATGTTTGTAGACTTCTTAAGAGTCTATATGGTTTGAAGCAGGCACCTCGACGATGGTATAAAAAGTTCGAGTCGTTTATGAAGGAGCAAGGCTACCGTAAGACTATTTCTGACCATTGTGTTTTGGTTCAGAAATTTGCAGATGATGATTTTATAATATTATTGCTTTATGTGGATGACATGCTTATTGTTGGCAAAAATGCTGGAAGAATTTCCCAATTGAAGCAACATTTAAGTAAGTCCTTTGCTATGAAGGACTTGGGGCCAGCGAAACAGATTTTTGGCATTCGTATTCATCGAGACAGAGTGGCCAAGAAGTTGCATATATCACAGGAGCAGTATATTGAGAAGGTGCTTTGCAGGTTCAACATGGATAAATCTAAAGTTGTTAGTTCTCCTCTTACTACCAACTTTAAGTTAACTGGAAATGATTCTCCTTCTACGAAGGAAGAAATTGCAGAGATGGATGGAGTTCCATATGCCTCAGCAGTAGGAAGTTTGATGTATGCTATGGTATCTACGAGACCTGATATAGCCTTTGCAGTTGGTGTTGTTAGTCGTTATCTAACAAATCCAGGTAAGAAGCATTGGGAAGCAGTTAAGTGGATTATGAGATATCTTAGAGGTACTTCCAAATTGGGTCTGACATTTGGGAATGGTAAACCAGTGCTTGTTGGATATACAGATTCTGACTTGGCAGGAGATAAGGATTCGTTGAAATCTACTTCTGGATATTTGATGACTTTGGCAGGGGGAGCGGTCTCATGGCAATCAAGGTTGCAAAAGGGTGTTTCACTTTCTACGGGGGAGGCAGAGTATGTAGCAGCAACTGAAGCGGTTGATGCAGGAACTTGGATTTCCGCAACAACGCTATGTGGTTTTTTCTGATAATCAAGCAACTATTGACATAGCTAAACATCCTACATTTCATGCAAGAACGAAGCATATCGATATGGGATATCATTGGATTAGAGACGCTCTTGAAGAAGGGTTGTTTGAAGTGGACAAGGTACACACCGATGATAATGGTTCCGATATGTTGACAAAGTCTTTAGCTAAAGGAAAGTTGAAGGTATGTTGTTCAATCGCCGGAATGGCGAACTCTTTCTTATAGTTAGAAAAGGGGAGATTTGTTGGGTTTTAGTTTCTATCTATGAGATTAAAAGCCCAATTGGATTACCCTTGTTTTGGACCACAAGGAGATAAAAATAAGGGAACCCTATATATAATTATAGGAGGATTATAATAAAAACAAGAGAGAGGAAAATTAGACACAAGAGAGATCTAGAGTGATCGTCCCGGAGTTCTACCGGTCGGATCGTCCTGAATTTTGGATAGCAACTTCCTTACACCGATATCTAAATTCTGAACGGTGGAGATCGGATTATGAGGTCCAGAGGTCAGTTTATTAAGGGGCTTAACAGAGCTGTTTGCACCACGGTGAGGGTAAACCTCCCCGCGGGTTTTTCTCATTGTTGTCTTATTCTGATTTCATAATTTTGACGGCTTATTCCAAGAGTGTGAAGGTGTTTGTATTCCTCTAGTTTTGTCTAGAGAAGACTTGGTGTATTCCCATATAATTTGTGATAGTGAATTGTTTGGGTGGACTACGATCCCGTGGTTTTTTACTCCTTACCTTTGAGGGGGTTTTCCACGTATAACTTTTGGTGTCTTGTTTTTCGTTTTATTGCTTTACTTGTTTGTTTCATCGAAGGTTCATACAAGTAGGGATAAGTATTGTCCAACGAAGTTAATTCCGCACTTAGTTGTTACCGTTGTGGTCACTTTTTCCCATTAATATTGAGGATCAAACTTTTGTCTCTCTCATTAAAAAGATCATTAAAAAGATCTTATATAATATCAATGTCCCATTCTCAACTATTCAGCTTCATTTAATCGTTCACATTTGCATTGAGCAAAGCCGGATGAACAGATGACACAAAAGGATCAGTTACATTAGGTAACCACTGTAACAGCCCCAGATCCGGGGTCGGGGATCCGGTCGTTACGGTCTCAATTCCCATCAATAATACTTGCACTTGAATCAAAACAATTAAACTACATGCTGTGACCCCACAATAACAACACCACTCACACAACAAGTTATAGTTCCAGAGATGAAATTGGAATAAGTATCTAGTCATATGATCCACAAGTTATAAGTTATTACAAACCCAAAAGATTACAGAGCATTTAAAAGTTCTTGCCGTTGATTACATTAATCATAAGATACATAAGTCTGATACACAAAAGCTGAAGCTTAGAACACTAGTGGTTACTACCTCAGCTATGGCGGCTACGACATCAACGGGTAAATCCCTGACGACTGCTACCCGCTTTCGCGGGGTGTGACTGTTGCGGGCCATCTGCTCTAGCTGTTGTTGTGATATAAATAAATAAAGCAAGGGTGAGCAATAGAGCCCACCAAAAATCACTTATAACAGATTACCAAAGTATAACAATTCAAAGATATATTGCAGTCACATGTTATGCCTTCAACAGATAAGAAACTAGTATAGCGTAAAGGATGAAGTTACGAGGAAAATTAATGGGATATTTTCGTAACCCAAAGTCCACTTATGCATATATATCCTTAATCAGGTTTTACCAGACTCATAACTTATAGAATAAAAGATGAAGTTGCATGAATTGTTGTCACTTCATTCCCAAACGCTTCTCAACCCCCTGCCAACACGATTGGTCCTTCACCCCAATACATGTTGCAGGAAAATATCCAAATTGGATGATGAACCAATACTGGAGCCTTCTCCGCGCCCGTCGTACCAACCTTACTATGATCAGTAGCAGGTTTGTACAACAAAATTATTTGTTTTCTACATGTAGATGGAAGAATCACGACAGCCTGACATTGTCTACCGCCTTTCTGGATCTCCCGGCCAACGGTTGGGCCAATAAAATGATGGATCGGCGCGACTCGACCTCTTACACGTTGCTCCTAGTTCAGATTAAATCCATGACTCTGAAACGTAAAGATCGTCCTCCTTTCCCCAAGTGTGATACTTGTTGATACGACTCCACTAAGTAGTTATATCTAGGTTGGAAAGGAAGATTCTCCAATATTTCCCAAGCGATGCTTGTTAATGGATATCGACTTGTTCCAGGAATTTACCCCTCGATCGTTGAGGTGGTAACACAATATTTGACTTGCAGCAGTTTCGTTGCTCGGAGAAAATACCTGTCCCTTGACAGTTTTGAGTTGGGAATTTAAAATGAAGAGCAGTTACTTAAATCAGGTTTCCCATATTTTTGATAGTGGAGCGAGCATTTGAATTTTCTTAAAAGACAGATTCAAATGGAAAAATAGCTTTTTGGGAACCTCTTTCTGATTTGAAAATAACTAACAATAGTTACTAAATAAGTAAACCTTAAATGAATATTTGAAAATCATATTCATTAAATAAATAATCCTTAAATGAATATTTGAAAATAATATTCATTAAATAAATAATCCTTAAATGAATATTTGAAAATAATATTCATTAAATACATAATATTTAAATGAATATTTGAAAATAATATTCATTAAATAAATAATCCTTAAATGAATATTTGAAAATAATATTCATTAAATACATAATATTTAAATGAATATTTGAAAATAATATTCCTTTAATAAATAATCGTCTTAATGTCAATAATCCTCAAGTATTGCTATACATAGCAATTCGAAAACAAGTATGCAGTTTATATATATCGCAATCACATATCATAATCGAGAACAATTATTATCACAACAACAGTAGAATAGGTTTAGAAAACTTGCCTGGTGGTGAGGTAGGGGTAGTGTGCCTCGAGTCAATCCGGCGATCTATACATAGTCAAAATATCCGAGATTAATCACTAAACACTTTTTAAGACACCAAGTACATACTTTACTTAGGCTAAAATGTGTTTTCAAGTCGACTCCTTAAGACTCTTCTTGCGTACGCTTGACTCGAACATTTTTATAAAATAGAGATTAAATCCTTTTAACACGAAATCTTTTCGAGAGTCCTCCTAAACATACCTAGCATGTTAACACCAAGTTTCACATTCTGATTGGTCACTTAAGGGGTTTGATCATTGCCTCAAAGTTGGCTAAGTGGTATAGCTCGGTTTCTCGAAACATCCTTAACTAAAATACTCGTTTCTCCTAAACCGTAATTCGGAATCACATGATCTTTATATCAAAACGAACCTTGAAACAATACCTACACAATACTAGGCAGTGGTGACTCTGGACAGAAGTCTTTATGTCCGAACATCACAGACACAACAGAGCTAGGGAAAATCGGGCATTATAACGGCTATGTTTTAACGATTCCAAAGTTTAATCATAAACTTACAAGATCAATCCAAACCAAATCACCAAGTCAAATCCTCAACATCATTACTAACCCATAATCATCACAAATCAGTCAAAACCAACATCTACTTGCTTATCATCAAAACAACATCAAACTTTCATCAAACCTCCGTTAAAACCACTCAATCATCCTTATGATTATACTAACTAAACCATACTTAAAACTAACCATATAAATCAAATTTATAAACAAGGGTTCAAGAGTTATACCTTCCTTGGAGTGTGTATAAGCCTAATAATCCTTGTATAGCCCTTATATAACCTTAAGGTAGCTTGAATCAACAAAAGAAATCAAGAATCAAAAGTTAGTTCTTGAAATCACTATTCATTTCACTATTCATGCTCATCTTTGACCTAGGATTTGAACATGATACAATCCATGGATGATGCTAAGATTAAGAGCATACCTTAGTTTGGAAATATGGAAGGTTTTGAATCCAAGAACAAGATTTATGGATGAGTGGATGATTGATTCTTGAAAAAGTATCCTTGTTTTCTTTAAAAGGGGCCGAATGGTTCTTTGTAAAAAGGGGGGAGTTGTTCTTTCTTTTCTTGCCTTGGATAATGATAGAAATGCTGATTTTTTTGTTAAGAAGTGGTGAGTCATCACATTTTTGGCTTGTCACAGGGGCACGTGTCACACATGCAGGAGTCCTGATAAAGTAGCTTTACTGGTTTGCTTTATTGGTTTGTTTCCGTTCACATGGATGATCCAAATGTTGCATTCCTCGACTTAATCTTGTTACATGTTACTTCCATGTCTGTATTTAATCTTGTAAGTGTTTCATCTCCGTTTAATCGCGTAAAAAGTTCGCAGGGTTTCTTAAGTGTTCTATCGAAGTAGTTTATCGTAATCGTTCTTAATATCTCCCATTCTTTCATTAAATCCATATCCATGGAATTGATAATTTAAATTCTTAATTATTCTCAAATAATAATTAATCCGTCCGTTAATGGCGAAATTTCGGAGAAAACGGAAATGCTATTTTTCCGATTCTGACAGCTTTTGCATTCCTTTATTTTCATCGTAGATCACTAATACGGCTTTGAAAGTTCATCATATCGACCCGTATATAGGGTGGTCTGGAAAACTTTTAAACGACAAAATTTACTATTCATCAAAAGTTACTATTCATCAGAAGTTACTATTCATCAGAAGTTACTATTCATCAGTGGTTTTTCTATAATCCTTTGGATCAATATTCGTTCCAATATTCCTGGTTTACTTCTCTTTAATCTTTGCACTTAGAAAACGTTCTAGTGCTTTCTCGGGCATACGCTATCTTGTTTACGGAGTTGTCGGATGCATTCCAGATATTGATTTGGATGACATAAAAATACTTTTCTTCCCTGGAGTATTGTATTCTTACCTTCCAGATTGATTATTCTTATTTATATGTTCAGTCCATTCTTATTATTCTCAAAATGTTTGAAAACTGAAATTCATAATCATTCATACTTAATTCTCAAGTAATTGCCACCATCCATAATCACATCAACATATAATAAAAGTTTTAATTCTACCCAAAAATCTGGGGTCTTACAGTCTCCCCTCCTTAAAAGGATTCCGTCCCGGAATCACTCTGAAAATAAATGGGGATATCTTTCTAGTATTGCACTTTCTAGTTCCCAAGTTGATTCTTCCACATTATGATTCTGCCATAAAACTCTGACTAGCTTGATGACCTTATTTCGGAGCACTTGTTCCTTTTGATCTATGATTTCCACTGGTTGCTCCACATAGGTTAGGTCTGGCTGCATGTCCACTTGTTCGTACTCCACTATATGCTTAGCATCCGGGTTGTACTTCCTCAACATTGAAACATGAAACACATTATGCACTTGCTGCAGGTTTGGGGGTAAGGCTAGCTCATATGCTAAGTTCCCAATGCGCCTTAAGATTTCAAATGGTCCAATATATCTGGGACTCAGTTTTCCTTTCTTTCCGAACCTCATCAAACCCTTCCAAGGAGATACCTGTAAGAACACTAGGTCTCCCACTTCATATTCCTTGTCCTTCCGAGCCAAATCGGCATACTTCTTTTGTCTATCTTGGGCTGCTACCAGCCGTCCTTTGATTAGTTCTACTATGTCCTTAGTCCGTTGGACCACTTCGGGTCCAAGCATCTTTCGCTCCCCAACTTCATCCCAATACAAGGGAGATCGACATCTTCTTCCATAAAGGGCCTCATAAGGCGGCATTCCTATACTCGAATGAAAACTATTGTTGTAGGAAAACTCAATCAGTGGTAGGTGATCATCCCAATTTCCTTTAAAGTCTATAGCACAGACCCTTAACATATCCTCTAGTGTTTGGATGGTCCTTTCACTTTGTCCGTCTGTTTGGGGGTGATAGGCAGTACTCATGTTCAGCCGGGTTCCTACACATTCCTGGAAGCTCCTCCAGAATCTGGAGTTAAATCTGGGATCTCGGTCAGATACTATGGCGACTGGGACTCCGTGCCGCGCCACTATCTCTTTCAAGTAGATATCCACTAATCGGTCGACAGTGTACCTTTCGTTGATCGGAAGAAAGTGGGCTGACTTTGTTAATCGGTCTATGATTACCCATATGGCATCGTGATTGGCCTTGGTCCTTGGTAAACCCACTACGAAATCCATGGCTAGATGTTCCCATTTCCATTCGGGAATCTCTAAGGGTCGTAAAAGTCCACTGGGCCTTTGGTGTTCCGCTTTCACTCGTTGGCAGGTCAAGCATCTGCTTACCCACTCTGCTACGTCCTTTTTCATGTTAGGCCACCAGTAGTATTCTTTCAAATCTCCATACATCTTGGTGCTCCCTGGGTGGATTGAATACCTAGAACTGTGACTCTCGTGTAAAATCTCGTCTTTCAGTTCTCGAACATTCGGAACCCAAACTCGGTAAGTGTACCTCCTTATCCCTTTATCATCCTTGACAGTGTGGATCTCTTCACCGGTCATTGACTGCCTGTCTTCACTTATCATCCTTTCCTGACACCTTCTTATCTTTTCTAGCAACTCTGGCTGCAAGGAAATCTCAAACAGCTTTTCGGTACCGTCTCCGGTCACCTTCACTTCTATTTCCATCTTTTCAAATTCTCTAATCAGTTCTTCCGACGACATTATCGTCTTGAGTCTTTCTTTCCTACTAAGGGCATCAGCCACCACATTGGCCTTCCCTGGGTGATAAAGAATCTCACAGTCATAATCCTTAATCAATTCTAACCATCTTCTCTGGCGCATGTTAAGCTCCTTCTGGGTGAAAATATACTTGAGGCTCTTATGGTCAGTGTAAATCTCGCACTTCTCTCCATACAAGTAGTGCCTCCAAATCTTTAAAGCGAAGACTATTGCTGCTAGTTCTAGATCATGAGTAGGATATCGAATCTCATACTCCTTCAATTGTCTCGACGCATAGGCGATTACCTTTCCGTGCTGCATCAGCACGCACCCTAATCCCTTATGCGAAGCATCACTGTAAATCACAAAATCTCCTTTTCCATCTGGTAATGCCAACACAGGGGCAGTCACCAACCTCTTCTTTAACTCTTGGAAACTACTCTCGCACTTTTCCGTCCATTCAAACTTCTCAGTTTTTCGGGTAAGTCGGGTTAACGGGGCTGCGATCTTCGCAAAATCCTTAACGAATCTTCTGTAATACCCTGCTAACCCTATGAAACTTCTCACCTCTGTTGGTGTGGTTGGTCGTTCCCAATTTGAAACTGCCTCTATCTTGGAGGGGTCAACCAACACTCCCTCCTTATTGATCACATGTCCTAAAAACTGAACCTCATTTCGCCAGAATTCACACTTTGCGAATTTGGCATACAATTGTTCCTTCCTGAGTATTTCTAGAGTTATCCTCAAATGTTCTGCGTGTTCTGCCTCTGTCTTTGAGTAGATAAGAATATCATCTATAAAAACTATAACAAACTCGTCCAAATACTTCTTGAACACCCTATTCATTAAATCCATGAAAGCTGCCGGGGCATTGGTCAATCCAAATGACATCACCAAGAACTCATAATGTCCATATCTGGTACGGAAAGCAGTCTTTGGAATATCTTCTGGTTTAATCTTTAATTGGTGATATCCGGTTCTCAAGTCAATCTTGGAGAAGTACACAGCATCCTTTAGCTGGTCAAACAAATCGTCTATTCTGGGCAATGGGTACTTATTCTTTATAGTTAGCTTGTTCAACTCTCGGTAGTCGATGCATAACCTCATGCTCCCATCTTTCTTCTTAACAAACAACACGGGTGCCCCCCACGGCGACACACTGGGTCTTATCATACCCTTCTCCAACAGTTCTTGTAACTGGGTAGCTAGCTCTTTCATTTCTACTGGGGCTAACCGGTACGGGGCCTTCGAAACTGGCGCCGTCCCCGGGGCTAATTCAATAGCAAACTCAATTACTCTATCGGGTGGTAATCCTGGAAGATCTTGTGGAAACACATCTTCGAACTCATTGACTACTGGGATGTCCTGTAATCTAGGTACCTCTTTCTGGGTGTCCACGACATATGCTAAGTAAGCCTCATTCCCCTTTCGTAACAATCTTTTGGTCTGTGCCATGGTTAGAAATTTCTGTGTCTGTCTCATCCCCCTAAACACTATTTCCTTCTTTCCTGGGGTATTTAATCTAACCCTCTTCCCTTTACAATCTATTTGTGCGTTATTGCGAGACAACCAATCCATCCCCAAAATGACATCAAATTCTCCTAGTTTAAAAGGAATCAGATCCACACAAAAAGACTGTCCCCCTATTTCTAATTTGCAGTTGGGGTGAATCTGATTAACTGGGACTATTTCGTGATTAGCTATCTCTATTTGTAGGGAATCCTTTAATGGTCGGGCTTTAAGTTTCAATTTATGCGCAAAATCCCTCGATATAAACGACTTAGTTGCTCCGGAATCAAATAAAACATTTGCGCTAACTGAATTTAGAGAAAAGGTACCTGCTATCACATCCGTGTTCCTCACGGCATCCTGCACTGTCATGTTGAAAGTCCTAGCAGTTGGTGGTCTATTGGAGGCAGCCCTGCTTGCCCCTGATGCTGCGGGTCGGTTCATGGGACAATCCTTCTTCATATGACCTTGGCGTCCACACTGAAAACAAGTGAGGCCTTGGCTGACGCTAGGGTTACTCGTAGCACAATTGGTAGCATAATGTCCCCTTCGCCCACACTTATAACAGGTTATCAGTTTTTGGTTGCACACACCGGGATGTTTCCTCCCACAAGTCACACATACTGGTAATGGAGGTTGAGATTGGTAGGAGCGGGACACTCCTGATGGGTTACCGCCCTGGTTTACACTTGTGCTCACGGGTCGTTTGAACCCCGTATTCCTCTCGGGTAGGGAGACTGCTCCGCGGTTAAACCTATTTTGGGGGTTTCCTCCTGAAAAACCTCCACCCATACTTGCATACTTTCTCTTTATTCCCCCTTTCTCTCTTTCCTTATGCATCTGATCACTCCCTGCTTCCACAATCGAAGCCTTTTGTACCAATGTGGCATAGTCTGTAATCTCCAGAACTGCTACGCGATTCTGAATCCACTGCTTCAATCCCTGCTGAAACCGATTAGCTTTCTTCTCTTCGATATCTACAAATTCTGGTACAAACCTTGATAGCTCGGTAAACTTTGCCTCATAGTCAGCCACTGTCAAATTATTCTGCTTTAGTTCCAAAAACTTGAGTTCCATTTGAGTCTTCATGAACCTTGGGAAATACTTCTCTAGAAACAATTGCTTAAACCTTTCCCAAGTTACAATAGCGTCCGTCTCCATGTTCTTCTTGGCCTCCCACCAATAATTGGCCTCTCCTTTCAGAAGGTAAGTGGCAAAAACAGTCTTCTGTGCCTCCTCAATACTCAAAATCTCAAAGGACTTTTCCATCTCCTTTATCCAGGCTCTTGCCTCTACTGGGTCAGCCGAACCTTGGAATTCTGGGGGCTTGAGTGACTTAAAGGCCCTAAAAGAGTTTGCTATGGTATTGTTGTTCCCTTGGGGTGGTTGGGGGTAGCGGTCCAAATTTTGCCTAAGTAGATTCATAAACTGACCCATGGGGTCTCCACCCTGGTCCCCTTCTCCCTGTTCCGCTTCACCTTCCTCTTCCTCATTTTCAACGTCCGCAGTGAAAAAGGATTCATCTGCCTCCCCGTACCGGGAGTCGTCCTGTTCATTATAATCTTCATCCATTTCTTCATTATACTCAGGGTCTTCCCTATTCTGATTGTGGCTTTCTTGATCAGCAGATTCAGGGGGGTTTGCCCTAGTTCCCACTCTTCGTGGAGGCATCTTACTGAAATTTGGAAAATTCATATTAAGATCGTTTACTGGGTTACAGATACAGTCATTACATAATTGGGAGACTTCCGCAGTTCTATATTTTATCGCAATTCAATAATAAGGTGCAAACAATAATATAGTAAACTTGTGATCGAGTCATAACAGGACTGGATTCAACTGAAAGGAAACAAATATATACATAGTACTGAAGATACAAAGTCTGGGTCAACATCAACAGTTTGCAAGTACAACTGTTCTACCAACATCTAGTCAAAAGTGAAATACATGGTCTATCCTTCTAGTCAGAAAGGGATAACATATACAATGGAACAATCCCACCAAAAATCGGCACTACTATGTCCGTACGTGACTAGAAGACTAGACTACCATATCACTAACTCTGAAATCAGCCACTGGTGCGGCGCCATGCCCTCACCCTCGCCATGGCTATGCGAAAGATCTCCTCAGCATCAACCCTAGATATCCTGCCATTGCCATCAGTAGGCAAAGCTCGAATCCTCATCCGTGCCCTCAACTCAATGCGAGTCATCGCCCTCCGGGCAACCCGAGGGGGCACAGACCCCCCGCCACCCTGGCGTACCATCCTGGCATCTCTCTCTACTGCTAGCTGCATCCGGGACTCTGCTAGTCTAGCCTCAGCTACCACCAAATCTGTCTGAACTCTGCTCACGGTCCAGTTGTGCACACACACTGGTATCCCCTCTAACGGAACATGGGGTGGGGTAACCGGCTCGGCTGGTGGTGCAGCCTCTGCCTGCTGTGGCTCAGGGGTAGGCTCCTCATGATCATCAGGGTAAGGGCTCAAGGGCAGTGGTGGAGGGGTAGGGGCTCCCTCAGTAGGAAGTGGAGGCTGGTCCTCAGCATCCCCTTCCACATCCTCAGTATCCGCTAGGGTCTGATCCTCCTCTGGATCCTCATCATCAGAATCCTCGATATCCTCGGTATCCGCATCTATCTGGACCTCCTCCGGGTCCTCCTCAATATCCTCATAGTATGGATCTGAAGTCCTAAGCAAGTCCTCGTCGTGCTGTCTCTCATAAGCCTCAGGGTCAGAGATATAGCTCACCTACACAATAACGAACTATGTTACTATCATGATATTAAAGTTCCCATAAGGGTTTTAGTCGAACTTGACAAGAGTTCTTATTATCTTAGTGAATTTATTATTGTAACGCTGCCTCATCTCTGGGGTTTATAACTCTAAATCTCTGATACCATTTATGTAACAGCCCCAGATCCGGGGTCGGGGATCCGGTCGTTACGGTCTCAATTCCCATCAATAATACTTGCACTTGAATCAAAACAATTAAACTACATGCTGTGACCCCACAATAACAACACCACTCACACAACAAGTTATAGTTCCAGAGATGAAATTGGAATAAGTATCTAGTCATATGATCCACAAGTTATAAGTTATTACAAACCCAAAAGATTACAGAGCATTTAAAAGTTCTTGCCGTTGATTACATTAATCATAAGATACATAAGTCTGATACACAAAAGCTGAAGCTTAGAACACTAGTGGTTACTACCTCAGCTATGGCGGCTACGACATCAACGGGTAAATCCCTGACGACTGCTACCCGCTTTCGCGGGGTGTGACTGTTGCGGGCCATCTGCTCTAGCTGTTGTTGTGATATAAATAAATAAAGCAAGGGTGAGCAATAGAGCCCACCAAAAATCACTTATAACAGATTACCAAAGTATAACAATTCAAAGATATATTGCAGTCACATGTTATGCCTTCAACAGATAAGAAACTAGTATAGCGTAAAGGATGAAGTTACGAGGAAAATTAATGGGATATTTTCGTAACCCAAAGTCCACTTATGCATATATATCCTTAATCAGGTTTTACCAGACTCATAACTTATAGAATAAAAGATGAAGTTGCATGAATTGTTGTCACTTCATTCCCAAACGCTTCTCAACCCCCTGCCAACACGATTGGTCCTTCACCCCAATACATGTTGCAGGAAAATATCCAAATTGGATGATGAACCAATACTGGAGCCTTCTTCGCGCCCGTCGTACCAACCTTACTATGATCAGTAGCAGGTTTGTACAACAAAATTATTTGTTTTCTACATGTAGATGGAAGAATCACGACAGCCTGACATTGTCTACCGCCTTTCTGGATCTCCCGGCCAACGGTTGGGCCAATAAAATGATGGATCGGCGCGACTCGACCTCTTACACGTTGCTCCTAGTTCAGATTAAATCCATGACTCTGAAACGTAAAGATCGTCCTCCTTTCCCCAAGTGTGATACTTGTTGATACGACTCCACTAAGTAGTTATATCTAGGTTGGAAAGGAAGATTCTCCAATATTTCCCAAGCGATGCTTGTTAATGGATATCGACTTGTTCCAGGAATTTACCCCTCGATCGTTGAGGTGGTAACACAATATTTGACTTGCAGCAGTTTCGTTGCTCGGAGAAAATACCTGTCCCTTGACAGTTTTGAGTTGGGAATTTAAAATGAAGAGCAGTTACTTAAATCAGGTTTCCCATATTTTTGATAGTGGAGCGAGCATTTGAATTTTCTTAAAAGACAGATTCAAATGGAAAAATAGCTTTTTGGGAACCTCTTTCTGATTTGAAAATAACTAACAATAGTTACTAAATAAGTAAACCTTAAATGAATATTTGAAAATCATATTCATTAAATAAATAATCCTTAAATGAATATTTGAAAATAATATTCATTAAATAAATAATCCTTAAATGAATATTTGAAAATAATATTCATTAAATACATAATATTTAAATGAATATTTGAAAATAATATTCATTAAATAAATAATCCTTAAATGAATATTTGAAAATAATATTCATTAAATACATAATATTTAAATGAATATTTGAAAATAATATTCCTTTAATAAATAATCGTCTTAATGTCAATAATCCTCAAGTATTGCTATACATAGCAATTCGAAAACAAGTATGCAGTTTATATATATCGCAATCACATATCATAATCGAGAACAATTATTATCACAACAACAGTAGAATAGGTTTAGAAAACTTGCCTGGTGGTGAGGTAGGGGTAGTGTGCCTCGAGTCAATCCGGCGATCTATACATAGTCAAAATATCCGAGATTAATCACTAAACACTTTTTAAGACACCAAGTACATACTTTACTTAGGCTAAAATGTGTTTTCAAGTCGACTCCTTAAGACTCTTCTTGCGTACGCTTGACTCGAACATTTTTATAAAATAGAGATTAAATCCTTTTAACACGAAATCTTTTCGAGAGTCCTCCTAAACATACCTAGCATGTTAACACCAAGTTTCACATTCTGATTGGTCACTTAAGGGGTTTGATCATTGCCTCAAAGTTGGCTAAGTGGTATAGCTCGGTTTCTCGAAACATCCTTAACTAAAATACTCGTTTCTCCTAAACCGTAATTCGGAATCACATGATCTTTATATCAAAACGAACCTTGAAACAATACCTACACAATACTAGGCAGTGGTGACTCTGGACAGAAGTCTTTATGTCCGAACATCACAGACACAACAGAGCTAGGGAAAATCGGGCATTATAACGGCTATGTTTTAACGATTCCAAAGTTTAATCATAAACTTACAAGATCAATCCAAACCAAATCACCAAGTCAAATCCTCAACATCATTACTAACCCATAATCATCACAAATCAGTCAAAACCAACATCTACTTGCTTATCATCAAAACAACATCAAACTTTCATCAAACCTCCGTTAAAACCACTCAATCATCCTTATGATTATACTAACTAAACCATACTTAAAACTAACCATATAAATCAAATTTATAAACAAGGGTTCAAGAGTTATACCTTCCTTGGAGTGTGTATAAGCCTAATAATCCTTGTATAGCCCTTATATAACCTTAAGGTAGCTTGAATCAACAAAAGAAATCAAGAATCAAAAGTTAGTTCTTGAAATCACTATTCATTTCACTATTCATGCTCATCTTTGACCTAGGATTTGAACATGATACAATCCATGGATGATGCTAAGATTAAGAGCATACCTTAGTTTGGAAATATGGAAGGTTTTGAATCCAAGAACAAGATTTATGGATGAGTGGATGATTGATTCTTGAAAAAGTATCCTTGTTTTCTTTAAAAGGGGCCGAATGGTTCTTTGTAAAAAGGGGGGAGTTGTTCTTTCTTTTCTTGCCTTGGATAATGATAGAAATGCTGATTTTTTTGTTAAGAAGTGGTGAGTCATCACATTTTTGGCTTGTCACAGGGGCACATGTCACACATGCAGGAGTCCTGATAAAGTAGCTTTACTGGTTTGCTTTATTGGTTTGTTTCCGTTCACATGGATGATCCAAATGTTGCATTCCTCGACTTAATCTTGTTACATGTTACTTCCATGTCTGTATTTAATCTTGTAAGTGTTTCATCTCCGTTTAATCGCGTAAAAAGTTCGCAGGGTTTCTTAAGTGTTCTATCGAAGTAGTTTATCGTAATCGTTCTTAATATCTCCCATTCTTTCATTAAATCCATATCCATGGAATTGATAATTTAAATTCTTAATTATTCTCAAATAATAATTAATCCGTCCGTTAATGGCGAAATTTCGGAGAAAACGGAAATGCTATTTTTCCGATTCTGACAGCTTTTGCATTCCTTTATTTTCATCGTAGATCACTAATACGGCTTTGAAAGTTCATCATATCGACCCGTATATAGGGTGGTCTGGAAAACTTTTAAACGACAAAATTTACTATTCATCAAAAGTTACTATTCATCAGAAGTTACTATTCATCAGAAGTTACTATTCATCAGTGGTTTTTCTATAATCCTTTGGATCAATATTCGTTCCAATATTCCTGGTTTACTTCTCTTTATTCTTTGCACTTAGAAAACGTTCTAGTGCTTTCTCGGGCATACGCTATCTTGTTTACGGAGTTGTCGGATGCATTCCAGATATTGATTTGGATGACATAAAAATACTTTTCTTCCCTGGAGTATTGTATTCTTACCTTCCAGATTGATTATTCTTATTTATATGTTCAGTCCATTCTTATTATTCTCAAAATGTTTGAAAACTGAAATTCATAATCATTCATACTTAATTCTCAAGTAATTGCCACCATCCATAATCACATCAACATATAATAAAAGTTTTAATTCTACCCAAAAATCTGGGGTCTTACAACCACGGTTCTAAAATGCTTCTTAACCAGACCATCCTTATCGAAGAATCAGAATCACCTTACCAGAACCTATGAGGAGTAATCCGAGAAATAAAGTAGTACAGATCTCCATGAATTTTCCAGGGTGATGGAAGACCTTTATTATGTATTCTTAAGGGTTGTCCTCGTAAAGCAATGGTTGAACTTTAGTGTGTGTTTTAGAAGTCTTGTTCCCGTATTTAAAAGGTTTTCTTTATTGGGGAGCTTCAAGGTATTCCTTCCCTTTGTATTTGTAAAACTGGGATCACTTATGTTGTCATTGAATAATTTAGGCATTTTAAAATTTTAGAGCGACTCGTTACTTAATATTAGCTGATAACCTGTGCCAAGCATGGGCCGAGCATGAGTCGACATCAACATATTAATATTAATAAATATTAATAAATATTTTTAAAAAATATATTTGTCAAGAATTGAATGATAAAAATATATAATAAATAAACCACTATTTAATTATGTAGTTAAACAAAATCGAACCGTTTGTAAAACTAAAGAAATTAAAGTAAATAAATAAATTGTGTATGATTACGTAGATGCAAGGAATCGAACCCTCGATGTAGCTAATAAATTTAAAATAAATAAATAAATCTTGTATAATTACGTAGTTGCAATGAATCGAACCCTGGATGAAGTTAAAGAATTTAAAGAAAATAAATCTTGTATAATTACGTAGTTTCAAGGAATCGAACCCGGATTTCGTGATAATCAAATTTGGTACTTTGGTACCGCGCGTCATTTTCACATTGTTTTGATAATTAATTTTAATTTTAATTATTTAAAAAAATTATTAAAAAATGTACTTATAGATATTTGAATGATAGAAATATATAATAAATAAATAATATTTAATTATGTGGTTATAGGCAATTAATCTTGAATTTGGTACCGCGCGATATTTTAACAGTATTTTCTTTATTAATAAAGAGTATAGAAGTTATAGACAATTGAACTTTGAATGAAATTAATGAAATTAAAGTAAATAAATAAATTTTGTATAATAACGTAGTTGTAAGGAATCGAACCCTGAATTAAGCTAAAGAAATTAAATTAATAAATCTTGTATGTAGTTGCGAGGAATCGAACCCAGGTCTCGTGATAACCAAATTTGGTACTTTTGGTACCGCGCGCCATTTTCACATTGTTTTCCTTATTAATAAAGAGTATAGATAGTATCAGAGCTCGATTTTGGGAGGGTTTCAGGTTCGAGTCTCCCACTCTCATTTATTTAATTTAAATATTATTAAGATGTAAGCATGACTTATGTTTCAGGACATCACAATCATGATGTCATCATTAGGTTTTACTGTTAACTACTTAGGGACCAAGTTTCATTTCTTACTAGCCTATAACCCGTGCGATGCACAGATGAATTTTAGTATTTTTTATCTTATTATCTATATTTTGATTTATAAATTTTTATCAGTAGGAAAATAAATTATAAAATTTAATAATAAAAGCACGATCGTATTCTAAGCATTTGTTGTATTTTGATAATAAATTTTTTTAATATGTTATCGACGGGAACATAATCTTGAACTTCTGAACTTAGCTTAGAAAAATAGATTATATAAATATTTAATAATAATATGTCATTGACAGGATTCGAACCTTGAACCCGTTGAAATATTATAGATATAAAAAATATATATATTATTTTAACATTACATCCAACGGTTGCAGGAGTTTGTGGTTGTAGCTTAGTAGGATACTCCTTTTTTTAATTAATTTTTGGAAGGTGTTCATTTTTTTGGAAGTTGTTAATCAACGACTGAAATTTAAAATTTAAAAAATTAAATTAAATTAAGGTTCAGTTGTGAGTGGTTTTAGCTGTTGGTGCGATCGAGCCGATTATCTGTACACCCGTATTTGGAAGAGTATTTTATATGTAATATAGTTGGTTTTTAGTTGTTAATTATTTTAATTTGCTTTTAAATTTAATAATTTAAAAAATTTGTTATGATTTTAATATTTATTAATAAATAAGTTTTATTTTTAAATTGTATAGTTATAAATTTGCGGGAGTGCCTCGTATTGTAGTTTATTCAACTTTTTATATAAATTTTGAATTGTTAATAATTTCACCTATGTAAAGACTATTTTGTATATAATATAGTTGGTTTTAAGTTGTTAACTATTTTATTTTGTCTTTAATTTTAATTATTTTAAAAATAGAGTTTGATATGTTTTTGCAATCATATTGTTTATTTTAAGATTGAAAAACAAAAATAACATTAAAAATGTGAATATGAGTCCTGTGATTGTGAAGCCTCGAACTCTATTATTTGAGGGCGCGTCAAAGTGATACGGGAGGAGACAAAGTGTTTGTGCAGAAGTACTTTTGTTTATTTTGTTCTATTTTAGTGTTTGTCTTTTGTTTTGTTTTGAATTGTGTTTCCTAATCTTTTTTTTCTTTTATTAGTCTATTTATTATGCTAAACAATTATTATATAGAGTACCAAACTACCAATCAACCAAATAGAGGGTAGTTTGCTTATAATAGTATAGTATAGATATCCCGTGCAATGCACAGTCTTCTTTCATATTTTATTATTTTTTATTTAGGTTTAATTATTATATATAATTTGATAAAAATTATATATATATATATTTTGGATTTACATATCTAACAATATAATATTTTAAATTAATATATTATTGAGGTAATTTGTAATAGTATTTTAAATATTAAAATATAAAATATCTTAAAATAATAGATCTAACTATTTGTATTTATTTGCTCTTAAAAATCTAAAAGGGGACTTAAGTGCAAATATCAAAATATGTGCTTGTGCAATATACCGAGTTTCTTTTAATATACTATTACTTTTGGTTTTATTAATTATCTCGTTTAAATTGAATGTTATAAAAAATTATAATAAACATGAATTTCATAAGTTTAATATAATAATATTACCAATATATCTATATTTTTTGCCCGTGTTATTATTAATTTGAAGGTGAGTTGTTTCTGTTAAAAAATATAAAACAGGTAATATCCTTAAAAAGATAATTAGTTACTTATTAACAATTATATAAAATTATATTACTTTTTTATATATATGTTGCATGCATTATTTTTAGAAAATTAGTTGTTTAAGTTAGAAAATATAAAAGAGGTAATGTGTTTTAGCTGAAAAGAATAACTGGTTATTTATTAATAATTATATGTAACAATATTACCATTGTATATTTATTTTGCATGTATTATATTTAGAAGATAAGTTGTTTTAGTTAGAAAATATAAAACACATAATGTGTTTTAGCTATCGGTTATAAATATATAATAATATTACCATTTTATATATATGTTGCCCGTTTTATTTTTAGAAAATGAATTGTTTTAGTCAAATAGATGTATTAAATAGGTAATGTGGTTTAGCTGAAAAAGATAATTGGTTATTAATAAATTAGTTTGCATGTGTCATAATTAGAAGATGCATTGTTTTAGTTAGAAAATATAAAAATAATGTGTTTTAGCTGAAAAAGGTAATTAGTTATAAATATATAATAATGTTACCATTTTATATATATGTTGCCCATTTTATTTTTAGAAGATGAGTTGGTTTAGTTTAAAAAAATATATAAAATAGGCAATGTGCTGAAAATGGTAATTGGTTATTAATAAATTGGTTATAGATAGACCCGTGAATCGGCCCAAATAAATAGATGTATATAAGATATTATGTGTACGGATGAATTTTAACTACCGTTTATTTGGTTGGTTGATAGTTTGGTACTCTATATAATAGTTGTTTAGCATAATAAATAGAGTAATAAAAGAAAAAAAATAGGAAACACAATTCAAAACAAACCAAAAGACAAACACTAAAATAGAACAAAATAAACAAAAGTACTTCTGCACAAACACTTTGTCTGTTCCTGTATCACTTTGACGCGCCCTCAAATAATAGAGTTCGAGGCTTCACAATCACAAGACTTATATTCACATTTTTAATGTTTTTTTGTTTTTCAATCTTAAAATAAACAATATGATTGCAAAATCATATCAAACTCTATTTTTCAAATAATTAAAATTAAAGACAAAATAAAATAGTTAACAACTTAAAACCAACTATATTATATACAAAATATTCTTTACATAGGTGAAATTATAAGCAATTCAAATTATATATAAAATGTTGAATTATTAAAGAAAATAGGTAAAGCTACGATAAAAAATAAAGATTTATGAATCATAATTTTAAAATTCCTCTATACAACTTAATCAACTATCAAATAATAAAATGTTAGATACTTAGATAGTTTTATCTTTATGTGAGATGTGAATCCACATGTCTAATAGATTGTTTAGTGTTTGGGTATTACAATTTATCTTTATTTGGTATTTTTACATTGGTTACATATGTTGATTTTATATTATTCATGTTGACAATGTTAATTAGTTTATAATACTTTTGGATGGTGGCAAGTTGAGTGAACTTATGTAATGATACAAAACTAAATTTTACAATTTACGATTTGAAAAGTAGCATGTGTATTAGATGTAGGACTTTAAGCAGGCCGAAATGAACATGAATGATATCTTATCTACGGAATAATGTTTGATAATATTATTGGACGATTTTGTCGAAATCGAGTTCGATAACATATGAAATTGAAGTTATCGAGTTTGAAGCGAGTCGAACTGGAAAAATAATCACACCATTCAATATATTTTCAACCTTATTCATAAATTAATTAATTTTATAGTCGAACTCAAGAAATTTTTAAGAAACTGAACATTGTTTGATAATACTATTGAACAAATTTTCTTGTGTGAATTTGAGTTCAATAACATATTAACCGAACTTATCGAGTTCGGACCAAGTCATGCTCGAACGAACTTATCGAATAATTGCAAACTACCCTCTATTTGGTTGATTGGTAGTTTGGTACTCTATATAATAGTTGTTTAGCATAATAAATAGACTGCTAAAAGAAAAAAAAATTAGGAAACACAATTCAAAACAAAACAAAAGACAAACACTAAAATAGAACAAAATAAATATTTTTATGATAAAAATTCTTAATATGTTGTCAAGGGGAATAATATCTTGAACTTTTGAACGTGACTCAAAACATAGATAGTATAAATATTTTATAATAATATGTTGTTGACGGGATTCGAACCTTGAACCAGTGGGAGCATTTTAGATATCAAGAAATCAATATTCTTTTCACATTACATCCAACGGTTCTCTTTTATCTATCTTTAAATCTAACGGTTGTTATTTAAAGTACCAGACTACCAACCAACCAAATAGAGGCTAGTTTGCTTATAATATTATAGCATAGATAGATATATAGATAAGAGAGGCAGTAGCCTACTCACTTTGTAACACAACTCATATTAATATATACACTACCTCTTTTATTTTCTTCTGCTCTTCTTCCATTTGTATCATTTCATATACGCACAACTAATATATACACTATAAGATGGTATCAGAGCATGGTACCTAAAGAAGAGGCATGTTGCTTTCATTCATAAAACCCACTTGTAGTTCTTCAAGAAGAACGAGGTCTTTTTTAGAAGTTTTCAGTTTTGAACCACTAACAAAATCTCAGCCAAATTTACATCAGTTACAGAAGATTACAAGACAACCCATCTGTAATTTTCACGTTAGCCAAAAGTCTATCTACCCGCTCTCACGCTCCACTACACGCGCTACCATAGACGTCTATGTCTACCACGCGATCAGTTACAGAAGATTACCAGACAACCCATCTGTAATTTTCACGGTAGCCAAAAGTCTATCTCCCCCGCTTTCACGCTCCACTACACGCGCTGCCATAGACGTCTATGTCTACCACGCGCCGGCGCGTGAGCCTTGCCCTGGCCAGTTTCCGGCAGAGCTTCTTAAGGGAACCTTGCTCGTCTCTCTTTAGCGATCTGGTATTCAGCAATCTCAGGGCCTACCCACGAGTTAACTCACTGAGTCAACTCAGTGAATAGACCCAACTGCGACTTTGTAGCTCAATGACCAGTGGAGTTCGTGTAGTCATCTTGTCCGATACAACTACTGCTGGTAACATCTTTTCCATTTAGTACCGTTCATACGGATTCTATATATACACGTATATATACATTGGTACTGTTTGGGAAGTTTATATGAATTTGTTGTTGGGCTAATTGATTGTATAAACGGCTGGAATATATTTATATACGTTTGTGTTTCACTGGGCTCAGAAGTATAGATAGTAGCTCTGTGATTTTTTTGTTTACAAGAACTAAGTCAAGGCTTTATTCATGTCCTTTAAAATATTTGGGTATTATTTATTATAAATGACTGATGTTACTGATTCATCGGTTACGAGTGAAACTACTACTATTGGTAGTAGCAAAACAGGGTTTCATAATACTCCATATGCGAGTCCTAAATTTGACGAGAAAATTTTTCTTGAATGGTCGAAAGCTTGCACATTGGTGCTAAAATCCCATAAATTAATGAAATACATAAATGGGAAAGCTAAACAACCTAAGGAAAGCGATGCAAGTTTTGATGATTGGGATTCTGAAAATGCCATGGTATGTTCATGGTTATTTTATTCTATGGAGGTACATATTCACAAAAGCTATATCTTTATTGATACGACTGAAGAGGTGTGGAATTCTCTCACTCGAACTTATTCCTTCTCCGGAAATGTAGCCAAGCGATTTGAGGTTAATCGAAAGATATGGGCATTAGTTCAAGGAGGCCAAATTCTTGCTCAATATTATTCAGAGCTTACATCTCTATGGAGTGAGTTGGGGCATTACACTATATTTGAGTGTAAACATGTCGAAGATCAGGAGAAATATCAGAAGATGATGACAGAAGAAAGAGTGATGAAATTTCTTGATGGGCTGTCAGATGAGTATGATTCGATCAAAAATCAGCTTATCAGACATATTCCATTTCCTACTGTGGAAGATGCATATGGTCGTGTTCGATTAGAAGAAAGTCAAAAACAAAGTATGGGTCCAACATCCCCTTCTAATCAATCTGTACTCTTAGCCAGAAATGTACACCAACCCGAGCCAGAGAAACCATAACAGATATCAGTGGCTCTAATGGGGGACAAGCCTATTCCTCACTGTGACTACTACAACAAGTTATACCACACTCGTGATACTTGTTTCATTTTGCACCCTCAACTCAAAATTCGGGAACGAGGAGGACGCAGCCGAGGGGGCTACCGAGGTGTCTCATCTGGTAGAAGTACGAGCAGAGGCACAAGAAGAGGCATTACTATTAATGCTCATCATGCAGTATCAGAATATGAGTCTTCTCCATCACCGGGAACATGTACAATGACTGTAAAATCCCGTATTTTTATTTTATTAGATATTAGATATTAAGTATTTTTTTATTTAGATATTTTTTTAGAAAATTTTATAATTTCTTTTCGTGCAAGTTTTTCGATTAAGTATAAGATTCGTTATTATGGAAAAGAAGCGTGAGAATATGTTTGAGAATCGATATCTTTTTATTTAAGTAAATTGTGTGTAATAAAATATTTTGTCTTGAATGTTAGTTGTAAATATTTTAGAAACAAGTTTTAGAATTACCTAAATTATTTTAGAGTTTTGTGTGTGTATATAATAAAGCTCCCTTAATAATAAAAGACTCGTACGGACTCTTCATCACCTACAAGTACGGCACTTTGTCCAGCTTTTATTCTCATAATTTTTTGATGCTCTGTGTTTTGTGTTAGTCTCGTAGGTAGTAACCTATAATTCATGTGTGTCAATTATTGATGGTTCTATGCATCCTGGTATTCATAATCGTCTATTTGAATTAATTTGTTTAAAAAAAAAGACGACATGCTGAATTAAAGGTTAGGCTACCCATATATTATTGCATAGCCTACAAGATATTAATATTTGTGATTTCAATATTTTGTATTTATGCTTGATGTTTGATTTTGGTCTGCACGTGCATGCCAATAGAAAGTTGAATCTCACTGGTTTGGTAAATAGGAAGAAAAGAATAGAACATGATATGATTAACTGGTTGGTGTTATCTATGTAAATTAAAGGAACTATCATGAAGTACTAGCTATTACTTATTAATATTAATTAATTGTTTGTATTTTTTTACAGACATTGAAAATACTAGAAAAAGAATGAGGACTTGCTTGCATTTTTGTTCATCTAGTTGGTAGGCCACGTATGTAATTTGCATGAACATGTCTTGTTTTGTATAATGGACTTTAAGGTCCATTTGTCAACTTTAATATATTCTTCCTAACTTGTATTAACATAGCTTAAGTTAATACATGTGTGCTCAGTTAGTATTATTTTAGTTTAGTTTGTTTATTGACTGTTAGTAGTAATAAGTGAACATATGACCTGCTTATAATTGCTGATTATTTGTTAATTATAATGTTATTTTAGGATTATTCGTGCATTTTGATATTTGGTGTTCGGTCGTTTTTGAGGTAAGTAATTTTAGACTTACTGTTATTTTCGAAAAGATATTTTGATTCTGCTTTGAATTTCGTATAAGATATAAGAATATTGTTTTGAACTGTATAAGATATAAGATACGAGAATCTTCGAATCCCTCAGTCTCTATGTTTTGAACCCGTTCGTAATTTACGCTATAGTTTCAGAACTAGCCTTAGATACCCTTAGTAGGCGCACAAGTGTACAACTTTAGATACCTATTAAGGGCGCGTAATTATTGAACTTTAGATGTCGGTCACTGGAAAAGTGTGATATATAAGAATAAGAATAAGATCCCGGCTACTGGGAAAGTGTGGTCGTAGAGCAAGACTGTGGTATTTATAAGAATTTCGTTTCTGTTTTTAAATTATGTGTCTGTTTAAGGATTTTAAAATATAAACTTTGGGTTGGATCATTTTTCGCTAAGGCTTTTAAATTATTATTGTTTTGAGAAAATCTGTTTTGCTAAAACGCCCACTAATTTTTGAGAATATTTGTAAGTCAATCTGTTACTTGCTGAGCTGTGTAGCTTCACTCTTTTCTAATATTTCAGGTTTCGATTTTGGAAGCTTATTATGATTAAGGATCTTAACTTTGTTGTAAAGCATAATGTAACATAATATGTAACAGAGATAACTACAACTCAACAAAGAACAAGACAGACTATAATATTAACAGAAGCACAGGAATCCAGAAGTAAAGAAGAAAAGGTAAACTCAAAATATCGAAATATGGTATGTATTCTTGAAGTCCGTAAACAGGTCACGGAAAGAAGTTCATTAATATGTTCAAGCCTCAGTGACAAATAAAGAAACAAGACTTTCAAGACCACAGAAGTAATTGAATGATAAAGAATTAGTACCAGAGGATTTCAGTGATTTTAATGAAGCAACTAGAACGACAAAGGACTTATCAACAACATTGAATTGAAGACATATAGGTATTGATCAAGTGTTAGTCATCTGTGAACCAGACCAGTTGCACTAGTTGTCAGCACTAAAAAGATCAAGATGTTTATCGTCTCAGAAGGAATTGATTTAAGTCTAACCTGAAACATCTTGGAAGTGAAAAGAATATTATAAGGTATATTTATGTTAATTGGAAGTACAATATGCTTGCTGCAAAAAAGAGAGAACCTTCAAGGATCAAAATGCAAGTAGAAGACTTCGATAGTTTTCTTTTAAGAAAAACTATCGAAATTGATCAAGGAGATTTGAATGAAAAACCATCGAATAACTTTGAAAAGTAACTAGTTTTCCATTCGATAGTTTTTTAAATAAGGAGCAGGTGAAGTTTTGTACTCTTTGTCAGGTTGATAGAAAACTTGGACGTCCAGGATTCTTCCAAAAAGCCTTCGATAGTTTTCAAGACTACAATTGGAGAGTGAAGACAGTGTCTTCTTCAGTTAGGAATTTCACAGAACATCATTTACGAAGAGAGAGTTTTGAGCTTGAAATTGACATAGAAATTAATAGTGCTTTGAATTCTATCATTGTATTGATTTTGTGTAACCTAAACTCATTGAAGTTAATCCTACAGATTAGAATTGTAGTACCCTTCGTGGTTTATATTTATAAAACGATATATTCCCCGACTCGTGTTTTGATTTGGTATATTTGATTTCGGACAAGAACACAAATAATTATCCGCGAACGAAATTGAATAATTTGTGAGTATCGTATTCAACTCCCCCTTCTACGATACTTTGGACCTAACAATTGGTATCAGAGCTTCTTGATTGACGTACAAATCAGATCCGGTGAATGAGAACAAAATCAAACAAGGCTTGAAAATTTGTAGCAAATTTTTTAATTTGCAAAATTTTCATTTTATTGGATTTTTTTGAATCTTAAATAGTTTGAAATTTTCAGAAACTGTGAGTGCTCCAAAGACAATTGCTGGTATCAAAGTTCCCCCCTTTACTAGAGATGATTTCGGTCTGTGGAAGATGAAGATGCTGTTATTTATCAAAGCATCTAATCCGTTATATATTGGCATTTTAGAGAACGAACCGTTTGTACCAATGAAACCAGTAGGTGAATCTACAACTCTTGAAGGTACCAGAGTTACCCAAGCTTCAACCCCAAAGGAACTGTCTGAGTACACAGAAACAGATAAGGAACTGATTCGATTGGATACAGGTCTGATGTTGATATTAACAGACTCCGTTGACAAGGAAATGAGTTATCAGATTATGAACTATACAAGTGGGAAACAAATGTGGGATACCATAAATTTAATAATGGAAGGTACTGAAGACGTGCAGGAAAACAGATTGGATATCCTGACATCTCAATATGAATCATTTAGGTCGCTTCCCGGAGAAATTATAACTCAGGTCTTTGAGAAGTATATTAGGCTATTAAATGAATTATCTATGAAAGGGAAGACCTATCCTCTGAGAGAGACAAACAGGAAGTTCATGATGACACTGCCCCATCATGTAGAACACAAGTCCTCATCCATAAGGGAGAGAATAGATTTTACTAAGATGTCATTGGAAATGATCTATGGCAAGATTAAAACTTATGAGGTGGAGCAAGAACAAAGAGTGATAATCTACGGACCAGAGATAGTGGACAACAAAAATACTGCACTCGAAAGATTAGCTGCACTTGTAGTGAATGAACCAACAACTTCTGATATTCAGGTTCAAACCCCTAGAGCTGGAAAGGAAGTGATAATAGAGGCTGAAATGGATTCTGCAAATCTGGGTGCTAATGAAAGTGATTACTACACCCTAGAAGAACTTGATTAAATGGAAGACAAAACCATAGTGTACTTAGCTGCAAAGTTTAGCCACATTCGTTTCAAGAGAAACCCTAAGTACAAGTTCAAGGGCTCAACAAACAGATTTCAGAAGAACAAGTATTCTTCAGGCTCTGGCTTTAAGGGAGGCTACAAGACATGTATGATTGATAGAAGCAAATCAAGATGCTACAATTGCAATGAGTTAGGGCATTTTGCCACTGAATGCCAGAAGTCTCGTCAAGCAAGAGACAAGAAAGGTGTCTATGAGAAGAAGGATTCTTATGATGAGCTGAAAAGAGAAAATGCCAAGCTGAAACAGCAACTGGAGGCATTATCTGGAAAGCGGAAAGGAAAAGCTTATATTGCAGAGGGAAAAAGCTGGGATGATACTGATTCAGATGAAGAGGAAGAGTATGTAAATCTTGCCCTAATGGCCGACTCTTCAGAGGAATCACCACAATCATTTCAGGTACCTATCTTAACTACAATTGATATGTCTAATTCTGAGTACAAGAAAACTGTGCAAGATCTAAGTGTAGAATTGTTTAATGTACACACAAGCATGCTAGCATCTGAAATGGAAAATGCTAAACTAGTTCTTAAGATTAAAAACCTAGAATCTAAGAATGGAGAACTAGAGCTTGTAGCTGTCACATTAGAAGATCTTAAACAGAGAAATGAGTACTTAGATAACAAGGTCAAGTGTAATGAAGAGATAGAGACAATCCTCAGGAAGCAGATTTCAGACTTAGAGTTGAAACTGGATGCATATAAGAACTCCGCCCTAATTGCTAAGGAAATAATTGATACTCAGACCTTAGGGAATAAAACTGCTATAGGATTTGACTACAGTAAGAGAACTGGAAAGAAGATATTGGAATTTCCTGTGACACCTTCAGCTGTCAAGGAGAATACTCCACACATTCTTAAGAATGTCGACTATCCAGTTTTTGTTAAGCCTGTTTCAGCACCTTTTGATGAGGAAGACTTATTCATTAGACAAGAATTGCTTGAGGAGGATTTAATGAAGAAAGAAGAGATAAAAACTAAGTTGCCTAGGAAGTCAGTAAAAACTGAATTACCTAAAACTGAAATAGGCAATAAAGTTAGTAAGGCTAAAAAGAACAGGAATGGGAAAGCAAGTGTTATTAATCAAAATATTGTTTCATCTTCTTCCATTGCATCTAAAAAGTTGTGCACTAACTGTAATTCTGTTGGACACCATACACATGCATGTAAAAAGGTTAAGGTAGAAACTATTGTTACTTCTGGAATGCATAACGTGTCTGGCATGCCTGATCTTCATGAACCCTGTGGTAAGAAAGAGTGCTTACTGTGTACATACAATATCATGCATGCTTATTTTAAGTTAATGAATGCGTCTAGTAGCACTAATACTATAAATGATAAATCCACAAACAACATGAAAGTCAAACAGGTTAAGAATGACTTAAATGTTACTCATATTAAAGTATCTAAACCTTCAGGACCCAAACAAGTTTGGGTACCAAAGTTCGCTTAATCAATCTGTGATTGCAGGGTAAGGTTAACATCTCAAAGGTCGTGTGGATTCTGGATAGTGGCTGTTCTAGACACATGGCAGGAGAAGAGTCCCTGCTTACAGAGGTGGTTAAGAAGATCAGCCCAATAGTAACCTTTGGAGATGACAACAAGGGATTCACTACGGGATATGGTAATCTGAGAATTGGGAATGTCATCATTGAAAATATCTCTCTTGTTGAAGGATTAAAGCACAATCTTCTAAGTATCAGTCAATTCTGTGATAAAGGATACAATGTAGATTTCAGAAAGGACAAGTGCTTGATCTCAAACAGGAAAGATGAGAAGCTTGCTCTACTGGGAGTAAGAAAGGGATATTTGTTTATAGCTGACTTAAGTTCTACCAGTGATGGAGAAGTTAAATGTTTCTACAGCAAGGCTTCATCAGAACAGAGTTGGTTATGGCATAAGAAGCTCTCACACTTGAACTTCAAAACTATGAACTCTTTGGTAAAGAGAGAGTTAGTGAGAGGGTTGCCCCTGATGGAATTTCATCAGGAGGGACTATGTGAAGCATGTGAAAAAGGGAAGTCTAATAAAGCATCACACAGAAGCAGAGAACTGACAAGCATTTCTGAACCTCTTCAGCTGATTCATATGGATTTATTTGGTCCAGTGAATGTTATGTCAGTATCAAGAAAAAGATATGCATTAGTGATGGTTGACGATTACTCCAAGTACACGTGGGTGTTATTCTTACAGTCAAAGGATGAAGCAACACAACTAATCATTGATCACATCAAAAAAGATAGAAGTGGAAGCTAAGCTACCTGTTCGGACAATCAGATCAGACAATGGAACTGAATTTAAGAATGCAGTTCTAAATGATTTCTGCTCAGAGAAAGGAATATCAAGACAGTATTCAGCACCAAGAACTCCTCAACAGAATGGAGTAGTGGAAAGGAAGAACAGAACCTTGGTTGAAGCAGCAAGGACAATGCTAAGTGAATCAAAACTTCCCACTTACTTTTGGGCTGAAGTAGTGAATACAGCTTGCTACACTCAGAATCGAACCCTGATTAATAAAGATCATGAAAAGACTCTGTATGAGTTAATGGCCAACAAGAAACAAACACTGAAGTATTTTCATGTGTTTGGTGCAAAGTGCTTTGTATTGAAAGATGGAGAACATCTAGGCAAGTTTGATGCCAAAACAGATGAAGGCATTTTTCTGGCCTATTCTCTGGAATCTAAAGCTTACAGGGTTTATGTGATTGAAGATAAGAAGGTGTTGGAAAGCCTTAATGTAACATTTGATGACACCAAAAGACCAAGCCTGCAAACAGGAGAGAACTCTGAATCCTTGGTATTTGAAAGTCTATCAGGAGATCTCTCTGATAATGAAGAAGAACCTGAAGTTTTTCCTAGTGATAATAATAATGATAATAATAATGATTCTGGACCAAGTAGTGACAGTGGTGGAGATCCTCAAACTACTACTGGATCCACTAGTCAAATAACAGGGTCAACAGATCACACCGGCAACAACTCAGGGAGAGTAGGAGAAGGATCAACTAGTCACACTCAACAAAACTTTGAACAAGGAGAATCATCAAGATCGTATCTGCCAAGACAAAGGGTATGGTGTAGAGATCATCCCTTTCACTTGATCATTGGTGATCCGGACATAGGAGTGAGAACTAGAAGGACATCACAAAATGAATGCCACTATTATGGGTTTCTTTCAGCAACAGAACCTAAGAAAGTTGAAGATGCCCTAGAAGATCCAGATTGGGTGATTGCAATGCAAGATGAACTCAATCAATTTGAAAGGCAGAAAGTTTGGAAGCTGGTACCCATGCCTAAAGGAAAATCTGTTATAGGAACAAGGTGGGTATTCAGAAATAAGTTGGATGAAGATGGAATTGTGACGAGAAACAAATCCAGACTGGTTGCTAAAGGTTACTCTCAAGAAGAGGGTATAGATTATGATGAAACCTATGCACCAGTAGCAAGACTTGGGGCTATCAGGATGTTTCTAGCATTCGCAGCACATTCCAATTACAAGGTATATCAAATAGATGTGAAGAGTGCATTTCTGAATGGGGAGCTAGAAGAAGAAGTTTATGTGGAACAACCTCCAGGCTTTGAGGATTCAAATCTGGTGGACTTTGTATATTTTCTGTTCAAAGCTCTCTATAGACTCAAGCAAGCTCCAAGGACATGGTATGACACTCTATCTGAATTTTTACTTGAAAATAACTTTACTAGAGGTGTCGTAGATAAAACTCTCTTTTATAAGATGCACAAAAATGATTTGATATTAGTGCAAGTATATGTTGATGACATAATATTTGGTTATACTAATGATGATCTATGCAAGAGATTTGCTAAGTTAATGCAGAGTCGATATGAAATGAGCATGATGGGTGAATTTTCATTCTTTTTTGGACTACAAGTGTATCAAAGGCAAGATGGAATATTCATTTGCCAGTCCAAGTACATCAAGGATCTTCTGAAGAAGTATCAAATGGAAGACTCTTCTACATCAAAGACTCCAATGCCAACTGCCACTAAGATTGATAAGGATGAAACTGGTAATAAGGTTGACATCACAAGCTATAGAGGTATGATAGGCTCCTTACTATATCTCACTGCAAGTAGACCAGATATAATTTTTGCAACATGCTTGTGTGCTAGGTTCCAGCCTGATCCCAAAGAATCTCATTTAATAGCTGTTAAGCGAATATTTAGATATCTTAAGGGAACCCCAAATCTTGGAATATGGTACCCTAAAGATACAGGATTTGATCTTATTGGATATACAGACTCAGATTTTGCAGGTTGTAAGATTGATCGGAAGAGTAATTCAGGAAGCTGTCAGTTTCTTGGAAGAAGGTTAGTTTCTTGGTATAGCAAGAAGCAGCACTCAGTATCCACATCAACAGCTGAAGCTGAATACATAGCTGCTGGTAGCTGTTGTGCTCAAATCTTGTGGATGAGAAACCAACTCCGTGACTATGGGCTTTTGTTGACTAAGATTCCAATATTCTGCGACAATACAAGTGCCATATCAATCTCCAACAACCCAGTTCAGCACTCGAGGACCAAGCACATCGATATCAGGTATCATTTTATCCGAGAGCATGTCGTGAATGGAACTGTTGAGTTACACTTTGTACCCACAGAGGAACAAATTGTAGACATCTTTACTAAACCGCTTGATGAATCCACTTTTTCTAAGTTGGTTGGTGAACTTGGGATGTTAAATCTTTCTAATTGATTTTAATTAGAAGTCAGTAACTGCAAGATAGTCCTAGTAAATACATGAGTTTAAGAATTTCTATATCCTTAGGACTTGTGAATTTATTTTCAGGAGCAATTCTCATAAGTTAGAATTATTGTACTAATTTTATGTCATATTTATGGATGATATATCTTCTGGCATTTAATTAGTTAATAATTCTGAAATTATTTAAGTGTTATTGTTTGTTCTAAATATTTCAGCATTTATTTAATTCGAATTATTTTACTTTGTTTTGAACATTGTAAAACAATGCAACATAATTTATTAGATTTTAATTGGTTTATATCAGTTGATGATATTTAGTCAATTTTATTCTAAGAAAATTGTGAGTTTTCTGTTGGCTGTGAATTTTGGTGAAATTGTTGATCTGGAACAGATTCAAAGTTTAACAGAAAACAAGAAAAATAGAGGTTCAGTTTTTTTAAACAAGAACAGGTTTGAAAATGAACTGTGCAGCAAAATCTATCGAAAAGGATATTTCGATGGTTTTCTAAGTATTAAACAAAAAGTATCGAAAAGGATATTTTGATGGTTTTTGTTAAAGAAAAGAAAAACTATCGAAGCAATATCTCGATGGTTTTTTGAAATTTCAAATGAAATCTATCGAAAGAATTTAATTCTTTAATATTTGAAATTCTTGATGGTTTTCAGACAGTACAATTCTCGATAGTTTTTAGTTTTAAATCTTTAAAAACCTTCGATAGTTTTTCATAGAAGTTTGTTCAAATTCATATTTTATCAACTTCGATAGTTTTTCAAAAAACTATCGAAGTGTGATTGGACTTTTATGCCCCTCAGAAAAACCATCGATAGTACTTTTTTTAAAACTATCGAAAGTGAAATTAAAAAAATACCCATGCATTTCAGAGAGTATATAACAGCCCCTTAGACGTTTTTCTTTCATTATTTTCAGATCTAAGTTTTTGGCTATATACTTACATATACGTACAACGACAAGAACTCAAACCTCGACAGATTCTCTAGTTTTTAACCATCAAAATCGATTACTTACCACAGTAAATTCATTTTACAGTGAAAATACTGTGTGTTTGTGATTATGGACGTGAATTTTTTTATTTCAGTTTTGCAAGAAACCATCGACAATGACACTTTTGAATCTTAAGTTTGGTTAACAGTGTTCATCTTTAGAAATTGGTTGATTAAACAATTGATTTCTTCAGTTTTAAGTGAATATTTGAAGTTAAACAATTTAGGGTTCTTAATTTAAGTTGTGTTTGGTTCGAGTTTTTAAATTAGAAAAAGGGTTATTTTTAAGATTAATTAATTAGAAATAATTAATTAAGAAAGTTTTGGTTTTAATTTTAATTTTCTGGAAATTCTGAAAATATAATGGTCGGAGAATTTATTATTATCAAAACAAACCACGTCTCATTTCAAAATGTGCAATCCATTACGAACCTTCAGTTTCGTGCATGGGCACAATTTTTGAACACACACTCACTGGTGGCACGTGCATTAAGTACTCCTGCGATTCTTTGTGTTGATCAATTGACTGCACTGTACACTACAGCCACTAACACATCTGAAAACAACATCTTGTCCTTCAGTTTTGTTTTGCCAGGGGCAGAACAATAAGGGTGACGGAACATGATTTGAACAGAATTTTACATTTTCCAACAGAAAATCTTGTTCTGGATCCCACGACTGAGGAGATACATGCTTTCTTCACTCTCATTAGAAGTCAACAACCTAACTTCTTTGTGGGAGAGTTTCTAAAGCATTACCTAACCAAGCCATGGAATTTCTTCTATCACACTCTAATCCATGTTTTTATTGCTAAGCTGACAAATCTGCATGGTATTCCTTTGTTTCTTCAGAAACTAGGGTTTGTTATTGCTAATGATAGGCATATTAACATAGGAAGACTTGTGATTGAACAAATCATTCTGTGCATGGGACCTTTGGAAGAAAGATTAGGCATAGATGATGTGCTTTGTTTCTATCCAAGGTTCCTACAGTTAATTCTGAATGATGTGTTAACAGATGAGAAAAGAGACATCTTTGCTGATGAGGAGACAATGGACTGTATGAAGATGAAAAGCAATGCAATAACGGCTTTGATAAAGAAGAATCATCTTCCAGGGGTACCTACTGTTCTCACAGACTATCTTAGAACGGTACCCCTACCACTTCTACCCCCAGGGGAACAGGTAAATCAAGGTATAATTCATGAACCTGTAATTGCTCCTCAACCTGAACAGATGGATATTGATCCAGAGCCCTTAGTGGCCATTCCTGACCAAGAGGTTGAAAACCAACAACCTCTAACCACGGTCATAGAGCCTTTGGACGAGCCAAATGAAACAATTACCGAAGCTCCTACCCCTACTATACCAAACATTCAAACATCCGTGAGTGTAGAGGGAGATAGTGCCTCAGCAGCACCACATAAGGAGATACGCCTTTCAACAACAGCTCTGCCTTCCTCTAAAAGGAGAAGAATAGAAACCGAGGTAACTGTTGATACTTCATTTCAAACATCCAAAGAGCCCTTTACTAATTTTTTCTGATGCTGATTGGGCAAATCTTACTAAGGCTATATCTGAACCCCTAGCCCAATCAAACAAGGAAGAATTGACGGAAGCAACTAGTTCTCCGACCATATTACGGTCAGGACCACTGGTTGAAGGTTCTTTAATGAACCAAGAGTCTTCAAAGATGTCGAGAGAAGGTTCTGACCCAAATGCAAAATCCAAAGGGTCCATTACCTAGCTCCCTAGATGGAACATATCTGGATCCTGTGGGTACATGGTCTGACGTAGGTGCAGATCGGCAACTCGGTGATGATGAATCAATTTCAATTGAGGAGTTAACTGAGGAAAATTCTTCACGGACTTTAGAGGAAGTTTCAAGATCTCTGTTGTTAATAGAGCCTGATTCTAATCCCCTAGAGATTCAAACTTTAGATCCTGTTAAGGATAAATCATCTAACGATGATCAGCAACTTGGTTTAACCAAGGACGGGGACTTGCGAAGCCCCATTGCACCACCGGTGACCTCGTTAAGGATGGCTACGGTGACTTCTGTTGCAGGTACACATAGCAAGACGGGAATGAGTGAAACAAAAACACTATCACCTGGCCTGAGTGGGAAAGGTAAAATGAGTGAAACACCAACAGAAACGTTGAGTGAACACCCAGATCCAAACGTGAGGAGTGACACCCAAACCCTACTAAATATAGATGATTTGCTACCGCCAACAGAGAGAGAAATACAAGTTCAATCCACTCTCAAGGAGATGACAGTTCATGATAGAGAGGGAAATCCATTATTCAAAGTCCCTCTCAGACCTTTTTTTGCCCAAGGGGTCTCCTCCAGTCAAGTTGATGGCTCTTTAAATTCATTACAATCAAAGATTGACTTGGCTGCAGCTGATTCCCGAAGAACCTACAGAGCTATAAGCAGTGCATCTGGCACTATAACGGGTACAAAACAGGCAGTGGACTCCCTGAAGAAGGAAGCTATGGAAGAACTGGTGGAGCTGAGAGCAGATGTCAAAGACCTAAGAGATGGATTTGTGAATGAAGTGCATGTTCTTCAACAAGGTCAAGAAGCTTTATCTGAAGACATTCTGGTTATCCGGGATGGTCAAGCAAGGGTCAAAGAAGCTATGAATACATTGTCAAGAGTGGAGTCTCGCCTCAACAAGAGATTGGACAGAATCGAGCAGACTACCAACTCAAGACTGAATGACATTGACCAAAAGATTGCTTCTGTGGAAGAAATGACCACTGACATTGCTTTATTCATGGAAAATCAAGGTAATGGTCTGAAGTCGATCTGGAATATGATAAGAAATCAACAACCTGGAACTTCAACCCATTATGCTGAGGACAACTTCACGGAGGATTACTCAACTAAGGGGGAGAAAGGAAAGGAAACAATAACAGCTATTCTAGTGAGACAGTATTGGATTGAAAATCTTGTAAAAGAAGAGGAAGTTGAAGAAGGATTTGAATTCATGCATCAGCAACCAATGAAAGAGCATGAACCATATTTTTCGGAGCCAATTGAACATCCTATCTTGGATGATAATATGGAAGAAGCAAATCCTCTGTCAACGGAACAAGAAGCTACCTTGGAGAGATTGAAAGCTGAGAAAGCAGAAAGAGATGTCAGGCAAGCTGAAAAAGAAACTCACCAAGCAATTCAAAGAAGCGAGAAGCTGAAAAGGTTTAAGATGTACAATGAAATAAGAAAGAAAAAGATGATAGATTTGGCACAAAAACAAGGAAAGGACTGGGAGATGGCTTACAAGACATTTTGCGGAGTTGAAGACGTATTAGAAGTCAACGACAATGCTGATGTGGAAGTGATCATTCAGGACATCAGAAGTGCAAATCTAGAAGATCAGACTTATTTCACTGCATTGAGACAATCTTTTATCTACCTGAAGGCTGGAGTCAAAGAAAATGGTGCCTGGAACATTATAATCAGTTTCATGTGTTGCCCAGTAAATAACAATTGTAGAAGGGGGTTGAATACAATTGTATAAGATTCTCGACTTTATATAACACAAATATGAAAGATCAATAACAATAACAATAACAGCTTTATTAACTTTGATATAAAACTGTTACAAACTCTCTTAAGAAATTCTGATGTTCTTAAGAGCTGCTAGCTTACAAAAACTCTCTCAAGAAATTCTGTTCTTAAGAGCTTCTCTCCGATTATGTTCTCTCTTGAATGAATACATAAATCGAAACCAAAACTGTGTTTATATAGTGCACACAGCTTCTCTATCAATAACAAGATAAGTCCTAATCATAATAAAGATAGAAACATATCTTTAATCGATAGCTGCATTCTACAAACCAGGAACAAACTTCCATGTTTATCTAGACTCCAAATATAACTCGAAGTAGGAATCCTGATCAGCTTCAAGTCCTGATGATCAAACCTGATCATAGTCTGAGTAGGAATCCTGATGATCAATAAGATACTGACGCTTGATCAAATACTGATGACCATGCAATACTGATGACGTCAGCAATCCTGATCAGTTGAGTCTAGCTTCTGACGATCATTGAATTCTGATCTAACAATCTCCCCCAATCTCATACTTTGTGAAATAAAGTATAGATTCCAAATATTCAATGATGTCAAAAACATGTATCAAAATGTACGAGTATCTTCAGAAACAACTTATCTGTTCAAGCTTTGTGATAGAACAGATTCATCTTCAAGAAGTTGGATAATAAACTTTCTTCTTTTTCTTCAAGAATTTGAATCAGTCTTTCCTTAAGATTTCTGAGTTCTTCATCTTCCTCATTAATCTGGTAGATAGCTGCTCTGAGATTCTGTATGGAGTTTCTCTGTAGACTGTGCTCTTCAAGCAAAAGATAAGCAATTTCCTTCCCATCAGGATTGAGAGAAAGATGAGTCATGCCAAAATTTACTTCTTTAACAGCAGTACCCCTTTGCATTTCCACATCCTGACCTCTTTGATTTAAGTACATGGGAGTATAATTACCATTGAAATTACTGTTTCCATCCAGTCTTCTTCTTATATTTGACAAAATCATGTCACTCCATTCTTTGTACACTTGGTTCTGCCATCTTAACAGATAGTGAACATATTTCAGTTCCTGTGTAGTTTTCATCAGCAGATCTTGAATAGATAGAATCTTCACACTACCATCTTTCATGAAGTACAGAAGCTTTTCTTTCTTTTCAAAACCATCATGACAATCTATAACTATATCAACAGCTAATAAATTGTTCAGGTTTTCAGAAGTTAAAGTACCTCCAATTTCTGTCAAGGAGTAAGGATCAACATATGACATATTCAGATATTCACCATCTCTGTGTCCAATACCTCCTCTTGAATTACTTGACAATTGCTTCAGATTTGAAAACATCTTTAACCAGAGTGTTTTTGATCTAGACATATCAGACAAATCAACAACACTTGAAGCGCTTGTAATAATTCCACCAGACTGAAAATTGATAGGTGTATCACAACTTAATGTGCTAATATGTTTCCACTTCTTGTATTTCTCCTTTTCATGAGCGTAGCTTCTTTCAAGTAAAGATTCTTGTCTGCTTGAATTTCTCCATTTTCTTTCATTTGAAACTTTAAGCCTTTGTAGATAGAGATTGAAATCTTTATTTGTTCTTCTTGTAATATCTCTTCTTCTGGCTTCTTCTTCTTCATCTACTTCTTTGTTGTGACAATCAACAACAGTAGATAAGATTATCAAATCAACCTCTTGCAGAATTTCAGATTCGTCAGGATCTTGAATATTGTCAGGATTAGAATCTTCAATTTGATTTGTATTGCTGAGAGTTGATTTTCTTGATTTTCTTTTCAATTCTGGTTCTTCTTCAACAATTCCATCATCACCAAAAGTAGATCTGTCAGGAACTACTAGAGTTTGAATAGGTTCAGGAATTTCTTCAATTCTTAACCCTCTAGACCTTGTCTGTCTAGGTACTGTTTGAGTTGAAGAACCTCTTCTACTTCTTCTAGCACCTCTCCTACCTCTGCTTCCTCTACCTCTAGCAGGAGCAGTATAGCTTTCCATTGTCTCTCTTTGTAGTCTCAAGAATTCTTCATGTGAGAGATCTGGATATTCTTCACTTGCTGTAGAGAGTGCTTTTCTTGCATATAATTGTTGAACTCTTTTATCAGTGTGATATAGAGTAACAATTCTGCCGTCTTTTGTAGAAAACTTCTGGAATAAATTAGATGCATCTTCAGGATTATCAATAATCACATCTTCATCACCTTCAGGAATTGTAGCAAGAATTTGTCCATGACCAGGTGTCAGGATTTGATCTTCCGTCAGGATCTGAGATTGCACCAATGTTCTTACTGTCTTAACTCCAGAATCAGAAACATGAATTGACTGCGTTGTTTGACTTTGAGAAGTTTGGATTGTCTTCATAACAACAACATCAGAGGTTTCTCCTTGTATCGCTTTGTCACCACCATCATCTCCAGTATCATCATCATTATTTCTTAATACTAGATCAGGTGTACATTTTGTCTGAATAACCTTCTCCCCCTTTTTGACATCAGGATTTGACAATAATTGCAAAATTAAGGAAAGAGAGGCTTGAATTTCAGTTACCTTAGTATCCAGAGAATCAATTCTTTGATTGATTGAGGTTTGTTCTGAAACAACAGATTTCACTTGGGATTCCACTACCCTTAGTTGAAAAGTAGTAGGCACCTTTGTAAAATTATTAAAGATATCAGTCCTCACTTTTTCAGTTGAACCCTTGATAGAATCAATCTCACTTTTCAGGCTTTTGGATAACAGAGTTGTAGCCTTCAGATGATTCTTCAAGTCTTGATTCTCTATAGACTTCACTGCATTATAGGCATGTTCAATAGCAGAAGAAAAACTGATAGATTCATCAGAATTGTGCCATGAATTGTTCCATTCATTCTGTCTAAATGCCTCTGCAGGATCAAAGGAAGGAGTAGAAAAATCTTGTCTCTGATCTTTCCCAGTGAAAGCTTTGCCAGCCATATACGTACTTGATGAACCAAAATTAGTTCCAAGACTAATCTTGAGTGCTGTAGCAAGCTGTTCCTTCTCTTTTCTATTCTCATTATCATCATCACTATCATCATCAGAACTATCATCATCAGTATCAGGAGTAATATCAGGATCAGGAATAGCAATACCTTTCAGTTTATCCTGTGGTTCTGAGATAGGATGATCTATTGGTCTTGAACGAAGTGGCTGTATCAAAATAGGTTCATTATCAGGAGCACCACTAGCGTCAGGATGAACATCGTCAGGATTTGATATGCTTGCATCAGTATTTGCTACCAATGGTTCTTGTGGAGCTTGAGGTTCAGAAGCTTCTTCAACACTTTGAGCTAAAGGTTCTTGTGTGCTTCCCTCATTGACAATGTTCTCGACCAATCTTTCAACAGAAGCTGTAGCTTTGCCGGCATCTTCACTTTGAGAAGATGGTTCTTGTGTAGCTGGAATGTTGATGTCTTCATTCTCCCTTTGAGAAAATGGTTCTTGTGTGACCATTCCACTAGCTAAGACTTCACCCAAACTTTGATTGAGTGGTTCTTGTGTGGCAGGATCAACAGTAGCTGCTGAATTACTCTGAAATTCAGGTTCTTGTGGGCTTGATCCTTTCAGCTTCTTCTGTCTCTGATAGACTAACTCTTCTGCATTCCTCTTTTTCTTTGATGTAGGTGTAAGACCAACCAAGGAAGCAGTTGTAGAAACCTTCTCCCAAGAATGTCTTTGAATCTGAGATGGAGAGGCTGGAGAGTCTGATATAGAGACAACTTTTGTTGCTGCATCAGGAATACTAACATCAGGATTTGATGTCTGAATATCAGTATCCTTCATTTGCACTGTCAAAGGAATATGATACCTGCTCTTTGATAATTTCCTTGTCTTTTGTGGTTTTGATGAAGGTACCACAGCTTTAGTAGCAGTATCAGCAACTTCCTTGTTCACATTCATCACAGAGGATATAGGTAAGTCATCCTCTGAATCACTTTCATCAATCAACCTTAACTTCCTTTTCACAGGAACATTCGTAACAACCTTATCAGCTTTCTTCACCAGGACCCCTTGTACACCCCCTTGTATCTTCTTTTTAGTGAGTGGTGTAGAGGAAAAATCTTTTGAACCTGATTGCCTTCCAGACACATCAGTTCTAGCTGATTTCTGTGATTTTACAACTAAAGTCTTTTGAGAGACAGTAGAGGTGGTTGTTAACTGTTTAGACTGTTTAGGTTGCATGCTTGTGTCAGGAACAAGGTGGGTTGGTCCTTGTACCATAGCATTAGAAAGTAGTCCATAACGAGTAGGCATTTTCTGGTGTAAGAAAAACCTAACCTCATCAGGAATAAAAGCATTTCCGCACAAAATATTTTGCCATATCAGGATTTGATCAAAGATACATACCTTTCTGAATAACCATCAGAATTTGACAGTTATCAGGATTTCCTCTCTGTAGCTTTTCCTCAGAAATTCTCAAAATTCATCATTCCAAGTTCATTCACCAACTTATTGAAAGTAGCTTCAGGTAGTGGCTTGGTGAATATATCAGCTAGTTGTTGATCAGTAGGAACAAAGTGAAGTTCAATTGTTCCTTCCAGAACCTGTTCTCTTATAAAGTGATATCTGATACTTATGTGTTTAGTAAGAGAATGCTGAACTGGATTTCCTGTCATTGCAATAGCACTTTGGTTATCACAATAAATAGGGATTTTTGAGTATGACAGGCCATAATCTAACAACTGATTTCTCATCCACATTATCTGAGCACAACAACTTCCTGCAGCAATGTACTCAGCTTCTGCAGTTGAAGTGGAAATAGATTTCTGCTTTTTACTGAACCATGAAACTAGTCTTCCACCCAAAAACTGACAACTTCCTGAAGTACTTTTCCTGTCTATTTTGCATCCTGCAAAATCAGCATCTGAATAACCACACAACCCAAAATCTGATTCCCTTGCATACCAAAGGCCAAGTGAAGGAGTGCCTTTGAGATATCTGAAAATTCTTTTGACTGCAATCAGATGTGGTTCTCTAGGTTTTGCTTGAAATCTTGCACATAGACAGGTTGCAAACATGATATCTGGTCTACTGGCAGTGAGATACAATAAAGAGCCAATCATTCCTCTGTAGTGAGTTACATCTACCTCTTCACCTTGATCAGGATCAAGTTTGGTAGCTGTAGCTATGGGAGTTGAAGCAGGAGTACTGTCTTGCATGTTAAACCTTGTCAGTAAATTCCTTGTGTATTTAGACTGATTAATAAAAATCCCTTCATCAGTCTGTTTAACTTGAAGACCCAGAAAGTAACTCATTTCTCCCATCATGCTCATTTGATATCTTGACTGCATAAGCTTGGAAAACTTTTCACACAGCTTATTGTTTGTTGACCCAAAAATGATATCATCAACATAAATCTGAACTAACAGCAACTCCTTACCATGATTCAAATAAAATAGAGTTTTATCAATTGCACCTCTTTTGAATCCACTTTCCAGTAAGAATTGAGCTAAGGTTTCATACCATGCTCTTGGAGCTTGCTTTAGTCCATAAAGTGCCTTATCCAGTCTGTAGACATGATCTGGATATTTAGGATCAATGAAACCAGGAGGTTGTTCAACATAAACTTCTTCCTCCAGTTCACCATTTAAGAAAGCACTTTTAACATCCATCTGGAGAACCTTGAATTTCTTATGTGCTGCATAAGCAAGAAATATCCTGATGGCTTCTAGTCTTGCAACAGGAGCAAAAGTTTCATCATAGTCAATTCCCTCTTGTTGGGAATACCCCTTTGCAACTAGTCTTGCTTTGTTTCTGATTATGACACCATCAGAATCAGTCTTGTTCTTGAAAATCCACTTTGTACCAACAATTGATCTATTCTTTGGTCTTGGTACCAGTTTCCAGACTTCATTCCTTTCAAATTCATTCAGTTCTTCTTGCATTGCAGTAACCCAATCAGCATCTTTAAGTGCATCTTCAACTTTCTTAGGCTCCTCCTTGGATAGAAAGTTATTATAAAAACATTCATTCTGAGTTGCACTTCTTGTTTGAACACCTGCATCAGGATCTCCAATTATCAAATCAGGAGTATGATCTTTTGTCCATTTCCTTGCTGGTGTCAAATTGTTTCTTGAAGTAGATGCTCCCCCTGGATTGGTGTTATCTTGATTGAAAGAATTTGATTGATTTGAAGCTCTCCCTGAATTATTGCTATGCCCTCCTGATGTGTTATCAGGATCTTCACTTGAATCAGTATCTGAAGAATTCTGTCCTGATGATTGAGTTGTCTCTGAACTTGTAGTTGAATGCCGTTGCTCCCCCTCAACATTAGCACTACTAGTTATATCACTGTTGTTTGCATCATCAGTATTAGCACCATCAGTACCTGGTGAGTCATCAGGATTTGGTGACCCGTCAGTACTGGATGAATGGACAGCTTCTGATTCACTTTCTTCAGGTTCCTTGGAAGCTTCATTTTCAAATAACAATCTATCATGCGAGTCTTCAATGATTCCAGTTATCTTCTTATCATCAAAAGATACATGTATTGACTCCATGACAGTTCTTGTTCTCAAATTAAAAACTCTGAAGGCTCTTGATGTAGGATAACCTATGAATATTCCTTCATCAGCCTTTGTTTCAAATTTCCCTAGCTGTTCAGGATGAGTTCTGAGAACAAAACATTTACAGCCAAACACATGCAAATGCTTCAGACTTGGTTTCTTCTCTTTGAGTGACTGATAAGGAGTGACACCATGCCTGTTTATCAATGTGAGATTTTGTGTATAGCATGCTGTGTTGACTGCTTCTGCCCAGAAATATGTAGGTAATTTAGCTTCTTCCAACATAGTTCTGCCAGCTTCAATAAGAGTTCTATTCTTCCTTTCTACTACTCCATTTTGCTGAGGTGTGCCAGGAGCAGAGAATTGTTGAATGATTCCTTTGTATTTGCAGAACTCTTCCATCTTTGAATTCTTAAATTCAGTACCATTATCACTTCTCAGAATCTTGACTTTGTACTTTGTGGTTGTCTCAATCATCCTCACATGATCCAACAGAACTTCAGGAGTTTCATCTTTTCTATGCAGAAAATACACCCAGGTGAATCTAGAATATTCATCAACAATTACAAGAGTGTACCTTTTCTTACTGATGGACATGATGTTGACTGGACCAAACAGATCAAGATGTAGCATGTGATATGGTTCTTCAATAGAGGATTCTGATTTACTCTGGAATGATGTCCTTCTTTGTTTTGCTTTTTGGCATGCATCACAGAGTCCATCAGGTGTATATAAGACATTAGGTAATCCTCTTACTAACTCTTTCTTAACCAACTCATTGATGTTGCTGAAGTTGAGATGAGAAAGCTTCTTGTGCCAATTCCAACTTTCATTTACTGAAGCTTTACTGATGAAACATGTAGGGGAGCCATCAGTATCTGAGAGAATGTTGGCTTCATATATGTTACCATGCCTGTAGCCAGTTAGTGCTATCTTCCCTGTTGCTTTACTGACTACTTCACAATGTGTGTAATAGAAATTGACATGATAACCTCTATCAGTGATTTGACTAATACTCAACAAGTTGTGTTTTAGTCCCTTCACTAGAGCTACTTTTTCAATGATGACATTTCCAATGATTATATTGCCATATCCCAAGGTTTGTCCAATGTTGCCATCTCCATAAGACACAGTTGGGCCAGCTTTTTCCTCATATTCTGATAACAGGGCTTTGTTTCCAGTCATGTGCACAGAACATCCACTATCCATGACTAACACATTTTTCTTTTTACCCTGCATCAGAATAGTAACACACTAGTTAGAACACTTAGGAACCCATACATGTTGGGTTCCTTTCTCATGCAATTTATTAATTTTAACAGCAGAAGACTTTTTGACTTTAGCAGTCCTGACAGGATTTACTCCATCAGGATTTGCTTTGTCAGTATCAGTATTAACAAAAGCATGCTTCACTATGACATTTTCAGTTCTATCAGACTTTGTACTACTTTCAAACTTAGGCAATGGATCATAAAAGTTATAGTACAAATCATGATACTCTTTACATGTATAAATAGAATGCCATAGACTACCACAATGAAAACAGGACTTCTGCGGTTTATAGAGTACTGATCTATTCCTCACATCAGATTTAGGAATTTCAGCAATTTTCTTCTTACTCTTTTTACAATCAATAGCAAGATGATTAGAGTTACCACAGTTAAAACAACACTTTCTAGGTGCATTTGGGATATATTTATAACCATTCTCTTTATTGATCCCAACTTTACCATTCCTGTTTCTCTTAACAGTAGCTTCCTTTTTCTTATCTGTAACCTCACAGATTTTATCCTTAAGCTGTTTCTGAGACAATAGACCTACATTCTTAGTGACTTTGTTCATGACAGGTTTAGACTTTATAATTTTAATTCCTTGAGTAGAAGAAGATCCCTTTTCAAAAGTAGAATTGGAATCCTTACCAAAAACAAAATTAACAGGAGTAATCTTAGATTTGGTTGAGTCTATAACATGTCTATAGGTCTTTGGACTAACTGTCTCATCAATGACAATTTTCTCTTTCAATTTCTTATCCTCATCTGACTTATATCCTAGACACTCTTTCCAATTCTTAGAGGTATTAATTTCATGAAATTTCCTACCAGAGTCTGTCCAGGTTCTGATTTTCTCATTAGCATATTCAAGTTCTTTTTCAAGGGAAGTACATTTAGATGTTATCTCTAAGTGCATGTGCTTAACATTATCACATTCTTTTTGTACTTCTTGCATACGAGAAAATTCAGCTTCTAATATCTCATTCCTCTTTCTAAGGTCAGACATCTCAGATAAGATTCTAGTATTCTCAGCAGTTTGACTTCTAAAGCTAATATGTAATGACTTTAGAAAACGTCTTAACTCAGAAGCATTATCAGTATCAAAATCAAAGATAGTATTTAGTACCTTATCATCAGGAGCAGCAGTTACATCAGCATTGGCCATTAACGCATAGTTGACTACCTCAGTATCAGATTCTGAGGAAGAGTCCATCCAATCCTTGCTTGATGTGATGAGTGCCTTTGTCTTGTTGCATTCAGAAGCAAAGTGACCCATACCATTACACTTGTAGCATCTAACCTTTGACTTGTCAAATTTGCTACCCTTGCTGTCCTTTTTGATATACTTGTCTTTGTCTGCTTTGAAGGTCTTTTTCTGAAAGTTGCCTTGTCTTCTATTCTTCCTGAACTTCATCCTTCTGAAGTTTCTGACAATCATAGCAACCATCTCTTCCATGTCTGAGTCAGAAGAGTCATCACCAGTATTGGCATCAGGATTGCCATCAGTATCTGATGAAGAGTCGTCAGGATCTGACTCAGCTACTCTTGCTTTCCTTTTAGAGACCTCCATAGCTTTCTCTTTTGATTTTGCTTCTACATTCAAAGCAATTGACTTTGCCTTGCTGCTTTTCTTGTTCTTTCTCTGTTGAACTTCAAGATCATGAGTTCTTAGCATCCCATAGATCTCATCAAGAGACACAATGTTCAGATCATACTGGTGTCTAATGATTGAGGTCTGAGTATCCCATTCTTCAGGTAAAGCTCTAAGAAATTTGGTGTTTGAATCTTCAGTTTCATATACTTTGTCAACTAAGGATAAGCTGTTCAATAGTGTCAGGAATCTATCATATAGATCAGTCAGGCTCTCTTCAGGTCTTGCATCGAATTGTTCATATTCTTGAATCAATAGAGCCCTTCTGTTTTTCTTAACAGATGTAGATCCCTGGCACTGAGTTTCCAAAGTATCCCAGATTTCTTTTGAAGACTTGCATGCTATCACTCTGTTTGACATAACAGCATCAAGACCATTGTGCAAGATATTCTTTATCTTTGGTTCTCTGAGTACATGAGCTTTTTCTTCTGGAGTCCATTCAGAATTAGCTTTGACCACATAATGTTCTGGTACTGTATCTGTTCGTTCTACGAACTTTGTTGGTATATATGGTCCATCACGAATCCTGTCCAGATTGTCAGGATCCATAGCCTCCAGGTACATCAGCATCTTTACCCTCCATGTGGGATATTCTGATATCTTCAAGATGGGAATCTTCATGCTTTCATACTTGGTTGTCGACATCTTTAGATCGTATCTGATTCAGAATTAAATCAGTTTGCTCTGATACCAATTGTTGCCCAGTAAATAACAATTGTAGAAGGGGGTTGAATACAATTGTATAAGATTCTCGACTTTATATAACACAAATATGAAAGATCAATAACAATAACAATAACAGCTTTATTAACTTTGATATAAAACTGTTACAAACTCTCTTAAGAAATTCTGATGTTCTTAAGAGCTGCTAGCTTACAAAAACTCTCTCAAGAAATTCTGTTCTTAAGAGCTTCTCTCCGATTATGTTCTCTCTTGAATGAATACATAAATCGAAACCAAAACTGTGTTTATATAGTGCACACAGCTTCTCTATCAATAACAAGATAAGTCCTAATCATAATAAAGATAGAAACATATCTTTAATCGATAGCTGCATTCTACAAACCAGGAACAAACTTCCATGTTTATCTAGACTCCAAATATAACTCGAAGTAGGAATCCTGATCAGCTTCAAGTCCTGATGATCAAACCTGATCATAGTCTGAGTAGGAATCCTGATGATCAATAAGATACTGACGCTTGATCAAATACTGATGACCATGCAATACTGATGACGTCAGCAATCCTGATCAGTTGAGTCTAGCTTCTGACGATCATTGAATTCTGATCTAACATCATGGGCAGAGGTACATTTGTGATCTCCACAAAGTTTTTCGAACAAAGAATTTACACTGAATTGCAGGTGATGCTCATTAAGATCCAGAGAACAACAAAGTTAAATGAACTGCTCCGTGAGCATGTTAAGGAGATCTTAATGAAGGTTAGTCCAGAGATAACTGAAGATCCTCCTATGGTGAGATTCATGAAAAATGACTTGTTCAGAATCTGTTATCTGACGGAGGACAAACTGAAAGATTATCCAAACAACTATCTAATACCAGTTGAGAAGTATCTGAGATCCACTGGATTCATGTCTATTGAGAAGGATAAAGTAGCAGACACTCTGAGAAGATATCTTATGGAGAATATGCCCTACTATAGGAAAAGAGTGGAAAGAGGATTGGAAGTGCATCCCAGACTACCCAACATGCCAAAGCAAAATCAGAAAGATGTTAGCATGTGCTTTTGTTTTGTGTCTCCCACAGTTAAGTGTAGGTATGGGGGATTGTGTGAGTGTGTTTAATGTGTGTGTGTGTGTTATTGGTATTATTCTATTTCTCCATCATGCCCTTATCAGGTATTCTTGTCCTTTTACTTTGTCATTTTTCTCTCATTTGCATACATTGAGGACAATGCATGATTTAGGTATGGGGGAGGGGTTTAGTAGTATTAAAAAAAAATCCAAAAAAATTGAAAAATGAAAAAAAAATCCCAAAAAGAATTTTAGTCTTGTAAATGGTAGAATTCTAGCCTTGTAAAACGATTGCTTGTGGCTTGATGCACCCTTACATGCTATAGTAATCTTGTGTTTCTGATGCTTTTGATTGAAAAGTGATTTGCTAAGTTCTTGTTCACACACATACACTAGCAAGTTGAAACTAGTAGACTTACTGAATGTTGCAAGTAATTAGAAGGACATGAATATGTGCAAAATGATTTGGTTTTCATGCTTTGAGTACAAGTTGGTGCATTGAAGAGATTTTTTTCTTGGGATTGATTATGTTTTACCACCATGTGAGATTTTGAGCCTATATGCATATCTTTTGAATTTTATATTTGTTTGCTTGAGTGTCCACATGTTGTTTGCATTGTTAGCACTTGTTTGAGACCTTTCTTGAAATGCGTGACATTATTTGATGATAAGATGATAAAGGCATTTAGGAATAACCTATATTTTCCAAATTACCACACCATTTATATATGATCAATTAGTTACCCTCTTGAGCTTAAATCCTATTTTTTTTTTGTGACACACCACGTTACTTGCCTAGACCTTTTTCTTGTTTAGCCTTACGTATGCTTGATCCCAAATTGTCAATGGCTAGTAGGAACTTGAGGGAGTAATAAGGTGTGTGAGATGAGTTTACTTTTGTTCATTACTTTTGAGGAAATATTTGGTTTGATTGCTTACTTGATAGTCGTTGTTCAATAAATTTTTGAAGGAGGATTGTGGTTGCTTATATCTATCTCTTAGCTCTAAAAAAAAGATGAAAAGAGAATATATATATATATATATATATATATATATATATATATATATAAAGAATATAATATTATGAGAGCATACTTATGTTTGTGTGATCCTTCTTCATTCGACTAATCAAGCCTTTTGTTGAAAAAAAAAAGAAGAAAAAAAATCAGAAAATTCAGTTATGGGGAGGATGTTTGGTGATGTGTATGATTTATTATGGTGCCTACTAGCTTTTGACACTTCACCTTATTTGGCCTTACTTGATATACCTTGTCCCTAGCCCCGTTACAACCCAAATAAAGACCTTTTGATTATCATCATTGATGTATGTTGTGTTAAAGTTAGATTGATACCAAATGTCAAGCATGCTTATGATTTAGTTGGAATAGAGTGATACACTTACCCTTGTTCTTGAGTGAATATTCTTTTGTGAGTGAAATGTGAGTTATTGTTTGTTTTTGTATATGAGATCCCAAGTTTTGACTCAAAGGTGTACTCTTGTGGGTTTAGCATTGTTATATCAGGATTCAATGATCGTAAGGATCTAGACTCAACTGATCAGGATTGCTGACGTCATCAGTATAACATGGTCATCTGTATTTGATCAAGCGTCAGTATCAGGATTGTCATCAGTATATCTACATCAGGACTGGGATCAGGATTGATCATCAGAACTGGAAGCTGATCAGGATTTCTATTTCGAGTTATATTTGGAGTCTAGTTAAATAAGGAAGCTTATTTTGTCGGTTCCTTATTTATAGTTATGAAGCTATCAATTTAGAATAAGTTTCAATCTTTGTAATTGATTAGAACTTATCATGTAATTGATAGAGAAGCTGTGTAGTATATAAACACAGTTTTAGGTTTCGATTTATGAGAGAGAACATAATCGATCTCATACACGAGTATCTTTGTAACCTAGAAGCTCTCAAGAACATCAGAATTTCTTGAGAGAGTTTGTAACAGTTTTATATCAGAATTAATAAAGCTGTTATTATTCTTTCATATTTGTGATATATACTTTGATAAAGTCGAGAATCTTATACAATTGTATTCAATCCCCCTTCTACAATTGTTTATCACTGGGCAACAATTGGTATCAAAGCAGACTGATTTAAATTTGAATCAGATACGATCTAAGATGTCAACAACCAAGTATGAAAGCATGAAAATTCCCATCCTGAAGAAATCAGAATATCCAACATGGACGGTAAAGATGTTGATGTACCTGGAGGCTATGGATCCTGATTATTTGGACAGGATTCGTGATGGACCATATATTCCTACCAGGATCATAAAACGAACAGAAACTATACCAGAACACTATGTGGTCAAGGCTAAGAGTGAATGGACTCCAGAAGAAACAGCTCATGTACTCAGGGAGGCAAAGATAAAGAACATCATGCACAATAGTCTTGATGCTGTCATGTCCAACAGAGTGATTGCATGCAAGTCTGCAAAAGAAATCTGGAATACTTTGGAAACTCAATGCCAGGGATCTGCGTCTGTCAAGAAAAACAGAAGGGCTCTTTTAATTCAAGAATATGAACAATTTGGTGCAAGACCTGATGATAGCCTGACTGATCTATATGATAGATTTTTGACACTCATGAATAATCTATCTTTAGTTGGCAAGGAATATGTTTCTGAAGATTCAAATACCAAGTTTCTGAGAGCTTTACCAGAAGAATGGGATACTCAAACTTTTATCATTAGACATCAGTATGATCTAAACACTGTGTCTCTTGATGAAGTCTATGGAATGCTAAGAACTCATGATCTTGAAGTTCAACAGAGAAAGAATAAGAAAAGCAGCAAGGCAAAGACCATTGCCTTGGTTCTGTACATTTGTCTTGTTATAAACGGCTAAGTGTTGACATCGTGAACTCCAGCATATTCCTGATTCTTTGACTTGTCGACATAGAGCATTCTTGACTTTGCTATATGACTATTTCAGGAGTATGCGATATAGACTTATTGAGGACTTCACGATATAGCCTTCATGAGGACTTCACGATCTAGTACATTTTGACTTTACGATCTCAACACTTCACGACATCAGTAATGAAGACTTCACGACATAGTTCATTTAGGACTATACGATCTAAGTACTTCACGACATGGATATTTTGGACTTCACGACATAGTTCATTCTGACTTCACGATATAGGGACTTAGATAAATTTCTGCAACTTATTTCTTCAAGGCCTTATTCACTCCAATCCTGCTGCAGGAACAAATTGAACTTCTTCCAGGATAATTATTCCATGGCCTATGTACATTCTAGGTGCAGGAAACTTACTAAGCTCATTATAACTTTGAGCATACAGAATAAAGCTAAGTACATGAAAACAAGAAAAGTACAATGGAGACCTATACTATATCCCAGTGAAAGAGTTCACTAGGTCATGTAGAGTGACATAATCACAATGTGTAGACTTGTTAATAGTGGTATTCAGACATGCCTTGAGCCTAACAAATTTTAATATTCTTATCTTTAAAATATATACTAACGGAGGAAACTAAATATATAATTTTAATATTCCCCTATATTTTTTTTAGAAAATATCTCAACTATTTATATAATTTTTAATTTCTTCCATTTAAAAAACTTTATTAATAGAGAAAATTAAATATACAATTTTAATATTCTAGAAAACTAAATATTCTAATAAAATATATAAGTCTTATTTTCTTTTCATTTAATTTCTCGAGTACCTATATTTAAAAAATAAAAATTAGAAATTTTAAAAATATTTAAAATAAATTTATGATATACTAAAATTGATTAATTTTTGATGTAATTTATATAGTAAATTAGTTTGTTAGCTGTTTAGATTTGGTAACAACGAAAAAACGGATCATTTGAAGGTAACATGTTTAACGATATAACGATTCATTAGCAGGAGTATATTATATACTAAAATTTAATATTGATATTATATTATGTATTTTAAAATAAAAATTGGAATATAAATTTTGAGAAAAAAAATGATGATAAATATACCAATATTTGATATAATATTAAAATATTAAATAATTTTCTTTTTATATAATTATTTAAAATTTTGATAAATGATCAAGAAAAAACAGAAAATTCAAAAAATCCTTAATTTTATTTTTATTTTATCCAAAAAATATATTTATCAAATATTTATTTACAAAAATTTAAAAATATTATTACGAGCAGCTGCCAAGCTTGTGGAATCCAATCGAAAATATATTGTGCACCGTGTTCTAACTGGTTTGGTCTACAACACTAGTATAAAATTGCGCATATATACTTGTTTCGAATTCGAGATAACACACCAATCCTATCGATATACAACCGCCGCTCTCTCTCTCTCTGGCAGACGAATTACTACTTGATTCTTCCAATATAGATACATATTTGTGTATGTATCTTTTCACGAAGATATCGCCTTGAAGCTTCTAAATTGTTCTTCGTTTTGGTATGCACTCACTCTGTTCATCTTGATTACGATAATTCTTACAGTCTTTTGCTTTAATTGATTGTAATTCATCGTTTAATTGATGTATTTGTTTGTTTTTTCGTTAGTTGTGTATAAAGTTGTGGCCTTTTTATGTTTTTGAAAATTATTAATTGGTTGTTAATTGTGATTAATTTGTGGGAATGATTATTTGGATTGGAATTGAAGTTAATTGTGGTTTTTGTCATCTGTTTTTCAAATTAGATTTTTAATTATGCTATAGGGAAATTAAGGAGGAAAAAATAAAGTTGAACCTTGGTCATTGAATTTTGGTGCACCTATCTTTTTTCGAATCCAAGGTTGGATTTAGGCCCTTTGATTTTTCAATAAAGTTCTTGAGGGTTATGAAATCATATATTGAGCAGGCTCTATATTTCCGAATACACAAACAAAAGATTGCTGGATTGCTGATATTGGAATTCATTAAGTTTAGTATAATAAAGAGCTATTTCTAAGACAATGTTTATGGAAAGATGCTAAGAATTTGAGCGTACGGTTAATCACCTCGATACAATGCCTTATTAAACAATTGCCAGGAAGGACTCTGTTAAGATAGAATGTTTTTTTCACTTTCTCTTCAATTAGTGTAAAGATTACTTGACATGTAAGTTTTTTAGTAGTATCGTGGTCATCCAAGTCACGAAGACTTGTAAGATGATCCACCAGTTGCTGCGGAATAAAACAATGATCTTTGCATCCCTGCTAAGTGATGAACCTAGCAAAGGGAATCCTAGAATATGAGATCTATTATCTGTACCATTAATGTAGCCCGAGTCAGTAAACCTGAACCTGCGAAGCTTAGAGAGAATATTTGCCCATGTAGAATCAACCAGGACAAGAAGAAATAGCAAGGACCTGTAGCTTGTGTCAAAAAAAGCTAGGCCAAGTTAAGGTTGTCTCCCTACGTCTTATTGTAACATCCCAAATCGATCAGCCATGTTAAGTTTGAGGCCTGTATAAGCACCAAAATTTCTCGGGCTCCTGGTTCATTGCTAGTTTTTGACTGCGATTCACTTTTGGTACTACTCCCTCCGTCCCTTTTTAGTTGCCCCTTTGACTTTCTACATGTATTTTAATGTGTAGTAGAACGATACTTTTAAAATTTTCTTTTTCTAAATAAACAAAGTATAATAAATTTTTATGTGGATTTTTTTAGAAAAACTATAATAATTAATTTTTTTTATGCACCATTAAATACATGCAAAATGTCATAGGGGCAACTAAAAAGGACAGAGGTAGTAGTATTTTTGTCTGAAAGTTAACAAAGTATTCTTACATAGTTACATCATTTAACATTTGTTACTCTCTGCCATCATAAGAAGTGAGAATAGAGAAACCATATTAGGCGAAGCCTTAAGGCAGGAAGGAATCTATTCTGATTTTGAGAAAAAAAAATGTCAATATCCTCCTTAGTCCTTAGGTGCATGCTAGTTACAGCTTTAAACATGTGTGCTCATTGCTTCTTAGTTCTTACCTTGCCGAATTTTAGAAACATGCTAACTCAAGTGTAAACTATATGCACCTAAGAAAAAGCACAGAAATATGTTCTCCCCCCACTGTTTTTTAGACCAGCTTTGTGTGAACATTTATATATATATATATATATAGGCTAGTGATCAAATACAAACCTTTTTTAAAATACAAACTAAGAACCAATCTAAACCCTTAGATTAATCTAATCTAATGGCCCCCCTATATGCACAACACACAACTAAAATACACCCTCCCACACACAATCACACCTATTCCCCTCCGTTTTTAATTTGACTTTCCCCGTCAATCGGAGAGCTTTTTTTGAAATCCGACTTCACTGTATTTTTCTCCATCTCCCAACGATCAATTTGCATACCATATTTGATATATTCCGACGATAAATCACTATTTATGCTTGTGAGAATCACTAAAATGTTGGTGATTCCTGTAAGAATAAATAGTGATTTCTGCGTAAATGTAGTGATTTTTTCTCCAGATCTATACGTAAATTACAGATTTTGTACCGTAAAATCACTAAATTTATACGTATATAAAAATAAATAGCTAGATCTATGCTGAAATCACTATTTATTCTTACAGAAATCACTAAAATTATTTTAGTTTGTAGTTTGTAGTCTAAGAGTGGTATGTATTGGAGTAAACCCCTATATATATATATATATATATATATATATATATATATATATATATATATATATATATATATATATAATGATAAACGGTATCAACACTATTTATTTGCAAGTCTGTTTTGGGCTCATTTTTTGTCAGAAAATTGTGATCATAAAACTATGCAAAATTATAATTATTAAAGGAAACTCTCCTCTCTGGGTTATGGTTGAAAAAGGAGCAGCTCCTTTTTTACGTTAATTAAAGGTGTATTGGGTTGTTTGACAAGGTTATGTCTTAATACTTATTTTCCTACTTCTGTTCAAGGCTCCAGCTTTAAATTGTTATTAGTTCTCTGTCACTTAGGTGGACTTCATTTGACGACGATGGGCAGTACCTTCAATCCTCAAATTTTGAGGGAGAAGCTGGCCAAGCTCAACAGTTCTCAGCAGAGTATTGAAAGTATCCTTTCTCAAGTTTGGTGCAAACATTTTGTTTGCATGTTTGTGCAACTCATGCTGTTTGACATTATAAGATTACATCCATTCTAGTCATATATTTTAAATTACATTTTGTACTTCTAAGTTCTATCTATAGAAATCTTGTATAGACTTGAGCTATTTTTAAATTATAACTAGACTTGCTAGAATTTCTTTTTGATTAGTTTCAGAATTCAGATGTGGTGACTACATTTAAACCTTTTTTATTATGTGGTCGACTATTTTGTTGATTTAATTTGTTTGTACTGATTTGTGCTCTTGTTTTACGTTACATTCTCTAATTATTACTTTTACCTTGCGTTCTCGTGGCAGGCCTTAGTTTACATTAATTAATACTTTATCTAGTAGTAGCAGACAATGTTATTGTCATTAGAGGGCAAAAAAGTAAATTCCATTTTTTTTCAATATCTAGTGTATGTTGTTTATTTAGCTTTGAGATAGTTGTCGAAGTGCAATAACATAAACATTGAGCTGTCATTTGAAGGAGGTTCTTTATCTCTATCTTATTCATGTAAAATTGATCCATGTTCTTGCTTTTAGGGCTGAGTATTTGGTTCGGTTAACCGAATACCAAACCGAAATAACCGAAATAATTTGGTTCGGTTAACCGAACCGAAATAATTCGGTTCTTAATTCGGTTTTAAAAATATGTGTTATTCGGTATTTCGGTTATTTCGGTTTTTTTACCGAATTACCGAAATAACCGAAATAACCGAAAATATAAAATATTATATATAATATATATATTTTATTTATATATGATATGTCATTTATGCTACTAATTCTAGTTTCTTTCTTTTTTAGCTCAATTATTGATTCATGTAGTATATTATTGCTGAGTTGCTGTTGGTATTTTGCATGTTATAGTTTGATATCAAGTCTCTAGGAGGAGAGTATGACGCACTTTACTTTGTTTAGAAACATCATTTTCCAAACTTTATGTATTATTAGCATTTTATCTCATATTGAAGCTCCTTATTTGTTTAAAATATACTACATGTTTGATGTTTCTGTTAACAATTGATTTTAATTCGAACTTTTGTTTCTAATTCGGTATTCGGTTTTAACCGAAATAATTAATTCGGTTCGGTAAATAACCGAAATTATTTCGGTTCTTAATTCGGTAATAGATTTTGCTCTTATTCGGTATTCGGTATTCGGTAATCGAATTATAATTCGGTTCGGTTACCGAATTACCGAATACTCAGCCCTACTTGCTTTCTATTTAAGCGAAAGTATGACATGAATTAATTTTTACTTGCTATTTCTAATCAAACCATAAATGAATCTTGGACTATAGTGTTCTATTCGGAGGGTTGGTTAAAGTATGTTTGAGTATCTGTAGTACGTGGAGGGTGGAGGGTGGAGGGTGGAGGGTGGAGGGGAGTCAGGTGGGATTAGTTTCACTTTAAGCATAAGTTGGTTATGACTTATAAATTGTTTTGTTCACCTGTTTGCAATTCTATGCCTTTGCTTTACTATATTATGCATTTATGCTATCCTTGATGAGATAAAGCTCTATCCCATTGGTGTATATTTCATATGAACAATGCAAAAAGTGTTGTTGAAACATGGGAAAGTCAATTCCATTCTTCCCCGCGTGAACAGCGGTTGGCTTTCCTGTATCTATCAAATGACATCCTGCAGAACAGTAGGCGAAAGGGTGCTGAGTTTGTTGGTGAGTTTTGGAAGGTTCTTCCAAATGCACTTCGTGATGTAATTGAAGCTGGACAAGAGTTTGAGAGAAATGCTGCACTACGGCTGGTATGTTATTGAAGAGCTGTACTTTCTGACTAAAAAAGAAGGATCTGGGTGTGGGGGTGCACAGTGTGGGGATACACAGATTTGACAAATATGTTAATGCGGTTATTTGTTATTCGGGGGTTGGGTGGATATGCATATATATAATTAATATAAATTAGATTTGAACTTATACTTGTTATTTTCGTAGAATTGAATATAAAAATCAATACTCTTTTTGCTAATTAACATAAATGCTTTGCTTTTGTTGAAGTAGTCACTTAACACCAACATCGGGTACGATTTGTTAAAAATAAAATAAAATTTTAAGTTGGAATTGCTGCCACTCAACTTTGTGTTTTAGTAAAGCAAATGATATGCTTGGAATATACATTTATAATCAGGAACGGGAGCTATATTGAACAACCAGATTTATCGACTGGAAGTCATTGATATCTTATTCCTTGTAAATTCGGAGACCAGTGGTTGGATATAAAAGGTCAAGACATCCTAGTCAATGTTGATGCCTTTTTTTTACTTGGTGAATAGACAAACAAGTTATGAGCCATTTTTCTGTATTCGTAGTCATAAGATTGGAGCAACTTGTTCCTTTTGCCCAAGTCCCATAAGAAACAATGTTCATATTTTAAAAGTGGTTAGTAGCGAATGTATATCACAATGGAGACAATAAGATCAACTTTATGTTTCTGCTGATCATAAATTCCTGTCATGAGTTAACATTTTCATTTTCTTTAACTTTCCTTTGGAAGTGCATTCTATTGTAAAATGTGGTCATAGTTATAATGGGTTCATTCCTTGTTTTGTCATGAATTCCTGTTAATGATGTGCGGGGTTTCCTCATTATTGTTCTCTTGTTTCTTTCTTGATGCAGATCAATATTTGGGAGGAAAGGAAAGTCTTTGGCTCTCGAGGTCAGCTTCTCAAGGAAGAGCTCGTAGGAAAAAAGCTGGACACGAATAACAAACTTGGGAACTCTTCAGGGTTTAAATTGGTGGGTACCCATCTGATAAATAAAAATTGATATCTTTATACAGTGTTTATTTGTAAGGTAATCTGCTAACCTTGTACATTCTTTTAAAATCTTTTGAACAGAGAAATTCTGCTGGAAATGCATTGGACAAAATAGTTTCTGGTTATCAAACTGTTTATGGCAGTCAACTGGATGAAGATGCTGTATTGAGCAAATGTAGGAATGCAGTTAGCTGTGTTCAGAAAGTAGACAAAGAAATTGGCGGGGATATTGAATCAGGTAATCCGGGCAGTCTCCTTGTGATTAGCCTTTACATTTTGAATTTGTTGATGTTTCTCTTTATGACAACTTCTTAAGACATTCCATATGATAGCTTAGCACACTTAAATCATTATCATATTTTGTACAAGTGTCTTCTGATATCATTCTGTCTTTTGTTTTTTTTCTAGTGCAGATTTTTAGTTGACATCACTGTTTTTCTTTTTTACTTAGTTATTTGTCGTAATATATGTAAGCGAAGATGAATTGTATCTATGCCTCAAAACACATAGCAACATATATCTATGTAATCTCATGTTATGTGACTATTTTGCAGTTTGCATACAGTTACGAACCGGGTGTAATGACATATTACACGTGTGATCTATTAATTCAATTTGCGAACACATTAAGCTGTTTGAAGCATCATTATTTAATATGAAGCTTTAATAAAGTTAGAGGCTATTTGGCTAATTTAAATCTCATTGACTTGAATTTTCTAAACGAATAGATATTTCAATTAATGATTTTAATATTGAATGAGTTATTTGACTAATCTGAATCATAATTTCTGAATGTTTAAAACATTATTTGAGAAATAATATGTACAGAATTAATTATCATGCTTGTATCTGACAGATTATTTCATTAATAGTATTTTACATTGTTAATTTCATAGTGATGATAATAATAAAAATAACTGTAATAATAATTTTAAAAATTAAATAATTTAATTAGATACTATAAAAAATTGATATATTTTTTTAATATTTTACTAATCTAATAATATAATTCCCGATAGCTGAAAATTGAAACTATAAAAAATAAGAAGAAAACATGTAATTAGTGTAGAAAGATCTACATGGGTTATACGTGGTAACCTATTTTATTAAGCATCTGGCCTAGATTTTCTATATAATATAGAAATCGATCATTTGTTTCTCAATTCATATAAAATTGTTATTATCCAACAAATGATCTTTATCATTCGTCCATTCCAGTCAGTTCCATTCAGCTCATTAAGTTGTTATTTAATGGAGCTTTAGATTCCACTTCGGTCCATAATTATATATATGTATATTCCGCTGTGAAATTACTAAGAGAAACTGAACAATTCGTACGAGGGTGTTCAAGCTTTAACTTTTGTCCCATGCTGATGAGGGTTAGTTAATTGATCTGTAGACTGACTGAACTTGTGCCTCACTTAGATTGTATATTTGACTCAGTTGTTTGCATGTTTGTGTCATATATGGTTTTCCTGCTATTTTAATGTTTATTAGCCTATAGCATATTACAATGAAAATTTGCTTTTATCTGTTTCTAAACAGCGCAATTCAGTGGATCGGGCATAGTAGAGGAAATTAAGGAGCAACACACTATATTGACTGATTGCATTGTACAGCTAATGACTATGAAATCTTCTAGAGAAAATCTCGTCTCTCATCTCAGACAGGCTCTTGAGGAACAGGTTGGTTAGCACCCTGTTATTGGACTTAATTGATCAAATGTATGTGTCTTTAGCTTCTTTTATCCTTTCATTTTCTTAATATTTTTTATTCTCTTTCCCCAAAAAAACCAGGAAATCAAGCTAGGTCAAGTTCGAAATCAGCTTCAGGTTAGTTATATGGTATTTTGTCCCTCTGCATAAGGAAGTCTTTATCTACTAGTTTTTGTAGTGCTACTTCTCTTTACAGTTGTATATTTCTGACAAAGTTGTACTACTATGCTAAGATTGGATCCAGTGACATTACATTTTTGTAAATTATATATTACGGCAATAAGTATTTTGCTCCCTGTAAAAAATGCCTAATTTGACTTCTCCAAGTCAAATTGACCATTTAAAAAAATGATTTATGTTATTCTGAAGAAAGCATTACGAAAAAAATTATTGCTGTTAGAAAGTGCAATTAAACTACAATGGCGTTTTATTATTCATCAAGATGTGAAAGAATAATGAAAATATTAAATTGGACTTCGGAAGAGTCAAACACTCATTTTCTGCAGGGACAAATGGAGTGATTTGTACTAATCTAATTGGTCAATGTTTACTTTATATATAAACTTCTAGCACTATGAGGCATTCACTTCTTTTGAAAAGTATAGTCTGAACATCCAAGTGGGATGGAAGGATACAGGGTTGTGTATATGGACGTATCTGAAATCATGTGGAGTTTTTCTGCTCTAACTTTTGTAACAAGAAGTATAGTTGTTTCCGGAGTAAAAAGATTCAGAAACAGGATTACCTGGATGAGGAAACTAAAATGGGAATGGAGAAGATGACACTGATTAATGTGGCTGTAATCATTTAACTCTTTAAATTTGTTAAAATAATTTAGTGTATTTATTTCTATTATCTTAATTAATGCATCAAATTTGATGATGCCTGTTGCAACATTCTTGTAACTAGGCATCATGTTACGTTGTCAGAATTACGTAATAGTGTTTCCAAATTGTTGTCTAGAAACTTATGGTGGTTAGTAAGATGGTAGCCTGGGTTAAACTGTTAGGTAATCATGGCTAGGAAATTGGTGATCCTGGATCTGTCTTGTTTAATCAAATTGAACTGTGCAACATGATTATTTGTAATGCCTGAAAGTTTAAATTTTTGGATTAGGATTGGGTATCACACACTTGAATGCAGTTACTAGAAGTGTAGATATTCTGTTAAAGATACAGCATTGTCTAATTCCATGATATTTTTGTAGGCCGCACAATCGCTCTCAACCCTTGCTGGTAGTCTTTGTGGACAATTTGTAAACAGAAATACTGTTCAGTCGCTAGCTGATCAGAGTAAGGTAACACAAACCTCGAAAGAGAAACAGAGTTGCATGACTGGAAATGAAGAACAAACAGCTCCTGTGATGTACACACGACAGATAATACCTGCTAAATCCGATCATTTTGAAGATTCTAAATCTGCTGCAGCTGCTGTGGCGGCGAAGCTCACAGCATCCACATCCTCAGCTCAAATGCTGAGTTATGTGTTGTCTTCTTTGGCGTCAGAGAGTGTCGTCAATAATGCGATGAATGAGGCTTCAGATGATGGTCCTCCTGAAAAGCGAACCAAGATTGAGAACCATGTTGCTTACATTCCATCCCAGAATCCTCGACCACTTTTCCTGCATCAGAATGCAATGCAACACAATAACCTAAATGGCTCGAAAGAGTCCTTGACTACAGAGGAGAAACCACCGCTGCCATCATCTCCTCCACCTATGCCACCGCTTCCACCACCCGTGCAGTCATATCCTGCGCCACCATTCATGCAGAATTTGGGGTCTATGCCTAGTGTACCCTATGGTTACAGTGCATCCCAACAGCAGCCACCACCGTTCTCCCCTTTTCCTGCTGCGGGAGCTCAATTTAATGTGATTCCTCCATTTCCAGCCCCCTCGGCAGACTCTTATCTGAGTTATCAGACTGAAGCTGGTTATTATGGCCAGCAGTCATCATTATCGATGGCTCCAATCTCTAGGCAGTAATGTTGGTCCCAACTGCTGGGGTACGCAAGAGCATATAGGCATAAATGTATGGATCGAAACCTTTTAACCATTGTACTTTAGACTACAGAATTTTCGCATATTTAGCGATCTGCGTTAGACTGCAGATAAATAGATAGTTGTAATTTATTTTTTATTTGTTTCTTTAAAATAGATTGTGACAGGTACAAAGTTTAAGTCTGGATTTTAATTCTGTAGTGTTCTTTCCTGTGATAATAATAGATTACGGAAAGCATGTACTTTCTTTAGTTAGTGCTATCAAAATCTCAAGGTAATCAAATCAGGTTTGTTTTCCCACTGTTTTCCTTTGTTAGTTAATGGGGTCAAATATTTTAAGGAGCTGATACGTGATTGAGCTTTTATTAAGATTACACATCTTTAAATTCAAACTACATTAATACTTATTTTGGTCTCAATTTTGGATTTTGGTCAAAGGTGTACCAAAAAATTTGGGCGTATCATTTTGACGTAAAATAAATATAATTTCAGGTATTCTTTTCAAATTCTCATGAATTTTAGTTAGATTCAAATAATATAAAATATACTAACTCATTAATAATTAATAATTTCTTTTTTTTTTTCAAAAATAAAATGAGTTTTTTCATAACAACGAATAAAAGTAGCACGTAGAATTATTTATATCGGAGAATAATATAAATTTCATCTTTATTCTTTTATCTAAGTATTTTGTTAAGGAACAAAGGTAGCACTCATAATTATTTATTTGACTGTAATAAGAAAGCATAATCTTCTTTAAAAAATAGTTTAATATTAAATGAAACCTAAACCGAACTAAACCAATCCATTAAGACTAGGTTCGTAAAACCAAAAATTTTGGTTTGATTTGGATTAGACTTCCAAAATCACCAAATCAAACCGTGCCCTAATAATAATAAATGGATTACCATTCTTCTGCATAACTTTCACCATTAAAATTATTTAAATTGTCACAATCAATATTATATTATTTGGAAACAAATATTGGAACCGAATTCTATATCTCATACTACTCTATTTTTATATACTCAAAAAACATCTCAAGCTTATAACATAATTTTACTCTATAAATTTATATCCAATATACAATTAGTGTAAAAAAGTTCATGTATGTTTAGTGGTTAAGAGCAAATTTGTCCTTTTATAAGTACTAAGCTTGACTCTTTTTTTAATATTTATAATTATATTAATTTTATGTTATTAGTTTTTAAATTTTATTTATTACCTTTTATACGCTCAATACATTATTTATGTTGTGTCTTTAGTTCTAAAATCAGATTTAAAAACAAATTTACAGTCCACATAAAACTCACAAAATAATTTTTAATTTAGTGATAGTTTACCAAAAAAAAATCCAATTAAAACTACCCTGAAACTGAAGAAAGAATAAAATAATAAATTTTTACATTAGTTCTATTCAACTTAAGAATAGAATTAAAATAAAGAAACCAACTCAAACTTAGAATTAAAGTATAGACCAATAATCAAATAAAACTACTCAACTTAAAATTTGAAATTACGAATTTATACATTGAGAATTTTAGTCAACTTAGAAAACTTACTCATATTTGATTTATATTATTAAAATAAATCTTTTAAATATTAGATCTAACGATCCTCATTAATCTATTTTAAGATCAACGATCTTTATTGATTTGACATGACCACAATTTTGGATAAAATTATATATAAGAATTTAATTATTAACAGTTATGTATTTTAAAATATCTCTAAATAAAAAGAATATTATTAATTGTCACCTTACTACAAGATTATTATTTTGAAGTTTTCAAAAAAAACAAAAAAATACTTACATATAGTATAATTAAGTTATTAAGTCCTTCCAAAAAAAAGTTATTAAGTGAACAAATATAGAAAATATAAATTTAATAATTTTAAAATTAGAAAAACATGAAATTTTATGCAAAAAATACAATAATAACTTAAGTAATAAATATTAATGTTAATAAAATAAGTATCAATAACTTAATGAAGTCAATAATAATCTTATAATGCATGCATTCGTCAAGATGATAATCATATAACTTATTCTGACACCCGTAACATGTAAATATATTATGTACTTTAGAAAAATTAATAATTTTTTTTTGAAAAGCAGATGTTTCATTGCATAAAGAAAAAGGGCCCAGTCTATTACATACTAGGCCTAAGCCTTCACTTCAAACTGGACTAAGCCCCAGCTTCCCTGCTGCCAATTCAAAACATACCTTACCATCTAAACAACTTTGAGACCAGTTACAACCCTTTGAAGAAGCATGCTTGAATAACTTGGAAATTACATCGGACTCAAAGAACATCTTCGGACTCAAAGAACATCTTCACCCTGACCCATTCCATCCATTTCTATGCCTTCCACGAGCTACATGCCCTCTTCATCATCACCTTGAACCTCTTCCATCTCTTCAGCCTCCTAGATCTCTCCTGCTAGGTAATCCTCTTCCGAAATTTCTTCAAATTCCTCGGCTATAGCCCCCAAGCCCATATCATACTTTCAGAACTCTTTAACCCTTCCAAAAGATCTGCGAAAAACAACCAATCTAGTCCTGTTAACTGATCCATCCTCTGCCGAATAGCTAGCCAACTGCCTTAGTTGCCTTAGTTTCCAGAGTGATTCTCCAAAACTATAATACATGTAAAATTTTAAAATCTTTAAAATTAATTTATATTAATAATTTAATGTGGACAAATTTTTCAAACAGAATTAGAAAACTTTTATTACTTTAAAGCAGTGTTCTAAAAAGCGCAAAGCGGTCCGAAGCAGTGAGAAGACCTTCTAGCGCTTAAGCGGCTAAGCGGACGCTTAAGCGGAATTTTAAGCGGGTCACTAATCGGATTAATAATATTTATTTTTAAATTTTTAAATATAATATTATTACATGTAAAATTAAAATTATGTAATAATTAAGTAATAAGAATTTAAAGATAAAACATTTTTAATCAAAAAAGGTATTTTAAAATTTTATGATAATTATAGTCATATTATAATAAACATTATTATTTTAAAATTAAAAAAATAGCAGGTCAACATCATTTTGACCGCTTAAATCCGTTTAATGACCGCTTAATCCGCTTAATGACCGCTTAATCCGCTTACTAGACCGCCTAAACTTTATTAACCGTTTTTCAACCCGATTATGCACTAATCGATGCGTTTTTATCCCGATTCCGCATAAGCGGCCGCATAAACGGCCGCATAAACCGCTTTTTAGAACACTGCTTTAAAGTAGGAGCATCAACAAGTGAACGAAAAGGATGCATAATAATTTATCCATCTTTCACTTTATTTTAAAGTGTACCAATATTTTTTTTACACAAATATTTCTTTTCAGATTTTAAAATTTTATTGTCTAAAATTTTGAAAATATTACTTCATATCTTACGATTAGATAAACTTATTGAATACAAAAAAATTTGTATAATGAACAGTGTATTTAATACAACTCATATGAACACTTGTACTTCCTGTTTTGAAGAGTTATTCTTTCCAGAATAAGATGTGTAGATATTGTGGTCTTTTATATATAAACACTAGCTTATATCCTGCACGATTTTCTTTAATATTTTAATATTTTTATTTAGATTTTTGTAATTATATCTTTTTTGATGAAATTTTAATATAGATTTATATGTGTATATAATAAATTGGATTTATATATCTAACAATATAAGTATTTTAATTTAATAAATTGTTGACGTGATCTTTAGTAGTATTTTAAATATTAAAATAGAAAAATATTTTTAAATAATAAATCTAACGGTTCGTATTTATTTGCTCTTAAAAAATCTAAGAGTGACTAAAGTGAAAATAACAAAATATGTGTCATGTAATGTGCCGAGTTTCTTTTAACATATGCTATTACTTTTATTTTTTATTAATTATTTTATTTAAATTGAATATTATAAAAAATTATATTAAACATGGATTTTATAAGTTTAATATAATAATATTTTCATTATTTCTATATTTTGCCCGTGTTTTTTTAATTCGAATATGAATTGTTTCAATTAAAAAATATAAAACAGACAATGTCCTTAAAAAGACAGTTAATTACTTATTAATAATTATATAAAAATATATCACATTTATAGATATATGTTGCCCGTGTTACTTTTAGAAAATTAGTTATTTAAATTAGAAAATAGAAAATTGTATTACCTTTCTATATATATGTTGCTCGTGTTACTTTTAGAAAAATTAGTTGTTTAAGTTAGAAAAAATAAAAAAGGTTATGTGTTTAGCTGAAAAGGGTAAGTGATTATTTATTAATAATTATATATAACAATATTACTATTACATATTTATTTTGCATGTGTTATGTTTAGAACATGAGTTGCTTTAGTTAGAAAATGTAAAACATATAATGTGTTTTAGCTGAAAAGGTAATCATTTATAAATATGTAATAATATTACCATTTTATATATATGTTACCTATTTTATTTTTATAAGATGAGTTGTTTTAGTTAGAAAAATAGATAAAATAGGTAATATATTTTACTGAAAAAAGCAATTGGTTATAAATAAATTAGTTATATATAGGCTCGACCCAAATTATAGATAGGCTCGGCCCAAATACCGATCGACCGACCAAAACTTTTAATGTTTCGTCTTTAATAATATAGTATAGATACATATACACACCGCATTAACTTTGTGCTCTTATATTTCTAACTTGGTATCAGCCATAAACCTGGGATCTTATGGAAGGTGATTCTTCCTCGAATACACCATGGATTCTACGTCTTCACCGTCTTCATCTTCCCTTCCTCCAACACCTATTCCTGGAATTCCCAACTTGGCGCAAGTAGTTATCAAGATTAATAGATCCAATTACCTTCTCTGAAAAAGCCAATTGCTTCCCATACTTTATGGACCAGATATGTTGAGTATGGTCGACGGACTCACTGCTCCACCACCTACTATCACCCAAAACTTTGAAGTTGTTTATAATCCAGAATATCTGGCTTGGAAGAAGAAAGACCAAATTCTTCTTAGTTGGTTGCATGCTACATTCCCTTCAAAAGTGTGCGCAAGTGGTGCATTATATAACTATATCCCAAACATGTAATGCTCTAGATCGTACATATATGTCTCAAACAAATGTCAGGTACTATCAAATCAACCATAAATTTTTCAACATTCGGAAAAAAAGATCTTTCATTACTGAGTACGTGGATCACATTAGGATGCTTGTAGATGAGCTATCTCTTATTCAACTCCCTCTCACTAACAAAGACCTGATTGGTATTGTTCTTGATGGATTTAATATAGCTTACGATGTTATCCTAATTCTATTCAAACTATGTCCACTCCTTCATTTAAAGGGTTGCATAGTGTGCTTCTAAATCGTGAGAAGCTCTTGGAGGTTTACCATCAACCTAGTCCATAACGTGACATTGCTCTCTTTGTGGCTAATAATCGCATTCCTGGTACACTTCATGACCAGGGAGGCTATACCACTCGTGATCATGGACAAGGACTCAACAACTATCACAATTCTTACACTAAACAAAGTGGTATTGGAGGTTCTTATCGTGGTCGAGGACGTGGTCACAACAACATGTCTTTTCAATTTACAAACAATATGCCAAATATGTAACAGGGTTGACCATAATTCCCTCGCATACCGTGAATGTCACAATTATGCTCACAACATGATGATCTTCATGTATATTTTTTCACAATGAGTTTCTCTTTTCCATCTAGTATTACATGGTTTCATGATTATGGAGCTACCAACCACATAATACCAAATGACTCAAATATGGTGAATCAACAACCTTATACGAGTTTGGATCAAGTTGTTGTTGTAAATGGTGATACTTTACCTATACACCTAGTTGGTGATTTACATATTTCTACTCCATCTAGTTTTCAGTTGAAAAATACTTATATTTTGCCAAATTTAAAAATCAAACTTATAATCAGTATCTCGTTTTGCTCGTGATAAAAATTATGTCATATTTTTCAATTGTGATGATTTTTCTATAAAAGACCGACGAACAGAGAGAACACACACTTCATTAAGGTCGAAGTAATAATTTTTGGTTACCTTTGCAAGCACAACAACATCAGTTATATCCTTCTTTCAATATAGCTACAACCATGATTTGAAAGAATACCTCTCTTGGCAATTGGTATAGGCTTTTGGGACACCCTGGTCATCAAGTTCTTCAATTTTTAGTTCTGAACAAATGTTTTTGTTGGAAACAATTTTTTTTAATTCTTTAAGTTGTTCCATTATTAAACATTGATGCTTCCCTTTTTTAAAATCTACTACTTAATCTCCTAGTCTATTATATCTCATACATTCGGATATATGGGGACCTGCTCCCGAGTTATCTCTTGATGACTTTCATTATTATCTAATCTTTGTGGATGATTTTTCTCGATATACATGGATCCATTAATTCAAAAATCTAAAACTACTGATTACTTTCGTTTGTTTGAACTTGTTGATGAAAATCATTTTGGCACTACAATAAAGTATTTACAAACTGATGGTGGCAAAGAAAATGTTAACAAAACTTTTGCAGATATACTTATCAACAGTGGCATCACACATTGCAGAACTTGCATGTGCATATACTTGAATAGAAAAGCTGAGTAAAAACATCGCAGCATTGTTGAACAAGGTTTTTATGCCATCATGCATTTTTTGTATTGTGGTTGACTTAATGAATAGATTACCTTATCCTATATTACAACAAAAATTTCCATTCGAGAAGCTTTTCAATAAGGGTTATTAACATTTCAACCCTCAAATTTTTCTCAGAAATATATACTAGCCATTAAATTAAAAAAATATTCTTCCACGCCCTTAAAATTTGGCAATTGTACATCCCGACCTTTGATATTATCTTTTAGGATATTTATTCCTATTTTATCCAAAGTTTGTTGTATATGATTAAGACCTTGATTCTATTTTGTTTTCTTATCTACTTGCACTAGTAATGGGACATCAGTGTCTAGCATCCCTCCATTAAGATAATGATAGTCCAACATCTGTTCTTCGAGTGCCATTTTTGTGCAATGGTTTTTAACCATTTTTTTAGGGAAAGGCTTCTGTCTTCTGCATTTTACCTCATGGGATGACCTGATTGCCATAGCTGCTACGAAGTGGAAAGGTAAGTCAATTAATGCTATCATGAATAAATTAATACTGGGAGCTTTAATTTATTTTGCGTGGCAAGAGAGAAATATGCATTTGTTTCAGAATGCTTACAGAAGTGTGAGACAAATAATTGATGCTATCCAGGAAACTACTCGTCTAAAATTACTGGGGTTGAGAGTGAAGAATAATAGTAGGGTGCAAGCTGCTATGAGAGTGTGGGGAATCCGTATGAGCTCGCTTCAATCCAAATGATTATGATGTTGTGTTTTTGTTGGTTTTGGTACTATGTGTGGGGGAGTTTGAATCACAGTTTGAGGTGGTATAGTTGTGATGTTTGTATCGGGAATGAGTTGCTGGTTTTGATCAGGTGGTTCTTGCATCAAGTTTTATTTGACTTGGATCATATCTACAGGTTGGCAGAGCTGCTGATGTGGCTTTTGGTGAGGGCAGGTATTGTGTTTGCAGGTCTGGCTATTTACAGCAGAGGTATGACAACAATGAAGTGGTGTTGGGGTTGTTGTTATTGCAATTTGAGTTTTTGTTTGGTGCTGGAGATAGCTGCTTCGGGGCTCTTGAAGAATTTGCAGAGTTGGCCGATGTGGATGCTTGTTGTTATTTTCATACAAGAGGGAGAGAGATAAAATATTTGTTGGTGTTAAAATAATAATATAATCTAAACTTTGGATTATTATTTTTATTATCTAGAATGTTCTTGAAAGTATCTAGAATAGAATTTTGAGGTTCAAGACCTTTTGCATTTCAAGATGGTTCATGTAATTAGGGAGTTACATATTAAATAAGGTGCATGTACTAGAAGTGTTCTAGGAGGTTCCATGTAGTCCTATAAATAGGACAATCTTCAAAGCTTTGTAATCATCAAGAATTATCAAAATCTTTTGAGTGAAATACATTTTTGAGTTTTATCTATTTTGTGTGAGTACGTTGTGTGGATTATTGAGAACAAGTTTCTTCTTTTTAATCTCCAACATTTTATTATACACTTAAATTCCTACAAAGTGATATCAAGAGCAAGGTTTGGAGATGGCTTCCAACAACAACATGTTGCAACCTCAACTCCCTCGTTTAACGGGAAAGAATTACAATCAATGGAGCATACAAATAAAGGTTTTATATGGTTCTCAAGATCTTTGGGAGATTGTGGAAAGTGGATATGAAGAACCGGCGAATTAAGGGAATCTCTCACCACAATAATGGAACAATTTGAAGGAAAATCGAAAGAAGGACAAGAAGGCTCTCTACTTTATTTATCAAGCGGTGGATGAAGTAATTTTTGAGAGAATTTCAACGGCATCAACATCAAAGGAGGCATGGGATATCCTCAATAAGGCCTACAAAGGAGAAGAAAGAGTAAAAATGGTGAGGCTTCAAGATCTAAGAGGTAAATTTGTTTCACTCAAGATGAAGGAAAGTGAAATGGCGGAGGAATATTATAATCGAACAATTTCAATTGTTAATCAACTTTGTGTAAATGGTGAAGATATTACGGATAAAAGAGTCTTGGAAAAAAAATTCTTCGTAGCATGACTCAAAAATTTGAGCATGTTGTTGTGGCTATTGAAGAATCAAAGGATTTAAATACTTTCTCTCTTGAAGAATTATTGGGCTCACTCCAATCTCATGAACTTCGCATCAAGCAATTTGATTCCCCTCCTTCCAAGCAAGCTTTTCAAGTACAAGACACTAATCATTGAGGTTTTAGAGGAAGACGTAGAAGAGGATCTGATAATTCGTTCCACCGTCGGGCTCTACTTTCTTAGTGTTATGCTGGAACAAATGCTTGTTTGGCTTGTTGGGCTCGTAATGCTTGTTTGGCTTTGTCGACCTTGTTGAGCTTGTCAGACTTGTTGGGCTATGTTGGCCTTGTTGAGCTTTGCATGTCTTGTCTGAACTTCACCGGAATCGCCTCCGAGCTCCCTGAAACGGAAATGCCCGCGGGGGGTTATGTCCCCGTAAGCACCTCCGGCGTGAGAATAAGTATCCGGTGGACGGAAATCATAATACAAGTATATAGATAGGTATTAATTTCTATAAAGAGAAGGTAGATCAAAACCTATCAGAAATTGAATGTAGTGAAAGTGTAATGAATGTTGTGAACCCCCTGCATTGAAGTGACTAGGGGGTATATATAGGCTAGTGTCATGTGCAGTGCACATGACTCAGTGTCCACGTGGAGACAAGGGCTACAAATTAGGATCTTGGTCGGGGGTCAATGTCCACCTTGTGTCAGTTGCATTTTGTCCTGACGTTTGGACCATGTACTTGTGCTAGCTTTGTTGCAGATATCAGTGTCTTGTCCTTGTTAGCTTTGTCTTGTGTGTACTTGTCTGTTGTGCTACATGTCATGTCCTATCCTTGTGGGCTAGGTGGACCTTGCAGGCTTTATGGACCTTGCAGGCCTTGTTCTGGACTTGGGCTTGATTCTAATTTGTGAATTGGCTTTTTACAAATCACATACTATCAGGATCATTTCATGGTCGAGGACAAGGAAGGTGAAATTTGCCAAGTGAAAATTCAAGCTCATTCTAAAGAGGAAGAGGAAGAGCTCGTGGAGGTTACAATGGAAGAGGGAGAGGTAATTCTTTTAATTTTCAATGCCATTATTGTCATAAAATTGGGCATATGAAAAAAGATTGTTACAAAAGGATTAACGATGAAAACGATGACTCAAATTTTCTACATGAAGACATTGAGGAGAAAGATTAAAGTATGCTTCTTGTTAGTAACATTCAAGAAGTTCAAGAAGAATCTCTTGATGATGTTTGGTATATCGATAGTGGTTGTAGTAACCACATGTCCACATTGTGTCAGTTGCATTATGTCCTGACGTTTGGACCATGTACTTGTGCCAGCTTTGTTGCAGATATCAGTGTCTTGTCCTTGTTAGCTTTGTCTTGTGTGTACTTGTCTGTTGTGCTACGTGTCATGTCCAATCCTTGTGGGCTTGGTGGGCCTTGCAGGCTTTGTGGACCTTGCAAGCTTTGTGGACTTTGGCTTGATTCTAATTTGTGAATTGGCTTTTTATAAATCACATACTATCATTTCCCCCCCACTCCTTCATTCCTCTTTAGAGGGATGGGGGAGTAGTAAAAGATTTATGTGGGATTCGGGTAGGATTTGAGGTGACCTTACTGATCCAAAGAGTACTTAATAAAAGGTTTGTTGCCCCCTACTCAAGTTTGAATAGGTCCAAGAACTTGGGTAGGATAATTGTTTAAGAGTACGAGCGAATTCAAGAGGATCTTGTTAACCGAGAGGGCTTTTGTAAAAAATTTGTTGCCCCCCATTTAAGTTTGGATAGGTCCAAGGACTTACGTAGGAGTTTAGCCCGAGAGGACAAGTCCATCCGAGAGGACCTTGCTGACCCGAGAGGGCCTTTGTAAAAAATTTGTTGCCCCCCAATTAAGTTTAGATAGCTTCAAGGACTTAAGTAGGAGTTTTGTCCGAGAGGACAAGTCAATCCGAGAGGACCTCACCCGGGAGGGTTTTTGTAAAAAATTTAATGCCCCCCACTTAAGTTTGGATAGGTCCAAGGACTTAAGTAGGAGTTTTGCCCGAGAGGACAAGTCGATCCGAGGGGACCTTGTTGACCTGAGAGGGTTTTTGTAAAAATATTAATGCCCCCCACTTAAGTTTGGATAGGTCCAATGACTTAAGTAGGAGTTTTGCCCGAGAGGACGAGTCGATCCGAGAGGACCTTATTGACCCAAAGGGTGGTACTCGAATATGTTTGTGCAACTCTGTTAAATTGGCTCGGATTTTTCTTACATCCGAGAGACTTGGTAAGTTAAACTTATTCGAGAGTTGGCCAAGTGACTATGTGCGTGTTTGGGGTATCACAAAAAAGTTGACTTATAACTTAAAATGAGTAAGTGTCATATAAGTGATAAGTTGATGAATTCTTATAAGTTATACGGGTGTTTGAATAAATTTACTTATAAGTTAATTAAGAGTTTGCTAAATTAAATTTGAAAAAATAATTATTAAATACAATGATTTCAACACTTGCATTTTAAATTAAATAAATATTTAAAAATACAAAGGTAAAAATATAAAGTATTAAAAAACAAAGAAATCAAGTAATAAGTCAATAAGTTCAGGAAAATGTACTCCATCATTAACATTCAACTTATCAACATATAAGTTATAAGTTGAGGTCATAAGTTAGGTTGGCAAACACCCCCTATATCTTCTTAACTTATAATGCATAAGCTAGAGTGTACAAACAGACCCTATGTAAGCTCGGATGCCTTACAATTTTCACAAAAATGAAGTTGAAGAGTTAATCTGTCAAGACAATAAAACATGGACATATGTCCAACAAACAACCTGAGCCCATTTCTTACACCATTTGCGTGACTACTACTTTGTCACCATTTTTTCTTTTGGTTTCGTCTTTTTCCCTATTTTGTCCTTTTGTTCTCTTTATTTTTGTTTCCGAATCGTCTAGTCCACGTGAACTCATATCATATATGCATGCACCTTTTCAGCTTGTTTAATTGTCGAAGTGAATATAAGGCTGGCTGATCTACACGAGCGTCATGCCTTCTCAGACTTCTTCTTTTTCTTCTTTCTATATATATATATATATATATATATTTACTTTTCCATGTGTGAATACTACCTATAGTAGCTTGTGTACTTCGAAATGTATGCAAGAGCTAGTTGACGGGCGCGAATATCAAGCTTTTAATACATAACTTTCAAACAATTCATCCGTTAATATTTAATCATGTGTGCTCGGATTTCCCTCTTACAAATTTGACATCTACAATGAAAAGCCTGGCTTTGGATGCTTGTATCCTTTAGTGTTGAGTCTGAGTGCTTTGTCCTCGGATGTTGGCTTGCGTTTCTTCTCGATTTAACAAGTAATCAAAGCTTTTTGCGTGCATGATATAGGATGTACATTAGCTGAATTAATCGAACAGGTCAATGGCTTGCAGATGTCATGCATGCTCGGGTTTTTGTTCCTCTATTGATATTTCACCATGCTTTCTCGGATGCTCGGATATACGAGCTGATATGTTGACATACAAGTTGATCCAATCAAGTCCCTTACTTTTTTATTTCTTTGTCGTCTTTTTTTGTTTGACTACGCCACCTGTGAGCACATGTATTCACCTAGCCACCTTGTTTACTTGTATGTGTTCTTCTTGGATGGCTTAAAATTATCTGCCTTTGTCCAGTCCTCGGATGCTCGGATACATGCCACATTGCCTTTGCAATTTAATAAATGAATTTCTGTGACCACCAATGCCTTTGCATCATCTTCTGTTTTATATTTTGCTTGTCTTTTTCTTATAGGCTGAACACACGTGAACACATATAGTCACATATGCTAGCTTATTTACTTGTCTCATAAGTGAACAAAGGTTGCTAGCATACGATTGTATAAGGCTTGACGATTATAATATACTAGTAACTTGTATATTATTTTTGGAAAGCACTTCTACACTGATTTCACCATGCATGCTCAGACGCTTTGAAAATCATTAACAACATTTCTTCCATGATGTGAGCTAATACATAGTTGTAGTTTGTTGTTCGAATAGTTAGGTTGTACAAGCTTTAGATTTGATGAGAATCAAATTTCCGCATTTAATAAACAGCTGGGGGAATTAACCTAGTTAATAAATTGACTGTGTAGCACACTATTATTCATCAAAATAGCTGAATATCCACCAAAGTTATTGTATTTGGTTTTTATCCATTAGAGTACATGCATGCATTCACTGAGCTAGCTCGGACGCTCGGATGCTCACATCATCTGGCCATGTGCGTTACTTATAAAAATGCTAAGAGCATGTAAGGTGCACATCTTTCTCTCCTAGCTATTCACGTGAAAGTTAGCTAGCTGCATTTGACTCAGTCAATGTGAATAAAATAATTGTGTGTGTACAACTATCGATGTAATCGAACTTTGTTGCCTTTATCCGGATTTCTCGTGACAATTTTGATTGGTCACTATCTTGTCTCTTCTTTCTATGTTGTGCACGCAAACTTGCATTTGTCTGTGTTTAAATGTCACCAACAGCATAGCAAGTTGTCTCATTTTTTCACAACACCCTCACCATATACAAACTTTATATATATTGTGAAAAAAAAGATGGAGTTTGGAGCTTTAATTTCTGGAATTTGGGACTATTTGCACTTGATATTTCACAAACTATTCTTTGAACGTAAGGTACTGTTGCACCTTTCCTTTCTTTTATATTTCACAAATCGTTCCTCATTTCTATAAATACGTATACATATTGATATATGAACATTAACAACCATTAAGTTTAGGGGCTGGGCACTGGAAAATTCAGAGGTTGCGAGACTGCGTTTCGATCGGTTTCTGCTTCGAATTTGGGATTACTGTAGCCGGATTTCAGCTCGTTTTTCTTCAAAACTCGAGGTACCCTTTGCTCCCTTTGTGGTTTTATTTTAGCTCAAACATCTAAGTGTGTGCGTTCTTGGCATTTTTGTTGGCAAAAATATGTATACCTGAGTCATTTTTTGTATGTATGAGCAATTGAGCATGACAGTAGGCAGGCTATAAAATTGATTCTTGGTGTGTGCCGATATAGTTTGCAAGTTGATAGATGGGTTAAATATTTATTTTTTGTGTGCATGTATATAGAGATTATAAGTTTGACTAGTAGCCATAGGCGGGTTGGAAGGTTTTTGAAATTCCAAGATTTCAATTTTTACGAATATTGATTTTGGTGGTTATTTTTATTGTTGTTGGTGAGAATGGGATTAGATTTAGGGTTGGCCCTGAGGTTAGTTTTGGCAGTGTGCAAGCCAAAATTGTTTTTGATTTTTGGTTCATGTGTGACATAGAATTTTCCGTGAGATTTTGTGCTTTTTGGAGTTCGCGTGAGTTGAACCCTGTTTTTGACTCCGTTTACTGTGTTTCCGTTATAGGTAGAGTGTGGGAGAATTCTCGAGCTTGGATGGCCAAGACCATAAGTTTACCACGAGGCCAAACACCGTATGATCGGGATCTTGTAGGGACCTCGACAGGTCATGCAGGTCCGAGAGAGATTTCTTTTCGTGATATTCCTGAGGGTCATAGTGAGTATTTCAGGGCTAAGCTCCGCCCTAAGCCATCTGATCATCCGCCCCTCAGGAGTGTGATGGGGGGATGGAGTGAGACGTTGAGGTTGTTTCCCTCCGGTTCCTGAGGATGAGAGCACAGTTCGGCCGTCTTATTTCCAGACTTTTGAGAGAGAGTTACAGAGACAGGGTGTGTCTCCTCCTAGATATGATAGTGATCGCATGGAGAGGAGGTTTAGACATTTAGAGTATGCCATAGTTCCTAGCCGATGTGCGCTGGGTCTTGAGCAGATGAGGGCAGCTTTCAGTATTTCGCCTGAGTATGAGATTGAGCTTCCTGGACGCGATGACGTTCCCTTTAGACCACGTGGAGAGGGTTATGTTGCAGTCCCTTTGGCCTACCTTCGTTTAGGGCTTCGATTTCCTCTTCACAAGTTTGTGTATCACCTTCTTCGCAAGGATCTTCGTTATGCCTTGTATCAGTTGGCACCAAACGCCTTGTGGTCTATATTATGTTTCATTGTGCGTTGCGCGGAGTTTGGCATTGCTCCGTCTCGCCGATTGTTTTGGTCCTTATTTCAGGCTAGTTGTAATAGCTCCCGTCCTATATTTAGTTTCACCTGGAGAGATAAGAGGTTTGGTGAGAGATGGGTTGAGTTAGACAGCTCCAATAGGATGTGGCACTTTGAGTGGATTTGGATTCGGGGAGGGGACTTGGCCTGGTTGCCTTTGTTTGTCGGGGATATTCACATTGCCACCCCTGATCTTGATTATAGTGATACGATCTTGAGTTCGATACAGACGTTTACAAACGTCTACAAGGGGAACAAATGGAAGCCCCGTCTCTTTCGTGACAACACATTCCTGTGTTACTATAACTGTGAGTATCCTATTTGTTTTGTTTAACTTGTATGATTCTGTACACCTTATATGTTTTGCACCTTGTTCTCACCTTGCACACCTTGCATTCTTTGCACACCATGAATGACTTTCCCACCTCGCACAATTTGCATGCCTTGCACACCATGCATGACTTTCCCACCTCGCACACTTTGCATGCCTTGAACACCTTGCATGCTTTGGACACCTTGCACATTGTCTTGTTTCTTAAATAGATAGTCATCTTAAATAGTTTATGTATAACTTGTGTTCATTGCGTAACTTGCACTACTCGTAGGTCATAGATATTCATGGCTAGTGTATTGACAGTTGCTTTACCTTGTTATTGTAGTGTGTCGCGAGGTGATACCCACTGATATGGATATTGACAGTTTGACTGCTTGTTTTGCCGGCCAGTCAGTTCATGGCTCTAAGGCTGGTGGGGTTATTAGTAAGAAGAGGCATGATGAGTATGGTTCTTCTCGGGGAGTGAAGAGAGTAGCCAAGAAGAGATCCAATGTGGTTCAGACTAGCTCTGAGGATGTGGATACTCACGAGGATTCTGTATCCCTTGAGCAACATGTTGAGGTTGTGTCTGTGCCTGTAGGGTCATCGGTTGCTCCGCGGTTAGGGCCCTGTGGACAGGTGGAGGTAATCGGGGGATCAGGTGTTGGTTCTGGTTCTGTTGATTCTGAGATTGCTCCGGGAGTGAAGTCTATCATTCGCGGTCCAAGACCGCCTATTTCGTGGATGACTGAGCCTGAGAGGGATGTTGGCTGGTCTACTCTGGATATTCGAACTCATGATGGCTGGACGAGGGAGGGTCGTAAGCCATGGGATACATTGAAGGCCTTTCGAATTCCAGCGGATATTAGGCGTTACACGAGCATGGAGGACACAAAGTTTATTAGTGCATTCCGGGCTCGCAATGCAGAGGTATGACTTTGAAAATGTTTGATATTGCGTACGTTGCGTATAGTGCACGCGTTGCACACATTGTGCACATTAAACATATTGCATACATTGTGTACATTACACACATTGCATATATTGCATACATTGCGCACATTGTATACATTGCATACATTGTCATGCATTGGCTATATCATGTAGTTTTTCATGCCTTGTCTTTGTTTACTTATGCAGGCATTTTCCATCAGTTGTGCGGTGCCAGACATGCTCTCAAAGTACACAGATCGCGCAGGAAAGGCGGAGGAGCTTGATGAGAGTAGTGGGTCCAAAATAGCCCTACTAGAGAGTGATCTTCAGAAGGCGAAGGGTGATCGTGATGGCTTGCTTGCTTCTTTTTGACAGCTTGAGGGAGAGAGGGCCAAGTTAGCCACAGAGCTTGCCACTGTTCGGGCAGACCATGCTAGGGAGTTAGGGGATATTGAGTTGAAGAAGAAAGAGGTTGTTCAGTCCAGGGATACAGAGATTGCCCGATTGATGCACATGGCCACAGATGACTACCGTAAACATGTGGAGATTTTTCTTAACACCAGAGGGTGCACTGCCTATGTAACTAAGAAGGGTTCCTCTGCCTTCCGTCTTGGATATACTGCCTTAGAGGAGTTCATTGGGGAGGGTAATGTATACACTTCTGAGAAGCAAAACTTTACGGAGTTTGTAACAGACAGACAGGCCAAGAAGGCCACGACTACTGATGGTGCCTTAGCTTCTGGGGCAACTAGTTAATCTCGGGAGATGGTTCCGTTTGATAGAGATGGAGAGTAAGAGATCCCTTTGGATGAATTGCTTTCATATGATAGATCATTTGCTGGATAGGGTGTTGATCCAGTTGCTGAAGATGATGATGCATAGGGTATTTCCGAGGAGGAGTATTTGGCCCGGGCTGCGTCTCGTAGTATCCTATGTAGTAAACTAGCATGTTGTTATGTTCAGACATCCAGTCATTTATCTGGGCTGCGTCCCACAGTATTATATATAGTTGATTGTCACTCTTATCTTTAGACATTCAACAGTTGTACTTGATCTATATTGGTTGTAGACTTGCATGTCTTGTTGATCTCGCAACAGGATTCACTTGACATTACTCTAAGCACTTAGTCTCATTTTGCATGTATATCTACTTATCAATCCATGCTTTCGTAGTGCAAGACTTTTGTTCGCGAAATTGGCAAGGCCTTGGCTTGCTTTGCATTAGTCACGATCAGCTATGCATTGTGCACAAATATTAAAAAATATTAACAAGTATATAAATGAATGATGTAATAGACACAAATATTAACAAAAGGAGACGAGGGTCCCAAATTTCATTAATAAAGCTGATTACAAGCATTCCGGGCGACAGCCCTCGTTCAGTTGGCACGTAGGGGACTAGGGTCTGCGAACAATTGAGAGTTGACAAGTTCTTATTTTCATAACTCTAAAGGTACCCCAGGGCCTTATAAGTTTGACTGTGGGGAATCCTTTACAAAAAATGTACTAAGTACAAGACTTTTGTTCGCGAAATTGGAAAGGCCTTGGCTTGCTTTGCATCAGTCACGATCAGCTATGCATTGTGCACGAATATTAACAAATATTAACAAGTATATAAATGAATGATGTAATAAACAAAAATATTAACAAAAGGAGACGAGGGTCCCAAATTTCATTAATAAAGCTGATTACAAGAATTCCGGGCGAGAGCCCTCGTTCAGTTGGCACGTAGGGGACTAGGGTCTGCACATCCTTTTGTTGAGGGTTCATCTGTTGGACCTGTTGTCGTGTCAAGTGTTGAGGGTTCAGGGCCACAGGTGTGTCCGGGGTTGCTGGGGCAATGACAAGTTGAATTTGCTCCGGTTGGTGTTGGGCATTAACCACTCGAGTAGCCAGAACCTCTTGGTTCTGGTTGATCACATCCCTTAGGTCTCTAGGAGCCATGCGACCAACATTGAGGGTTGAGTCGGTGTCGGCATTACGGACTCGAACGTAGTCGGGGTGACTAGGGCCACCAACCTCCTGGATGACAAGGGGTTGTTGATTAGAACTACGTGTGACATGTGCCATATTGGACAAGTCCCCTCCTTCTAGCGCCAAATGATAAGTCGTTCTACCATCGGGCTCTACTTTCTTAGTGTTATACTGGAACATATGCTTGTTTGGCTTGTTGGGCTCGTAATGCTTGTTTGGCTTTGTCGACCTTGTTGAGCTTGTCAAACTTGTTGGGCTATGTTGCCTTGTTGAGCTTTGCCTGTCTGGTCTGAACTTCACCAGAATCGCCTCCGAGCTCCCTAAAACGGAAATGCCCGCGGGGGGTTATTTCCCCGTAAGCACCTCCGGCGTGAGAATAAGTATCCGGTGGGCGGAAATCATAATACAAGTATATAGATATGTATTAATTTATAGAGAGAGAAAGTAGAGAGAAGGTAGAGCAAAACCTATCAGAAATTGAATGTAGCGAAAGTGTAATGAATGTTGTGAACCCCTTGCATTGAAGTGACTAGGGGGTATATATAGGCTAGTGTCATGTGCAGTGCACATGACTCAGTGTCCACGTGGAGGACAAAGGCTACAAATTAGGATCTTGGTCGGGGGTCAATGTCCACCTTGTGTCAGTTGCATTCTGTCCTGACGTTTGGACCATGTACTTGTGCCAGCTTTGTTGTAGATATCAGTGTCTTGTCCTTGTTAGCTTTGTCTTGTGTGTACTTGTCTGTTGTGCTACGTGTCATGTCCAATCCTTGTAGGCTTGGTGGACCTTGCAGGCTTTGTGGACCTTGTAGGCCTTGTTCTAGACTTGGGCTTGATTCTAATTTGTGAATTGGCCTTTTACAAATCACATACTATCAGGATCATTTCATGGTCGAGGACAAGGAAGGTGAAATTTGCCAAGTGAAAATTCAAGCTCATTCTAAAGAGGAAGAGGAAGAGCTCGTGGAGGTTACAATGGAAGAGGGAGAGGTAATTCTTTTAATTTTCAATGCCATTATTGTTATAAAATTGGGCACATGAAAAAAGATTGTTACAAAGGGATTAACGATGAAAACGATGACTCAAATTTTCTACATGAAGACATTGAGGAGAAAGATGAAAGTATGCTTCTTGTTAGTAACGTTCAAGAAGTTCAAGAAGAATCTCTTGATGATGTTTGGTATATCGATAGTGGTTGTAGTAACCACATGACCGGAAAGAAAATTTGCTTTGTGAATTTTGACGAAAGTGTCCAACGAGAAGTCAAGACGGGTGACAAAAAAAGGCTCATTGTCAAAGGTTGTGGTGATGTTCCAATTCGAACAAAGCAAGGTACAAATTATATCTCTAATGTTTCTTATGTTCCCAATCTTAAACATAATCTTTTAAGTGTTGGGCAACTTTCAAGAAAGGGACATCATGTGAATTTTAAAGATGATTTTTGTGAGATCAAAGATAAAAATGGGATCCTTGTTGCAAGAGTCAAGATGACATCAACTAAAATGTTTCCATTGAAAATTCAAAGTGAGGCTCTTCCATGTTTTGCTAATATTGTGAATGACAAGTCTTGGCTTTGGCATCTTCGATTTGATCACTTGAGTTTTAGCACTCTATCCAAGATTTGTAAAGGTCATATGGTAAGAGGCATTCCAAATATTCAAAAGTAAGATCAAGTATGTGAAGATTGTGTTTTTGGCAAGCATCACCGAGATCCATTTCCGAAAGAGAAGGCATGACGAGCTAGAAAAACCATTAGAGTTGGTACATTCGAATTTATGTGGACCTATGCGCACCAACTCTATTGGAGGTAGTCGTTATTTTCTCACTTTTATTGATGATTATAGTCGCAAAATGTGGATTTATTTTCTCAAAGAAAAATCTCAAGTATTTGAAACATTTAAAGATTTTAAAGCATATGTGGAGAAAGAAAGTGGTCGTTCTTTAAAGACACTACGATCCAATCATGGTGGTGAATATATGTCCGAAGAATTTGGAGGTTTTTTGAAGAAACATGTTATTCGCCATCAACTAACGGTTCGTTCAGCCCCTCAACAAAATGGGGTAGCCAAGAGGAAGAACTGAATAATCATGGAGCTTGTTCGAAGTATTTTGAAAACAAAAGGATTGCCTAAGATGTGTTGGGCCGAAGCGGTGGCATGTACATGCTATGTTCTCAATCGTGCACCTACTAAAAGTGTACAAGGAAAGACTCCACAAGAAGCTTGGAGTCGCAAGAAGCCATGTGTCTCTCACTTTAGAATTTTTGGAAGTATTTATTACTCTCATGTGCCCGATGAACAGAGAGGCAAGCTTGATGATAAATCTGAAAAATGCATCTTTGTTGGCTATAGTGAAGCTTCTAAGGCATACAAATTGTACAATCCCATCACAAAGAAAGTCATAATTAGTCGTGATGTAATTTTCAACGAGGAGGCTTCATGGAAATTGAAGGATGAGAAAGAAAGTTCAAGTACTTTTCTTGATGATGATGCATTTGATCCAATTGAAGAAGAAGGCTCCACTCCACCTACTCCACCATCTAATTCTCCACCAAGCTCATCCTCATCATCTTCAAGTTCCGAGTCACCACCAAGAAAGACAAGATCAATGGCGGATCTTTATGGAGCAACAAGAAGAATTTTGGAAGATGAATTTGTTGATTTTGCCTTATATGCAAATGTGGATCCGGTTGCTTTTGAAGATGCCGCTAAGGAAAATAAATGGAGACAAGCCATGGATCAAGAAATTGATGCAATTGAAAGAAATGAAACTTGGGAGTTAGTTGAATCTCCCAAAGGAAAGAAACCAATTGGAGTTAAGTGGGTTTACAAGATAAAGTTGAATGCACAAGGTGAAGTTGAAAAACATAAGGCGCGCCTGGTGGTAAAAGGCTACAATCAAAAATATGGTGTTGATTACAAAGAAGTATTTGCTCCCGTGGCATGTCTTGAAACAATTCGCTTGTTAATTTCTTTGGTTGCTCAAAACAAGTGGCAAGTTCACCAAATGGATGTCAAATCCGCTTTTTTGAATGAAGTATTACAAGAAGAAGTGTATATTGTTCAACCACCAGGCTATGTGAAAAAGAACAAACAAAACAAAGTCTATCGTTTGAAGAAGGCTTTGTACGGTTTAAAGCAAGCTCCACGTGCATGGTATAGCCGCATTAATGATTACTTTGTGAAGATGGGATTCAAGAGGTGTCCAGTTGAGCATACAATTTACATCAAGGAGAACAAAGGTAAAATTCTCATCATTGGCTCATATGTGGATGATTTGATCTTTGCAGGAAATAATCATGATGACATTGAAGAATTTAAGAAAAATATGATGCAAGAATTTGAGATGACCGATTTGGGACTACTCCAATATTTTCTTGGTATTGAAGTAAAGCAAGATGAGAATGGAATTTTTATCTCTCAAGAAAAGTATGCAAAAGATTTGTTAAAGAAGTTTAGAATGGAAGATGCGAAACCAAGTAGTACTCCCGTTGAAGTTGGCTTGAAGTTAAGTAAGGATGATGATTCTAAGTTTGTTGATCCTACTTTATATAAAAGTCTTGTCGGAAGTTTAATGTACTTGACCGCCACTCGGTCGGATATTACATATGGTGTTAGTTTGATTAGTAGATTAATGGAGCAACCAAAGAATACACATTGGGAGGCTGGAAAAAGAATTTTGTGGTATGTTCGTGGAACACTTGGAGATGGAATTTATTATCAAAAGGCAAGTGGTCCTAAGGTGTTTGGATATTGTGATAGTGATTGGGCCAGAAGTGTTGATGATAGTAAAAGTACTTCAGGAAATGTTTTCTTCATTGGCTCTAGTGCAATCACATGGATGTCAAAGAAGCAACAAGTTGTCGCTTTATCAACGGCGGAGGCGGAATATATTTCTTTATCATTAGCTAGTTGTCAAGCTTTGTGGATCACATGGGTGTTGGAGGACCTTAAGCATGCAACGAAAGAAAGTCCAATTATATATTGTGATAGTAAGTCCGCTATAGTACTCACAGAAAATCCGGTGTTTCATGGGAATAACAAGCATATACAAATCAAATATCATTTTATCTGTGACTTGGTGATGAAAGGAGAAGTCGTGGTTAAACATTGCAAGACTCAAGACCAAATTGGTGACATCTTTACAAAACCTTTGAGGCCCGACATTTTCAAGGAGTTAAAGAAGAAACTTGGCATGTGCAAAGTTTAGCTTAAGGGGGGCTGTTAAAATAATAATATAATCTAAACTTTGGATTATTATTTTTATTATCTAGAATGTTCTTGAAAGTATCTAGAATAGACTTTTGAGGTTCAAGACCTTTTGCATTTCAAGATGGTTCATGTACTTATGGAGTTACATATTAAATAAGGTGCATGTACTAGAAGTGTTCTAGGAGGTTCCATGTAGTCCTATAAATAGGACAATCTTCCAAGCTTTGTAATCATCAAGAATTATCAAAATCTTTTGAGTGAAATACATTTGTGAGTTTTATCTATTTTGTGTGAGTAAGTTGTATGGATTATTGAAAACAAGTTTCTTCTCTTTAATCTCCAACATTTTATTATACACTTAAATTCCTACAGTTGGAATCTTGTTATTTTATTCATTATAAGGCTCTTTATATAGAGCTTAAACTAGACAAATTTGCATGATTAGTGCCACATGATCAGCCTAATCAATTACAAATATTCTGCAATCAATCAACTACTTAATATTTCAGTTACAATTTTGAATTATAATTCCAACACTCCTTCTTGATTCGAAATTGTAAAATTTATTCTGAATTTTAAACGACGACATCATCACCCAAATATGGAGTACTTCTCTCCACAACCACAAACATGGTGCAATTCTTACCAAATTCAATTTGTTGAAGTACTTCTCATCAACTTCAAATTTAATGGAGCACTTCTCTTCACAGATACTTTTCTTGATGCACTTCTCACCAAATTTCAATTTTTTATTCAATTCTTACTAACATTAAATAACTATAATTTTGGAGCACCTCTCTCCATGGTGAAACTTTAACTAACAATTCTAAAATTAAAATTCTTTCATGGCTACTTGTGTTATGCTTTCTTTCTTGTATCATGACACTCATCTTGGTGCCTTTTATTATCGGATCCTCTTGACTAAGGGTGTACGCGGGTGGATATGGTTCGGTTGGAGGGTAAAAGTCGAACCAAACCGCAACATGCGGTTATTCAAAATCTTCATTCGCAACCAAACCACTAATGTAAAAAAACCACCCATATCCACCCGTGTATTTGCGGTTTTTGCGGTTGAAATTCGCGGTTCAACCACGAAAGTAGTTGTACAAAAAAAGTTAACTTTAAAGAGTCTGATCAGATTTAAAAGTGACAAAGAAATTCAAATTAAAACATGAACTAAATAGTCAGCAGATTACAAAAGGTCAATATTACACAAAAGAAATACTAGTCTTGGAATAAAAAGTTGATGTAGAACTCTTCAGACTTTATGTTTTCATCAACCATCCAAGTCTTCATCCAAATTCAAACGAACAAACTCTGTAATTATATGAAAAAAATGCATTAATGTTAACAATAAAGCATCACAAAATAAATTAAAATAAGCTTAAAATGAAAAAATTAACTTACCACCAGCAAGCTCTTCAATTTTCTCCAAGTCATCAATGATATCTTGTAGTTCCACTGTACGTTCATTAGATCTGATCCAATTTTGAGCGCAAACAAGTGTCTCAACAGTTTTAGGCCTCAAAGAACTTCGATATGAGTTTAAAATTCTTCTACTAGTGCTAAAAGCGGACTCACTTGAAACCGTAGAAACTGGAACATCCAATACATCTCTAGCCATCTTGGAAAGAACTGGATATTTGGAAGAATTTACTTTCCACCAATTGAGAATATCAAATGTGCCCGCTTCCTTCACTAATGGTTCAACCAAATACTTACACAAATCTGATTTGCTATCTTGTTGATCATCTTCTCTCATTTGTTCTAAAATTTTTACAACCATTGTTGTGGAATTTTCGCAACCAGCATAATTTTTATATCAATTAGAAAAAACACAAGTAAGAATACAAGAACTAAAGAGAGAACACGACCTATAAATTTACTAACCTTATAAACAAGTAATGATGATACTATATTGTTTTGAGAGAAAGAGGAACAGAGGCCTTGAATTTTAATTCATATTATGTATATATATATATATATACATATAAAATATATAATTGTGTATATATTAAATAAAAATGTATTTATTTATATAATGTGCTGTTGGCGGTTGCGGTTTGACTTTTGCAATTTTTTAAAATGTCGAATCCGCAACTAAACCGCAAATTAGCGGTTATCTAAAACTTCATCTGCGACCATTCACGTTTCGTGGTTATCCGCAATGTGCGAGTCGGTTGCGGGCGGTTATTGCGGTTGATGCGGTTGGGCGGATTGAACGTACATCCCTACTCTTGACCCTCCTTCGTATTCTTCATCGGATCCTCTTGACCCTCCTCCGTATTTTTCCTCGGAAACTTTGATTGACCCGCCTTCAAAAATCTTGATATGATTTAATTTTGGTTTGTTTCTAAGAGGTTGCATCTCCCCCTCGGATTCAACCATTCACAAACTTGAACTTCTCATTCGAGAAATCATGACTATGCACATCACTCACAGACCCCTTAAGATCATTGAAGCTCTTGATAGCATGTTGTTATTTTGATACAAGAGGGAGAGACATATATTATTTTATGGAAGCATATTATTTTATTCATTATAAAGCTCTTTATATGGAGCTTATACTAGACAAATTTGCATGATTAGTGCCACATGATCAGCCTAATCAATTACAAATATTCTACAATCAATCAATATTAAAAACAAAATCAACTACTTAATATTTCAGTTACAATTTTGAATTATAATTCCAACAATGCTCAAGTTGATTTGGGTGGATGTTAGTGTGGGTATTTTTTGTTGAATGGTGTCTTTGATTTGTATGGTTTTTTGGTGTTGCTTTGTTTGGATTATCCCTTGGAATTTGTTCCATGGGGATAATTTTTGAACTTGAGTTTTATCTCATGTTTGCATATATATTTTGTTTTCTAAAAAAAATTGCGAGGTGCCGTCCTCATTTACCCAAAATAATAATAATAATTTCGGATATTGCTGCCTTGATCCTCGAGCTGGCAAAGTTTATATTTGTACAACTCCTTTCACGTGAATTTCTTAAGCTTTCGATGAAGATTGATGAATGGGTTAATCTGTCGAACTTATAAGACCTATGCATCATGATATTAATCTTCCACCATCTATGGTTCCAATGAGTCAAACTAAATTGCATGTGATCAGAGCTTCACCAATTTATCACACGACATCAGAGATGCCTATTGCCACACCAATCACAAGTCCATCTCCACCTCATGACATAGTATCCTCACAATTAGTAGTCCTAAACACTTCACCACCCTTATTATGTTCAAACCCCACCAGTGAAGTAACTACGACATTACATCATATGGTGACTCGACTTTGTATTAGGATACGAATACAAGGATACATTTTCGTGATATTAAAATTTAGTTTGTACAAAGAAAATATTATATGATTAAAGAATTTTTAATTTCAATAGATTTGTTACTTTCAAAATATTTAAAAATATATGTAATTAGTTTGAAAAAATACAAAAAAAAAAATGAGAGTGTTACCAAGACATTGTATACTTATTATATTTTTTTTAGAAAATAATAACGAATTGACAAAAAAATTCTTTGCAAATTGGTTCATAAACGACATAGTTTAGTCGAAATGTGGGGTTTATGGTTTAGATTTAGGGGTTGGATCAGGGTTAGAGTTTTATTTCATTTTAAAATTGTTTTGAATAATCCAACCTTACGGATGTGAAGATTGTAAAAAATATAAAGTGTATACCAAAAATTAATTAATTTAAAATTTTATATCTTAAACATTTTAACAAATATAGATGTTATTTACACTAAATTCGACCAAAAACCCTAGTTGGTCGAATTTAAGCTTAATTTTGACCGATATTGGTCGAATTTAGCTAAATTCAACCGTTATCAGTCGAATTTAGCCGTATTATATTTTCGACCAATATCGGTTGAATTTAGTAAAATTCAGAATAAAACTATTTTGTGATTATATAAATGGTATAAATTATATAAATGTTTTTACACATCATGAAAAATAAATAAAAATACAAAAATAACATTCATTACATGTAAAAATTTAGTTTGTACAAAAATTTTAAATAATATTTTTTATATGACTAGATAATATTGAATTTTTATTTATTTAAAACTTTTAGAAAAATTAAATAAACATACAGTTAGTTTCAAAAAATACAAAACAAATTATGAGAGTATTTGGAAGACAAACCACATTCAATAAAAAATTTAAAAAACAAATTATGGGTAGAAAAAAAAGAAATTATTCTCAAATCTGTACATAAACGACATAGTTTAGTCGAAATGTAGGGTTTAGGGGTTGGATCAGGGTTAGAGTTTTATTTCATTTTAAAATTGTTTTGAGTAATCCAACCTTACGGATGTGAAGATTGTCAAAAATATAAAGTGTAGACAAAAAATTAATTAATTTAACATTTTATATTTTAAATAGTTTTAATAAATATATATGTCATTTACACTAAATTCGACCACAAACCCTAGTTGGTTGAATCTAAGCTTGATTTTGACCGATATTGGTCGAATTTAGCTAAATTCAACCGTTATCAGTCGAATTTAGCCGTGTTTTATTTTTGACCAATATCGGTTGAATTTAGTAAAATTCAAAATAAAACTATTTTTTGATGCCACGTGTCACTATGAGCGGCTGAGAAGTAAGCACGTGGATTGCTAATTTACATTCAATCTAAACCATCTATTTCATTCCTATTGTGTTTCATCCTATCCATTAAATAAATTACACTCATCTCTTTCTCTTTTATATTTTTCATCCATTCATATTCTCTCATAAACATTCTTTTATACCCCTTCTCCATTCTTCTTATTCAACAAACATACACAACAATTTATGCACATAAATACTCATTTTCCTTACATTTCAAACAATACATATCAATCCTTTAATTTTGTTTCTAGTATTTGGTGAGTTCACCCCCAACTAATTCTGGCAAGTTCATCTCCACCACTTCCGGCGTGTTCATCTCCACCACCTTCGACGAGTTCATTTCTGGTAACTTAAAAATGAAATAACACAACAATTACTTCGTTAAAAATTATATACCCAACAAGTTAAGTTTTTTCTTTGATTTTCTTTACATTTGAATATTTTTTCTGTAGATTGATTTTATAGTGTTTAATTTTTAATGTGTTTCAAAAAGAGTAATCATTATTGTATTCCTAGTTCAACATTATTGATTTATTTAATTTTAAGCTTAGTAAAAAGATAATTATTCTATCCATTATTGTTTTATGTAATCACCTTCTTAATACGCAAAAAAACTAGTAATGTGTTGCAGAAAAATTACACATTTCTTGAGCAGCAGATTCTGCTGTTTTTTTAAAAAAAAACTGGTGTTCGTTAAATTCGACCGAATTTGGTCGAATTTAGTATATAAGTTTGACTATATTCGGTCGTATTTATCATACTAAATTCGACCATATATGGTCGAATTTAAATCACTTCGGGCGCCAAAATACGAAATTTTGAAATTTTTACCAGAATTTGAAAATTTCAAAATTTTGAAATATTTGTTCGAATTTAGTGGGTCGAATTTATATGGTCGAAAATACACGGTCGAAATAAGCTAATTTCGACCATTTTGAGCAATTTCGACCAAGCTAAAAATGACGTTTTTATTTTTGGTCGAAATTAGCTAAATTCGACCGTTTGCGAGGGAAATTTGCTAATTTCCACCGTTTTTGTAAGGTCGAAATTAGCCAAATTTTTTGTAATGATACCTTTTGCAGACCTTATAAGTAAAAACTTATTACATACATGTCTTTAATGTGTGTTTAGTTCTTTTGTGAATGAACCAACTTGTTATACATATGGCTTCAAAATATCCCCATTGGATAACCAACTTGTTGGAAAAGTGTACAACCAAAAATATGGATTAGGTTTCTAGGAGACATTTAGTCCAGTGGTTAAAGCTCTTACTATTCAACTAGTCTTATAAAAAACTGTCAATATGGGTTGGGGAATTTGTCAACTCGTTATTAAAAATTCATTTTTAGATGGCGTTCTTGGTGACATAGTTTATTTGAAGCAACTTCCTACTTTTCTGGATAATCACTACAATAAAAACACCATTAGACAACACATATTAGACAACGCTCGGTTAAAAAAGTGTTGCCCAGAATTAACAGACAATAGTTATTTTTCATAATTGAAAAAGTATTGTCTAATCCAAGATGCTTACAACGGTTTAAAAACCATTGTCTGGTAAAATGAATCAGACAAGGCTATTTTAAAATTGCTGTTGCGTAAATGTGACCAATAGACAACTGTTTTCAGCAGTATTGTGTGAATAAACTTAAGACAATGATGCAGAAAATCGTTATTGTAATGATACAACCGTTTTCTTAGCCGTATTGTGTGAATAATTCCGAGATAATAGTGCAGCAAACCGTTGTTGTAATGAGACAAGTGTTTTTTTAACCTGCATTGTTTAAGAAGTCTACAAACAACGGTAGTTGTAGAGTATTATCTAAATTATAGTACTTTAAAAAAAATTAATAGAGACATCCCAACCTTAGAATAAAATCCAAGTAACATGCCAAATATTAGTAACAACAAAGTTGTCATATTCAAATTAGTAGTTTTACATATCAATATGATATAATTTAGTTACAAAGTCATGAATAAGTTGATTATATTAATTTTTATATATACGAGTCACAAATCACGTCTTGTTAATTCGATTTTGTAAATGTATAAGATAATGCTTTTGTTTAACAAAGTGTTGCAAGTTGTAGGACTTAACAATGGTTGTCCAAAAATCGTTGTATAATATACACAATGGTTTTCGTTTTGATCAACTCGTTATAGAATAATCTTTGTAACAATTGTTTATGTTATTAAACCGATGTATGAAATAGACAATGGGTTTTTCTTATCAAATTGTTGTTTGAGTAAATGTTTTACAACGCTTTTTTTAGCTAAATCGTTGTCTGTATCAAAAGCCTTGATTTTCTTTATAAACTTTATTTGTTGTCCTTAATATATAAGTGTCACACACTTCATAAAATGTTATCATATGAATCTATTATTTGGATATTTACTATAAAAATTTGTTAAACAAGAATACTTAATAAATGTTAATAATAATAATAATAATATCATTGATAGATAATACACGATCATATTTCAGATATTTTGTTCAACACGTTGTAGATATTGACATCATATATTGTATGATTGCGATCCTTGATATTTGTTTATAAGAAACGATTAGCTAGGCAAAAGTTAATAATGGTAACCTTACTAATTCCGAAGTTAAACAAACATTATATAATAACAATACTATTATTGATATAAGAACCTCAATAAAAGTGACATACCAAATATTATTAACAATAATGTTGTCATATTCAAATTACTAATTTTACATATCAATATAATATAATTTAATTATAAAGTCGTGAGTAATTTATCTTATATTAATTTTTATATATTTGAATTGCGTTTAACGCTTGTTTTGTTTATTCGATTTTATAAAATTATCATACAATGGTTTATATTTAACTAAGTGTTGTAAGTTGTAGGACTTAACAATGGTTTTGGCCCGAAAATCGTTGTATAATATACACAATGTTTTTCGTTTTGATCAACTCGTTGTAGAATAATCTTTGTAACAATCCTTTATGTTCTTAATGTAACGCCTTAGAATTTTTGACGTGTAAATTATTACCAGTATGTGAATACGATTAATTTTATTTTTATATATGTGTGTGATAATTGTTTAATAGACTCTTTGTGCTAATTAGATTAGCCTTAAATTTATTTTGTTAATAAGAATTGTTTAAAATTATTTTACATTTATTGCAAGTAATAACAATTGAGATTTTATTCTTGATATTTTTATTTAGCAGTTATGATCTTGGTATAATGTGATTTATGTGTAAGCTCATATTTAGTTATAATTATTTAATATAAAAATATTTCTTTGATATAGTCCTATAATTTTGAAATTTCTTTATGTGCAATAATTGTTACGTGCGTAAAATGTGAATTATGTGCCCGGTGAATAATTAGTTAATTGTGAAGGTCATTTCTAAATTTTATTTAAGTGCTCTGAGAATTTACTTGAGTCAGAAAATATTTATATTAGATTTGGAGTATGCTTGAATTATTTATTCAGCAGCATAAAATATTTCTTAGCATTATTTTATTTTAATTTTAAACTTGTGATTTAAATTTTATAAATCATTCATTTATTTTTAATTATTTATTTTGAGAGATGCTGCACCTTTAAAATATTTATTCACGATGAGCATTTTATTTATTTATTCAAGTAAGTTGTTAATTTCTTCTTATAACCATTTTGAGGTAAAAATGCATTTTATTTGATTATTTTCTGTAAAAGCAATTTTATTTATTTAAGCTACAAAACTTATTTGTAAAATATTATTTTACTTGGTTTAGAAGTGAGATTATGAAATTACATCATAGTCCATGTTTATGTTACTTTAGCATTCTTATTAGTTGGACAATTTTGTAATTCCATGATTTAGCTTTTAAATTATTTTTTTAGATAATATTTTCTTCCTATAAATACACTCTCCACACACTTCTAGTCAATTCTCAAGCCCACCCAACCCCTTTTCTCTCTAAATCTCTCTCGGCTATCTCTCCCTCTCCCCTTCTCTTCTTCATTTTTCCTGAAGACCCACCCCCCCTCTTTTTCTTCTTCTTTTCTTAATTCCATCTCCCACAGAGCTTGTTTCTCAACACCACTTCTATTGTGGAATAAAAAACGTGCTTGTGTATTTAATGCTAAGGTTTAATGAGCTTCGAGCTTTAATGGTTGCAATTGTGTTTCGAGACTAAATCGGTCCTCACAAGATGCCTACGTATCTCAATTCGTTATTGAGAATCAAGCCAAAGACGTAGTTCTGATTGTAGGATCAGGGTCCTTATATAGGCATCTGGAGCCTAGTATTTATGGTATGTTTGGGAGTCTTAGCGAATAAGTCTCCTTTTTGACATTGGATAAACATTGTATTTCTTGCAGGATAAGTCTTTTCCTTGTTGATAAAGGCTATGACTCATTAATTGGGATTCTGGATCCTTCTTTGACTAATTTACCATATTTTGGACTCTTTTCATGAGCTGTATATTTCCCTTATTTATTAATTACGAAATTAATAAATAATCAGGGTTTTGGGCCTTAATTACGGGGCCTTTCCAAGAAATCATTAATTATATTTCTAAAATTACTTTTCTGACCATATCATTTGCCCCCCAACTTCTAGGAAAATCTCCTCGGGGTTTTCGTAGAAGTTATAACGTGTTTTTCCTCGAATTTTTTCTATTTTTCTGGAAAAGGCAGGCAAATTGTGTTCTGGGCGTGGGTACCCCCGCCTAGGAGACGTTCTTGGTTTCCACGCCTAGAAACTATGTCTCCTGGGCGTGGGTTGTAGAGGCTTTGCCTTAAACAATTTCTTGGCGTGGGTACCCCCGCCTAGGAGACGTTCTTGGTTTCCACACCTAGAAACTATGTCTCCTAGGCGTGGGTTTTTAGAAGCTGGCTCAAAGAGTTTCTGGGCGTGGGTACCCCCGCCTAGGAGACGTTCTAGGTTGCCACGCCTAGAAACTATGTCTCCTGGGCGTGGTTTTTAGAATCTTGCCTTAAATAGTTTCTTGGCGTGGGTACCCCCGCCTAGGAGACGTTCTAGGTTTCCACGCCTAGAAACTATGTCTCTTGGGCGTGGGTTTTTAGAAGCTGGCTCAAAGAGTTTCTGGGCGTAGGTACCCCCGCCTAGGAGACGTTCTAGGTTGCCACGCCTAGAAACTATGTCTCCTGGGCATGGTTTTTAGAAGCTTGCCTTAAATAGTTTTTTGGCGTGGGTACCCCCGCCTAGGAGACGTTCTAGGTTTCCACGCCTAGAAACTATGTCTCCTGGGCGTGGGTTTATAGAAGCTGGCTCAAAGAGTTTCTGGGCGTGGGTACCCCCGCCTAGGAGACGTTCTAGGTTGCCACACCTAGAAACTATGTCTCCTAGGCGTGGGTTGTAGAGGCTTTCCCTTAAACAATTTTTTGGCGTGGGTAACCCCGCCTAGGAGACGTTCTACGTTCCCACGCCTAGAAACTATGTCTCCTGGGCGTGGGTTTTATAATGCTACCTCAAGTAGTTCCTTGGCAATGATCTGAACGCCGAAGGGATATCGGGCCTTATATTTTTCGAAACTGGGCCTTTTTCCTTTATTTGGTTAGGTTTAAACCATATCTGTTCTTTATATGCCGAATTTTCTAGATTCTTTTAGAACTTGTAATTCAAAATTTGAATTTGTTTGGGCTTCCTGCCTATCAATTTTCTAGGTGCTTCTAGAACTATGATTTCAAAATTTGAATTCGTTTGGGCTTCCCGCCTATGAATTTTCTAGGTTCTTCTAGAACTTCAATTCAAAATTTGAATTCATTTGGGCTTCCCGCCTATGAAGTTTCTAGATTCTTCTAGAACTTCAATTCAAAATTTGAATTTGTTTGGGCTTCCCGCCTATGAGAGGCCCAATGGCCTGTTGTTTGGTCCATATACCGTCTATAGATGGTTCATTTGAATGTTTTTACCGGCTGAGATCCTTATAAATTGAGTAGAGTAGAGTTTCCATTTCTCACACTTCTCTCAATCAAAGTTACTCTACCAAATTTTCTCAGAAACATTTCTTAAAAAAGCTCTGCTAGGGTTCTGCAGCGAAGCGAATTCCGGCGTTCCAACCACCGTGTATTTTTCAGTTTCAGTTTAAATCTTCATCTTCTCCCTCAAGATTTCTGGGTTCGAGCATTATTTGGAAGGATTTCAATTGCGGATTCAAGTTCATCCCAGTCCCAGCTTTCTCAGCCTTCTCGTCCTGCTAGAGCAAATCGAGGTAACCTACCTCCAAAATCTCTAGTTCATGCGAACGTTTTTTCTCTTAGAGACTTACTTTCTGATTTTGGGGATGCTTTTCCCAATCTTCTACATTTAGAGGCCCATAACATCCCTTCTAAATATAAACAAAACAGGGTTGATGATATTTCTGTTATTTTTGGTATAAAGGCCCTTTATAGGGCCGTAGCTCCTGGGCCAAACGATAGGGCCTGCTATCCTAAGCCTGGGGCCATTAGGATGTATAAAGAGACATTTTATTCTAGTTTTCGCCTTCCTCCTCACTCTTTCGTTCTTCGTTTATTAGCTGAGGTCCAAATTTGTCCCACATAACTAATGCCCACTGGGTGGAGATTCATTGACTGTTTCTTGGCCCAATGTATGAAACATAGGGTAGAGCCCAGTGTGACAGTATTCCGATATCTCTTTAACTTTGTAAATGCTCCAGATGATATAGGTTGGGTTAAGATTCAATACCGAACTTTAAACCGTAGTTGCTTTGTTTCTGGTTATTCTCCTGACTCTCTTCCCCTATGGAAAAAAGAGTGGTTTTTCATCTATTTAGATGGGGATGATTGGAACAATTATTTTTGTCCTCACTTCACAAGGGCTATTGATGGTTCTTTAATGTCCCTCAAATTAGGGGTAGACTATCTTGCGGCAATTCAAATCCTGACAAGTGATTGCCTGCATCATTGCAACCTTCTTATTTCCGAGGATAACCTTCAAGCTATGGGGCTTAGTACCCTTGAACCTCGGGGTATATAACTTTAACTTTCTTTCTTTTATTTCAACTTGTTATCATAACATGTGACAGTAACATTTGCCTTTTCTTTTTCAGCCAAAGTTGCTTTGGGCGCTATTTTCAAAAGGAGGGAGGACCACGCATCTAAAGAAGTGGTGGTGGAAGTAGAAAGACTTTCCAAATGGAAGAAGGCAGATGATGGCTCCCCAGCTGTGGAGAGGGTGCCTGCTTTTTGACCGAACGGCCTATCCTTGTTGAAGAGGATCCTAACCCACTTGTGGTTAAATGGGGTTTACTCAACAAAGATACTATAGTTGGTGATTCCAGGGCCGCAGCTGAATGGTCTAGGAATGTGGTCACTCCAAGGGATGTGGCCCACGTTGTGGAGTCCTCGGAGGATCTCCAAATCGAGCTTCTTGGGGCCTAAGCCCTTGCTTCTGTAAGTACTTTTAACTTTTGTTTATTCCTTCCTTTAGTTGTTCATTCCTTAAGTATATATACTTTTGTTTTTGTAGGCTAACACCTATCACCAAGCTGCTCTTCATAATTTGAAGACAGTTCGAGGTGAAAAGTTGATAGCCGAGAGAGATAGGGACAGGTATTTTGCCTCCTCTACCTCAAATTTTGAGAGGTTTAGAGAGGTCGAGAGGGAGTATGTGGCTGAGAAGGAGAAGGTTCGTCAGTTGGAGATCCAACTTCAAAGGGGTCGCGAGGATGTTATTTCTGAGTACAAAGCATCTAAGGAGTTTGACGACCTCCTTAATGCTGAGTATGATGCTAACTTTCCTAGCACCTTCAAGGACTGTTGGGAATCCATCATTGAGGAGCTAGGGGCGAAGATTGAAGGAGTGTCCTTGGACAAGTTTCCCGTTCCTGATTTACCCGGGACGTCCAAGGATACTAACATGGACACTGCCAATCCCTTATCTCAGCCCATTGATGATACTGAGCTCTTTCTGGATTCTGAGCCAGTTAGAGAAGAAGATTTGGGGAATGAGGAGGAGCCTCCCCAGGATGATATGGCTTAGTTTGGCCCTGCGTGGCTATTTCTTTTATTTATGTTTTATTTAAACTCACCCTTCGGGGTTTTATTTTGAACTGTAATTTAACTTTTAGTAAGTTTATCCCAGCTTTTCTTGATTTTGCATGCTTATTTAACATGTCTATCAGAATGCATTGCTCATATAATGAAAACATAAAAATATGGAATTCATAACTTTGAAAATGGGATCAACCCTTACATATCACTCAAGTTTTTAAAAACTTGGATTGGTTTTATCAAACCTCATTTCTAGTAGTGAGTCCATTCAGGAAACACTTTAAACATAGTACATTTTTAGATTTGAGGCATGCCAAGTCCTTAGCACCTCACGCCCTTCCAGGGTTTCCAACTTATAGGAGCCTCGACCAAATATGTTCTTAACGCGATAAGGTCCTTCCCAATTTGGGGCCAACTTGCCTTTCTGTCCAACTCCAGATGCCTCAATATTTCGGAGGACTAAGTCTCCTTGATGGAATAATCTCTCTTTAACCCTTAGGTTGTAATAGAAAGATGCTGGTTTCTGATGCTGAACTATCTTGGCATTTGCCTCGTCTCTAACTTCATCAATTAGATCTAAAGCTAGCCTCAAGCCTTCTTCATTTGTTTCTGGTTCAAAAGTCTCAACTCTTGGAGCCGTGTGAGTAATTTCCACCGGAACCACTGCCTCTGCTACATAAGCCAAAAGAAATGGAGTTGCTCCAGTGGTGACTTTGCAGGTAGTAGGATATGCCCAAAGTATGGGGAGCAATTCATCTACCCAAGTGTTTCTGGAGTGTTCAACTTTTTTCTTCAGTCCATCTAGGATAATTCGATTTGCAACCTCAGCTTGCCCATTTGCTTGTGGATGGGCAACATAAGTGAAGCGCAACTTGATATCATTCTCATCGCAATACTTCTTGAACTCATCAGCAAGTATGCTTGGCCAGTAAAAACCTAGACGAGTGACTTTATGAGAAAGGGCTCTGCCCCCCAAGTGCTGCCCACAAATTCCTTCATGTACTTCCTTCAGGGCCAATTCTGCCTCTTGAGGTCTCAAACATTTCAGACATGGAATGATGAAAGACTTCTTGTATAGGATTCCCTCAATCAGGGTATACCTTAGTGCTCTGACGTATAGCTTTCGTGCTTCTGAAGTGTCGTTGGGTAACCACCCAGTTTCTAGATGAGATTTGATGGGATCCATCCAACAACTGCCAACATCAATGGGTGCTACCAACTTTCCGTTGATGCTTGGGGTCTTCAAGACTTGGAAGTATACATGTAATAACCCGAATTTTTGGTAAAAATCAAAACTTTTCTTATTATGATTAAGTGCATCAGTGAATAGTGAATTTGGTGGATGAATAGTGATTTTGAGGGTTAAGAAAATTTTTCATGCCACATATGTACGAGACGTAGTGTGGATATTCCGAAGTCATATTAGTGATCTACGAAGTAAATAAGTGTATGTAAAGATGATCGGAATTCAGAAAATCCAAACTTTATTGTTATGGAATATTTGACCGGGTAGTGAAGAGCATATCGATGAGATCAAGAGAGTGATTTATTTAAATTGAGAATCCAAGGATTTTATATTTTATTATTTTATTAAAGTCGATTTAAGGATTCGATTGTTGGAGTGAATAGTGAATAGTTACTATTCACTGCGAGAATCACGTAGAGTTTTATTCGCTCCTTTTTAGGAAATATTTTCGAATCGTTTCAAGAGGAACAACAAGGATGAATAGTAACTTTGATGAATAGTGATCCGACACGAGAACCCTATGAATGTGGATTTTTTTGAGGGATAATAATATTTAAGGAATTAAGGATTCGTCGGAACAAAAGAATGGTAGATTCAGGATTTAAGATGATTAAAGCGGTCTAAGACGGTCCAAAGTGAATAGTAAAATTTTCGGGCTCTGAATGGAATGAAACTTCAAAGGCAACCTTGTTTTAATAATTAATAAACAAATGTGAAGTCGGAAATTGGATACGAGGTAAAGAACTCGATAAAGTTAGAGGAAAACGAAACAAACGAGTAAACGAAATGCTTATGTCACCAAAGAGGAAGCTTCTTGTGAAAGCCACATTAAAGCAAGGGGCAAGCTAGTCTTTTACACTAAAGGACCAGCCATTAAGTGTGTAGAAGAAGCCAAGACTTTGACTTAAGATATTTTGCAAAGACAAGGAGAAAAGAAGCAAAATTCTCTCCTTGAAAAAGAAAACCCGAGAGGAAATGAGGATGAAAATGGTGGAGAAAGAATTGATCATAACTTGAGTTTCCCTTGGCGGTTTTTGGCGTTCCACCACTCAAATCGAAGCTCTCGAGAAACCCGACGTAACCATGGTAAGCACTCTCCTCACCCTTGTCATTTAGCCAGTCGATTTTAGTGATTAAGGAAGATGATGAATAGTAACTTCTTGGTTTTTAATTTTTGTTTCCATGAGATTAAGTTTTATAAGGATCATCCAAGCAATCCCAAGCCTAGTTAAGCCATTGTTGACCCTTGTGAAGCTTCAAAGAAGGTATATTACCTCTGCCCTCTTCATATGTATGAGTTTTCATGCATGGATTTAAAGATATAGTCCTTTTACATGTGTTAATGGTGAATAAATGTATTAAGTGGATTTAATGGTTAATTTTGGATGGATGGTGTAACAGCCCCAAATCCGGGGTCAGGGATTTAGAGTAGTCACAATCCACTTACTTCTTGCCTTGCCTGTTTTACTCGCAATACACAATTCACCTGCTTATGACCCCACAATGTATATAACTCTCTCTCTCTCACACACACACACAGGTTAGAGTCTCAGAAACGACACAATTACAACCATTGCGGAATAAATAATCTTTATTACAATACCTAAATGTCTTTTGAATTTGCTACTGATACAACTCCTAAGTAATGGTACATTACCAACTTAGCCTTGTAATACTCACCACCCTCTCATACCATTCATATCTATACATTAGATGAATACCAAAAGCTCCAGCTTGATCTGACTGGGTCACACTACTCCCAGGATCACTGCTAGAAACTGCTCATGAGAATGCCTTGCGCTTACCACTTGCCTGAGGGATGTGCACCGAATCCTTGGTATCCTACTTCGCTGCTATATAATATTTATAAAACAATAGCAAGGGTGAGCGATAGTTCAGCAAGGTAATAAAAGTATGGCATAATCCTGCCTTTAACTCAACCCAAAATAAAGCGGGTATAAGACAATAATTTGTCAAAATATCTCGATACTGAAATTATTCCCTCATCGGAATGTATTCTAAAAACAGTACCATTGTTGTATTTCAAATATCATTTCATAATATTTCTGCAAACTTTTGCTATATTATGAACAAAGTTCTAGTATAATATAAAAGATGAGGTTTCAAAGTAAACCAATATAACCTTTCCAAAAAAATATCTGCTATGTAAGAAGAATACCAATATATAACTTAAAAGATGAAGTTATAAGGAAAATTCAATATAAGGTTTCCGTAATCCAAAATCCACTTATGCATATATAATCTGAGTAAGGTTTTATCAGAGTCATAACTCATAAAATAAAAGACGAATTTGCAAGGATTCATTGTAACTTCATTTTTGAACACTTTTCAACCCCCTGCCAACATGATCGGTAAACCTGTACCACGGGTGTCATCCTTAGTCCCTTTCAATACATGTTGCAGAAACTTCATGCCAACATGATCGGTAAACCTGTACCAAGGATGTCATCCGTAGTCCCTTTCAATACATGTTGCAGAATTATCCATAATTGGATGATGAACTAATACCGGAGTTGCTACCGCGCCCGTTGTCCCAACCTTACTATGATCAGTAGCAGGTCGAACAACAAAAATATGTTTTCTACATGTAGATGGAATCACGACAGCCTGACATTGTCTACCGCCTTTCCGGATCTCCCGGCCCATTTGGGGCAATAAAATGGATGGGTCGGCGCAACTGGACCTCTTACACCACTCCTAGTTCAGATGAAATCCATGACTCTGAAACGTAAAGATCGTCCTCCTTTCCCCAAGTGTAATACTTGTTGATACGACTCCACTAAGTAGTTATATCTAGGTTGGAAAGGAAGATTCTCCAATATTTCCCAAGCTATTTCTTGTTAATGGATATCGACTTGTTCCATCAATTTACTCCTCGATCGTTGAGGTAGTAACACAACATTTGACTTGCAGCAATTAAATTGCTCCGATAAAATATCTATCCCCTGACAGTTTTTGAGTTGAGAATTTAAAAATGAGTAGCAGTCACTTAAATCAGGTTTCCCATATTTTTGATAGTTGAGGGAGCATTTAAATCCTCTTAAAAGATAGATTTAAATGGAAAAATGGTGTTTTAGGAACCTCTTTTTGATTTAAAATAATTAATAAGACAGCTTAGAATATCCTTCATAATTATTGAAGGTCGAGGATAAACTTTAAATAATATTACTCATTTTAAAACGTGTTAAAAGTACTTAACAAATAATCGAATAATATTCATTAAGTAAATAGACTTTAAATGAATATTCAAAAATAATATTCATTCAATAAGTAGTGATTAAATGAATATTCAAAATAATAATCATTAAATAAATAAACCTTGAATGAATATTCAAACTAATATTCATTAAATAAATAATGATTAAATGAATATTCAAAATAATATTCATTAAATAAATAAGGATTAAATGAATATTCCAAAAATAATATTCATTAAATAAATAATGATTAAGTGAATATTCAAAATAATATTCATTAAATAAATAAACCTTGAATGAATATTTAAAATAATATTCATTAAATAAATAAACCTTGAATGAATATTTAAAATAATATTCATTAAATAAATAAACACTGAATAATAATTACCCGATATCTTTATCAGAAAATAATCTTAAAGCAAGTATCACAATATACTTTCGAAAATAGTTATGCCTTCCATTAGCATATATAACTGAAATAGTATTCAAATAGTATTTCTCGACTGAGATAATACTCAAAAAACATTCCTTGAAAGATATAGTAAGCAAATATCATTCTCTGAATGATATCACACTCGAATAACAATCCTCAAAATACATAGTATTCTGTCGATGGTATTCCTCCGGGTTTCCACGGCTATCTACATATCTCAAAATACTGACTCCCGATTTAGAGTCGAAAACAATGAATATGCTCTTATATTTAGAGCTACCAGGTAAACCGGCTCATAACTACTTAACTCAAAAGATTTACCTGGTAGCTCTTTTGAGTTAAGTAGTTATGAACCGGTTTACCTGGTAGCTCTAAATATAAGAGCATATTCATTGTTTTCGACTCTAAATCGGGAGTCGATATTTTGAGATATGTATATAGCCGTGGAAACCCGGAGGGATTCCATCGGCAGAATACTATGTATTTTGAGGATTGTTATTTGAGTATGATATCATTCGAGGAATGATATTTGCTTACTATATCTTTCAAGGAATGTTATTTGAGTATTATTTCAGTCGAGAAATACTATTTGAATACTATTTCAGTTATATATGCTAATGGAAGGCATAACTGTTTTCGAAAGTATATTGTGATACTTGCTTTATGATTTGATTATGGGCTTCTAAGCTAGATATGAGATATTAGTTAGAATCCAGGTTTTTATAAATGCCCTAGGTAAAGGGCGTATGATTTTATTCTTTAGGCCGGAAGTAGTTATATTTTCGGTATATGTTAAAGATTATTTTTCCGATAAAGATATCACGTAACTGTTATTCGATGATTATTTATTTAATGAATATTATTTTGAATATTCATTTAATCCTTAATTATTTAATGAATATTATTTTGAATATTCATTTAATCCTTATTTATTTAATGAATATTATTTTGAATATTCATTCAATCATTATTTATTTAATGAATATTATTTTTGAATATTCGTTTAAGGTTTATTTATTTAATAAATATTATTCGATTATTTATTAAATACTTTTAACACGTTTTAAAATAAGTTATATTATTTAAAGTTTATCCTCGACCTTCAAGAACTATGAAGGATATTCTAAGATGTATTATTAATTATTTTAAATCAAGGGGAGGTTCCCAAACACTGTTTTTCCATTTAAATCTATCTTTTAAGAGGATTTAAATACTCGCTCAACTACCAAAAATATAGGAAACCTGATTTAAGTGACTGCTACTCATTTTAAACTCTCAACTCAAAACTGTCAGGGGACAGATATTTTCTCTGAGCAATTTAATTGCGGCAAGTCAAATGTTGTGTTACTACCTCAACGATCGAGGAGTAAATTGATGGAACAAGTCGATATCCATTAACAAGCAATAGCTTGGGAAATATTGGAGAATCTTCCTTTCCAACCTAGATATAACTACTTAGTGGAGACCTATCAACAAGTATTACACTTGGGGAAAGGAGGACGATCTTTACGTTTCAGAGTCATGGATTTCATCCGAACTAGGAGCGGTATAAGAGGTCGAGTCGCGCTGACCCATCATTTTTATTGCCCCAAATGGGCCGGGAGATCCAGAAAGGCGGTAGACAATGTCAGGCTGTCGTGTTCTTCCATCTACATGTAGAAAACATTTTTAGTTGTACGACCTGCTACTGATCATAGTGAGGTTGGGACAACTGGCGCGGTGATTACTCCAGTATTGGTTCATCATCCAATTATGGATAATTCTGCAACATGTATTGAAAGGGACTAAGGATAACACCCTTGGTTCAGGTTTACCGATCATGTTGGCAGGGATTTGAAAAATATTCAAAAATGAAGTTACAATAAATCCTTGCAACTTCATCTTTTATTTTATGAGTTATGACTCTGATAAAACCTTACTCAGATTATATAAGTGGATTTTAGGTTACGGAACATTATATGAAATTTTCCTCGTAACTTCATCTTTTATATCATATGACTCTATGGATACCTTACATAACATGAGTTATGGTAGGGGAGTTGTTTATACCGAATCACCTTATAACTTCATCTTTTAAGTTATATGTTGATATTCTACTTACATAGCAGATATTTTTCGGAAAGGTTATATTGGTTTACTTTGAAACCTCATCTTTTATATTATACTAGAACTTTGTTCATAATATAGCAAAAGTTTGCAGAAATATTATGAAAATGATATTTGAAATACAACAATGGTACTGTTTTTGGAATACATTCCGATAAGGAAATAATTTCAGTATCGAGATATTTTGACAAAGTATTGTCTTATACCCGCTTTATTCTGGGTTGAGTTAAAGGCAGGATTATGCCATACTTTAATTACCTTGCTGAGCTATCACTCACTCTTGCTATTGTTTTATAAATATTATATAGCAGCGAAGTAGGATACCAAGGATTCGGCGCACATCCCTCAGGCGAGTGGTAAGCGCAAGGCATTCTCATGAGCAGTTTCTAGCAGTGATCCTGGGAGTAGTGTGAACCAGTCAGATCAAGCTGGAGCTTTTGGTATTCATCTAATGTATAGATATGAATGGTATGAGAGGGTGGCGAGTATTACAAGGCTAAGTTGGTAATGTACCATTACTTAGGAGTTGTATCAGTAGCAAATTCAAAAGACATTTGGGTATTGTAATAAAGATTATTTATTCCACAATGGTTGTATTTGTGTCGTTTCTGAGACTCTAACCTGTGTGTGTGTGTGTGAGAGAGAGATATATACATTGTGGGGTCATAAGCAGATGAATTGTATCTATTGTGAGTAAAGCAGGCAAGGCAAGAAGTAAGTGGATCGTGACTACTCTAAATCCCTGACCCCGGATTTGGGGCTGTTACAGAAATGGTATCAGAGCGTTAGGTTACAGTCCTCAGAAACGATAGGAGATCGAGTCTTACAATACCCTTAATAATGATAAGAACATCTAGAGCTCTGATTGAGTTCGTAGTCGAGTTAAAGGACATGACCCTGACTGTTTAAGATGAGACCCGAGAGGGGACTTCTTCTGGGAAACCGTACTTAGGACTTCATGGTTAGTCACCTCGATTCGTATGAGTTATAGATTGATGGGATTCTGAGATACCAGACCCTGAGGCCTTCGAGTAGGCAGTTGATGATGCGTTCCTTGAAATGGACGGAGACCCGATACGGGAAGATCTATAGGAGGATCTAGAGGAAGACCCCATAGTGGGTCAAGGAAAGAATCTTGTAGAGAACGTGTTGATTGATAAAGATGTGGTATGTTACTTGAGGTCGTATAATAGGACCGGACGAACCTTCAGAGGTCAAATAAGTCCCGATACGAGAGTTTAGAATCGTTATGATTCAACAAGAGATATGACGAAGAAATGGGGAAGGGTCTCCAAAGCAGAAGAGGTAGAGGCAGAATAGCCAATACCGGTGGAATGATTCGATTTGGGCGAGACCCGTTACTCGTAGTCTGTTGCAGTGCCTAGGGAGGCAGCATGCGTAAGAACGAAGATGTTCAAACTTCATCTATGATTAAGGGTACTTAGTTACCTTAACTAGTAGAGGCACTACCTTATTTATGGGGTTTAACTCCCCACGATCAGCGATTCCACCAAGGAAGGTGTTTACTACGGTATTGAGGCATTTTATTACCTCGAACAAGATTTTTTATGTACGTACTACGCAAGGTGTCATTGTGACACGAGTGCGCCAAAATGAGATATATTTAAAGAATCAAGACGGACTAAGAAAGTCTGGGAAAGACTTAAATAAAAAGGCTGTTATGCCACAAGTGTTAAGCTTATGTAGCATCCGGGATCGATACAAGAAAGGAAATGTTTGGTATGAAAACGGTTATAATAGTAATTGGGTTTAAGCCTGTAGATTCTAACGATCTTCCGGAGTACCGCCCAGTTGACATATGGAATTCGTCATTGCTATGGGCGACACCGGTATCGAAGTCCTCTTACGATAGAACGCTTGCTTGAGATGCCTGCGCCGAGTTGTATAGAACTCCCTGCGATTGCAAATGTTGATGGTTGAATTCTTAACGACTATTATAAGTTAGCAATGACGTAAGTATCGAACACCTTAGGGTGCGTGGAAAAGAAAAGCTTTGGAATTGAACGATTATCCATTAGAGGAGCCGACATAAAAGGCATCCGTAGAGACCTTGGTAGTACCCTCCCCATTTGCAAATTATGTGGGGTACCTCCCCAATCTATGATCTATCTTGACCTCTCCCCAAGAAAGAATTCTGATAAAGGGTATATTCCCTCTTCGAAGTTATTTTATAACACTTGTGTTAAATCATATTTAATTTCAATTGTGTTAGAGGCTGTCACGATGCCTACTTTCAGGTTTTCGAAGCCCTGTCAAATGATGTTATTCAAGCTTCCACTTTTCTTCAAATAATGAATAACCCTATGATGATACCTCACCACTTGCTTGTTAAGTACCAGTATCTTTTTGGTTATTCTTTTCTTTGGAAACCGCACCTTTGGAATCTGTTCAATTTTAATCCAAGGTGTTCCTTTGATAAATATTGTCGAAAGGCGATAATCATTAAATTGATCTCGAATTGCTTTCATACTTTTCAACTTCCACTGAGACGAACAACCCTATACTTATAGGGGCTACAAGGACTATCTGTCTATGTGATAGAAGTCTGATGGGACGCCATCACTTGTGAGTTGTGAAATACAAGAAGGCTAATTACCTTTAGTAATGTGTCAATCGAGGCACACAACGTTGAGTTCTTATGATCATGTTGATCTCTCGGTAAATTCTCTTACCTCCAATAAGGTTACCTTAAAACTCATAACCTTATGATCACCAGTGTGTGACGTTTTCCTTGATATGGGAGCTATCTTTTCAAGGCCCCATAATTTTTGTTATCCTCATTGAATTCCAAGGGGAGGCCAACCAGGTCAAATAAGTCAAAATTCGCTGATAGGAATTAGATTCGCAACGAAATCACCTATGACAGGAGCGAATCCCTAAGACGAATAGAATATTAGTGACATATCAATGAAATTGGTTTATTCTCCCAAGGATATTATGATAATGCAAAGCGTGTCAATCGATATATGTGAAAGGAATAGCGATGTGCCGTGAACTCCAGTGACAACGGTGTTAGATTGACGCCCTATAGTGGAATTGAGATTTTGGAGGAGGTGTTTACGAATGGACACTACCTCTGGGTTAGCAAGATAAGTATTGGCGATGGAGTCAGAGGGAGCTGGTATTGTGACTTGGGAGAGGTGCAGCATGTTGTTTTTAGAGAAATAATTTTCGGAAATATATAGAGACCCAGATGAAAATAAAAGTTAAAGAGTTAAAACAAGAAACCATGAATGTGACCGAGTATGAGGCCAAGTTTTCTGAATTATCAAGGTTTGTTCTGGAGTTTGTGAACACAGAAGAAAAGAAAGCCAATAGGTTTCAACCAGGGCTACCTCCAACAAGCAGCCCACTGTTAGGACCTTTAAATAGCAGGTACCCTTCTATATTATGTAGACAGAGCTAATGTATCGTTGTATATCAAGAAGTTGCATGGCAATTAAACCTTAAGGCCGAGCCGCTAAGGGAATAATTACAAGTAGAAATAGTCAATCGAGGGATTTTCCCATAAGACTGGTACATCCAGGTTGTGAACTAGAAATATGAGGTCGACACTTTTGATAGACCTGATTCCTTTCAAGTCGGGAGAAGTTGATATTATAATAAGGATGGGTTGGTTGACACCCAATGGAGCCCAGACTGATTGTAAGGGAGAGAGAGTAATAAATAAATGATGGAGACAGATTCAGAGATTCTTGAATATAGTTCAGACTAAGAAACTATTACGCCAGAGATACTAGGCTTAATTAGCTCTTATGGTTGACGCCAAGAAAAAAGACACCAAGTATAAAGGAAACTACAGTGGTTTTGGGAGGCTGTACAAGATCTTAATGCGCTACCAAATATCAATTGGGATGACATGAGAATGAATAACGAGTATTCAGGTTATAGTGCCGCATCTCCTGTTAGCCTCAGTGGGAATGAAAGAGTTAGCGACTCAGTTACAAGAATTGTTGGGCAAGAATATGATAAGACCCAGTGTACCACCGTGGAGAGCCCGGTGTTGTTGTAAGAGAGAAAAATGTTAGCACAAGATTATGCATCGAACCTCGAGAGTTGAATGAGTTCGACATGGAGAATAGGTACCCTCGTAAATGATTGTTTGATCAGCGGAAGAACACGGTGTATTTCCAAATTTATTTAAGAACTGGATATCACCAGTTGGAAGTTAAATCCGAGGATATACCCAAGACTGCGATTCGTACTAGGAATAGACACTTCGAGTTTTCAGCGAGGTTATTTTGGGTTGACTAATGCACCCACAAATTTTTATGGAATGTAATGAATTGGCTTTGAGTTACTCGTGATAGTAGGTAACATGAGATGGAGAAATGGCTAGAATTGACCTAGGATTATGACTGTGAGATACACTACCATCCGGGGAAGGCCAATGTGGTGGCCGATACCCTTAATTAAAATGAGACAGAGATGGATTCCAAATGATCGGGAATTAAAAGATGAGATTTTACACAAAACCCAAGTTAGTCCAACAAACTAGAAAGACAAAAGATTTCACCAACAAGCGGCTAGTGACAGCCAAGACAGACAGAGAAAGTATGCGGACTAAGCCCGCGGGTATAGAGATAGTACTGCTATTGATAAGCTAAATGGCATGTTGATGAATGACAAACAAGTTTATATTGGTGTATTTTCGGTACAAATAAGATAGAGAATATGAGGTGAAAGATTCGTGATGCTAAGAGATATCCTCACGGAAGGGATTAATGAGATTTGGAAAGAAAGGGAAGTTGAGCCCGAGATTCATTGGGCCATCTGAGATTTTAAAATGCGTCATGAAGGTTGTAATAACCCCAAATTTTGGACTTAGTTAAAAAAAATTTGATGAATAGTAAATTTCTAAACCGAAAAAGATTTTCAGACCACCCTATGTACGAGTCAGGATAATGAACTTTCGAAGTCGTATTAGTGATCTACGGAGTAAATAAGTGTATGCAAAGACGATCGGAATTCAGAAATTCTAAATTTTATTTTGGTGTAGTATTTGACCGGGCAGTGAATTATATATTATTATATTCAAGAAATGAGATATTAAATTTGAGGATTTGAGGATTTAATATTTTGGAATTTTATTATATTTGATTTGAGAATATTCGAAGAAACGCGAGAACATTTTCTAAGAACAAGGAATAAAGAGGGAATAGATAAGGGATGTTGGAGTTAATATTGATTTAAGGGATTGTGCCACAGTGGAGTAATAAAATGCAACATATAAGCTGTAACGTATTGATTTTATTAAAAGGACACAAAGACGATCCAATTTGTGGAAGAAGAAAAACCAAGGTGTCATGCATGAAAGTCAACCAGAAAGCTAATGGTGTATTTGCAACATTGGCAAAAATGGAGTTGTTTGATGAGAGGCCAACACTTGGACTAATGAGAGAGCAACAAGTGGATCAATGGGTGGTTAACAACACAAAATAAAAGATGCATCCAAGTTGAAAAACAAAACAAAAGTAAGATGAGCAAAAGCTCTCCAATCTGCCAAACAAGAGCACAACTAAAAGAAAAATTCATATCTCCACTTCTATCCATCCATAAATCACCAAAGTTTTACCGTAGCTTCTCCACTCCATGGGTAAGGTTCGTTCAAAATTTCCTGGCAAACAAAGGGGTGTAGCCTAGTCAAATCCCTTCCCCAAGTTGAAGATTCCAATCTGCCCTGTTCCTGGCAGTTTCTGCCATCGATCTTAAAACGCCCATAAGTAGAGCTTCAAGCATTACCTGGTGATTATATAGTACTCAAAAGAAAGCCCTTGAAGATCAGAAGGTGTGGTAAAAGATTTGAGAACGAAACTCGTATTTTTCGATTTTATATGATTTTTACAATATGGTGTGTTCTAGGATGATTAGTTACTAACTTAGTTTTCATATTTTGTTTCTTGATGGTTTGGCTTCCAAAGGATGTTCTAAGCAAGGTTTAAGAGTTGTAAAGTCTTTAGAGCACTTCTAAGCTTCAAGCCAAGGTATAAATCTTTGAAAACCCCTTTGATGAATATTGTGTTTTAATGGAGTTTTGATTTGGTATGTATGTTTAGAGGCATGAATCTTGTGTGATTGTTATGAAAATGGAAAAATAAGTATTGTAGCTCCAAGACCTGTTGAGGCAGTGAGGAAGATGATGAATGGTGTATATGAGTCTTGGGTGTTGGTTGAATGCTTATTTGGGTTCGTTAAAAATTGGATTATTCGATTTTAAGCCGTCGTAATGCCCGATTTTTGATAACTCTAAAAACTGCCTGGAATCCGAAAACCTAACTGTCTCTTTTGGTTCAATGATGAACATGAGTGTGTAGAGCTTTGTTTCTAGTTTACGTGAGCGCAATAATCATGTCATTACGATTTACGGTTTAGGAGAAACATGTGTTTTAGTGTAAGGCGTTCGTAAAACCAAACCGTGCCACTTAGTCAACTTTGAGGCTATGATCGAACCACTTAGAGGTCATAATAAAATGTGAAACTTTGTGATAACATGATAGGTATGTTTAGGAAGACCCTCGAAAAGATTTCGTGCTAAAAGGATTAAATCTCAATTTTATAAAAATGCGTGAGCGAGCATGCTCGAGTAGAAGTTCTTAAGGAGTTAACTTGAAAATGGACTTTGTACTTGAGATAGTATATACTTAGTATGGTGAAAGCGTCTAAGTTATTAATCTTGAACCTTGTGTTGATTCTAGATTACTGGACCAACCTGAGACTTATTGCTACTTCGGGATTTCCAGGCAAGTTTACTAAAACCTTACTCTATTGTTCAGAGTAGGTATATTTTTAAATGTATAATACTTGGTTATTCAAATGTTTATGTGTACTCTTTGTTCCAAGTATCGTGCAAGTTTCTAAATCTATACTTTGAAGTATTGACCATATATTACTGTTTTTGCCATGTATAAAATTTGACAGTTTTGCGATATATCTTATTTCTTGTTGAAATAGATTTGACCTTTGGATTATATAAAATCTTTTGAGTTAAGTAGTTATGAACCGGTTTACCTGGTAGCTCTAAATATAAGAGCATATTCATTGTTTTCGACTCTAAATCGGGAGTCGGTATTTTGAGATATGTAGATAGCCGTGAAAACCCGGAGGGATTCCATCGGCAGAATACTATGTATTATGAGGATTGTTATTTGAGTATGATATCATTCGAGGAATGATATTTGCTTACTGTTAGGTCCAAAGTATCGTAGAAGGGGGGGTTGAATACGATACTCACAAATAATTCAATTTCGTTCGCGGATTAATCTTTCAGTTCTATAACGAAATCAAACACACCAAACCAAATCAAGTTTCGGGGAATATATCTTTTTATAAATATAAACCTCGAAGGGTGCTACAATTTCTAATCCGTAGATTAGCTTCAATGAGTTCTAGGTTATTCACAATCAATACATTGATAGAGTTCCAGCAGAATTAATGTTCTTAGTATTTTCTCTCTGGATTTTCCTCTCTCTCCGTAATTGCTTTTGTGTGAATGAACCTGACTGAAGAAGACACACTTCCTCTGTTGTAATTGTAGTCTTAGTTTTTAGAAAACTATCGAACCTTAATTGTTAAAACAATCTTGGCCGTCCAATTCTCATCAAACTGACAAACAAAGAAAACTTTTCACCCACTTTCTAATTAAGAAAACTATCGAACATTTTCTTTTGTTTATCTTTATGTCACCTTCGATGGTTTTCTTAAAAGAAAAACCATCGAACTCTTTTCCTTGTCCTTGACCTTTTAGAAAATCCATTCAGCTCCAGGGTGTTTCAGTTTTAGACTGTATCAATTTCTTCTGAGACGATAAAACAACTTGATCTTTTAGTGCCGTCACCTAGTGCGACTGGTCTGGTTCACAGATGAATAACACTTGATCAATTCTTCTTTTATGTCTTCAATTCAATCCTGCTGATAAGTCCCTTGTCGTTATGGTTGCTTCGTTTAAATCACTGGAATCCCGTGGCACTTAACCCTAAATCATTCACATACTTCTGTCGTCTTGAAAGTCTTGTTTCTTTTGCTGTCACTGAGGCTTGAACATTTTCATGAACTTCTTTCCGTGACCTGTTTACGGACTTCAAGAATACATAACGTATTTTGATTTTTTGAGTTTACCTTTTCTTCTTTGATTCTGGATTCCTGTGCTTCTGTTAATATTATTGTCTGTCTTGTCCTTTGTTGAGTTGTAGTTATCTCTTTTACATCTTATGTTACATTATGCTTTACAATCTCCCCCTATTTGATTGGATAGAGTTCGACAAGCAAATACTTCGAGGATAACTCAAATAACTAAGGAAACATGAAACTAATTAAAGTAAGACATCGTAATAATATTAAATGCATTCTGGATCAGATATATATACATTTCCAGATTTCATAAACAAAAAACAATAAAACTTTTCACATTGAAGTTGCTCCTCTTGTCTGAGCTGATAGTTCTGTTGTTCTTTGCTTCAATCTTCAGTCCATTCCAATCTCACCTTCTTCAATCATTGGATCATAGTTAGCAGCTTGATAATCAATCATTGATAGATAGTGCAGTGGTTCTCCAGGTTTAAGGATTGCTCCTTGGATGTGTCTTCCAATATATTCAACCTCTTGACCCACTCCAGCCCATAACCATGCAATGTTAACATCTTTCTTGTTTAGCTTTGGCATGTTTGGCAGTCTGGTATGCACTTCCAATCCTCTTTCCACTCTTTTCCTATAGTAAGGAACATTCTCCATTAGAAATCTTCTAAGAGTGTCTGCTGCTTTGTCCTTCTCCGTTGATGTGAATCCAGTGGATCTAAGATACTTCTCAACTGAGATTAGATAATTGCTTGGGTAGTCCCTCAGTTTGTCCTCAGCCAAGTAGCAGATTCTGAACAAGTCATTCGTCATGAATCTAACCATTGGAGGATCTTCAGTAATCTCTGGACCGACTTTCATCAAGATCTCCTTAACATGCTCACGGAGCAGTTCATTTAATCTTGTAGTTCTTTGAATCTTGATGAGTATCACCTGCAGTTCTTCCTCAAAACTGCTTGGTGTCTTTCTCTCTCAGCTTGCCTGGGCTTTCACCATCTCCAAGGCAGCTTCTTCTTCCAGTGATAGAGAATTTGCTTCTTCTTCCATATCATCATCCAAGATAGGATGTTCTATTGGCTCTGGATAATATGGCTCATGCTCCTCCTGTAGTGGTTGCTCTTGCATGATCTCAAATTCCTCCTCACTTTTTTTCTTCTTGCACAATGTCTTCAATCCAGTACTGTCTAACTGGAATAGCTTCATTGGTTTCCCAAACTCCCCATCCAGTTGTTTGCCAACCTTCATTAGTCACTTCATTTGTTTCCCCTTCTCCAACTATCTCCCCCTTAGTTGAGGAATCCTCGATGAAGTTATCCTCATTGTAAAAGGTAGTAGAAGGATCAGGTTGTTGCTGTGAAGGTCCGGGTTGTTGGTTCCTCAACATATTCCATAATCTTCTTGAGGGTGGATTGAACATGTACCTCCAGGTAATAGCAAATCTTCAATATTTGGAAGGGTTAGGGTGTCACTCCTCACGTTTGGCTCTGGGTGTACACTCAACGTTTCTGTCGGTGTTTGAATCATTTTTCCTTTCCCACTCAGGCCAGGTGTAAGTGTTTTTGTTTCACTCAAATCCTTTGTGCTGATTGTACCTACAGAAGAAAACACCGTAGCCGTCCTTAAGGAGGTCACCGGTGGTGCAATGGGGCTTCGCAAGTCCCCGTCCTTGGTTAAACCAAGTTGCTGATCATCCTTAGATGATATATCCTTTGTAGGATCTAGAGTTTGAATCTCTAGGGGGTTCGAAACAGGCTCTTTTAACAGCAGAGATCCCGAATCTTCCCCGATAGTCTGTGAAGACTTTACCTCAGTTGACTCCTCAATAGTAATTGATTCATTGTCAACGAGTTGCCGATCTGCACCTACGTCAGACCCTTTACCCGCAGGATCCAGATATGTTCCATCTGGGGAGGTAGACAATGACCCTTTAGATTGTGCATTTAGGTCAAAGCCTTCTCTCGACGTCTGTGAAGACCCTTGGTTCTTAGAACCTTCAACCAGTGAACCTGACCGTAATATGGTCGGAACACCAGTTGCTTCCGTCAATTCTTCCTTACTTGATTGAGCTATTGGTTCAGATATAGCTTTCGTTAGCGTAGCCCAATCAGCATCAGAAAAATCAATAAAGGGCGCTTTGGATGAAAGAAATGAAGTATCAACAGTTGCCTCGGTTTCTGTTCGTCTCCTTTTAGAGGAAGGCAGAGCTGCTGTTGAAGGGTGTATCTCCTTATGTGGTGCTGCTAAGGCACTATCTCCCTCTACACTCACGGATGTCTGAATATTGGGTATAGGACGAGAAGGAGGCTCGTTTATTGTTTCATTTGGCTCTTCCAAAGGCTCTTCGACCGTGGTTAGAGGTTGTGGGTTTGCAACCTCCTGGTCTGGAATGGCCACTGAGGGCTCTGGATCAACATCCGTAGGTTGTGGTTCAGGAGCCAGTTCAGGTTCAGGAATGTTACCTTGATTTACCTGTTCCCCTGGGGGTAGAAGTGGTAGGGGCACCGTTCTTAGATATTCAGTGAGAACAGTGGGTACCCCTGGAAGATAGTTGTTCTTCCTTATCAGAGCGGTTATGGCATTGCTCTTCATCTTCATACACTCCTGGTCTCCTCGCCTTCGAATGTCTTTGTTGTTTAATACAAAAACTATCGAACACCTTTTGTTGAAAAACTATCGAGAATTAAAATAAAGGAAAAATTAATTCTCTCCGATAGATTTTCTTTTTGTTTAAAAAACCATCGAGAATTTAGATAAAGACTAATGAAATTCAATTCGATGCTTTTTCAAATTTTCTTCAAAAACTATCGAGAATTGTTTTCGATAGATTTTCTTTTCCTTTTCAAAAACTATCGAATATTAAATTCGATAGATTTATCTATGTACTTGAAAAACTATCGAATTTCCTAAATTCGATATTTTTTGCTTCTGTCTTCATTTTAAAACCTGTTCATGTTTTAAAAATCAGAATTTTTATTTCCTGCCTAGTTTTAATTCTAATAAATATTTTCAAATTTACCAAAATCAATTCTTAACAGAAAATTCACAATTTTCTCAGAATAAAATCAATTAAATATCATTGAGTGATATTAACCAATTAAAATCTAATCAATTATGCTGCATTAATCTACAATGTTAAAAACAAAGCAAATTAATTCAAATTAAATAGATGCTAGAATATTTAGAACAAATATTAGCACCTAAATAATTTTTAGAATTAATAACCAATTAAATTCCAGAAGATATATCATCCATAATTATGACATAAAATTAGTACAAAAATCCTAACTACGAGAATTGCTCCAGAAAATAAATTCACGAGTCCTAAGGATATAGCAATTCTTAAACTCATGTATTCACCAGGACTCTCTGCAGTTACTGACTTCTAATCAAAATCAATTAGAAAGATTTAACATCCCAAGTTCACCAACCAGCTTATTGAAAGTGGATTCATCAAGCAGTTTAGTAAAGATGTATGCAATTTGATCCTCTGTGGGTACAAAATGTAACTCCACAGTTCCATTCATGACATGCTCTCGGATAAAATGATACCTGATGTCGATGTGCTTCGTCCTCGAGTGTTGCACTGGGTTGTTTGAGATTGCTATGGCACTTGTGTTGTCTCAAAATATTGGAATCTTTGTCAACAAAAGTCCATAGTCACGGAGTTGGTTTCTCATCCACAAGATCCGAGCACAACAGGAAACTGAATGCTGCTTCTTGCTATACCAGGAAACTAATCTTCTTCCAAGAAACTGACAGCTTCCTGAAGTACTCTTCCGATCAATCTTACAACCCGCAAAATCAGAGTCTGTGTATCCAATAAGATCAAATCCTGTATCTTTAGGGTACCAAATTCCAAGATTTGGGGTCCCCTTAAGATATCTAAATATTCGCTTAACAGCTATTAGATGAGATTCTTTAGGATCAGACTGAAATCTAGCACACAAGCATGTTGCAAACATTATATCTGGTCTACTTGCAGTGAGATAAAGTAATGAGCCTATCATACCTCTGTAGCCTGTGATGTCAACCTTCTTACCAGTTTCATCCTGATCAAGCTTAGTGGCAGTTGGCATAGGAGTCTTTGCTGTAGATGAGTCTTCCATTTGATACTTCTTCAGAAGATCTTTGATGTACTTGGACTGACAAATGAATATACCATCTTGTTTTTGGTATACTTGCAGTCCAAGAAAGAATGACAATTCACCCATCATGCTCATTTCATAACGACTCTGCATTAACTTAGCGAATCTCTTGCATAGATCATCATTAGTAGAACCAAATATTATGTCATCAACATATACTTGCACCAATATCAAATCATTTTTATGCTTTTTGACAAAGAGATTTTGTCTACAACACCTCTTGTAAAATCATTTTCAAGTAAGAATTTAGAGAGAGTGTCATACCATGTCCTTGGAGCTTGTTTGAGTCCGTAGAGAGCTTTGAATAGAAAGTACACAAAGTCTGCCAGTTTTGAATCCTCAAAACCTGGAGGTTGTTCCACATACACTTCTTCTTCTAACTCCCCGTTCAGAAAAGCACTCTTCACATCCATTTGATATACCTTGTAATTGGAATGTGCAGCAAATGCCAGAAACATTCTGATGGCCTCAAGTCTTGCTACTGGTGCATAGGTTTCATCATAATCTATACCCTCTTCTTGAGAGTAACCTTTAGCAACCAGTCTGGCTTTGTTTCTCGTTACAATGCCATCTTCGTCTAACTTATTTCTGAATACCCATCGTGTTCCAATAACAGATTTTCCCTTAGGCCTGGGTACCAGCTTCCAAACTTTCTGCCTTTCAAACTGATTGAGTTCCTCTTGCATAGCAATCACCCAATCTGGATCATCTAGAGCATCTTCAACTTTCTTAGGTTCTGTTTCTGAAAGAAACCCAGAATAGTGACATTCATTTTGTGATGTTCTCCTAGTTCTCACTCCTGTGTCCGGATCACCAATGATCAAGTGAAAGGGATGATCTCTATTCCATACCCTTTGTCTTGGCAGATGCGATCTTGATGATTCTCCTTGTTCTAGATGTTGTGGAGTGTGACTAGTTGATCCTTCTCCTGCTCCCCCTGAGTTGTTGACGGTTTGATCTGTTGATTCTGAAGACTGACTAGTGGATCCTGTATGTTGAGGATCTCCACTTTGGTCACCACTTTGTCCAGAATCATTATCATTATGATTATTATTAATGACTGTAACAACTTCAGGTACTTCTTCATTGTCAGAGAGATCTCCTGATAGATTTTCAAATACCAAAGATTCAGAGTTCTCTCCAGTTTGCAGGCCTGGTCTTTTGGTGTCGTCAAATGTTACATTAAAGCTTTCCAACACCTTCTTATCTTCAATCACATATACCCTGAAAGCCTTAGATTCCAGAGAATAGCCCAGAAAAATGCCTTCATCTGCTTTGGCATCAAACTTGCCAAGATGTTCTCCATCTTTAAGTACAAAGCACTTTGCACCAAACACATGAAAGTACTTCAGTGTTGGTTTCTTGTTGGCCATTAACTCATACGGAGTCTTTTCATGATCTTTGTTAATCAGGGTACGATTCTGAGTGTAGCAAGCTGTATTCACTGCTTCAGCCCAAAAGTAAGTGGGAAGTTTTGATTCACTCAACATGGTCCTTGCTGCTTCAACCAAGGTCCTGTTCTTCCTTTCCACTACTCCATTCTGTTGAGGAGTTCTTGGTGCTAAAAACTGTCTTGATATTCCTTTCTCTGAGCAGAAATCATTAAGAACTGCATTCTTGAATTCAGTTCCATTGTCTGATCTGATTGTCCGCACAGGTATCTTAGCTTCCACTTCTATCTTCTTGATGTGATCAATGATTAGTTGTGTTGCTTCATCCTTTGATTGTATGAACAACACCCACGTGTACTTGGAGTAGTCGTCCACCATCACCAATGCATATCTATTCCTCGAAAGTGACATAACATTAACTGGACCAAATAAATCCATATGAATCAGCTGTAATGGTTCAGTAATGCTTGTCATTCCTTTGCTTCCATGTGATGCTTTCTTCGACTTCCCCTTTTCACATGCTTCACATAGTCCCTCCTGATTGAATTCCATCAGGGGCAACCCTCTCACCAACTCTCTCTTTACCAAAGAGTTCATAGTTTTGAAGTTCAAGTGTAAGAGCTTCTTGTGCCATAGCCAACTTTGTTCTGAAGATGCCTTTGCATAGAAACATGTAACTTCTCCTTCACTGGTAGAACTTAAGTCAGCTATAAACAAATTTCCTTTTCTCACTCCCAGTAGAGTAAGCTTCTCATCCTTCCTGTTGGTGATCAATCACTTGTCCTTTCTGAAATCTACATTGTAGCCTTTATCACAGAATTGACTGATACTTAGAAGATTGTGCTTTAATCCTTCAACAAGAGAGATGTTTTCAATGATGACATTTCCAGCTTTCAATTTACCATATCCCGTAGTGAATCCTTTGCTGTCATCTCCAAAGGTTACAATCGGGCCGGTCTTCTTAACCACCTCTGTAAGCAGGGACTCTTCACCTGTCATGTGTCTAGAACAGCCACTATCCAGAATCCACACAACCTTTGAGCTTTTAACCTTACCCTGCAATCACAAATTGATTAAGCGGACTTTGGTACCCAAAGTTGTTTGGGTCCTGAAGGTTTAGATACTTTAACAGGAGTAACATTCAACTTAGTCTTACCCTGCTTGACATTCATAGTATCTGTGGATTTAACATTACTAGTGTTGTTGCTATTATCATTCATCAACTTAAAATAAGCATGCATGATGTTGTACTTACATAGCAAACACTCTTTCTTCCCACAGGGTTCATGATTATCAGGCATGTCAGACATGTTATGCATTTCAGAAGCATTAGCAGTTTCTACTTTAACCTTTTTACATGCATGTGTAAGGTGTCCAGCAGAGTTACAAATAGTGCACAACTTCCTAGATGCAATGGGAGAAAATGGAACCATTTCCTGATTAACAATCTTCTTCTTCCCATTCCTGTTCTTTTTAACATTACTAACTACGTCACCTACTTCAGTTTTAGGTAAATCAGGTTTAGGTAATTCATTTTTTACTGATTTCCTAGGCAACTTAGTTTTTACTTCTTTTTCCTTCAACAAATCCTCCTCAAGCAATTCTTGTCTTATGAAAAGGTCATCCTCATGAAAGAGTGGTGGAAACGGCTTAACAAAAACTGGACAATCAACATTCTTAAGAACATGTGGAGTATTCCTTTTGACAACTGAAGATGTCACAGGGAATTCCACAATCTTCTTACCAGCTTTCTTGTTATAGTCAAATCCTATAGCAGTTTTATTCTCTATGGCCTGAGTATCAATGATTTCGTTAGCCACTAGAGCGGAATTCTTAAAAGCATTCAGCTTCAAATCTAGATCTGAAATCTGCTTCCTGAGGATAGTCTCTATCTCATCATTACACTTGACCTTGTTCTCTAAGTACGCATTCTTTTGCTTAAGATCTTCTAATGTTACACCTACAAGCTCTAGTTCTTCATTTTTAGATTCTAATTTTTTAATCTTAAGAACTAGTTTAGCATTTTCCATTTCTGATGCTAGCATGCTTGTGTGTACATTAAACAATTCTACACTAAGATCTTGCACAGTTTTCTTGTACTCAGAATTAGACATATCAATTGTAGTTAAGATAGGTACCTGAGATGATTGTGGTGATTCCTCTGAAGAGTCAGTCATTAGAGCAACATTTACATATTCCTCCTCTTCATCCGAATCAGTATCATCCCAGTGCTTTCCCTCTGCTATATAAGCTTTCCCTTTCTGCTTTCCAGAGAATGCCTCCAATTGCTGTTTAAGCTTGGCATTCTCTTTCTTCAACTCATCATAAGAATCCTTCTTTCCATAGACATCTTTCATGTCTCTTGCTTGACGAGGCTTCCGGCATTCAGTGGCGAAATGCCCTAACTCATTGCAGTTGTAGCATCTTGATTTGCTTCTATTAATCATGCCAGTCTTGTAGCCTCCCTTAAAGCCTGTACTAGGTGTATAATTGCTCTTCTGGAATCTGTTGGTTGAACCCTTGAACTTGTACTTAGGGTTTCTCTTGAAACGAATGTGACTAAACTTTGCAGCTAAGTACGCCATGGTTTTGTCTTCCATTTGATCAAGCTCTTCTAGGGTGTAGTAATCACTTTCATCAACACCCAGATTCACAGAATCCATTTCTGCTTCTATTATCACCTCCTTTCCAGCTCTAGGGGTTTGAACCTGAATCTCAGAAGTTATTGGTTCATCCACTACAAGTGCTGCTGATCTCACAAGTGCATTGTGCTTGTTCTCCACTGTCCCTGATCCGTAGATTATCACCCTTTGTTCCTGTTCCATCTCATAGGTCTTCAACTTGCCATAGATCATCTCTAATGACATCTTTGTGAAGTCAATTCTTTCCCTAATGGATGATGACTTGTGTTCTACATGATGGGGCAGCGTCATCATGAACTTCCTGTTTGATTCTCTCAGTGGATAGGTCTTTCCTTTCATTGCCAATTCATTGAGAAGCTTAGTATATTTCTCAAAGACCTGAGTTATACTTTCTCCTGGCAGGGACCTAAACGCTTCATATTGAGAAGTCAGGATGTCCAATCTGTTTTCCTGAACGTCTTCAGTTCCTTCCATTATCAAGTTAATGGTATCCCACATATGTTTCCCGCTTGTACAGTTCATCAACTGATAACTCATTTCCTTTTCTGCGGAGTCCGCCAATATCAACATTAAACCGGTGTCCAATCGAATCAGTTCTTTGTCAGAATCTGTATATTCAGTAATATCCTTAGGTTGGGTGCCTTGAGGAATCCTGCTACCATCAGGAGCTATAGATTCACTAACTGGTTTCATTGGTACAAACGGTCCGTTCTCTAATATGCCAATATACAACGGATTAGATGCCTTGATAAATAACAGCATCTTCATCTTCCACAAACCGAAATCATCTCTGGTAAACGGGGGAACTTTAATACCAGCGGTTGTCTTTGGAGCACTCATGGTTTCTGAAAATTTCAAATTGTTTAAAATTCAAGAAATTCCAATTAAATGAAAAATTTTGAAAGTTAAAAAATTTGCTTCGGATTTTCACGCTACGTTTGATTTTGGTCTCATTCACCGGATCTGATTTGTATATCAATCAAGTAGCTCTGATACCAATTGTTAGGTCCAAAGTATCGTAGAAGGGGGGGGGGTTGAATACGATACTCACAAATAATTCAATTTCGTTCGCGGATTAATCTTTCAGTTCTATAACGAAATCAAACACACCAAACCAAATCAAGTTTCGGGGAATATATCTTTTTATAAATATAAACCTCGAAGGGTGCTACAATTTCTAATCCGTAGATTAGCTTCAATGAGTTCTAGGTTATTCACAATCAATACATTGATAGAGTTCCAGCAGAATTAATGTTCTTAGTATTTTCTCTCTGGCTTTTCCTCTCTCTCCGTAATTGCTTCTGTGTGAATGAACCTGACTGAAGAAGACACACTTCCTCTGTTGTAATTGTAGTCTTAGTTTTTAGAAAACTATCGAACTTTAATTGTTAAAACAATCTTGGCCGTCCAATTCTCATCAACCTGACAAACAAAGAAAACTTTTCACCCACTTTGTGAATTGAAAACTATCGAATAATAAAGTAATAATTACATTCGATGGTTTTTAAAATAAAAACTATCGAATGGAACTTTTACTTTATTAAAGTTTTCATTCACTTTTTACTTTTCATTCGATGGTTTTCTAATTAAGAAAACTATCGAACATTTTCTTTTGTTTTTCTTTATGTCACCTTCGATGGTTTTCTTAAAAGAAAAACCATCGAACTCTTTTCCTTGTCCTTGACCTTTTAGAAAATCCATTCAGCTCCAGGGTGTTTCAGTTTTAGACTGTATCAATTTCTTCTGAGACGATAAAACAACTTGATCTTTTAGTGTCGTCACCTAGTGCGACTGGTCTGGTTCACAGATGAATAACACTTGATCAATTCTTCTTTTATGTCTTCAATTCAATGCTGCTGATAAGTCCCTTATCGTTCTGGTTGCTTCGTTTAAATCACTGGAATCCCGTGGCACTTAGCCCTAAATCATTCACATACTTCTGTCATCTTGAAAGTCTTGTTTCTTTTGCTGTCACTGAGGCTTGAACATTTTCATGAACTTCTTTCCGTGACCTATTTACGGACTTCAAGAATACATAACGTATTTTGATTTTTTGAGTTTACCTTTTCTTCTTTGATTCTGGATTCCTGTGCTTCTGTTAATATTATTGTCTGTCTTGTCCTTTGTTGAGTTGTAGTTATCTCTTTTACATCTTATGTTACATTATGCTTTACACTTACTATATCTTTCAAGGAATGTTATTTGAGTATTATCTCAGTCGAGAAATACTATTTGAATACTATTTCAGTTATATATGCTAATGGAAGGCATAACTGTTTTCGAAAGTATATTGTGATACTTGCTTTATGATTTGATTATGGGCTTCTAAGCTAGATATGGGATATTAGTTAGAAGCCAGGTTTTTATAAATGCCCTAGGTAAAGGGCATATGATTTATTCTTTAGACCGAAAGTAGTTATATTTTCGGTATATGTTAAAGGTTATTTTCCGATAAAGATATCGGGTAATTATTATTCGATGATTATTTATTTAAGGAATATTATTTTGAATATTCATTTAATCATTATTTATTTAATGAATATTATTTTGAATATTCATTTAATCCTTATTTATTTAATGAATACTATTTTGAATATTCATTTAATCCTTATTTATTTAATGAATATTATTTTGAATATTCATTCAATCATTATTTATATAACGAATATTATTTTTTGAATATTCGTTTAAAGTTTATTTACTTAATAAATATTATTCGATTATTTATTAAATATTTATAACACGTTTTAAAATGAGTTATATTATTTAAAGTTTATCCTCGACCGTCAATACCTATGAAGGATACTCTAAACGGTATTATTAATTATTTTAAATCAAGGGGAGGCTCCCAAACACGGTTTTCCATTTGAATCTATCTTTTAAGAGGATTTAAATACTCGCTCTACTACCAAAAATATGGGAAACCTGATTTAAGTGACTGCTACTCATTTTAAACTCTCAACTCAAAACTTTCAGGGGACAGATATTTTCTCGGAGCAATTTTATTGTTGCAAGTCAAATGTTGTGTTACTACCTCAACGATCGAGGTGTAAATTGATGGAACAAGTCGATATCCATTAATAGGCAATAGCTTGGGAAATATTGGAGAATCTTCCTTTCCAATCTAGATATAACTACTTAGTGGAGTCGTATCAACAAGTATTACACTTGGGGAAAGGGGGAAGATCTTTACGTTTCAGAGTCATGGATTTCATCCGAACTAGGAGCAGTGTAAGAGGTTGAGTCACGCCGACCCGTCATTTTTATTACCCCAAATGGGCCGGGGAGATCCAGAAAGGCGGTAGACGATGTCAGGCTGTCGTGTTCTTCCTTCTACATGTAGAAAACATTTTTAGTTGTACGACCTGCTACTGATCATAGTGAGGTTGGGACAACTGGCGCGGTGATTACTCCAGTATTGGTTCATCATCCAATTTGGATAATTCTGCAACATGTATTGAAAGGGACTAAGGATGACATCCTTGGTACAGGTTTACCGATCATGTTGGCAGGGGGTTTTCTGCAACATGTATTGAAAGGGACTAAGGATGACATTCTTGGTACAGGTTTATCGATCATGTTGGCAGGGGGTTGAAAAGTGTTCAAAAATGAAGTTACAATAAATCCTTGCAACTTCATCTTTTATTTTATGATTTATGACTCTGATAAAACCTTACTCAGATTATATATGCATAAGTGGATTTTGGGTTACGGAATCATTATATTAATTTTCCTCGTAACTTCATCTTTTATATTATGCTAGAATTTTATCCGTTTACGGCGTAGCATGTGGTTATAAAGATATTGAACTGTATGGTATTTTGAATCAATAAATAGGCTTTAAGCCTTGATTCTAATGTTAACCTCTATTTAAAAAAAAAGAGATATGTCTTGAGTCTTGGTTTACCATACTGTTACCAAGGATTTCCTAAAGGATTTACGAAGAGTATATGAGTATGATTATAAGTCATACGGTATTTTAAACGGTATACTATTTTGGGGTTAGACCCTAGTAGTGATAAAAGCTTTGATCCCATATGGATTATCTCCCTAAAAGGGTTAAAGATTTAAACTGGGATAGATTTCTTGCTGAGCACTATTAGCTCATTCTTGCTTTATTAAATCTTTCAGCCTGAGGAAAAACATTGCCGAATCCACCTCATGTTACGAGAGCAAGGGAATGGAGAGACCACCCTGGAGTTAGTTGATGCAGGATGGATACTGTCGGTGTGAGCAGAATAGTTACAGCTTGAATTAGTGAGAATTATTTTGAGTGGGTTTGTATTATTAAACCTTGTATAGAATTATGAGGTCTATTATTGTAACTTCAGGTAGAGGTTGTAAATAATAGATGAGATCCTGGATAGTACATTTGGTTTGTAATAACAAGTGTTACTTATTGTTGCTCATTTCCAAGGCTATAACTTGTGTGTGTGTGCGTAAGTGATTGGGGTCTTTGGAGTTGTATTATTAGAATGTTGTAAGTAATGCAGGTATTGTATAATTGATGGAGCGTGACAACCCAGATTCCTTACCCCGGATATGGGGGTGTTACAGAAATGGTATCAGAGAGTTAAGTTATAAACTTGGATATGAGAGTGTTAAGAGTTATATCGAAGTAAGAGAATGACGAGAGGACTCATATAGAGTTCGTTAAGTGGACTACCGGAAGTAGTGCCACTGAGGATGTTAAGATTAAAGAGTTTAGTTGAGGACTTATCGGGGGATCGATAGGACCGTTGAAGAACATCATAATGATGAGAAGGACGTTTAGAATTGTACACGGATTATCAAAAACATTAAGATAAGACGTGAAGCAGAGTCTCGGTTGCAGTTGGGGTAAGGTCGGAATGGCCAATACCAATGGATAACTTGACTTAGTAAGAACCTAAGTGTTTGAAGTTCATCGTAGTTTGCCACAAGAAGGCAGCACATGTGAAGATTGAGACGTTTACAGTCCTTTACGCGATCCGAATTACTAAATTGCGTGGACTAGTTAGGGCATTATCTTGTATATGAGGTCCAAGCCTTGAGAACAACGATTCCACAAGAGTTGGTGTCTTTTCCGTCGATGGGTATTTTATTACCTAAAAAGGAGACTGTTGCGTACGTGTAGTACCAGAACGTTATCGTGAGACGAACGTGCTAAATCGCATCTCGAGTACATTTCGTACGATAGGTCATGATGGCTCAACTCAGAAATCAAAGATATGAAGAATGAATAGCGTGATTCTGATAAAGACACGTATGGTTGCAACGAGCAATGCGACAATCTCAGGACCTACGAGGAACGAGACCTATGGTGGCCTGGGGCTGGATTCGTTCGATACGACTTGTGTTAAGAAATTACATATACGTTAATCGACCTTCATCTTTTGAGGATGTATTGATGCAGCCGTAGGAGGCCAATCTTTGAACAATTATCGGGGAATGGCGAATATGTTTCGAACTCCCGACCTATTTAAGGACTTGTACGATTTTGAGGTACCGTTGGTGAGTACCATAAGCCATAAAGGCAGAAAGATAAGATCATCCTCGTACGGGTGATGTTAGAAATTATGATGACCATTGACTTCTTGGTATCTACTTGCTGGTACACTCCTCAATCTAAAACTGTTCATGCCCGTGTTACCTTGAATAATTCATGTCAGGTAACCTTTCTAGTTTCCTACTTCAACTTGGGATGCAATCAACCATTGCTATATTCATTTTATGTCTTTTCTTTTCTCCTCTCATTACCTTTGAGGTTTAAATACGCAGAGTTAACTTACTATTACTCACCGGAGTGCTTTGTTCGTGCCCTAGGATGACCGGAAGAGGGAACCATTATTCATCTATCCTTCTAGGTCTATATTTTATTCTTCATTCTTTCAATTATCTAAGGAATGTTCAATTAATGCTTCCTTAATTATTTGACGAATATTCTTTAACGCTTATTTTGATATTCGATTTCTTTTTTTTTCATACTTGGGCTCCTTAGTCGAGTTCATAAATATCTAGCTATGTGTCTAAAACATAGATGATGTATATTTCAGAGACTACTCGTAAATTCTTTTCTTCTATTAAGGAGGGATTTGCACATCAGACGTTGAAATCGTAGAAAGGATATCAATTTGATGTTGATATTCCGAATTCAATTCTATTGGAAAATTTGATAAAGTTTATGTACAGAGACACCTTTGGGTGGACCGTTTCACTGATGAGAAATGTTTGAGGTTATCAATTGTTCCGATACCAAGAACTTTCTATCCAGATCCTATATTCTATTCAAGGGTTATAATTACCTTGTTCGTCCCAAACTTATTATTCTTCTTTTTAATTCATTATCCGAGTAGTCAAAAATTTTGCTTTCTTTCTTTCTTTGACTATGATGCCGAGATTTTTGTACTAATAAATTGAAACTGGCTAATTATATGTGCCATAATGAGTGACTAGTTAATTGTTCTAACTAGTTGAAATTTTAATGATATGATGAAAATCTAGCTAATCATCCTAGCTAGATGCTGCGTTCCAAACCAATCAAACTAGCAAATTTTGTTCAGCTAGTTGTTAATGTTTCTTGAAGTGAACTAGTTATTGTATCACTAAGTTCAACTTTCGGTCAAATTTTTATAAGTGAATTCACGATGCATTTGTATGCAGTGAAGTATGGTGGGAAGATTTTCAAACGATAATTTGATTGAGACCTAACCAGGTCGCCCCCTCAGTGAGAATTTTTACAAAGTTTTTTTTTATATATATATAAAGCATTCAGTTGCTTGAAGTATTCTTGGTACCATGCAAGTATTTTCCTTAGTATTTGGAAAAAGGAGAGTGTTGAAGCTGAGAGCCAAGATAAATGAGTACGACAACTATGAATCGAAGTTTACGGAAATTGCCAAGGTTTGTTTCGCATGATGCGAATTTAGAATAACAAAGTGTTTGAAATGACTGATTATGTTACCTTGGTTAATGAAACGACTATGATAGAAATGGAAGCAAAGTGGACGAGAAAGAAATGGGCATAAAGAAGATAGAGTATGAAACGCGAATAGATTGAGAAAGAAAGGAAGTAAGAATTCATATTGTCGGGCGAGGAAGCGTTTGACCTCCAAGAAGATGAAACTTGTTTAGCGACTGTGATGGATACGAAACGGGAAGTACATAGTGTACAGAATATCCCCGTGGCTAACGAATTCGAGGATGTATTTCCAGAAGATCTTCCGGGGTTACCACCCGATAGAGAAATAAAGTCTGGTATAGAATTAGCTCCAAGAACGGCGCCAGTTTTGAAGGCCCCGTACCGACTAGCTCCAGTCAAGATGAAGAAATTAGTCGCTCAATTGTAGGAATGATAAGACCAAATGCGTCACCATGGGATGCACCCCGTGTTATTGGTGAAGAAAAAGGACGACAGCATGAGGCTGTGCATAGAGTATCGAGAGCTAAATAGGCTAATTGTTAAGAATGAATATCCCTGCCAAGGATCGGTGATTTGATCGATCGGCTGCATAATGTAGTTAAATTCTCGAATATTGATTAAGAACTGGATACCACCAATTGAATATTAAGCCCGAGAATGTACCCAAGACTGCGTTTGGCACCAAGTATGGACACTACGAGTTTTTAGTAATGTCGTTTGGGCTGACGAATGCCCTTGCAGCTTTCATGGACGTGCTGAATCGACTTTTCAAGAAGTATTTGGATAAGTATGTCATAGTGACATCGGCAATATTTAGGTTTACCTCAAAGATCGAGGAAGAACATGCAGAACATTTGAGGATCGTGTTAAAAGCACTGAGGAGAGAAAAGTTATATGCCAAGTTCTCAAAGTGCGAGTTTTGGCCAAAGGAAGTACAATTTTAGGACATGTGGTCAACAGTAAAGGAGTACTGGTTGACCCTGCAAAGATAGGAGACGTTTCAAACTAGGAAAGACCAACCACACCAACCGAGGTGAGTAATTTTGTGGATTTAGTCGGATATTACCGAAGATGTGTACAAGATTTTGCTAAGATAGCAGGCCCAATGACCAGACTTACTCGAAAGACTGAAAAAGTTGAATGGATCGAGAAATGTGAGAAAATTCCCAGGAATCATAAGGTGTATTTTACCAAGTTGGGATTCCAAATGTTCAAGAAATGAAAGATGCTAAATCTTCGGAATGACTAATAAGAAGAACTAAAAGAATGAAGTTTGAAGTCACGAGAACATAAAGGATTATTTAAAGGTCCTGAATGAGCCAGAATGAATTAAGGAATAAAGATCTGTCATAAAGAGACAGCTACACCGAGAGTGCAAAAAGGTAAAGAAAGTTAAGGAAATGTTATAAGTGGTCGGATAAATAAAAGGATTTATCGATTGGTAAACAAATATTGGATATGTCAGAAAATGAAGGCAGAACAAAGACCTAGTTGACTATCATAGTTAATAGAGATTCCTGATTAGGAATGTAATTTTACTATAATGGATTCTGTGATAGGATCAACAAGAATCAAGTCGGACTATGACGTCAATTGAGCTATAATTGATGGATCAAATGAGTCTACTCATATTTTGTTATCAGCAAGAGATCGTTAACCGAAGAGTTACGAAAGAGATAGTTAGGTGACGTGGAGTTCCAGTCACCATCGTGTCAGATAAGAACCAATGATTGAACTCCCGATTCGGGAGGAGTTTTCCAAACATGTTTGGCAACGAGATTGAGTGCGAGTACTACGTAGGATCCGTAGACCGACGGACCGACCGAAAGAAACATTTCAGACAACCGAAGTTACGGTAAGTGTTGTACCGCCGATTGCAAGAATAATCAAATGTTGATAGAAAATGGGTGCATGTGAACATAGCCAGAATTGGCTTATATAAAGCGTCTGGTAGATATCACAGACCGGAATGAGTAAGAGTTGTAATAAGACTAGAGGGTTGAAGAGTCAACCTGGAAACTGCAGATTTCTATATTGAAAGAGTAACCTCAGCTATTTTCTTAGATTCCGGGACGGAATCCTTTTAAGGAGGGGAGACTGTAATAACCCCAAATTTTGGACTTAGTTAAAAAAAATGATGAATAGTAAAATTCTGATGAATAGTAAATTTCTGAACAGAAAAAGATTTTCAGACCACCGTATGTACGAGTCGGGATAATGAACTTTCGAAGTCGTATTAGTAATCTACGGAGTAAATAAGTGTATGCAAAGACGATCGGAATTCCGAAATTCCAAATTTTATTTTGGTGTAGTATTTGACCGGGCAGTGAATTATATATTATTATATTCAAGAAATGAGATATTAAATTTGAGGATTTGAGGATTTAATATTTTGGAATTTTATTTTATTTGATTTGAGAATATTCGAAGAAACGCGAGAACATTTTCTAAGAACAAGGAATAAAGAGGGAATAGATAAGGGATGTTGGAGTTAATATTGATTTAAGGGATTGTGCCACAGTGGAGTAATAAAATGCAATATATAAGCTGTAACGTATTTATTTTATTAAAAGGACACAAAGACGATCCAATTTGTGGAAGAAGAAAAACCAAGGTGTCATGCATGAAAGTCAGCCAGAAAGGTAATGGTGTATTTGCAACATTGGCAAAAATGGAGTTGTTTGATGAGAGACCAACACTTGGACTAATGAGAGAGCAACAAGTGGACCAATGGGTGGTTAACAACACAAAATAAAAGATGCATCCAAGTTGAAAAACAAAACAAAAGTAAGATGAGCAAAAGCTCTCCAATCTGCCAAACAAGAGCACAACTCAAAGAAAAATTCATATCTCCACTTATATCCATCCATAAATCACCAAAGTTTTACCGTAGCTTCTCCACTCCATGGGTAAGGTTCTTTCAAAATGTCATGGCAAACAAAGGGGTGTAGCCTAGTAAAATCCCTTCCCCAAGTTGAAGATTCCAATCTGCCCTGTTCCTGGCAGTTTCTGCCATCGATCTTAAACCGCCCATAAGTAGAGCTTCAAGCATTAACTGGTGATGATATAGGACTCAAAAGAAATCCCTTGAAGATCAGAAGGTGTGGTAAAATATTTGAGAACAAAACTCTTAGTTTTCGATTTTATATGATTTTTACAAGATGGTGTGTTCTAGGATGATTAGTTACTAACTTAGTTTTCATATTTTGTTTCTTGATGGTTTGGCTTCCAAAGGATGTTCTAAGCAAGGTTTAAGAGTTGTAAAGTCTTTAGAGCACTTCTAAGCTTCAAGCCAAGGTATAAATCTTTGGAAACCCCTTTGATGAATATTGTGTTTTAATGGAGTTTTGTTGTGGTATGCATGTTTAGAGGCATGAATCTTGTGTGGTTGTTATGAAAATGGAAAAATAAGTATTGTAGCTCCAAGACCTATTGAGGCAGTGAGGAAGATGATGAATGGTGTATATGAGTCTTGGGTGTTGGTTGAATGGGTTGGTTAAAAATTGGATTATTCGATTTTAAGCCGTCGTAATGCCCGATTTTTGATAACTCTAAAAACTGCCTAGAATCCGAAAACCTAACTGCCTCTTTTGGTTCAATGATGAACATGAGTGTGTAGAGCTTTGTTTTTAGTTTACGTGAGCGTAAGAATCATGTCATTACGATTTATGGTTTAGGAGAAACATGTGTTTTAGTGTAAGGCGTTCGTAAAACCAAACCGTGCCACATAGTCAACTTTGAGGCTATGATCGAACCACTTAGAAGTCAAAATAAAATGTGAAACTTTGTGATAACATGCTAGGTATGTTTAGGAAGACCCTCGAAAAGATTTCGTGCTAAAAGGATTAAATCTCAATTTTATAAAAATGCGTGAGCGAGCATGCTCGAGTAGAAGTTCTTAAGGAGTTAACTTGAAAATGGACTTTGTACTTGAGATAGTATATACTTAGTATGGTGAAAGCATTTAAGTTATTAACCTTGAACCTTGTGTTGATTCTAGATTACTGGACCAACCTGAGACTTATTGCTACTTCGTGATTTCTAGGCAAGTTTACTAAAACCTTACTCTATTGTTCAGAGTAGGTATATTTTTAAATGTATAATACTTGGTTATTCAAATGTTTATGTGTACTCTTTGTTCCAAGTATCGTGCAAGTTTCTAAATATATACTTTGAAGTATTGACCATATATTACTGTTTTTGCCATGTATAAAATTTGACAGTTTTGCGATATATCTTATTTCTTGTTGAAATAGATTTGACCTTTGGATTATATAAAATCTTTTGAGTTAAGTAGTTATGAACCGGTTTACCTGGTAGCTCTAAATATTAGAGCATATTCATTGTTTTCGACTCTAAATCGGGAGTCGGTATTTTGAGATATGTAGATAGCCGTGGAAACCCGGAGGGATTCCATCGGCAGAATACTATGTATTATGAGGATTGTTATTTGAGTATGATATCATTCAAGGAATGATATTTGCTTACTATATCTTTCAAGGAATGTTATTTGAGTATTATCTCAGTCGAGAAATACTATTTGAATACTATTTCAGTTACATATGCTAATGGAAGGCATAACTATGATTGTGATACTTGCTTTATGATTTTATTATGGGCTTCTAAGCTAGATATGGGATATTAGTTAGAAGTCAGGTTTTTATAAATGCCCTAGGTAAAGGGCGTATGATTTATTCTTTAGACCGGAAGTAGTTATTTATTTAAGGAATATTATTTTGAATATTCATTTAATCATTATTTATTTAATGAATATTATTTTGAATATTCATTTAATCCTTATTTATTTAATGAATATTATTTTGAATATTCATTTAATCCTTATTTATTTAATGAATATTATTTTGAATATTCATTCAATCATTATTTATATAACGAATATTATTTTTTGAATATGCGTTTAAAGTTTATTTACTTAATAAATATTATTCGATTATTTATTAAATACTTATAACACGTTTTAAAATGAGTTATATTATTTAAAGTTTATCCTCGACCTTCAATAACTATGAAGGATATTCTAAGCTGTATTATTAATTATTTTAAATCAAGGGGAGATTCCCAAACACTGTTTTTCCATTTAAATCTATCTTTTAAGAGGATTTAAATACTCTCTCAACTACCAAAAATATGGGAAACCTGATTTAAGTGACTGCTACTCATTTTAAACTCTCAACTCAAAACTGTCAGGGGACAGATATTTTCTCTGAGCAATTTAATTGCTGCAAGTCAAATGTTGTGTTACTACCTCAACGATCGAGGAGTAAATTGATGGAACAAGTCGATATCCATTAACAAGCAATAGCTTGGGAAATATTGGAGAATCTTCCTTTCCAACCTAGATATAACTACTTAGTGGAGTCGTATCAACAAGTATTACACTTGGGGAAAGGAGAACGATCTTTACGTTTCAGAGTCATGGATTTCATCCGAACTAGGAGCGGTATAAGAGGTCGAGTCGCGCCGACCCATCATTTTTATTGCCCCAAATGGGCCGGGAGATCCAGAAAGGCGGTAGACAATGTCAGGCTGTCGTGTTCTTCCATCTACATGTAGAAAACATTTTTAGTTGTACGACCTGCTACTGATCAGAGTGAGGTTGGGACAACTGGCGAGGTGATTAATCCAGTATTGGTTCATCATCCAATTATGGATAATTCTGCAACATGTATTGAAAGGGACTAAGGATAACACCCTTGGTTCAGGTTTACCGATCATGTTGGCAGGGATTTGAAAAATATTCAAAAATGAAGTTACAATAAATCCTTGGAACTTCATCTTTTATTTTATGAGTTATGACTCTGATAAAACCTTACTCAGATTATATATGCATACGTGGATTTTGGGTTACGGAACATTATATGAAATTTTCCTCGTAACTTCATCTTTTATATCATATGACTCTGTGGATACCTTACATAACATGAGTTATGGTAGGGGTGTTGTTTATACTGAATCACCTTATAACTTCATCTTTTAAGTTATATGTTGATATTATACTGACATAGCAGATATTTTTCGGAAAGGTTATATTGGTTTACTTTGAAACCTCATATTTTATATTATACTAGAACTATGTTCATAATATAGCAAAAGTTTGCAGAAATATTATGAAAATGATATTTGAAATACAACAATGGTACTGTTTTTGGAATACATTCCGATAAGGAAATAATTTCAGTATCGAGATATTTTGACAAAGTATGTCTTATACCCGCTTTATTCTGGGTTGAGTTAAAGGCAGGATTATGCCATACTTTAATTACCTTGCTGAGCTATCGCTCACTCTTGCTATTGTTTTATAAATATTATATAGCAGCGAAGTAAGATACCAAGGATTCGGCGCACATCCCTCAGGCGAGTGGTAAGCGCAAGGCATTCTCATGAGCAGTCTCTAGCAGTGATCCTGGGAGTAGTGTGAACCAGTCAGATCAAGCTGGAGCTTTTGGTATTCATCTAATGTATAGATATGAATGGTATGAGAGGGTGGTGAGTATTACAAGGCTAAGTTGGTAATGTACCATTACTTAGGAGTTGTATCAGTAGCAAATTCAAAAGACATTTGGGTATTGTAATAAAGATTATTTATTCTGCAATGGTTGTATTTGTGTCATTTCTGAGACTCTAACCTGTGTGTGTGTGTGTGAGAGATATATACATTGTGGGGTCATAAGCAGATGAATTGTATCTATTGTGAGTAAAGCAGGCAAGGCAAGAAGTAAGTGGATCGTGACTACTCTAAATCCCTGACCCCGGATTTCGGGCTGTTACAATACACTCCCTGCATAATTTTCAAGTTCAGAAGAAGCAAACTTAGACAAGGCATCAGCCTTCACGTTTTCTTCCCTTGGAATATGTTCGACATAGCATTCATCAAACTGAGTCATAATGGCCTTGACAAGTTTCAAGTACTTGGCCATGACTTCATCTCTGGCTTCAAACTCCCCATTTACTTGGGAAACCACTAGCCTCGAGTCTCCACATACTTTCAGAGTTTTAACTCTCAAGGCTCCAGCCAGCCTTAAGCCAGCTATCAGGGCTTCATAATCAGCCTCATTGTTTGTCGTTGGGAAGTCAAGTTTTAATGCATACTCTATGAAGAATACATCAGGACTTTGTAGCACTAAACCTGCTCCACTTGATTTTGTTTTTGATGCTCCATCAAACTAGAGCACCCAATATTCTTTAAACTCCATCTCTTCATCTTTCTTGTCTTCCACTGTTACTTCCTGCCCCCCGACTTCTTGGTTGTCAATGGTGCATTCAACCATGAAGTCAGCGAGTGCTTGAGCTTTGATAGCCGTTCGAGGCTTATACTTGATGTCAAATTCCCCTAGTTCAATGGCCCATTTGATCAACCTTCCACTAACTTGAGGGTTGTGAAAGATGTTCCTTAGAGGTTGATTGGTTAAAACCTCTATCTTGTGAGCCTGGAAGTACGGGCGTAGTTTTCTTGAGGCCATTACCAAGGCTAAGGCAAACTTCTCAATCATTGAGTAATTTATTTCTGCCCCATGTAGAATCTTACTCACGTAGTAGACGGGCTTCTACCCTTTCAATTCTTCCTTTATCAATACAACTCCAAGGGATGTGTTAGAAACTGCCAAGTACAAGTAGAGATTTTCTCCTGGCTTTGGTTTTGCCAATAGTGGTGCTTCAGCCATGTATTTCTTCAGGGCCTCAAAGGCCTCTTGGCTTTCAGTTGTCCATTCAAAGTTTTTCACATTCTTGAGTGCTTTGAAGAAAGGTAAGCACTTCTCTCCTGACCTGGAGATGAATCTGCCCAATGCTGCCACTCTTCCCGTTAGTTTCTGGACATCCTTGACAGTTCGCGGTGGTTCCATGTCTAGAATTGCTTTGATTTTGTCGGGATTAGCCTCGATTCCTCTCTTGGAAACCATCAGGCCTAAAAAATTTCCTGAGCCTACACCAAAGGCACACTTAGCTGGATTCAACATCATCTTGTGGTGCCTTAGCACTTCAAATGCCTCTCGGAGGTGCTCTATCTGATCGGCCTTATCGAGGCTCTTGACTAGCATGTCATCTACGTAGACATCCATGGTTTTTCCAATTAGGTGTCCAAAAATTTTGTTCACCAATCTTTGGTATGTTGCCCCTGCATTCTTAAGTCCGAATTCCATGACTAAGAAACAAAAAACACCAAAGTCGGTGATGAATGATACCTTGGCGATGTCATCCTTATGCATCTTGATTTGATTGTATCCACTGAAGCCATCCATGAAGCTAAGCATCTCGTGTCCATCTGTAGCATCAATCCTTGGTAAGGGAAAACAATCCTTAGGACATGCATCATTCAAGTCAGTGAAGTCGACGCACATCCTCCATTTTCCGTTAGCCTTTTTGACCATCACGGGGTTAGCCAACCATTCTGGGAATTGAATTTTCTCAATGAACCCAGCTTCCAAAAGTTTATTAACTTCCTGTTTAATGGCTTCAAGCCTCTATGGAGCAAAATTTCTCTTTTTCTGTTTCACCGTCTTCCTTTCAGGATCCACATTCAGTTTGTGAGTTATCAATTGGGGATCAATCCCTGGCATGTCAGCCGCTGTCCAAGCGAAAACGTCAATGTTCTCTTGAAGAAAAGATATGAGCTTGATTTTCAATGGCTCAGGAAGTAGTGCCCCAATATAAGTCACCTTCTCCGGTTCACCAGGGACTAAGGGAATTGGGATTAAATCCTCAGCTGGCCTTAACGCGGCTACATAACAACTGCTAGCCATCTTTTGGTCTCCTCGTTCTTCACCAATCCCATTCCTCGTTGGGAACTTGATTTTCAGATGACAAGATGAGGCAACGGCCTTGAACGCATGAAGACCAGTCCTTCCTAGGATCTTATTATAGGTCGAAGTTGCCTTTATAACTATGAAGTTCAACATCTGAGTAGACATGTTCATTCCTTGTCTCATGGTCATTGGGAGTTGGATAGTGTCTTCCACCTTTGATTCCACTCCATTGAATCCATATATGGGCATATTCGAGGGTGTCAACTGAGAGTCAGTGTAGCCCATCTTGATGAAAGCATCATGGAACAAGATGTCCACTGAGGCTCCATTGTCGACCAAAACTCTCTTGGTTTCAGAATTTCCTATCACAGGAACGATGACTAAAGGATCATCGTGGGGAAATTTCACTCCCTCTAGGTCTGAATCATCAAAACCTATTGATATTTCTGTTCGGGCACTTTTCGGTGCTTCTCCAACCACGGTCATTACTTCTCGAGCATAAGCCTTTCTTGAGTTTCGGGAGGACCCAGAAGCAGTTGGCCCTCCGAATATCATGTTGATTACTGGCCCTCGGGGCTTAGGGTTACGATCTTGATCGTTGTCCCTTCTGTCATAATCCTTTCTTTCATAGTTCCCCCTTTGACTTCCTTGGTTTCCATCTTTAGTGAACTTGCTGAGTTTTCCTCTTCGTATCAGAAATTCAATTTCATCTTTCAATTGCCTACAATCGTCAGTGTCGTGACCGACATCTTTGTGGAACCGACAGAATTGATTTTGGTTCCGTTTGGACATGTCAGCCCTCATTGGCTTCGGCCATTTTAGATCTCCTTCCTTAGCTATCTCCATCAGAATTTGACTCCTGGGAGTGTTCAATCTTGCATACTCCGTAAACTTTGGCCCAAAATTGTTTCTCTTAGGTGGAAAATCAGAGTCTTTTGACGTTCTGGGAAACTTTTCCTTGACGTCGTACTCCTGAACATCCTTTCTTTTCTTTGAGTTTCCACTACCGCCAGCAGTGGGTTCATACTTTCTCATGCTTTATTCAGCCTTGATATACTTTCCGGCTCTATCTTGGAGCTTCAGCATGCTCTCGGGTGGATGTTTTGCTAATGACCTTTTGAAGTGGTCATCAGTAGTTCCTTGTTGCAGGGCTATCATAGCCACTCTGTCCTCTAAGTCCGGGACTTTCAAAGCCTCTCGAGTGAATCGATTGATGTAGTACCTTAGGGCTTCATTCTTTCCTTGTTGTATTGCCATGAGTGATGCAGAGCTTTTCTCATGCACCCTTCCACTAATGAACTGATTGATAAAAGCTTTGCTTAGTTCCTTGAAAGACCCAATTGAGTTGGGAGGAAGACGGCTATACCAGCGTTGGGCCATTCCTGCCAAGGTTTGTGGAAACGCTCTACACTTGACCGCATCGTTGGTTGGCTGCAACAGCAGTGCATTGGAGAAGGTTCTTACATGATTTGCGGGATCTCCCGTTCCATCATAAGCCTTGATTGTTGGCATCTTGAATTTTCTAGATATGGTGGCTTTCATGATGTCTTGAGTGAACGGCGGTGTAGGATCATCAGGATCTCCTAGGGGCAACAAAACACTAGGATCACCCCTTGGGACTTCAGCCCTCTTAGTCCTTCTTGGTGTCGGGTCCAGGTTGATTATCGGGACCCTTCCAGTCGATCGGCCTTGAGATTGAGCGGTCTCCTCCTCAGCAAGGAGTTTCTTGAGTCTTGCAGTCTCTGCCTCATGGGCTGTAATTTTCTCCTTAGTAGTTTGGGGTTGTTCCCGATTTGTTTGGGAAAAACGCTTCCTCCTTGGGGCTACATCCCTCTCTTCTTCAGATGTGTAATTCTCGTCCTCAGTATAGGGACCCAAATAATCTTGAATCAAAGGAGTCTGTCGAGTCTGTTGATTTTGGGGTCCCAGACCTTGTATATAAGGGGGGGCATATGCTTCATGGTAGATGGGGTTAAGACCACTACTTCTCGCCATGGGTCGAGGGGGCATGCCATAGCTTGGCATCCCCAAAGTTTGAGCAGCATATTGGGGGAGATCAGTAGTATGGAGTTGAAGACCACTTGGGGCATTCATGAGCAGCGGGGAGGTCGTGATCAGTTGCTGGTGAACGGTCTCTTGCGGATTAGATCCATGAATGACCATCTGCAGGGGATTCGTCCCTTCGACCGAAATCGGGATTTCCGATCCTTGAGTGTTGGTGGGGATATTCGCCCCTGCAGCGCTAGTAGTTGGCGGTGGTTGATTTCCGTGAGTATCAGCCTCAGAGGTGACAGGGCGATCCTCAGGAGTTTGAGTATCCCGAGATGTTCTTCGTGTGTTTGTCATGGTTGATGTTGTCTTCCCACAGACGGTGCCAAATGTTGTGGAATAAAGAACGTGCTTGTGTATTTAATGCTAAGGTTTAATGAGCTTCGAGCTTTAATGGCTGCACTTGTGTTTCGAGACTAAATCGGTCCTCACAAGATGCTTACGTATCTCAATTCGTTATTGAGAATCCAGCCAAAGACGTAGTTCTGATTGTAGGATCAGGGTCCTTATATAGGCGTCTGGAGCCTAGTATTTATGGTATGTTTGGGAGTCTTAGCGAATAAGTCTCCTTTTGACATTGGATAAACATTGTATTTCTTGCAGGACAAGTCTTTTCCTTGTTGATAAAGGCTATGACTCATTAATTGGGATTCTAGATCCTTCTTTGACTAATTTACCATATTTTGGACTCTTTTCATGAGCTATATATTTCCCTTATTTATTAATTACGAAATTAATAAATAATCAGGGTTTTGGGCCTTAATTACGGGGCCTTTCCAAGAAATGATTAATTATATTTCTAAAATTACTTTTCTGACCATATCAACTTCCATATTGTAAGCATGTATATATATATATATACTTTCTTTAAGATGGAATTCTTGTGGGTTGTTTAAAGTTTAAACTTGAAGTATGTGTGTTTTAATGGCATGCAAGGCCTTTTGATGTGAGAAATAGTTCCTTCTTAATGAGACCCTCTAAATTGGGCTCACCGGAGAAGAACTAGACTTCGGCAATGACTTACAAGGAGCCGAGAGTCTTGGATTCTTACATGCAACCTTTCTTTTTGATGGATCTTGAATATTTAGTGTATATGAATCATTGCATGTAAGTAATCTTTGTGTTTTGTAAGAGGGTTTTAGTTTTTATGATGATTTTGATTTGATTATCAAGAGTTGTGAGTTGCATGTTTCTTTTATGTATATATCTAGTGTAATTAGCTTGTAAAAATTATTGCATGTAAGTGTTAACATGATTTATGCCATTTTTATTGATAAGTGAATTGTGAATATTGTTAGAGATTAGTTTGTGTTAGTCTTACATATTAGAATTTGTAAATTAGAGATTAGTAAATCTTGAGTTTAAATTTCATGTGATTAATTTTGTGATTTGGATAAGTATAGTTTGGAGTGTTGGCTATGGATTATTGGTGGGAGTTAAGGTGGATGGGATTAAAGGAAAGATAGAGAGGAAGAAAGGAGAGATGTTAGGGTCAAATTTAGGGAGTAAAGTGAAAAGGAAGGAAAATAATTGAGAGTTGAAGATGTGATGATGAAAACTTGTGTGAGATATGTGTTTGTGTGATTAGTGTGTGAATTGTATAGGATGGGTAAAGTATTGTTGTAATTACGAAAGTCCATAGTCGCTCAAATTTCTGCAGCAGCACTGCTATGTTGGAGCTCTGTTTCTAGCATCAAGGTCACCCTTGGGTTGCAATTCTCTGAGATTCATGAGCTCCTCAGAATCTAGTGTAAGCACGCGAAAATTTGGAAGCAATCCGATTTTTGAGCTATTTATTATGATTATTTTGGCAGTGTACGCGTAGAATATAAAACTGTTACGGTTTCTGATTTTCTAAGCTACGATTTAAGTAAGCGTTTTACCTGTCAAAGAGTTAAAACCGAACATCAGAGACTTAGTGGACTATTACAACCATTAGAAATTCCTGAATTGTAGTGGGAACATCTCATTATGCCATTTAAGTTATGATCGACAGACCTACCAAGTTGGTACCTTTCTTTCCCACCAACAAGAAACTTTCATTAGACAAATTGGTTTATCGACTATAAGAGATAGTAGTAAGGCATGGGGTTCAAGTATCAATCGCATCTGACCAAGACCCTCAATTTAATTCAAAATTTTGGAGAAAGTTTTAGGCATGTTTAGAAACCAAGTTGAACATGAGTACTGTGTATCATCCTCAAACAGTTGGTCAAAGTGAAAAGACTATTCAGACAATCGAAGACATACTTATAAGAGTTTGTGCGATTTATTTTGAAGACAATTGAGATGATTGCTTACCATTAGTGGAATTCTTTTTACCATAACAGCTATCATGCTAATATTGAAACACTGCCTTATGGACCTTTGTACGGAAAAAAGATGTAGACATCCAGTACGTTGAGAAGAAGTTGATAAACGCAAGAGGTCGGAACCAGAGTTAATTTAGCAAACCAAGGAAACTATTGAGTTCATCTAGAAAAGAATAATAGCTACTACAAATCGACAACTATAATATGATGATTAAACCAGGAAAGGTATAGATTATAGAATAAGAGATTCAGTCTTATTAAAAGTGTCACCATGGAAAAGACTAACGGGGTTTGGTAAGTAAGGACGGCTGAGTCCGAAATTAGTTAGACCTTTTGGAGAAATTAAAGCGCGTGGGTAAGATTGCGTATGAGCTAGCCTTACCTCCATATATGCAACATATCCATAATGTATTTCACATATCTATGCTTAAGACATATTATTTCGATTCTACCCATGTAATAGAATATGAGTCGATAGAGATTCAAACTTATTTGTACTATGTTGAGCAACCAGTAGAAATTTTAGATCGGAAAGAGAAAGTGCTTAGAGATAAAATAGTTGTACTAGTGGGAGTGTTATGGAGAAAACCCAGGGTTGAAGAATCAACTTGGGAGTTAGAAACTAAAATGTTAGAAAAGTACTCTCAGCTGTTTACGTAATAGATTCTGAGGACATAATCCTTTTAAGGGGGGAAGGTTGTAACGCCTTAGAATTTTTGACGTGTAAATTATTACCAGTATGTGAATACGATTAATTTTATTTTTATATATGTTCGTGATAATTGTTTAATAGGCTCTTTGTGCTAATTAGATTAGCCTTAAATTTATTTTTTTAATAAGAATTGTTTAAAATTATTTTACATTTACTGCTAGTAATTACAATTGAGATTTTATTCTTGATATTTTATTTAGCAGTTATGATCTTGGTATAATGTGATTTATGTGTAAGCTCATATTTAGTTATAATTATTTAAGATAAAAATATTTCTTTGATATAGTCCTATAATTTTGAAATTTTTTTATGTGCAATAATTGTTACGTGCGTAAAATGTGAATTATGTGCCCGGTGAATAATTAGTTAATTGTGAAGGTGGTTTCTAAATTTTATTTAAGTGCTCGGAGAATTTACTTGAGTCATAAAATATTTATATAAGATTTGGAGTATGCTTGAATTATTTATTCAGCAGCATAAAATATTTCTTAGCATTATTTTATTTTATTTTTAAACTTATGATTTAAATTTTATAAATCATTCATTATTTTTAATTATTTATTTTGAGAGATACTGCACCTTTAAAATATTTATTCATGATGAGCATTTTATTTATTTATTCAAGTAAGTTGTTAATTTCTTCTTATAACCATTTTGAGGTAAAAATGCATTTTATTTGATTATTTTCTGTAAAAGCAATTTTATTTATTTAAGCTACAAAACTTATTTGTAAAATATTATTTTACTTGGTCTAGAAGTGAGATTATGAAATTACATCATAGTCCATGTTTATGTTACTTTAACATTCTTATTAGTTGGGCAATTTTGTAATTCCATGATTTAGCTTTAAATTATTTTTTTCTTTTTCTTCTTCTTTTCTTACTTCCATCTCCCACAAAGCTTGTTTCTCAACACCACTTCCATATTGTAAGCATATATATATATATATATATATATATATATATATATATATATATATATATATATATATATATATACTTCCTTTAAGATGTAATTCTTGTGGGTTGTTTAAAGTTTAAACTTGAAGTATGTGTGTTTTAATGGCATGCAAGGCCTTTTGATGTGAGAAATAGTTCCTTCTTGATGAGACCCTCTAAATTGGGCTCACCGGAGAAGAACTAGACTTCGGCAATGACTTACAAGGAGCCGAGAGTCTTGGATTCTTACATGCAACCTTTCTTTTTGATGGATCTTGAATATTTAGTGTATATGAATCATTGCATGTAAGTAATCTTTGTGTTTTGTAAGAGGGTTTTAGTTTTTATGATGATTTTGATTTGATTATCAAGAGTTGTGAGTTGCATGTTTCTTTTATGTATATATCTAGTGTAATTAGCTTGTAAAAATTATTGCATGTAAGTGTTAACATGATTTATGCCATTTTTCTTGATAAGTGAATTGTGAATATTGTTAGAGATTAGTTTGTGTTAGTCTTACATATTAGAATTTGTAAATTAGAGATTAGTAAATCTTGAGTTTAAATTTCATGTGATTAATTTTGTGATTTGGATAAGTATAGTTTGGAGTGTTGGCTATGGATTATTGGTGGTAGTTAAGGTGGATGGGATTAAAGGAAAGATAGAGAGGAAGAAAGGAGAGATGTTGGGGTCAAATTTAGGGAGTAAAGTGAAAAGGAAGGAAAATAATTGAGAGTTGAAGATGTGATGATGAAAACTTGTGTGAGATATGTGTTTGTGTGATTAGTGTGTGAATTGTATAGGATGGGTAAAGTATTGTTGTAATTACGAAAGTCCATAGTCGCTCAAATTTCTGCAGCAGCACTGCTATGTTGGAGCTCTGTTTCTAGCATCAAGGTCACCCTTGGGTTGCAATTCTCTGAGATTCATGAGCTCCTCAGAATCTAGTGTAAGCACGCGAAAATTTGGAAGCAATCCGATTTTTGAGCTATTTATTATGATTATTTTGGCAGTGTACGCGTAGAATATAAAACTGTTACGGTTTCTGATTTTCTAAGCTACGATTTAAGTAAGCGTTTTACCTGTCAAAGAGTTAAAACCGAACATCAGAGACTTAGTGGACTATTACAACCATTAGAAATTCCTGAATTGAAGTGGGAACATCTCATTATGCCATTTAAGTTATGATCGACAGACCTACCAAGTTGGTACCTTTCTTTCCCACCAACAAGAAACTTTCATTAGACAAATTGGTTTATCGACTATAAGAGATAGTAGTAAGGCATGGGGTTCAAGTATCAATCGCATCTGACCAAGACCCTCAATTTAATTCAAAATTTTGGAGAAAGTTTTAGGCATGTTTAGAAACCAAGTTGAACATGAGTACTGTGTATCATCCTCAAACAGTTGGTCAAAGTGAAAAGACTATTCAGACAATCGAAGACATACTTACACTACGCCATAGATGACCTATTGCAACTTTTGGGCATGGGTGTTACCACTAAAGATGTTACCATAGGTATGACATTTTTGAGCTATCGCAACCTTGTGATTGTGGTGTTACCAAATCCTCAAAAGTATGTTACTATAGCTATAAAGGTGTTAACAGTGGGTAACACCATGTGATGTGTTACCATAGGGTATTCATAAACAAAATTTTTATGTTATTTAAAATTAATGATTTAATAATTATTTGAATTTAGAAAATAATTAATTTTGACAAAATTGTTGAAATTATCATTTTAAAACGTAATATTCCATCAAATAATTAAATTATTGATTTTTCATAAATATTACCTTTTGTTTATAAATTTCAAATAAAAAGGTTTTTAAATAAAATAATATCAAAAAATTATTAAATTTAACCTAAATTCATTAAAAAATTTAATAAATTATGTATAAGGAAAACTAAGTTATGTATAAATTGTGAATTATTACAAAATTATGAAAATAATAAATTTAACATTATATTTTAATTTCAAGAAATTAAAATAAATTGATAATATTTACAAAATTAAAAAAAGAAAGTAAATACTGTGCTGAGTGGCAAAACACGAGCGGCAAACTTAGCAAAAAAAAAAGGAGACACGAGCATTAATATTTTGATTATTGTTTAAATTTAAAGGTAAATTAAATTTTATTTATAATTAATAGTTTGATTATTGTTTAAATTTAAAAGTAAATAATTATAATAAAATCATTGAAGTTATCATTGGAAAAATTAATATTCCATCAAATTATTGAATTATTTATATTTCATAAAATTTAAAATATTTTTAATAAATTTAGAATTAAAATATTTTAAAATAATATTCAAGAATTATTAAATTTTGAATAAAATCATTAACAATTTTATTATAGAACATAAAAATTTGTAAAAACCGTGAATTGTTATAAAATAATAAAAATAATGAATTTAATATAAATAAATTAAAATAAATTTGTAATTACTTTTTTAAAAAAATAACAAAGGAAAAGTAGGTTCAGAAGCTATAAATTAGTGACAAGACCTGAGCGGCAACGAAAAACGCAGAGCGGCAAACGAAAAATTAGAATTGGGGGAAATTGAAATTGGGGCAAATACTCCCACTTCTCTCTCCTTCTCTGTATCTCTCCGTATCTCTCTCCCTCTCTATGTCTCTCTCCCCGCTCTCTCTCTCTTATCTCTCATCACTCATTCGTCTCTGTCCAGTGTCCACTCAATCATCTCTCACGACTCACTCGTCTCTCTCAGGGCTTCACAAAAGTAATTAGGGCTTCACTCTCTCACTTATCTGCAAGGTCGATCTCTCTCTCTCTCTTTGTTATATATTTTTCTGTTTATGTTATCTATATATTATAAGATCGGTGTTTATTTGATTTTATTATGATTGATTTTAATTTAATTAGGTTATTTTTAGGTTTTCATTGATGAAAAGAAAGTTGAATTAGTATATATAGATCTCTACTTGTGATTAATTGAATTGACTGGAATTAGATTAAATTTTAGGGGTTTTGATTGATTATTTGAGTTTTTACTGATTTGATGGAAAAGAATGTATTTGTTTCATGTCTTGTATTGTAAAGTGTGTCCGATAAAAGTCAGATTTATGTATTTCTTAATATGCCTATAAGCCATTCTGTTTATTGTTTAGCTTTCTCTTCTTGTTTGCTTATGTTGGTTTACTTTAAGAAGCCTGATTGTCGGGGCCTCAGGGTTGATTAAATCCCAGTGTTGCTGATGGTTGCTGATGGAAACTATTCTGAAGACAGAGTTGTTCATTCAACTGCAGTGTTTGATGACCTGACAATGATTATGTTTGAGGACATGGAATAGTCCGAGCAATAAACTATATTGAAAAGTATGACCATCATTATTTTCATAATTTTTTGTATCATTTCTGCAATGCGGTTAAGGTCACCTTTCCACTTTTGAAGAAGTAGGTTTTCAGATTTACATATTATTGTACTCTTGCGTGTATAACCTTCTCTTGCATTAATCCTTGATTCCAATGGTTTATAAATTATCTTCTGATATGCAGAACAAGCCCTTGATTCCTAAAGTTGTTTTGCTTTACGTTCCTGGCCTTGATGCGGGTCTCTACTTGTCCCAGTCTAAGTTACTCCACAGTTTTAAAGAATTCTTTGGGATTCCAAGGGCAGTATTAGCACTTAGGTTGGTGTTTTTTACACTTATAATTTAACAGAAGTTCAAAACATCACATTTGTGCATTGCATCATATTTATGCTTACGGGTTGTTTGTTGATAGCTGTATTGCAGATGGAATGCAGACTATAGATGCTCTTCTTACGTGCAAGGTAAAAAGAAAAAGGGATAATGCTGAGTCAGTTAGCAAGCCTGTTCAGAGACTTGATCAAGGTATTTCTTTGTGGAAGGGGACTCTAAGAACTTAAGTGGAAAGCGAAGCACACACATTATGCATAGGCAAATTAGTAAATATTAAGAGAATTTAGAAGTAAAAAACATTGTCTAACACAAATAAGTTCAAGTAGTCTGTAGCCAAGAATACACAACTTTTTACTTAGCAAAAAAATACATAGTTTTAAATAAAAATGTATTCTTAATGACATCTAATGATGTTAATTCTTTATACATCATCTCCAACTTTAAAGTTCTTGAAATCTTCGCCGTTATTGGTGTGTTCTATCCTTTTTCTTAGTAAAATTCCATCTTGTTCATTAAAACTGCCGCACAATCTGGTCAACCTATCTCAGGTGCGGTAGAAAGCGCTTAGCACTTCTTGCTATATATATAGTGAGCTTCTTCAAAGTGAGCTTTCTTAAGCAAAGCTCAAACTGGGTTTTGGGCCTAAGCGAATAATCAAGTGTGTGTTTTCACTACTTTGCCTGTGATAGTGTAAATTACGGGTTTTGGAAAATTTACTATCTATAGGTAGGATTTTTTTAGTGCATGCTGCTTACGCTTTATAGATTTTGAACTAATTTCAGCAATACAGAAATATTCTGTCTAATTTAAGCATGTCGTCTGATTGGCTGAGATCACCGAACATTTTGTGGACAATGATGAATTAATTAGAAACCACTGATTTGATAAGTGTGAATATGATTTAAGTGGTAATGCGAGTGAAGAAGGCATCAGCAAGTAACAAGACACGAATTTGTTGTATTGTAGTGTCGTTACACCATGTGAAAACAATTTGGTAAAGTCGTTCAGAATTGACAACATAATAATTTCCAATTATATTGGTGCTTCCCGCTTTAATTAATTAAATCGCTTGTTTAATGCAGGAACTTCTAATACTGGTGTAAACAATCTAACCTTTGGTGATCTCCCAAAAGATTTACCATTTCCCCTGTCATATTATACACTCACAGAGAAGGAACTAGAAGATAACAGTTACTGCAATATTCAACCAGGTAACTAATTATAACGTACTTTTTCTTTTTATCTTTTCTATTGTTTCCTTGGTACTTGAAGTCGTTTTGTATTCCTGGTGCGCAGATTTTGTATACTTCTGCTCTATTTTCTATAGACATCGTAATTCATATATATTTTACTAGTTTTTAGTTTTTACAATGACAATTAAAGATGATGTTATCTCAATGCAATACTTTTTTCACCTTGTATACATTGGTGATCTTGGGACTTTATCACAAAGCACTGAATGTTGGCCACATTCCGGTGAAATCATATTTGTATCGGTGTGGAGAACCACCCTGATTTTCATATTTGTAAGCGCTTACTATTTTGATTCGATGGTTTAGTGGCCTCTGTATTTTTGGAAACTAATCCAGCACTTTATTGTTATGCAGGAATGCCAATGACTGAGGATACGTGTATACGAGTGTTAACAAAAAAGACAAGGATGCATCTTGTTGATGAAGTGGAAGGTCCAAGATAGAAGTGGATTGTCTTTAGTCGGTGTTAGTGGTTAATGTAGTTGGTTTATTATATGTAGCTTGGTTATGTATAAACCTGTTGGTGGATTTGATGTATTGCTGGTGGATTTGAATTGTTGGTTTGGATTTTGATGTAGTTGCTTTTGGATTAGAATTGTTGTTGGTTTGTTTTATGGGAATTAAATATTCTGTTGGTGCATTTTTATTTGGTTACATTTATGGTGTTACAATAGGTAAAATGTGTGTTGCAATAGGCTATTATATTTATCACTGTATGTGTTGCATTAGATAATATTAGGTGTTGCAGTAGGTAATATTAGGTGTTACAATAGACCTTGAACAGTGAGCAGGTGGGCCCCACCCAGAAGTGGGCCCCACATGTGGGCCCCACGTGGGGATCCCACGTGTGGGCCCCACGTGTGGGCCCCACTGTTGTGCAAATTTGTATCATCTATTGTAACACACAAACTATGTTACTATAGAATGTTTAAGATGTTACTATAGAGGTTTTTTGCAACCACATTTGCTATGTTACCATAGGCTGTGGTTTTATGTTACCTTAGATACCTGTAGTTACTGCTGAGAACGTAACACAGCTTTGGTGTTACTATAGCCCAATTTTGGCCTATGGTAACTTTAAAACGGGTCTATGGTAACACAGTTTGGGGGTTGCTATAAGCAATCTATGGCGTAGTGTTATAAGAGTTTGTGCGATTTATTTTGAAGACAATTGAGATGATTGCTTACCATTAGTGGAATTCTTTTTACCATAACAACTATCATGCTAATATTGAAATACTGCCTTATGGACCTTTGTACGGAAAAAAGATGTAGACATCCAGTACGTTGAGAAGAAGTTGATAAACGCAAGAGGTCCGAACCAGAGTTAATTTAGCAAACCAAGGAAACTATTGAGTTCATCTAGAAAAGAATAATAGCTACTACAAATCGACAACTATAATATGATGATTAAACCAGGAAAGGTATAGATTATAGAATAAGAGATTCAGTCTTATTAAAAGTGTCACCATGGAAAAGACTAACGGGGTTTGGTAAGTAAGGACGGCTGAGTCCGAAATTAGTTAGACCTTTTGGAGAAATTAAAGCGCGTGGGTAAGATTGCGTATGAGCTAGCCTTACCTCCATATATGCAACATATCCATAATGTATTTCACATATCTATGCTTAAGACATATTATTTCGATTCTACCCATGTAATAGAATATGAGTCGATAGAGATTCAAACTTATTTGTACTATGTTGAGCAACCAGTAGAAATTTTAGATCGGAAAGAGAAAGTGCTTAGAGATAAAATAGTTGTACTAGTGGGAGTGTTATGGAGAAAACCCAGGGTTGAAGAATCAACTTGGGAGTTAGAAACTAAAATGTTAGAAAAGTACTCTCAGCTGTTTACGTAATAGATTCTGAGGACATAATCCTTTTAAGGGGGGAAGGTTGTAACGCCTTAGAATTTTTGACGTGTAAATTATTACCAGTATGTGAATACGATTAATTTTATTTTTATATATGTTCGTGATAATTGTTTAATAGGCTCTTTGTGCTAATTAGATTAGCCTTAAATTTATTTTTTTAATAAGAATTGTTTAAAATTATTTTACATTTACTGCTAGTAATTACAATTGAGATTTTATTCTTGATATTTTATTTAGCAGTTATGATCTTGGTATAATGTGATTTATGTGTAAGCTCATATTTAGTTATAATTATTTAAGATAAAAATATTTCTTTGATATAGTCCTATAATTTTGAAATTTTTTTATGTGCAATAATTGTTACGTGCGTAAAATGTGAATTATGTGCCCGGTGAATAATTAGTTAATTGTGAAGGTGGTTTCTAAATTTTATTTAAGTGCTCGGAGAATTTACTTGAGTCATAAAATATTTATATAAGATTTGGAGTATGCTTGAATTATTTATTCAGCAGCATAAAATATTTCTTAGCATTATTTTATTTTATTTTTAAACTTATGATTTAAATTTTATAAATCATTCATTATTTTTAATTATTTATTTTGAGAGATACTGCACCTTTAAAATATTTATTCATGATGAGCATTTTATTTATTTATTCAAGTAAGTTGTTAATTTCTTCTTATAACCATTTTGAGGTAAAAATGCATTTTATTTGATTATTTTCTGTAAAAGCAATTTTATTTATTTAAGCTACAAAACTTATTTGTAAAATATTATTTTACTTGGTCTAGAAGTGAGATTATGAAATTACATCATAGTCCATGTTTATGTTACTTTAACATTCTTATTAGTTGGGCAATTTTGTAATTCCATGATTTAGCTTTAAATTATTTTTTTCTTTTTCTTCTTCTTTTCTTACTTCCATCTCCCACAAAGCTTGTTTCTCAACACCACTTCCATATTGTAAGCATATATATATATATATATATACTTTCTTTAAGATGTAATTCTTGTGGGTTGTTTAAAGTTTAAACTTGAAGTATGTGTGTTTTAATGGCATGCAAGGCCTTTTGATGTGAGAAATAGTTCCTTCTTGATGAGACCCTCTAAATTGGGCTCACCGGAGAAGAACTAGACTTCGGCAATGACTTACAAGGAGCCGAGAGTCTTGGATTCTTACATGCAACCTTTCTTTTTGATGGATCTTGAATATTTAGTGTATATGAATCATTGCATGTAAGTAATCTTTGTGTTTTGTAAGAGGGTTTTAGTTTTTATGATGATTTTGATTTGATTATCAAGAGTTGTGAGTTGCATGTTTCTTTTATGTATATATCTAGTGTAATTAGCTTGTAAAAATTATTGCATGTAAGTGTTAACATGATTTATGCCATTTTTCTTGATAAGTGAATTGTGAATATTGTTAGAGATTAGTTTGTGTTAGTCTTACATATTAGAATTTGTAAATTAGAGATTAGTAAATCTTGAGTTTAAATTTCATGTGATTAATTTTGTGATTTGGATAAGTATAGTTTGGAGTGTTGGCTATGGATTATTGGTGGTAGTTAAGGTGGATGGGATTAAAGGAAAGATAGAGAGGAAGAAAGGAGAGATGTTGGGGTCAAATTTAGGGAGTAAAGTGAAAAGGAAGGAAAATAATTGAGAGTTGAAGATGTGATGATGAAAACTTGTGTGAGATATGTGTTTGTGTGATTAGTGTGTGAATTGTATAGGATGGGTAAAGTATTGTTGTAATTACGAAAGTCCATAGTCGCTCAAATTTCTGCAGCAGCACTGCTATGTTGGAGCTCTGTTTCTAGCATCAAGGTCACCCTTGGGTTGCAATTCTCTGAGATTCATGAGCTCCTCAGAATCTAGTGTAAGCACGCGAAAATTTGGAAGCAATCCGATTTTTGAGCTATTTATTATGATTATTTTGGCAGTGTACGCGTAGAATATAAAACTGTTACGGTTTCTGATTTTCTAAGCTACGATTTAAGTAAGCGTTTTACCTGTCAAAGAGTTAAAACCGAACATCAGAGACTTAGTGGACTATTACAACCATTAGAAATTCCTGAATTGAAGTGGGAACATCTCATTATGCCATTTAAGTTATGATCGACAAACCTACCAAGTTGGTACCTTTCTTTCCCACCAACAAGAAACTTTCATTAGACAAATTGGTTTATCGACTATAAGAGATAGTAGTAAGGCATGGGGTTCAAGTATCAATCGCATCTGACCAAGACCCTCAATTTAATTCAAAATTTTGGAGAAAGTTTTAGGCATGTTTAGAAACCAAGTTGAACATGAGTACTGTGTATCATCCTCAAACAGTTGGTCAAAGTGAAAAGACTATTCAGACAATCGAAGACATACTTATAAGAGTTTGTGCGATTTATTTTGAAGACAATTGAGATGATTGCTTACCATTAGTGGAATTCTTTTTACCATAACAGCTATCATGCTAATATTGAAATACTGCCTTATGGACCTTTGTACGGAAAAAAGATGTAGACATCCAGTACGTTGAGAAGAAGTTGATAAACGCAAGAGGTCGGAACCAGAGTTAATTTAGCAAACCAAGGAAACTATTGAGTTCATCTAGAAAAGAATAATAGCTACTACAAATCGACAACTATAATATGATGATTAAACCAGGAAAGGTATAGATTATAGAATAAGAGATTCAGTCTTATTAAAAGTGTCACCATGGAAAAGACTAACGGGGTTTGGTAAGTAAGGATGGCTGAGTCCGAAATTAGTTAGACCTTTTGGAGAAATTAAAGCGCGTGGGTAAGATTGCGTATGAGCTAGCCTTACCTCCATATATGCAACATATCCATAATGTATTTCACATATCTATGCTTAAGACATATTATTTCGATTCTACCCATGTAATAGAATATGAGTCGATAGAGATTCAAACTTATTTGTACTATGTTGAGCAACCAGTAGAAATTTTAGATCGGAAAGAGAAAGTGCTTAGAGATAAAATAGTTGTACTAGTGGGAGTGTTATGGAGAAAACCCAGGGTTGAAGAATCAACTTGGGAGTTAGAAACTAAAATGTTAGAAAAGTACTCTCAGCTGTTTACGTAATAGATTCTGAGGACATAATCCTTTTAAGGGGGGAAGGTTGTAACGCCTTAGAATTTTTGACGTGTAAATTATTACCAGTATGTGAATACGATTAATTTTATTTTTATATATGTTCGTGATAATTGTTTAATAGGCTCTTTGTGCTAATTAGATTAGCCTTAAATTTATTTTTTTAATAAGAATTGTTTAAAATTATTTTACATTTACTGCTAGTAATTACAATTGAGATTTTATTCTTGATATTTTATTTAGCAGTTATGATCTTGGTATAATGTGATTTATGTGTAATCTCATATTTAGTTATAATTATTTAAGATAAAAATATTTCTTTGATATAGTCCTATAATTTTGAAATTTTTTTATGTGCAATAATTGTTACGTGCGTAAAATGTGAATTATGTGCCCGGTGAATAATTAGTTAATTGTGAAGGTGGTTTCTAAATTTTATTTAAGTGCTCGGAGAATTTACTTGAGTAATAAAATATTTATATAAGATTTGGAGTATGCTTGAATTATTTATTCAGCAGCATAAAATATTTCTTAGCATTATTTTATTTTATTTTTAAACTTATGATTTAAATTTTATAAATCATTCATTATTTTTAATTATTTATTTTGAGAGATGCTGCACCTTTAAAATATTTATTCATGATGAGCATTTTATTTATTTATTCAAGTAAGTTGTTAATTTCTTCTTATAACCATTTTGAGGTAAAAATGCATTTTATTTGATTATTTTCTGTAAAAGCAATTTTATTTATTTAAGCTACAAAACTTATTTGTAAAATATTATTTTACTTGGTCTAGAAGTGAGATTATGAAATTACATCATAGTCCATGTTTATGTTACTTTAACATTCTTATTAGTTGGGCAATTTTGTAATTCCATGATTTAGCTTTAAATTATTTTTTTCTTTTTCTTCTTCTTTTCTTACTTCCATCTCCCACAAAGCTTGTTTCTCAACACCACTTCCATATTGTAAGCATATATATATATATATACTTTCTTTAAGATGTAATTCTTGTGGGTTGTTTAAAGTTTAAACTTGAAGTATGTGTGTTTTAATGGCATGCAAGGCCTTTTGATATGAGAAATAGTTCCTTCTTGATGAGACCCTCTAAATTGGGCTCACCGGAGAAGAACTAGACTCCGGCAATGACTTACAAGGAGCCGAGAGTCTTGGATTCTTACATGCAACTTTTCTTTTTGATGGATCTTGAATATTTAGTGTATATGAATCATTGCATGTAAGTAATCTTTGTGTTTTGTAAGAGGGTTTTAGTTTTTATGATGATTTTGATTTGATTATCAAGAGTTGTGAGTTGCATGTTGCTTTTATGTATATATCTAGTGTAATTAGCTTGTAAAAATTATTGCATGTAAGTGTTAACATGATTTATGCCATTTTTCTTGATAAGTGAATTGTGAATATTGTTAGAGATTAGTTTGTGTTAGTCTTACATATTAGAATTTGTAAATTAGAGATTAGTAAATCTTGAGTTTAAATTTCATGTGATTAATTTTGTGATTTGGATAAGTATAGTTTGGAGTGTTGGCTATGGATTATTGGTGGGAGTTAAGGTGGATGGGATTAAAGGAAAGATAGAGAGGAGGAAAGGAGAGAGGTTGGGGTCAAATTTAGGGAGAAAAGTGAAAAGGAAGGAAAATAATTGAGAGTTGAAGATGTGATGATGAAAACTTGTGTGAGATATGTGTTTGTGTGATTAGTGTGTGAATTGTATAGGATGGGTAAAGTAATGTTGTAATTACGTAAGTCCATAGTCGCTCAAATTTCTGCAGCAGCACCGCTCTGTTGGAGCTCTGTTTCGAGCAGCTCAAGTTCACCTTTGGGTTGCAATTCTCTGAGATTCATGAGCCCCTCAGAATCTAGTGTAAGCACGCGAAAATTTGGAAGCAATTCGATTTTTGAGCTATTTATTATGATTATTTTTGTAGTGTACGCGCAGAGTATAAAACTTTTACGGTTTCTGATTTTCTAAGCTACGATTTAATTGCATAAGCTTTGAATTTCAAGTTGAAACTTTTTCTGTAGCAAGTCAGTAGGTTTATGAAGGTCTCATAAAAATTTCAAATAGATATTATGAATTTTTTATTTATGAAAAATGTTGGTGTGTTGGTAACGCAGTTTTATAAAAATTCTGTTTTGATATTTTATTGGTAAATTGGGATTTTTCAAGTCTAACCCGCTAAAGTGGACTTTAAAACTTGTATGGAGGTTAATTATATAGATTGTAAGAGTTATATAGGTCTTTATATTAAGGGTAGAGTAACTAATTATTAAAGGTATTCTTTTCTGTGATCGTACTAACTAGAACTTTGTGTCGAATCTGAGAACTATTATGTGTTAGTTGCATCAAGAACACACACTAATGTTTCACCTTAGCCATATGAGATAATGTTATATGTTGACAAAATATTATGTGTTATGTGGCAACGTGCTATATTATAATGTGGTATATGCGTGTAAATAAATATCGTTGGGGTAGAATATGGGTTAATAGGCTAACGTAAACAAGCTGAGGTACTAATAGGGTATTATACCTTTGTATATAGGTACAAGTAGGAGGCAAGAAAAGGAGCCCATGTACGTAAAGTTGAAGTGGTGTACAAGTTATTGAGTTAGTTTATCGGCTTTTGAGGCAAGTGTCTATTCCCTCCACTTATTGTTCAAGTGGTAGTTTCTCTTAAATTTTGATGCCAAGGAGACCGTGAGGAGGCCTGAATCAAGGAGTAGGTTCTAGTTGTCGGGCAGATAGAGTTCATTTTAGATCTCACCTATGGTTAGTTGATGGCAAACGGTTTGTGATAAAACTGAAGTAGATGTTGTAATAACTTTAATATTTTAGTTTCTTGTTTCATACCATAACCTGTGATCGATCCTTAGCTGAGGGATCGTTTGTATAATTATGTTTTATTCAGAATGATAGTGGCACCAAATCCTAACCCCGGATTTGGGGGGCGTCACACTTAAACCGTTGTATGATATAGACAATGAGTTTTTCTTATCAAATCGTTGTTTGAGTAAATATTTTATAACGCTTTTTTTTACCTAAATCGTTGTCTGAATCAAAAGCCTTGATTTTTTTATAAACTTTATTTATTGCCTTTAATATATAAGTGTCACACACTTCGTAAATTGTTATCATATGAATCTATTATTTGGATATTTACTATAGAAATTTGTTAAATAAGAATACTTAAATAAATGTTAATAATAATAATAATAATAATAATATCTTTGATAGATATAATAAGATCATATTTCAGATATTTTGTTATGCACGTTTTAGATATTGACATCATATATTGTATGATTCTTATCCTTGATATTTGTTTATAAGGAAAGATTAGCTAGGAAAACGTTAATAATGATAATATTACTAATTCCGAAGTTAAACGAACATCATATAATAACTATACTATTATCGATATCAAAGCCTCAATAAGAGTGACATACCAAATATTATTAACAATACTGTTGTCGTATTCAAATTACTAGTTTTACATATCAATATGATATAATTTAATTATAAAGTCGTGAGTAATTATCTTTTATTAATTTTTATATATTCGAATCGCGTCTAACGTTTGTTTTGTTTATTCAATTTTATAAAAGTATCGTACAATGGTTTATATTTAACAAAGTGTTGTAAGTTGTAGGACTTAACAATGGTTTTGGAATGAAAATCGTTGTATGATATAGACAATGGGTTTTTCCTATCAAATCGTTGTTTGAGTAAATATTTTACAACGCTTTTTTTAGATAAATCGTTGTCTATATCAAAAGCGTTGATTTTTTTTATAAACTTTATTTATTACCCTTAATGCATAAGTGTCACACTTCGTACAATGTTATTAGATGAATCTCTTACTTGGATATTTAGTATAAAAATTTGTTAAACAAAACACTTAAATAAATGCTAATAAAAATAATAATATCATTGATAGATAGAATACGATCATATTTCATATATTTTGGTATACACCTTGTAGATATTGACATCAGATTTTATTTGATTTCTGATCCATGATGTTTGTTTATAAGGAAAGATTAGCTAGGAAAATGTTAATAATTGTAACATTACTAATTCCGAAGTTAAACGAACATTATATTATTGATATCAGAACCTGAATAAGTGACACAACAAATATTGTTAACAATAATGTTGTCATATTCAAATAATAGTTTTACATATCTTATGATCAAAATTTTATTTTAGTTATATTCCAAAATTTTCAGAAAAAAATAAATTTATTTGATTTAAGATTTAACAGTCTATTAGTCATTTGACTTGTACTTCTAACTAGTGTGTCGTCTCGGATTGGTGTTTCGATTTGACTAGTACTTCTAACTAGTCTATTAATCAATCGTATGAATGTCAAAATTTTTATATTTGAGTGATATTTCAAAAAAAAATTAGATTTATTTTATTTTATTTGATATTTTAATAATCAAATAGTTATTTGACCAATACATCATTTAATTAGCGTTTCTTCCAAAATTGTTGTTTTAACTTTTTAAAAATATTCTCAATAATAAACAAATGGATTTCAAAATTTATATATTTACAAAACTTTTAAAAATAATAAATTTTATTTTAAAAAAGAATCTTTATCTTAACCCAATTTTTCTTTCTCTCTTATTCTTTACTTTTTCACCTTGATCAATAATTCATTTCTCCGTAAAGAAATTTCAATTTCCCCCACACCAATAATTCATTTCCCCCATATGAAAATTTCATTCCCCCCCCCCCCCCTTACTCTCTCAGATCCAAAACCAAAACCTTATCTGCCAAAAACTAATCTCCCTCATCTCTCTCTCTCTCTCTCTCTCTCTATATATATATATATATATATATATATATATATATGATCGTACTCACGCTTTTATTCTTGTAAATATATTTACTTTATTTTTGTTATTATGAATATATCTATTTTATTTTTGTATAGTTTCTCCAACATCTGGTATGGTTGTTCGTCGATTTTCATCCAGTGGGAATAAGGTAGTGTGTTTACTTTATTTATCACGTGTGTGTTTATATGTATTTATTTGATGTGTGATTTATTATTATTATTATTATTATTATTGTTATAATAGATTACTCCCGAGGAGCAGAGGAAGAGGACAAAGCTTTTACTTGTTAGGGCTGGGTTCGCAGCACCGGTCTGCTCACCGTTTGTGATTATGAATATGATTTATAAAATCGATCGATGGTAAATAGTTGGGTAAATTTTATATTGGAGCTTACTATGTATGGGATTGTTATTAATATCTTTTGTGTATTTGGGATAATATTAGAGAGTGTATATATTCAGCTAATGAGAAGCTAACAACATTGACTCGTATTATTAAGAAAATTTCTCCTGATTGAAATTTTGCAGATTCTTTATTACAAGTGGGATATGTTCTGACCACCGGTATCAATAGTGCAAACGTGCTAGGATACTCTGTTGCAGCCATGGTTCCAATTGGTTGGGTAGGAGGCGTAATTGGTCTAATTATAGCCACAGTTATATCATTGTATGCAAATGCTCTGATTGTCAAGCTCCATGAATTTGGAGGAAAAAGGCACAATAAATATAGAGAACTTGTGGGATTTATATATGGTATGCTTATAAAATTGTTCCAATTTGTTACTCAAAATCATATTATTTATCTGTAGTGATGTAAGAAATAATAGTTTGACCGGGATAATTCCTCTAAGCATAAGAAATTGCACAGCCTTCTAGGTCTTGTATGTACCACCCCTTCAACTAATAAGATGCATACAATTATGAATGATGCATGACATTCAACATAAACCCTTATATTCTATTTTTACGACTAGAGATCTGTCTTACAACCAGCTGACTGGGGAAATTCCGTTCAACATTGGGTTTTTGCAAGTTGCGACTTTGTAAGTTTTGACTTCAAACTATTATCAAGTGCCAGCTTATGCACATTCTAATTATAATCTTTCTAATTGCTATGAATTCTTGGTGCATACCAGATCTTTGCAAGGAAATCAACTAACTGGAAATATTCCATCCGTGATTCGCCTGATGCAGGCACTTGCAGTCTTGTACGTGCTTTTATGTCATTTTTTTTGCAAATTGCAATAATATGTTGTTCTAGAAACAATTATTTACTCAGCTCATTGTCATTTATTTCTAAAAGTTTATACGACACAATGTAAAATGTGTATGAGTATGTACATGGATTTTTTTTTCCTTTGGGAGGGAGGGAGTGTCTTGTAGGTGTTACTTGTAGGAGAAGAAGAATAAAGAGCAAAGCTAACTAAAACTTTTCCTGATCAGGGATTTAAGCTGCAACATGTTGAGTGGACCAATTCCTTCCATTTTAGGGAACTTGACTTTCACAGAAAAATTGTAAGTACATCTCGTTATGTGCTGGAACTTAGCGTGCTTCAAAGATTAATATAAGAAATGAGGACAAAGTCCTCTGGCTGACACTCTGACTATATTTAACACTCTGACTATGCATCTGACTTCTGATGCATCTGATTATGTTTTTACTAGAACTTTTCATGTTTGACATTGCAGGTACTTGCATGGAAACAAACTAAATGGCTCAATTCCTCCAGAGCGTTGCAATATGTTAATCTTTTTATGATTAATGTTGGATAAGTCATTTTGGTTGGTCATGCTCTAAAAGTAAGTTCAAGGTAGAAATTCTAGTTTCAGTTATATGCCATGTTATCTTTTAATTTATATTAAAATATGTTACAAGTTAGATTTATACTTTCATGGTCAGGCTCTAAAAGTAAGTTCAAGGTAGAAATTCTAGTTTCAGTTATATGCCAAGTTATCTTTTAATTTATATTAAAATATGTTAAAAGTTAGATTTATACTTTCCCTATCAAGTTCTTTATTTTATCTTACCTGATTGCCTTTGCTAATGATCTTGCATTTGATGAGCTATCCCTAAAGTTCTTGAAAAAATCACTTGATATATGCAGGCTATTTATGCAGACTATTTGTTTTAAATTTTATTATAGTAGCTTATAAAACATTCTTGTTGTCTTGTCTAATTTGAGCAATTTTGTGTTGACTAAAAGCTGCTTTATGTTTCGGTTTCAATAATTTGTGATAAATGGACTTGTTCTGCATGCTACATATTTACATTTGTGAGATCTAATGTTGGATCCCTAATCTCTTTGAGTTACTGAAAATTGTGTCTTTTAAATTATGCAGGAGCCTAAAGGACATTTTCTAACTACTGGATGGAGTTTGTTTAAGACTTGCCGTTGGAGATTCTAGTTGGTTGCATCAAAAGATGGTGCATGTAGCATTTAAACTAGTTTGAATAATTGTTAATGTAGTTCATTAATTTTAGTTTTTGTATTATTGTGATGTAGTTGGATTACGATCTTGGGAGTTTTATGTTTTTTCATACTTGTAAGATTGTAAGGATTGTTTTGTTTTATTGAACGGTTGAATGCAATAAACTCGGACAACATGTTTTAAACAACACAACATTGTCTAGAAGACATAAACACAACCATTCTTTGTCAAAAAGTCCATTGTGAAATAGATATTCATACAACATCTTAAACAAAAGAGAACCATTGTCTAACTTCTTAAACACAACATAACACAATATTGTTATGTTGAGTGCAATGAACTCGGACAACAGACCTTAAATAACACAGCGTTGTCTAGAAAGAACAAACACAAAAATTTTGGAACAAGAAGACCATTGTTGAAATCTAAAGTAAATAACAATTTGAGCAAGAAAACCGTTGTACAACAAAAATTAAAACAAGTTCTTTTTACTTGAAAACTATTGTCTCTTTAGCGAACAACAACAAAACTTTAATAAAAATGTCTTGTTGGTGATGAATCTTTACAACACTTTTCTAAAAAAATGTGTTGTTGTTTCTGATTGTTACACAACATAATGGTAAGTACTGAGTGTTGTTGTAGGCGAGTCACACAACGATTGCGCACCGTTGTATGATATGCGTAAGAGTCTGCGTCGCAATAGATAACAGGAAAACAGGGTGTTACACAACGGGCATCCCCCGTTGTGTGAAGCTATTTTTCTTGTAGTGAAGGCATTTTCGCATCACGTTTATAGGCTTTACAAATCTATATATAGCTTACAACTATCATCCAGAACCTGGTTTGAAGAATTTAGTTATGCGTTGATTGAGTTAGGTTTTCTTCAGATCCAAATAGACACGTCTATATTTGTTCTCTATGTTAAGCAAAACATCACAATGGTTCTAGTGTATGTTGATGACATTTCTTTACTGATTCCAGTAATATTTTCATCTCTTCAGTTATAACCAAATTACATATCAAATTTGATGTTAAAGATCTTAGTTCATTAAATTACTTTTTAGGAATAGAAGTGCATCATGACTCTAATGGTATCCAATTATGCCAAACGAAGTATGCCATCAACCTACTCAAGCAAGCAAATATTTTTCTGGCCAAACCATGTTTGTATCCGGTTGCTGTATGATCTAAATTGTCTTTTCATGATGCTGGTAATAATGTCGATGCAACTTCTTATCGTAGCCTTGTTTGAGCGCTACAATTTCTCACTCCCACGCGACATAATATCATGTATGTAGTGAAACAAGTATGCCAGTTTATGCATCAGCCACTTCAAACTAGGGTCGGGCATTCGGTCGGTTCAGTCCAAAATTGAATTGCACCGAATAGACCGAAAATCAAATTGTTAATATTTTTGGAACAGAATCAGTCCGAATTTATATTATGGACTAAACCGGACCGAACCGAATTATTTCGATTTGGTCCGGTTCAATTTTTTAGAACCGTTTTTTTTAAAAAAATTACATGGTCCGGATCAGAAAACTGAATAGACCGAAATTTCAGAAAAAATGGAACCGAACCGAATAGAAATTATATGATTCGGTTCAATTTTTTGGTTTCAGTTTGATTTTGCTCAACCCTACTTGAAACTCACTTAATTAGTTGCTACGAAGCGAATGTTGCAATATATTAAACAAACACCTCACTTTGGATGCATATTGTAAAATCTCGAGATGAACATCTACGCGCTTTTTCAAATGCAGACTGGGCAGATTTCTTGGATAATCGACGTTGTACTACTGGATTGTGTGTTTAATTTGGTCATAATCTCATTACTGGGGCAACGAAAAAACAAAGTACCGTCTCCAGGTCAAGCGCCGAAAGTTGATTACAAAACTTCACCATACACAACAGCTGATATGCAATGGCTTATCCTCCAAATATTCATTGTGATAACATTAGCACGGGACACTTAACATCCAATTCCATTTTTCATGCCAAAATCAAATATATGGAGATTGACTATCACTTTCTATGGGAAACGTGTCATGCAGAGTTCTCTGAAAATTATTTACGTTCCTGCTGATCAGACAATTGTTTTTTTTTGTGAAGGCTTTATACTTGCCACACTTTCAGATGTTGCGAGTTGCGAGACAAGCTATTGGTTCGACCTTGTTCCACCATCATCTTGAAGGGGATGTGAACTCTTACAGATTTTTATTCAACTAACAATAGACTAATTCAGACTCATGTCCATGTCTGTAACAGGGTGTTGACACATTATGGAATAAGAAGAAACAACCTGATCTAATTAAGTGGGAGATCTTGTCCAAAATTTTGGTTTGTACTACCAAAAGTATATGATCGGTTGGATTATAAAACTATAAATATTCAAATAGATGAGGACCGTTAGATATAATATTAAAAATTGTATTTGATTAATAATAGGATAGTATTTAAATACTACAAGATGTATTTTGATAATTTAAACCAATTACAAATGGGTTTTCTATATTGAATAGAAATCTTTATGTAAAAATTCATAATTATCTTTTCTCTTTAGTTTATGGATAGTTTCAGTTAGATAAAAATTATTAAACCATCGTTAAATTAAAGATAATTTTGTTAGCTTCGCATGGGCTGTAAAATCGTTAAAATCTGTTATCTAAAACTCAAGATATAGCTCAAACAGTAAAGTGATTATCTGAATTTTAATAAATATTTTTTTTATTGTAGCACCAATTTAATTGTTTTCCTAATTCTTTTAAATTTATAAATTCTATTTTTATTTCAATAAAATATTAAAATCAATTTAAGAAAAAATTAAAATCGATTTGGTCTGTGTACGATCACTATATGACCAAATTAATAATTACAGTTAGATCTTAAATAGAACGATGAGAATTGTTAGATCTAATATTAAAAAGTGTATCTGATTAATAATAGAATTATATTTAAATACTAAAAAGTGTATTTTGATAATTTAAAAGTTTTCTATGTAAAAATTCTTAAATATCTTTTCTCTTGAATTTATGTATAGTTCCAATTAGATAATAATTGTTAAACCAAATATCAAGATAACAATTCATATTGATTACAATATTAAAAATTATCAATATAATGATGATGTATATCATACACGTGAGACTTACGAGAACTCCTGTACATAAATAAATTTAAACACTTTTTTTTTCTAAAGGAGCATAACAATTTGATTAATCCAAATTATAATTATATTATTTTACATATAACAAACATAAAAGGATAATATCAAAATATTATTAAAATATTGAGGGTTTCATATTCATAAACGATAATTTTGAATATAATACTTTAATTCAAATGTGTATTTGATTAAAGGTAGGATTATATTTAAATACTAAGAAGTGTGTTTTGATAATTTAAACCAATTATAAATTGGTTTTCTATTTTGAATTGATTTTTTTATGAAAAAATTCTTAACCATATTTTCTTTTCGGTTTATGGGTAGGTCAACAGGTCAAGTTAGATAATAATTATTAAACCGTCATTAAATTAAAGATAATTTCGTTAGTTTCGCATGGGTTGTAAAATCGTCAAAATTTGTTAGGTCCTGATAAGTTTGTAGAAGGGGGGTTGAATACAAACTATACCGTTTTATCGAATTTGTCCTTTGAATAATTTAACAATTAAGAACAAATTAATGCGGAATATAAATGAAACAAGATTCAAGTTAAATATAACTTATATTAAACTTGAAGGGTGTTGCAAATACAATAAGGATTACAAAGTATTTATCTCAAACTAATTAATACAAATTTAGAATAAATTCGACATGAACTTTTCTAATATTTGTAATAAAAAGATCGAATGCTAAAAGCAAGTTCGAGATAAATTCTAGGGATAAAAATCCGCTAGATAATCAAAGCAATACAAGTAATCAACTTCTAGTGGTGTGAACAGCCTCGGGTCATATACACTTGCAATTAGCCTTGTATGACCTGTTTATTAAATCAAAAAGATTTAATAAAACAATTCATACACTTGTATGACCTGAAGAATACATTCGGTAGAACCATGCTTCAGCAGTATGACCTGCAAAAACTGTCCGGTATGACCTAGCATTCTTCTACCAACTCTCGGTATGACCAAGCAGAATTATACTGGTATGACCTGGCAGGATAGACTTGTATGACCTAAATCTGTCGGTATGACCAAGCACCTTTACAGGGCAGGTCATACCGAGCTAAACAGAGGTCATACTAGTAAACATAGAAAATCCTTTTAATTTATATAGTTAGATTAAATTCTAGATTAAATTAATTCTTTTATAGAATTAAGTTAATAAATAATTTAAACAACTAACTTAATTAATTTAATAAATTAATTAATTCTGATAGAATTAATTTATTAATTAAATTGAATTAATAAATCAAAGAAGATAACTTAAAATCCTTGCATTCCTCTATCTTCTGAAAACCACTGAATATAGATGATTTAATTCCACTGATTGATGTCGTCATTCGATGCACTGTCTGGTTCATGAATAACTGACTTCAATGAAAATTCTTCATCTTTAAAACATTTAAAGCTGTGGCTTCTTTTCTTTAGCTTTGACTAAACTCTGTATCCTGTACTTCTTCTGTCACCAACTGGAAATCTCTGTCACTGTAGTAAATCCACTTTCTTGAATACTTCACTGAGGCTTGAACAATAAATTGAACTTCTTTCAATGTAGAATAACTTCAAGTCTGTAGATGACTTTAATACTCCATTCTCTTGACAGATAAAACTCTATGAGATTCCTGTGACCTTTAATCTAATATTTACTTATTACATTCTTGTTTAAGTTGAGTAGAATCCTCGAATTACAAATAGGCTATAGCATATGCCTTTCAATCTCCCCCTATTTGTTTGTTAGAGAATAACAACCAAATACCTAGAGGATCACTCAACTAAAACCAAGAAAAAGATAAGACTCTTAAACCTAAGTAAATACTAGAAAGTTCTGGATCAAATATGACATTTCCAGATTTCACTAGTAAAGATAAATACAAGACAGCTGTTCCTCTAGACTGAACATATGATAACATTGAACCTGTCTTGATTTACCTAAGCTCTATACATATAACATTTACAAAACAGAGCTAACTTACCTTTACTCCCCTTAAACTCCTCCTTTTCCTTTTATATCTTTTTCAGCTCCAGCTCCCTTTTACTAGCTTCTCCAAAATTCTCTAGAAACTTCTCCCCCTTAGTTAAGGAATTCTCTACAGATTTAACTTTATGAGTATCTGAAGCCAGTAGGAGTTGAGATAGTTGATGGAGTTGATCTTGGAAGTATATTTGTCTTCTAGATTTCCTTGAGCAGTCCCAGCTGATTGTTGACAGAGGTGGAAGAAGAAGACCGTTCAACCACTTGTGTTTGCAAAATTTCTTTATCAGCCTGGGTTTTGAATAGATGTTCCTGTAGATCAGCTATGTGAGCTAACTACATTGCAGTGTATGTGTCTGTGTGTGCACTCACTTGAATTTCTCTTGTAAGTGTATCACTCATCTCACGTGCATGTGTTTCACTCAGTGTTTGACTCTTATCACTCAACATTAGCTGTCTGTTTGCTCCTTTTTGATCAGTACCTGCATTGAAACTCACCCTAGCCTCTTCAAGAGAGGTCAGTGGTGGTGCAATGGGAGTTCGCAAATCCCGATCCTCAATCATGTCTATCAAATCACTTGGATTTGAAATCTGAATTGCTTCAGTGATAAACTGACCAAGTTGCCTTCCACTTTCTCCAGATAAATCTGCGAGTGGAAAATCCCTTAGGGAGCCAGAGATGTTCATTCTGGGAGGGGAGAAAATGATTCTATTTGATTTGTCAAAGAATCAAATTTTCCCTCAGATGCCTATGAAGGCATTTCTACCGTGACAATGGTAGGCACTGTAACCAGTTGCAGGTGCTCTGCTTTCACTGTCACTAGTACAGAATTGGCTTTTAGCGTCGGTCAAAAATGGTCTAAGGCGTCGGTTATTAGGCGTAGTATATGTAGGGGACGCTATAGGTATAGGTCTTTTGCGTCGGTTAATTAGGCGACGCTAATAGCTATTTTGTGTCGGTTATATAACCGATGCAAAAAGTCATTAACCGACGCATATAGTTCTGACAAAAGCATCGGTTGTCTAAAATGCCGACGCCTATAGTCCTAACAAAAGCGTCGGTTGTCTAAAATTCCGACGCCTATAGTCCTGACAAAGGCGTCGGCTATCTAAAATGCCGACGCATATAGTCTATGTAATTGCGTCACACTACTGGTAACCGACGCCTAAACTATTTTTTAAAAGAATACATTTTTTTTGTTTTACTGGTTTTCTTGTTAACCTGTTTCACATATATACCAATATCTAGCCATCAAATTGTTATTAACATCAACTAATACACCCAGAATAATTAACACAAACATGATCAAAAAATTGATTAACATAAATTAACAAAAGTATCATGTTAACTTGTTTACACTTACAAAAACAATAACATTATATTACAAATACTATCAAAAATTCTTTCTAGTGTTTGGGTTCCCTTACAAAATCAAATAAATTATGTCAAAAAGATCGTCATGGAAATGACGCCAAGCCTTCTCAATCTTTCTACAATCAGAATATCACATCTCTCGTTTTCTATCTGCATGCTGCAGAGCAGCTTTGACAAGCCTCTTTGCACTTCTCTGTATCAAATCTACAGTCTTCTAAAGCAATGGTGAGTACAATATCTATTTCTCAATGATCAAAAGTTCAACAGTAAGATTAGTGTGGAAACTCATAAAGGACTGGCCTGTGGAAGACCTTGTTTGGGATTTGTGGAAAGTACTGCTTTTGAAAATGGTATTGATATTAAACATTCCGGTAGGTATTAAATCTTGAGTAGGCTGCTTAAGGAATGTGACCTCAGGAAAGAGTTTAATGAAATTGAAAATGAATATAGTCAATTGCTGAAACACGTTTTGAAATAGTTCAAAACGAAAGTAGTATACCACATGACAAAAGTTCTAAATTTTAAGGGATAAATGAAAACAAACCTCATCCCTTTTGTAGGTATTGTCTGTAATGAAGCAGAACTCTTCCAGGCTAGGTGCACAAATTTCTTCATATTTCCTTCAAGTCAATAAGGAAAACATCAGAAGATTAATTAGTATAAATATAATACAAATAACCTGGTACCAACGAAACGCGTGCAAGCACATTATGACAGCTAAACGAATTTGAAAGTATCATTTTAATCAAGTATATCTAATGGATAAATGCTTTCCCTATGGCTGATACACTAACAAAGGATGATTCGAGCATATGTAGCAGAAGACTAGAACAACATAGACTAATTGAAGATACACTATAAAATATAGGTTAAAGAATTTTACAGGCATTATGTTGGTGGGATTGGGCACAAACTAAGCCAGCCTACTTTGTAATCTCTGGCCAATTTTCAGTGTCACGTTGGCAAGATATTGTTTGCTCATGCTGAGCACATGCTTTGCCAAGCAGCATCGGGAAACTATGCCAAGATTTGTCTTGCAAATTCTTTTTATATCACCTGAAAGAATATGAATAGGAAAAAAAAAGAACCAACACCAAATTTCATTATCTTGGTAAGAATCCAATACCATAAAGAGACCCTTGTTGTCGGGAAGAATGACACTTAATAGATCAAGGGCGCGCACTGAGCGCTGTAATGACAGGTTCAGATTTGAATTCCTAAAGAAAGCACTCTACGTCAGAGTTTTCAAATTAATAGAAAATAATAAAACTGCAAAGCAGCTAAGACCAATACCATGCCCGATATCATGCACATTTGTGCAAGCTCGTGACAGAACCAACGCGCAGCACTTTCTTGCACATTTCAAGTACCACAAATAAATAAAATGCATAACATTTTTCTATAAATTTTCTACTTTAAACTTATTTAAAAAGAATAGATATAGAATACTGATTCATATTACCTTTCAAGTTTCAAGTATTTACTAGTCTATGATTTTGGTTGTGTTTAGTTGTAACTTGGCAACGTAAATCAGCGCTACCAGCTTTGTCGACATGAGTGCTATGTTTCTAATTGACAAAAAAACTATCCAACTATCTAGTCTGGTAAGACGTTATACCAACAAAACTAAGTTCCAGCTCTCAGCTAAGATTAAAATACTTGTGCCTCTACTCACATCAAATTCAATTACTCAGAAGACTTGGTTAAGTTTGTAGTACCTTCAATTTAAAATCCAGATGATGTCAAGAAATTTATATAAAGTTGTGAACAAGACAATAAACTGAAATAGCAGAGAACCCATAGATCCGCAGAAAACCTGATAAACAGCCTAGTGACTAGATGAAGAGGTCATTCAGCAGCTCAGCGATAAGACTAGATTGAATTAAAAATGAAATACAATCAGAACCAGCTTAAGAGCTCAATATCTCACATATTTTGACAAAATACAAGACTAGCATACCTTCAGTACCTTCAAAACTATCAGAGAAGCTCCAAAATTGAACAACCAAATTAATTTAAAGCCAAAATTAATTGAAGACAACAAAATCCAAAATTAACCCCAAATCAAACCCTAAAACTGAACCTCTAAAATTGAAAATCCATATCGTACATTGCTGACAACTAATTCATAGATTTCAGATAACCCAATGTGAGAGAGAACAACAACGAATCAAATCCTAGACGAGTTTCAAAGCAATCCTTAAAATAGCACCCTAGCAAGAAAAAGCAGAGAGAGAAAAGAACAACAATCCAGAGAGAGCGCCGAGAGAGAAGAATCAAATACGCGATGAGATTGTGAGTGAGAAAGTGAGAGGCTTGGGAGCGGAGTAGAGGGAGAAGGTCAAAGACTCAAAGGGAGCGATTGGGGAGGAGGAATAATATCGAGAGTTTAGGTGATAGATGGAGATTACTGTGTTAAAAGGATATCTATACGATAGAAATTAAAAATACCTTTATGTTATAAAAAAATTATCTTTATTAATATTATATAATATTTAAAAAATTTAAATAAATAAAATTGTATTTTATTATAATATAATATAAATAATGAAGTGTGATCCGAAATATATTTTATCATAAATAATTAATGAAGATATTAAGTAAGAATCAACTTATTTGTGTAATGAAATAAAAGATTTTACTACAAAATATTATTTTGTAAATATTTTTCAATTATTAGATTAAAAAAAATGAAATTAAACAAAAGCAGAAAAACAATTTTTTTAAAAAAAGAATAGGGGTGTATTTTCTCTAAAAACAATTTTGTTGGCCAAGAACTACAAGATACCGTACAAGAAAAATCACATTACTCGGCTATTAGAAAAACTACTCGATTTAAGATTATTTCAAAAAAAAAAACAAAATCTACATCGTCGGTTCCGGAAGGCCGACACATAAAATTGCACTCTACAGCGTCGGTTCAATAATACTGACGCATAAAATTGGGCTCTCTAGCGTCGGTTCTACAAGGCCGACGCATTTAAATGTACTCTACAGCGTCGGTTCTGCAATGACCGACGCTCTAAGTCCTCAAAGGCGTCAGCATTTACATGACCGACGCATATAAGCAGCAAAAGCGATGGTTAAGCAGAAAACCGACGCATTAGATCCAGCAAAATTGCCAATATGCGTCGGTTAAGCTGAAAACCGACGCATATAACATGTATAGGCGACGGTTGACTAAAAAATCGACGCTAAAAGTGCGACGCTATAGGTTATTTTTGTACTAGTGTGTGTCCTGAGTTTCATCTAATGAAATTGTTTTCTCCCATTGTGAGTAATGAGAGTGTGTTTGACTCAGTACAAAGTGCCATGGCCCTATGGCAAATTTCAATAGATTCATCCTGTTGAGAGAATGTCTCTAGAAACAGTTCATTGGCCATTTCAAAGTCCATATCCTATTGAGAGGATACAGATGGGCTGACAGATGCCTCAGTATATGTTGAATTACTTTAGAGGAGGCAGAGCTGTGGGATCACTCACTGTTTCAATCAAGATACTTCTTTGTTTAACATTTGATTTCTGTTTAGGCTGAGAGGTCAAGAAGGTTGTAGACTCATTGTTTGGCTCTAAGACCTGGGATAGAGATTGTGGATCTACAATCCCTTGGTCAACCCTAACAACCACTTGGGTTCAGCAACAGTAAAAGAAATGGATTGAGAGATAGAAAGTAATACCTGAATTGGATTTGGCACTGAATTTCCAGCTAAGCAAGAGCTAGATCAGAAATAATATATACAATATATTTATTAAAAACAACTAAGACAAATAGAAAATAAAGATAATAAATAATAATAAACTAAAATATAAAATAATAAAAAATATTTACAGGAAACTATTTACATGCAATAATTATACAGAATAATATAGAGGTGCATAAAAATAATATAAACTTGCATAAATATTTAAACAACAATATTTACAATCTGAAACTAACTTAAATGATTCTAAATAAATAAATTTTCAATAAAAATAAATTTCTCCATTTTAAAAAAATGAGAAAAATATTTTTAAAGAAAATAAATTATTCAGAATATTTAAATTAACAAGCTTTACTCTAAACAAGAATTGGCAAAATATATCATTCAATATCAGCAAGAGAAAATGATTTTGAAAGAACAAACATGACAGAGATATTGTTAATCACTAAGACTGTTTAACATACCCAATTTACCAACTAACTTGATAAATGTGGATTCATCAACAGATTTAGTGAATATATCTGCAGTCTGTTCTTCTGTGGGTACAAAGTGTAACTCCACAGTTCCATTCATGACATGCTCTCTGATAAAATGATACCTGATATCAATGTGCTTCGTTCTCGAGTGTTGCACAGGGTTGTTGGAGATTGCTATGGCACTTGTATTATCACACAAAATAGGAATTTTGTCTAATGCAAAGCCATAGTCCTTTAATTGATTCTTAATCCATAAGATCTGAGCACAACAGCTTCTAGCAGCAATATATTCAGCTTCTGCTGTTGAATTGGAAACTGTTTGCTGTTTCTTGCTATACCAGGAAATCAACCTACCTCCTAGGAATTGACAACTCCCAGAGGTACTCTTTCTATCCACAACACTACCTGCATAATCAGAATCTGTATATCCAACAAGATTAAAACCAGAATCTTTAGGGTACCAGATACCTAGATTAGGTGTACCCTTAAGATATCTCAAGATTCTTTTCACAGCAACAAGATGTACATCTCTAGGGTCCGCTTGGAACCTTGCACACAAGCATGTAGCATACATAATATCTGGTCTACTAGCAGTAAGATAGAGTAAGGAGCCAATCATACCTCTGTAGCTTTTAACATCTACCTTGATAGATTTGTCAGAAGCTCCAAGTTTGATGGTTGTCGAAGATGGAGTCCTTGCTGATGTTGAATCCTCCATGTGATACTTCTTGAGGAGTTCTTTAAGATACTTGGATTGACAAATAAATATACCATTTGACCTTTGACTTACTTGCAATCCAAGAAAGAACTTCAGCTCATCCATCATACTCATTTCAAACTTACTCTGCATAAGCTCAGCAAATTTCTTACAGAGATTATCATTAGTAGACCCAAATATGATGTCATCCACATAGACTTGGACTAATATCATATCATTTTTGTGTTTTTTTGAAAAAAGAGTTTTGTCTATGATACCTCTAACAAAACCATTTTCTAAAAGAAAACCAGAGAGAGTGTCATACCATTTTCTTGGGGCTTGTTTGAGACCATAGATAGCCTTGAAGAGAAAGTACACAAAGTCCAGCAGCTCCTGATTTTCAAAGCCAGGGGGCTGTTCCACATACACTTCTTCATCAAGCTCACCATTCAGGAATGCACTCCTAACATCCATTTGATAGACTTTAAAATTGGAATAAGCTACAAATGCTAAGAACATCCTGATGGCCTCAAGTCTAGCCACTGGTGCATAGGTTTCATCATAATCAATGCCTTCAGCTTGTGAATACCCTTGTGCAACCAGCCTTGCCTTGTTCCTTGTAACAATGCCATCCTCATCTAGCTTGTTCATGTATACCCATCTTGTACCAACTACTTTCTTGTTCTTTGGCCTGGGTACCAGCTTCCAGACTTGTTGTTGTTCAAATTGATTGAGTTCATCTTGTATAGCAATCACTCAATCTGGATCAGTCAATGCTTCCTCAGTTTTCTTTGGCTCCATTTTAGATAAAAATGTTGAATAATGACATTCATTCTGAGTTGTACTTCTAGTTTTAACTCCTACATCTGGATCACCAATGATCAGCTCAAAGGGATGAGCTCTATTCCATACAGTCTGTCTTGGAAGATTTGATCTTGATGATTCGCCTTGAATTTCACTTTGATGTTGTGAGTGACTAGTTGATCCTTCATTTGCTCCCCCTGAGTTGTTGCTTGATTGCCTTGATGATTCTTCTCCAGTGTTGGTGGTATCTCCATTGTTACCAGTGTTTCCACCACCATCACCATGATCATTATCATCATTGTTATTATCATTACCAGCAATAACTTCAGGTGGGGCTTCATCATCTGAATCTGAGTCTGGCAAGTTATCAAACTTCATTTTCTCAGATGAATCTGCTGTTTGGATATTAGGGAATTTAGTGTCATCAAAAGTAACATTGACACTTTCCTTTACTGTGTGACTGCCAACCAAGTAGACCCTGCAAGATCTTCTGGAATAACCAACAAAAATAGCTTCTTGTGCCTTTGCATCAAACTTGCCACGTTTCACATTGTCATCTAAAAGCACAAAGCATTTTGCTCCAAATACATGAAAGTATTTGACAGTTGGTTTCTTGTTGTTCATGATCTCATACGGAGTCTTCATTAAGTCCTTGTTGATTAAAGTTCGATTCTGAGTATAACAAGCTGTATTCGCTGCTTCAGCCCAAAAGTACGTTGGAAGTTTGGACTCACTTAACATAGTCCTTGCAGCTTCAATCAATGTACGATTCTTTCTTTCCACTACTCCATTTTGTTGAGGAGTTCTAGGGGCAGAATACTGTCTTGTTATTCCTTTATCAGCACAAAAGTCATTTAGAATGGCATTCGTGAATTCAGTACCATTATCTGACCTTATGGCTCTAATAGGGAATCTAGAATCCATCTCAATCAACTTTATATGACCAATCACCAGGTATGGAGTTTCATCCTTGGAATGTAGGAATAAAACCTATGTAAATTTTGAAAAGTCATCAACAATCACAAGTGCATATTGCTTCTTTGACATGGACATCACATTAACTGGACCAAACAAATCCATGTGCAGTAGCTGAAGAGGTTCAGTTATTGATGATGTGTCAGTGCCCTTGTGAGAAGCTTTCTTTGACTTTCCTTTCTGACATGCCTCACACAGTCCTTCCTGTGTAAATTCCATCTGAGGCAAACCTCTAACCAATTCCCTCTTGACTAAAGAGTTCATGGTTTTGAAGTTAAGGTGAGACATCTTCTTGTGTCATAGCCAACTATCATCTGATGAAGCTTTAGCATAAAAACAATTAACTTCATCTTTGAATCCTGAGTTCAGATCAGCTATGAACAAGTCACCTTTCCTTACTCCTTGAAGAGCAGGCTTTCCATTCTTCTTGTGAAGGATCTGACACTTCTCTCTTTCAAAGGAAACAGCATATCCTCTGTCACAGAAATGACTGATGCTGAGAAGATTGAACTTCAGACCTTCCACAAAAGAAACATCTTCAATGATAACATTTTCGTACTTCAAACAGCCATATCCTTTCGTAATACCCTTGCTGTTATCTCCAAAGGTAACTACTGGGCCAGCTTTCTCAACCAAATCTGATAGTAGGGCTCTATCTCCGGTCATATGCCTTGAACAGCCACTGTTAAGAATCCATATAACACGGTTTACCTGTTTAACTCCCTGTAATATCAAATTGATTAGACCTTCTTCGGAGCCCAAAATTGATTGGGTCCGGCATACTTAAAGAACTGGCCTTTGTCAGGCAAAACAACATTTTTAACTAAAACTACTTCAATCTCTTTCACATAAGAGCGTTTCCATTTATAACCAGCCTTAACACATTTCTGAGTAGGCTTAGGGATAAATGAATCCACTCTAGTCTGAGGAGGACTAGTAGTCTTTGCTTTAACATGCTTCTTATTATTAACATGTTGGCGTGGAGCAGTCTTATCTTTAGATACATGTTTTTTATTAAAGTAAGCATACATAACATTAAAAGCACAAGACATGCAATTAATCACACCACATGCTTTATGAGAAGAATTAACAGCAGGCATGTTATTTCTACAGTTGTTTTGATCCAACTTATGAATATCTGATTTAGTCTTTTTAGTTGTAGCAACTTTGACTGGAATATCAGATATACACTTTTTGGATTGTTCAACTTCCAAAGCAGTATCTTCTTCACGAATCTCCTCAGCAATGATTATAGAGTATTCATTCAGAGGATCTGCCTCGGACTCCTTACAGAAGGGTGTTTCAATACCCTTAAGCACATATGGAACACCCCTTCCTTCATATCTGACTCCACAAGGGGAATTAATTCCAAGCAATCCAATGGCCTCATTATAATCATAACCTATACTGACATGATTACCAACAACTTGTTTATTAAGAATCTCTTTAGCCGTCTTACAAGAGTTGTAATAGGCATTAGCTTTGGTCTTAAGCTCACTAATCTGATTTTTGAGAATGGTTTCCAGTTGTTGATACAATTTAACCTTTTTCTCAAGAACTGCTACATTATTAGTAAGTTCATCTTGATTGATATGCACTAGTTTTAATTCTTTTATTTCCTTTTCAAGATTTGTGTTTAAAAGAATTATTTTATCATTTTCAGTGCGTGCACAACTTAAAGTATCACCTAGATGACGAATCATTTCAGTATCAGTGAACTTTACCTTAGATATGTTGGGAGAAGAAAACATGGAATCAAAGAGTTTGTCTCCTATTGCCATAAGTGCAAGATTCACAATCTCACCTGCTTCTTCATCACTGTCAGTGTCATCCCAACTCTTTCCTTCAGCAACATAAGCTTTCCCAATCTTATTCTTCTTGCTAGAATCAAATGAGTTCCTTGTCACTTGCTTTGGCTTTTTACATTCAGTAGCAAAGTGACCCAACTCATTGCAATTGTAGCATCTGATTGTGCTCATTTCCACAGTTCCAGTTTTGTAACCACCCCTTGTGCCACTTGAAGAGGAAGATCCACCTCTCTGAAATTTGGGTCTGAACTTAAGATTGGGATTCCTCTTGAATCTAAACTTCCCAAACTTCCAGCCAAATCACCATCCTCCAGCTGATCAAGTTCTTCTAAAGAATAGAAGTCACCACCAGATTGATCAATGGATGTTAATCCATATTCAGCATCAATAACATTCATGTTAGAACTGGAAGGTTGAACAGCCTTCACTTCCAGTTTCTGTGGGACTTCAGCAGCCAGTGCAGTAGAAGTACTAACAATCTTCCCAGTTCCATACAGCTCCCTTTGTTGAATCTGCTCCAGCTCATAGGTCTTCAGAACACCATACAATCTCTCCAAAGCAATCTCATTCATATCTCTTGCTTCTCTAATGGCAGATATTTTGTGCTCCAAATGAGGTGGGAGTGTAAGAAGGAACTTCTTGTTAATCTCCTTGTTGGTGTAGTGCTTCCCATTGAGATTCAGATCATTGATTAATTTGTTGTATCTCTCAAAAACCTGAGAGATACCTTCACCAGGGTTTGATCTGAAATGCTCATATTGTGAGGTGAGAATTTCCAGCATATTCTCCCTAACTTCCTCTGTCCCCTCATTGATTATCTCTATGGTATCCCAAATGTGTTTGGCAGTATCACAATTTAGGACATGATTATGCATGATAGGATCAAGACAATCAATAAGGATCAACTGAAGACAGGAATCCAAGGTAACATCCTCTTTCTCATCAGGAGTGTACTCCTTGGGATCTTTAGGGTACATACTAGCAACCCTAGTAACAACATTATCCACTGTTATCTCTTCCTCAACAATCATAGGGACTTTGGGACTATTCTTCAGCGCACCAATGTATTTAGGATTTGCAACCTTAAGAAATAGGAGCATTTTCTTCTTCCACATTGGATAATGCTCCTTGCTGAACATTGGGATTTTGAATGTACCGACTTTCTGTGTAGTAGACATCTTTTGAGATTTTTAGGAATAATAAAAAATCAGAGTTTAAGAAAAATCTCAAAACAATTGGATCTTTGATTTGTATATCAATCAAAAGGCTCTGATGCCAATTGTTAGGTCCTGATAAGTTTGTAGAAGGGGGGTTGAATACAAACTATACCGTTTTATCGAATTTGTCCTTTGAATAATTTAACAATTAAGAACAAATTAATGCGGAATATAAATGAAACAAGATTCAAGTTAAATATAACTTATATTAAACTTGAAGGGTGTTGCAAATACAATAAGGATTACAAAGTATTTATCTCAAACTAATTAATACAAATTTAGAATAAATTCGACATGAACTTTTCTAATATTTGTAATAAAAAGATCGAATGCTAAAAGCAAGTTCGAGATAAATTCTAGGGATAAAAATCCGCTAGATAATCAAAGCAATACAAGTAATCAACTTCTAGTGGTTTGGATTTAACAATACAAACTAGAATTAATTGATTGAGAAGAAATGAGATCAAATGGTTTTTCTTCTTGTTTTGCTGGAGAGAAATGGCTTCTGTAAAGATATGATATTTTGTTCTAATCTTTTCTTCTGTGAACAGCCTCGGGTCATATACACTTGCAATTAGCCTTGTATGACCTGTTTATTAAATCAAAAAGATTTAATAAAACAATTCATACACTTGTATGACCTGAAGAATACATTCGGTAGAACCATGCTTCAGCAGTATGACCTGCAAAAACTGTCCGGTATGACCTAGCATTCTTCTACCAACTCTCGGTATGACCAAGCAGAATTATACTGGTATGACCTGGCAGGATAAACTTGTATGACCTAAATCTGTCGGTATGACCAAGCACCTTTACAGGGCAGGTCATACCGAGCTAAACAGAGGTCATACTAGTAAACATAGAAAATCCTTTTAATTTATATAGTTAGATTAAATTCTAGATTAAATTAATTCTTTTATAGAATTAAGTTAATAAATAATTTAAACAACTAACTTAATTAATTTAATAAATTAATTAATTCTAATAGAATTAATTTATTAATTAAATTGAATTAATAAATCAAAGAAGATAACTTAAAATCCTTGCATTCCTCTATCTTCTGAAAACCACTGAATATAGATGATTTAATTCCACTGATTGATGTCGTCATTCGATGCACTGTCTGGTTCATGAATAACTGACTTCAATGAAAATTCTTCATCTTTAAAACATTTAAAGCTGTGGCTTCTTTTCTTTAGCTTTGACTAAACTCTGTATCCTGTACTTCTTCTGTCACCAACTGGAAATCTGTGTCACTGTAGTAAATCCATTTTCTTGAATACTAGGCTTGAACAATAAATTGAACTTCTTTCAATGTAGAATAACTTCAAGTCTGTAGATGACTTTAATACTCCATTCTCTTGAGAGATAAAACTCTCTGAGATTCCTGTGACCTTTAATCTAATATTTACTTATTACATTCTTGTTTAAGTTGAGTAGAATCCTCGAATTACAAATAGGCTATAGCATATGCTTTTCAAAATTCAATTTCTAAAACTCAGGATAGAACCCAAATAGTAAAGTGAGTATCTAAATTTTAATAAATATTTTTTTTATTTTTGTAGCACCAATTTATTTATTTTTCCACTAATTGTTTTAAATATAGAAATTTTATGTTTTTTTCAATAAAGTATTAAAATTAATTAAGAACAAATTCAAATCGATAAAAAATATAATAATATGAGAATAAAATTTTATACAATCATAACATAATTTTTATTCTATTTAATAATTTTTAAGTAATAATGTATTTTAAAATTTTATATACACTGTAAATAAAACCAAAACATTAAAAGTAAAAGCAGTTAGTAAGATACTTATATCAGTATATACTTGATATCCTTATTATATTAAATCATTATATATAATAAGCATAATAGGGATCTTATCCAAAATTTTGATTGTACGTCTTGGACAACCAAACTAACAAGGACATCTTAAATAGATAAATGAAAATCATTAGATCAAATATTAAAAAAGTGTATTTTATTAATAATAAGATTATATTTAAATTCTAAAAAGTGTATTTTGATAATTTAAACCAAATATACCAAATATAAATAAGTTTTTTATATTGAATAGAATTCTCCATGTAAAAAATTCGTAAATTTCTTTTCTCTTTCATGGACAATTCCAGTTAGCTAAAAATTGTTAAGCCATCTTTTAATTAAAGATAATTTAGTTATGTGGGTGTAAAATCGTCAAAATCTAATTTTTAAAACACAAGATAAAGCCCAAATTAGTAAAGTGGGTATTTAAATTCTTATAATAATTATTACGTCATTATTATTTTAATGTCAATTTAATTACTTTTTTCTAACTATTTTAAATTTAGAAATCAATGTTCAAAAATTCAAATCAATCTAAGAAAAATTCAAATCAACAAAGAATATAATAATACGATGATAAAATTTTATAAAATTGTGCATATTTTTTATCTTATTTTATTAAATTTTATATCATAACTAATTAAATATTATTTATTATTAAATAATAAATGATACGCAAATGGTGATTTTGTTTTATAAGAACTCATAGAGACCTAATTTCAATGTTAGCACGACTATATTCATATTTTAAAAAAAATCGTATTTTGAAATTTTAGACTCAGCTACAGAAGAGACCTAACTTTTTTAACCTATATACATTGTAAATTATTAAATTCGAAACTTTAAAAGTTTGTTAATCAATTAGTATAGTACTTTTTTGAAAAATCGTACTTTATAAAAAATATTATCAAATAACCCATGTCTACAAGAAAAAAAATGAAAAAAAATCTTATTTTTCAAAAAAAAACCTGTAAATTTTAATATGTTGTTGGTAGATTCAAAACTTAGATCATTCTACGTGATAATTTTACTGGTATATCTAACGTTTCTGAACAATTTAATTTGAAAGATCCAACGATTATGAATTGAGTGATCAAGCGACCAAACTTATAAGAAAGTTTTCATTATTTAGTCTTTAATATAATAACATAGATATTTACGGGATATACTATAAAAAAAATGAATTTTACAGAATTTTGATCGTCACGGTGTACTACTTTAAAAGAAGAACTATTACAAAAAAAAATATATTTTAATTGATAATTTATTTTCTCAAAAGTTCAAAGTTCCCGCATCATTAACATATTACAAAAAAGAGTATATTATATTTTAGCAATAAATATTTAAAAAAAAATAAAATTTAAAAAAAAATATTAAAAAAATTAATGATGTTATCCTGGTAGTTTGGTCCTAAATACCACCAAAACATTCTCAACCGTTGGATCTAATACTTTTAAAAATAGACGATCAAGATTATATCATATAAAAAGAAGTTATTATTTAAAAATGATATAAGTTAAAAGATATTATATTAGGATTGGATTTTCCAAAAAGTTAAAACATAAAAATAGTTGTAATTAAATAAGGAAACCCATTTAATATCAAAATAATAAAAATCGTTTAAGCTTAAATAGATAGGTGAAAACCGTTAGATTTAACATTAAAAACTGTATTTGGTTAATAAAGGGTATTCTAATAATCTAAACTACATATAAGTAGATTTCCTAAATCGAATAGAATTCTCAATATTAAATTTTGTCACTTTATTCTCTTTTTAGTTTTAGAATAGTTTTTGTTAATCCCAAATGACCTAACAGAATTGTAGAAGGGGGGGGGGGGTGAATACAATTCTTGATATTTTCTTAAACTTAAAACACTTATAAATAAAACTGAACTGAATAAGTAAAAACACAAGATATAAATAATTCAGTTGGATTGTTTGATGATCCAACTGAAGTGTTTTTATTTCGGAAATAATCTGTGATACAAATGTACACAACTGCTCAGTTACTAGATTTGTAGAGAAGAAAATGCTCTCAAAAATAGCTAATACAATCTATTTGTTTTTCTTCCCTTCTCCTATTTTAACTGCTACACTTGGTTATATATTCCCCAAGTTTACAATACTATTTTTGGTTACACTTAAGTACACTAAAGGTAACCGCCAGTAGCTTGCTTTTCATTCCTTTTGTCCAGTGGTCCTTGGAGATCCTTGTCTTTTGTCTTCATGCTTATTCTGATCCCACTCAAGAACCCAATTGGGAATCGGAATGTTTCCTTATTTCCAGTGACCATTTTAATGGCTCCCAATGCAAATGCACACTTCTACATCTCCTTTTGATCTGTCAGAAAGCTGTCACTATCACTTTGTCAACTATACAGAAGAGCAATAATGATCCGTTGATGGCAGGAGAATGTATTTCGTTGATAGCTTTATTCTTCATTCCGTTGATGGTGTATCCTTGTTTCGTTGATAGAGTAATCTTCATACCGTTGACATGTCTTCACTTAGGCAAAATTACAAGGCATGATATACTTACAATTAACCAACCTATTTTGCCTATCTAGTACTTAGTCAACATGACTTAGGAAACCTATCTAATACATACATCAAATGCATATCAAACTGTGAAGTATTGTACAGTGCAATTGCTACAACACTCATTCCGTTGATGAGCTTCCTATCAACGAAACACTGCAGAGCATGCCATTCCGTTGACAGTTACAAAATGACTTAATACAAAATGTACTAAGTGTTTTTATAATTATCATCAAGAACAACATATTCCTAACAATCTCCCCCAATTTATGACTGATAGAATAACAGCCATAAATCAAGAGCCTTGATGATAACAAAAACACTCAGTCAAATTACACATGATAAAAGTAGAAATTGCATTGATCTTCATTGAATTTAATTAAATTTCAAAGTAGAAAATCTTACAAAACAAGTGCACATAGTTGCTCCTCTAGACTGAGCAGATTTTTCATCTTTGCCTCTGTGGTCTTGTTTTCTTCCCTTTTCTTGCATTGTTCTCCTCAATCTGAGCTTGAAGTCTTCTGTAGAAAATCTTCTCTTCTTCATCTTGATTCCCCAACTTGGATTGCATTAATCTTAGAGTTTCATTGGATGCCTTCTCCAGTTGGTCTTCTATTCTGAAGAATCTTCTACAGTTGTCCTTGTCTCTGAATTCCATCATCCAAAAAGGTTGGAGATGAATTTTCTTTCCTGTTTGAGGGACCTTCAATACTCTGGGAAGTGCGCCAAGCTTGTTCCAGCTAGCTTTGATTTGGCAAATTTTGGAAACAACATCAGACTTAGCTGTTTTGGTAAAACCAAAATCCTTCTTCAGGCATTTAAACATAGATAGCAGTGTCTGATAGTCTTCTCCCAGAATTCTATGTAGAGGCCAAACCTGTTCTCTCCCACCCTTGTAGACAAACACCAATCTCTCTGGTAGTTTGTAAGAAGCTGCTATTCCTCTCACTTCAACTAGGTCATCAAGATTGATATGTAGGTCAGACTCCTCCCTGATATCAGCAATGTAGATGAAGTCTTCTGGGTTGGTAGGAGGTTTTTCAGCTTGTGGTCTCCTTACTAGAATTGGCTTAGCCTTGGTAGCCCTTTGCTTAGATTTCTTCTTTGGATCCATCTCAAAGAGGAATTTTGGAAAGTTGGCTTCATCAAACTCAATTGGCTCTTCCTTTGGCTCAATTGGCTGATCATGGAAATTAACAGGATGTTTAGGATCAAAGGCTAACTTTACCCCTAGAGCTGGATCAGGAATTGTTGGAAGTGCAGTTGGTACAGAAGAGTCTGATGCAATACTCTGAGAGTCATCATTCTCAAAGGCTATATTTCTCCTAGCTCTTGCCTTTGGTTGCCTTGTGCTCTTCTTTGCACTCCTTTCCTCTATGGCTTTTTCTTCTTGCTGTCTTTCTTCTTCATCAAGAGATTGAGCAACTGCAAGTGCTTGCATTGCTGCTCTTTCTGACTCTTCAGCCTTAGCTTCAGCAAAGTTTGGGTGACCAGCCCAAACACAGATTTCTTGTCCATTCCTGTAGACAATTGCCCTTTGCTTCCTTACCTCAGTATCATTGCTTTCCTTGCATTTAGTGATAAGTAATCCAAGAAGCTTGAGCTCATCTGGATAAGGTGCAGGATAGAAAGTCCTTGCTATATTTTTGCCCTTTGGTTTAGCAGGGGACTTGGGAGATAAGCTTCTTTGCAATGTAGCTTGTTCCACATCCCTAATGCATGAAGTTTGTCCTTTCTCCTTCCTTGAACCTTGAGTGACTCCATGTAGAAGAGGCTCTATCTTATATAAAGAATTGGTCTGTGGCTCCCATTCCGTTGATGCTAAAACCATGGCATCCGTTGATGGCTCTGTAGAAGAAGCTTGATTCGTTGATGGATCTGAAATCTTTGCAGAATCAGCTAACTTCTTGATTCTTTCATCTATCCTAGACCAGTGGTATTTAATTTGTTCAGCAAGCTGTAGCTTCATAGATGCTTGCTGAATCAGGTCAATGCTGTCCAGTTTAGCTTTTCCTGACTCCCCCATAGCTAGTGGCTCCTTTGGCAGGGAAATGGCTGGGACCATAACCTTTGTGATTTGAATGTCTAGCTCCTTAGATTTCTCCCCCTTTTTGTTATCATCAAGAGAGATGACTGAGAGTCCTTGAGCTGCCACTAGCTGGGCCAAGAGTAGTGTCTGCTTCTCCTGTTCCTTTTGCATCTGAGATAAAGTAGCTTCCACCTTGTCCACTCTAGAAGAGAGAGTCTTCAAGGAGGTAGCCACCTCAGGTTCCTTAGAGAAAAACCTGTTCATCTTGGACACAGTGAGAAGAGGAAGCTTTTCATCTAGCCTCCTTTCATTAGCATCCTTGAGATTGCTAATTGAGTCCTTGATTTCTCTAGCCTCAATCCTTGTCTGCATCATCTGTAGCCTTTGGATTTCCAGTGAATCCATAATAGCCTTGTAGAATTTCTTGTCATTGGCATTTGCAGACTCATGAGCCAGATAGGCCTCATTGTACTGCCTTGTGATTGCAGCATCCAGGGAGATCCTTCCTTGTAAATCTTGAGAAAGCCAGTTTGGTGTAGGAGGCACCACAGAAGTCCCAGTCTGTGAGGTAGTGGCCACCTGATTGTCACCAAAGCTGTCCTCATCATCAGAGAAATCAAACTCACCACTTGCTGCAGCTCCTGGAGATAGATTGGTCAAGGCATCCTTTGCTCTTTGCATTGATGCAGTTGTATGAATTAGTTGTAGTGACCTCTCTGCCTCCACATTGCCCTGTTGAGCCAAAACTTGATAGGCTAACACAGGATGAGTAAAGGTCTCAGGATCCAGGGAAATACTATCCAGAGTTTGTTGATAGAGCTCTTGGAAAGTAAGTTCCCTTTCTCCCTCATTGACCTCCATTGACTCACTAGCAATGGTTGCTTCCTCCCTTATGACTCCTGTAGTCCCTTCTCTCTCTTCTCTATTTTCTTGCATCATGGGCTCCCCATGGCTCACACCTCTCACACCCTCACCTTCACCTACTAAGGTGGAACTCTCAATCTCTCCTTTTGCCTGGCTGGAAGAAATAGCCAGCCTCTCACTCTCATTCTCTCCTTTTGCCTGGCTGCAAGCCAGCCTCTCAGTTTCACTCCCTCTCAATCCTAGAAGTGTCTCAACTACCACTAGATCATCTGCACTAGTTGTGGAAACAACTTGATTTTCAATTAGAGGTGCAGAGTGAACTATCAACGGTATGGTAGTTTGAACTGTCAACGGTATGGATACCGTTGATGGAGAAACACTTGTCAACGAAAGAGCCTGTTTCGTTGATGAGGTCAAGAAAGCACTTTGAGAAAGTGAAATTACAGTAGAATCTGTGGTGATTGATTTAAGAGATTGTTCCACAGATCCTCTTGTAACTTCAGAAAAGGATGATTGGTGGCCCAACAAATCACTTAACAAGTGATGGTCACCAATGTCAGAGTGGGGCTTCTCTAAGAAAAGAGTTGGAGAATCAGGGATAGATGAATGGATCATATCCACATCTAATGATTGAGTTGGTGAATTTAGTGGAGATAGTTGAAGATTGATATCAAGAGAATGGGACTGTAACCCCAGAGTTATGATAGGAGTTACATCAAATTGAATTTGTGAAACTGGAAGTGTTGCTTCCAGTGTGTGTGCACCCTGTGAAACCTGGGATTTTTGCTTTACTCTTCTTTGGTACTGGGAAATTGTAGACTGTGGGCTTACAGTGTCTCTTGCCCTCTTGGACTGTGCTCTGGGTGGAGAGCTTGTTTCAATAATTACATCCTTTTGGGAGGATGCAATTAGACTTGTGCTTAAATCCATTTTACTCATTGTGCCTTGTTGGGAAGACACAATGGGGCTAGGTTGGGAAACACTTACCTCACCTTCCTTATTCTTGGGGTTTCTTTGACTTTCACCCCTTCCCTCACCTCTCACAACTCCAGACTCACTCCCCTTAGGTTGTGTGGTAGTTTTTACAACAGGTGCCTTTTGAGAAGCACCTGAGGTTGGCTTGGAGGATTTCTTTGATTTTGGTTTTGTTGCTGGGGCAGGAGCCGGTTGGGTCACAGCTACAGTCTCTATAGCAACTGGGTTGGATGAAACAATGGAAGTAACAGCTATACTAATAGGGATAGCAGTAGTTACCTCAATGATTGGCAGATACACCACTGGAACATCACCATTGTGGTTCAGCCTCAGTATGTCTGTCAATACTCTCTTCTCTTGCACAAAGCACTCAAACCTGGCAGTAGGGTTAGAGATAACTAATGGTGCTGGACTAACATGATTAGCCAGCATCATCATAAACCTTGCATAATAGATATTTTTCTTCCTATTTGCCTTATCACCCAACTTAGCACCAATTTCATACATAAGTTGGGTGCTAAAGTTGTAATATCTATCATTTAAAAGCATGGTTAGGAGAATTAACATAGAGTTAGTTAATGCATCAAAATTACTAATCTTTCCAGAAAAGACCTTAATGAATGCATCAGCTAAATAGCTGTATTCCCTAACCAAACCTCTCCTAATTATCTTACCCAAGTTATCAGTAGGCAAAGAGTAGTTTATAGAATTTAGCACGGTAGTTATTTCAGTGTTAGTAGGCAAAGCATCACAGTTATTATCAGGAATATGTAAACATGCTTGCAAAACATCAGAATTAACTATGTACTCATTACCTTGAAGAGTGAATTGCAGTGTGCAGTTTGTTCCACTATACTCACATGAGGTCCAAATCTCCTCGATTATTTCATTGTAGAGTGGTGTAGAGTGAAACATCGCATAGCTCAACTTACAGTTCCTCATGAAGTCCATCATCTTGAAAAAGATGCTGTTCGGACTCTCCTTAACAACAAATGGAATAGAATTGTTCTTCTCATAGATGAACCCACCAGCAGACATAAGCTTGACTATGGGTGCCATTGTTGAGTGAGGAAAAGCTTCGAGCTGTATTGCTTGTTAGAGAGAAGAAGATAGAAAAACTTTTGGAATTTTTGAGAACAGGTAGAAATGAAATAAAGAAATTGAAATTTCTTAAATACTCCCCCAAAAATTCTCAGAAATTAAGTCCAATAATTAATCTAAATTACCTGATTGGCTTAAAAAAGTAACCGTTAGAATTAAATATTACCACGATTTATACTTACAGGGGTGTATGTATAGATCGTGATAAAGAACGTGCAATTTCAACGGTTCAGATTAAAAAGCGCTACATCAGCGAATCAGAATTGGGAATTTTAGGTCCCTTCTATTTCGTTGATAAAGCTGCGTTTCGTTGATATAAAAGAGCTATCAACGAAACACCCAGAAAAATGCTAAGACTATCAACGAAATGGTGCGTTTCGTTGACATAGTAATTTTGACTTAGACAAAATTTCACCTTTTCCTGAGAAAATCAATTCACAGAAAAATTATAGCAAATTCCTGGCTGCATTTTAACTTGCAAAAATCTCAAAATAATTAAGAGAAATTTAGCATACCTAGCTCACTTACTAATCTTGAGAATGTGGATTCATCAAGTGGCTTGGTAAAGATGTCTGCAAGTTGTTGTTCACTTGGAACAAAATGTAACTCCACAGTACCATTCATAACATGTTCTCTAATAAAGTGGTACTTGATGTCAATGTGCTTGGTCCTTGAATGCTGCACTGGATTCTCAGTAATGGCAATGGCACTAGTGTTGTCACAGAAAATAGGAATTTTCTCAACTCTTAATCCATAATCAAGTAGTTGGTTTTTCATCCATAAAATCTGTGCACAACAACTTCCAGCTGCAATATACTCAGCCTCAGCTGTGGAGGTGGAAACTGAGTTTTGTTTCTTGCTGAACCATGATACAAGCTTGTTTCCTAGAAATTGACAGGTTCCAGTTGTGCTTTTCCTGTCAATTTTACATCCTGCATAATCTGCATCTGAATAACCAATTAGTTCAAAACCAGATTCTCTAGGATACCAAATGCCAAGGTTTGGTGTTCCTTTGAGATATCTGAAAATTCTTTTAATAGCAACTAAATGGGATTCCCTAGGATCAGCCTGAAATCTAGCACATAGACATGTAGCAAACATAATATCAGGTCTACTAGCTGTTAAATATAAAAGTGAGCCAACCATGCCTCTGTAACTTGAAATGTCCACAGATTTTTCCTTAGTATTCAATTCAAGTTTGGTGGCAGTAGGCATGGGTGTTTTGGCAGGAGAGCATTCCATTAAGTTAAACCTCTTTAACAAATCATTAATGTACTTGGTTTGACTAATGAAAATGCCTTCATTAACTTGCTTTACTTGAAGACCAAGAAAATAAGTTAATTCTCCCATCATGCTCATTTCATACTTACTTTGCATAAGCTTGGCAAACTTTTGACAAAGTTTTTCATCTGTAGACCCAAAAATTATGTCATCTACATAAATTTGAACAAGTATTGTAGAGCCATTCACAATCCTATGAAAAAGAGTTTTATCTACAGTACCTCTAGTGAAGTGATTCTCAAGAAGGAACTGCGACAATGTGTCATACCAGGCTCTAGGTGCTTGTTTCAAACCATAGAGTGCTTTGAGGAGAAAGTACACATACTCTGGAAAATCATCATCTTCAAAGCCAGGAGGTTGACTCACATACACCTCCTCTTCCAATTCCCCATTCATAAAAGCACTCTTCACATCCATTTGAAAGACCTTGAAATTGGCATGGGCTGCATAGGCTAGGAAAATCCTTATTGCTTCTAGTCTTGCAACAGGAGCAAAGGTTTCATCAAAATCAATTCCCTCTTCCTGTGAGTAGCCTTTTGCAACCAATCTAGCTTTGTTCCTTGTGACTATGCCATTTTCATCCATCTTGTTTCTGAACACCCATTTTGTGCCTATTACACTCCTGTCTTTAGGCTTGGGCACCAGTTTCCAAACATTGTTCCTCTCAAATTGGTTTAGCTCCTCTTGCATAGCCAAAACCCAATCTGGATCTAGAAGTGCATCCTCAACTTTCTTTGGCTCTTCTTGAGACAGAAAGCTACTATATAGACATTCATCTTGAGTTTCTCTTCTAGTTTGAACTTTTGAAGAAACATCACCTATAATAAGTTCAAAGGGATGATCTTTAGTCCATTTTCTTGAGGGAGGTAGATTTGCTCTTGAAGAAGTAGCTTCATGATCATGATTGCCTTGATTAGATATTTGTCCTTGAGAAACTCCCCCTGAGTTTGTTGTCCCTAATTGATCACTCCTGGAAGCATTTCTGTGACTGTCAACGGAATGTCCATTTTGACTGTCAACGAAACGCTCATTCTGACTGTCAACGAAATGACCATTTGGTCTACTAGCAGCTATTCTTTTCAATCTTAATACAGCAATTTCATCTTCACTGCTGCTTTCATCTGTGCTAGATACAACAACTTTGGACTGTTTCTCAATAGTCTTATCATGATCCATTTGTTCTCCTTCCTCATTCTCAAAAGAGAGACTTTCATGGAAACCTTCATCACAGAGACCCTGAATTTTGAGATCATCAAAAACAACATGTACAGATTCCATGACAATGTTGGTTCTGAGATTATAGACTCTATAGGCTTTCCCTGCTGCATAACCCACAAATATTGCCTCATCTGCCTTTGCTTCAAATTTCCCCAAGTGCTCAGCTTGATTTCTCAGAACAAAACACTTGCAACCAAAGACATGAAGAAAATCCAATAGTGGTTTCTTTCTTTTGAGTAGTTGATAAGGTGTCATTCCCTTGGCCTGATTAATCAAAGAAATATTTTGAGTGAAGCAAGCTGTGTTGACTGCCTCAGCCCAAAAATAAGTAGGTAACTTTGATTCATCTAGCATTGTCCTTGCAGCTTCAATAAGTGTTCTGTTTTTCCTTTCAACTACACCATTTTGCTGTGGTGTCCTTGCTGCTGAAAACTCATGCAATATACCATTTTCTTCACAGAACACTTTCATGCTTGAATTCTTGAATTCTGTCCCATTGTCACTCCTAATTCTTCTCACTTTGAAATCAGGATGATTGCTTACCATCTTGATGTGATTGATAATGATTTCACTTGCCTCATCTTTGGAGTGCAAAAAGAAAGTCCATGTAAATCTAGAAAAATCATCAACAATCACAAGACAGTACTTCTTCTTTGAAATTGACATGACATTTACAGGGCCAAATAAATCCATGTGGAGCAACTCAAGCTGTTGAACAATTGATGACTCTGTCTTGCTTTTGAATGATGCCTTCTTTTGTTTCCCTTTTTGACAGGCATCACACAAACCATCCTTGGAGAATTCTACCTGTGGAATTCCTCTAGCAAGATCTTTCCTTACCAAATCATTCATGACTTTGAAATTCAGATGAGATAATTTCTTGTGCCACAGCCAACTTTCATCCTTGCTTGCCTTGCTGAAAAGACATGTGATGGTGTCTGGACTTGTGCTGCTAAAGTCAGCAATGTACACGTTCCCTCTTCTGAATCCAGTCATGACCACATTGTTGTTTCCTACCTTAGAAACAACACAGGCTTCTTTTGAAAAAGTAACTAAAAATCCTTTGTCACAAAGTTGGCTGATACTAAGCAGGTTGTGCTTAAGACCATCCACCAATGCAACCTCATCAATGATGACATTCTCTTTTGAAATCAAGCCATATCCCTTTGTGTAGCCTTTGCTGTCATCTCCAAAAGCAATACAAGGGCCAGCTTTTTCCTGAAATTCTGTGAGCAGGGTAGAATCACCAGTCATGTGTCTTGAACAACCACTATCCAAGTACCAAAGATTCCTTTTGTCTCCCTGCACACAACAAACCAAATCAAGTTGATTTTTGTACCCAAGTTTCCTTGGGTCCTGTCTTGTTAGCCTTTGATTTCCCTCTCAGATCATTTTTCACTTGTGTTGATCTTTGAGGGTTGCTCACAGTTTCATTCTCAGCATGCATAGATGGAGGAACAAACATGTTATTCCATGGCATCTGTGGCATGTTAAACATATTCATGTAAGGGTTAGGCACAAATGACATACCAGCATATGGATTTTGATACTGTGCATATGAAGCAAACATGTTAGGCATAACAGGCATTGCAGGTATAGAATCATTCAATGTAGACTTAGGCATTCTCACATTAGCAGGTTTCTTAACAGACTTGCAATTAGCAGATAGATGATTAACACTACCACAATTAACACATGTCTTTCTAGGTGCATATTTATCAGGTGTGTAATTGTTGTGCTTGTTAATCCCTACTTTTCCGTTTCTGTTATTCTTTTTGTTACCTTTAGTCTCAACTTGAACTTTCTCTAACTTGTCTTTCAATTGCTTGTTAGACAAGTGACCTACATTAGCTCTTTCAACAGGCTTCTCAACTTTCTTTGATTTACTAGACTCACCTTGAACAAAGTTCTTGGTGACAGGACCATACTTTTCATTAAGTCTAGTGAGTTCTACTTTCTTTTTCTCTGTCAACGAAACAGCATGATCGGTTGATGGTTCATCTGTCAACGAAACATTGCATTCCGTTGACGTATCAACCTTCAACAAATGATCATTGTTGTTTGTTGACTCTGATTCTGATTCTAAGGTTTCAACAGCATACCCTAGTTTCTCCTTGTTCTTTTTCCATGATTGCTCACAGAAAGATTCCACACCTTGAACATTAATGATGTTGCTAGCAACATTCCTGGAATCTTTCCATTTTGCAATCACACTATGTTCTATCTCTAGTTGTGTTTTAAGAATTTCTTCCCTCTTTAATACTTTCTCAAGTTCCAGCTTAGCATCCCTACTAACACATCTCATTTTCTCAAACTCAATGAGCTGTGCTTCTAACATGGCATTTCTATCACTTAAGAGCAGATTTGATTCTTTAATCCTTGAATTCTCCTTGGTAAGTGATTTAAGAGTAACACGTAGATTGTATAGTACAGTAGACATTTCATTTACTGCACTATCGCATTCCTCTTTAGAAAGCTCAGAAAGATTAGTAATTGTTACCTGGTTGCTTGAGGAGCTTGCTTCCTGCTCATGATTGTTAGCCATAAGAGCCAAGTTGACATACTCAACATCATCATCAGAATCTTCACCATTACCAGCCCAATCATACTCCTGAGACATGAAAGCCTTTTCTTTTTGCTTGAGAAGTTCAAAGTATTTCTTTTTATAATCAACAGGCTCAAATTTCCTGTTGCCCTTCTCAATCTTGGGCTTTCTGCAGTCTCCAGCAAAGTGACCAAGCATTCCACAATTGAAACATTTAGATTTAGACTTTTCAATCCAGTTACTTTTGTTAGGTTGAAAGTCTCTCCTTGGTGGCCTTGCTTCTGAGTTTCTCTTGAACTTGAACTTAGAGAATTTTCTTGACAGAAAAGCAATGTGTTCATCAATCTCATCTAAGTCATCCAAGTTGGCTGGTTCTGATTCTTCTTCCTCTGTCATCTTGCCTTTTCCCTTGCTAACATCACTTCTACAACTAGCTCGACTAGTTGTGGCTTTTGCAGCTTCCTCATTGTCATCTTCCAGTTGGTTCACAGATGCAATCAATGCAATAGATCCACCCTTCTTCTGTACCTTCTCAATTTCTTCATCTTGCTCCATTTCCAACTCATATGTCTTTAATGTTCCATACAGCCTTTCAAGAGTGTAATCTTTGTACTCTTGAGTGTTTCTTAGAGAAACAGTCATAGGCTTCCATTCTTTTGGAAGAGCTCTTAGAAATTTAAGGTTTGAATCCTTAGTTTGGTAGATTCTCCCATACAACTTTAATCCATTCAGAAGCTTTTGAAACCTACTAAACGTGTCATTTAGGGTTTCACCAGCTTTAAAGTGAAAGTGCTCATATTGTTGTATAAGGAGTTGCATTTTGTTCTCCCTTACTTGCTCAGTTCCTTCACATAGTGTTCTGACAGTGTCCCATACTTCTTTGGAGGTTGTACAGTTTATGACATTGTCAAACATCTCTTGCTCCAAACCATTAAACAGAATGTTCATGGTTCTTTTATCTTTATGGACTTCAGCAACATCTTCAATAGTCCATTCTGAGACAAGTTTTGGAATTTCCACATCAGGAGCATCATCTGGCAGTCCAACTCTAGATGCAAACTTCATGGGAACGTGTGGACCTTTCTCAATGCAGTCTACATACCTCTCGTCCATAGACATGAGATGTAAATGCATCTTTACTTTCCAGTGAAAGTAATTGTCCTTATCAAGAACTGGTATCTTCACACCTGCATCCTTCTTCACCATGGTTTCTGTTTTGGTCTTGATCTTTAAACTTCTTGTATGTTAGAAGCTTGCTCTGATACCAATTGTTAATCCCAAATGACCTAACAGAATTGTAGCTTGCTTTTCATTCCTTTTGTCCAGTGGTCCTTGGAGATCCTTGTCTTTTGTCTTCATGCTTATTCTGATCCCACTCAAGAACCCAATTGGGAATTGGAATGTTTCCTTATTTCCAGTGACCATTTTAATGGCTCCCAATGCAAATGCACACTTCTACATCTCCTTTTGATCTGTCAGAAAGCTATCACTATCACTTTGTCAACTATACAGAAGAGCAATAATGATCTGTTGATGGCAGGAGAATGTATTTCGTTGATAGCTTTATTCTTCATTCCGTTGATGGTGTATCCTTGTTTCGTTGATAGAGTAATCTTCATACCGTTGACATGTCTTCACTTAGGCAAAATTACAAGGCATGATATACTTACAATTAACCAACCTATTTTGCCTATCTAGTACTTAGTCAACATGACTTAGGAAACCTATCTAATACATACATCAAATGCATATCAAACTGTGAAGTATTGTACAGTGCAATTGCTACAACACTCATTCCGTTGATGAGCTTCCTGTCAACGAAACACTGCAGAGCATGCCATTCCGTTGACAGTTACAAAATGACTTAATACAAAATCTACTAAGTGTTTTTATAATTATCATCAAGAACAACATATTCCTAACAGTTTTTAATTGAAAAAGAACTATTAAACCACAACTAAATTAAAGATTATTTTGTGAATTTCATATGGACCGTAAAATTCGCCAAATCTAACTTTTATAACTCAATATAAACAAATATTAAATTGAGCGTGTAAAATATAATAAATATCAAATTTTTAACTTTAGTTTTTTTTGGCTAAATCTTTTTTAACAATAATTTAATCATGTAAACTAATAACTTTTAAATATTAATATATTCATAAATAAATATAATTATAAATATTAAAAAAATAATTGTGTGTTCCATGGATAATTAAAATATAATTATAAACAGAATAATTATAAATAAAATTTAAGTAACCGTGCATCTATAAACTAAACTAGTAAACAAAATAGGTGCAATAGATCAAATATTATTATATACTAAAACACAATTTTATGATTTTGATTCTTTATTATAAAAATAGGGAAAAAAAATTAGTATATAACTAAATATTGTCATGTATACCACCGTATACATGCACGTACGACTCCCTCTGTCCCCTGAGTTTTTTATATTGGGTGAGTTCTTTACATTGGGGGACGAGAGCTCGGCACAGGCTTCTATAAAATATATTTTCATAAATTATTTTAAATATTTTTTTCTTCTGAATAAAAGTATAATGTTTAAATTTTTATTTAGAAAAAGAAAATTTTGAAAAAAAGTTGTAGAATTATAGCTTAAAAGTGTCAAACAATGTAAAAAAACTGTAAAGAAATGAGAGGGATACAATATTTTAAAAGAACTAGAAAAAGGTATTTCAAATTCAAATATACAATAGAAAGATGTGGAACATACAAAATGAATGTACACACACACATTATGGGTGAGGAAGATAGGTGTACAAAGTTTCTTGTGGAAAAGCTGAGCAAGTGTAGAATAATAATATTGAAATTATGGGGGGTAGAAAAAAGTTACTGAAGGTGGCGAATAATGAAATACAGGGAGGGGAGCAGATGAGCGACAAAGTGTGGGGAGAAGTTGAAAAAGAAAAGGGTGGTCAACCGGTGGAATATGCGAACGTCGTCAGCTTTTGTTTTGTTTTGGGCAAAAGCTGTGATTTAGCCGTCTTCTTGTTTTCTGCCTGTCCCTCTCCCACCCATATTCTCATCACTCCCTCTTTCCTATTATCCTCCTTCACTTACTTCAATGCCAATGTTGTATGAAATCAATATATACTCACTCACTTCCGTTTATTGATCTGATCTCTCCCTCGTCATTTTTGCGAGAAATCAAATCTTAATGCTTTACTATCGTAAACATGACTCACATTTACGTTACGTTTGTAAGATCAAATATCAAAAATTATTACAAAATAACGTGATAATATCTAGCAGCATGGGATGTCTTATTTGATCGTCAAGAAATCTTAAAAATTAAATTCAAAGATGAAACCAAACCCTTGAATTGTAAAGGGTACCCGGGAATAAAAGTAAAGGAGCGACCAACTGACAGAACGCACACTCATCAGTCAAGGCATCGTGCTTCCTTTAATGGTACTAATATTATTTTACAATTTTACCCAGATATATCTTTTTCTTCTTTTTAGAATTTATTTGATGAGATTCAACTCTGAATGTTGTAAAGGCTGACTCGCATATATACTTGCCATGTACTCTGTGTGTGTATTATATAATTTGTAGCGTGATGTTATGGGTCCCTTTACCTGCCCTACTTACATCACCGTTGGGGGAAATGAGCTAATGAAAACTGAAAAGAAGAAGAGAAAAAGAAAGAAACGGTGGTACCTGTCAAACATGAAACAATACAATATATTATTCGGTATCAATCTAAAGTACTAAACCAGGCCCGACAACAAGGACCGAACCAGCCGTCCCAGGCATACTATCTACTCCCCATTCTCAATCTCTGATAAAGCCTGCCTTGGCACATTAAGCACAATCATCAACCTATGTACATATATTTATGTATGGAAGATGGTCCGGGGCAAATGTTTGCCGGCATTTGTTAAAGAATTAAACACTTATGATAGAAAATTTACGCCTCTTGTATTCACATAAAAAACATTATTGAACACGTACAATGGAAAGTTTTTGTGGTACGTGTTTCTCCCATAAACCCTAGATTACCGACCCCTTTATGTATACACACTATCAAATATATGCTTCTTGGTTGAACCCTGATAGAATATTTCTTCACAAGTTTAAATGATTCTGGTAAGGATGGATAGTAGGTGTGCATATCAGAAATAATATTAGGAAAAGCAAGTCAAACCTGAGGGACACTTAATATGAAATGATCATGCTTCAGTATTTTGAGGTAGTACGTCTGACGACTAGGATCATGCATGTAAAGCAATCACATGACAAGATCTCCTCTGTCGTTCTCCTTTTACACTTGCATGCGCCGGTGACTGTTTTTTCACACTTCCTTTTTACCACTACACATATAGCAAGTAATTTTTAAGCAAAGACCAAAACAAAAGGTAAAAAAAATAATTAGACAGTACATCTACATATAATAATAGCAGACAAGCTTTGTTATCACAAAAAAGAATACACTTGAAGTAGGGATGACAATCGGGTCGGATCGACTCGGGTTTTGCTGAATCCAAATTCAAAACCGAATTTTTATACTGTACTTGAACCCGATCCGAATCCGAAAAATACCCAAAAATTGATATCCAAACCCGATCCAATGGATTTCGGATTGGGTTTGGATATACCTGAAACCCGAAAATATTTGGATTGGATTTGGATAATATCCGAAACCCAAAATCCAAATCTGAAACCCAAAATTCATACCCGAAACCCGAAAATTTAAATCCAAAATTATAGATTTTAATATAAAGATTGTATGATTTGAAGATAAAAATTGAGTATTAATGATAAAAACTTACTAGTAAACATTAACACATATAACTCAAATTTTCTGAATCGCGATAACTGTAAATCTTCTTAAGTCGTCATGGAATTGTTAATTGCTCAACATTATAGTTAACATGTTACGATTGTGTGTGCATATCCTAATTTTTAGGACTTTTTTTTTATTATTAATCGGTTTTTTATAATTCCACTTTCTAATAAGTGAAAATATTTAATGTATATTAAATAGTATATATAATATATATTATAAAAGCATAATATATAGAATTAAAAATTTTATGATATTACATAACATATACAATATATATATATATAGGCCATTGCTCCATGAAGAACACTGAACAATAAAGAACACCTTAGAATCTTACATAAATTGCATGTTGATTCTAATTTTCTCACCAAAAATAGTTTATTACGAATAAAAATAGAATCTAACAAAAAATTAGAATCAAATAAAACATGATTACATGTAATTTCATTGTGACACTACGTCAAATTTTGGCTTCCGTCACATCAAATATGTGTGGCTAAGCACTTTACGTCACGTTTTAATTTTTCAGCAAAGTGTCACCTAAGGTCGGATCATTTTACGCCCCCTACGGCCACACCCCATCTGTGTGGCTGTAACTCAAAACAGAGTGATTAAAGCATACCATCCCTTGGGTCTGACAGCCCCTATTTTAAGCTCAAAAGTGTGACTAAATACCAGCTTGCAGCCACAGGATGCATCGTGGCTAAAGAGAATTAATAACGTGGCTAAACACCAACATTCATCAAAGGCTTAGTTTTGGTCGCATTATTTATTGGTAAATCGTGGCAAAAAACTTGGGTATGGCCACATTTTATAATTTTTGTGTGGTCGTTTCTATGTTTTATATACTATTAAACAACTGCTTTTAGTCACTAATAATTGTAGTGACTATAGTTCTGGCTAAAACCTATTTTTATAGAATTTTTGTAATATATAGTGTGGCTAAAGGATAGTAATAGCCACACACACTTAACTAAATTATACAGAGTTTTATTTGTATTATAAATGATCAATAATAAATAATAATACCAAAATTGAAACACAATGCTATATATTTTAAAATTCAAACACTTAGTCATGCATAATCCATCACCAAACTAAATAGCAACATAATTAATGTAATAGCTAAGACCAATCCATACATAATCCATCACCAAACTAAAACCACAATTTCAATTAGAACAAAAGTATGATCAACTAGCTAGAAATGAAGGATGCTTTGAATTTGATTGAAATTTATTGGCTTTTTTCTTGGCTTCTTCATGTGCCTTTTTAGAAGACTCCAACGTTATAACTTCAACTTGCTTATGCTTCTGAATTTTACTTGAGATTGTTGATTCCTCTGATTGTCTCTATTGGCGGCATCAGTGATATCTTGTGTTGGGATTAATCTCCAAGAAGGAATTACTAGGGCAAGCTGGGCAAGAACACTTCTCACCATTTGATTTGGTGTTATGGCATCTGCAACCTAGATATTTAGCCAACAAAATCATGTTAAATTATGTACATAATGTACTGATCACTCAAATAATCAGGCATTACAAGCATTTACCATTGCTTGATAGAAACAAGAATCCATCTATTTGTTCTATCGCTTCTGATATATCGAAGAGATAAATGGATTATATTTCATCTTCAGCAGCCTCGAAACAGAGACATATACACAACAAAACAGATTATTACACATATATGAAAACACACAAATAATGATAATAAATGATTAGACTATGTGCTTGTCGTATAGTACATACACAGGTGACCAATCTTACACTCTACAGAGGGACTACTGCCAACTGCCAGCTTAAAATCAACTAAGTTTCTTACACATAGTACGGGGACTATAGCTCCAAATATATCTATACCTCAGATAAAATTGGAGTCATGAAATTAGTCATCATCTCAATGAAATGAAGAAATGGATTGCATAGTATTCAATTGTATTCAGGGAAATAACAAAAAAGTCCGAGGAAAGATCACAGAATACTAACACGATATCAAGCTCAAACACATTTTCCCCCCAATACAACCACAATAACATCAACCACTACACTGAACAACAACTAATTCAACAATCATATATAACAAACAAATCGGCTCAATATCGTATATAATTATAACTTATCACCACAAAAGCATAAATCAATCATACATACATACAATACAATCAAATTTTGAACAAAACATTATCGAAATATTCGAAAACAAAACAATATCGAAACAATCGAAAATGAAACAACATCTCATACCTGCCGACAACAGTAACCAGTAAACAGCGATAAGGAGAGCTTGGGATTTGCTCGATGTATGTGTTCCCTGCTTTTGTCACAAACAGAAATTGATAATCAAGATAATGAAAGCACCTTTATGTTTGTGACAAAAACACGAACACCTACATCTACCAAAATCAACTGACCAACAAACAGATTGGGGCCGGGACTATCTAGCAAAATCAATTTGTATGTGTGTGTTTGATTTGAACTTGAGCCGTGAACATACTGAAATCGAGCTAAGAGCCGTGAACATATGTGTGTGCTGAAAAAGAAGGGGAAAAATGGGGAAATGAAATACTGGGTAGGGAGGGAAGTGAATTATTGGGTACATAGGAGGGAAAGAGGAAGCGGGAAATGAAATATCGTTTAGATTTAGATTTTTATTTAAAGTCGTACAAGATATATTTAAAGTCGTACAAGATAAATTTAAAGTCGTACAAGATAAATTTAGATTTTTTTTTAAAATTTTGCATAGCACTAATATAAGTAGTTGTTCACATCCGTACGGTTGGATCGTCCAAAAATTAATTAAAAAAATTGTTTGTTAAGTGGGCGGTAGTCTCGTTTCTTGAAGTAGTACTTTCACTTGATTTTTGTTATAAAGTCGTACAAGATAAATTTCGATTTTTTTAAAAAAAAAATTCATATCACTAATATAAGTAGTTGTTCACATCCGTACGGTTGGATCGTCCAAAAATTAATTTAAAAAAATAGTTTGTTAAGTGGGTGGTAGTCTCGTTTCTCGAAGTAGTACTTTCACTTGATTTTTGTTATAAAGTCGTACAAGATAAATTTAGATTTTTTTTTAAAATTTTGCATATCACTGATATAAGTAGTTGTTCACATCCGTACGGTTGGATCGTCCAAAAATAAATTTAAAAAAATAGTTTGTTAAGTGGGTGGTACTCTCGTTTCTCGAAGTAGTACTTTCACTTGATTTTTGTTATAAAGTCGTACAAGATAAATTTAGATTTTTTTTTAAAATTTTGCATATCACTGATATAAGTAGTTGTTCACATCCGTACGGTTGGATCGTCCAAAAATAAATTTAAAAAAATAGTTTGTTAAGTGGGTGGTACTCTCGTTTCTCGAAGTAGTACTTTCACTTGATTTTTGTTATAAAGTCGTACAAGATAAATTTAGATTTTTTTGTAAAATTTCGCATATCACTGATATAAGTAGTTGTTCACATCCGTACGGTTGGATCGTCCAAAAATAAATTTAAAAAAATAGTTTGTTAAGTGGGTGGTACTCTCGTTTCTCGAAGTAGTACTTTCACTTGATTTTTGTTATAAAGTCGTACAAGATAAATTTAGATTTTTTTGTAAAATTTTGCATATCACTGATATAAGTAGTTGTTCACATCCGTACGGTTGGATCGTCCAAAAATAAATTTAAAAAAATAGTTTGTTAAGTGGGTGGTACTCTCGTTTCTCGAAGTAGTACTTTCACTTGATTTTTATTATAAAGTCGTACAAGATAAATTTAGATTTTTTTAAAAAATTTTCAAATTACTAATATAAGTAGTTGTTCATATCCATACGGTTGGATCACCCAAAAATTAATTTAAAAAAATAGTTTGTTAAGTGGGTAGTAGTCTCGTTTCTCGAAATAGTACTTTCACTTGATTTTTGTTATAAAGTCGTACAAGATAAATTTAGATTTTTTTTAAAATTTTGCATATGTCTTCTAAATATTCCAAAATGATTTAAAAAAATTAGATGAATTAAATTTGGAGTTTTGGTATTTTAAAATGATTTTTGAAAATTAATTTTCATTTTGAGGTAAAACTTGTAAAAATCATAATAAATTCATTTTTGATCCCAAAATTATTTTAAAAATATGGGAATGAAGCTAATTTTGTGATCTTGTTTTTTTTAATTAAAATTTTGATTTTAGAAATTATCTTCTATTTAAACTTCAGATTAATAAGTGATTAAATTTGATTTTCAGCAAAGTAGTATAATAAATTAGTAAAGTAGAGGGTACATATGGTTATGTTTTAACCCTAATTCATTGCTACACACAGCAGTAGCCACACTCTCTTCTATTTTGCCGCCTAAAACAAGAACCCCAATCATATCCTTTTTTTCCCTCTTATACAACAACAATTGGTTCTAGATTTGATTGAAATACCCAAGATTAACAAAGCCCCTTTCTGGAGAAGATGAGCGGAGGCACTGTTCAGTTCAATTGGCATGACACAACGCATTTATGTCTTAACCCTAGGTTTTCACCCCTCTCTGGCGAAGATGATGTCCGGCAATTAGTACCTGTATGTCTCCTCTCTCTCTCTCTCTCACTCTCTCTCACTGGCTAAATCTATTAAGTCTTGCGTCTATTGGAAATCTAAGTTAATATGATTAACTTAGTTAATGAATGTTTATTTTCTGGAGACTTTAATTTTAGTTTTAATTGATTAACTGACTTTGAGAATATGTTTATTGAAATATTTTGACTAAAACTGTTCGTATTAATCTAAGAGAGTTTATTGCGTCTATTGGGAATCTAAGAGACTACAACTGCATGCAATTATGACATTGATCTCAGTTAATATGAGCGTTGTTTCATATGCCTTACACTCTTCTATTTAAACCATCCCTAGTTAATCCCCTTTCTCATCCTCTCAAACATTCTTAATTGTTATCAAACCCCCCGTCTATCAAATGGCCTTCAACGCTCTCACCATACGTATTGCCAATATAGTGTTCAATTACGAAAACTTCACGATCGTAGTGGAAGGTGCAAGCTTTCCAGTGGACGCTGTTCCAAAGAACATCAGCTCTGAGTTCTCCTATGATCAGCAAATCGAGTGGATGTTTCTGCTGATGCACTTCGATCTAGAGAAGGAGAGGAGGGAGGGCCGAGCGTCTCCGGGCCCTGGAGTTGCGTGAGAGGATCATTGGACTGGCTGTCACCATATCCAGGATTTACAAGAGGAGGAGGGAGACTGGTTCTTAGAATTTTGTTATTATTTCTTTGTAATTTTTTTTTTGCAATGTTATGCAAGTGTTATGACGTAAGGAGATAGTTGTTATCATGACAGTGTGGAAGTATTTTTATTTTTATCATAACAATTGTTATTTATAGTGTTATGTATGAGTTCTTTTTGTCTTTTTCTATTTTTCAAGAAGGAATAGCTAGGTAAATCTGCATATAAGGTAATTTTTGTAGTAATTGTCATCCCTAATACTCTCTTGTTTGACATGGTCATTGTTCATTATTGGTAGCTTAGATGCATTTGATTTGCAGAAAGAAACATGGTGTATGACGTGTTTAGAGTTTCATTGTTTATTGATCATTAGCTTGTAAGTATGCAGTTATAGACCTGTAAAAGATGTGTACTTGATGAATGTTTTACAGATTGACTTGCATGATGGTTAAATCTGATTTATGTTTACTCACATATTGAGGTATTTGTTAATGTTACATCAATGTTGACAATCTTCACTGATTTTGACCAAGGGAGATCTCAGCAACATGTAGAGAATACTTGTAATATCAGCAATACTAATACTGGTTTGGGTGCTCCTCAACATGTAGAGAATACTGGTTTCAAGGTTAGTGTATAGTCTGTGATTTAGAAGTATAATTGCTTATTCTTTTTCATATTTTGGGTTGATTTTCATAATGATTTCACTTGCCAGTCCTCGACGCAGGTGGAGCTCACAGAAGCTGAAACAGAGTATGTAGTCAATGCCGTGAAACAGAGTATCCGTGCCTTACACTAGTAAATTTGTTTAATATCTTGATCTGCATATTGCTAGGTTTCTGTTATTGTGAATGCTTCTGAAGTTGAGGAATTTTCAAAATTAGCTATCAAGCCTGTACGTTCTCTAGCTTCATAGGAATTTAAAGTTTCTTTTATATATGCCTTTAAAATTTTATATAAGAGTGAGCTCGTGCGTTATATAGGGGTGTTGAAAAGGATAATGCAGCAAGAGGAAAGAGCTTCGTGCAGACTTGTTGATGTCATATTGTGGAAAAATGGATATCTCAAGGAACCGACCATTCTGATTGTACATGGAACCTTGTACTGTTGTACATATTAAATCTATGTTGTATTGTAATGGTAATACATCTGTTCCAACCCAAATAAAGATGTTAATTTGGCTCGGAAGCACCTCCCAGTTTTGACTCCTCATGTTTTGAATAAACCAAGACGTTCTTATGAATATATTTGCTTGAAAATAGTTTGTTACTTTCGACAGATAGTTGGAATATGGAATTTGAATGTTATATTATTATTGCATATATATTCAAATAGTAATAAAATATTCAAATTTCTAACAAGGATATCAGTCGTTGTCACCTGTTTTCGAAACTTTTTAGTCACACAATAATATAGTCACTAGTTTTTAGCTTCCTTAAGCGAACAAAGCTCTGACATATATGCAGAAAACTCTACTTTTTAGTCACATATAAAATGTAGTGACCATAGGTTATTTCCCATTTAGCCACATCACCGAAAACGACTGTGGTCGTTTCGTAACATTTAGACACAGCAAAGAAGCGTCGCTAGTTATTGTCACACTTCTATCTCTCAAGTATGACTATAAATTTTGGAATTGGTCAAAGTCAAAAAAAACCATGCTGTTATTGTCACATTTTTTTGAAGTTGTGACTAAATCTTCCAAAAAATGTGTCTTCGGTCACTCGAAAAACAATTGTGTGGCTAAAACTTGGGACGATGATCTTTAGCCACTCGTTTTTTCCAAAGTGTCACAGCCCTTACTGTACAAAAGAGTGACGAAAGCCCAAATTTGACGTAGTGTGATAAATATATATACAAGATTCTGTACTGGATTCTATACTGGATTATATGTAATTTTAATTTTTAATATTAGATGAGATTCTACGTTAAATTCGATATGTTAGGCTTAATTGTTGTTCAATTTTATGATTCTAATTTTAAAAAATCAATTTTTATGAAAAATAAAGTGTTTATGATGGTGTTTCTTATTGTTCTTTATATAAGGTGTTTTTCCTAGAGTGCAACTCATATATATATATAGGCTTTTGTTCAACTAGAAACTAAAATTAAAATAGAAACTAAAAACTAATCTAAGCCCTTATATTAATCTAATCTAATGGCCCTCTACTGCACCACACACAGTTAAAATACACTCTCACATACACAATCCCACCTAATTCCCTTCATTTTTAATTTGATTTTTACCGTGAATCAGTGAACTTTTTTTGAAATCCGACTTCACTATATTTTTCTCCATCTTCCAACGATCAATATGCATTCCATATGTGCTATATTACGGAGTACTAAAATTTTAGTGGTTTCTGTAATAATAAATAGTGATTTCAGCATAGATCTAGCGATTTATTTTTATATACGTATAAATTTAGTGATTTTGCAGTACAAAATTTGTAATTTACGTATAGGTCTGGAGAAAAAATCACAACATTTACGCAGAAATCACTATTTATTCTTACATGAATCACGAACATTTTAGTGATTCTCGCAAGCATAAATAGTGATTTATCGTCGAAATATATCAAATATGGTATGCAAACTAATTGTTGCGAGATGAAAAAAAATACAGTGAAGTCAGATTTCAAAAAAAGATCACCAATTAACGGGAAAAATATAATTACGAATGGAGGGGATTAGGTGGGGTTGTATGTGAGAGGGTGTATTTAACTGTGTGTGGTGCAGTTTCTAGTTTTTAATTAGTACAGGTTTCTAGTTGAATAGGACCCTATATATATATATATATATATATATATATAATCGGGTTTATTTTCGGGTTTTGGATCGGGTTAGGATCGGGTTTCGGATTTCGGATCGGTTTTTGGATCGGTAAACATAAAATCCAAATCCAAAGCCAAAAAATTTAGGGTTTAAAAATTAAATCCATATCCAAATCCAAAAAATCAGGTTCGGTATATTCAAATTTTCAGATTTCGAATCCGATTAATTTGTCATCCCTAACTTGAAGTCTTAAAAAAAGCAGTAGCATTATTCTAACAACAATATCTACACTGTCGTTGTCCGCTCCTTAGATTGGTCCTCCCTAGCTATCCATCTATAAATATCACACACCTGTTCTCTATTTTCACATACAAATCACACAACATATTATCTTTCTAGCTCTTGTTTTCTAAAAAAAACATCATTTTTAAGATGCAATATCAGAGAGAATCATGGAGTTCGTATATTGAAGCGAGGAGGAGTGTTGGAACATACGAGTGTTTGGACCGTATCGAAAGGCTGGCTTCAGAGAATGCAGTGGTGATATTCAGCATGAGCAGTTGTTGCATGTGTCATGCCATCAAGAGGCTCTTCTGTGGCATGGGGGTGAACCCTACTGTGTACGAGCTCGACGAAGACCCGAGAGGCAAGGACATGGAGATGGCCTTGAACACCCTCCTTGGTGGACGTTCAGCAACAGTGCCTGTGGTTTTTGTAGGTGGGAAGCTGGTGGGGGCTATGGACAGAGTGATGGCTAGTCATATTAGTGGGAATCTTGTGCCACTTCTTAAACAAGCTGGAGCTCTGTGGCTTTGAGTCTAATGCATGCATTCTCAAGATTCAGTAGTCCCAAGTCCTCTTTCTTGATAAAGTTTTAGAGCAAGGAAGAAGAGATTAGATTACCAGAAAAAAGTTATGAGATACTACAAGCTTTAACTAGTTGGTTAATTTGTGAGGGTTTTCTTTAATTGTCTTACAATATTACTTTAATTAGGGGTTACATATTTCGTTTTTAATGTTTTTTGTGTTGATTAGTTTAACTAGGGGTACTTGAAATTTGTTTTGTGTCGTAAATACCTTGATTTGTTGTAATGTATATTTCGAGGTTGTTGGCATTTGACACTAATTCACCATCTTGTTCTCTCATCTCTGCTACAAAAGAATTTGCAAAAAACAAAATGTTTTTCTTTCAAAAACAACTTTATGCTTAAATTCAAAAAGCTAATTCATTACATATCTTCAGAATCATATTAAATTCTCAACAATCTTTCGAAGCTACTTGAATTGTACGAAAACAAACACCTGATATATATACATATGTTGCGAATCCATTAGAACGAAATTAGTAAATAAATATTCTGCCTTTCTCGATCGTACGAAATTAGAATTAAAATTTAGAACGATTAATTTGACGACAACCTCAACTGCCGACGTTGATTGCTATTAGCATAATGGTCATTACGACATAGCTTTTAACGACATAGCTTTAAACGCAATAGATAGGACAATGTATTTTGACGGTGGCTTAAATTATTAGTTCGATTGCATGTACAACAAGAAGCAAGTCCCTACAAAAAATGGAATTTTGGTGACAGTAGAGACCACATATATACGTTTAAATATGTAGGAGGATTTAATAGTTGGTCATTAAGTTCTGAGTTGTGACTAATCAAATAATTAGTTTAAAGTTCATGATTTATTTTATTTCAAAGAGAACTAGCTAGCTAGGCAAAAGGCAGCTAATAATTAACTATATATATATGGCAGGTTGTGCTTGATCACCACAATAACTTTGGAATTAACAATTAAGTTCTCTTTGCATTTTTGCATATTGGAGACAACAAGAATATTGAAGGCGAATCAGACTTGTACATCAAAATACAGGCCCAAATGCGACATATAAAATTTAACAAAAAAAAGATTTAAAAGAGTGAAACAATTGACATGAATATTATCTTTAATCTTTTTTAATAATTAGCATCGCCATGCAGACGCAGCAAGAATAGCTCTATCCTGCCATCCCAACAGCAAGCAACCATTGTCCTCTGTTAATCTATATCCATCACATGAATACAATCCCAACAATATATTCGATTGAGTCACCGCGTTCTCGCTCAGAGGAACTCCTTTGAACCCTTTACTTTCCATTATGATCCTCCACTTTTCGAGCTTCTCGTGCCTCATTACCCTCTCCGATCCCTCGCATGCCACTATGTTCTGTATCTCTGGTGCAAATATGCACTGTTCAACCTTCACCCTGTGTGAAGAGTCAAGCGGAAATGTTGCATCCAATGAATCAAAAATAGCCGAATAGTAATGAAGTGCTTCCAGAAATCGACCCAAGAAATATGGGCCATTATGGCTTGCTTCTTGTTCCACAATTGTTACTATATTTGGAGCTTGATCTCGTATCATTGCTAACAAGTTCCCAAGGCTGTTTCCCGGGACGCGTTGAAGACGGTTAACAGAGTTCACAGCCAGTGCCTCCCCAACTCGTCGGTTAAACATATGTGGTTTTAAGTCTTCTAGTTGCTCACCAACTGGATGAAACTCGAATGGCACGCGAAGTGAGTGAGCTAGTTCACTTAAACATCGCCCCGTCTCCATGACAGCCTCGGGAGATGTTCCAACTCCAGTAATTCGTAGAGATGGAGGCCCACCTGGACGGGCTGCTAGAGCTTGCATGAAAGCTGGCCACTGGTAGCCTTGAAGAATATCCAAGTCAATGACATGCACCCGTTGTTCAGCTTCAAATGCCTCGAAGATTGCTTGGTTAGCAGTGAAGTGTGCAAATTTTATGTAAGGGCAAGCTTGGTAAAGGATTTGGTAGATTTTGAGAATTTCAATGGAATCTGGAGGAAAAGGAGTGAAGGGTTTTGAATTAGAGGATGTTGGTTTAGTTGATAATGTTGCATTGAGCCTGGCGCTTAAGGCTTCTGTAAAACAGGACGCTACGCGTTGCATGGAGTCACCTAGAGGTGTGACAACTCTGTTGAGGTGGTGCACGTATCTTCCTGCTAACATGTAGTCTTCTTTTGCAGTTGCTTCTGCACAGGCTAGAAGTAGATGCACTAGTTGAAGCCCACTTTCTTGTTCCTGCAATTACATGAATTGGTATTCAAGCAACTATAGACTATTAATGTTAAGTCTTTCGAATTTTGACTGTATATATTTTACTCAGTGAACATCTTAAATCAGTCCATCTCTTTCGAGTAATTTTGGTAGTTATTCAATTATTGGTCAGCTTATGACAAGACAAGAGTTAAACAAAATGATCATATTCCCCTAGAACATATAATTTTACATTTGTCTTAATATAAAGGAGTTGTATAGTACCTGCTCTGGGGCAATGGACAGAGGAGGGACCATCAAAGTATGGTCAATGATTTGGGCTTGCTGTAATTGTTGAGCACTTTGTGAGGGTGGTTGTTGTTGCTGCCGCTTCTCTTGCTCCCTTTCTTCCTCTAATTGTTGTAATAGTGGTGGATTGCCCATTGGTTTCTTTTGATAAACATCATTGCTCCCCTGAGAATTACCTCGATGGACCGTTGATTCGGATCCAGAAAACCTAGTGGAGTTATTTGGCTGAGTCAAGCACTCCAACAATTCTGGAATTGTGCTGAGGGCATCATTATAAGAACCTCCACCAGCGCCAAAGCCTTTCATGGATCCAAAATCTTCATCTCGATCACAATCATCCAAGAAATTCTCAAGTGCCGGTAGAGAAAAGCTCTCCACTTGCATAAAATCTTGATTATTCGGAGAATTCAAAACTCTATGCAGTGGACTCATTCCCTTGAGTTTATTACTATTACTATGTATACTGCTAAAAGGCCCTAGGGGAGATAGCGCCCGAGGAGGAGAGCATCCTAAAACACTCTGTCCATGCATGGACTGCACATAATTGCAGTGGTAATTATTAAAATTTGTACCTTGAGGGGACGGTAAGTTTCGGACCGGTGATGAGATCATAAAGTCACCACAATCAAGTTGATCGGTGAAAAATGATTGCCATAGTGCAGAATTATCAGGTGACTGAACTTCCATTTCTCCATCCAACACATCAAACTTCAGAGCATCAAAGTTAAGGCTTGATATTGACGGAATTAAACTTTTCTCCTCCAAACCTAAGGCTAGAGGATCCTTCTTAGAAGTTTCCAACACCGACGAACCGTTGGAAGAATTCGAAAGCAGTTTCGAACAAGAACTCTCACTCTTCAAACTCTCCATGCTCCCACACATAGAATTGATCATTGTCCTTTCTCTCATCATGCAATCTTGTAGTAGAAAAAAAACAACAATAGTTATACGTACTTCCTTTTTCTCCTTTCTTTTCGAAATCTAATACACGGATTTCGGGAAAAATTAAACTTTAAACCATAGGCTTGTGTTTCTTTCTCCTTATATCATACCAAGAAATTGTCCTCAAGTCTAGATATTATTAAGAGGAAAGTTAAATAGGCATAGGCATGTGTTTGGAGGATAGTCACAAGTTGAATAACCTCTATAGCTTCACCAGCACCACCAAGTTTAGTTGTTTTCTAGGGGCACATTTTTGTCATGTTTTGGGCATTTGTTAAAGAATGTAATGTGGCACAATATATATTGTTGGCCCACATTAATTCTTGAGCCGGCCCAGCTTGAAATAGACCATTTCTTGCTTAAATAATTCATGACACCTTCCTTGCATGCTGGTGAAGAGTGAAGACTGGGCGATTGGTTGAAAGAGAATGATCAAGAGAGAGAATGCATTAAAATAAGATCAAGCATATTTTTACGAAAAGGACCTGAATAAGAAAATTGAGTACAAGAATATAAGAATAACATCAAATATATTTATTCTTTGCAAATTTGAAGGTTGAATAACACCAATTATAAGAATAATGAGAATCTAATTATCATATTTGCATGTAGAAAATAAGGTCCGAAGAGTAAAAAAGGCAGGTAAGAGTATTTTAGTCAAAATTTAAGTTAGGGTGTGTAATTATAAATTTAGGATCATTTCGATTTCCCTAGAATTATACTTGTAAAATCAGTTATAGAAAAATAAGAAAATAGCTAAAAAACAATACAAATAGACGCGCCAGTATTGCCAACATTCCATTCCAAATTACAAGTGCAACACAACCCTAACCAGCCCCTCTTTCCTCGCAACTACAGGTGTTTATGGATCAAGTTGACCGGGTTGGAGGCATTTTTGCAACCCGACCCAATTAAATTGATTTGAAAATTTTCAACCCAACCTACAAAAAATAATTCGGCAACTCAACCATACTCATCGTATATCGGTTTGGGTTGGTTTGGGTCGGTTTGAACGGGTTAAATAATATTTTTAGGCCTGGGCACCAGCTTCCAAACTTTGTTTCTCTCAAATTGGTTTAGCTCCTCTTGCATAGCTAAAACCCAATTTGGATCTAGAAGTGCATCCTCAACTTTCTTTGGCTCATCTTGAGACAAAAAGCTACTATATAGACATTCCTTTTGAGTTGCTCTTCTAGTTTGGACTTTTGAAGAAACATCACCTATGATGAGTTCAAAGGGATGATCTTTAGTCCATTTCCTTGAGGGAGGTAGATTAGCTCTGGAAGATGTAGCTTCATGATCATGATTGCCTTGATTAGATGTTTGTCCTTGAGAAACTCCCCCTGAGTTTGTTGTCCCTAAGTGATCACTCCTAGAAGCATTTCTATGACTGTCAACGGAATGCCCATTTTGACTGTCAACGGAATGCTCATTTTGACTGTCAACGAATCCTCCACCATGATTGTCAACGGAATGACCAATTGGTCTGCTAGCAGCTATTCTTCTCAATCTTAATGCAGCAATTTCATCTTCACTACTGCTTTCATATGTGCTAGACACAACAACTTTAAGCTATTTCTCAATAGCCTTAACATGATTCACTTGATCTCCTTCCTCATTCTCAAAAGAAAGACTTTCATGGAAACCTTCATCACAGAGACCTTGAATTCTGAGATCATCAAAAACAACATGTACAGATTCCATAACAACGTTGGTTCTGAGATTATAGACTCTGTAAGCTTTCCCTGCTGCATATCCTACAAATATTGCTTCATCTACCTTTGCTTCAAATTTCCCCAAATGCTCAGCTTGATTTCTCAGAACAAAGCACTTGCATCCAAAGACATGAAGAAAATCCAATAGTGGCTTCTTTCTTTTGAGTAGTTGATAAGGGGTCATTTCCTTGGCTTGATTAATCAAAGAAATATTTTGAGTGAAGCAAGCTGTGTTAACTGCCTCAGCCCAAAAATAAGTTGGTAACTTTGATTCATCTAGCATTGTCCTTGCAGCTTCAATGAGTGTTCTGTTTTTCCTTTCGACTACACAATTTTGCTGTGGTGTCCTTGCAGCTGAAAACTCATGCAAAATACCATTTTCTTCACAGAACATCTTCATAGTTGAATTCTTGAACTCTGTCCCATTGTCACTCCTAATCCTTCTTACTTTGAAATCAGGATGATTGTTTACTATCTTGATGTGATTGATAAATATTTCACTTGCCTCATCTTTTGAGTGCAAAAAGAAAGTCCATGTAAATCTAGAAAAATCATCAACAATCATAAGACAATATTTCTTCTTTGAAATGGACATGCCATTGACAGGGCCAAATAGATCCATATGAAGCAACTCAAGCTGCTGAACAATTGATGACTCTGTCTTGCTTTTGAATGATGCCTTCTTTTGTTTCCCTTTTTGACAAGCATCACACAAACCATCCTTGGAGAATTCCACCTGTGGAATTCCTCTAGCAAGATCTTTCCTCACCAAGTCATTCATAACCTTGAAATTCAAATGAGACAATTTCTTGTGCCATAGCCAACTTTCATCCTTGCTTGCCTTGCTGAAAAGACAAGTGATGGTGTCTGGACTTGTGCTACTAAAGTCAGCAATGTACACATTCCCTCTTCTGAATCCAGTCATTACCACATTGTTGTCTCCACCTTTAGAAACAACACAGGCTTCTCTTGAAAAAGTAACTAAAAATCCTTTGTCAAAAAGTTGGCTGATACTAAGCAAATTGTGCTTTAGACCATCCACCAATGCAACCTCATCAATGATGACATTTTCTCTTGAAATCAAGCCATATCCCTTAATGTAGCCTTTGCTGTCATCTCCAAAAGCAATACAAGGGCCAGCTCTTTCCTGGAACTCTGTGAGCAGGGTAGAATCACCAGTCATGTGTCTTGAACAACCACTATCCAAGTATCCAAAGATTCCTCTTGTCTCCCTGCACACAATAAAACCAAATCAAGTTGATTTTGGTACCCAAGTTTCCTTGGGTCCTATTTTGTTAGCCTTTAATTTTCTCTTCACATCATTTTTCACCTTGGGCTCAGATTGAGTTAAATAAACCTTTGCCTTTATTGTTGATTTCTGAGGGTTGCTCACATTTTCATTCATAGCATGCATATTTGGAGGAACAAACATGTTATTCACATTCCATGGCATTTGTGGCACATTAAACATATTCATGTATGGATTAGGCACAAGTGGCATGCTAGCATATGGATTTTGAAATTGTGCATATGGAGCAAACATATTAGGCATAACAGGCATTGCAGGCATAGAGGCATTCATTGCAGGCTTAGGCATTTTCACATTAGTAGGCTTCTTAACAGATTTGCAATTAGCAGATAAATGACTAACACTACCACAATTAACACATGTTTTTCTAGGAGCATACTTATCAGGTGTGTAATTGTTATGTTTGTTAATCCCTACTTTGCCATTTCTGTTATTCTTTTTATTTCCCTTAACCTCAACTTGAATTTTCTCTAACTTGTCTTTCAATTGCTTGTTAGACAAGTGACCTACATTAGCTCTCTCAATAGGCTTCTCAACTTTCTTTGATTTACTAGACTCACCTTGAACATAGTTCTTGGTGACAGGACCATACTTGTTATTAAGTCTAGTGAGTTCTTCTTTCTTTTCCTCTGTCAACGGAACATCATGATCGGTTGATGGTTCATCTGTCAACGGAAGCTTGCATTCCGTTGACGTATCAACCTTCAACGAATGATCATTGTTGTTTGTTGACTCTGATTCTGATTCTAAGGTTTCAACAGCATACCCTAGCTTCTCTTTGTTCTTTTTCCATGATTGCTCACAGAAAGATTCCATACCTTGAACATTAATGATGTTGCTAGCAACATTCCTGGAATTTTTCCATTTTGCAATCAATCTCTATTCTATTTCTAGTTGTGTTTTAAGAATCTCTTCCCTTTTTAACACTTTCTCAAGTTCCAGCTTAGCATCCCTACTAACATACCTCATTTTCTCAAACTCAATGAGCTGTGCTTCTAACATGGCATTTCTATCACTTAAGAACAAATTAGTCTCTTTAATTCTTGAGTTCTCTTTGGTAAGTGATTTAAGAGTAACACGCAAATTATACAATACATTAGACATTTCATTAATTGTACTTTTGCATTCCTCTTTAGAAAGCTCAGAAAGATTAGTAGTTGTTACCTGGATATTAGAGGAACTTGCTTCCTGCTCATGATTGTTAGCCATTAGAGCCAAGTTGACATACTCAACATCATCATCTGAATCTTCACCACTACCAGCCCAATCATACTCATGAGACATGAAAGCCTTTTCTTTTTGCTTGAGAAGTTCAAAGTATTTCTTTTTATAATCAATAGGTTCAATTTTCCTGTTGCCCTTCTCAGCTCTAGGCTTTCTGCAATCTCCAGCATAGTGACCAATCATTCCACAGTTGAAACATTTAGACTTAGACTTTTCAAGCCAATTATTTTTGCTAGGTTGAAAGTCTCTCCTTGGTGGCCTTGCTTCTGAGTTTCTCTTGAATTTCAACTTAGAAAATTTTCTTGAAAGAAAAGCAATGTACTCATTAATCTCATCTAAGTCATCCAAGTTGGCTGGTTCTTCTTCTTCTTCTGTCATCTTTCCTTTACCCTTGCTAACATCACTCCTACAACTAGCTCGACTAGTTGTGGCTCTTGCAGCTTCTTCATTGTCATCTTCCAGTTGGTTCACAGATGCAACCAATGCAATAGATCCACCTTTCTTTTGCACCTTCTCAATTTCTTCATCTTGCTCCATTTCCAGCTCATATGTCTTTAAAGTTCCATAAAGCCTTTCAAGAGTATAGTCTTTGTACTCTTGAGTGTTTCTCAGAGAAACAGCCATAGGCTTCCACTCTTTTGGAAGAGCTCTAAGAAATTTGAGGTTTGAATCCTTGGTTCGGTAGACCCTCCCATACAACTTTAATCCATTCAAAAGCTTTTGAAACCTACTAAATGTAACATTTAGGGTTTCACCAGCTTTAAAATGAAAGTGCTCATATTGTTGTATGAGGAGTTGCATTTTGTTCTCCCTTACTTGCTCAGTTCCTTCACAGAGTGTTCTAACGGTGTCCCATACTTCTTTAGCAGTTGTACAGTTGATAACATTGTCAAATGTTAGGCTCAAGACATGTCTGAATACCACTATTAACAAGCCTACACTATGTGACTATGTCACACTACATGACCTAGTGATTTCTATCACTGGGATATAGTATAGGTCTCTAAATGTACTCGTCTTGTTCTCATGAACATTAGCTTGATCATGTATGCTCAAAGTTATAATGAGCTTAGTAAAGTTTCTTGCATCTAGATTTGTTGCCCAGTAAATAACAATTGTAGAAGGGGGTTGAATACAATTGTATAAGATTCTCGACTTTATATAACACAAATATGAAAGATCAATAACAATAACAATAACAGCTTTATTAACTTTGATATAAAACTGTTACAAACTCTCTTAAGAAATTCTGATGTTCTTAAGAGCTGCTAGCTTACAAAAACTCTCTCAAGAAATTCTGTTCTTAAGAGCTTCTCTCCGATTATGTTCTCTCTCGAATGAATGATTCTCTCTCTCTGATGAGTACATAAATCGAAACCAAAACTGTGTTTATATAGTGCACACAGCTTCTCTATCAATAACAAGATAAGTCCTAATCATAATAAAGATAGAAACATATCTTTAATCGATAGCTGCATTCTACAAACCAGGAACAGACTTCCATGTTTATCTAGACTCCAAATATAACTCGAAGTAGGAATCCTGATCAGCTTCAAGTCCTGATGATCAAACCTGATCATAGTCTGAGTAGGAATCCTGATGATCAATAAGATACTGACGCTTGATCAAATACTGAAGACCATGCAATACTGATGACGTCAGCAATCCTGATCAGTTGAGTCTAGCTTCTGACGATCATTGAATTCTGATCTAACAATCTCCCCCAATCTCATACTTTGTGAAATAAAGTATAGATTCCAAATATTCAATGATGTCAAAAACATGTATCAAAATGTACAAGTATCTTCAGAAACAACTTATCTGTTTAAGCTTTGTGATAGAACAGATTCATCTTCAAGAAGTTGGATAATAAACTTTCTTCTTTTTCTTCAAGAATTTGAATCAGTCTTTCCTTAAGATTTCTGAGTTCTTCATCTTCCTCATTAATCTGGTAGATAGCTGCTCTGAGATTCTGTATGGAGTTTCTCTGTAGACTGTGCTCTTCAAGCAAAAGATAAGCAATTTCCTTCCCATCAGGATTGAGAGAAAGATGAGTCATGCCAAAATTTACTTCTTTAACAGCAGTACCCCTTTGCATTTCCACATCCTGACCTCTTTGATTTAAGTACATGGGAGTATAATTACCATCGAAATTACTGTTTCCATCCAGTCTTCTTCTTATAGTTGACAAAATCATGTCACTCCATTCTTTGTACACTTGGTTCTTCCATCTTAACAGATAGTGAACATATTTCAGTTCCTGTGTAGTTTTCATCAGCAGATCTTGAATAGATAGAATCTTCACACTACCATCTTTCATGAAGTACAGAAGCTTTTCTTTCTTTTCAAAACCATCATGACAATCTATAACTATATCAACAGCTAATAAATTGTTCAGGTTTTCAGAAGTTAAAGTACCTCCAATTTCTGTCAAGGAGTAAGGATCAACATATGACATATTCAGATATTCACCATCTCTGTGTCCAATACCTCCTCTTGAATTACTTGACAATTGCTTCAGATTTGAAAACATCTTTAACCAGAGTGCTTTTGATCTAGCCATATCAGACAAATCAACAACACTTGAAGCGCTTGTAATAATTCCACCAGACTGAAAATTGATAGGTGTATCACAACTTAATGTGCTAATATGTTTCCACTTCTTGTATTTCTCCTTTTCATGAGCGTAGCTTCTTTCAAGTAAAGATTCTTGTCTGCTTGAATTTCTCCATTGTCTTTTATTTGAAACTTTAAGCCTTTGTAGATAGAGATTGAAATCTTTATTTGTTCTTCTTGTAATATCTCTTCTTCTGGCTTCTTCTTCTTCATCTACTTCTTTGTTGTGACAATCAACAACAGTAGATAAGATTATCAAATCAACCTCTTGCAGAATTTCAGATTCGTCAGAATCTTGAATATTGTCAGGATTAGAATCTTCAATTTGACTTGTATTGCTGAGAGTTGATTTACTTGATTTTCTTCTCAATTCAGGTTCTTCTTCAACAATTCCATCATCACCAAAAGTAGATCTGTCAGGAACTACTAGAGTTTGAATAGGTTCAGGAATTTCTTCAATTCTTAACCCTCTAGACCTTGTCTGTCTAGGTACTGTTTGAGTTGAAGAACCTCTTTTACTTCTTCTAGCACCTCTTCTACCTCTGCTTCCTCTACCTCTAGCAGGAGCAGTATAGCTTTCCATTGTCTCTCTTTGTAGTCTCAAAAATTCTTCATGTGAGAGATCTGGATATTCTTCACTTGCTGTAGAGAGTGCTTTTCTTGCATATAATTGTTGAACTCTTTTATCAGTGTGATATAGAGTAACAATTCTGCCGTCTTTTGTAGAAAACTTCTGGAATAAATTTGATGCATCTTCAGGATTATCAATAATTACATCTTCATCACCTTCAGGAATTGTAGCAAGAATGTGTCCATGACCAGGTGTCAGGATTTGATCTTCCGTCAGGATCTGAGATTGCACCAATGTTCTTACTGTCTTAACTCCAGAATCAGAAACATGAGTTGACTGCGTTGTTTAACTTTGAGAAGTTTGGATTGTCTTCATAACAACAGCATCAGAGGTTTCTCCTTGTATCGCTTTGTCACCACCATCATCTCCAGTATCATCATCATTATTTCTTAATACTAGATCAGGTGTACATTTTGTCTGAATAACCTTCTCCCCCTTTTTGACATCAGGATTTGACAATAATTGCAAAATTAAGGAAAGAGAGGCTTGAATTTCAGTTACCTTAGTATCCAGAGAATCAATTCGTTGTGTGATGGAGGTTTGTTCTGAAACAACAGATTTCACTTGGGATTCCACTACCCTTAGTTGAAAAGTAGTAGGCACCTTTGTAAAATTATTAAAGATATCAGTCCTCACTTTTTCAGTTGAGCCCTTGATAGAATCAATCTCACTTTTCAGGCTTTTGGATAACAGAGTAGTAGCCTTCAGATGATTCTTCAAGTCTTGATTCTCTATAGACTTCACTGCATTATAGGCATGTTCAATAGCAGAAGAAAAACTGATAGATTCATCAGATTGGTGCCATGAATTGTTCCATTCATTCTGTCTAAATGCCTCTGCAGGATCAAAGGAAGGAGTAGAAAAATCTTGTCTCTGATCTTTCCCAGTAAAAGCATTGCCAGCCATAAATGTACTCGATGAACCAAAATTAGTTCCAAGACTAATCTTGAGTGCTGTAGCAAGCTGTTCCTTCTCTTTTCTATTCTCATTATCATCATCACTATCATCATCAGAATTATCATCATCAGAACCATGAGATATATCAGGATCAGGAATTGCAATACCTTTCAGTTTATCCTGAGATTCTGAGATAGGATGATCTATTGGTCTTGAACGAAGTGGCTGTATCAAAATAGGTTCATTATCAGGAGCACCACTAGCGTCAGGATGAACATCGTCAGGATTTGATATGCTTGCATCAGTATTTGCTACCAATGGTTCTTGTGGAGCTTGAGGTTCAGAAGCTGCTTCAACACTTTGAGCTAAAGGTTCTTGTGTGCTTCCCTCATTGACAATGTTCGCGACCAATCTTTCAACAGAAGCTGTAGCTTTGCCTGCATCTTCACTTTGAGAAGATGGTTCTTGTGTAGCTGGAATGTTGATGTCTTCATTCTCCCTTTGAGAAAATGGTTCTTGTGTGACCATTCCACTAGCTAAGCCTTCACCCAAACTTTGATTGAGTGGTTCTTGTGTGGCAGGATCAACAGTAGCTGCTGAATTACTCTGAAATTCAGGTTCTTGTGGGCTTGATCCTTTCAGCTTCTTCTGTCTCTGATAGACTAACTCTTCTGCATTCCTCTTTTTCTTTGATGTAGGTGTAAGACCAACCAAGGAAGCAGTTGTAGAAACCTTCTCCCAAGAATGTCCTCGAATCTGAGATGGAGAGGCTGGAGAGTCTGATATAGAGACAACTTTTGTTGCTGCATCAGGAATACTAACATCAGGATTTGATGTCTGAATATCAGTATCCTTCATTTGCACTGTCAAAGGAATATGATACCTGCTCTTTGATAATTTCCTTGACTTTTGTGGTTTTGATAAAGGTACCACAGCTTTAGTAGCAGTATCAGCAACTTCCTTGTTCACATTCATCACAGAGGATATAGGTAAGTCATCCTCTGAATCACTTTCATCAATCAACCTTAACTTCCTTTTCACAGGAACATTCTTAACAACCTTATCAGCTTTCTTGACCAGGACCCCTTGTACACCCCCTTGTATCTTCTTTTTAGTGAGTGGTGTAGAGGAAAAATCCTTTGAACCTGATTGCCTTCCAGACACATCAGTTCTAGCTGATTTATTTGATTTTACAACTAAAGTCTTTTGAGAGACAGTAGAGGTGGTTGGTAACTGTTTAGACTGTTTAGGTTGCATGCTTGTGTCAGGAACAAGGTGGGTTGGGCCTTGCCCCATAGCATTAGAAAGTAGTCCATAACGAGTAGGCATTTGTAATTGATATTCAAGAATTAATGAAAATTATCTATTTTCTCAACTGTTATCTTCCTGTATATGCCTGCAAAATTTGTTAGTAACACTCATATTGATATAGAAATGATAAATAATAAACTCTGATAATAATGAAATTGAATTTGATAATTAAGACTGAAAACTTAATCAAAGACTAAGTAATAATCTAATTGTCCAGAGTTTACCAGGAGTGTTGATGACAAATTAGCATAGAACCTCTGGTTTTCATACCAGCTTCAATCATCGGAGCATCAGGATTTGACCAGTTGACTTCCTGTCAGGATTGAGTCCTATCAGGATTTGATCAAAGAAAACATACCTTTCTGAATAACCATCAGGATTTGACAGTTATCAGGATTTCCTCTCTGTAGCTTTTCCTCAGAAATTCTCAAAATTCATCATTCCAAGTTCATTCACCAACTTATTGAAAGTAGCTTCAGGTAGTGGCTTGGTGAATATATCAGCTAGTTGTTGATCAGTAGGAACAAAGTGAAGTTCAATTGTTCCTTCCAGAACCTGTTCTCTTATAAAGTGATATCTGATACTTATGTGTTTAGTAAGAGAATGCTGAACTGGATTTCCTGTCATTGCAATAGCACTTTGGTTATCACAATAAATAGGGATTTTTGAGTATGACAGGCCATAATCTAACAACTGATTTCTCATCCACATTATCTGAGCACAACAACTTCCTGCAGCAATGTACTCAGCTTCTGCAGTTGAAGTGGAAATAGATTTCTGCTTTTTACTGAACCATGAAACTAGTCTTCCACCCAAAAATTGACAACTTCCTGAAGTACTTTTCCTGTCTATTTTGCATCCTGCAAAATCAGCATCTGAATAACCACACAACCCAAAATCTGATTCCCTTGCATACCAAAGGCCAAGTGAAGGAGTGCCTTTGAGATATCTGAAAATTCTTTTGACTGCAATCAGATGTGGTTCTCTAGGTTTTGCTTGAAATCTTGCACATAGACAGGTTGCAAACATGATATCTGGTCTACTGGCAGTGAGATACAATAAAGAGCCAATCATTCCTCTGTAGTGAGTTACATCTACCTCTTCACCTTGATCAGGATCAAGTTTGGTAGCTGTAGCTATGGGAGTTGAAGCAGGAGTACTGTCTTGCATGTTAAACCTTGTCAGTAAATTCCTTGTGTATTTAGACTGATTAATAAAAATCCCTTCATCAGTCTGTTTAACTTGAAGACCCAGAAAGTAACTCATTTCTCCCATCATGCTCATTTGATATCTTGACTGCATAAGCTTGGAAAACTTTTCACACAGCTTATTGTTTGTTGACCCAAAAATGATATCATCAACATAAATCTGAACTAACAGCAACTCCTTACCATGATTCAAATAAAATAGAGTTTTATCAATTGCACCTCTTTTGAATCCACTTTCCAGTAAGAATTGAGCTAAGGTTTCATACCATGCTCTTGGAGCTTGCTTTAGTCCATAAAGTGCCTTATCCAGTCTGTAGACATGATCTGGATATTTAGGATCAATGAAACCAGGAGGTTGTTCAACATAAACTTCTTCCTCCAGTTCACCATTTAAGAAAGCACTTTTAACATCCATCTGGAAAACCTTGAATTTCTTATGTGCTGCATAAGCAAGAAATATCCTGATGGCTTCTAGTCTTGCAACAGGAGCAAAAGTTTCATCATAGTCAATTCCCTCTTGTTGGGAATACCCCTTTGCAACTAGTCTAGCTTTATTTCTGATAATGACTCCATCAGAATCAGTCTTGTTCTTGAAAATCCACTTTGTACCAACTATTGATCTATTCTTTGGTCTTGGTACCAGTTTCCAGACTTCATTCCTTTCAAATTCATTCAGTTCTTCTTGCATTGCAGTAACCCAATCAGCATCTTTAAGTGCATCTTCAACTTTCTTAGGCTCCTCCTTGGATAGAAAGTTATTATATAAACATTCATTCTGAGTTGCACTTCTTGTTTGAACACCTGCATCAGGATCTCCAATTATCAAATCAGGAGTATGATCTTTAGTCCATTTCCTTGCTGGTGTCAAATTGTTTCTTGAAGTAGATGCTCCCCCTGGATTGGTGTTATCTTGATTGAAAGAATTTGATTGATTTGAAGCTCTCCCTGAATTATTGATATTCCCTCCTGATGTGTTATCAGGATCTTCACTTGAATCAGTATCTGAAGAATTTTGTCCTGATGATTGAGTTGACTCAGAACTTGTAGTTGAATGCCGTTGCTCCCCCTCAACATTAGCACTACTAGTTGTATCATTGTTGTTTGCATCATCAGTATTAGCACCATCAGTACCTGGTGAGTCATCAGGATTTGGTGACCCGTCAGTACTGGATGAATGGACAGCTTCTGATTCACTTTCTTCAGGTTCCTTGGAAGCTTCATTTTCAAATAACAATCTATCATGCGAGTCTTCAATGATTCCAGTTATCTTCTTATCATCAAAAGATACATGAATTGACTCCATGACAGTTCTTGTTCTCAAATTAAAAACTCTGAAGGCTCTTGATGTAGGATAACCTATGAATATTCCTTCATCAGCCTTTGTTTCAAATTTCCCTAGCTGTTCAGGATGAGTTCTGAGAACAAAACATTTACAGCCAAACACATGCAAATGCTTCAGACTTGGTTTCTTCTCTTTGAGTGACTGATAAGGAGTGACACCATGCCTGTTTATCAATGTGAGATTTTGTGTATAGCATGCTGTGTTGACTGCTTCTGCCCAGAAATATGTAGGTAATTTAGCTTCTTCCAACATAGTTCTGCCAGCTTCAATAAGAGTTCTATTCTTCCTTTCTACTACTCCATTTTGCTGAGGTGTGCCAGGAGCAGAGAATTGTTGAATGATTCCTTTGTATTTGCAGAACTCTTCCATATTTGAATTCTTAAATTCAGTACCATTATCACTTCTCAGAATCTTGACTTTGTACTTTGTGGTTGTCTCAATCATCCTCACATGATCCAACAGAACTTCAGGAGTTTCATCTTTTCTGTGCAGAAAATACACCCAGGTGAATCTAGAATATTCATCAACAATTACAAGAGTGTACCTTTTCTTACTGATGGACATGATGTTGACTGGACCAAACAGATCAAGATGTAGCATGTGATATGGTTCTTCAATAGAGGATTCTGATTTACTCTGGAATGATGTCCTTCTTTGTTTTGCTTTTTGGCATGCATCACAGAGTCCATCAGGTGTATATAAGACATTAGGTAATCCTCTTACTAACTCTTTCTTAACCAACTCATTGATGTTGCTGAAGTTGAGATGAGAAAGCTTCTTGTGCCAATTCCAACTTTCATCTACTGAAGCTTTACTGATGAAACATGTAGGGGAGCCATCAGTATCTGAGAGAATGTTTGCTTCATATATGTTACCATGCCTGTAGCCAGTTAGTGTTATCTTCCCTGTTGCTTTACTGACTACTTCACAATGTGTGGAATAGAAATTGACATGATAACCTCTGTCAGTGATTTGACTAATACTCAACAAGTTGTGTTTTAGTCCCTTCACTAGAGCTACTTTTTCAATGATGACATTTCCAATGATTATATTGCCATATCCCAAGGTTTGTCCAATGTTGCCATCTCCATAAGACACAGTTGGGCCAGCTTTTTCTTCATATTCTGATAACAGGGCTTTGTTTCCAGTCATGTGCACAGAACATCCACTATCCATGACTAACACATTTTTCTTTTTACCCTGCATCAGAATAGAAACACACTAGTTAGAACACTTAGGAACCCATATATGTTGGGTTCCTTTCTCATGCAATTTATTAATTTTAACAGCAGAAGACTTTTTGACTTTAGCAGTCCTGACAGGATTTACTCCATCAGGATTTGCTTTGTCAGTATCAGTATTAACAAAAGCATGCTTCACTATGACATTTTCAGTTTTATCAGACTTTGTACTACTTTCAAACTTAGGCAATGGATCATAAAAGTTATAGTACAAATCATGATACTCTTTACATGTATAAATAGAATGCCATAGATTACCACAATGAAAACAGGACTTCTGCGGTTTATAGAGTACTGATCTATTCCTAACATCAGACTTAGGAATATCAGTAATCTTCTTCTTACTCTTCTTACAATCAATAGCAAGATGATTAGAGTTACCACAGTTAAAACAACACTTTCTAGGTGCATTTGGGATATACTTATAACCATTCTCTTTATTGATCCCAACTTTACCATTCCTGTTTCTCTTAACAGTAGCTTCCTTTTTCTTATCTGTAACCTCACAGATTTTATCTTTAAGCTGTTTCTGAGACAATAGACCTAGATTCTTAGTGACTTTGTTCATGACAGTTTTAGACTTTATAATTTTAATTCCTTGAGTAGAAGAAGATCCCTTTTCAAAAGTAGAATTGGAATCCTTACCAAAAACAAAATTAACAGGTGTAATCTTAGATTTGGTTGAGTCTATAACTTGTCTATAGGTCTTTGGACTGACTGTCTCATCAATGACAATTTTCTCTTTCAATTTCTTATCCTCATCTGACTTATATCCTAGACACTCTTTCCAATTCTTAGAGGTATTAATCTCATGAAATTTCCTACCAGAGTCTGTCCAGGTTCTGATTTTCTCATTAGCAAATTCAAGTTCTTTTTCAAGGGAAGTACATTTAGATGTCATCTCTAAGTGCATGTGCTTAACATTATCACATTCTTTTTGTACTTCTTGCATACGAGAAAATTCAGCTTCTAATATCTCATTCCTCTTTCTAAGGTCAGACATCTCAGATAAGATTCTAGTATTCTCAGCAGTTTGACTTCTAAAGCTAATATGTAATGACTTTAGAAAACGTCTTAACTCAGAAGCATTATCAGTATCAAAATCAAAGATAGTATTTAGTACCTTATCATCAGGAGCAGCAGTTACATCAGCATTGGCCATTAATGCATAGTTGACTACCTCAGTATCAGATTCTGAGGAAGATTCCATCCAATCCTTGCTTGATGTGATGAGTGCCTTTGTCTTGTTGCATTCAGAAGCAAAGTGACCCATACCATTACACTTGTAGCATCTAACCTTTGACTTGTCAAATTTGCTACCCTTGCTGTCCTTTTTGATATACTTGTCTTTGTCTGCTTTGAAGGTCTTTTTCTGAAAGTTGCCTTGTCTTCTATTCTTCCTGAACTTCATCCTTCTGAAGTTTCTGACAATTATAGCAACCATCTCTTCCATGTCTGAATCAGAAGATTCATCACCAGTATTGGCATCAGGATTGCCATCAGTATCTGATGAAGAGTCGTCAGTATCTGACTCAGCTTCTCTTGCTTTCCTTCTAGAGACCTCCATAGCTTTCCCTTTTGATTTTGCTTCTACATTCAAAGTAATTGACTTTGCCTTGCTGCTTTTCTTGTTCTTTCTCTGTTGAACTTCAAGATCATGAGTTCTTAGCATCCCATAGATCTCATCAAGAGACACAATGTTCAGATCATACTGGTGTCTAATGATTGAGGTCTGAGTATCCCATTCTTCAGGTAAAGCTCTAAGAAATTTGGTGTTTGAATCTTCAGTTTCATATACTTTGTCAACTAAGGATAAGCTGTTCAATAGTGTCAGGAATCTATCATATAGATCAGTCAGGCTCTCTTCAGGTCTTGCATCGAATTGCTCATATTCTTGAATCAATAGAGCCCTTCTGTTTTTCTTGACAGATGCAGATCCCTGGCACTGAGTTTCCAAAGTATCCCAGATTTCTTTTGAAGACTTGCATGCAATCACTCTGTTTGACATAACAGCATCAAGGCTATTATGCAAGATATTCTTTATCTTTGGTTCCCTGAGTACATGAGCTTTTTCTTCTGGAGTCCATTCAGCTTTAGCTTTGACCACATAATGTTCTGGTACTGTATCTGTTCATTCTACGAACTTTGTTGGTATATATGGTCCATCACGAATCCTGTCCAAGTAGTCGGGATCCATAGCCTCCAGGTACATCAGCATCTTTACCCTCCATGTGGGATATTCTGATATCTTCAAGATGGGAATCTTCATGCTTTCATACTTGGTTGTCGACATCTTTAGATCGTATCTGATTCAGAATTAAATCAGTTTGCTCTGATACCAATTGTTGCCCAGTAAATAACAATTGTAGAAGGGGGTTGAATACAATTGTATAAGATTCTCGACTTTATATAACACAAATATGAAAGATCAATAACAATAACAATAACAGCTTTATTAACTTTGATATAAAACTGTTACAAACTCTCTTAAGAAATTCTGATGTTCTTAAGAGCTGCTAGCTTACAAAAACTCTCTCAAGAAATTCTGTTCTTAAGAGCTTCTCTCCGATTATGTTCTCTCTCGAATGAATAATTCTCTCTCTCTGATGAGTACATAAATCGAAACCAAAACTGTGTTTATATAGTGCACACAGCTTCTCTATCAATAACAAGATAAGTCCTAATCATAATAAAGATAGAAACATATCTTTAATCGATAGCTGCATTCTACAAACCAGGAACAGACTTCCATGTTTATCTAGACTCCAAATATAACTCGAAGTAGGAATCCTGATCAGCTTCAAGTCCTGATGATCAAACCTGATCATAGTCTGAGTAGGAATCCTGATGATCAATAAGATACTGACGCTTGATCAAATACTGAAGACCATGCAATACTGATGACGTCAGCAATCCTGATCAGTTGAGTCTAGCTTCTGACGATCATTGAATTCTGATCTAACAAGATTGTATATAGGCCACTGAATAATTGTCCTGGTAGAAGTTCAGAAATGTTCATGCAGCAGGACAAAGAAGAATAAGGCCATGAAGGAATAAGTTGCAGAAATTTGTCTAAGGCATTATATAGCAAAGTCAGAAGAAAGCTATGTCGTGAAGTCACCAATATCTATGTCGTGAAGTGCTACATCGCATAGTCCATTTTGGTCTATGTCGAGAAGTCCTCAAAAAACATGTCGTGAAGTGTTGAAGTCAGCAAAGTCAAAGAAGCCTAGATCGTGAAGTCCTCAGAAGCCCTATGTCGCATAGTCGTCAAATGACTTATGTCGCATAGTCATCAAATGACCTATGTCGCATAGTCGTCAAATGACTTATGTCACATAGTCATCAAATGACCTATGTCGCAAAGTCTTCAAAGGCTATATCGCGTAGTCCTCACAAGGGAGATCGCGAAGTCAGGAATGAAGTGGAGTTCACGATATCAACACTTAGCCGTTTACAACAAGACAAATCAAGGTACATAACCAAGAATCAAAAGAGACAAATACTGAAGCATTTGTTCTGACAAGGTGGTCCAAAGAACAGATGGCAAATCTACAGCTAAACTTGGAGAGAAAGATAAGAGACAAGCAGCTACAGAAACGGGAAAGACTCCGAAAAGCAGGTGGTCCTTCCTGACACAGTTAACTTCTTATGGCAGGACAAGTTGAACTTTCAGCAAGGGGTAACTGTGTAAAAATAGGTGTGTGCACTAGTTTGTATAGGGCTTATATATATCATGCACATCCTATTGAAAGCAGTAAGAGAGATACACATAGTTATTTGCTAAGCTCTTTTCTCTGTAAGCAAGCAAGTACAAACTGTTCTTGTTTAGAAGCCAGAAATTCGATTGTGAATTTCTTGGAAAGTTGTAGTATTTAATTTGTTTATACAAAGTAGATTAAAGTGATTGTGCGTGTTGTTTACTTTCTGCATATTACATAGCATAATCATATACAGTTTACATTTAGTTTCAAGAAAGCAAAAATCCATCAAACTATCCATTCACCCCCGCCCCCTCTGTCTAGTTTCTAGGTGATATTCATTCCTAACAAGTGGTATCAAAGCGGGCTGTTAACATACAAACAGAAAAAGATCAAGAATGAGTTCACAAAAACTAAGCAGTATCAAGATTCCTCCCTTCAACAAGGAGCACTACAGCTTATGGAAGAAGAAGATGTTGCTGTTCATCAAAGCTTCTAATCCCATGTTTTTAGACATTATAAAACATGGTCCCTTTGTTCCAATGATTGAGATTGGTGAGACAACTGTAGGCACTGAGATAATACCAGCAAAACATGTTCCAAAAGACCCCACAAAGTACACTGACTCTGAAAAGGAGAAAATAGCACTGGATGGACATCTTCAACTTATAATCTGTGAATCTATGGATTTCAACATGTATGGCACTGTTGCTCACTGTACTAGTGCCAAGAAGATGTGGGATCTTATAGAAGTACTATGTGAAGGAACTACTGAAGTAAGGAAGAACAAGAAGCAGATTCTTGTCTCTCAATATGAAGCCTTCATGGCTCTGCCAAAAGAGGGAATCACAGAAGTGTTTGAGAGGTTCAACAAGCTGGTAAATGAGCTCAAACTCTACGACAAACACTATGAGACATAAGAGCTTAACATGAAGTTCTTACTAACTCTTCCAGACCATTTAGAACCAAGGATCTCTTCCCTCAAAGAAAGAGATCTAACTAAGATTGGTTTTGATGTGCTGTATGGTGTTTTGAAAACCTATGAGCTGGAGTTGTTTCAAAAGAGATCCATTCAAGCTAAACAAGGGTTAATGGCAAATACTTCCTATGCCCTTATTGTTGACAACCTGAGTCAAAGAATGGACTCTCTTAAAGTCAGTCAGGTCAAGATTGAGGAACTGGAAGTTGAAGACACTGGTGATGAGAACCAAGTTGTCTATGATTTGCCTGAGGATGATGAGTTTTATAGCATGGAAGAACTGGACAAAATGGAAAACAAATCTTTTGCTTATATGGCTAGGAGGTACCCTAACATAAGGTTTAAAAGAAAGCAGCCATTCAGGTCCAAGTTCAATACTGGAAACACTGGTGGATCTAGTGGCTCAAACACCTTCAACAAAGGAAAAGGGATTGCTGGTGCTGCTAAAGGTGGACACAAGACAGGAAGTGTGGATAGGACCAAAATAAGGTGCTATAACTACAATGAACTTGGGCATTTTGCCACTGAGTGCAAAAAGCCTAAACAAGTCAAGAAGGACAAAGCATACTTAGAGCTTGAAGCTAAGTATGAGGCTCTACTCAAGAAACAACAGGGTAAAGCTTTATTGCTGAGGGAAAATGTTGGGATGACTCTGATGAAGAAGAAGAACAAGAGTACTCAAACTATGCCTTGATGGCATTTTCTGATGATGGTGATTCAAGTCAGGTACCTATTCTTACTTCTCTTGATATGACTCCCCTTCAATATAAGCAAACTGTTGAAGATATGAGTACTGAGATGTTTAATATTCATACTAGCATGTTAGTAGCTAATGAAGAAATTGATAGACTAACTGCTAAGAATCTTGAGCTTACAGAAAAGAATGAGGAACTTGAGTTAATGGTTGTGAACCTGGATGGTTTGAAAAAGGAGGTTGAGTATCTTAAAAACAAAGTGATTTGTGCTGAACAGATAGAGAAAGCCCTTAGGGAACAAATTACTGAAACTGAACTGAAACTAAGAAGCTTTAAGAACTCCTCTGAACTTATTCAAACCTATCACAAGGAACACACTGAAGACTGCAAGGTTGGAGTTGGTTTTGACTATGATAATGACAAGGGAAGGAAGAAGGTCAAGGGCAAAGGAAAAGAATCTTTTACAAACAAAAATGCCCCAACCATGCTGTCATGTGTTGAACAACCCATCTTCAAAAAGAGTGTTGTTGAGTTTGATGAGGAACTACTGATCATCAAGCAACAACTACTTGAAGAAGATGAGGCTGCTAAAAACACTTCTTCCTCTCTTAAATCTGTCAGTCAGAAAGAAACCAAAGACAATCTTGTCAAGAGTCCTAAAGCAAAGAAAGAAGTTGTTAAGAAGAGGAAACAAAACAGAAATGGTAAGATAGGTGTCAACAAGGGTAACAACTATGCTTATGTGCCAAATGCTCCCAGGAAACAATGTCAGAAATGCCTATCTGTTAATCATTTGACTCATAAGTGTAGTAAGCCTGAGGTTGTTGAAGTTGATGACCTGAGTAACCATTCTGCTAGTATAAACTCTAGTCATGATTCCTTCTGTGGTAAGCCTAATTGCATGACATGCTATGTGACTGTGATTGCTAACTGTTTATCTCTTAAGCATAAACTTGATTCTGCACAATCTAATGAATCACACACACACATGCATCCTCACAGGACAGGATCCCCAATCAGGGTTGAGAGGGTGAGCACTTCATGTGAGCCTAAGAGTGTGAACTCCAAAGCCACAAACAATATGAAGTATCCTACTGTGATGAATGCAACTTATGACAGAAGAATTGTTAACAAAAATGTTTCTAAATCAACTGGACCCTACCATGTGTGGGTACCAAAAACAACTTAGTTACTTTGTGAATGCAGGGCAACAGGAATAAAAGAGTCATATGGATCTTGGACAGTGGATGCTCAAGTCACATGACTGGTGATATAGCCCTGCTATCACAATTTGAGGAAAAGGCTGGCCCATCAGTAACCTTTGGAAATGACAACATTGGTTATACCATGGGATATGGCTGTGTTAAATCTGGAAATGTCATTATTGAAGATGTAGCATTTGTTGAAGGACTAAAGCACAACCTCTTGAGTATTGGACAATTCACCAACAGAGGCTTCAAAGTGGAATTTGATGGAGATCAATGTCTAATATCAAAAAGAGGAAGTGGTGAAGTTGTTTTAACTGGTGTAAAGAAAGGAAGCCTGTTTGTAGCTAATCTTAAGGCTGCAAACAAGGGAGAAATTTGTTGTTTATACACTCAAACCACAAATGAAGAATTCTGGCTGTGGCACAAGAAACTGTCTCACTTGAATGTTCAGGCAATGAACTCTCTGATAAAGAGAGAACTCATCAGAGACATGCCTGCTTTGGAGTTTGTGCAAAATGGAGCATGTGAAGCATGCCAAAAAGGAAAAATCAAGAGATCTAGTCACAAGAACAAGTTGCTTAATACAAACTCAAAACCTCTGCAGCTAATTCACATGGATCTATTTGGCCCTGTGAATGTAATGTCTCTTTCCAGGAAGAAATATGCTCTAGTTATGATTGATGATTATTCAAGATACACTTGGGTGGAATTTCTGTTCTCCAAGGATGAAGCACCTCAAGTAATTATAGAGCATATTAAGAGAGTTGATAAAGAAGCTCAAAGCACTGGTTCCTCTGTAGTTGCATTGAGAAGTGATAATGGAACTGAGTTTAGAAATTCCACATTGTATGAGTTTTGTAAAGATAAAGGAATTTCCCAACAATTTTTAGCTCCTAGGACTCCTCAACAAAATGGAGTAGTTGAGAGAAAGAATAGAACTCTCATTGAAGCTGCAAGGACAATGTTGTTGGATGCAAAGCTACCTACTAGCTTTTGGGCTGATGCTGTTAACACAGCATGCTATGTGCAGAATAGAACATTGATAAATAAGAAGTCTGGCAAAACTCCTTACTCATTAATGACTGGAAAAAGAGCATCCTTCAAGCATCTGCATGTGTTTGGCAGCAAGTGTTTTGTGATGAAAGATACCTCAGAACATATTGGAAAATTTGATGCTAAGGCATTTGAAGGTATCTTCATTGGATACTCTCTGGAAAGGACAGCATACAGAGTGTTTGTACCTGAGCAACACAAAGTTATGGAAAGCATGGATGTTACTTTTGATGACAAGAAGACTCCTGGACTTGAAACAAGTGAACAAGACAGTGTGCCATTAAGATTTGAGAACCAAGGATATTTAGAGGATTCTGATAATGAGGATGAACCCCCTGCTCAAACTGTCCCAGTAAATGAAGATCTTGAAGTTGATAATCCTCCTCAAACACCTGTGCAAGGATTCACAAACACAGGGGGAGAAGAAGATAATGCAACCTTCAATCAGAATGATCCTAATACTAGTCAAGAAAATGAACAGGGTCACACAAGGAAATGGGACAGGGCCCACACTAGGGATCAGATAATTGGAGATCCAAGTGAGGGTGTAAGGACAAGAAGGGCAACATTGAATACATGTATGTATAGTTGCTTTTGATCACAAGAAGAACCTAAGGTAATTGAAGAAGCTTTGAAGAATTCTGACTGGATTGTTGCAATGCAAGAAGAATTAAATCAATTTGAGAAAAACAAAGTATGGGAGCTAGTACCACCTCCTGAAGGAAAGAATGTCATTGACACCAAATGGGTGTTCAGGAACAAAATGGATGAAGAAGGAGTGGTGATTAGAAACAAAGCAAGGTTGGTTGCCAAAGGATATTGTCAACAAGAAGGCATTGACTATGATGAGACATTTGCACCTGTAGCTAGACTGGAAGCCATCAGAATTTTCCTGGCTTTTGCAGCTCACTCAGATTTCAAGGTGTATCAAATGGATGTGAAAAGTGCATTTCTCAATGGTGATCTTGCTGAAGAAGTTTATGTTTCTCAACCACCTGGCTTTGAAAATGAAAACTTCCCAGACTTTGTGTATAGATTGCTCAAGGCACTCTATGGACTCAAACAGGCACCTAGAGCCTGGTATGAGACCTTATCTCAATTTCTTCTTGAGCATCAATTTACCAGGGGTACAATTGACAAGACCCTATTCTTTAAGAAGCATGGAAATGATATTATCCTTGTTCAAATCTATGTGGATGATATCATCTTTGGCTCTTCAAATGAAAAACTCTGTGAAAGGTTCTCTAAGTTGATGCAAAGCAAATATGAGATGAGTATGATGGGAGAATTAACCTTCTTCCTAGGCCTGCAAGTACATCAAAGGGAGGATGGCATCTTTATAAACCAATCCAAGTATGTCAAGGATCTTTTGAAGAAATATGGTTTAGAAGAGTCATCCCCAGCAAAAACTCCTATGTCTACTGCAATCAAGCTGGATGAAGACAAGAAAGGCAAGAGAGTTGATATCAAGGTCTATAGAGGAATGGTTGGATCACTACTCTATCTCACAGCTAGCAGGCCAGACATCATGTTTGCCACATGTCTTTGTGCAAGGTTCCAGGCTGATCCTAAGGAATCTCGCATGATGGCTATCAAAAGAATCTTCAGGTATCTGAAAGGGACTCCTAATCTTGGGCTATGGTATCCAAAGGGCACTGGGTTCAATCTGGTTGGCTACACAGATTCTGATTATGCTGGATGCAGAATTGACAGGAAGAGCACATCTGGAAGCTGTCAGTTCTTAGGTCAAAGGTTAGTGTCCTGGTTTAGTAAGAAACAACAGTCCACAGCAACATCCACAACTGAGGCTGAATATATTGCTGCTGGAAGTTGCTGTGCTCAATTGCTTTGGATTAGAAATCAACTCATGGATTATGGACTAGTGTTAGAACACATTCCTCTTTTGTGTGATAATACTAGTGCAATATCCATAGTTGCCAATCCTGTTAATCATTCTACTACAAAGCACATTGAGATCAGGTACCATTTCATTAGGGAACATGCTGCAAATGGTACCATAGAAGTCTCTTATGTTCCAACTGAGAAACAATTAGCTGACATATTTACTAAGCCTCTGAATGAAGCTGTCTTCAACAAACTTGTGAGTGAAATTGGAATGCTCAATCCTTCATTTAGTTGTCCTAAGTAAGTATGCTAGTTAATTGTTGCAGCAGTAAATTTTCACTGTATATAAATGCTCTATTTATTTGGAGTGCAAATTAGCTGAGATATGATCTATAAATATTTCAGTATTTTACTGCATATTTTTCAAATCATATTTGGTTGAGGAGTTGTGAGCTTTTGAGACATCTCGATATAGATGATTTTGAGAGTTCACGACATAATACAAATCAAACAGACTTATATCCCAAACTGTTAAAATTGTGAGACTTTGCGATATAGTTCATTTCATGAGTTTGTGACATAGTTCATTTTAATGACTTTGCGACTTAGAATAACTATATCGACAAGTCTCCATATTTGACAGAATTTTGATTTAAATTTACTTTATTTCAATTTTTTGATTTAAGTCTGACAAAATCTTTAATATTTCAAAAAGAGAGCTTTAGACAGGGTATTTTCACTATATCGCAAAGTCATCCAAATTCTGATATCCTCAAGACTTTGCGACATAGTTTAATTCAGGACTCTGCGATATACTTTGCAAGGACTTTGCGGTACAGGCCATTTTAAGACTTCATGACCTTCATTCTGTATGCTGATGAGATAGATACTGGAAAGCTCAATAAGAAGTTTGTGAGAAGGGAGTGGTCATTTCTATTTGACGCACTCCAGAAGGTGTTTCTATGCAGGAAGACAGGATGGGATCATATCAGTCACATTTCTGTGAAGCTAGCCTACTCCCTGGCCAACAACCAGGAGATCAATGTGGGAGCCATAATTCTCAAGGAATTGGCTCAGAGGCTAGGCAGGACCGTTCGTGGTAGAGGTAATGACATCTTTTACCCTCGTTTCCTTCAAGTTATTTTAAATTATCTTGATGCAAATATCCATGAATTGGAGGGTATAGATAAAAATAAAATGGCTTATTCCAGGTCCATGTCCAAAGTACTATTTGGCTCATTGGACACAAGGAATCAAGTGGATGTGATTCTAAGTGTGACCAAGCATATGCAAGACACATTTGAGTCTTATCCACTTGATAAGCCCACATACCATGCACTTTCCTGGACAGGGGAGGCTGAGACTGAAGGAGCTACACAGTCTAACCCCAGCCTTCCCATCCCATCCAGTAACCCAATTGCAAACACCACTGTAGAAGCTAGGCAGCCAAGTGCATCAGTCTCCCAAAAGACTGATGTTACTAAAAATAAGACCAAGAAGAGACCCCTAAAAGTAATTCAAGAAACTGGAGAGTTAGAAAGTGAGAATCCTGAGTCACCTCTCACCAGACAAAGTAAGAAATCCAAATCCAAACCTACCACTGGATCCTCCCAACAGGATTCAGATGTGGAAAAAGGGGTACACCTATTACTGTCAATGGCCTCCCAACAGGTTATTGGCATTGAAAAGAGTAGTCTCCCCACTACAATCTGTACTGAGTCTGCACAGGATCAAGAACTCACTCTTGATCCTAGGAGAAATAAGGATGCTGACACATTGAGTGGAGAGCACATCACACTTGAAACTCCTCCTATGTCTCAGGGGGAGTTGCCAAAATTCAATCCACACCACACTTCTCTTCCAGAATCTACATCTAACATTTCTTCTCAACAGATCAGTCATTCACATGACTTTTCTGCAATTGATCAATCACAATCCAACACTGTGATTGAGCCAACCTCAAGTGACATGGTGCATGACACTGTGCTCACCACCCAGGACCCACATCTAGTTGGTCAGGGAATGCATGCTGGGGCATATCCTAATGACACCAACACAAACATGGAGGATTCACCAGTTTTCACTGGAGACTCTATGCCAAATTCTCCCGTCCTTAGGGATGTGGAACTGTCTTCACAGACAAATAGGGCTAATGTTGTAACACATCCCATTTCAATGGAGACAGCATTAGACTCTACAGCCATTCCAAGGCTGGAGGAAACTCACTCAACCATTCCCCATGAAGTGTCAAGCACTAGCTCTCACTTGGCTCAGGCCACAATAACTGAATGGCTGAAACCTGTGCAACATGACAGGGCTTCAGGATCATCCTCTGTGCCACCACAATTGACGGAAGAAGAATTAAAAGATCTTCATGTGGCACAGATTGATGAGATCTCTAGGATTGCTCAACATCTCCTCACTGCAAATCTCCCAAATTCTGACTATGAGGCTATTCTTCTCACTCACAAGGAGGATGTTGAAGCACAACAGGATAAAATTGTGGATGAAGCCCAGCAAGCTGGAAATGTGGATGCTTGGCTGGATGGCAAAAGGACAGTAAAGCTCAAGGAGGCTCTAGCTTTTCTCAGGGAGGACTATCTTACAGCCTTGGGGTCAAATGCCAAAGGTCTCTCTCCTGCTGAAATCTATGATGCAGTTAATGATGTCTACAAGAGCCAACTTAAAGCTATGCATTTTCTTGGGAAGGGTCTTCAGTCAGAAAGCTCCACCAGTCAGGAAGAAACAGCTCATTCTAATGCTCAACTAAGGAATTGTTTTCTTTCAGGCTTTCCCAAGGTAGATGGCATTCTTAAGGAAGTCCAGAAAACTGCCTCCAATGTCACCACGATGGACTGCACCCTAGCTATGGTTTCAGATAATATGAAGAAGCTCTCTACCAAGCTAGACAATCAGGTGCAGGCCAACATCAACTCAAACTTCATGCTTACAGTACTCTGGAAGAATCAGTATGGGAACAAGCTTGTTGATGAGGTTCCTATTTCTGATATCTTCAAGTTTGAATTCTCCAAACTCAAGGATCAATCCCTTAACTCCTTCAAATCTCAACAACTTTTCTCAAAAGTGGACATCTTGGAAAGAGAGGTAGCTGATCTGAAAGCAGAAAACAAAGGACTATCTCACTCCTTGGAGCAACTTAATGCTAAGATGGATGATCAAACCAACTCCACTTCTAATATTTTGTTGGTGCAACAACAAATGATGACCTCAATGATGAGACATATGAACCTGCCTATCCCTGGGGAAGCTCAAGACATCGTGTCTGATTCCAAGCCTAAGGGGGAGAACGAAAAGGAGGTCATTCTGAAAAAGAAAGGGGGAGTACCTGCCAAGCAACAGAAGCTTAAGGGCAAAATTTCTGAAGAAACAATAAAGCCAATAATCCTCCCCCCTGTAGAGGTCATAAATGCACAAGGCCAGAAGAGCACAGTCACAACCACCTACTATCCATCCACGATGCCCAAAGACACTTCAGCTACTCAACCTGCTCAACCTACTCCTATTGCTCAACCTGTCAAAGCTACAGTTATCACAGAGGCCAAGCTACAGGAAGTTGCCAATTCAAACATTTATCATGATGAGGCCTTCCTGGAGTTTCTGAAAGCCATCTACATAAATGCTCATGAAGATGCAAGAAGCTACAGAGAGAAGCTCAAGGAAAGCATAAAGTACTTCACAGTTGCAGTAAAGAAAATCAGGGATGTTCATCTAAGAGAGGTTATCATGGTGTGCAAGGACAATTGCTTGTGGCATCTATCATTTCAAACTCTAGAGAGACTGAGATTTACTGAGCTGTCAATCATTCTGGAGTTGATTGAAAAGCATGGAGTGAACAATGAAAGTCTATACAATGACTTGAAGATAGATCAAAATCAAAGATTGCCTGAAGTTATCTCCAAGCCAAGGACAATTATCTACCAAAGTCTATCTCAAGACAGAAACATTGACCAACTTGTCATTCCCTCAGACCTAACAATGAAGAACAATGCAAAGATCAACCAGCTGTTGCAAATGCTGAGAGCCAAGAGAGGAGTTAGGACAGCTGAGGAATTGGAGATGATTCACACTCTACAATCTTTTCTGATTCATGGAGTCATTCCTGAATCTGTCAAAGAAAAGAGCAAGAAGAAGGATGGTGAGGATGATGATGAAGAGAAAACCTATAGAAGGAGATCTCAATCAAGGAGGGATAAGATTGAACCAAGTAAAAGTAGCAGGAGCAAATCCTCAAGGAAGACAAAAGGTGTTGATGATGACAAGAGGGATTCTAAGGGGACAAAAGAAACAACCAAGAGAACAAGAAGTGGAATTCAGCAAGTCAAGGACATTGCTACCAGTACTTTAACCACAACACAAGACTCTAAGTCTAGGGTGGGTACTGTTAGTAATGATCCTCCAAAATCATTATCTAAGACTTCTAAACCTGAATTGCCACAGAAGAAAGAAGGAGCCACAAAAGGAACATCAAAAAGACACTTCCACAAAGTCACAGCTGGTGGAGTGTTACAGTGGATGAAGGGAAAAGGAATGAAGCTACTCCCAAGTGATGTGGCACTGAATACTAATTCTCCCTGCTCCACAAAGCTACCTCAAGTGAAGCACATGAAGATCAAGAGGGCAGCTAAGAGGACAAGGATAACAAAGAAGAATGGGATAATCACTAATGTTGTAGGGATCAAAGTGCTTCCTCTTGATGAAGACTATGATGAAGATGCCCTAGCATTCTTGAGAGCTCAAAGAATCTTTGAAGTCAAGGTGAAGCTAGATCATCTAGAGATCAAGTACACTGATGGAAGAGAAAGGATAATGAAGCAAGGAGGTTGGCAATATTTCTATAAGTATGAGCTTGAAAGGATAAATGCCTTACTGAATTTTGAAGAAAAAGAAGAAAGGACATGGAAGATAGATATTGCCAGGTACTTGAAAATGCATGCTGATTATGAAGAAAACATGAGGAAAGAGAATGAAGAGAAAAACATACAGAGAGAGAAAGAAATGGCTGAGATGGAGGAGAGGGCTAAAGAGCTAAGGCAGAAAGGGCTGTGCAGGGTCAAACAAAATCCTTACATTGTGGAGTACAAAAACTCTTATAGAGGCATGAGCAAGATAAGGATGAAGTTTCTGGATTCATATGTGGAAAGTGCTCTTAAAGCTGCAATTGATGATCTAAAAGACTCCCCTCTCATTGAAGAACTGATTGCAAGAGAAGAACTTCAAGAAGCCATCATAGACATGAAAAGAAGAGAAGAGATAAGGAAAAAGAAGATTTATGATGATTTTCAAGAGAAGCAATTGGAAGCTGAAGCTGCTGAGCAACAAAGATAGTCTGTAAGCTTTCAAATTTTTCTATGTAATCAAATTCCTGATCTCAATGTTCATAAATTGTCTTCTCTGTTACTTAATTTCCTTCTATGTAAGTTAGGCTTGTTATCAGACATGAAATTGTGCCTAAGGATCTTACTCACAATTTGGGGGAGATTGTTAGGCTCAAGACATGTCTGAATACCACTATTAACAAGCCTATACTATGTGACTATGTCACACTACATGACCTAGTGATTTCTATCACTGAGATATAGTATAGGTCTCTAAATGTACTCGTCTTGTTCTCATGAACATTAGCTTGATCATGTATGCTCAAAGTTATAATGAGCTTAGTAAAGTTTCTTGCATCTAGATTGTATATAGGCCACTGAATAATTGTCCTGGTAGAAGTTCAGAAATGTTCATGTAGCAGGACAAAGAAGAATAAGGCCATGAAGGAATAAGTTGCAGAAATTTGTCTAAGGCATTATATAGCAAAGTCAGAAGAAAGCTATGTCGTGAAGTCACCAATATCTATGTCATGAAGTGCTACATCGCATAGTCCATTTTGGTCTATGTCGAGAAGTCCTCAAGACACATGTCGTGAAGTGTTGAAGTCAGCAAAGTCAAAGAAGCCTAGATCGTGAAGTCCTCAGAAGCCCTATGTCGCATAGTCGTCAAATGACTTATGTCGCATAGTCATCAAATGACCTATGTCGCATAGTCGTCAAATGACTTATGTCACATAGTCATCAAATGACCTATGTCGCAAAGTCTTCAAAGGCTATATCGCGTAGTCCTCACAAGGGAGATCGCGAAGTCATGAATGAAGTGGAGTTCACGATATCAACACTTAGCCATTTACAACAAGACAAATCAAGGTACAGAACCAAGAATCAAAAGAGACAAATACTGAAGCATTTGTTCTGGCAAGGTGGTCCAAAGAACAGATGGCAAATCTACAGCTAAACTTGGAGAGAAAGATAAGAGACAAGCAGCTACAGAAACGGGAAAGACTCCGAAAAGCAGGTGGTCCTTCCTGACACAGTTAACTTCTTATGGCAGGACAAGTTGAACTTTCAGCAAGGGGTAACTGTGTAAAAATAGGTGTGTGCACTAGTTTGTATAGGGCTTATATATATCATGCACATCCTATTGAAAGCAGTAAGAGAGATACACATAGTTATTTGCTAAGCTCTTTTCTCTGTAAGCAAGCAAGTACAAACTGTTCTTGTTTAGAAGCCAGAAATTCGATTGTGAATTTCTTGGAAAGCTGTAGTATTTAATTTGCTTATACAAAGTAGATTAAAGTGATTGTGCGTGTTGTTTACTTTCTGCATATTACATAGCATAATCATATACAGTTTACATTTAGTTTCAAGAAAGCAAAAATCCATCAAACTATCCATTCACCCCCCCCCCCCTCTGTCTAGTTTCTAGGTGATATTCATTCCTAACATCAAACATCTCTTGCTCCAAGCCATTGAACAAAATGTTCATGGTTCTTTTATCTTTATGGACTTCTGCAACATCTTCAACAGTCCATTCTGAGACAGGCTTTGGAATTTCCACATCTTCAGCATCATCTGGCAGTCCAACTTTAGATGCAAACTTCATGGGAACGTGTGGACCTTTCTCAATGCAGTCTACATATCTCTCATCCATAGACATGAGATGTAGATGCATTTTTACTTTCCAGTGAAAGTAATTGTCCTTATCTAGAACTGGTATCTTTACACCTGCATCCTTCTTCACCATGGTTTATGTTTTGGCCTTGATCTTTAAACTCCGTGTATGTTAGAAGCTCGCTCTGATACCAATTGTTAATCCCAAATGACCTAACATAATTGTAGAAGGGGGGGGGGGCGTTGAATACAATTCTAGATAATTTTAAACTTAAAACAACTTTTAAATAACTTGACAGAGAAAATAAAAACACACAAGCAAATATAAAATTTCAGTTGGATGTTTTGAGGATCCAACTGAGATGTTTTTATTGTGGGAATAATCTGTGTTACAAATGTAGTACAGCTGCTCAGTTACAAATGTAGAGTGAGAGTGCTCTTCAAAGAAAGCTAATACAAAATTATTCTATCTCACTTCTCACTCTAAAATGAACTGCTACACTTGGTTATATATCCCAAGTTTACAATGCTATTTTGGCTACACTAAAAAGTACTAAAGGTAACCGCCAACAGCTTGCTTTTCATTCCTTTTGTCCAATGGTCCTTGGAGATCTTGTCTTTTGTCTTCATGCTTATTATGATCCCACTCAAGAACTTAATTGTTAAATGGAATGTTTCCTCATTCCCAGTAACCATTTTGATGGCTCCCAATGCAAAGTACACTTCTACATCACCTTTTGATCTGTCAGAAAACTGTCACTATCACTTTGTCAACTGTTCAGAAAAGTGATAGTAATTCGTTGATAGTAGTGAGATGTATTCCGTTGATAGCTTTATTCTTCAATCCGTTGATGGTACATTCTTCAATCCGTTGATAGTGTAATCTCCATTCCGTTGACATGTCTTCACTTAGCTAAAATTACAAGGCACATTATATTTACAATTAACCAACCTATTTTGCCTATCTAGTACTTAGTCAACATGACTTAGAAAACCTATCTAATACCTACAACAATTGTCTATCAACTAGTGAAGTATTGTACAGTGCAATTGCTACATTACTCATTCCGTTGATGAGACTCATTCTGTTGATGAGACTCATTCCGTTGATGAGCTACCTGTCAACGGAAGCTGCAAAGCATACCATTCCGTTGACAGCTACAAAATTGACTTAACACAAAATCTACTAAGTGTTTTTATAATTATCATCAAGAACAACATATTCCTAACATAGATGTTGTCTGCGATAATTTTACAAAAGGAGAAATTTTAATTAAAAAATATATAAAAGAATATACGCTTTGGCTAACAAAGGTAATCGGTTAATTATTAGTATTTATAATATTACTATTTTATGTTACTAAATGAAATTGCATGTGATATTTTTGAAAAATGTGAAATTTTACTTAGGAAAAATTTTAGTTAGAAAATATAAAAAAGAATATACGCTTTGGAAAAAAGAAGTTAACCTGTTAGTTATTAGTAATCATAAATATTATTATTTTATTTCATTAAAAAGAACTCTCCGTGATATTTTTGGAAAATGAGAGGTTTTAGTTAGAAAAAATAGAAAAGTAAAAATTTTAGTTTGAAAATATAAAAAAGAATATACACTTAGGCTAAAATAGGTAATTGGTTAGTTATTAACAATTATAATTTTATTATTTTATTTTAATAAATGAAACTGTTTGTGATATTTTTGGAAAAGGAGAGGTTTTAGTAAGCAAAAATAAAAAGCTTATATGTTTTAGTTAAAAAAGGTAATTGTCCGTGATATTTTTGGAAAAGTCAGGGAATTTTTCAGAAAAAATAAAAAAAATAATATATTTTAGGTGTAAAAGGTAATTGGTTATAAATATGTAATATTATTATTTAATAATAGTTTTTATAAATAAGTAAGGGTAATTAAGTAAAAACATGAAGTACAGTTAAGTAAAGGCAATTAAGTAAAATCACAACATACCAAAAAATATTTAGTATTATATCCAATGCTCTCGTTAATTTAATTTAAAAGATCTAACGATTAGAGATTTGATGAATGTTAGGTCCTGATATGTTTCTAGAAGGGGGGTTGAATACAAACGATACCGTTTAATCGAAATTTGTCCTTTGAATAATTTAACAATTAGGAACAAATTAGTGCGAAATAAAACTGAAACAATATTCAAGTTAAATATAACTTTTATTAAACTTGACGAGTGTTACAATTTGATCACTGATTACAAGGTTCTTGATAAAACAATCCTAGAATAAATTCGACATGAATTTATCTATTTTTGTAATAAAAATGATCGAATACTAAAAAGTAGTTCGATATAAAATCTAGGGATTATGATCCGCTAGAAAGTCAAAGCAGTACAAGAGACACAATTCTTATGGATAAAATGTTTAAGAATAATCAAGAATTAATTTCTCCTGCAGAATTGAAGCTTGACAGTTGAAGAGAATTTAAGACAGAGCTTTTAATAGAATGGTTTGCTTTTGTCTTATGTTGAATGTAATATGATGTCCCTTGTCTTCAAGTCTTCTGTCTAGTATATATATCATTGCTTTTCTTTTAAATCATCTCACGTGCAAGCCACTTTAACAGAATGCAATTGCACTAGGAAGACAAGCAGAAAAACTATGCATTTGCTCTTGGAAGACTCTCGGGAAGACAACCTTTGTATTAAGGAGACAATCGGGAAGACTGTGTTTTGGCCTAGGAAGACAATCGGGAAGACTCACTTGTGAGTCTTCCTAGTTCAATAAACTAAGTCTTCCTAGTTCAAACCTAAGTCTTCCTAGTTCATTTTTATTCTAATTTAAATAATTAACTAAATAAATTATGTATTAAATTAATTCTTTACAGAATTAATTTAATAAATAATTTACTTAATAGTATTAATTATTTATAGGAGAAGAAATAGAATTAGTTGACTTCTCAATTAATTCCTGAATCACTTAAAACTTAGATAAAGAATAAACATAATAGTACGTTGACACTCGATGCACTGTCTGGTTCCTGAGTGACTAACGACAATGTCTGTTCTTTATCTGTTTGACTTTAAGCAGTGATTCATTTCCTTCTCATTCAAGAACTCTGTAACCAGTATCTTTTGCTGTCACCACTTGAAATCTCTGTCACTTTAATAAATCCACTGAGCTTGAATACTTCACTGAGGCTTGATCAACAAATTGATCTTCTTTCAATGTAGAATCACTTCGAGTATGTAGATGACTTTAATCTTCATTATTTGACAGATATAATCTTCTGAGATTCCTGTGACATTGATTTTTATTATTTACTTATTACATCTTAATTAAAGTTGAGTAGAATCCTCGGTGTTTACAAATAGGCCTAGACATATGCCTTTCAATCTCCCCTATTTGTTTGTTAGACAATAACAACCAAATACTCTAGAGGATAACTCAACTAAAACAAGAAAAGATAAGACTTTTAAAAGCCAAGCAAATAATAAAAAGTTCTGGATTAAATATAACAATTTCCAGATTCAAACAATAAAGATAAATACAAGATAGATGTTCCTCTTGACTGAACATATGAATACATTTTCCTATCTTGATTTACCTAGCTCTAAACATTTAACATTTACAAATGAGCTAAACCTATCATGTCTTAGTCTCTAATTTCACCTTCTTCGGCTTCTTGCAAGGTGACTAGAAGATCTTTGTCAAGGACACGATCACTTTCAGAAACCACACCACTTGGCATTACTGGTTGAGTGGTGAACTTCTTCAATCTGTTCTTCATCTGAGCATACCTTGGAACTTTCTCCGTGCAGTAGTCTGAAATCATATCAGCAACTTCAGACTTCTCTACAGTAGTAAACCCAGAAGTTCTCAGAAGATTCTCCAACTTCACCAGTTGCATAGCAGTCTGTAGCTTCCAAGAATCAGGATCCAGCCTTACAGTCTCCAAAGTTGTACCTCTATAGATTTTGACTTCATACGGGAAGTGTACAACTTGAGGGTTGGCCTTCATTGCAGAATCTCTCAGCCGGTCATATAGAAGCTCGTTCAAGCAAGAAGATCTCTTAACCTTACTCATTAGAATCCACAATTCAGAGAAAGATCTTCTTTGGAGTAGTTCAAGAGAGACAGTGAATGACCCTTCAAGAGCACTTGAGACATAGATGTACAGTTCTTGCCTCACTTGATCAAATGCAGACGTAATACTTAGAATATCTTCCTTCAATGCCTTCATGTATAATGAGTTGTCTGGATTAACATTTCTGATCTTCTCAAGCAACTTCAGAAAAGTAGCATCATTGTTTGTGCCTCTCTGAGGGATATCAAACATCTCCCTTGCCTTATCCCATTTGCCTCCTTGCTTCATCCTAACATCCAATCTCCTTTCTTTGACATGAATACTATGAAGACGTTGTATGTCTTCATGTTCAGCCTTTTGAATCTTTAGCTTTTGAGATATGATGTCGGAGACCTTGGCATTTTCATCCTCCTTTCTTCTGAGATCTGCCTGTTGCTTCTTCAACTCCTTTTGAAATAAAGGGTCAGGTGTGTATAAATCAGCTTCATCTTCCCAATCATCAAAGTTAGCTGCCTCTTCAACCTCCTCCTCACCAAAAGCTTCTTCAGGAATGGTCTTCTTCAGATCACCAGATGTGTCAAATTGGAAGTCATCCTGTTCACCGTGGTAGTAGTAGGCATCATCAAAGACAGTATCCTCTAGTGATTGTTTCCCTTTCCCCTTATCTTTTGCAACTCCAGAAGCTCCTCCAGCTTCTCTTTCTCCTTTCTTCTCCTTCTCCCCCTTAGTTGAGGAATCCTCTACAGTTTGAGCTTTGGAAGCCCTAGGATTCACCTCAGAAGTTCTCCTTATCTCTCATTCTTCTCTCCTTTCTCCTCTATCTCCTCCTTCATTAGCATCATCATCTTCATCATCTCCCTCAAAGAATGTTCTTTGTTGTGTTGTAGGTTGATGTGAGTTCTTTATCATATTATACAAGTGCTTCATCCCTTCGTTGAGATGCTCCATACCTCCTTCTATCCTCGATATCCTTTCTTCATTAAACCTTTGATTTTCATAAGATGTTTGCAGAATGAAGTCCACCTTGGTAGAAATAGAAGCAATCTCCTTAACACTCTCCGATATCTGAGCATTTGACGTTGTAAGATCAGAGATGTCTGAAGCCACTAGTACTTGAGATTGTTGGATTGAATTCAGCCTCGGGAGTAGATTATTCTTCAATCCTTGCAGGTCATCTTTTACAGTACCCAGCTGATTAGATACAGAGGTGGTAGATTGAGAAACCACTTGTGCTTTCAGAAGATTGTTCTCAGCCTGGGTTTCTTGCAACTTTATTTGTAGATCAGCTAGCTGGTTCAACAACAAAGCAGTGTTTGTGTCTGTGTGTGCACTCACTTCAATTTCTCTCAGTGGTATTTCACTCAACTCACGTGCTTGTGTTTGACTCTCATCTCTCACAACTAACTATCTGTCTAAGTTCTCAGTAGATGTACCTGCATGAAAAATCACCCTAGCCCCTTCAAGAGAGGTCAGTGGTGGTGCAATGGGAGTTCGCAATTCCCGATCCCTGGTTGAGTCTATCAAAATATTTGACATTGTATACTGAATTGCTTCAGGGACAGACTCACCAGGTTGCCTTTCACTTTATCCAGTATAAACTGCGAGTGAAAAATCCCTTAGGGGAGCCAGAGATGTTCCCTCTGGGAGGGGAGAAAATGATTATATTATTGGTGGCGAAGAATCATATTTTCTCTCTGATGCGTGTGAAGGCACTTCTACCGTAACTATGGTAGGCACTGTTTCAAGATCAAAATTAAAGTGCTCTCCTTGCATAGTGTCCTGAGCATCATCTCTATGGATATCTTCTCCCATTGTGAGTAATGGGAGAGTGCTTGACTCAGTACAAAATGCCATGGCCCTATGGCGAATTTCAATAGATTCATCCTGTTGAGAGGATGTCTCCAGAGACTGTTCAGTGGTCATATCTATGTCGAGAGGATACATATGGGCTTACAGATGCCTCCCTATAGGTTTTTCTTTTCTTTTAGGGTGGAGACAGAGCTGTGGGAGCACTCATTTCAGCTATTTCACTAACTCTTCTTGAACTGGTTTGTACATTTGGCTTAGGTTGTGTATCAGAAGTGTTTGACTCTCTCTTTGGCTCTATGACCTGGGTCAGAGACTGTGGTTCTACAATCTTTGGGTCAGCCCTAACAACCACTTGGGTTTCAAGTAAAGTACCAGAAGAAGATCCAGGGTTAGGAATAACTACCTGTAGTGGAACTGGATGTGGCTCAGGAACTTGTTCACCAAAGATAGGAAGATTAATGAATTGACTCATCAATGGTGAAACAAGAACAGGTATGTTGAGAAATTTGGATGAGATATCAAGTCTGGTGTATAATTTAGTGTATGTGGTTGGAGAGGTTTCAAATCTTGTTTCTCTAAATAGTTCTACCTGCTCAGCAGTGAGAAGATGATTAATGATAAGAGTGAGAAAACGAGGGTACCAACACTTTACTTTCACATTATTATCAGAATCTCTCCTAGAGTGAGCAAGCCTGTTAAGCATTAGGTTCCACAGAATCTCAGCAAAGTTTAATCTACGACCAAACACAATAGCATAAGTAATATACTGATTAAGACTGGTAATGCAATGAAAATTTGTTTTTGTGCAATTACCAAATACTCTTGCTATTGTATCAAAGAACAGATCCCATTCCCTTACAACAAAGCTCTTGGACAATTTGACCATTTGTAAGGGACCCTGATAATGAATATTCACAAAGAACTGTGATAACTCATCATCAGTGGGTAAGGGATCAAACCTGTCCTTTGGAAATTGTAATACATCACAAAACAACTCAAAAGTGACTGTATATTGCTGGTTTAGAATATTGAAAGTAAAAGATTTTGAATCTCCAGCAATAACAGCACTTGAACATAAAAGCCTCAATGGATCAATTTTAAGAAGTGCTGAGGCACAAATAGCATGACTGACACAAGTCTCGCTATTTAAAAATTGAATCCAAGGTTTAAAACGTTCCACCTTGCATTTAGACGGATCAAAATACCCAACATAGTTATTTAAAACAAGTTCAAAGTTAGGATCCATTGATAAAACAAGAAATTTTAATTAAATTAAAATTTTAGGGATTTTTAGAATTAATTAAAATTAACTAAAATCCACAAAATTAAAATTTCACCAAAATTAACCAATTTTAAATTTAATCCTAAAATTTCGAACTAAAACTTTGAAAAATAAACTGAAATTGGGCAAATGATTCACAAGCACACACACACTTCAACACACAGTAACTTATATGATCACTTAAACACACAAGAATCACTTAGAAAACTGTTAGGTCCGGATAAGTTTGTAGAAGGGGGGTTGAATACAAACTATACCGTTTTATCGAATTTGTCCTTTGAATAATTTAACAATTAAGAACAAATTAATGTGGAATATAAATGAAACAATATTCAAGTTAAATATAAACTATATTAAACTTGAAGGGTGTTGCAAATACAGTACAGATTACAAAGTATTTATCTCAAACTAATTAATACAAATTTAGAATAAATTCGACATGAACTTTTCTAATATTTGTAATAAAAAGATCGAATGCTAAAAGCAATGTTCGAGATAAATTCTAGGGATAAAAATCCGCTAGTTAATCAAAGCAATACAAGTAATCAACTTCTAGTGGTTTGGATTTAACAATACAAACTAGAATTAATTGCTTGAGAAGAAATGAGATCAAATGGCTTCTTCGTTTTGCTGGAGAGAAAATGTCTATATGTTTGATAATGAAGTCTCTTCTCACTTTTCTGTCCAGCCGAGAGATTATATCATAATTCAGTAGACCTGTATGACCTTTTAATTAAATGAATATGACCTAATTAATCAATCAATACACTTGTATGACCTGAGGAATTATGCTCGGTAGAACCATGCTTCATCAGTATGACCTGCAGAAAGTGTCCGGTATGACCTAGCATACTTCTACCAACTCTCGGTAGAACCTTAGAAAAGCAACTTGTATGACCTGAAGTAATGTCCCTGTATGACCTATCAAAATGACTTTGTATGACCTGAAATAATTCGGTAGAACCTAGCATCTTTACAGAGCAGGTCATACCGAGTTTTATTATACAGGTCATACCGAGTTTTATAAAACAGGTCATATTAGTACTTAAGTTAATTTCTTTTAATTAAATTTAGTTAATTTAAATTCTAAATTAAATTAATTCTTTTCTGGAATTAATTTAATAAATAATTTAAACAACTAAATTAATTAATTTAATAAATAAAGAATTAATTTATTAATTAAATTGATTAATAATTTAATTAATTAAAAGAAGATAACTTAAAATCATTGCATTCCTTTATCTTCTGAAAACCGCTGAATATAGATGATTTAATTCCACTGATTGATGTCGTCATTCGATGCACTGTCTAGTTCATGAATAACTGACTTCAATGATAATTCTTCATCTTTAAAACATTTAAAGTTGTGGCTTCTTTTCTTTAGCTCTGAATAAACTCTGTATCCTGTACTTCTTCTGTCACCAACTGGAAATCTCTGTCACTGTAGTAAATCCACTTTCTTGAATACTTCATTGAGGCTTGAACAATAAATTGAACTTCTTTCAATGTAGAATAACTTCAAGTCTGTAGATGACTTTAATACTCCATTCTCTTGACAGATAAAACTCTCTGAGATTCCTGTGACCTTTAATCTAATATTTACTTATTACATTCTTGTTTAAGTTGAGTAGAATCCTCGAATTACAAATAGGCTATAGCATATGCCTTTCAATCTCCCCCTATTTGTTTGTTAGAGAATAACAACCAAATACCTAAAGGATCACTCAACTAAAACCAAGAAAAAGATAAGACCCTTAAGCCTAAGTAAATACTAGAAAGTTCTGGATCAAATATGACATTTCCAGATTTCACCAGTAAAGATAAATACAAGACAGATGTTCCTCTAGACTGAACATATGATAACATTGAAACTGTCTTGATTTACCTAAGCTCTATACATATAACATTTACAAAACATAGCTAACTTTCCTTTACTCCCCTGAAACTCCTCCTTTACCTTTTATATCTTTTTCAGCTCCCTCTTCCTAGCTTCTCCAAATTTCTCTATAAACTTCTCTAGAAACTTCTCTAGAAACTTCTCCCCCTTAGTTGAGGAATTCTCTACAGATTTCACTTTATGAGTATCTGAAGCCAGTAGGAGTTGAGATAGTTGATGGAGTTGATCTTGGGAAGTAAATTTGTCTTCAAAAATTCCTTGAGTAGTCCCAGCTGATTTTTGACAGAGGTGGAAGAAGAAGACGGTTCAACCACTTGTGCTTGCAAAAGTTCTTTATTAGCCTGGGTTTCGAATAGATGTTCCTGTAGATCAGCTATGTGAGCTAACTACATTGCAGTGTATGTGTCTGTGTGTGCACTCACTTGAATTTCTCTTGTAAGTGTATCACTCATCTCACGTGCATGTGTTTCACTCAGTGTTTGACTCGCATCACTCAACATTAGCTGTCTGTTTGCTCCTTTTTGATCAGTACCTGCATTGAAACTCACCCTAGCCTCTTCAAGAGAGGTCAGTGGTGGTGCAATGGGAGTTCGCAAATCCCGATCCTCAATCATGTCTTTCAAATCACTTGGATTTGAAATCTGAATTGCTTCAGTGATAGACTGACCAAGTTGCCTTCCACTTTCTCCAGATAAATCTGCGAGTGGAAAATCCCTTTAAGGGAGCCAGAGATGTTCCCTCTGGGAGGGGAGAAAATGATTCTATTTGATTTGGCAAAGAATCAAATTTTCCCTCAGATGCCTATTAAGGCACTTCTACCGTGACAATGGTAGGCACTGTAACCAGTTGCAGGTGCTCTGCTTTCACTGTGTCCTGAGTTTCATCTAATGGAATTGTCTTCTCCCATTGTGAGTAATGAGAGTGTGCTTGACTCAGTACAAAGTGCCAAGGCCCTATGGCAAATTTCAATAGATTCATCCTGTTGAGAGAATGTCTCTAGAAACAGTTCATTGGCCATTTCAAAGTCCATATCCTATTGAGAGGATATAGATGGGCTGACAGATACCTCAGTATATGTTGAATTTCTTTATAGGAGGCAGAGCTGTGGGATCACTCACTGTTTCAATCAACATACTTCTTTGTTTAACATTTGATTTCTGTTTAGGTTGAGAGGTCAAGTAATTAAGTTGTAGACTCATTGTTTGGCTCTAAGATCTGGGATAAAGATTGTGGATCTACAATCCCTTGGTCAGCCCTAACAACCACTTGGGTTCAGCAACAGTAAAAGAAGTGGATTGAGAGATAGAAAGTAATACCTGAATTGGATTTGGCACTGAATTTCCAGCTAAGCAAGAGCTAGATCAGAAATAATATATACAATATATTTACAAAAACAACTAAGACAAAAAGAAAATAAAAGATAATAAATAATAAGCAATAAAAATAAAATACAATAATATATATATACATATAAAAACTATTAGTAGAAAACTAAAGAAAGAAAATAAAATAAAATAAAATAATAAAAAAAATATTTACAGGAGAGTGCATAAAAATAAATATAAACTTGCAGAAATATTTAAACAACAATATTTACAATCTGAAACTAACTTAAATGATTCTTAAATAAATAAATTTTCAATAAAAATAAGTTTCTCCATTTAAAAATTATGAGAAAAGTATTTTTAAAGAAAATAAATTATTCAGAATATTTTAAATTAACAAGCTTTATACTCTAAACAAGAATTGGCAAAATATATCATTCAATATCAGCAAGAGAAAATGACTTTTTGAAAGAACAAACATGACAGAGATAATGTTAATCACTAAGACTGTTTAACATACCCAATTTACCAACTAACTTGATAAATGTGGATTCGTCAACATATTTAGTGAATATATCTGCAGTCTGTTCTTCTGTGGGTACAAAGTGTAACTCCACAGTTCCATTCATGACATGCTCTCTGATAAAATGATACCTAATATCAATGTGCTTCGTTCTCGAGTGCTACACAGGGTTGTTGGAGATTGCTATGGCACTGGTATTATCACATAAAATAGGGATTTTGTCTAATACAAAGCCATAGTCCCTCAATTGATTCCTTATCCATAGGATCTGAGCACAACAGCTTCCAGCAGCAATATATTCAGCTTCTGCTGTTGAATTGGAAACTGTTTGCTGTTTCTTGCTATACCAGGAAATCAACCTACCTCCTAGGAATTGACAACTCCCAGAGGTACTCTTTCTATCCACAACACTACCTGCATAATCAGAATCTGTATATCCAACAAGATTAAAACCAGAATCTTTAGGGTACCAGATACCTAGATTAGGTGTACCCTTAAGATATCTCAAGATTCTTTTAACAGCAACGAGATGTAAATCTCTAGGGTCCGCTTGGAACCTTGCACACAAGAATGTAGCATACATAATATCTGGTCTACTTGCAGTAAGATAGAGTAAGGAGCCAATCATACCTCTGTAGCTTGTAACATCTACCTTGATAGAATTGTCAGAAGCTCCAAGTTTGATGGCTGTTGAAGATGGAGTCCTTGATGATGCTGAATCCTCCATGTGATACTTCTTGAGGAGTTCTTTGAGATACTTGGATTGACAAATAAATATACCATTTGACCTTTGACGTACTTGCAATCCAAGAAAGAACTTCAGCTCACCCATCATACTCATTTCAAACTTACTCTACATTAACTCAGCAAATCTCTTACAGAGATTATCATTAGTAGACCCAAATATGATGTCATCCACATAGACTTGGACTAATATCATATCACTTTTGTGTTTCTTTGAAAAAAGAGTTTTGTCTATGATACCTCTAACAAAACCATTTTCTAAAAGAAAATCAGAGAGAGTGTCATACCATTTTCTTGGGGTTTGTTTGAGACCATAGATAGCCTTGAAGAGAAAGTACACAAAGTCCAGCAGCTCCTGATTTTCAAAGCCAGGGGTTGTTCCACATAAACTTCTTCATCAAGCTCACCATTCAGGAATGCACTCTTAACATCCATTTGATAGACTTTAAAATTGGAATAAGCTGCAAATGCTAAGATCATCCTGATGGCCTCAAGTCTAGCCACTGGTGCATAGGTTTCATCATAATCAATGCCTTCAGCTTGTGAATACCCTTGTGCAACCAGTCTTGCCTTGTTCCTTGTAACAATGCCATCCTCATCTAGCTTGTTCCTGAATACCCATCTTGTACCAACTACTTTCTTGTTCTTTGGCCTGGGTACCAGCTTCCAGACTTGCTGTTGTTCAAACTGATTGAGTTCATCTTGCATAACAATCACCCAATCTGGATCAGTCAGTGCTTCCTCAGTTTTCTTTGGCCCCATTTCAGATAGAAATGTTGAATAATGACATTCATTTTGAGTTGTACTTCTAGTTTTAACTCCAACATCTGGATCACCAATGATCAGCTCAAAAGGATGAGCTCTATTCCATACAGTCTGTCTTGGAAGATTTGATCTTGATGATTCGCCTTGAAATTCACTTTGATGTTGTGAGTGACTAGATGATCCTTCATATGCTCCCCCTGAGTTGTTGCTTGATTGCCTTGATGATTCTTCTCCAGTGTTGGTGGTATCTCCATTGTTACCAGTGTTTCCAGCACCACCACCATGATCATTATCATCATTGTTATTATCATTACCAGCAATAACTTCAGGTGGGGCTGCATCATCTGATTCTGAGTCTGGCAAGTTATCAAACTTCAGCTTCTCAGATGAATCTTCTTTTTGGATATTAGGGAGCTTAGTGTCAACAAAAGTAACATTGACACTTTCCTTTACCGTGTGACTGCCCACCAAGTAGACCCTGTAAGATCTTCTGGAATAACCAACAAAAATAGCTTCTTGTGCCTTAGCATCAAACTTGCCACGTTTAACATTGTCATCTATAAGCACAAAGCATTTTGCTCCAAATACATGAAAGTACTTGACAGTTGGTTTCTTGTTGTTCATGATCTCATACGGAGTCTTCATTAAGTCCTTGTTGATTAAAGTTCGATTCTGAGTATAACAAGCTGTATTCGCTGCTTCAGCCCAAAAGTACGTTGGAAGTTTGGACTCACTTAACATAGTCCTAGCAGCTTCAATCAATGTACGATTCTTTCTTTCCACTACTCCATTTTGTTGAGGAGTTCTAGGGGCAGAATACTGTCTTGTTATTCCTTTATCAGCACAAAAGTCATTTGGAATGGCATTCTTGAATTCAGTACCATTATCTGACCTTATGGCTCTAACAGGGAATCTAGAATCCAGTTCAATCAACTTTATATGGTCAATCACCAGGTGTGGGGTCTCATCCTTGGAATGTAGGAATAAAACCCATGTATATTTTTAATAGTCATCAACAATCACAAGTGCATATTGTTTTTTTGACATGGACATCACATTAACTGGACCAAACAAATCCATATGCAGTAGCTGAAGTGGTTCAGTTATTGATGATGTGTCAGTGCCCTTGTGAGAAGCTTTCTTAGACTTTCCTTTCTGACATGCCTCACACAGTCCTTCCTGTGTAAATTCCATCTGAGGCAAACCTCTAACCAATTCCCTCTTGACTAAAGAGTTCATGGTTTTGAAGTTAAGGTGAGACATCTTCTTGTGCCATAGCCAACTATCATCTGATGAAGCTTTAGCATAAAAATAATTAACTTCATCTTTGAATCCCGAGTTCAGATCAGCTATGAACAAGTCACCTTTCCTTACTCCTTGAAGAGCAGGCTTTCCATTCTTCTTGTGAAGGATCTGACACTTCTCTCTTTCAAAGGAAACAGCATATCCTCTGTCACAGAAATGACTCATGCTGAGAAGATTGAACTTCAGATCTTCCACAAATGATACATCTTCAATGATAACATTACCAAACTTCAAACAGCCATATCCTATCGTAATACCCTTGCTGTTATCTGCAAAGGTAACTACTGGGCTAGCTTTCTCAACCAAATCTGATAGCAGGGCTCTATCTCCGGTCATATTCCTTGAACAGCCACTGTCAAGAATCCACATAACACGGTTTACCTGTTTAACTCCCTGCAATACCAAATTGATTAGACCTTCTTCGGAGCCCAAACTTGATTGGGTCCGGCATACTTAAAGAACTGGCCTTTGTCAGGCAAAACAACATTTTTAACTACAACTACCTCAACCTCTTTCACAAAAGAACGTTTCCATTTATAACCAGCCTTAACACATTTCTGAGTAGGCTTAGGAATAAATGAATCCACTCTAGTCCTAGGAGGACTAGTAGTTTTATCTCTAACATGCTTCTTATTATTAACATGTTGACGTGGAGCAGTCTTATCTTTAGATACATGCTTTTTATTAAAATAAGCATACATAACATTGAAAGCACAAGACATGCAATTAATCACACCACATGCTTTATGAGAAGAATTAACAACAGGCATGTTAGTTCTATAGTTGTTTTGATCCAACTTATGGATATCTGATTTAGTCTTTTTAGTTGTAGCAACTTTGACTGTAATATCAGATATACACTTTTTGGACTGTTCAACTTCCAAAGCAATATCTTCTTCACGAATCTCCTCGGCAATAATGATAGAGTATTCATTTAGAGGATCTGCCTCGGACTCCTTACAAAAGGGTGTTTCAATACCCTTAAGCACATATGGAACACCCCTTCCTTCAGTTCTGACTCTACAAGGGGAATTAATTCCAAGCAATCCAATGGCCTCATTATAATCATAACCTATACTGACATGATTACCCATAGCTTGTTTATTGAGAATCTCTTTAGCCGTCTTACAAGAGTTGTAATAGGCATTTGCTTTTGTATTAAGCACATTATTCTTTTCTTTAAGAATGGTTTCCAGTTGAATATAACATTTAACCCTATTCTCAAGAAATGCAATTTTCTCAATAAGTTCATCCTGATTAACATGCACTAGTTTTAATTCTTTCATTTCCTTTTCAAGATTTGTGTTTAAAAGAATTATTCTATCATTTTCAGTGCGTGCACAATCTAAGGTGCCACCAAGATGGCGAATCATTTCAGTATCAGTAAACTTTACCTCAGACATGTAGGATGAAGATGAAGTAGAATTAAAGATATTGTCTCCTATTGCCTTGAGTGCAAGATTTCCAACTTCTTCATCTTCACTGTCTGTGTCATCCCAGCTCTTTTCTTCAGACTGGTTCTTCTCAACCATCCCTGTTTTATAGCCACCCCTTGTGCTATTTGAGGATGAAGAACCACCTGTCTGGTATTTATCAGCATATGTCTTGAACTTGAAACTAGGATTTCTCCTGAACCTGAAGTTTCCAAACTTCTTCACTACCCAGGCCATAGACTCATCTTCCAACTGTTCAAGCTCCTCCATAGAATAAAAATCACCACCATATTGACTTGTAGATGTAACACCATATTCAGCTACAATTACATCCTTGTTAGGACTGGAAGGTAGAACAACCTTCGCTTCCTGATTCTGTGGGACTCCAGCTACTAGTGAAGTAGACATACTAACCACTCTTCCTTCCCCTGGATTTGATCTCAAGTGCTCATATGAAGAGGTGAGAATTTCCATCTTATTCTTTCTGACTTACTCTGTCCCTTCATTGATTATTTCAATAGTATCCCAAATGTGTTTGGCAGAAACACAATTTAAAATATGATTATGCATGATTGGATCAAGACAATCAACCAGTATCAATTGTAGACAGGCATCCAAGGTAACATCTTCTTTTTCTTCAGGAGTGTAGTCCTTGGGATCCTTAGGGTACATCCTAGCAGCCCTAGTAACAACATCATTCTCTATTAGCTCTTCCTCAACAAACATAGGAATTCTTGGTCCATTCTTCAACACATCAAGATATTCAACATTAACCACTTGAAGAAACAGGAGCATCTTCTTCTTCCACATAGGATAGTGCTCATTGCTGAACATTGGAATTTTGACTGTACCCGCTTTCTGTGTAGTAGACATCTTTTGAGATTTTTAGGAATAATAAAAATTTCAGAGTGTAAGAAAAATCTCAAAACAATTGGATCTTTGATTTGTATATCAATCAAAAGGCTCTGATGCCAATTGTTAGGTTATGATAAGTTTGTAGAAGGGGGGTTGAATACAAACTATACAGTTTTATCGAATTTGTCCTTTGAATAATTTAACAATTAAGAACAAATTAATGCGGAATATAAATGAAACAATATTCAAGTTAAATATAAACTATATTAAACTAGAAGGGTGTTGCAAATACAGTACGGATTACAAAGTATTTATCTCAAACTAATTAATACAAATTTAGAATAAATTCGACATGAACTTTTCTAATATTTGTAATAAAAAGATCGAATGCTAAAAGCAATGTTCGAGATAAATTCTAGGGATAAAAATCCGCTAGTTAATCAAAGCAATACAAGTAATCAACTTCTAGTGGTTTGGATTTAACAATACAAACTAGAATTAATTGCTTGAGAAGAAATGAGATCAAATGGCTTCTTCGTTTTGCTGGAGAGAAAATGTATGTATGTTTGATAATGAAGTCTCTTCTCTCTTTTCTGTCCAGCCGAGAGATTATATCATAATTCAGTAGACCTGTATGACCTTTTAATTAAATCAATATGACCTAATTAATCAATCAATACACTTGTATGACCTGAGGAATTATGCTCGGTAGAACCATGCTTCATCAGTATGACCTGCAGAAAGTGTCCGGTATGACCTAGCATACTTCTACCAACTCTCGGTAGAACCTTAGAAAAGCAACTTGTATGACCTGAAGTAATGTCCCTGTATGACCTATCAAAATGACTTTGTATGACCTGAAATAATTCGGTAGAACCTAGCATCTTTACAGAGCAGGTCATACCGAGTTTTATTATACAGGTCATACCGAGCTTTATAAAACAGGTCATATTAGTACTTAAGTTAATTTCTTTTAATGAAATTTAGTTAATTTAAATTCTAAATTAAATTAATTCTTTTCTGGAATTAATTTAATAAATAATTTAAACAACTAAATTAATTAATTTAATAAATAAAGAATTAATTTATTAATTAAATTGATTAATAATTTAATTAATTAAAAGAAGATAACTTAAAATCATTGCATTCCTTTATCTTCTGAAAACCGCTGAATATAGATGATTTAATTTCACTGATTGATGTCGTCATTCGATGCACTGTCTGGTTCATGAATAACTGACTTCAATGATAATTCTTCATCTTTAAAACATTTAAAGCTGTGGCTTCTTTTCTTTAGCTCTGAATAAACTCTGTATCTTGTACTTCTTCTGTCACCAACTGGAAATCTCTGTCACTGTAGTAAATCCACTTTCTTGAATACTTCACTGAGGCTTGAACAATAAATTGAACTTCTTTCAATGTAGAATAACTTCAAGTCTGTAGATGACTTTAATACTCCATTCTCTTGACAGATAAAACTCTCTGAGATTCCTGTGACCTTTAATCTAATATTTAATTATTACATTCTTGTTTAAGTTGATTAGAATCCTCGAATTACAAATAGGCTATAGCATATGCCTTTCAAAAACCAAGAACACTCAAGTGGAAAGGAATTGAAAAAGAAAAAGAAAAATTCCAACAGCAATTCGACTCAAACAGTTTGATTTTGAAAGAACAGAATGATTTGCTAAGTAAAAACTTGAGCAACAATGGATTACAGATCACAGTTACTTCAGGAATGATAGAATACGAAAGGGGTTTGTTAGAGAAATAAGAAAACTGTAAAGGCAATTAAAATAAACAAGCGTATGTACTGGTGTATCTATAAAAAAAATAAACTGAAAAAGAATAGAAGACTTAACGTTTTTATTTAAAAAATGTACTGTGAAGACAATCGGGAAGACTTAGGATAGTCTTCCCGGTAGTCTTCCTAGTACAAACTAGAAAGTCTTCCGGAAAATCAGTAAAAGAAAAATCAGAAATAAATTAAAGTAATTCTAAGTCTTCCCGATAGTCTTCCTAGTTCAAAAACTGGGAAGACTTAGGAAAAAACATAAAATTAATTAAAAATAAAACAGAAAATGCAAAACAAAACAGAAAATTTCTTAGTTTTCCCGGTAGTCTTCCTAGTATTAAACTGGGAAGACTTAGAAAAAACTCAGAATTAATTAAAATAATTACAGAAAAGTGCAGAAAAAAGATTAAAAAAACATGAAAAATATATAAAAACCTAGAAAAATTCACAGAAAATTCCATAAATCCTAGAAAAATATGCAGAAAATTATGAAAGTGCATAAAATTAATACAAACTTGCAGAAAAATTTAAACAACAATATTTACAATCTGAAAAACACCTAAATAATTCTAAATAAATATATTTTCAATAAAAATACATTTCTCCACTAAAAAATATGAGAAAAATATTTTTAAAGAAAATAAAATATTCAGAACTATTTAAATTTACAAGCATGTAAAATTAAATGAGAATTAGCAATAAATATCATTTAAAAGACAAGAGAAAATGAATTTTTTGAAAGAACAAACATGACAGAGATATTGTTAATCACTAAGACTGTTTAACATACCCAATTTACCAACTAACTTGATAAATGTGGATTCGTCAACAGATTTAGTGAATATATCTGCAGTCTGTTCTTCTGTGGGTACAAAGTGTAACTCCACAATTCCATTCATGACATGCTCTCTGATAAAATGATACCTAATATCAATGTGCTTCGTTCTCGAGTGCTAAACAGGGTTGTTGGAGATTGCTATGGCACTTGTATTATCACACAAAATGGGAATTTTGTCTAATGCAAAGCCATAGTCCTTCAATTGATTCCTTATCCATAAGATCTGAGCACAGCAGCTTTCAGCAACAATATATTCAGCTTCTGATGTTGAATTGGAAATTGTTTGTTGTTTCTTGCTATACCAGGAAATCAATCTACCTCCTAGGAATTGACAACTCCCAGAGGTACTCTTTCTATCCACAACACTACCTGCATAATCAGAATCTGTATATCCAACAAGATTAAAACCAGAATCTTTAGGGTACCAGATACCTAAATTAGGTGTACCCTTAAGATATCTCAAGATTCTTTTAACAGCAACGAGATGTAAATCTCTAGGGTCCACTTGGAACCTTGCACACAAGCATGTAGCATACATAATATCTGGTCTACTTGCAGTAAGATAGATTAAGGAGCCAATCATACCTCTGTAGCTTGTAATATCTACCTTGATAGAGTTATCACAAGCTCCCAGTTTGACTGCTGTTGAAGATGGAGTCCTTGCTGATGCTGAATCCTCCATGTGATACTTCTTGAGGAGTTCTTTGAGATACTTAGATTGACAAATAAATATTCCATTTGACCTTTGACTTACTTGCAATCAAAGAAAGAACTTCAGCTCACCCATCATACTCATTTCAAACTTACTCTGCATTAGCTTAGAAAATCTCTTACAGAGATCATCATTAGTACACCTAAATATGATGTCATCCACATAGACTTGGACTAATATCATATCACTTTTGTGTTTCTTTGAAAAAAGGGTTTTGTCTATGATACCTCTAACAAAACCATTTTCTAAAAGAAAACCAGAGAGAGTGTCATACCATTTTCTTGGGGCTTGTTTGAGACCATAGATAGCCTTGAAGAGAAAGTACACAAAGTCCAGCAGCTCCTGATTTTCAAAGCCAGGGGCTGTTCCACATACACTTCTTCATCTAGCTCACCATTCAGGAATGCACTCTTAACATCCATTTGATAGACTTTAAAATTGAAGTAAGCTTCAAATGCTAAGAACATCCTGATGGCCTCAAGTCTAGCCACTGGTGCATAAGTTTCATCATAATCAATGCCTTCAGCTTGTGAATACCCTTGAGCAACCAGTCTTGCCTTGTTCCTTGTAACAATGCCATCCTCATCTATCTTGTTTCTGTATACCCATCTTGTACCAACTACTTTCTTGTTCTTTGGTCTGGGTACCAACTTCCAGACTTGCTGTTGTTCAAATTGATTGAGTTCATCTTGCATAGCAATCACCCAATATGGATCAGTCAGTGCTTCCTCAGTCTTCTTTGGCTCCATTTCAGATAGAAACCCTGAATAATGACATTCATTCTGAGTAGCACTTCTAGTTCTAACTCCAATACCTGGATCACCAATGATCAGCTCAAAGGGATGAGCTCTATTCTATACAGTCTGTCTTGGAAGATTTGATCTTGATGATTCGCCTTGTAATTCATTGTGGTGTTGTGACTAACTAGTAGATCCATCATTTCCTCCCCCTGAGTTGTTGCTTGATTGCCTTGATGATTCTTCTCCAGTGTTGGTGGTATCTCCATTGTTACCAATGTTTCCACCACCACCACCAGGATTATTATCATCATTGTTATTGTCATTACCAGCAACATTCTCAGGTGGGGCTTCATCATTTGAATCTGAGTGTGGCAAGTTATCAAACTTCAGTTTCTCAGATGAATCTCCTGTTTGGATATTAGGGAGTTTAGTGTCATCAAATGTTACATTGACACTTTCCTTCACATGGTGACCATCAATCAAGTACACCCTGTAAGATCTTCTGTAATAACCAATAAAAATAGCTTCTTGTGCCTTAGCCTCAGACTTGCCAAGTTTCACATTGTGAGCCTAAAACAAAGAATTTTGCTCCAAATACATAAAATTATTTGAGAGTTGGTTTCTTGTTGTTCATGATCTCATAAGGAGTCTTCATTAAGTCCTTGTTGATTAAAGTTCGATTCTGAGTATAACAAGCAGTGTTCACAGCTTCAGCCCAAAAGTACATTGGAAGTCTTGATTCACTTAACATAGTTCTAGCAGCTTCAATCAATGTACGATTCTTCCTTTCCACCACTCCATTCACTCCATTCTGTTGAGGAGTTCTATGGGCAGAATACTGTCTTGTTATTCCTTTATCTGCACAAAAGTCATTTAGGACTGTATTCTTGAATTCAGTTCCATTATCTGACCTTACAGCTCTAACATGGAATCTCGAATCCAGCTCAATCAACTTTATATGATCAATCACCATCTGTGGGGTCTCATCCTTGGAATGTAGGAATAAAACCCAAGTATATTTGGAATAGTCATCAACAATCACAAGTGCATACTGTTTCTTTGACATGGACATCACACTAACTGGACCAAACAAATCCATGTGCAGTAGCTGAAGTGGTTCAGTTATTGATGACATGTCAGTGCCCTTGTGAGAACCTTTCTTTGACTTTCCTTTCTGACAAGCCTCACACAGTCCTTCCTGTGTAAATTCCATCTGAGGAAAACCTCTAACCAATTCCCTCTTGACTAAAGAGTTCATGGTTTTGAAGTTAAGGTGAGACATCTTCTTGTGCCATAGCCAACTTTCATCAGATGAAGCTTTAGCATAAAAACAAGTTACTTCATCTTTGGATCCAGAGTGCAGATCAGCTATGAACAAGTCACCTTTCCTTACTCCTTGAAGAGCAGGCTTTCCATTCTTCTTGTGAAGGATCTGACATCTATCTTTCTCAAAGGAAACAGCATATCCTCTGTCACAAAAATGACTGATGCTGAGAAGATTGAACTTCAGACCTTCCACAATAGATACATCTTGAATGATAACATTTCCAAACTTCAAACAGCCATATCCTCTGGTAATACCCTTGCTGTTATCTCCAAAGGTAACTCCTGGGCCAGCTTTCTCAACCACATTTGATAGCAGGTCTCTATCTCCGGTCATATGCCTTGAACAACCACTGTTAAGAACCCACATAACACGGTTTACCTGTTCCACACCCTGCAGTATCAAATTGATTAGACCTTCTTCGGAACCCAAACTTGATTGGGTCCGGCATATTTAATGAACTGGCCTTTGTCAGGAAAAACAACATTTTTAACTAAAACTACTTCAACCGCTTTCACAAAAGAGCGTTTCCATTTATAGCCAACCTTAACACATTTCTGAGTAGGCTTAGGGATAAATGAATCCACTCTAGTCTTTGGAGGACTAGTAGTCTTAGCTCTAACATGCTTCTTATTATTAACATGTTGACGTGGAGCAGTCTTATCATCAGATACATGCTTACTATTAAAATAAGCATACATAACATTGAAAGCACAAGACATGCAATTAATCACACCACATGCTTTATGAGGAAAATTAACAGCAGGCATGTTAGTTCTACAGTTGTTTTGATCCAAGTTATGGATATCTGATTTAGTCTCTGTTGTTCAAACAACTTTGACTGGTTTATCAGACATACACTTGTTGGACTGTTCAACTTCAAAAGCAAGATCTTCTTCACGTATCTCCTCTGCAATGATGATAGAGTATTCATTCAGAGGTTCTCCTTGGGACTCTCTAAAGAAAGGTTTGTCAATACCCTTAAGCACATCTGGAATACCCCTTTCTTCAGCACTGACTCTATTAGGGGTATTTATGCTTAACTTACCAATAGACTCATTATAGTCATAGCCTATTCCAACAGACTGACCAATAACTTGTTTATTGATGATTTCTTTAGCAGTCTTACAAGAGTTATAGTAAGCATTAGCTTTAGTCTTCAGCTCACTATTTTTATCCTTGAGAATGTTTTCCAGTTGAATATAACATTTAACCCTATTCTCAAGAAATGCTATTGTCTTAGTAAGTTCATCCTGATTAACATGCACAAGTTTTAATTCTTTTATCTCCTTTTCAAGAGCTGTGTTCAAAAGAATTATTCTATCATTTTCAGTACGAGCACAAGAAATAGTACCACTAAGATGATAGATCATTTCAGCATCAGTGAACTTTACCTCTGACATGTATGTAGATGAAGTGCTTGCCTCCTTAGCCATTAAATCAAGGTTTCCAATTTCACTTGCTTCTTCATCACTGTCAGTATCATCCCAACTCTTTCCTTCAGCAACATAAGCTTTCCCAATCTTGTTCTTCTTGCTAGAATCAAATGAGTTCCTTCTCACTTGCTTTGGCTTTTTACATTCAGTAGCAAAGTGACCCAACTCATTGCAATTGTAGCACCTGATTGTGCTCCTTTCCACAGTTCCAGTTTTGTAGCCACCCCTTGTGCTACTTGAAGAGGAAGATCCACCTCTCTGAAATTTGGGCCTGAACTTAAGATTGGGATTCCTTCTTAATCTGAACTTCCCAAACTTCCTGACTATCATGGCCAAATCACCATCCTCCAGCTGATCAAGTTCTTCCAAAGAGTAGTAGTCACCACCAAATTGATCAATGGATGTTAAACCAAATTCAGCATCAATAACATCCAAGTTAGAACTGGAAGGTTGAACAACCTTCACTTCCAGTTTTTGTGGGACTACTGTTGTCAATGCAGTAGAAGTACCAACTATCTTTCCAGTTCCATATAATTCATTATGTTGAATCTGCTCCAGCTCATAGGTCTTCTGAACACCATACAATCTTTCCAGAGAAATCTCTCCAATATCTCTTGCTTCTCTGATTGCAGATATTCTGTGCTCCAAATGAATTGGAAGTGTCAGTAGGAACTTCTTGTTAATCTCCTTGATAGTGTAGTGCTTCCCATTGAGATTCAGATCATTGATTAATTTGTTGTATCTCTCAAAAACCTCAGAGATACCTTCACCAGGGTTTGATCTAAAATGCTCATATGAAGAGGTGAGAATTTCCAGCTTATTCTCTCTAACTTCCTCTGTCCCCTCATTGATTATCTCTATTGTGTCCCAAATGTGTTTGGCAGTAGCACAGTTTAGGACATGATTATGCATGATAGGATCCAGACAATCAACCAGTATCAACTGTAGACAGGCATCCAGTGTAGAGTCCTCTTTCTCATCAGGAGTGTAGTCCTTGGGATCCTTAGGGTACATCCTAGCTGCCCTAGTAACAATCTCATTCTCTATTTGCTCTTCTTCAATAATCATAGGAATTTTAGGACCACTCTTCAGCACTCCTAGATATTTAACATTTGCAACTTGGAGAAACAGGAGCATTTTCTTCTTCCACATAAGATAATGCTCCTTGCTGAATATTGGGATTTTGACTGTACCCACTTTCTGTGTAGTAGACATCTTTTGATATTTTTGAAAAATTAAAAATTTCAAAGTATAAGAAAAAAAATCTCAAAACAATTGGATCTTGATTAGTATATCAATCAAAAGGCTCTGATACCAATTGTTAGGTCCTGATATGTTTGTAGAAGGGGGGTTGAATACAAACGATACCGTTTAATCGAAATTTGTCCTTTGAATAATTTAACAATTAGGAACAAATTAGTGCGGAATAAAACTGAAACAATATTCAACTTAAATATAACTTATATTAAACTTGACGAGTGTTACAATTTGATCACTGATTACAAGGTTCTTGATAAAACAATCCTAGAATAAATTCGACATGAATTTATCTATTTTTGTAATGAAAAGGATCGAATACTAAAAATAGTTCGATATAAAATCTAGGGATTATGATCCGCTAGAAAGTCAAAGCAGTACAAGAGACACAATTCTTATGGATAAAATGTTTAAGAATAATCAAGAATTAATTTCTCCTGCAGAATTGAAGCTTGACAGTTGAAGAGAATTGAAGACAGAGCTTTTAATAGAATGGTTTGCTTTTGTCTTCTGTTCAATGTAATGTGATGTCCCTTGTCTTCAAGTCTTCTGTCTAGTATATATATCATTGCTTTTCTTTTAAATCATCCCACGTGCAAGCCACTTTAACAGAATGCAATTGCACTAGGAAGACAAGCAGAAAAACTATGCATTTGCTCTTGGAAGACTCTCGGGAAGACAACCTTTGTATTAAGAAGACAATCAGGAAGACTGTGTTTTGGCCTAGGAAGACAATCGGGAAGACTCACTTGTGAGTCTTCCTAGTTCAATAAAATAGTCTTCCTAGTTCAAACCTAAGTCTTCCTAGTTCATTTTTATTCTAATTTAAATAATTAACTAAATAAATTATGTATTAAATTAATTCTTTACAGAATTAATTTAATAAATAATTTACTTAATAGTATTAATTATTTATAAGAGAATAAATAGAATTAGTTGACTTCTCAATTAATTCCTGAATCACTTAAAACTTAGATAAAGAATAAACATAATAGTACGTTGACACTCGATGCACTGTCTGGTTCATGAGTGACTAACGACAATGTCTGTTCTTTATCTGTTTGACTTTAAGCAATGATTCATTTCCTTCTCATTCAAGAACTCTGTAACCAGTATCTTTTGTTGTCACCACTTGAAATCTCTGTCACTTTAATAAATCCACTGAGCTTGAATACTTCACTGAGGCTTGATCAATAAATTGATCTTCTTTCAATGTAGAATCATTTCAAGTATGTAGATGACTTTAATCTTCATTCTTTGACAGATATAATCTTCTGAGATTCCTGTGACATTGATTTTTATTATTTACTTATTACATCTTAATTAAAATTGAGTAGAATCCTCGGTGTTTACAAATAGGCCTAGACATATGCCTTTCAATGACCAAACCAGGGGTGAGCACAAAAATCTAAAAACCAGATTATCCTAATTTTCGATCCGATATTCGATTTTAAAAATCCGGAAATTTGGATATTCGATCCGAAAAAATCGGACCGGATATTCGATCCGAACAAATCGGACCGGATATCCTATCTGGATTTGTTTATAAATTTGGATTCGGATCCGGATCATAACTTTATATAAAACTGGATATCCGGATCCGATCCGGTTTTCAATATATTTAAAAAAATAATATATTTATATATGTATAATAAATAATATTAAAGACAAATAATTCAACATATAATATATTAGATTAAGTAATAAATTATTACTAATAAATTACTAAGTTTGTGTGCATTGATCGAGTTTATAAACATTTCAGTTGTAAAATCGAAATGATACACATGAAATTATATATTTGAGTGCGCATTTATAAACACAGTACCATATATTTGTACGTGAAAACTTGGTAATTTTAGTTAATAAAATTTTAGAACGAAGTTAATGAAAGAGTGTTCTTGTTTAATATTATTATTTCATGTAATAAAATAAATTCGAGAGTGAACGTGCAATTAATATCTCTAAAAAAATATGTAGAAGTACATATTAAACAAATGAATGATAATTTGACGTGTTAAAAATAAAAATTAGGAAAAAATATATTTATAAATGTTAATATATGAGATTTTGATGTCTAAAATGTTATTAATTAATTTAAAATTTGTAAAGTTAACGACAACCTATCAAAATATAATAAAATATATTATTTTTTTTATAACTTAAAATATATTTTAATTAATTAATTCAGATCCGGATTATCCGATTTCCGATCCGATTTAAACGGATATCCGAATTCCGGATATCCGGTTAAACCGGATCCGGAACCGGAATAGGTTTTTCACAATCCGAAAAACCGGATATCCGATCCGATTTTTATAAACCGGACCGGATATCCGGTTTTGCTCACCCCTAGACCAAACTATAGAGGACCAGACTACAAACCGACTTCAAAAACTTTTAATGTTTCGTCTTTAATATAATAGTATAGATATACATATATTTTTAAATTATCGAATAAAATTGTAAATTAAATCAGGTTGGGTTGGGTTGGCCGAAAAAACATAAAACCCATACCCAACCCATTTAAGTCGGTTTGAAAATTTTTCAACTCAATCAAGTATCGGGTTTTTTTCATCGGATTAGTTCGGCCGAAAAGAGGATCGAATTGATTCGGTTTGACCAGATTAACGAACCCATAAACACCCCCACTCACAACCCCAATGGCACCCAAGCGCCGATTCCCTCCCTCCAACTCACATATCTGACTTTGAAATTGATTATCAACAACACTCTACTAGAAGTTGGTCAACACTCTTCGAACCCACATTCTCAATACTCTTTGAACCCTTTTCAAATCACTGCTAGTAGAGTGTTGTTGAAAATCAGTTTCGGAGTCAGACGTGTAAGTTGGAGGTGCTGGTTAGGATTGTGTTGGACTTGTAATTTGAAATGAGATGTTGGTCCGCGCATCTATTTGTAGTGCTTTTTAAGCTATTTATTTGTAGTGTTTTTAAAGTTATTTTCTTATTTTTCTCTAACTGATTTCATAAATATAATTCTAGAAAAATCGAAAAGACCATATATGTCCTGCATTAAAAATCTTGCAAAATATAATATTTTGTCAATTATGTTATATGAAAATCACTATTTCATTGAAATTTTTAAAATTAAATATGTTTTGCAAACAGAACATTGCAAAACATGTTGTTCTGCAAAACATATTGAATTTGCAGAACATAGATGTTTAGTTTGCAAAATATACATGATTTTCAAGATTTTCAATAAAATAATGATTTTAGTAGGATATTCTTTGCAAAATAATACGTTTTGCAACTGTTTGATTACAAAATATAATATATTTTGTAATATTTTGATTGCAGAACATAAGTGATCTCTAATAAAATAATGGTCTTAATAGAACTTTCCTCAATATTTGTATATATTTGCAAAGAATATAAATATAAGGACCTTAAAAGGAATTTTTGCAGTTGGAACGATATCGCATAAGGGATACACGCAGACGGTAGCTAGCCTATATGTCGTACTACGAATGAACTAGGAACTTGATGGAACCTGATAGAGATGCAGTCTTATGCATTAAAACTTCCTCTCCGAAGAATTCCAAAATACATAACCCATCAAAGACATAATTTTTGTTATTTGAAGATACAACTGGCTTCGAATTTCTCATTCAATTTTATTCCTCTACCCGTAGGGTCACACACGATATTTGGATATTTTTTAACAATATTTTGGTGAAATAAAATTAATTCACAAGTAACTAAATTATTTGGGCCTATTAGTTTCTTAACAATCCGAGTTTTTGCATCATTTTGAATTTGTGACAAGTTCGAATTCGCAGTTTAATGGATGTATTAAAATCCTTAATATTAGTTTACATATTTTCTGTGTTAGCACATAACAGATGTAGAATATAAGTTGTTAATACCAGCTTATAACCCGTGCGATGCACAATCTTTTTTTAATATTTATAATTATATAAATTAATAATTTTTTAATATATCTTATTAGGTTTTACACTTTATTTATTATGTTTATATGCCGAACATATTATTTATGTTGTATCTTGAGTTCTGAAAATCAGATTGAAATGATTTTACAGCCCACACAAAACTCACAACATAATTTTTAATTCAGTGATGGTTTAACAATTTTTTTTCCAATTAAAACTACTCTGAAACTGAAGAAAGATTAAAATGATGAATTTTTACATTAGTTATATTCAACTTAAAAATAGAATTAAAATAAAGACAACCTACTCAACTTAAAATTAAAGTATAGATCACAATCAAATCAACATACTCAACTTATAATTTGAAATTATGAATTTTTAGGTAGAGAATTCTAGTCAACTTAGAAAACTTATTCATATTTGATTGGTTGAAAGCCCAATATACTCATAGAGGATGCAAGTTACCAAAATACCAGTTGGCGCTGAAAGGGGCCCTAAATACCCAACGGATACGCCTCTCACAAAAGCGCATCTATCTGTTAGTAGCAACATAACACTGCCCTTACGAACTCACGTGAGAATCTTCTCTAGAAATCAGTGGTGGATACGCTTCTGACAAATCAGTATAACGAAGATACGCCTATGAGGATGTAGTATCAACGGATACGCCAAACACAGAAGAGCGTGAGATATTCACTTGTTACACCGCAGCATGAAGCGGATGCATATAATACGCCACTCAGAGTCACGCATCACTTTGTTAAGCCGTATTGAAGCTACGCTCAATGTATACACTGCTGGATACGCCTCCGCCATAGTTGTTTGTGCCGGATACGCCTCTGGCATTATTGTAACAGGTTAATATGTCATCTTAAAGCAACACACCTGAGACACAACTCATTTCACATTGTTGTGCCAAGGTTACAAGCGTATTAAGATGTTACACAACATCCACAATGTATCCTGCTTTCACATAAAAACCCAATTGGGGAGAGGAGGTCCAAATTGATACACCTGAGCTTAGAAACTAATATGTGTTCAAGTGATTTTTGGCTTAATTTTTGAAGAGATACAGATGGAAAAATATACATCAGCAAGGATTTTGAAATATATTGATGGCCGTAAGGATTTTGGTGCTAATCCGTAGTGATCATCAGAAGATTATTCAAGAGAATCCTGCTTTCTATTCCTCAAATTGTCCTTAGCCTCCTCGGGAGGCTATCTTTTCCGTTTTATAGGGAGTAGGAGCCTCCGCCATCTGGAGGTCTACTTTCTAGGCTAGGTGACGGGGCTACCGTCAGGTGCCTGTTTGTCAACCTATCTCCCCGTAGAGTAGGTGACAGGCGCAGCCTACGCGTCCAGGTGGAGAAGTCTTGGGCATGTTTCTGGGCCCCGGGGGTGACTGGTTCGTGCAGGGTCGACACGTGTTTGATGACGATGAGCATGGTTACGGGGAATGAGATTACGGATTCCGTAGTCCGAACCCTTTGCGGGAAAGGGAACTCCCTGGGGCCGTAGCCGCGGTCTCAAGGCCATCATACATGTTGATAATCCGTCTGAATATGTGTGACAGTCTGAGTGTTTGTTTATTGAGCTGATTGAGGTATGCCTTGGAATGTGGCGTAATGAGTGGGTAATTTGGTCAACAGAACTGCCCGTGGGTACATTGGGCATTTTTTCTATTTGATTTATATTATTAAAATAAATATTTTTAATATTATATTTAATGATTTTCATTAATTTATTTTAAGATTAATGGTATTTTACATGATCAAAATTTTGGATAAAATCTCTCTTACGCTTATTATATATAAGGATATAATGTAAAAATTTATAAGCTAGTGAACTACAATAATAATTTTATATATTATTCAGAATTAGAAAAACGTATAATACAAATTATTTACTCATGGTATGATACTTCGAATTTGAAGTGTTTAATAGAAACTAATATCACTCTATATTTGGTACACTGGACCTAGTTATTTAGAATGTTACTTGGCTTGCCCATGACCGAAAATTATCAGCCCGCTAAGTTGATCGTATATCTTGCAGTAAAAACAATCTAGTTAAATCAACATAAATGTGCAAGCATACATATAAAAATGCAAAAAATAATTAAAAAGAAACAAATAAATGGCTGGCTGGCAAAATAAATGTATACAAATTAAAATTTCTAACATTATAAAAAAAGTTTATACATAATCTTACAAAACAACCGTTTATTTTATTTTGTTCCATATCTGCTGCAATTTTTATGCTTGCCCAACCAGGACGATAACAGGATGAAATATGAATGAGCTATGGCTAAAAGTATCATTTGTCATGGCATCAAGCAAATAAACAATGCAGTGACCCAGGCATGTGTAGAAAAATTAAATCAAGCAACCACAAGTATGTAAGAACTCGTATCTGTTATTAAAGCAAACCAAATTACTGCTATAATATCATTAGCATTCTGCTAACTGATTTGTGACAGGTAGATTATATGTACAAAGAGCACTGTAAAACATTACTTATGCACAACCTTTTCCCTACTTATGTACATTCCTAGTGCTAAGCTGTACAGGTAACATTATGAACAAAGCTTCGTGATTAAAGCCTTTCTCATGTTTCTTCTATCAGACTTGAAACCGAAGAATAGCGAACTTGGAGATATATTCACACCGATATCTAGTTCCTTTGGGACAACAGATTAAGTTATCCGGTTTCTATTTCACAGACTATATCCACTTCAAGATTTAGGAGTAGGACCTAATCAATTTGAGATTTTGGAAAGTACTTGATTTAAAGAGGTTCCCAAAGAGAAAGCTTATTGTTTTCTCTTGGGGTGGAGTTGGTGAATTACTTGTGTTCTGTCTAACATGCAGGGCCGTCTGTCCAATCTGTCGCCGAATGGAATCAATTATTTTGGGCTCAACTGGATTTCCCGTCACATCAGTGACATAAAATGTATCTTTAGCTTTCCCACTTTTAGTAGAAATTTCTGCTCTTTTGATGCACAAGCTATTCTCCCTGAATATCCTTGTAATATCTGACAAAAGACCAACCCGATCTTCTGTAAAAAGTTGTAGCTCCAGTGCCTGCAAAAACTAGCAAATACTTTAGAGCAGGATAAAACAGTAACCTTAATGTCTCCTTGATGAACAGGCACACATTTATTTTATTGTTTAGTAATAGTTATCTACATACTTCAAATGTTCGTCTCTCAATGGCCGCTTCAAGGCATTGCATGACACGCACGCGTTCTGCCTCTGAGCTTATGGGGATACCATCAACATGTCTGATATAGTATTCCTACACCAAAAAGAAAATGTCTGTTACATTCAGAAGATACTATTGAGTGATCACATACACAAAAGCTGTTTCATCTATCATAAGCAGGGGACCGTACATTAAAACATTAAGCTATGAAAACTTTTAAGTGATACCATTTAATATTCAAGAACAATTATAAGAGTAAAACAACCAAAATAATTCAGTCTTCGAATTTCATTTAATATTCAATATCGGTTTTTACCTGGTAAGCTTCCGACCTCCCAGTGTGAACTACACCATGGAAGACTACATACTGCATGTCAGTTAGAGTGCAGAGAGTGTCAAAGAGAAGCTTAGGTCTGTCCTTGGACCTCATAGTTATCACAGTGTAGTCTTTTTCAATGCAATTAGCAATAGTTACATGTGGTCTTGAACTCTTGTCGTCACTTTTGCCATCTCTAGAGCTCTCAGTTATTTCGTAATCCCGGTCAGCAAACATAATTTGATGTAGTCTTCTCTCCCTGTGCGTGACACCAGGTGGTGAAAGGGTCATCTTGGCTGTCTTCAAGTCACTACTCCCTTTAAGAACATTTCGAAGGAGCTCCTTGATTGTTAAGAGACGTTTTGGGTCTTCAACTGCAAATCCCGTGGAGTCATCAGTGACATGAACCACAGCTGCAGCTCTAGCATTGTGCGTCCATATCTCGGCATTCACCACATTACAGTGAAGGTCAGTAAGTACTGCACACACTTCAGACAGTAGACCAGGTCTGTCCATTCCGGCTAATTCAATCGAGGTGTGATTCTCAGACGGCATCAATCCAACAGACCCTCTCAAAGGAGACACAAAAAATGTGTCACTTTCAAGTGTCTGCAGATATTAGAGCGGAAAACTATTCAGTAATTTGTAAGGAAACTACTCATAAAGTACAGGATAAGAAATGGCAACAGATAATTTTCAGCCCAAGTTACTGATATAAGGTTTCCACTTTCCATGTTGGACAGAGTATGATTATGGTTGCTAACTTTCTAAAAACCCAAGATGCTAGAAATTTTCCAATATTCAGTTCCAGCAATGTGATTTCGGTTACCCCAACTCCCAAATTACTATTTTTAGGCATTCCCCTGCTACTCGAAAGTGGTAAATACGATAATCCAATACAGCCAACTATCTAAACAGCAATCAAAACAAAAAATTCCTCATGCCTTAAACAAAAATCTAATAGCAATTAGTCGTCTTGTGAAAAAGTAATAAGAAAAAGGAATACACAATCGACAAAAAGGCTGCTTACCTCTTGAATATATCTTAAAACTTCTTGATCTCTAATCTTATATCCATCCCGATCAATAACATGAAACACTGCAACATACATTAAATTCGTAAGGATTGAAATAGGATCAACTCATTTCCATATCATTAATCATAATTAATAAACAAAATTAAAAAGTTCAAAAAATCAATACCATCCATAAACCATCCACCATCAGAAGAGATATACGCTTTGGTAATAACAAGGTCCAAGTCGGTAAGAACTTGGACCACTTCAAGCAAGATTCCATGCTTGTTAACACTGTCAACCTATGTACAAGTGACAAACCACTTATCATGCTTACAATTTAAGCAATACATACATAAAAATTCTTACAAGCTAGCAATTTATACCTGAATAATAGTTGCATCAACACAAGAATTGTTCTCAATTGTGACCCTGTTTCAAAAATTAACCCTTCAAATTTCACAAATATATTATATTTTTATTGGGGTTTACTTTTCTTCAATAATTAAAAAAACCCAATAATTATATCAAACACGCAAGATCATGATAACTAAATAAACAAAAAATACACAAATTAATTAAAAATCATCATCATAAACATGTATGTATAAAGGGGGGGGGGGTGAGATTAGAGACCTGGGTGGGTTCATTCTCCTGATAAACTTGGCATACTCATCATCCATTTCTTCTAAAACCAATATGTGTGTGTGTGTGTGTTTATATAGGGTATACAAAGAAAAATCGGCAGGAAACAAATGGGTGGAATAAGAAATGTGTGTGTGGGTAGGTTGGTTTATATATATACAGAGAGAGAGAGAGAGAGAGAGAGAGAGAGTGTGTGTGTATAAATTGCCTGCCTCCAATATGTGCGGAGGAGCTATTACAGAGACGGAGACGAAAGACTAAAAATAAAGGAGAGAGAGATGGGCAGTGGGCAAAATGAATAAATTTACTATTTGTGCACCAATTTTGACTTTTATAATTTATAAGGGTAATTAATTTAATTTAAATTTTGTGAAATAAATTGTATAAATATTCATACTAGCATGAAATAATTCATTGAGTTCCACCGTTCTATGAAATAAATTAATTGAATGAAAAGCACAGCGGTGGGTGAAATAATTAACTATAACGACCCGTTGATTATTCTGAACTGATGCCTACACTGTATGAATTCTACTAGACGGCTGCCTTTTCGCTTTAACCAAAATATAATACTCTCTCCGTCCCCTCAATTCTTTACATTGAGGGACGACACGAATGTTAAAAAAAAATGGAATCAATTAATATTTAATATATAAAGTAGGTATAATGGAGGAAAGTAGTGAATTTGATTGGATTTTATATTATAAAATATTATTATTTTTATAAAAAAATGAAAGAAACGTATCAAAAAGGAAAATGTAAAGAAATGAGAGGGAGTGAGCAATTATCAAATATCTCATATAAAATCAGACATATAAACACAATCTCGACCATTAACTTGTTTAAAGTCAAATCTTTAATTTATATTGGCCTTGTTGGCCATCTAGTGACTACTCAATAACTAAATAAAATCCAGTAATATTTTACATTTCTAATTAATTAATAAAAATTGATTAAAAATAGTCAGAAGAATAAACTATTCCTTGCTTCTTATCTTGAAACTACGCTCTATTATATGTATGATGATGAGGTGCAAACGTGGTGGTAGGCTGGTGAGCAGAGGACCCACCCAGCAGTATCACATTCACTTAATTCAGTCATTTTCTTTTTCTAGTTTCGGATTTTCCAGCCTAATCATTTCGCAATATAATGCGAGCGTCAACTGTCTTTTTAATTCTCGTGCACAACAATTATAATGAAGTTATGGATGGAAATATTATTTTTCAAGCACGTTTCTTAAGACCAAAATATTATTATTCATTCATTATTATTTTTTTATTTTAAGATCTTCAATTTTGAACAACTCATATTATCATAGATTAATTAAAATAGGAAAAAATGTTCTTAAAAGTGGACCTAAGTACGTAATATATTTTATTAATATATTCATAAATATGAGATCAAATTCAAGTAATTACAAAAAAAAATTATTTATATTTAATTTAAAACTTCTTTGTACGTGTTTTTTTGAAATATTCTGTGTACGTGTTTAGAAGCATTAATTAATCCTAATAAATTAATATACGTTGCAGTCAAAAAATTTAGGGAATTTACCTGGAATACTACTTTTTTAATCTTATTTTCAGTTTTACTACCTACAAACTATTCTTTCAATCCTATACTTTACTTTTTCTAAAAATACGTTGCGACGACTTTTGTTTCTTCTCCTTACCCCGCAGGGGTTTTGAGTTGAATCATCGATCGTGATCGTCATCGTTAGGGGTGAACACGGGTTGGGTCGGTCGGGTTAGAGGCAATAAAACAACCCAACCCAATCAGTTCGGTTTTTGAAAATCTCAACCCATTAACATAAAAATATATTTTCAACCCAACCCTATCTTTTGTATATTGGGTTGGGTCGGGTTGGTTTGGGTTGGGTTCTCGTTCACGTAGACAGGTCTTACCAAATTAACTCAGTTATTCACAAAGTTCTGTATGTTTTGTGTGAAATTGAGATCACTACCATAATTTACATATTTAAAGCTATTTGATACATGCATACAAACATTAAAATAAAACTGATAGCAACGAATTACAGCTCAACAACTAACTCATAAGCAACCTAGCTAGCTACGGGAACTATCAAGTATCAAAACTAAAGTAGTACAAAAGTTAAACTAATAATGGACTGGACTATATTAATGGACTGGGCAATATACAGTAAACGGGTTGGGTTGGGTTGATGAGGGTTAAAATTTAATAAACTCTGACCCAACCCAATCTATTCGGATTTATAAAAAGATAACCCATTCCAACTTCGGTTTCGAACGGTCCGGTTTGTTCGGTTTATAATAGGGGTGGGTTGGGTCGGGTTTTGCGGTTTGGTCGGGTTTTGTTCACCCCTAGTCATCGTCAATCATCTTCTGTGGTCGCGTAGCCATTACCATCTAAAGAACTTTGATCTAGATGTATGTAAACATTTGTGAATATATGATATATATTTAGATCTAAAATTGAATGACAAAAGTTTTTGGAGGTAATCAACACTACGCCATAAGTGCTCATATGCAATGCTTTTTGGGAGTGTTGCAACCAAAAGCATTGCAATAGCTATGTTCCTTTTAGTCTTCTACAACATTACTAGAAAAGTATTGCATTACACATGAATGTACCGTTGCGCTAGGAATACTAGTGTTGCGACATGCAACACCATTTAAGAGTGTTGCAGTACACTAAGTTATTTTTAGAATTATAAAAGTTGGACATTTTATCAAAATATATACAATGGCATTTAAATTTTGATATATTTCTTATTTTAAAATTTAATATATTTTTTTGTAAAATATAAAATTTGATATATCATATATTATAAATTGCAACCATTTTAGATTTTTGATATATATATATATATATTATAAACATCGAAATGTTTATGTTTTTCTTTAAAACTCTTATAATTTAAAATTAGAAAATTAAAATCTTTTAAAATTTAATATATTTTTTGTGTAAAATATAAAATTTGATATATAATATATTATAAATTGCAATTATTTTAAACTTTTGATATATATTATATTATAAACATCAAAATGTTTATATCTTAGATTTGACCGAGGTGAAAATTTTTGGCAGTTTCTTTCCCTCCCCCCTCTTACCAAATAATTCATACGCAAACTTTGCCCCCAAAGTACTCTTCATTTCCCCCCACAAACACATTATTCTCTCATTTTCTCTACACACTCTCTCTCTCTCTCTCGCGATAGACATCAAATACTCCCTCTCGACAAATTTAATCAAACTCTCACCTGGAATTACAAGCTCTAATCAGTAATTAAAACTCCTTTCCTTGCAATTGATTATCTACTTCGAACTCATTTTCTTTTTGATTTTGCAGGTGATTCAATTAGGGGATTTCATTCTAGGGCTTTCATTTAGGTATTCATAATCTAACCCATTTGGATTTTAGTTTAGGACTTTCAATTTAAGATTTTGTATTTGACTGATTATTGAGTCAAAATAGGGGTTTCTATTTAAATGTTTGGGTTTTGATTTTGGTTAAGATTCAAATTAGTTTTGGTTATATTTGGTTATTATTTGCTTGTTTTTTTCTTGTATTTGTCTTATACTTACTTGATACTTTCTTAGATGTGCTTGCTATATGACTAGTTTTGTTAGAGAGAGAGAGACAATTGATATTTTGTTTGCCTAATGTTTGTTTTATCTCCCGACATTTGTATTTTTTATTCTGTGTTTGCAATATATTGGAATTTATTGGTATCTCCTTTCGTCACTTGATAGAGTGCAGGGAAGAGATGGTTTTGAACATGTCAAAAGAGATTGAGATATCACCTAGTCAAGGGAAATAGTGAACCACTTTGATGACCAGGGGAGATAAGAAGGGAGAATGGGCCAGGGTTTGGAATAAGAATTGGGTTGAGGAAAGTCCAAGAAATGATGAAGGGGCCGAGGGGGTGAATGAGGAGAGTGGTGTTTTAAGTAGTCAGGGTGAGATGAGAAGTAGAGAAAAAGGGTGATTGTGTTGAGGAAGAAGAGGAATATTATTATTTTTAAAGTTATGGTCTTCATTTTATCTGTTCTTGTTGCTATAGTTGTAATTGTAGTTGTTGTCTCTCTCTTTCTTCCTCCGATCCAGGGAGAGAGAGAGAGATGGGAGAGATCTTTGTTTTTTCTCCTGGGTTTCTACAGATCCAGATTACACAGACTTGTGTTGTAACTAGATGTTGCTACATGTGTTTATTAATTAATCAGGCTGTCAGTGGATTACCTAATCAATCATATTACTTTAACGTTTTTCTACAACTAATCTTTTGCAGGATAAAGAGGCAACTTATGTTTATGACCATGACATGGAAGACAGATTGTGGCTTTATGTTTTCAAATTTGAAATTTGCTTCAAAACTAAATGCATGGGCATGACCTGATCACTGGAAGTTTCGGAAAGTTAGAGGTAAGCCTTTGTTGCTAAGTTACTGACCAGTTTTAATTCCATAACTATTTAGTTTTTCAACTACTTTAGCAAGAAGATTTCACTCTACTACAGGTTTGGAGAAAGTTACGCTGGAAACTGGATCACTAGTAACAATTATGAAAACAAAGAATAAGAAACAAAAGATCATTGATATCGAATTTCTGATATCAACGTGAGAGTCTCATCAAGTTATTTATTCTGCCTAATGTTCTGGTAATATGATTTCCTTCTTGCTGCATAGCTTACAAATCAAATTGTAAGTCTATAGATAGCGCAACATATCTATACCCAAATCCATAATGTTGGAAAAAACTTTGGGCTATAAGCCTATAACCATTTCCACAATGTCGGCAAAAACTTTGTGCTGCCTTTTTCACTAGTCAGTATTCAGTGTTCTTTCAAACTTTAAATCCTTTAACTACTTATACAAAATAAAGTAAATAGAAGTTAATACCTTATTGTTCAAAGATGTAGCATTGTGCCAGACATTTAGTACTAAGATTGTGGCAATTTGCCACAAGAGCTAGCTTTGTGATTATGTTTAGCTGCATTGATGAATTTAAATATGAGTATATTATAGTTTGCTTCATACTGCACTACTCTGTCAATAAGGGTACCATCCTGCTGTATAGGTGCACATTAGGTGACTAACTACAAGTGTGAGATAGCAAAAGCGCAAAATATAACAGACTGGAAGAAGGTAAAATCTTTGTTATACTATGACTTTGTATTAACTTTGGTTATGCGCAGTGGGGTATTCCTTCATAAAATAGCTGCTAGTTGCTACTAGTTTACATGACCATTCTATATGCATATAACCTTCAATGATCCAGGATTAAAATCAGTAGAGTCTACCATGCTAGTTTTATCGATTACTAGACCTCTACTTATTATATGTTACTCTTGGCACTTGCATGTAATATTGAGCTGGCTCTACTAGTAAATCTTGTTTTAACATTTTGGCATTTTAATACTTCATATGTATTTGAACGTGATACGAATAGTGATGTTGGCTGCTTATGTTAGTATGTAATTCTTGTAGTTTTTCTATTTTGTTTTGAAGTCCAGAATGCACTGCACTTTGGTTGTTGTAGAGGGGGTTTTGTTCTGGATCCGTTGAATGAGATATCTGTTATCTACAAAGATATGGCTTGTACCACTATTGTCATCTACACAAATCGGCAGGAATTTGTCGTTTTGATGGTTTATATCTATCTTGTTTGTTCAAGTCGTATCTGTCTATGCACATTTGTTAAAATTTCTTTTACCTACATTTGCTAGTTTTACGTTGTGCTCTGGTAGAAAATTTCATGCCTTTACACATACCCAAGTCATGAATATTTTCAATTAAAATATTTGATACTTTGCGGTTTAGCTACTCAGTTGCAGAGCTACCAGGATGAATCCAAAACAAACTTTGGAATGCAAGACAAAATAAACTCATTATATAGGCTTTTAATGTTTATGTTATTGAAGTCAGTATAATAGTAATCATAAATTATATATATAATCACATTCTCATGTATTTTAATTATATGTTATAGGTGTGTTCTTTCCTATGGAAAAAGGGAATGTTTCGTGTTCATACACCTAAGATGAGGCTGTTCTTTTCTTTTAAATTTTATAGAGAAGGCACCTCACCCGATTTGTCTAGAAGTTTTATGAAGTGAGACATCGAGGTAGTATGCAAACTGCATTGTAAATGCTAAAGTTTAAGAATTAAATGTTATTGTCAAGGGTCTTTTATTTCTAAAGGAATTCACGAGCTAACACATGTTTGTGATGTAAACAGTTGTCAAAAAATTTCTAGAGGAATCCATGTAGCGATCGGAGATTCATTTTTACTGAAGCCTCCTCTCTGGAATTATCCGTTTGTTATAATAAGATGTCAAGACCAGCTATAGATGCTAATTGTGGCTTCAGATTTGCTTAATAGCCCATTGTTGATTTTTTTGGTTTTGGACTTCCATTATTTAGTTGGTTTGGTTTGTTAATTTTGGATAGGATGGGTTACTGTATAAACAAAGAATTCATTTAGAAATTTTTATAGAAGTGTTGTATTTGACTTTATTTGATGTTGCAGTATATATATGTAGTGTCAGTAAAACAACATTTGATGTTGCAAGAAAAAAATGGTGTTTCATTAAAAAAGATTGATATTGCCTAAACAAAAAATGTAAGTGTTGTAGTATTCTCTTCTAGTGTTGAAAATATTAAATGGCCCCTGTTGGGATTTATGGGTGATAACATAGAAACAACTTAACTTTGATTGTACTTAATTTTTAATTAAGTAGAACATACTGTCACAGCCAAAGTATGTTCTTGTAATCAGTATGTAATGTTATTCTAGTTGTATAATTTGAAAGAAGTTCACTTACTGTGTTCAAGCCTAAAAGGATACATAATTAGATGACAACATGAATAAAGGTTACTGTCCTAAAGCTTCGACAGTAAGATTACAAGAAGACAAAATGTTGCAAGTCAAGACATCATATTCACTCTGACAGCAACATTGGCGGAAGACTACGCGACAGCAACTTTAGCCCACGACAGCAAGCTTGGAAACCTCGACAGCACACTATGCGGGGAACTCCTACTGTCACCAAAAGCACATTCCTGTGACAGCAAGCTATGTGGCAAAAGTAACTGTCTCGAGAAAGACCCTTGTTCTAAGTATCTTTCTCAGTCAAATCCCGTGACAGTTTCAATGTTCAAGAAACAGGCGTGTTGCAGTATCCCTAAGCTGCACCAAGTCTGCAAGACTACGACAGAAGCTTCAAGCACTGCAAAACAAAAGCGAATCAATTCAAGAGCAAGGTCAAGTCTTTATTTGCTGAATTGCTTAAGCTGGAAATAGAATGAATCTAGGTTGCTTTCTTTATAATGTATATCTGACATATTAGCAATTTAGGAAAGTCACATGGGTAAGATAATCTATAAGAAGCTGCCACTTGACAGTGACAGCAGCTTCACAAACCCGTGACTGATAGTGATAGGATTAGTCTTATACCTACTGTCAATTCATTCTAGATAAAAAAACGAAGACAAGCAAGTGTCTTGAAGAAGATCGAAGCTCAAGAATTCTCTCTTGAGGTTGTAGCAACACTTTGCAAAATAAATAAAACATTTATTTTGTGAATCATGTCTTCTCTATTATACTGTTTGTGAATGCATACATATTATTGATAACATTAAATCTTAGTTTTAGTTGTTGAAACTGAGATTGAATTTTATCAGTATTGCATTCATCCCCCCCCCTTCTGCAATACACAAGGACCAACAACTGGTATCAGAGCAATCAGATTAACATACATATCTGAGATCCCGAGGACAATGCAGAAATCAAACAGTATCAAGATCCCAGCTTTTGATAAAGAGAACTACATCATTTGGAAAAGAAAAATCTTGTTGTTTATCAAAGCTGCGAATCCACTATACCCAGGTATACTCGAGAATGGTCCTTTCATACCAAGGAAGGAAATTGAAGCCACAATAGTAAATGGTGAAATCATTCCTGCACATTGGGTTCCCAAAGATCCCTCGGAATTTTTAGAAACTGAGAAGGAGAAAATGGTGCTAGATGATCACTTGCAACTCATCTTGCTCGATTCTCTCACGTTGGATAAAGCCATGTGTGGAAGTGTGATAAGCTGCACATCAGCCAAGGAGATGTGGATCAGGTTAGCCTTACTCTGTGAAGGAAGTGAAGAAGTTAAAGGCAACCAAAGGCAAATACTTATATCTCAATATGAGGCATTCATGGCCAAGCCTGGTGAAGACTTAACCTCCATGTTTGAAAGGTTCAGTAAGCTCTTAACTGAACTGCAGATACATGGCAAGTACTATGACAGAAAAGAATTGAATGTCAAGTTCTTGTTTACACTGCCTGATCATCTTGAACACAAGACAACAGCCATACGAGAAGGAAGAGATCTCAACAATATAACCTTTGAGACACTTTATGGCATTCTGAAATCTTATGAACTTGAACTCTTTCAAAGAGAGCCATACAAAGTGGAACAAGGAACAAGATGGCTAACATGTCAAGTGCCCTAGTAGCACAAGTTCCAAGGATCACACAACCTAGTGAAGCACTACAAATCACTCAACCAACCCCTGTACAATCCTTGAAGATAGAAGAGGTTGTTGAAGATGATGAGAAAGTAGTACTACAGCTCAAGGATGTGGAAGATGAAGACTTCTACACTATGGAGGAACTGGAAAGCATGGACAATCCTACTATGGCTTACATGGCCAAAAAGTTCAAGAACTTTAGGTTCAAGAAGGATAGGTCATTCAGGCCCCAAGGCCAAGCATCCAAGTTCACCAAGGGAAGCTCATCAAAGGCTGCTGTGGGAAGCTCATTCAAAGACGGATACAAGACTGGATTTGTGGATAGATCTAAATTCAAGTGTTACAACTGTGGTGAACCTGGTCATTTTGCTACTGAGTGCAAAAAGACCCAAACAGGTTCAGAGATTTGAGAAAGGAACTGGTGGATACTCTAAGAAGAATCAAGGTAGAGCCTATGTGGCTGAAGGAAAGTGTTGGGATGAGTCTGATGATGAAGATGAAGAAGAATATGTCAACCTAGCTCTCATGGCTAGCACTGATGAAGTAACATCAACATCTTCAAGTCAGGTACCTTCACTTGTCTTACTTGATATGTCCATTGATGAGTATAAGAAAACCATTAAAGACTTAAGTGCTGAAATGTTCAATGTCTATACTAGCTTATCTGCTGCTAATGAGGAGATCACTAGGCTGAGTAAGCTAAATGAAACACTAAAGTCTGAAAATGAATCTCTTGTTCTCAAAACCAGTTCACTAGACTCTTTAGCTCAGGAGAATGCTAAACTTAAAAATGAATTGAAATGTGCTAAAGAGGTTGAGGAATTCCTGAGAAATGAGATTGCTGAAAATGAATTTAAAATCAAGGCTTATAAAAACTCATCAAAGATAGTTCAGGATTACAATGATAAGCATACAGAAAATCAGTCAGTTGGTATAGGTTTTTCATATGGTAGAAGACCTGGAAAGGAAACTGTGATTCAAGATTGTTCTGGAAATGCTGCTGTCAAACCCACCATTCTCAAGAAAGTTAAAACTCCCATTTTCAAAGCTGCAGAAATTGAGTTTGATGAAGAAGCCATGCTCATCAAACAAGAAATTCTTGATGAGGATGAAGGTGTTGACAGCACATTCAAGGATGGAAAGGATACTGTCACAATCCCTAAGACAGTAAACTTACCAAACAATCAGACAGTAAGTTCAAAAGATGCAGTCACAGTTGGCAAGACAGAATCTTCCAAAGATACTGTCAAGAATGGTTCCAAGACAGTAACTTTAAAACCTTCTGTCAAGACAGTAGGAATAAAAGATACTGTCAAGGAAAGTTCGACAGCAACTTCTGAACATACTGTCAATCCAGTAACTCCCAAGTCTAAGAATAGGAATGGAAAGGTAGGAGTCAATAAAGGAAATGGATACACTAATGTTGGAGGTGCTTCTAGGAAACTATGCAATAACTGTGGATCTACTCATCACTTAACACATGTTTGTAAGAAACCAATTGAGGATAAGGTCAATGCAACTGAACTCAATGGTAACTTACACAGAACCCCCCTTATGCATAGAACTATGAGTGTCTATAATAACATTGAATGTATGCCATGCAAAATTACAGCCATGAGTACATGCTTTAACTTACCTATTCTCACTACTGAAAAATGTTCATACATAAACACTGTTGAGACTTCTGAGCCTGCTGGCAACAGCAAAAAGGCTCCATCCACTAAGAAAAGGACCAAGTCCAATTCTAAACCTAAGTGGGTGAAAAGAGAAGTCAAACAGGAGATTACTGATAATGCTTGTGACTTTATGACTGAAAGAAACTCAGGAGACACTGAAACTGCAGGACCCAACAAGGATTGGGTACCATATGCATCTTAGACACATTCTGTTTTGTAGGGCAAAAAGAAAGATCAAGTCATGTGGATCATTGACAGTGGTTGCTCAAGGCACATGACAGGTGATAAAGCCCTGCTATCACATTATGTTGTGAAAGCTGGCCCAATCATAACCTTTGGAGACAACAACAAGGGTTACACAGTGGGATATGGCTGTCTAGAAATTGGAAATGTTGTCATTGAAGATATTGCTCTTGTGGATGGATTGAAGCACAATCTACTCAGTGTCAGCCAATTCAGTGACAGGGGATTCAAGGTTGATTTTGATATGATGCTGTGTAACATCTATCACAAGAAGAATAGTAGCCTCTCTCTAAAAGGGGTTAGAAAAGGAAGCTTGTTTGTTGCTGACTTAAATTCAACAAAGAAGGATAAGGTTTACTGCTTTTACAGTAAAGCTACTGTTGGTGACAGTATGCTTTGGCACAGGAAGCTCTCACATCTCAACTTCAAGACAATGAATATTCTGATGAAGAAGGAGTTAGTGAGAGGTTTGCCCAACAGGAATTCTGTCAAGAAGGACTGTGTGAAGATTGTCAAATGGGCAAACTGAGAAGAGCTGTGCACAAGTCCAAGCAAATGAACACCAACATTGAAGCACTCAAGTTGATACACATGGATCTCTTTGGACCAGTCAATGTACCATCAATGGCCAAGAAGAGATATGCCTTAGTAATGGTGGATGATTACTCAAGGTACACTTGGGTGAAGTTTCTTGAATCCAAAGATGAAGCTGCTCAAGTGATTATTGATCAAGTCAGAGTTCTTGATAGACCTCCAAACTCAAAAGTTCAAATCTTGAGGAGTGGCAATGGTACAGAATTCAGAAATACCACTCTTGGAATTTTCTGTAAAGATGAAGAAATTGTACAACAATTCTCTGCTGCAAGAACTCCACAGCAGAATAGAGTTGTAGAGAGAAAGAACAGGACTCTCATTGAAGCAGCTAGAACAGAACCATGATCAACAAGACTCATGCAAGTACACCTTACTGTCTGTTAACTGGAAAGAAACCTACTGTCAAATATTTTCATGTGTTTGGGAGCAAATGCTTTATGATGAAGGATAACCATGAGAAGAAAGGAAAATTTGACACCAAGGCTTTTGAAGGACTATTCATGGGTTACAGCACAGAAAGGAATGCCTACAGAGTTTATGTTATGGAACACAGGATTATTGAAGAAAGTGTTAATGTCACATTTGATGAAACCAAGTTTCCAGGACTGCATGAAGAAGGAAAGATGCAGACATTCAGATTTGAGAATCAAGGATACTTGGAAGCTGAGGAAATTGTGGATGAAGAACCTAGCTTCACTCAAATTGTTGAAGTTGATAAAAATACTGTCAATACCACTACTGTCAACCAAACTCCAGCTCAGTCACAGACCATAACCTCTAACATTCATGACAGTGGTGACTCTGGAGACAAAGAAGAATATGGTGAAGACAATGGGATTGGTGATCATTCAACTCAACAAACTGAAGCAAATGTTCCTGTACAGTCAAGTAGCTTGCCCAGAATCACCAAGTGGAACAAGGATCACTCAAGTGACCTCATCATTGGTGACCCTAATTCTGGAGTGAGGACAAGGAACAAAGTCTCTGCTGACAGCATGTTTTCATGCTTCCTGTCTCAAATGGAACCCAAGACAACTGATGAAGCATTGTTGGATTCTGACTGGGTGATAGCCATGCAAGAAGAGCTAAATCAGTTTGAAAGGAACAATGTATGGAAGCTAGTTCCAAGACCTAAGGGGAAGTCAGTCATTGAGACCAAATGGGTTTTCAGAAAGAAGCTTGATGAAAATGGATCAGTGACAAGAAACAAAGCAAGGCTAGTAGCTAAGGGTTACTGTCAACAGGAGGGAATAGATTATGATGAGACATTTGCACCTGTTGCAAGACTTGAAGCTATAAGAATCTTTCTAGCCTATGCTGCACACTGCAACTTCAAAGTATTTCAGATGGATGTCAAAAGTGCCTTCCTAAATGGAGAATTGGAAGAAGAAGTGTATGTTGAATAGCCACCAGGGTTTGAGGATGCTGAAGTGTATGATTTTGTATACAAACTTTTCAAAGCTTTGTATGGACTAAAGCAAGCACCCAGGGCTTGGTATGCCACACTATCCACTTTTCTCTTGGACAATCAGTTTACTAGAGGAGTTGTGGACAAGACACTTTTCTACAAACACCATGGCAAGGACATCATTCTGGTACAAATCTATGTGGATGATATCATTTTTGGTTCAACAAATGAGAGACTGTGTGAGAAGTTTTCCTCTCTCATGAGTAACAAATATGAGATGAGTATGATGGGAGAATTGTCATTCTTTCTGGGATTACAAATTCTTCAACAATCTGATGGAATCTTCATTTGTCAAGCTAAATACATCAAGGAACTTCTCAGAAAGTTCAACTTGGAAGATTCATCACCTGCAAAGACACCAATGTCCACCTCAACCAGTCTGGATCTTGATCCTAAAGGGAAGAAAGTTGACTCAAGCACCTATAGAGGCTTGGTAGGATCTCTCCTATACCTAACTGCTAGCAGACGTGACATCATGTTTGCTACATGTCTCTGTGCAAGGTTTCAGAGTGATCCAAAGAAGTCTCACTTAGTAGCCATCAAGAGAATCTTTAGATACCTAAAAGGCACTCCTAACCTAGGTCTTTGGTATCCCAAGAACACTGGATTTGATCTAATTGGCTACTCAGACTCAGACTATGCTGGATGCAAGATTGACAGAAAGAGTACTACTGGTAGCTGTCAATTTCTTGGTGGAAGATTGGTCTCATGGTTTAGCAAGAAGCAGCATTCAGTTTCTACCTCAACTGCAGAAGCTGAGTATATTGTTGCAGGCAGTTGCTGTGCACAAATTCTATGGATGAAGAATCAACTTCTGGATTATGGTCTAGTGTTAAGTGAAATTCCAATCTACTGTGAAAACACTAGTGTCATAGCCATTTCAGACAATCCAGTTCAACACTCTAGGACAAAGCACATTGATATAAGACATCACTTTATCAGAGAGCATGTTGAACAAGGAACTGTGAAGCTGATCTATGTCCCAACTGACAAGCAACTTGCTGACATCTTCACTAAGCCATTGGATGAAGCAACCTTCAACAGGTTGGTAAGTGAATTGGGAATGCTGAACCTGGATTAAAGGAGGACACGACCATTAATTACTTCTGTGGTAGTTGTATGGGTACTCTAACTGTTGACCATTAGACTTTAATCCTTAGACGGTTTTGCCTATAAATTAACCTTAGGTTTCACCAGTCTGCTCTCAGTTTTAAAGTAAATAATGGAAAACAAAGTAGGAATTAAAGTAGGGCTAAAACGGTGTGATAGTGAACCCGACAGTGAAGAGATTGATGAGCTCTTCGAGATGCTGTTGGACGCCATCGATGAGATAGATGAAGAAAAGAAACAGGAAGAGGAGGCCAAGGCTCAGGAAGAAGAGAAAGCGCTTCAGGCACTTCTCAAGGAAGAAGGTCGCTCTGAAGAGGAAATTAAGGCAGAGACGTTAGAACTAGTTGATAAAATCATAGAATAATGTACTCAATGTTCTATTTTTAATGATTTTATTAATAATAAAAGTTCTTGTTTTTGTGGTTACTGAGTTTATGAAGTGTCTGTGTAATTTGCTTAATATCTGTGTTCAAACGATTACATTGCTAAATCCATAATGTGTCAATATTAAGTTAAGTATATGAATAAAGCATTCTAATAAGTTCATGACAGAACCAATTCCCAATCGAAGTTACTGTCGTTAAGAAGGGTACTGTCGTGTGTTTCTTGACAGCAACCTTCTTGACAGCAGGAAAAGACTTTCTGTCAAGACTTGTAAAGGATACTGTCATTCATATGCTTAACGGTGACAACAAGTTTTTGCGCAATAGTTGCTTTCGCGCAAAACCTACTGTCACCACCTCTTATTACTGACAGATTGTTTCTAGCGCACAGGTTACTGTCAACAATAGTGGACCGTTGAAATTGGATATTTATCCCACGTTGGTCAATGAATAACGGGCAGTAACTCACGTGTTTAAGAGTGGGTTAAGACACGTTCTTGAAATACACTTTTTATGCACAAAACGTTTGAGATACCCCTATTTATTCCCCAGTTACTCAGACATATCTTACTCTTTCTCATCAAACTCAAGACAAAACAACTTTCTTCCAGCAAAAAGCAACTCTCTTACATTCTTCTTTTCTTGAAATCTCAATGGCACCCAAACAGACTCTCTCTCAAACAAACTTTGCTGGCATCTTTTCCCCAAATGATGCTGGTGAAGGCTTCAAAGGACTCGTGTTTTTCTTGAACAAGTCCTATCTCGGTTATGCCATCACCTCAACCCCCATTCTAGACTTAGACAGACTTGAGGCGTTTTGGCAAACTGCTGTTGCTCAAACTGAGGGTGAGAACCCGGGTATTCAATTCACAATCTCTGGGCAACAATACACTCTTACAGCTGAGGTCATCAATACTGCTCTTGGAATTACCCTTGAAGCAAGACAACAATTTACTGAACTTGCCAATGATGACACTCTCAAGAAGCTCTTCTTGAAGATTGGGTATGCAGGCCCTATTCTCGAAGAGGGGACTACCAAGTGGTATCCAACTGGTGAAATGGATAGGAAGCATCTGAGAAAGGAGTGGAGCATGATATTTGATGTGATGGTCAAGGTGTTCTCTACCAAGTCCACAGGCTGGAATGGAATACCCTCCTACATCAAGAAACTGACACATTCTCTTGTCCATGGATACAAGGTGAATGTTGGAGCTCTCCTCATGGCACACCTCAAAGATGCCATAGGTAAGAAGGTATCAATCTACCCTCGCTTTCTTATGATGTGCATTAATTCATTCTGTGATTTTAATGATGCTGCTCCTCGTTTAGAGGCTTGCTCAGTTTTGAAAAAGAACACACACACACACACTGTTATCATCACAAGATCTCAATGCACACATTCCACTATGTTTCACTCAGCACATGGTTGATCAAGTTTCCAACCTTGATTATCCATTACCTTCTGGTTATGATTCCTTTACTCTTGTGAATGAAACTGAATTAGACCCAAATTCAGTTAACCCACATTCAACACCATACACTCAGTCTAGGCCCTCTAGACTTCCCAAAGCCCAAAGAGAAGCCTTGCAAGAATCCAGAAAAAGGTCCTTAGGCGCTGATGTTGGTGGTAGCTCTGTTAGTCAAGAGGGAGACACTGCACCTAGTGCAGCAAATAAGGAAGGTAGTCAAACAGAACCCACATTGGTTCCCCCTGAGCCTAAGAAGAAGAGAGCTAGGAGGACCAAAACCACTATTAACCAAGCTGCAGTTTCTCAACAAACTATAGTTACTGAAAGGGACTCAAACACCTCCCTAGATGTGCCTTCTCATCAAGGTGTATCTATTGAAATTGGCCTGTCTCCCAAGGCACCCTGTACAGAGTCTGCACAAACTCATGGTTCACAACCTGAGATACCCCCACTTGAAGAAACACACAGTGAGTTAGGGCACAGTGAGGATTTCTCTACTCCTATTGATGGTTCACATGTTTCATATGTGAATCAGCCCCCACTCTCTGCTACACTTTCACCTTCTTCCTTCCCTACACATTCCTTTGTTTCTTCTCCACAACCTAGAGAAGGGGACAGTCCCAACCCTTCAGGTTTTGATCATCCATCTCCAATCATGGATGCGCCCCCATCTAGTGGTCCACAAGAACCCATTTCTCAAAGTGAGATGGACACCACTCCTCCAAACACTGAGCTTGGGCAAAGTGGTATTTTGTCAGAAAATGAAACAGCCAACACTTTGTCTGAACTCCAAGGAGCATCTTACATTCAGGAAGATGCTGTCACAGTCTATGTTGCTGTCAAAGACACTGGCAATGTTGCTGTCCTGGACACAGCTGCTGTCATGGGTAGAGAGAAAGATACTGTCACTACAGAACCTACTGTCACTCCACCTCCCAAAGTTGCTGTCATGCCAGAACCTGCTGTCCAGACTCCAACTGACAGTAACATTCCTGCCAAAGATGCTGTCCAGTCCTCTCAGCCTGATTTTGATGCTGTAATCATTGAGGATGCCTCTGATGATGATCTCCCTCTTGCCAAACTCTTAAAGGTACATTCTAAATCTACTCCTTCCATGCATGTTAGTACTGCTCATACCCATGCATCTAGGTTGAGTGAGGGTGTGCAAAAGAAAAGAGAGATAAAAGAAAAGAGAGGTGAGAATAAAAATGAGAGGCAGCCAAATGAGCTGGCAAAAGGAGAGGGACTTGAGCATGTCCAGAGAGATATTGAGGGAGCCCACACTATTCAGGCATTAGGCCTTGAGAGTCAATCTGTGAGGGATGATGAGATCACTCAAAAACACCTTGAGAGTGTGAGAACCCCCATAGCCTCCAAGCCCCTTTCTTTTCCTTCCCTTCCAAGAAGGTTAAGGTATGGTGGCCCCTCTGCTACTTATGGTAACAGGATTGCAGCTCTGGAAGGATAGTGTGCTACATTGAACTCCAAAATGGACTCTCTCTGTCAACTGGTGGTTGATGGTTTTGCTGCTACTCAGCTCTCCATCCAGTTCCTTACTGACCTAGTAGCTGCCAACTCAACTAAGGGGGAGAAGGTAGCAAGATCAGAATCATTGCCTATTCAGGAATCAGGTGGAACTCAGGGGGAGCCTGTATCTGTGAAGACCAAAGGGGGAGCTAAAAGGAAAGCAATGTCAAAGGGGGAGCAAGTCAAACCAAGCAGTGGACAACCAAAGGATAAAGCTGAAAAACCTGTTGAAGTGGACATGGATGGTGAAAGGGTGTTAATGTCAAAGGCAACTCAAGATGCACTGCAAAGAAGACCTACATCTAAACACCCAATCTTGCCTCCTGTGGTAATTAGAGAGCCAACTCCAGAAACTCAAGAAACTACTCTACAGAAGAAATGGAGAGAAATGGAGGAACAAAACAAGCTTGGGAAAGGTAAAGGGAAACTTCCTGAATCCATCCAAAAGGGAATAATTTGGTCAAATGGCACTGAATTTGATCAAGAAGAAGCCAATGTTTTGATGGTGGATTACAGGGAGAGCACATTACTCAACCATGACAGTGAATTTAGCAGTTTGGTGGAAGAAGCAATGAATGCTCCAAGCAACCGTCCAACCAACACCACAAAACTGTTAAAGGATCAAATCACTAGTGTCAGTGTAATGGTGAATGATGAGAAAAGATGGGCTGTAAGTATCTATTTCACTTCTGGCATATCTTATTTCATCACAATGCAGTTATTGCAGAGTCTGCCAGCAAAGGTGTTGTGTGCTTTGAAGGGAAAGATCAGGGCAACTCAAACACCATTCAATGAAATATTGGATATGCAAATCCAGAACCTGCTCACACAAAAGCTACCTGAAGTCTACACAAATCCACCAAGTGTTTTCTACAGATCTGTAACTAAGGATGGCACAAGAAGAAACGGCTTCATGAATTTGGTTGGCACATCCAGAATGGAAACCAAGTCAATTCTGAAAGTGTTAGATGGAATACTAAATTCAAATGCCAATCCAGGAAGAGCTTATGCTGTTCAAGAGATCTACAAAATGCTGGTGCTGAGAGACAAGGCACTAGGAGCTAGAGTGAAGGAACTAATCTCTAGAGCCAATGCCAAAAGAAATGATCAAGGTGGAAGCTGTCTCTATGACATACCTCCTCGGGATGATGATGATGATGATGATGATGATGATGAGGTTGGAGGTGGTGAAGCTTCTTGAAATGCTGGAAATGCTGGTGGAAGTAATTCTGGGAATACTGGTATTCAATCCCAGAATGAAGGCAATGAAGAAACTCCTAATCAGGAAAAGAAAGATGCTGGTGCAACAGATGAAGAGGAGTCAAGAATACTGGAAGCTTTGGAGGCAAGCATTCTTAGATGTGCTATTGACTGCATAAATGCAGAAAAAGATGATGTCACCAAAGGTACTGTCGACAAGGAAACTGTCAAAGAAGATGTTGTCATAGAAGATACTGTCGACAAAGGTGCTATCAAGGAAGATTCTGTCAAGAATGAAGCCAAAGCTACTGTCAAGCCCAAAAGACTGAAAGCTAAAGCAAGAGCATGGTTCTCTAAACAGAAACCTCATGGAAAGCACAAGTACTCAGGAAAGGAAAAGGCCACTGGATTTGGCAGAAATCTGAAGATGCCAATTCAATCAATACCTCCCAACAGTCTTAAGGTACAACAAATGCAATCAAAAGAAATCAAGAGTGTTGAGATTAAGCTGGATGTTAATCAAGAGGTTGCTGAGTACATTCTGTGGTGGCCAGAATCAAGATCGGTTAGGATAAACAAGGACTTTGATCTTGTAGCCACATCAATCAGTGGTAGCATGACGGAAATAGATAAAAGAAAAATTGATTTCTTCTACTTGGAAAGGATGATAGAGTTGATGGAAAGCTATGATGATGTTCCAGAGCCTGTCATGGAACATATTCTGAAATATCAGGCTGATAGGGATGCTGAATTCTATCAGAAATTTGGCTACAATTTTGCAGATTTTGATGATGCTGATATTCTCACTGATCTACCATCTTCTCCTATACCATACCACTGGTACTATGAGTTTGAGGATTTACCAACAGAAGAAGGGCAAACCCAACCAACTCAGGAAAGGGAACCCAAGCCAAGAAAAAGACCTGAATCTTCTCAATATTCTCAAACTAAGTCAGAACTTGATAAGAAGGAAGCTGAACTACTGGAAAGATGCAAGGTCTCCAACAAGGCAGAAAGTGAAGCTCCAAATTATCAATCATGTATGCTGGAAAATCCCCTAAGAATGAAGTATCTAAAAGAAGAAATCTATGTTTGCAGCTTTCACAAGCTAAAAACAACTATTCTGAAGGATTTACAGTATATGGTAGCTGGATCTATTCATCCCTTGGAGCAGATTTGTTCTGATGAAATAGAGAAAGTATTGGAAAGGCGAAAAGGAGAAGACTCAAAGCTGGACAAGCAAAGGAGAAGGTCTCTCAATGCTTATCCTGGAAGTAGATTCAAGCTCATTCTTGAAGAACTTCACTTCAGAACCTATCCATATGATATAGAGCAATGGCTGAATCTCAGGGATGCTAGTTCTCTCCTCTCTCCTACCATAAAGAAGATCATTGAGGAAGTAGAGGATGCTGCAGTTTCTGCTGCTGAAATTTCTCTTATAGAAGGTCTAAGAGGCTGCTTGGTAGAAGCTCTCAAAAGAGAGGATGCAGCAAGGCAGAAGAGGAAATCTCAAGCTAAGTAAAAAATTCTTAATCCATTCTGATCTTGTTAGTTAAGTTGTCAGCACATATTGTAAATTTGTTGTTATTTTCCATAAAAACAAATTGGGGGAGATTGTTGGGATTTATGGGTGATAACATAGAAAAAACTTAACTTTGATTGTACTTAATTTTTAATTAAGTAGAACATACTGTCACAGCCAAAGTATGTTCTTGTAATCAGTATGTAATGTTATTCTAGTTGTATAATTTGAAAGAAGTTCACTTGCTGTGTTCAAGCCTCAAAGGATACATAATTAGATGACAACATGAATAAAGGTTACTGTCCTAAAGCTTCGACATTAAGATTACAAGAAGACAGAATGTTGCAAGTCAAGACAGCATATTCACTCTGACAGCAACATTGGCGGAAGACTACGCGACAGCAACTTTAGCCCACGACAGCAAGCTTGGAAACCTCGACAGCACACTATACGGGGAACTCCTACTGCCACCAAAAGCACATTCCTGTGACAGCAAGCTATGTGGCAAAAGTAAATGTCTCGAGAAAGACCCTTGTTCTAAGTATCTTTCTCAGTCAAATCCCGTGACAGTTTCAATGTTCAAGAAACAGGCGTGTTGCAGTATCCCTAAGCTGCACCAAGTCTGCAAGACTACGACAGAAGCTTCAAGCACTGCAAAACAAAAGCGAATCAATTCAAGAGCAAGGTCAAGTCTTTATTTGCTGAATTGCTTAAGCTGAAAGTAGAATGAATCTAGGTTGCTTTCTTTATAATGTATATCTGACATATTAGCAATTTAGGAAAGTCACATGGGTAAGACAATCTGTAAGAAGCTGCCACTTGACAGTGACAGCAGCTTCACAAACCCGTGACTGATAGTGATAGGATTAGTCTTATACCTACTGTCAATTCATTCTAGATAAAAAAACGAAGACAAGCAAGTGTCTTGAAGAAGATCGAAGCTCAAGAATTCTCTCTTGAGGTTGTAGCAACACTTTGCAAAATAAATAAAACATTTATTTTGTGAATCCTGTCTTCTCTATTATACTGTCTGTGAATGCATACATATTATTGATAACATTAAATCTTAGTTTTAGTTGTTGAAACTGAGATTGAATTTTATCAGTATTGCATTCATCCCCCCCCCCTTTCTGCAATACACAAGGACCAACAGCCCCACTGCTGATGTGGCACCACAATGGGCCCAATGCTGATGTGGAACCATTATGGGCCCTACTACTAAAATGAATTCAAATTTTAGGCAACACCATGTGTTGTTGCCCTTTTGTGTTAGTCACGTTGCATTATTGATCTAATGCAATACTTTTGTAGTGTTGCAGTTGTAAATAAAAGCGTTGCGTTAAAGGTCTTAGGCAATGACCGTATTGGCAACACGAGCAAGGTGTTGCATTTTACCTTTGGCAACATTATATGGGTCTATAGCAACCGTAGAAAAGAGTTGCCTATGAGCACTTATGACGTAATGCAAGTTGTATTTCGGTTGGAAAGATAAAAGTTTTTGTAGGGGCAAAAATTATATTTCTCTAAATTTGATTAGATTTAGTTGATTTTATTGTTTTGGTTGGGTTGTGTTATGCCACATTTTGGCATAGTCCAAATTTTTCCGTTTAATAATTATTAATTTAGATTAATAATTTATTGTTTAACCACTAAGTAGTATCATCTCCCTGAAACGAGGAAAGAATCAATCTCAATCAACGAATAACGGAAAATATCCCCAAATGATATCCTTCAAATCAGGAAGATATCACAACGCCAAGATAATGCAAGATAAAATCGGTAATTTACCACATTAATAAAGTTTATCCCTAAAGTCTCTTAGGGATAAACACAATTGCACAGAACTGTGTGGGTTTGATACAATATAAATTGGTACGCAGGCATCTTGGCAAAATGGATCCGATATCTGAGACAAATCGAGACACTTCCCAAGTTCAGCCCCCAAACATCCAAAAATCCCAAATCCCCATATTTTCATAATTCGTTATTTCAGCAACCTCTGATTTGTATTGTTACGAAATTCCTCCAACAATAGGTTGTTTTGTTAAAAGTTTTCGATCTAGTTGTAATCAGTTCATATAAGGTTGATTTTAAGGTTGATTTAGACATTTTGATTTCTTGCTTCTTCTTTTTCTAAATTTGATTAAGTTGATATCGTTGTTTTGGTTGATTTGTGTTGCTAATATAATTGCTTTAAGGTTGATTTTAGTTATTTGTGAAGTTGCATTTGTTTAATTCTGTTTTGCAACAATTTCAATTCAATTAAAATAGTTATTGCAACCAAATCAACCTTAAAATCAATTTTCAGAAAAATGAAACTAAAGTTGCATTTTCGATTGCAAAGGTTGCAAAGCGTATTTTTGAAAACAAAACTTAAAAAGCGTATTTTTGTAAATAACTTTCACCGCCACTGTATTTTTGAAAAAAATAATATAAAAAGGGTATTCTTAAAAAAAACCCAAAAATTTATATTGCAGTATTGTGTTTTAGATGGGAAATCACTACACAATCTTTACGTTCATTTGATGTTCAACTAGAAACGCTTCTTCTTTGTTGACAATTCAAAAGTTTCTAATTGCTTCGTTGAAAATATAAACAGCCGTGAAATAATTTAGTCTCGTATCTATTTTTTGTTTACAATTTCCTTGATAAAGTATCATGAATAAGTGGAGATAAAGAACAATTGAATAACTATAAAGGTATGGGTAGGTCTGATTCAAGATACAAAAATCTGGGTACGCGTGTGCACTTTATAAACATATTTTTTTGTTCGTATATTATATCTGCGTTTTTGTTCTTCAAGAAAGCTCTACTGGATTGCTCAATTGTCATTTTCTGTATATGGATTTATATTCTTCCACATTAGTGTGAATTCATATACCCTTTCAACTTTACAAACTATTAAATTATATTTCCTTCGTTCGTTTCATAATTTTTGGCTTATTTGATTTTTGATGGTCAAACTCATGACCACAAATTATATGTATTGTATAATTAAAAATGAGTACAAAAATTATATGGTTAGAAATTATATTTAACCTACTTTTAAGATGTATATTTTAGATTTTTAAAATTATAAAAGAATAAGATACAAATTGTAGTCCAAGTTCGGTTAATTTAACCATCAAAAGTGACAAGAATAATAGGACGAAGGGAGTATATTTTATGTTTATTTTACAAAATACTTAATGTTTTACCTAACAGATAAATACCTAATGTTTATACAAGTCTTTAATAATTAAGGCCATTTTATTTTTCTGTTTTTATCAAAATTAAATATTTATGTTGACTAGATACTGGCATCTAAAAATTATAAGGGATTACGAATCACTAGATCCGACAATTTTTTATACGACACGAAACAACATAAAAATTTAATATTTATATTTGAATAATGCTAGGAAATCATAAAAAGTAATCATAAAAATCTCCAAAATGAATTGGCATTTGTGAGGTGGCAAAATAGAGGATTTTAATTAGAGAAATTCATATGAATGCACGCGGGTCTTATATCATCATTTATTATACCAACCTATTAGAAAGAGACATGTGGTTTATGGTAAAACTTATGGGAAATTTTTTATGGTTCCCTAGCATTTTTCTTTATATTTTTAGTATAATACACGAAAATATATGAACACGACAAAAATTTAGTATCGATTTTGTGTTTTCCGTTTAGCTATACGACAAGACACGAAGTTCACAAAATAAGTAAATATATATTTTATATATTTATATTTATATTAAATATTTTAATATTTCTATTAAATATTTAATATTTATTTTTATGATTATACATAATTATATAATATTATGTAAATATATATTTTAATATATATAAATTTGTAAGCTTTTACCAAAAATTTAATATTTCATTACTAATTTATTTTTATTTTAAAATTACATGAAAATACGCTACACAAAATACACGAAAGTATACAAACAATCAAACACAAAGGTATACGAATTCTAAATGGATTTGATTTGTACTTAACATTTAAGTACGTAAAACAAAAAAGTAAATGACGAAAATACACAACACGCGAAACTGAGATATGAATCTCCATAATTTTTGTGTTATGACTTCTAAAAATTACAAATCACACCGAATATCAGAAATCATGAATCAGTACAAAATTAGATAATATAATCCCAACGAGTACATCATGAATCTCAAATTTTGACCGATAAAATATGCATCCAAAATATTGGTAAAAGAACAATTAAACCCTCAACTTCATATTGACAAGAGGTAAGGTAATATAACCGACTAATAAGTTATCAATAATACCTGGGTCATATTTATTTGATTAAGTATGAAATATTATTATTTATTTCAAATTTTTAATTCAATTTTTTTTTATTTCGAAGTAAGTGATGTGATTATAATCACATGTAATATTTAATTGGGAAAAAATAATTATTTTATCTTTTATAACAAGTCAATATTAAAAATTATAATGTCTTTTTTTATAGGAAGAATTTCGTATAATAGTATTTCAGAGGTTATTGGTCGGAACAAAGATCTAAGGGGTTGTTTTGTGGTGGCTGAGCTCGTATGATAACTCCTCAGTAATTGAATACAGAATTGGTTATTTCTCTTACTCTTGCCGAGTGTCAATTGTCATATCATACAAGGTGCCTACGTACCACTTTATATAAGTATCAAGCCTCACGTAGTTCTTGGGGAATAAGTTATTGAATAGGGCTAGGGTTTTCTCTAGCCCACTCAGCCCAAAACCCATTAATAGTCAGGACTTTCAGTCCATATCACGTCCGGTCCCACACGTTATCCTATAATCTCGCGTCATCTCCGCATTTCTTCCCGTGATTATAAGAATGTCCCGTGTCAACCAAGAAACATCCATTCCATAAAAGGAATTTCCATACCTGAAATTCACACGTGGTGCGAGCTGGCCAGGCTCGCACCACACAAATCAACATAAACATAAAATACTTAAAGTTAAGTTTACCTTCACACAAAGCGAGCCCTCCACAACCAAGTGGTGCGAGCTCTCACAAGGATACGAGTTCAATGTCCCTCACAACTATGCAAGGTGCGAGCCCGAGATCCGGCTAGAACGAGGCCAAGATCCGGCTAGAACAAGGCCAAGACCCGACTAGTGAAGTGTGCTCGATCCGCCATCTAGCATGCTGACCCAACCTCCAGCTAGCGAGATGAGCCGAAACTCCTTTGAGAGGTGTGCTGTAACCCCTTCTAGTGAGGTGGGCTGGAGGTCCAGCCCGGCTCGCGTTGAGTCCATGTGTCCGTTGTTAGATTTTCGTTCATTTTCAATGTCTTTATTAGGTCCAATCCGAGCATTCCATATTAGTGAAGTGAATCAGAGCCCCAGCTCATTTCAGCCCGGTCTACTAGGCCGATCTTCATTAGAATTCAAGGTGAGCTTGTTTAGAGCCCATGTCCAAATTTGGGCATAACAACTACCCCCCAAATTCCTGGTTGTCATGTTAATGTGACGAAGAATTTTATCCATCTTTTCCATCCTCTTAGACATGTAATGACTTGAAGTTCTGCCTATCTTGTACATGTTGTATGAGCTAAAATACCTGGTTGTGGCTAGAGCCAAAGCTCATGTCTAGAGAGTGTACTAAAATTTCTGCTTGGATCAGACTAAGCGTATACACCATTACTTGACCTGCTTGAAGGGCACTTCTAGCGCGATGTAGTCCCGTAGTGACCTTGAGATGCGACCCTATAGCGTTAAATAGTTAAGAGTTGTCAAAATTATATTTTCTTTCCAACTAACATGTGAGCTTATGCTCCTACTTGTCTTTTCAAATCTTCTTAAAATATGATGAGAGAAGAACTCTGCACTGGCTTGGCTCCTTGATGTAGAGAAAAACCAAATATTTTTTTGTCTTTAAGGTTCTCTAAAATAATTGCAAACTTGCTTCATAATTTCTTTTAGGACGACAAGATATTAATTTTTTCTCGTTCGCTTCGCATCGCTCCGCACAAGCTGCCCCTCCTCTTCGCATTGTTCCGCTTCGCATGTCTTGACTTCGCTTCACTTTATCCTCATGTGCAAGGCTGCAAGTTACGTGCTTGTTTGTATTGATTTTTAAAATCAATATTCAAGTGGACCCCTCTAATAGTGACCATGTATTTTGAATGGCCATAACCATTACCCGAACTAATATTTCACGTTAGCACTTGTTTTTTAATTTCTTGTTCTTCTTAATAATCTTTGCGCGGGCCCGGGGTAGTTTCCATCCAGCTTTGAGCCACAGCTTTACACACTCCGTTCTTGAGTTTGATTTTTAACAAAATTTCCTGACCATGACATGCATACGGGCTCGCTCCACTTCACAAAACACCGATTCTCAGCGAACCAATTTGGAGCATTGTTTTTTTTAAAAAAAAAATCCTTGTGCGGGTCCCAGAAATAATTTCCATCCCGTGCTCGTAAATTCGTACATGCCATTATTTTTAATAGCCTTGTAGTCCCACATATGTATTATATCTTCAGAGAATTACCCATGCGAGCTGGACTTTCACTTTGCTTTTGATTTAAACGACTTCCATTTTCTTCTATTCGCACCTCACTATGACCTCATATAGCGAAATCTACCTCGCTGTCATCGCATGTACATATATTTTTCTTTTAATATTGGCAGTAGGCTCCAGCATCACTTCGTGAGAATTCATAACCGAAGGCATACATTGGTTTGTCTTAAGAATTAGACCATATCCTAGTCCTACTAAAATGTTGATGTCCTCGCACCAAGAGATCTCCCCTTCAAATTACAGTTTTAAACACGAAGGCTAATCCACTTCGCTACAACATTCGCCTCGCATGTGAATAACAACTTTTTTTTCTTTGTGACATGTCTTGAATTCTTCTAAGTAATTCAAGTCTTAAATATTTTCCTCATGTTAGGATAGGTTCTTTGTAGGATTGACTTCATAACTCTTGTCGACCATGCATTGCGTGTGCTACCTGGAGCCTCATGTCACATGACGTTGCCATAAAAGCCTCGCTTCATACGTGCTGGCCTTGAGGAACTTGTGTTGCCTCGTGCCAGTCTTCATAAATGTTCTCATTATGCTTTCTTCTTAATTTTTTTTAATTTTTTTCAAGTACTTTAGGATAGATGATTAAAACTTCACGTGATCACCGTTGTTGATAGATTGAATTTTACATATTCATTGAAATAACTATATATTGTATAGACAAATAGACAGACCCATCATCGCCAATGGAACCGAAAGGCCTCACGTCGCAAGATTCCAGGTTTATAGCCTCGTATAGTTAGATGTTGGCCTTGTCCTGCATTTTTCAAATGTCTAGCCAGAAGAAGCGTTTTCATAATGCACTACCCCCGGATTCCTTAATGTCATCGAAGATGTGATGAGGAATCAAAATGTTGCAAAAATATTCTTCTATCATTTTGAGTTGATACCATTTGTAATGTAGAGAATTTGATGTGATCCCTGTTAGAATTCCACTTGGCTGCTTTAACGTTATCCCGGGGCACTTGGCCTCTTCACTACTTTCCCAAGATACTTGGGCTCTCCAACGCTAAGTAAGATTGTCGAAGAGGTCAACAAGAATGTACATGCTGATGTGATCATCTTTGGGGTCGCATAAAACTTCCTAGAGTGTCTCACATTAAATACACTTTCCACAAGCCTCGCGATTCATGATGCTGGCCTATGGGCCTCGCACCGCATCAGCTGTCATTAAGGATTCAGGTTGCCTGAGAGTAGCTCCTCTAGATCTTTTCTTTAACATTCTTTATCAATGGCTGAATTTGCTTAAGTAATTTGTGATGGCTGGGAGAGTCTTCAATTGATAGGCATTGAGTGTCTTCAACATACGTATTCAGAGGATCTCGCATCATTTAGCCTTACGGACGGACCCATCATCGCCAATGGTGCCTCTTGGCCTTACATCGCAAGACGTTGGGTTTACAGCCTCACATCGCAAAATGATGGCCTTATCCTGCAGATTCATAATGCTTGAAAATAGAGTAGAACACTAAGTACCTTGTAATGGCGGGATAGAACCTGAGTGGTGGAAGAGATGTCCACATAATATAATTCTAAGTGCATTGACCTCACATTTGAGCTCATAGTGATGCTAGATATCTTAGCTTAGTACTCCACAGGAGACCTTGTTGGTCTCATGCCTCATAGGGGACCTTGATGGCCAAGTTATGTTGAGGCCTAACCAATCACACAAGTAGGTCGCACAAGTAGGGGGCCTTGTCCAGCCATCTCATAAAGAGGCATCCCACGAAAGGGCATCCTGCTAGGGGCATCTCACGAAGAGACATCTCTTATAGAGGTATCTCACGCAGAGGTCTCATGAAGAGGCATCTCACGAAGGGGAATCTCACGAAGAGGAGTCTCAAGACCTCGCTGACCAAGTTTGTCATAAAGGCATTTCAATAAAAGGCTATGTTGAGCCTAACATATTGGATCCATACTTTGTGAAGGAACTCTTTCCTAATCAAATAAGAGACTCACTTTACCATCATTTTTTGCAGCGGAGTCCTCTCCTCACCGCCTAGTCCATCATGCTGGTGTCTCGCCTGAAAAAAACAACTGGCTCATGCCTCGGTCCTCCATAGACCTGGCTGCCTCGCTTCACCTGGCAAAATTGCACTTCACCTCATTCAAGTTCTCCAGGACCTTTTTCTCATTGATTCAAGAGATCTCTACTCAGTTTGCAATTGGGGTCACCTCGACCCTCTTATTTTTCTTACTCCCTCTGGTCAGACTCTTATCCTCATACCTTGACTTCTACATCCTTCTCCCTAAGATGTAAATCCCCTCCTTCTAGCGCCAAATGTTAATAGGAGAATTTCGTATAACAATATTTTGGAGGTTATTGATCGGAACAAAGATCTAATGGGATGTTTTGTGGCGAAGGAAGGTTGTTGTGGGTGGTGGCTGAGCTCGTATGATGACTCCTCAGTAATTGAATAGAGAATGTGTTATTTCTCTTACTTTTGTCGAGTGTCAATTGTCGTATCATACAAGGTGCCTACGTACCCCTTTATATAGGGATCAAGTCTCACGTAGTTCTTGGGGAATAAGTTATTGAATAGGGCTAGGGTTTTCTCTAGCCCACTCAGCCCAAAGCCCATTAATAGTCAGGACTTTCCGTTCATATCACGTCCGGTCCCACACGTTATCCTATAATCTCGCGACATCTTCGCATTTCTTCCCGTGATTATAGGAATGTCCCGTGTCGACCAAGAAACATCCATTCCATAAAAGGAATTTCCATACCTGAAATTCACACGTGGTGTGAGTTGGCCAGGCTCGCACCGCACAATTCAACAAAAACATAAAATACTTAAAGTTAAGTTTACCTTCACACAAAGCGAGCCCTCCACAACCAAGTGGTGTGAGCTCTCACAAGGATGCGAGTTCAATGTCCCTCATAGCTATGCAAGGTGCGAGCCCGAGATCCGACTAGAACGAGGCCAAGATCCGGCTAGCACAACGAGGCCTAGATCCGGATAGAACGAGGCCGAGATCCGGCTAGTGAAGTGTGCTCGATCCACCAGCTAGAATGCTGACCCAACCTCCAGCTAGTGAGATGAGCCCAATCTCCTTTGAGAGGTGTGCTAGAACCCCTTTTAGTGAGGTGGGCTGGAGGTCCAGCCCGGCTCGCGTTGAGTCCATGTGTCCGTTGTTAGATTTTCGTTCATCTTCAATGTCTTTATTAGGTCCAATCCGAGCATTCCATATTAGTGAAGTGAGTCAAAGCCCCAGCTCATTTTAGCCCAGTCTACTAGGCCAATTTTCATTAGAATTCAAAGTGGGCCTGTTTAGAGCCCATGTCCAAATTTGGGCATAACATCTTTTATAAAATTTAAAAAGGATAATGATGAGGATCAAATCAATTAATTATAACAGATCCACGAAATGAATTTAATGTAAAATATTCTGTGATTAAATTTTAATATTTCAATATATCTGCTTAACTCAAGAGTCAAGATTATGGACCATGATAAAAGCTACAGGTTGCCAATTTCCGCTCCCATCCATTTTGATGAACTGATATTTGCTACGGGATTTCGAACCAATTTTAGGCCACTCTGAAATAAGGATGTTAACACAATAATTTTGAAAATATCAAAATCCTAAATATGAAACTCGAACAATAACCACAAAACTGGACTACATATTCTTCAAGAAAACATCTGAACTTCACATCATAAATAAATCTAAATTATCATAATAGCAAAGTATATATGTAAGAATATTATAGTATACATAATAATTTTCTTTTGGTTTAATTTTATTGTAAGATTTTAATTTTATTCATTGAATTATATTTTTTTGGTTTTCAATGTCTTTTCTTTTGGGTGAGTTACAAGATTTTCATTTTCGGAAATTAAAATTCTATTATCTAAATTTCTGAAAACACCTTGCATATTCTCCGATTAGATGATAAATTTTATTAAATGAATAAAATTTCTCCTTTACAATTATTTTTGTACATTTATGTTACCTGATAACAAGAAAACAATTAATTTTCAGGAATCTATGCAAAGTTTTTAACAAAAAATTTAAATGTGAATATGTAACTTCAACAATAGAATATCTAGTATTTTGTGCGTGTAAACATTCAAGTATACCGTAAAACATAATAAATATTAACAATTACAAGTATTATATACGCAACATATCAATTTGAGTTGAAAAATATATCAAAAATTTTATAACTGAATGTACTAGTCATATTTATGCCAAATACTTTATTCAATTGACAATTATTTTATTTTTTTTGAAAAGAGAAATTTTCATTAACCAGAACCATCAGAAAAAAGAGTTGTTAGGCTCAAGGCATGTCCGAATACCACTATTAACAAGCCTACATACTGTGACTATGTCACACTACATGACCTAGTGAATTCTATCACTAGGATATAGTATAGGTCTCTACTGTACTTGTCTTGTTTTCATGTACTTAGCTTTATCTTGTATGCTCAGAGTTATAATGAGCTTAGTAAGTTTCTTGCAATCTAGAATGTACATAGGCCATGGAATAATTATCCTGGTAGAAGTTCATAAATGTTCATGCAGCAGGATGGAGATGAATAAAGCCCTGAAGAAATAAGTTGCAGAAATTTATCTAAGTCCCTATACCGTGAAGTCAAAATAAAGCTATGTCGTGAAGTACTCAAAATCCATGTCGTGAAGTACTGAGATCACATAGTCCTAAATGAACTATGTCGTGAAGTCTTCAAGGCTCATATCGTGAAGTGTTGATACAACAAAGTCAAAATGTACTAGATCGTGAAGTCCTCAAAAAGCCTAGATCGCGAAGTCCTCAAAAAGGCTATGTCGCGAAGTCCCCAAAAAGGCTAGATCACGAAGTCCTCAAAAAGGGCTATGTCGTGAAGTCCCCAAAAAGGCTAGATCGCGAAGTCCTAAAAAAGGCTATGTCGCGAAGTCCCCAAAAAGGCTAGATCGCGAAGTCCTCAAAAAGGCTATGTCGCGAAGTCTTCAAAGGCTATGTCGCGAAGTCTTCAAATGATATATCGTGAAGTCAAGAACATACTGGAGTTCACGATATCAACACTTAGACGTTTACAACAAGACAAATGAAGGTACAAACTCAAAGTCAATGGAGACAAATACTGAAGCATCTGTGTTGGTCAGGTGGTCCAAAGACAGATGGAAAATCTACAGCAAAACTTGGAGAGAAAGAAGAAAGATAAGCAGCTTCAGATAAGGGAAAGGACTACAGAAAGCAAGTTGTCCTCCCTGACACAGCCAACCTTTTATCGAACGACAAAATAGAGTTGCAGTAAGGGTAGCTGTGTAATTAGGTTTGTGCACTAGTTTTGTATAGGTCATTATATGTTGTGCACACCCTATTGTTAGCTGTAAGAGAGTAACACATAGATAAATTCAAGCACTCTTTTCTCTGTAAGAAAAACAAGAAAACACTGTTCTTGTTTAGAAGCCAGAATTTCACTTGTGAAATTTTGGAAGCTGTAGTATTTAATTTACTTAATACAAAGTAGGTTAAAGTGATTGTGTGTGTTCTGTTTATTTTAATTCCGCATTTTCATACAACACAATCTCTCACAGCTTATTAGTTTTCAAGAAAACGAAAAATATGAAAACTATCCATTCACCCCCCTCTGTCTAGTTTCTTAGTGATATTCATTTCTAACAAGTGGTATCAGAGCAGGTTGTTGATATACAAACAAGAAAAGATCAAGAATGAGTTCACAGAAACTAAGCAATATCAAGATTCCTCCCTTTAACAAGGAGCACTACAGTCTATGGAAGAAGAAGATGTTGCTTTTCATCAAAGCTTCAAACCCCATGTACTTAGACATCCTAAAACATGGTCCCTTCACTCCAATGATTGAGATTGCAGAAACAACTGTTGGTACTGAGATAATACCAGCTAGATATGAGCCTAAAGTCCCTTCTAAATACACTGATCCTGAAAAGGAGAAAATAGCACTAGATGGACATCTTCAACTCATTATTTTTGAGTCAATGGATTTCAACATGTATGGCACCGTTGCTCATTGCAGTAGTGCAAAGAAGATGTGGGATCTCATAGAAGTGCTATGTGAAGGAACTCCAGAAGTGAGAAAGAACAAGAAGCAGATTCTGGTCTCCCAGTATGAAGCTTTCATAGCTCAACCAAAGGAGGGAATCACAGAAGTGTTTGAAAGGTTCAACAAGCTGATAAATGAACTTAAACTCTATGATAAACACTATGAAACAGAAGAGCTCAACATGAAGTTCTTACTGACTCTACCAGAACATTTGGAACCAAGAATCTATTCCCTCAAGGAAAGGGATCTAACCAAAATTGGGTTTGATGTGTTGTATGGTGTTTTGAAAACATATGAACTAGAGTTGTTTCAAAAAAGATCCATTCAAGCAAAGCAATGACTGATGGCCAACACTTCTTGTGCCCTTATTGCTGACAACTTAGGTCAAAGAATGGAATCTTTGAAAGTTAATCAAGTCAATATTGAAGAGCTAGAAGTTGAAGACACTGGAGATGAGTCACAAGTCATCTATGATTTGCCTGAGGAAGATGAGTTCTACAACATAGATGAATTGGATAAGATGGAAAACAAATCTTTTGCCTATATGGCTAGGAGATATCCTAACATTAGGTTCAAAAGGAAGCAGCCATTTAAGTCCAAGTCTAATGCTGGAAATGCTGGTGGATCAAGTGGCTCAAACTCCTTCAGTAAAGGAAAAGGGATTGCTGGTGCTGCTAAAGGAGGATACAAGTCTGGGAGTGTGGATAGGTCCAAGATAAGGTGCTATAACTGTAATGAACTTGGGAACTTTGCTACAGAGTGCAAGAAGCCCAAACAGGTCAAAAAGGACAAAGCATACTTAGAGCTTGAAGCTAAGTATGAGGCTCTACTCAAGAAACAGCAGGGTAAAGCTTTTATTGCAGAGGGAAAGTGCTGGGATGATTCTGATGAAGAAGAAGAACAAGAGTATTCAAACTATGCCTTGATGGCATTTTCTGATGATGGTGATTCTTCAAATCAGGTACCTATTCTTACTTCTCTTGATATGACTCCCTCTCAATACAAGCAAACTGTTGAAGACATGAGTACTGAGATGTTCAATATTCATACTAGCATGTTAGTTGCCAATGAAGAAATTGATAGGCTAACTGCTAAAAATCTTGAACTTACAGAAAAGAATGAGGAACTTGAATTAATGGTTGTGAGCCTTGATGGTTTGAAAAAGGAGGTTGAGTATCTTAAGAATAAAGTGGCTTGTGCTGAACATATAGAAATAGCTCTTAGGGAACAAATTGTTGAAAATGAATTAAAAATAAGAAGCTATAGAAACTTCTCTGAGCTTATTCAAACCTACCACAAGGAACACACTGAAGAATGTAAGGTTGGAATTGGTTTTGATTATGAGAATGAAAAGGGAAGGAAGAAGGCTAAGGGCAAAGGAAAAGAATCTTTTGTAAACAAAAATTCTCCAACCCATCTTCAAAAAAAATGTTGTTGAGTTTGATGAGGATCTACTGGTTATCAAACAACAATTACTTGAAGAAGATGAGGCTGCTAAAGACATTCCCTCCTCTCCCAAATCTGTAAATCAGAAAAAAACCAAAGACAATCTTGTCAAGAGTCCTAAGGTCAATAAAGAAGTTGTTAAGAAAAAGAAACAGAACAGGAATGGTAAAGTAGGTGTCAACAAGGGCAACAATTATGCTTATGTGCCAAATGCTCATAGGAAACAGTGTCAGAAATGCTTATATGTTAATCATTTGACTCATAAGTGTAATAAACCTGTCAATGTTGAAGTTGATAACTTGAGTAACCATTCTGTTGGCATGAACACTATCCATGATTCTTTCTGTGGTAATTCTAACTGCATGACATGCTATGTGACTGTGATTGCTAATTGTTTATCTCTAAAGCATAAACTTGATTCTGCACAATCCTGTGAATCACACACACATATGCAAACTCACGGGACATGTAATAACCCGGATTTTTGGTAAAATTTAAAACTGTTCTTATTATGATTAAGTGCATCAGTGAATAGTGAATTTGGTGGATGAATAGTGATTTTGAGGGTTAAGAAAATTTTTCATGCCACCTATGTACGAGACGTAGTATGGATATTCCAAAGTCATATTAGTGATCTATGGAGTAAATAAGTGAATGCAAAGACGATCGGAATTCAGAAATTTCGATTTTTATTTTGGTGTAATATTCGATCGGGCAGTGAATTATATATTATTATATTCAAGAAATGAGATATTAAAATTGAGGATTTAATATTTTGGAATTTTATTATTTTATTAAAGTCAATTTAAGGATTCGATTGTTGAAGTGAATAGTGAATAGTTACTATTCACTGCGAGAACCGCGGAGAGTTTTATTCGCCCTTTGGAAAATATTTCGAATCGTTTCAAGAGGAACAAGACAACATTTACAGGATTAAATCTAGACATGAAAGTAACATGTAACAAGATAAATACAAGGAATGCAACAATTGGATCATCCGTGTGAAAGGAAACGAACCAGTAAAGCAAAGCAGTCAAGCCACTTGCCCACCACTCTTGCATGTGTGACAAGTGTCAAGAGGACAATACACCAAGCCATGACTCACCACTTTTGACATAAAAATCAGCATTTCTAATTGACCAACCAAGACAAAAGAAAAACAAAAACATTTTCATTTTCTCCTTTTTCGGCCAAAAACAGACTGCCGGATTGTAAAATCCATATCTCCTTCATTTCATGGTGGCAATTGGCGATCTATAGCTTGTTGGAAAGGTCTTGAGATAACCTACATTTCCTATTTCACGAGTTTCTTCCATTTGAGCAAGGTAAGGCCTTCGTTGTTCCAGTTCTTTAAACCGGTGTATAGTAACTCCGAGAATTCATAACTTGTTCTTGATTTTCTTTTGCAAGTTTAAGGATGATAACCATGGATGAAGACTCTTTTGAGGCTTACAAGCTCTTGTGGTGTGTTTAAGGATTCAAGGAAGGTATAATGACCTCTGCCCCCTTTTGTTTATATGAGTTTGAAGTGGTTTTGATGTTTATGATCATGATTAAGTAATTATATGAATTGTTGGTTGAGTTTGGGGGATGGGTTATGAATTTGGTTTGATTATTCATGGAGGATTTGACTGAGTGGAGGGTGTATAAGGTGGATGGTGAGTTTGGGATTAATTGGTATTGATTTGGTTGTGTTTTGGAAATGGAAAACGTTACGATTATAGCCGTCGTAATGCCCATTTGATTTAAGGTTGTTTTGAGCAAGAATTACGAATTGTTCTTGGAATATTTTTGAGCAGAACTGACCAGGAGCCTGTAGGTCTTGTTTTAAGGTTTGTTTTGGTATAAAGATCATGCCTATACGATTTACGGTTTAGGAGAAAAGTGAGTTTTAGTAAACGTCGTTCGGAGGAACCACCCTTCTCTGGTCAGCCAATTTGAGGCTATATTTGGACCACTTAGAAGCCATATGAAAATCTGAAACTTTGAGGAATAATACTAGAGACAGTTAGGAAGGCTCACGAAAAGGATTCGGATTAAAAAGATTATTTTTCGATTTTATAAAAATGTTTTAGTCAAGGTCGCGCAAGTGAAAACCACTGAAAACGAGACTTAGAAACCAAGGTTCTAAATGGTTAAGTATAACTTGGATTTGAGGATGGATTTCGAACCAAACTTATGATATAAGTATTTGACGAATAACATGGACTTAGTGTGACGCTAGAGCGAGCAAGAAATGCCTTGGTTGTTTATAAGTGGTTTATCGAGGGGATTAACCGTGTGTTTTCGTTTGACTTTGTCTAGATTGTCCGGCATCGTCGCGAACCCCTATCACTTCTCGAGCATCAGGAAAGTTTTCTAAACTTGTACTTTTAAAGTATTAATTATAATACTGCTTTTTCCATGTATAAAGTTGTACAGTTTTGCGACACATCTTATTTCCTGTTGAAATAAAAATTTGACCTTTTGATTATATATGATCTTCTGAGTTAAGAATATATAACTGGTATACCTTGTAGCTCTAGAGATAAGAGCATACTTCTTGTTTTCGACTCTAGACCGGGAGTCGATATTTTGTTATATAGATAGTCGTGGAAACCCGGAGGGATTCTAGCGGCAGAGTACTATTCATCTTGAGGAATATTATTATTAACCATTATTTATGTTCCGGAAAGTATTTATTACTTGGAAATGATTTGGTTATGGGCTTCTAAGCTAGATATGGGATATTAGTTAGAAGCCAGGTTGTATAAAGGCCCTAGGTTAAGGGCGTAAGATATTTCTTTAGATCAGAAATAATTATATTTTCTGTATATATATTAAAGGTTATTTTCCGATAAAGATATCGGGTACTGTTATTCAAGGATTTACTATTTATATTATTTATGAATATTCATTTGAGGATTATTGACTTAAAGTACATTATTTATGAATATTCATTTGAGGATTATTGACTTAAAGTATATTATTTATGAATATTCATTTGAGGATTATTGACTTGAAGTATATTATTGTGAATATCCATTTAAGGATCATTTACTTAATTAATATTATTTTATTATTCATTCGAAGTTTATTTATTTAATTATTTATTATTCATTCAAGGTTTAATTATTGAATATTTATTTATTCAGAGAGGATTATGTTTGAATAATCATTTATTTGAGGAAATTTCTTCAATACATATTTCCTTATTAATTATTAAATATCTTTTAGTGATTTAAAAATCATATTATTTGTTTAAAAGCATTAGAGGTCTTTGAGAATTATATTTTTTTATATTCTTGACCTTTAATAATATTTCCGAGAATTATATGGATTCCCCAATATTATTCCCGATCATTATCACCTCACTTGAGCCATCTAAATGCTTTCGTACATATTGAGAATTTAAAATCCAGAGTTGGGAGAAAATCTTGTTTCCTTCCTTTGTTTATATAAGAGATATTATTTTGGGATTATAGCCCTACTACTAAGGGTTCCCCTTTCACAAAAAGAGTAAAAGATTCAATCTCGATTTCATGAAGACTATTTGTCGCTCAACCTGAGTTTCCGGCTATAGGCCAGTATGTACTTATGGGTTAGCTTCCCATTGTTCGGGAGTAACCAGGGATTGTGAAAGTCCGGCTAAAAGCCAATATGGGTTAATGGGTTAACTCCCGATTGATTCTGGGAGTAACCAAAGGATCCCAGTGCGATCTTTGAACGGGCATTTGCCCGGGGAACTAGAATTTGGCCCAACTTGCGCCAGAATGATTGCGGATGGAGCTTTCATTCAGGATGATTGCGGATGGAGCTTTCATCCAAGGTAATTGCGGATGGAGCTTTTACCTGAGGGTAATTACGGATGGAGTTTTTATCCTTCTACTAGTAGAGAAGACCCGCGGTGGACCTGGAAGCGGCGACTGATCATCGTCGATCCACGTCTGGAATTATTGAAATCTCAATACAGAGTTCAAATGAAATTTCTCCTACATACGGAGTTCAGTGTTCCCATCTGACAGTATCTTGAACTGCTGAGTGTTATATTATCCGCAATTGCTGAGTGCTACGTCACTGGAGCAGGGTGTCAGCATCCAAATTTCTATCATATCCCGATTAGGGAAAATATTCGAGTTTTCAGTAAAGGATACTTATCTTGATAAATTGCTACGACAAGTACGAATTTCACTTATCTTTCATATAAAGACGATAATTGATATTTGAAGTACTGTTGTGGTATATATTCCGATAAGGAAATAATTTTAGTATGGAGATATTATGACAATTATTGTCTTATACCCGCTTTATTTCTGGGTTGAATTAAAGGCAGAATTATGCCATACTTTCATTACCTTGCTGAGCTATCGCTCACTCTTGCTATTATTTTATATATATTATATAGCAGCGAAGCAGGATGCCTATGGGACGACACATACCTCGCAAGGCGCTCCTATAAATAGTTTCTAGCAGTGATCCCGGGAGTAGTACGAACCGATCGAATCAGGCTACGGTTTTGGTATTCAACTTATGTATAGACATGAATGGTATTAGAGGATTGTGAGCATCAGAAGGCTAAGCTGGTAATGTACCAATACTTAGAAATTGTATCAGTAACAGATTCAAAAGACATTTGGGTATTGTAATAAAAGTTAGTTATTCCGCAGTTGTTGTATTGTGTCGTTTCTGAGACTCTAACCTGTGTGTGTGTGTGTGTGTGTGTGTGTGAGACATATGTTGTGGGGTCATGAGCAGGTAAATTATGAATGGTGTGAGTATTACAGGTAAGGCAAGGAGTACATGGATTGTGACAACCCTAAATCCCTGACCCCGGATTTGGGGCTGTTACAGAGATGGTATCAGAGCGTTAGGTTACAGTCCTCAGAAACGATAGGAGATCGAGTCTTACAATACCCTTAATAATGATGAGAACATCTAGAGCTCAAATGGAGTTCGTAGTCGGGTTAGAGGACATGACCCTGACTGTTTAAGTTGAAGCCCGAAAGGGGACTTCTTTTGGGAAACCATACTTAGGACTTCATGGTTAGTCACCTCGAATCGTATGAGTTATAGATTGATGGGATTCTGAGATACCAGATCCTGAGGCCTTCGAGTAGGCATTTGATGATGCGCTCCTTGAGATGGACGGAGACCTGATAAAGGAAGATCCATAGGAGGATCTAGAGGAAGACCCCATAGTGGGTCAAAGGAAGAATCTTGTAGAAAATGTACCGATTGATAATGATGTGGTGTGTTACTAGAGGTCTAATAATAAGACCGAACGAACCTTCAAGGGATAAATAAGTGACGAGACGAGAGTTTAAGGATCGTTCATGATTCATCAAGAGGTATGACAAAGAAAATGGAGTAGAGTCTCCAAGGCAGAAGAGGTAGAGGCAGTATAGTCAGTATCAGTGGATTAATTCGACTTGAACGAAACTTGCTACTCGTAGTCAGTTATAGTTGCCCATAAGGAGGCGACATACGTAAGAACCAAGGTGTTCAGATTTCACGAACAATCAAGGGTACTTAGTTGCCTAGAATAGTGTAAGGAATTGCTTTGACTATGAGGTTTCAATCCCCCACGACCAGCGATCCCACTGGAAATAGTGTCTATTACATCATTGAGGGATTTTATTATCTCAAGGAGAATTTTGGGTATATGTACCATGAAAATGATATTTTAAGACAAGCACGCTAAGACGGAATCGAGAACGAAATTTACCACCCTCAGGAAACCAGGAAGGAATTATGAGGATAGAACAGAAAGGTCGGAAATCAGATCCGAGCATTACTAGTAGGCAAATAGATTGATCAAGTTTCCCTGATTTTGGAAAGAAATTTAGCAAATTTTGGCAAACCTTTTCTTTCTGATTACCAGAGGATGTCACCAAAGAGAGTGGAAATTAGAGCGAACCCTGTGGATTGGGTAAGATAGCCGTTATATGGGTTGGTGGATAGACCCTGATTGCTATAAATGATTGTAGAGATAAAATGATGAAGTTGAGATTGGACGGTAAAGGCGAAATATATTTAAGGACCAAGACGGACTAAGAAGTTCCGGGATTGACTTAAATGAAAAGGCTATTGTGCCAAAAGTGTTAAGCTTATGTAGCGCACAGGATTGATATGGGAGAAGGAATATTGGGTATAAGGATGATTGAAATAGAGACCGGAGTTAAGCCTGTAGATTCTAACGATCGTCCGAAGTACCGCCCAGTCGACATGAGGAATTGTCATCGCTATGGGCGACAACGGTATCGAAGCCTTCTTATAGAACAAAATGCTTACTTGAGATGTTTGCGCCTAGTCGAATAGAATTCCCTGCGATTGCAAATGTTGATGGTTGAATTCTTAGCGACTAATATAAGTCAGCAATGACCTAAGTATCGAACAACTTAGGGTGCGTGGAAAAGAAAAGCTTTGGAATTGAACGATTATCCATTAGAGGAGCCGACATAAAAAGGCATCCGTAGAGACCTTGGTAATACCCTCCCCATTTTCAAATTATGTGGGGTACCTCCCCAATCTATGATCTATCTTGACTTCTTTCCAAGAAAGAATTCTGATAAAGGTTATATTCCCTCTTCGAAGTTGTTTTATAACACTTGTGCTAAACCACCTTCAGTTTCACTTGTGCCAGAGGCTGTCACAATGCATACTTTCAGGCTTTCGAAGCCCTGTCAAATGATGTTATTTAAGCTTTCACTTTTTCTTCAAATAATGAATGACCCTATGGTGATACCTCACCACTTGTTTGTTAAGTACCAGTATCTTTTGGTTATTCTTTTCTTTGTATTTTCTTTGGAAACCGCACCTTTGGAATCTGTTCAATTTAATCCAAGGTGTTCCCTTGAGAAATATTGTCGAAAGGCGATAATCATTAAATTGATCTCGAATTGCTTTCATACTTTTCAACTTCCACTGAGACGAACAACCCTATAGTTATAGGGGCTACAAGGACTATCTGTCTGTGTGATAGAAGTCGGATGGGACGCCATCACTTGTAAGTTGTGAAATACAAGAAGGCTAATTACCTTTAGTAATGTCTCAATTGAGGCACACAACGTTGAGTTCTTATGATCATATTGATCTCTCGGTAAAATTCTCTTACCTCCAATAAGGTTACCTTAAAACTCATAACCTTATGATCACCAGTGTGTGACATTTTCTTTGATATGGGAGCTATCTTTCAAAGCCCCATAAATGTTGTTATCCTTATTGAATTTCAAGGGGAGGCCAACCAGGTCAAATAAGTCAAAATTCACTGATAGGAATTAGATTCGCAACGAAATCGCCTATGACAGGAGCGAATCCCTAAGACGAATAGAATGTTAGTGACATATCAATGAAATTGGTTTATTCTCCCAAGGATATTACGATAATGGAAAGCGTGTCAATCGATATATGTGAAAGGAATAGCGATGTGCCGTGAACTCCAGTGACAACGGTGTTAGACAGATGCCCTATAGTGGAATTGAGATTTTGGAGGAGTTGTTTACGAATGTACACTACCTCTGGGTTAGCAAGATAAGTACTGACGATGGAGTCAGAGGGAGCTGGTATTGTGACTTGGGAGAGGTGCAGCGTGTGTTGTTTTAGAGGAATAATTTTCGGAAATATATGGAGACCCGGATGAAAATGAAAGTTAAAGAGTTAAAACAAGAAACCATGACTGTGACCAAGTATGAGGCCAAGTTTTCCGGATTATTTAGGTTTGTTCCAGAGTTTGTGAACACAGAAGGAAAGAAAGCCAGTAGGCTTTAACCAGGGCTACCTCCAACAAGCAGCCCACTATCAGGACCTTTAAATAGCAGGTGCCCTGCTGCACTGTTTAGACAGAGCTAATATATCGTTGTATATCAAGAAGTTGAATGATAATTAAACCTTAAGGCCGAGCCGCTAAAGAGAATAATTACAAGTAGAAATAGTCAATCGAGGGATTTTCCCAAAAGACTGGTACATCTAGGTTGTGAACTAGAAATATGAGGTCGACACTTTTGATAGACCTGATTCCTTTCAAGTTGGGAGAAGTTGATATTATAATAAGGATGGGTTGGTTGACACCCAATTGAGCCAATTGATTGCAAAGAAAAAGAGTAATAAATAAAGGATGGAGACAGATTCAGAGATTCTTGGGTATAGTTCAGACTAAGAAATTATTATGCCAGAGATATGAGGCTTAATTAGCTCTTATGGTTGACGCCAAGAAAAGAGACACCAAGTATAAAGGAAACTACAGTGGTTTTGGGAGATTGTACAAGGTTTTAATGAGCTACCAGATATCGATTTGGATGACATGAGAATGAATACTGAGTATTCAGGGTATAGTGGGAATGAAAGGGTTAGTGACTCAGTTACAAGAGTTGTTGTATAAGGATATGATAAGACCCAGTGTACCACCGTGGAGAGCCCGGTGTTGTTGTAAGAGAGAAAGATTTTAGCACAAGATTATGCATCGAACCTCGAGAGTTGAATGAGTTCGACATGGAGAATAGGTACCCTTGTAAATGATTGTTTGACTAGCTGAAAGACGCTGTGTATTTCCAAATTTATTTAAGAACTGGGTATCACCAGTTGGAAGTTAAATCCGAGGATATACCCAAGACTGCGATTCGTACTGGGAAGAGACACTTCGAGTTTTCAGCGAAGTTATTTTGGGTTGACTAATGCACCCACAAATTTTATGGAATGTGATGAATTGGCTTTGAGTTATCCATGATAGTAGATAACATGAGATGGAGAAATGGCTAGAATTGACCTAGGATTATGATTGTAAGATACACTACCATCCGGGGAAGGCCAATGTGGTGGCCGATACCCTTGATTAAAATGAGACAGAGATGGATTCCGAATAATCAGGAATTAAAGGATGAGATTTTACATAAAACCCAAGTTAGTCCAACGAACTAGAAAGACAAAAGATTTAACCAACAAGCGGCTAATAACAGCCAAGGCAGACAGAGAAAGTATGCGGACTAAGCCCGCGAGTATAGAGATAGTACTGCTATTGATAAGCTAAATGGCATGTTGATGAAGGACAAGCAAGGTTATGTTGGTGTATTTTTGGTACAGAAAAGATGGAGAATATGAGGTTAGAGATTCGTGATGCTAAAAGGTATCTCCATGGAAAGACTTAATGAGATTTGGAAAGAAAGGGAAGTTGAGCCCGAGATTCATTGGGCCATCTGAGATTTTAAAACGCGTCAGGAAGGTGGCCTACGAGCCAGCCTTGCCCCCCAAACTTGTAGAATGGTCATAACGAGGTTCATGTGTCAATGCTACGTCAGTATACTATAGATGCCCGACATATGTAGAGTACGAGCAGGTAGATATACAACCTGGTCTGACTTACAAAGAACAACCTGTGGAAATCACGGATAGAAAAGAGCAAGTGCTAAGTGACGAGGTTGCCAAGCTAGTGAGAGGTTTGTGGAAAATCAAGAAGTGGAAGAATCCACTTGGGAGTTAGAAAGTGCAATGGAAGAGAAGTACCCCAGTTACTCCTAAGTTGATTCCGGGACGGAATCCTTTTAAGGAGGGGAGACTGTAATAACCCGGATTTTTGGTAAAATTTAAAACTTTTCTTATTATGATTAAGTGCATCAGTGAATAGTGAATTTGGTGGATGAATAGTGATTTTGAGGGTTAAGAAAATTTTTCATGCCACCTATGTACGAGACGTAGTATGGATATTCCAAAGTCATATTAGTGATCTATGGAGTAAATAAGTGAATGCAAAGACGATCGGAATTCAGAAATTTCGATTTTTATTTTGGTGTAATATTCGATCGGGCAGTGAATTATATATTATTATATTCAAGAAATGAGATATTAAAATTGAGGATTTAATATTTTGGAATTTTATTATTTTATTAAAGTCAATTTAAGGATTCGATTGTTGAAGTGAATAGTGAATAGTTACTATTCACTGCGAGAACCGCGGAGAGTTTTATTCGCCCTTTGGAAAATATTTCGAATCGTTTCAAGAGGAACAAGACAACATTTACAGGATTAAATCTAGACATGAAAGTAACATGTAACAAGATAAATACAAGGAATGCAACAATTGGATCATCCGTGTGAAAGGAAACGAACCAGTAAAGCAAAGCAGTCAAGCCACTTGCCCACCACTCTTGCATGTGTGACAAGTGTCAAGAGGACAATACACCAAGCCATGACTCACCACTTTTGACATAAAAATCAGCATTTCTAATTGACCAACCAAGACAAAAGAAAAACAAAAACATTTTCATTTTCTCCTTTTTCGGCCAAAAACAGACTGCCGGATTGTAAAATCCATATCTCCTTCATTTCATGGTGGCAATTGGCGATCTATAGCTTGTTGGAAAGGTCTTGAGATAACCTACATTTCCTATTTCACGAGTTTCTTCCATTTGAGCAAGGTAAGGCCTTCGTTGTTCCAGTTCTTTAAACCGGTGTATAGTAACTCCGAGAATTCATAACTTGTTCTTGATTTTCTTTTGCAAGTTTAAGGATGATAACCATGGATGAAGACTCTTTTGAGGCTTACAAGCTCTTGTGGTGTGTTTAAGGATTCAAGGAAGGTATAATGACCTCTGCCCCCTTTTGTTTATATGAGTTTGAAGTGGTTTTGATGTTTATGATCATGATTAAGTAATTATATGAATTGTTGGTTGAGTTTGGGGGATGGGTTATGAATTTGGTTTGATTATTCATGGAGGATTTGACTGAGTGGAGGGTGTATAAGGTGGATGGTGAGTTTGGGATTAATTGGTATTGATTTGGTTGTGTTTTGGAAATGGAAAACGTTACGATTATAGCCGTCGTAATGCCCATTTGATTTAAGGTTGTTTTGAGCAAGAATTACGAACTGTTCTTGGAATATTTTTGAACAGAACTGACCAGGAGCCTGTAGGTCTTGTTTTAAGGTTTGTTTTGGTATAAAGATCATGCCTATACGATTTACGGTTTAGGAGAAAAGTGAGTTTTAGTAAACGTCGTTCGGAGGAACCACCCTTCTCTGGTCAGCCACTTTGAGGCTATATTTGGACCACTTAGAAGCCATAGTAAAATCTGAAACTTTGAGGAATAATACTAGAGACAGTTGGGAAGGCTCACGAAAAAGATTCGTATTAAAAAGATTATTTTTCGATTTTATAAAAATGTTTTAGTCAAGGTCGCGCAAGTGAAAACCACTGAAAACGAGACTTAGAAACCAAGGTTCCAAATGGTTAAGTATAACTTGGATTTGAGGATGGATTTCGAACCAAACTTATGATATAAGTATTTGACGAATAACATGGACTTAGTGTGACGCTAGAGCGAGCAAGAAATGCCTTGGTTGTATTTCGCTTACGTGTTTAAGCATTGAGTTATAAGTGGTTTATCGAGGGGATTAACCGTGTGTTTTCGTTTGACTTTGTCTAGATTGTCCGGCATCGTCGCGAACCCCTATCACTTCTCGAGCATCAGGCAAGTTTTCTAAACTTGTACTTTTAAAGTATTAATTATAATACTGCTTTTTCCATGTATAAAGTTGTACAGTTTTGCGACACATCTTATTTCCTGTTGAAATAAAAATTTGACCTTTTGATTATATATGATCTTCTGAGTTAAGTATATATAACCGGTATACCTTGTAGCTCTAGAGATAAGAGCATACTTCTTGTTTTCGACTCTAGACCGGGAGTCGATATTTTGTTATATAGATAGTCGTGGAAACCCGGAGGGATTCTAGCGGCAGAGTACTATTCATTTTGAGGAATATTATTATTAACCATTATTTATGTTCCGGAAAGTATTTATTACTTGGAAATGATTTGGTTATGGGCTTCTAAGCTAGATATGGGATATTAGTTAGAAGCCAGGTTGTATAAAGGCCCTAGGTTAAGGGCGTAAGATATTTCTTTAGATCAGAAATAATTATATTTTCTGTATATATATTAAAGGTTATTTTCCGATAAAGATATCGGGTACTGTTATTCGAGGATTTACTATTTATATTATTTATGAATATTCATTTGAGGATTATTGACTTAAAGTACATTATTTATGAATATTCATTTGAGGATTATTGACTTAAAGTATATTATTTATGAATATTCATTTGAGGATTATTGACTTGAAGTATATTATTGTGAATATCCATTTAAGGATCATTTACTTAATTAATATTATTTTATTATTCATTCGAAGTTTATTTATTTAATTATTTATTATTCATTCAAGGTTTAATTATTGAATATTTATTTATTCAGAGAGGATTATGTTTGAATAATCATTTATTTGAGGAAATTTCTTCAATACATATTTCCTTATTAATTATTAAATATCTTTTAGTGATTTAAAAATCATATTATTTGTTTAAAAGCATTAGAGGTCTTTGAGAATTATATTTTTTTATATTCTTGACCTTTAATAATATTTCCGAGAATTATAAGGATTCCCCAATATTATTCCCGATCATTATCACCTCACTTGAGCCATCTAAATGCTTTCGTACATATTGAGAATTTAAAATCCAGAGTTGGGAGAAAATCTTGTTTCCTTCCTTTGTTTATATAAGAGATATTATTTTGGGATTATAGCCCTACTACTAAGGGTTCCCCTTTCACAAAAAGAGTAAAAGATTCAATCTCGATTTCATGAAGACTATTTGTCGCTCAACCTGAGTTTCCGGCTATAGGCCAGTATGTACTTATGGGTTAGCTTCCCATTGTTCGGGAGTAACCAGGGATTGTGAAAGTCCGGCTAAAAGCCAATATGGGTTAATGGGTTAACTCCCGATTGATTCTGGGAGTAACCAAAGGATCCCAGTGCGATCTTTGAACGGGCATTTGCCCGGGGAACTAGAATTTGGCCCAACTTGCGCCAGAATGATTGCGGATGGAGCTTTCATTCAGGATGATTGCGGATGGAGCTTTCATCCAAGGTAATTGCGGATGGAGCTTTTACCTGAGGGTAATTACGGATGGAGTTTTTATCCTTCTACTAGTAGAGAAGACCCGCGGTGGACCTGGAAGCGGCGACTGATCATCGTCGATCCACGTCTGGAATTATTGAAATCTCAATACAGAGTTCAAATGAAATTTCTCCTACATACGGAGTTCAGTGTTCCCATCTGACAGTATCTTGAACTGCTGAGTGTTATAGTATCCGCAACTGCTGAGTGCTACGTCACTGGAGCAGGGTGTCAGCATCCAAATTTCTATCATATCCCGATTAGGGAAAATATTCGAGTTTTCAGTAAAGGATACTTATCTTGATAAATTGCTACGACAAGTACGAATTTCACTTATCTTTCATATAAAGACGATAATTGATATTTGAAGTACTGTTGTGGTATATATTCCGATAAGGAAATAATTTCAGTATGGAGATATTATGACAATTATTGTCTTATACCCGCTTTATTTCTGGGTTGAATTAAAGGCAGAATTATGCCATACTTTCATTACCTTGCTGAGCTATCGCTCACTCTTGCTATTATTTTATATATATTATATAGCAGCGAAGCAGGATGCCTATGGGACGGCACATACCTCGCAAGGCGCTCCTATAAACAGTTTCTAGCAGTGATCCCGGGAGTAGTACGAACCGATCGAATCAGGCTACGGTTTTGGTATTCAACTTATGTATAGACATGAATGGTATTAGAGGATTGTGAGCATTAGAAGGCTAAGCTGGTAATGTACCAATACTTAGAAATTGTATCAGTAACAGATTCAAAAGACATTTGGGTATTGTAATAAAAGTTAGTTATTCCGCAGTTGTTGTATTGTGTCGTTTCTGAGACTCTAACCTGTGTGTGTGTGTGTGTGTGTGTGTGTGAGACATATGTTGTGGGGTCATGAGCAGGTAAATTATGAATGGTGTGAGTATTACAGGTAAGGCAAGGAGTACATGGATTGTGACAACCCTAAATCCCTGACCCCGGATTTGGGGCTGTTACAGGACAGGATCCCCAATCAAGGTTGAGAGGGTAAAGACTTCATGTGAGCCTAAGAGTGTCAACTCTAAAGCCACAAACATAGTGAAGACTCATACTGTGAAGAATTCTGTTTATGATAGAAGAATCAATAACAAACCTGTTTCTAAATTAACTGGACCCTACCAAGTGTGGGTACCAAAAACAACTTAGTCATTTTGTGAATGCAGGGCAACAGGAATAAAAGAGTCATATGGATCTTGGACAGTGGATGTTCAAGTCACATGACTGGTGATATAGCCCTGCTATCACACTTTGAGGAGAAGGCTGGCCCATCAGTAACCTTTTGAAATGACAACATTGGTTATATAATGGGATATGACAGTGTTAAATCTGGAAATGCCATTATTGAAGATATAGCATTTGTTGAAGGACTAAAGCACAACCTTTTGAGCATTGGACAATTCACTAACAGGGGATTCAAAGTGGAATTTGATGAAGATCAATGTCTAATCTCAAAAAGGGGAAGTGGTGAAGTTGTTTTGACCGGTGTGAAGAAAGGAAGCTTGTTTGTAGCAAATCTTAAGGCTGCAGACAAGGGAGAAATTTGTTGTTTCTACACTAAAGCCACCAATGAAGAATTTTGGTTGTGGCACAAGAAACTGTCTCACTTGAATGTTAAGGCAATGAACTCTTTGGCTAAGATAGAACTCATCAGAGACATGCCTGCTTTGGAGTTTGTTCAAGATGGAGCATGTGAAGCATGTCAAAGAGGAAAGATAAAGAGATCAAGTCACAAGAACAAATTGCTCAATTCAAACTCAAAGCCTCTGCAGCTAATTCACATGGATCTATTTGGCCCTGTGAATGTAATGTCTCTTTCCAAGAAGAAATATGCTCTAGTCATGGTTGATGATTATTCAAGATATACTTGGGTGGAATTCCTGTTTTCCAAGGATGAAGCACCTCAAGTAATTATAGAGCATATCAAGAGAGTTGATAGAGAAGCACAAAGCACTGGTTCCTCTGTAGTTGCTTTGAGAAGTGATAATGGAACTGAATTCAGAAAGTCAACCCTGTATGAGTTCTACAAAGATAAAGGAATTTCTCAACAGTTTTTAGCTCCTAGAACCCCTCAACAAAATGGAGTAGTTGAGAGAAGGAATAGAACTCTCATTGAAGCTGCAAGGACAATGCTGTTGGATGCAAAGCTACCTACTAGCTTTTGGGCTGATGTTGTTAACACAACATGCTATCTGGAAAATAGAACATTGATTAATAAGAAGTCTGGAAAAACTTCTTACTCATTGATGACTGGAAAAAGAGCATCCTTCAAGCATCTTCATGTTTTTGGAAGCAAGTGATTTGTGATGAAATATACTTCTGAGCATGTTGGAAAATTTGATGCTAAGGCATTTGAAGGTATCTTCATTGGATACTCTCTGGAAAGGACAACATACAGAGTGTTTGTACTTGAGCAACACAAAGTAATGGAAAACATGGATGTTACCTTTGATGACAAGAAATTTCCTGGACTTGCAACAAGTGAAAAAGACAGCGTGCCATTAAGATTTGAAAATCAAGGATATCTTGAGGATTCTGAAAGTGAGGATGAACCACCTGTTCTCTGATGCAATTGTTAATCAAAATGACCCTGAGGCAAGTCAAGAAGATGAACAGGGTCACACAAGGAAATGGGACAGAGCCCACACTAGGGATCAAATCATTGGTGATCCTAGTGAGGGAGTTAGAACAAAGAGAGCAACAATGAACACATGTCTGTATAGCTGCTTTCTGTCAAAAGAAGAACCAAAAGTAATTGAAGAAGCTTTGAAGAATTCTGACTGGATTGTTGTTATGCAAGAAGAGTTGAATCAATTTGAGAAAAACAAAGTTTGGGAATTAGTACCACCTCCTGAAGGTAAGAATGTCATTGACACCAAATGGGTGTTCAGGAACAAAATGGATGAAGAAAGTGTGGTTATAAGAAACAAAGCAAGGTTGGTTGCCAAAGGATACTGTCAACAAGAAGGCATTGACTATGATGAGACATTTGCACCTGTAGCTAGACTGGAGGCCATCAGGATTTTCTTGGCCTTTGCAGCCCACTCAGATTTCAAGGTGTATCAAATGGATGTGAAAAGTGCTTTTCTCAATGGTGATCTTGCTGAAGAAGTTTATGTGTCCCAACCTCCTGGCTTTGAGAATGAAGACTTCCCAGGCTTTGTGTATAGATTGTTCAAGGCACTCTATGGACTCAAACAGGCACCAAGAGCCTGGTATGAAACTCTATCTCAATTTCTTCTTGAGCATCAATTTACCAGAGGTACAATTGATAAAACTCTATTCTTCAAGAAGCATGGAAATGATATCATTCTAGTTCAAATCTATGTGGATGATATCATCTTTGGCTCTTCAAATGAAAAACTCTGTCAAAGGTTCTCTAAGTTGATGCAAAGCAAATATGAGATGAGTATGATGGGAGAGTTAACCTTCTTCCTAGGCCTGCAAGTACATCAAAGAGAGGATGACATCTTCATAAATCAATCTAAGTATGTCAAAGATCTTTTAAAGAAGTATGGTTTAGAAGATTCATCCTCTGCAAAAACTCCAATGTCTACTGCAATCAAGCTTGATGAAGATAAGAAAGGCAAGAGAGTTGACATCAAGGTCTATAGAGGGATGGTTGGATCATTACTCTATCTCACAGCTAGAAGGCCTGACATCATGTTTGCCACATGTCTTTGTGCAAGGTTTCAATCTGATCCAAAGGAATCTCACATGATGGCTATCAAAAGAATCTTCAAGTATCTGAAAGGGACTCCTAATCTTGGCTTATGGTATCCAAAAGGCACTGGGTTCAACTTGGTCGGTTACACAGATTCTGATTATGCTGGATGCAGAATTGACAGGAAGAGCACTTCTGGAAGCTACCAATTCTTATGTCAAAGGTTAGTGTCCTGGTTCAGTAAGAAACAACAATCCACAACAACATCTACAGCTGAGGCTGATTATATTGTTGCTGGAAGCTGCTGTGCTCAATTGCTTTGGATTAGAAATCAACTCATGGATTATGGACTAGTGTTGGAACACATTCCCCTGATGTGTGATAATACTAGTGCAATATCCATAGTTTCCAATCATTCTACTACAAAGCACATTGAGATAAGGTACCATTTCATTAGGGAACATGCTGCAAATGGTACTATAGCAGTCTCTTATGTTCCAACTGAGAAACAATTAGTTGAAATATTTACTAAACCTCTAAATGAAGCTGTCTTCAACAGACTTGTGAGTGAAATTGGAATGCTCAATCCTTCATTTAGTTGTTCTAAGTAAGTATGCTAGTTAATAGTTGCAGCAGTAAATTTTCACTGTATTTAAATGCTCTATTCATATGGAGTGAAAATTAGCTGAGATATGATGTATAAATATTTCAGTATTTTACTGCATATTTTTCAAATCATACTTTTCTGTGAAGTTATGAGATCTTAAGACATCTCTACATAGGTGCTTTTGAGAGTTCTCGACTTAGTTCAAATAAAACAGACTTACATCGCAAACTGTTAAAATTGTGAGACTTCGCGATATAGTTCATTTCTTGAGTTTGCGATATAGTTCATTTTCTGACTTCGCGACCTAGAATAACTATATCGACAAGTCCCCATATTTAGCAGAATTTTGATTTAAATTAATTTTACTTCAAAATTTTGATATAAGTCTGACAAATTGCTTGGAATTCCAAAAAGAGAGTTTTAGACAAGGTATTTATACTATATCGCAAAGTCTCCCCATACTTTCTACCTTTAAGACTTTGCGACATAGTTCATTTCTGGTCTCTGCGATATACTTTGCAAGACTTCGTGATATAGGCTATTTTGAGACTTCACAACATCAAAATATCCTATACAAATTCATAACTCCATATCGCAGTGTCTCTATCATATAAATACTTTTTGCTAACCGTTCACAACTTTTCATCTTGTCTATTACTATCAATTCTCAAACCTAAATTCCAATTCTCTTCTCTCTTCTTCACTCTCAATTTCAAATGGCACCCAAATCTCAAACAGCTTCTTCTTCAAACCCTTTAATCATACCCAAAGAGACCAACCTTCTCACTATCCCATCTGAAGCTGAAGCAAACCCCAGGTACAAGTGTTTTGTACGGTTCTTGAACACATCCTACCTTCGCCAAGCCTTGACTATGAACCCCACTCTGTATGTTGATGTACTGGAAGGATTCTGGAGAACAACTATGGTATCTACAATGGCAAGGGAGGATGGGACTTCATTTCAGGAGGTTACTTGCACGTTTGGAGGGAAGCATTTGCAGTTTGGGGAAAAGGAGATTAATGAAGCTTTGGGGTTCAAAACTGAGGGTCATGATGAAGAAGCCACTGATAAGCAAATGGTGGACTTCATGACCCTGATTCAGTATGCAGATGAAATTGACATGGCTAAGCTCAACAAGAAGCATGTCAGAAGGGAGTGGTCATTTCTGTTTGACGCACTCTAGAAGGTGTTCCTGTGCAGGAAGACAGGATGGGACCACATCAGTCACATTGCAGTGAAGCTAGCCTACTCCTTAGCTCATAATCAGGAGATCAATGTAGGAGCCATCATTCTCAAGGAATTGGCTCAGAGGCTAGGAAGGACAGTTCGTGGACGAGGTAATGAGATCTTTTACCCTCGTTTTATTCAATGCATTTTAAATTATCTTGATAATACTGTGCATGAATTAGATGGTATAGATCCAACAAAGTTGGCTTATTCCAAGTCCATGTCCAAAGTTCTATTTGGTTCATTGGATACTAGGAATCAAGTGGATGTAATTTTGAGTGTGACTCAGCATATGCAAGACACATTCGCATCCTATCCACTTGATAAGCCCATATATCACGAACTTTCCTGGAAAGGGAAGGCTAAGATTGAAGGAGCTTCAAAGTCTAACCCCAGCCTTCCTATCCCATCCAGTGACCCCCTGCAAATAGTACCTTAGTGATTAGGGAGCCAAGTGCACCAATCTCTCAAAAGATTGGTGATACTAAAAAGAAGACAAAGAAGAGAACCTTAGTTATCATTAATGAGTCTGTAGAATTAGGAAATGAGGAACCTGAGTCACAGCTCATCAGACCAAAGAAGAAATCAAAATATATAGCTACCACTGAATCCTCCCAACAGGATTCAGATGTGATAAAAGGGGTAAACCTATTACTGTCAATGTCCTCTCAACAGACCATTGGTATTGAAAAGAGTAGTCTCCCCACTACAACTTGTACAGAGTCTGCACAGGGTCAATAACTCACTCTTGACTCAGGTGGGAATAAGGTTGTTGTAACACTGAGTGGAGAGCACATCACTCTTGAAACTCCTCCTATTTCTCAGGGGGAGTTGCCAAAATCTGATCTAGACTCCTCTTTTCTTACAGAATCTCAAATCTATAAAATTTCTTCTACACAGGAAAGTCATTCACATGACAATTCTGCTCTTGATCAGTCACAACATCCTTCTGTGACTGCCTTTCAAGTGACATGGTGCTTGACACTATGCTCACCACCCAGGACCCACAATTAGTTGGTCAGGAAATGCATGCTGGGGCATATTCTAATGACACCAACACAAACATGGAGGCTTCACCAGTTCTCACTGGAGACTCCATGCCTAACTCTCCAATCCTTAGGGATTTGGACTTGCCTTCACAGGCATATGGAGATGATGCTGTAATTCATCCCATTTCAATGGAGACAACATCATACTCCACAGCTATTCCAAGGCTGGAGGACACTCTAAATACATTCATACATGTTGCAGAACCCTCATCTATGACAGGAGTGCCTAGCACTAGCTCTAACTTGGCTCAGGCCACTATGTCACAATCGCTGGAGTCTGTGCAACAAGACAGGCCTTCAGGATCATCATCTGTGCCCACACAATTGACGGATGAAGTGTTGTCAGTTTTAAAACCTTAACGCAAGAGCACGTATCGCAACAAGTAGTAAATAAGTTCGTTCCCACGAGGACTACAAATAAGCTGTTACATACCACTTACTATCTTTCTTTCAATTCAAGTCTGATAAAAATCAAGTAAAGTTTTTATTTAATTACCACTAACAATTAAGCTAACACAATATCGAATGATAAATTCCATGAGAATGAAAACTAGGCCTTAACTTCATCTAATGTCCTTTAACAAGCTTCTTCTTTAACCTCTATTCTCGTGGTCTAATTTCTAGTCTAAGGCTATCAAGTACGCACAAGGACCTTCCGAATCTCAAGTGACTCTAATTTATGAATCAACCCCCATATTCCTATGTAGAATTTAAATCCATAAACAACATTAAGTTTCACCTTAATTGGACTACCTAGGGTGTTTAGGTATATTCCTATCCTAACCACAAATTAATATAAATATTAATCCTAGGTTATATTGATTGGGTCTTAACTTAGGGTTTTTTTTTCCAAGTCCACCTAAATTACTAATTCAATCTCAAGGGTGATCAATCTTTGAGAAGCATTACACGCAAACCAATACAAACAATCAATATGACCACAAAAACAAAGAATTAAAGAATACAACTTATGTATTAACAAAAGAATCCATTAAAGGCCTAGAGAGAAAATTAGTTCATCATCTCAAAAGAAACCAATACACAAGAGTATGTAAACATGATGGAATATAAGGAGGAAAGATGAAATCTGTAATCGCAGCAATCTCCAAAGTTTTTTCCCTCTTGAGCGCAGCCTCTCTTTTTCTTTTCTCTCAGATGTATGTAATACCTAATTATATCTGATGTATGTATATGTATCTAATAAAATTATTTTAATACTTTGAGGAAAATACAATATGTTTCCTAAACTGATTCTGCTTTTCCAAGGAAATTCGTAACTGACTGTTCCTCAGTAATTCTGGCCCGTTCCAGTTGTAATTTGATATCTGGACCACTTAAGAATTAAAGAGAATTCTGTTATCTTCGCGTGGGATGTTAAATCGTCCAATTCTGACTTCTGAAACTCTAGATATGGCCCAAACAGTGATGTACTTGCGTGCATCCCAACAAATCCGAATTTCCTTCTAATAAATATCCAAATTAAGCTCTTTATTCTCCAATCCTTCCAAGTTTAGGATTCCTTACTTCCTACAATAAAACATCAGAATTTATGTAATAAAAGTCCAATTAAATGCAAAATATAATAAATATGAGGAATAAAATCATATAAAATATATATAAATATATACTCTATCAAATATCCCCACACTTAGTAATTTGCACGTCCTCGGGCAAAGAAAGAAAACAAAATCTACATCCTAACTTATTAACACCACTTTCGTAGATGACACGATTGCATTGAGCATATGCAACAAGCCTTTAAACCCCTAGGCAGCCCTAGTAGGACGAGTTTTGTCTCGTGGGGGTTTATAGAAGATAATCCACAAAATCAAATATTTTCAATCACCAAGTCTCTCAAGCATGCAACATATCATAGTACTCCACACATTGTAAACCTCAATCACATAACAACCTGAAAGTGCCTGAAAGTACAAGTACTCTCACTTTACGCATCATTAACACAAGATAATCCAAGTATGCACACAATGTCTTGATAGACAAAAATATCATGAAATTGAAATCAAAGTCGCATTCAATAAGTAAGCATGCCATGGATAAATATCTCACATTGCTCTCAATTCACACAAATGTATAGGTATAAGTGTATCGCTCTAGTTCAATCAATGTACTCATGTGCTACCATATGCTTGGTTGTCCACCAAATCTCCACTACCTCGTATACATGCATACATGGATCAAAAGGTCTTTGTTAAAGGTTGTAATTGGGTTTAGGCACAGGTAGGATATGAAAGAATTAGGCTAACAAGTGGCTAAAATTGATAAACCAGTAGAGCATAATGTTCACTTTTACTTAAAACACACAACATGGAAAGTAAATCATGTAAAAACTGGCCAGGCTTTCACAAGAATTAAACACTAAGCACATATTACCATGCACTTCCCCTCTTTCACATTGTAACAAACCAATGAACACAAACTCTACTTCTTCTTGATCACAATTGTTTTTTCAAAGTCAAGTCATTCTCCAGTAACCAAGAGCAGTGAAAAGTCACCAAGAAAATAAGAAGTATTTTTCTCCTTAATTTCTAGCCCATGCACTTAATACCAGCACATGTTCATGGATCGTCCCTTTCATATGACATTGCACTTGCCACCCATTGATCTCAAAGGAGTACTTGATAACATTCAAACTCTTTTTTTTTTCAAACAACTTTCCCACCAAAATGTAACCCTTTAACAAAAGAAATCCACACACTTAATATTCACCAACCCTGAAGTTGAATCAATATGCTCTACCAGTAAATCAAGACATGAACGAATAAGTAGGCTCAAGAATTTTAGATTGGTGATATACGAAAGAAACAAATATAAGCTCAAGGGGGTTCACTAAGGATATTTTTCATGGTTACTGTTCAGGTAAATGAAGTCAATCTTAGTGTCTTTATCATTTTCATGCATACACATATCATGTAGTCTCAACACGGTTTAAAACAAGTTCTAGAGCAACATGAATCATGATGAACAACACACAAGAAAAGAATGGATTGATATAAAATGTATCAATCATAAATTAGGCTCAAATTCTCACAAGGTGAAAGCATGCATTACTCACTAAAATTAACTAAGAAGCATCTCAAGTTTTCAAATTTTCACAATGGGTACTTATCCATGCTAACATGCTTTTGAGACAAGGTAATTATATACAAAAAGTTTTTGATTTTTCAATTTTTTTGGATTTTATGATATATAATTGTTTTGGATTTTTTAAAATATATTATTATCAAGAACCCATCCCCACACTTAAGTGGTTCATTGTCCTCAATGAATAATAATAATAATAATAATAATAATAATAATAATAATAATAATAATAATAATAATAATAAAATCCTAAATAAAATACAAAAAAATAACAATAAAAAAAATATACAAAGAAGGGTTAAAAATACTCCCTTAATTGCCTCGCATGAAGTGTCCATGGAATTGTTCTAAAGCTTCCTCCCATTATGCTGAAAATTCAAGACATCCATTTGTTTGTAAGAAAACAAAGCGTTTAGAAACACAACAATTGAGGTGGTGGAGTGGTTGGATGGTTGCCTTGAGATCACTTGTTGTGCGAGGTCAGGGGTTCAAAACCCTCCAGCAGCAAAATTTCCCAAATATTTTTGGTAAATTCCACGCCCCGCGGGTTGACTAGAATTCAGAGACTCAACTGATTTGTGAATAGAAACAGATAGATGTGCACTGCAGGTAGCAAACTTGCACCAACGCGTGTTAACAGCAAAAGCAACAAAAATTATTGCACCGTCCGTGGGTAGAAGTATTGTAGCAACAAACATCAAATTCAACTCAAATTTTTCTCCTCCAAAATTTCAGATTTTTTTTTCAAATATTGACCTGCAAAATCTTTTATGTTCCCGAAACACTTCACACAAAATTATCAAGGCACCTTATGAGAGTAAAAAATAATAAAAATAAAAAGATAAAAATGATAAAAAAATATGTTAAACTTACAAAAATCATGGGTTGCCTCCCAAGAAGCGCCGTCGTTAACGTCATTTAGCCGGACGTTTCTGAATCATCTCATGGCGGCTTCAAGAGAATAATAGGATTGCCCTTATCAGAAGGACCAGTCACAAAATGTTTAGCTACCACCTTGGTTACTTCCAACATATTTTTCTTGTCCATCTTCACACGGATTCTTCCATCCATCGGATTTTTATTTTTCTTTCTCTTTCTAACACCTCTAAGGTGTTTATCCCCCTCTGTTGCCCAGTAATAATCTATTGTAGAAGGGGGGTTGAATACAATAGTATAAGATAATCGACTTCTTAATGTATATATCACAAATATGAAAGAAAGATAACAGCTTTATTAAATCTGATATAAAACTGTTACAAACTCTCTCAAGAAATTCTGATGTTCTTGAGAGCTGCTAGCTTACAAAAACTCTCTCAAGAAATTCTATGTTCTTGAGAGCTTCTATCTTGATTCACAAATATTCGATTATGTTCACGTACATAAATCGAAACCAAAAATGTGTTTATATACTACACAGCTTCTCTATCAATGATAAGTCCTAATCAATTACAAAGATTGAAACCTATCCATAATTGATAGCTACATTCTACAAACCAGGAACCGACAGAATAAACTTCCATGTTTAACTAGACTCCAAATATAACTTGAAGTAGGAATCCTGATCAACTTCCAGTCCTGATGATCAATTCTGATCCCAGTCCTGATATGTATCTTGATCCTGACAACCATGCAATCCTGATGATGTCAGCAATCCTGATCAGTTGAGTCTAGCTCCTGACGATCATTGAATTCTGATCTAACAATCTCCCCCAATCTCATACTTTGTGAAATAAAGTATAGATTCCTAAGATTCAATGATGTCAAAAACATATATACAAAATGTACAGTATCTGCAGTAACAACTTATTTGTTTAAATTCTTTGATAGAACAGATTCATCTTCAAGAAGTTGGATAACAAATTTTCTTCTTTTTCTTCAAGAATTTGAATCAGTCTTTCCTTAAGATTTCTGAGTTCTTCATCTTCCTCATTAATCTGGTAGATAGCTGCTCTGAGATTCAATATGAAGCTTTTCTGAAGACTATGCTCTTCAAGCAAAAGATAAGCAATTTCCTTCCCATCAGGATTGAGAGTAAGTTGAGTCATGCCAAAAGTTACTTCTTTAACAGCAGTACCCCTTTGCATTTCCACATCCTGACCTCTTTGATTTAAGTACATGGGAGTATAATTACCATTGAAATTACTGTTTCCATCCAGTCTTCTTCTTATTGTTGACAAAATCATGTCACTCCATTCCTTGCACATTTGATTCTTTGATCTCAAAAGATAATGAACATATTTCAGTTCCTGTGTAGTTTTCATCAACAGATCTTGAATAGATAAAATCTTCACACTACCATCTTTCATGAAGTACAGAAGCTTTTCTTTCTTGTCAAAACCATCATGACAATCTATAACTATATCAACAGCTAGTAAATTGTTCAGGTTTTCAGAAGTTAAAGTACCTCCAATTTCAGTTAAGGAGTAAGGATCAACATATGACATATTTAGATATTCAGCATCCCTGTGTCCAATACCTCCTCTTGAATTACTTGGCAATTGCTTCAGAGTTGAAAATATCTTTAACCAGAGTGCTTTTGATCTAACCATCTCAGATAAATCAACAACACTTGAAGTGCTTGTAATAATTCCTCCAGACTGAAAATTGATAAGTGTATCACACCTCAGTGTACTAATATGTTTCCACTTCTTATCATTTTCCTTTTCAAAGGCATAGCTTCTTTCCAGTGAAGATTCTTGTCTGCTTGGGTTCCTCCACACTCTTCTGTTTGAGAGTTTAAGCCTTTGTACATAGAGATTGAAATCTCTATTTGTTGATCTTGTAATTTCACTTCTTCTGGCTTTTTCTTCTTCATCTACTTCCTTGTTGTGAAAATCAACCACAGTAGATAAAATTATCAAATCAATCTCTTGCATAATTTCAGAATCATCAGGATCTTGAATATTATCAGGAACAACATCAGGATTAGATTCTTCAATTTGATTTGTATTGCAGAGAGTTGATTTTCTTGATTTTCTTGATTTTCTTCTCAATTCAGGTTCTTCTTCAATATTTCCATCATCACCAAAAGTAGATCTGTCAGGAACTACTAGAGTTTGAATAGGTTCAGGAATTTCTTCAATTCTTAACCCTCTAGACCTTGTCTGTCTAGTTACTGTTTGAGTTGAAGAACCTCTTATACTTCTTCTAGCTCCTCTCCTACCTCTGCTTCCTCTATCTCTAGCAGAAATAGGGTTATTAAAGCTTTCCATCATTTCTCTCTGTTGTCTTAAGAATTCTTCATGTGAGAGATCATGATATTCTTCACTTGCTGTAGAGAGTGCTTTTCTTGAAAATAATTGTTGAACTCTTTTATCAGTGTGATATAGAGTAACAATTCTGCCATCTTTTGTAGAAAACTTCTGGAATAAATTTGATGCATCTTCAGGATTATCAATAAAAATATCTTCATCACCTTCAGGAATTGTAGCAAGAGTATGTCCATGACCAGGTGTCAGGATTTGTTCTTCCGTCAGGATCTGAGATTGCACCAACGTTCTTACTGTCTTAACTCCAGAATCAGAAACATAAGTTGACTGCGTTGTTTGACTTTGTGAAGTTTGAATTGTAGACTTCATAACAGCAACATCAGAGGTTTCTCCTTGTATCACTTTGTCCCAACCATCATCTCCAGTATCATCATCATTATTCCTTAATACTAGATCAGGTGTGCATTTTGTCTGACTAATCTTCTCCCCCTTTTTGACATCAGGATTTGACAATAAATTCAAAATTAAGGAAAGAGAGGCTTGAATGTCAGTTACCTTAGTATCCAGAGAATCAATCCTTCTGTTGATAGAGGTTTGTTCAGAAATAAAAGATTTCACTTGGGATTCTACTACCCTGTTAGATATAATTGCTGACGTTTGTTCATCAGTGTTTAAGTCCCAGGTACATATCAGAGTTTATATAGAAGCCAGTCAGAGTTTGATAAAGTCTGACTGGGTGAAGAGTTTATATGGAAGCCGGTCAGAGTTTGATAAAGTCTGACAGGGTGATAGTTGACTTAGCTGTCGGTGCAAAGATAAAGATTCTAGAAGCAATATATTCTGAAGATGGAAAGAAGCAGAATATATTGATACAGCTAAGGAGACTGGACAGAAGACTGAAGCAATCCTTAATTGATAATAATTGTATAGCTAATTTATAGGAGTATCAATTAGATAAGGATTGTATGTAGTTGTGTACTATATAAACACAGATAGGTTATCCCTAGAAGGGATGCGAACATTGAATATATTATTCTTGTAACCTAGTAGCTCTTTGTGATTCATTAACATCACTAAGAGAGAATTATTTAATATAATTCAGTTTGTTGATTTACAAACCTGTGTTCTTGATTGTTATTCTCATACATACTTGATTATATATTGTGTATTCGGCCTAACAATTGGTATCAGAGCCAAGGCTGTTTAATATATACAGTTTTACGATTCAAACATAGTAATAATCATGTCTGAAGAAAATCAAACTGCTCCCAAGGTTGAACAGGTGAAGCCTAATTCTGTGAGTCGATATGAAACAATCAGGGTTCCAATACTCAGGCCAGTAGAGTATCCAATTTGGAAGGTGAAGATGACCATGTTTCTGGAGGCTACAGATCCAGAATACCTTGACAGAATCTATGATGGTCCTCATATGCCGACTAAATTGTCCCCTGTTGTTGATGGTCAAGAACAAAAGACTGTTCCAAAGGAAAAGAAAGATATGACTCCTGAGGACATCTCATCAATTGCAAAAGATGCAAAGGTTAGACATCTTCTTCATAGTGCTTTAGATAATGTTATGTCTAACAGAGTAATTGGCTGCAAGACTACCAAAGAGATATGGGATGCTTTAGAAGTCAGATGCCAGGGAATAGGTGCTATTAAGAAGAACAGAAAGACAATACTCACACAGGAGTATGAGCACTTTGATTCAAGACCTAATGAAACCTTGACTGAGACTTATGACAAATTTTGCAAACTATTGAATGATCTGTCTCTGGTTGATAAAGAATATGAGCTTGAAGAGTCTAATCTCAAGTTTCTGTTATCTCTACCTGAAAAGTGGGATTTAAAGACAACCACAATAAGAGATAATTATGAGCTTGCTGATACAGATCTTGATGAAATCTATGGGTTGTTGAAAACTCATGAACTGGAGATAGAATAAAGGAATAGAAGATTGAGTAAAAAGACAAAATCTGTTGCTCTCAAAGTTGAGGAGAAGCCCATCAAGAAGGAATCATCAAGAAAGAAAGCCAAGGGAAAGGCTTTAGTCATTAAATCTGAAAGCGAGTCATCAAACTCTGATGATGACTCAAACTCTGATGAAGCTTCTGACTCTGAGGATGATGAAGAACAGATGATGCAAATGGCTGCTTTAATGGTGAAGACTTTCAAGAAGATGGGATTCAAGAACTTTAAGAAAGGAAAGAGATTCTCAAGGAAAGATTCAAACTCTGAAAGGAAAAGTTTTAGAAAGTCTGATAGAAGGGAGACCAAGTCTGGCAAGAAGGATAAATCTGAAATCCAGTGCTACAGGTGTAAGGAGATGGGTCACTATGCCCCAGAGTGCAAGAAAGGCAAATCTGAGAAAGCACTCATCTCTAAAGGCAAAGACTGGGCAGATACTTCAGACTCTGATGATGGAGAAAATTATGCTCTAATGGCAACTGTCAGAGATGAGACTGAATCATCTGAAAATAAGGTACCCCTAACTACTTATGCTTATGATACTGATAATATATCTGAGTTAAGAGTATATCTGAAAAGCGTACATGTTAGCTATAGGGATCAGACTTTAGAGAAAGAGAGAATTAAAGCTGAGAATCTTAGTCTTAAAGATAGAAACAAGTTTCTTGAAGGAGAACTTGAAAAGATGAAGCAGATTCAAAAAGAAAGAGATGATGCTGTTTATGTAGAACAGGAGTTGCTCAAAAGATATAAGCAATTAGAATCTGATCTAGAAAAAGAAAGAAAAATAATCAAGACTTGGACAGATTCTGGAAGAGACACTCATCAAGTGTTTCAGACAGATTCTGTAGGTTTAGGCTATTGTGAAAATGATGAACTTAGGTTTAAAGACAAGGTTAAGGTTAAACCACAACTTAAACCTGTGATATTTGTTCCAGAAGCCAATAAGTTAAAATCTGTTGTAATAAGAGAAGCTGATATGGAATCAGATGAAGCCTGTGAAAGACAGGAAAATATTATAACAGAAAAACTTATGGAAAGAGAAGCTGTTAGAAAGCCAGTAAAAACTTGTGAAAAACAGGTTAATGTTGGTTTGATGACAGGAAAACAGTTCAATCATAGGCTGAAAGAGGTAAAATCTGCCATGAAACCAAAAGGGTCCAAGAAGAATAGGAATGGAAAGATAGGCATAAATAAAAGAAATAATCATTTGCCTACTGGTGCTGCTCCAAGGAAAACATGTTATAATTGTGGTAGTTCTAATCATCTTGCTAATTACTGCACAAAGAATAAAAATATCAATTCTTTACCTTCTACATCAGGAGTAAAGAATGATTATGTTAGGGTTAGACCACAGACTTTATGCACACACTGTGGGAGCACTTGGCATTCCATTTATACTTGCAAGAGTTATCATGCTATTTATCACAACTATTATGAGCTAAAACCCAATCTGAAGTGGGTTAGAGCAAACTCTGCAAGTGTAAAGTCTGACAATGTTAGTTTAAACTCTGTTGATAGTAATTCCGCTGCAAAAACTAACACTGTTAAGAAAGACAAAGGATCCAAGCAAGTCTGGGTCCTTAAAACTAACACTTAGTGTTTGTTTGTGATTGCAGGGTATAAAAGAGAGCACACTTATCTTGGACAGTGGATGCTCAGGACATATGACTGGAAATAAGGCCCTGCTATCAGACTTTGAGGAGAAGGCTGACCCAAAGGTTTCCTATGGAGATGGCAACATAGGACACACTCTGGGATATGGCAATATTAATCTTGGAAGTGTCATCATCACAAATGTAGCTCTAGTCTCAGGACTCAAGCATAATCTGCTATCCGTGAGTCAAATCTGTGATAGAGGAAACCATGTAGATTTTCATACTGAATACTGTGAAGTTATCAGTAAATCTACTGGAAAAGTTGTTCTAGTTGGACACAGGCACAACAACATTTATGAAGCAAGTTTGGTAACAAACTCTGATGGAAGAACAGTGTGTCTGACTGCAAGAATGTCGAATGAAGAGAGTTGGAACTGGCATAAGAAGCTCTCTCATCTCAATTTGAACAACATCAATGAGCTAATAAGAAAGGATCTTGTAAGGGGACTCCCAAAATCAATACTCAGCCTAGATGGCCTATGTGATTCTTGTCAAAAGGCCAAGCAAAGGAAGTCATCTTTCAAGAGCAAATCTGAATCTTCAGTAGTGGAACCTTATCATCTTCTACATGTTGATCTCTTTGGACCAGTGAATGTGATGTCAATGGGCAGAAAGAAATATGCTCTAGTAATTGTTGATGAATATACTAGATATACATGGGTATATTTCTTATCAAAGAAGGATGAAACTGCTCAAACTCTGTTGGATCATGTAAATCTACTGGACAAAGGATCACAGCACAAAGTCAAAATTATAAGGAGTGATAATGGAACTGAATTCAGAAACTCAATTATGGAAGCTTTCTACAAGGAAAGAGGAGTGAAACAAGAATTTTCTGCACCTAGAACTCCACAGCAAAATGGTGTAGTTGAAAGAAAGAACAGAACTTTAATTGAAGCAGCCAGAACTATGCTTGAAGAAGCAAAATTACCAACTTATTTCTGGGCAGAAGCTGTTCAAACTGCTTGTTTTACTCAAAATGCTACACTGATCAACAAGCATGGGAAAACACCATATGAGATGGTGAAAAATAAGAAGCCAAATTTGAAATATTTTCATATATTTGGATGCAAATGCTTTGTGTTGAAGACTCATCCTGAACAGTTGACCAAATTCGAGTTAAAAGCTGATGAAGGAATCTTTGTTGGCTATCCATTGTCAACAAAAGCATTCAGAGTCTACAATCTGAGAACTAAAGTGATCATGGAATCCATTCATGTGTCATTTGATGACAAGAAAATAACTGGACTTGATGACTTAGATGGATATGATCAACTGCGTTTTGAAAATGAAGGTTTATTCTCTGATGATGTAAACTCTGATGAAGCAGTACCGACAAACTCTGATGAAGCGGTTCTGACAAACTCTAACGAAGCATACTCTGAACCTCTACTGGTAAATACTGGAGAAACTGGAAATTCTCAAATTGAACAAAATAGAGAACCAGTTGAGGGGGAGCGTGAAGAAGCTCAACAAGACACAGCAAGTGAGTCAGTTGAGGAAACTGATTCAAACTCTGACAGTTCAAACTATGAGCCATCCAATTCAGGGGGAGCCTCAGATACTGCAGAAAGTCAACATATGAATCAGGAAAGCATGGATCAAAGGGGAGGATCCAATAATGATGCAAGAAACCACTTACCAACAGCAAGAAAGTGGACACAGGCACACACACCTGATCTCATAATTGGAGATCCTGATGCTAGTGTGAGAACTAGAAGTGCAACAAATAATGAGTGTCTGTATCATGCTTTCTTGTCTCAAACAGAACCAAAGAAAGTGGAGGAAGCTCTTCAAGATGCTAATTGGATTACAACAATGCAAGAAGAGTTAAATGAATTTGAAAGAAATGAAGTCTGGACACTTGTACCTAGACCAAAGAATAGATCAATAGTAGGTACAAAGTGGGTTTTCAGAAACAAGACTGACAGTGAAGGTGTGATTACAAGAAACAAGGCTAGACTTGTGGCTAAAGGTTATTCACAACAGGAAGGGATTGACTATGATGAAACCTTTGCTCCAGTTGCAAGATTGGAAGCCATAAGAATTTTTCTGGCCTATGCTGCACACAAGAAGTTTAAAGTCTTTCAGATGGATGTAAAAAGTGCTTTTCTCAATGGGAAGCTTGAAGAAGAAGTGTTTGTTGAACAACCACCAGGATTTGTAGATCCCAAGCATCCAGATTATGTCTACAGGCTTGACAAGGCATTATATGGACTAAAGCAAGCACCAAGAGCATGGTATGAAACTCTTGCTCAATTTCTTTTAGAAAGTGGGTTCACAAGAGGTACAATTGATAAAACTTTGTTTTATTTCAATTCTGGTGATGATTTGCTTTTAGTTCAAATTTATGTAGATGATATTATCTTTGGATCTACTAATGACAAACTTTGTAAGAAGTTTGCAAAGCTTATGCAATCCAGGAATCAAATGAGCATGATGGGAGAGCTTAGTTATTTTCTAGGCTTACAGGTCAAGCAAACAGATGATGGTATTTTTATCAATCAAGCAAAATATACTAGAAATCTTCTCAAGAAATTTGGTATGCTTGATAGTTCGTCTGCTACAACTCCCATGGCTACAGCAACAAAGCTAGACAAAGACACAGGAGCCTCAGTAGATATGACAAACTACAGAGGAATGATAGGGTCTTTACTGTATCTTACTGCAAGTAGACCTGATATCATGTATGCAACATGTCTTTGTGCAAGATTTCAAGCAGATCCCAGAGAGCCTCATCTAACAGCTGTAAAAAGGATTTTCAAATATCTCAAAGGAACCATAACCTTGGGTTTGTGGTATCCTAGAGAATCAGAGTTTGAGCTAATTGGTTACTCTGATGCAGATTTTGCAGGCTGTAAGATAGACAGAAAAAGTACAAGTGGAAGCTGTCAATTTTTAGGTGACAGATTGGTTTCTTGGTATAGCAAGAAACAAAAGTCTATTTCCACATCCACTGCAGAAGCAGAGTATATAGCTGCTGGTAGCTGTTGTGCACAGATTCTATGGATGAAGAATCAGTTGCTGGATTATGGTTTGAAGTACTCTAAAATACCTATTTTCTGTGATAACCAAAGTGCTATTGCTATGACAGGAAATCCAGTACAGCACTCCATGACCAAGCACATCAGCATAAGGTATCATTTTATCAGGGAACATGTGGAAGAAGGAAACATTGAGCTTCATTTTGTGTCTACAGACCAACAACTTGCAGATATCTTCACCAAACCTTTGAGTGAAGCTACTTTTACAAGATTGGTAAATGAACTTGGAATGATCTCTGGTTTCGACTAGAGATACGGGTTAGACTCAAAAACTATACATGTTTGATTTTTTATGCTCATGATTCCTTGCATGTATTAACTGTTATGAGTACCAGTATCATAAACTCTGAGAGTAAACTCTGCTGCTAAACTCTGTTAGTCATAAAGTGTTGGTCATACTCTGAAAGTAAGAGTCTAATGCTATACTCTGATTGTAATTTTGTCTGAAACATATGGACCAATGAAGAAATTTGTATGAGGCATGATTCTCAGTAAGTAATTGTGAATCCTTAAGAGTTATATAGATTCTGATCTCAAATATGTGCAGTAAGTTAACACAGCATGATACTGTCTCTATATTTATAGCATCTCTTAGTTTATTGATCCTATACCCTGAGTCTGTATTAGCTGTTTGCATTTTCTCTCTTAAATTAATTGTATTAACTGATGAAAAGTCTAAACTCTGATTATTAATTGCAAATAATTCACCCTCAAATCAAAAGATGCCAAACAGAGCACAAATTCCTTTGAGATCATGTTGTGCCTAGGAAGATCCAGGAACTTATTGTATGAAATAAGGGCTAAAATCTTTGATTTTTGGTGACTAGTGCCAACCACTGATTACTGGAAAAATATATATATATATATATATATATAAAGGGGGTGAAAAATAAAAGATATATCCAAATGAAAGGATATCAGTATACAGAGTTTAGACATAAGAATCAGATTTTATTTTATACATGAGAGTTTAGGCAACCAGTTTTTACTACTTTAGTTTATGGATTTTATGCACTTTGAGATGGTCTAAATATTAATATTCGGTAAACTCTGCTATAGCACACACATATTTTCACATCTGTACAGTTTGAGAAAAGAGTTTATTGACAAAGAAGGACAAATGGTAAACACTGATGTATTGTGTGAAATACGCCGAGGTAATTTAATTTTAATCTCTGATGATTAAAATAAATTTTAGTGGTTTCAGACATTTTATAATTTTGAGATTAGACATTTGTTTTGAAATTCAAAAGAGTATGATAACAAACGGTTCATATTTGTATTAAACAGATAAGAGAGAGATTAAGTATTTTGAACAATGTGACATGCGGTAATTATGGCTATTTTTACTGCGCGTGTGTATTGGAAGTTGTTACATACAGCTGTCAGCATATGCACGTTTGACATCTGTCCCACTCACACACTTTTCAAAGAAGCCTGCTGTGTGTAGTAATGATTAAAACGTTTGAGTTTTAATCTTCACAGTTATTATTTAAATATACTACACATACACGGTTCAATCTTTTACACACCTCAACTTTTCATAAGCTTTTACTCACACACATTGTCTCAAACACTTTCACTGCATACACTATAATCTATTCTCTGTTTGCTTTCTTCTAAACTGTTCTAATGGCTACAACAATGTTTATTGCTTCCGAGTTAGAATTTGTTCCTAACAATTACTCAGCTCCTTTAGCAAATGAGAACGCACCGGAGGCGTTTCATTTGATTCAGAGTTTCTTGACAAACTCTGATATCGGCACTGCTCTCACCGCACCATCGAAGCTGTCTGCGTCACAAATAAGGACTTTTTGGCAGACAGGTACTTATGATGATGGAGGAGAGTCTGGATCTCCATCTATCATTTTTGAGGTTCAAGGAGAAGAATTTATTGTTACTCCTACTACTGTTCGTGATGCTTTGGGTCTTGAAGATTTCAATGCATTCACAACTGTTGGTGACTTTGAGTTAGTCAGAATGATGAGGGAGATAGGATACTCTGGACCATTGTCAAAGATAGGTCAACTCAAAAGGCCTCTTTTGCGCAAGGAATGGAGCTTCTTTTTCGATTGCATTACTCGGGCTTTTGGAAAGAAGTGCACGAATTGGGATGCGATTCCCACGGATAGTCTACAGATCGGGTATTCTCTTCTCTATGGCAGTCAATTTGATGTTGCTAGATTAGTTTTAACTAATATTGGTGAGAAGATGCTAGAGAATAGAAATGTTGTTTATTTCTCTAGGTTTTGTCAATTAATATTTAATTTTTGCTGCCCAAATGTTGCGATAGTAGAGGATGATGTTATCCTCTCGTTTAAACTGCACAAACGTATATTCTCTGATCTTACCAACAAGGATAACAAGAAAGGAGATGCTGGTCTCTTTATGTTGCCTGAGTCTGTGCAACAATTCCTTGATAACTTACAACAACCACAGCTAGCAAACACTGAAGCTGGACCTTCTGTGTCTCAACCACAAAGGTCAAAGAAATCTAAAGTAAGGGCTGTTAAGTCTGCCAGGGTAAATCCATTAAACTCTGAAGCTGGGGCATCAAATGCTGATGTTATGCCTCAGAAGAGAAGAATGAAGAAGAGAAGAGCCAATAGGGCAAAGTCTGATGCTGCTGATGCTGTTGATGCAGAGACTGAAACTGATGAAGAAAATCTTCATCAGAGAAAAAGAAGATTGGTAGCAGCACATCTGTTTGGTGCTGAGAATATCTCTTCAACTGTTGCTGATGATATTGAAATTGAGATTCCAGAAGTTGAAGCTGTTCCTGAAGATAGAATTTTTATGGAGACTGTTCTTCAAGATGAAGCTCCTACATCAAAGTCTGATGATGTAGTTGAGGAAGCTGCAAATGATGCTCCTATGCTCACAGAGGATAGAGCAAATGTTGAGATTGCAGATGACGCTCCTGAAAATATTGTTCAGGAGGCTAATATGGAAGTTGAAGCAAACCTCTCTATCAACTCTGAACATTTCACAGAGGGTTTGGAAGCTGATCAAGATACTGTTCAACTTGAAGAATCTATGGCTTCTCACACTGAGATTATTTCTCTTGACCTTGAGAAAGGTGAGGAAGTTGATCAGACTTTAGCTGCTAAAGCTACAGAAACTGTTGCTGCAAATCCTGATGTTGCTGACAAGGATGCAACAGAGAATGTTCCTTTTGAAGCAGAGTTTGTTGCAAACTCTGAGGATGTTCTTGTTCTTGAAGCTCTACAACAATCTGTTGTTGAGATTGTTCAACAAGCAGAGTTTAGTCATACTGCACACTCTAATGATCTTGAAAGAATGGCAGAAAATGTTCTTACAGAGAATGAAGCAGAGGATGACAATGCTGAAGCTAGTCCTGCTCATTCCAATCCTGATATTCAAGTAGAGTTATCTGATATTCAAGCTAACTCTGATGAGGAAAGAGAAGTCAATCGTGCTACTGCAGAACATTTTCAGAATATGTACTTCTCAAATTGGTCAAGCAAGGATACTATTTTTTCCAATGAAAGAGCTGCAGATTTTGTGACAAAGTCTTCCAAAGAGATTAAAAATCCAGAACTTCTCAGTCATCTCAAAGCAACTATTGTACAAATCAAATCATTAAACAATCGTTTTGATGATTCTGACAAGGTGATTGCAGGATTAAGGAATGATATAGCTACAAGAGAGCTTACACAGCAAAAGGACAAATCTCTATACATCTCTTTGTGTAAAGAGCAAAAGAATTTTAACTCTAGATTGTTGAAAGTTTAGGACAACCAGACTGCTATGTCTGCCCAACTAACATCAATTTCTACTACTATTGAGTTGTTGACATCAGTACTACTTTCTGATGATGTCAAAAAGGGGGAGAGTGTACCAAGTGACAAATGCAAAGACACTCAAACTCTGAGACGAAGGGATGATGGTAATGATGGTGGAAACAAGGGAGGAGATGGAAAGAGCTTAAGATCAAATGATGATAGAAGATTACTTTCAAGAAGATCAAACTCTGATAAAAGATCAAACTCTGGAAAGGGACATGTAAACTCTGCCAGTGGTTCAAGATATAAAAGTTTGATAATCTCTGATAAGCCATCTACTGATGAGGAAATTGCTGCTAAGATGTTTATGGCAGAACATGGAAAAGGTATTACAATTGAAGATATCCAAGCTGAAGAGCAAATGCTTGCTGAGGAACACAAGAAGAATGTTGAAGCTGGAATCTACAAGAAGAAAGAAATCAAGGCTCCTAGAAAGAAAGAAAAAGGAATTGTTATCAAAGAGAATGTAAACTCTGATCAGAGTTTACAGTACTCAAGGAGGCCTAGTGGTTCAAATGCTGATAAAGGTAAAGGCGTGATGATTGAAGAGCCTAACCTGAATAAGAAGTTTAAATCAACCTCTGACATTGCTCAAGTTGAAACAAGATTAGCTAAATCAACCTCTGACGCTGCTCAAGTTGATGTTATTACCAAAGTTATGACAACCTCTGACGTTGCTCAAGTTGTACAGAAATCTACACTACTTCCAGGATTCACCAAACCTAAAATTCTTGAAGACTTAAAGCTTGAAGCTGTGAATTTCTCAGAAACCAGAACAGTATTGGGAAAAGAAGCCTTTGATAAATCTGGACTGGGTTCACACAGAGAGAGAAGAACAAATAACAGATCTCAAGATAACATTTCACTGGCAGAACCTGGTATTGGGGTTATACAAGAAAATCTTGATAAGTTAGAATCTGTTCAGTTGATTTTTCACAGAATATTGAAGAGTTTATAAAGTTGGAGAATCTGATGTCAATCTCAAATCATGGGAAGAACTGGAGTATGTACTTTATCTTTTAAAAGTCAAAAACAGATATACTCATGATGTTGCTCAAGTGTTGAGAGAAAAGATGCTGAGATCTAAAGCTATGCTTGGAGGAGGAGTATCAAGTGTCTACATTCCAAAGTATAGGGATCATACTGGAAAGTTGGTGGAAATGAAGAAAAATAGTGCTAGATTCAGGACTGCACTAAATAAGAAAGTTCTAGAGTTCAATCTAGAGTCTGATAAGGCTTTTTATATCAGACTTGGCAATGAAATGAACAAGAACAGCATCTATTCTTTAAGGGCTGCCATTTATCAAATTGGTGAAGATGAACCAGAATTGAAGGAGCTGAAGAAGGATATGATTGCTGAACTAGATCGAGCTGAGAGAAAGCTGTTGATTGATTATCTCAGGACAGTACCTGATATTGAAGAAGTCAAGTAAAGTCTGACTGTAAGTTTTTATGTTTTCTGTTCTAAGTTAAATTTAAACTCTGTTTTAAAATTAAACTCTGTTATATTTTAAACACTGCATTTGTTATATGTTTTGACATCATCAATTATCTTTTTAACTTGTACATTTTAATATGAACAAGTTGGGGGAGATTGTTAGATATAATTGCTGACGTTTGTTCATCAGTGTTTAAGTCCCAGGTACATATCAGAGTTTATATAGAAGCCAGTCAGAGTTTGATAAAGTCTGACTGGGTGAAGAGTTTATATGGAAGCCGGTCAGAGTTTGATAAAGTCTGACAGGGTGATAGTTGACTTAGCTGTCGGTGCAAAGATAAAGATTCTAGAAGCAATATATTCTGAAGATGGAAAGAAGCAGAATATATTGATACAGCTAAGGAGACTGGACAGAAGATTGAAGCAATCCTTAATTGATAATAATTGTATAGCTAATTTATAGGAGTATCAATTAGATAAGGATTGTATGTAGCTGTGTACTATATAAACACAGATAGGTTATCCCTAGAAGGGATGCGAACATTGAATATATTATTCTTGTAACCTAGTAGCTCTTTGTGATTCATTAACATCACTAAGAGAGAATTATTTAATATAATTCAGTTTGTTGATTTACAAACCTGTGTTCTTGATTGTTATTCTCATACATACTTGATTATATATTGTGTATTCGGCCTAACATACCCTTAGCTGAAAAGCAGTAGGCACCTTTGTAAAACTTTGAGAAATATCATTCCTCACCAACTCAGTTGAGTTCTTGATAGAATCAATCTCACTTTTTAGGCTTTTGGATAACAGAGTTGTAGCCTTCAAATGATTCTTCAAGTCTTGATTCTCTATAGATTTCACTGCATCATAGGCATGTTCCAAAGCAGAAGAATAACTTACAGATTCAATAGATCTGTGCCATGAATTGTTCCACTCATTCTGTCTAAGTGCCTCAGCAGGATTAAAGGAAGGAATAGAAAAATCTTGTCTATGATCTTTCCCAGTGGAAGCTTTGCCAGCCATATATGTACTTGATGAACCAAAATTAGTTCCAAGACTAATTTTGAGTGTTGTAGCAAGCTGTTCCTTCTCTTTTCGATTCTCATCATCATCACTATCATCAGAGTCATCATCATCAGTACTATGAGTATCATCAGGATCAGGAATAGCTATACCTTTCATTTTATCCTGTGAATCTGTGATAGGATGATCCATTGGTCTTGAACGAAGTGGCTGTATCAGGATAGGTTCAACATCAGGAGCACCACTAGCGTCAGGATGAACACCGTCAGGATTTGATATGCTAGCATCAGTATTTGCTACCAATGGTTCTTGTGGAGCTTGAGGTTCAGAAGCTTCTTCAACACTTTGAGTCAAAGGTTCTTGTGTGCTTCCCTCATTGACAGTGTCCTCGACCAATCTTTGAACTTCAACTGCACCAGAAATCCCTTGAGCATTGTCAGGAAATTTCTCAGAAACTGTAGCTTGGCCTGCATCTTCACTTTGAGAAGATGGTTCTTGTGTAGCTGGAATGTTGATGTCTGCATTCTCTCTTTGAGAAAATGGTTCTTGTGGGACCATTCCACTAGCTAAGCCTTCACTCAAACTTTGATTGAGTGGTTCTTGTGTGGCTGGATCATCAGAAAGAGCTGCTGAACCACTTTGAGGTTCAGGTTCTTGTGGGCTTGATCCTTTCAGTTTCTTCTGTCTCTGATAGACTAACTCTTCTGCCTTCCTTAGCTTTTCCATTGGATGTTTTATCCCAAGATTGGAAGCAGCAGCACCATACTTCTCCCATGAAATATCAACATGTCTTTTTGTTGGAGAGTCCTGTGCTGGAGAGTCTGAAATATTAACCACTTGACTTGGTGCAGCATCAGGAATACTAACAACAGGATTTGCTTGAGCAGTAGAAACTGATTGCTCATTCAGAATAGAAGTGTCCTGTACATCAGTATCCTGCTTCTTTTCTAAAGGAATATGATACCTGCTTTTTGATAACTTCCTTTTCTTCTGTGATGTAGACTATGGAACCACAGCTGCAGTAGCAGTATCAGCAACTTCCTTATTCACATTCATCACAGAGGATATAGGTAAGTCATCCTCTGAATCAGTCTCATCCCTGAGTACTAACTTTCTTTTAATAGAAACAGCCTCACCTCCCTTTGCAGCTTTCTTCACCAGGACCCCTTGTACACCCCCTTGTAACTTCCTTTTAGTGAGTGGTGTAGAGGAAAAATCCTTTGAACCTGATTGCCTTCTTGACACATCAGTTCTAGCTGACTTCTTTGCTTTTACAACTAAAGTCTTTTGAGAGAAAATAGAGGTGGCAGTTGACTGTTTAGACTGTTTAGGATGAATGCTTGGTTTAGGAACAAGGTGTGATTGGCCTTGCCCCATAGCATTAGAAATTAAACCATAACGAGTAGGCATTTTCCTATGTAAGAAAAACCTAACCTCATCAGGAATAAAAGCATTTCCTATGAAACCATTTGCCTTATCACTGTTGACTAAGGACTTAATATTATTCTCAGTAATTCTACAGATAGGTAGAACTACATCATTCTCAAAAACAACATTAGGACACAAGTGATTAAATATCAACTGTAAAAATCTAAGAAAACAGACAGAACCTAACTTATCTGATTTCCTATCACTTAAAGCTTTTAAGATAAACGACCCATAATCAAACACTGTAGAGTGGATAAGAGAGTACCCAATTTTAAGAGATCCTGATGGAAGAGCATCAAAATTTGATGTCTTGTTCAGGAAACAACGGCTGATCGTATCAAAGAAGAAATTCCATTCCTTCTTAAGCTTTGTCCTAAAGAGATTGCCATATCTCTTTACTTCACCATTGTAGCCCAACTTTGTAACAAACTCAAAAAGAGTAGAGTCCGAAACATTAGCAGGAATAGCATCACCAAGAACAGGTAAATGCAAGGCTTCATCCACAATTGCAGGAGTCACATAGTGAGTAATTCCATTATGTTCAAAACTCATCAAGATGGTGTCAGAATACCCTTTGTCAAAAGCCACTGAGTTCCACACCTGCATTACAGACTTAAAAGAAACACTTGCAGGTTCTGTTAAAGCAAACTTCAATGGGCTTGAAGCTAGAAAATCTTGAATTATATGAAACTCATTGGGTAAATCTTGATGATTTAGAATAGCCACAAAATTGTTAGTGGCAAAAGTAACACCACTAATCACTGTTTGTTTGTTCATGAATGATGAAGACGCCATTGAAATTCTTAAAAATCTTGAGAATTGATGTTTGAAAATAGTTAGGGTTCGTAAGCACAGAGAGAGATAGAAAATCGAAAAACTGATGATGAGAGAGTAATTAATGATGTAGAATAAGTAAAAGTATTTTGTTAGAACAAAACTTTACTCTCAATAACAGGTGGCAAAATATGATTTGTGCACAAATAATTAGTGGACAGATTACGTGTGTAATTTAAATGAAACTGCACCGCTTTTTATGTGTATGAATATGTATATCTATAACAGTGCAACACACGCGCGCATACAGTTGTCCTACTAAAACTCAACCGTCCATCAGCAGATACTGACGAAAAATTAGGCACAAATTAAGCAATGAAATACTGACCTGAACATCAGGATTGACCAGTTGACTTCCTGTCAGGATTGCATCCTATCAGGATTTGATCAAAGAAAACATACCTTTCTGAATAACCATCAGGATTTGACAGTTATCAGGATTTCCTCTCTGTAGCTTTCCTCAGAAATTCTCAAAGTTCATCATTCCAAGTTCATTCACCAATTTATTGAAAGTAGCTTCAGGTAGTGGCTTGGTGAATATATCAGCTAGTTGTTGATCAGTAGGAACAAAGTGAAGTTCAATTGTTCCTTCCAGAACTTGTTCTCTTATGAAGTGATATCGAATACTGATGTGTTTAGTAAGAGAATGTTGAACTGGATTTCCTGTCATTACAATAGCACTTTGGTTATCACAATAAATAGGGATTTTTGAGTATGACAGCCCATAATCTAACAACTGATTTCTCATCCACATTATCTGAGCACAACAACTTCTTGCAGCAATGTACTCAGCTTCTGCAGTTGAAGTGGAAATGGATTTTTGCTTTTTACTGAACCATGAAACTAGTCTTCCACCCAAAAACTGACAGCTTCCTGAAGTACTTTTCCTGTCTATTTTGCATCCTGCAAAATCAGCATCTGAATAACCACACAACCCAAAATCTGATTCCCTTGCATACCAAAGGCCAAGTGAAGAAGTGCCTTTGAGATATCTGAAAATTCTTTTGACTGCAATCAGATGGGGTTCTCTAGGTTTTGCTTGAAATCTTGCACACAGACAGGTTGCAAACATGATATCTGGTCGACTTGCAGTGAGATACAATAAAGAGCCAATCATTCCTCTGTAGTGAGTTACATCTACCTCAGCACCTTGATCAGGATCAAGTTTGGTGGCTGTAGCTATGGGAGTTGTAGCAGGAGCACTATCTTGCATGTTAAACCTTGTCAATAAATTCCTTGTATATTTAGACTGATTGATAAAAATCCCTTCATCAGTCTGTTTAACTTGAAGACCAAGAAAGTAACCCATTTCTCCCATCATGCTCATTTGATATCTTGACTGCATAAGCTTGGAAAACTTTTCACAAAGCTTATTGTTTGTTGACCCAAAAATGATATCATCAACATAAATCTGAACTAACAACAAGTCCTTACCATGATTCAAATAAAATAGAGTTTTATCAATAGCACCTCTTTTGAATCCACTTTTCAGTAAGAATAGAGCTAAAGTTTCATACCATGCTCTTGGAGCTTGCTTTAGTCCATAAAGTGCCTTATCCAATCTGTAGACATGATCTGGATATTTAGGATCAATGAAACCAGGAGGTTGCTCAACATAGACTTCTTCCTCCAGTTCTCCATTTAAGAAAGCACTTTTAACATCCATCTGGAAAACCTTGAATTTCTTATGTGCTGCATAAGCAAGAAATATCCTGATGGCTTCTAGTCTTGCAACAGGAGCAAAAGTTTCATCATAATCAATTCCCTCTTGTTGAGAATACCCCTTTGCAACTAGTCTTGCTTTGTTTCTGATTATTACTCCATCAGAATCAGTCTTGTTCTTGAAAATCCACTTTGTACCAACAATTGATCTATTCTTTGGTCTTGGTACTAGTTTCCAGACTTCATTTCTTTCAAATTCATTCAGTTCCTCTTGCATTGCAGTAACCCAATCAGCATCTTTAAGTGCATCTTCAACTTTCTTTGGCTCCTCCTTGGATAGAAAGTTATTGTATAGACATTCATTTTGAGTTGCACTTCTTGTTTGAACACCTGCATCAGAATCCCCAATGATCAAATTAGGAGTATGACTTGCAGTCCATTTCCTTGCTGGTGTTAAATTGTTTCTTGACGTAGATTCTCTCCCTGGATTGGTGTTATCTTGATTTGAAGAACTTGCTTGTCTTGAAGCTCCCCCTGAATCATTGCTATGTCCTCCTGATAAGTTATCAGGATCATCACTTGAATCAGTATCTGAAAAATTCTGTCCTGATGATTGAGTTGACTCTGAACTTGTAGTAGAATGTTGTTGCTCCCCCTCAACATTAGCACTACTAGAAGTATCACTATTGATTGCATCATCAGTATTTGCACCATCAGCATCTGGTGTGTCATCAGGATTTGGTGACCCATCAGGATCTGATGTATGGACAGGATCTGATTCACTTTCCTCAGGTTCCTTGGTAGCTTCATTTTCAAAAATCAATCTATCATGAGAGTCTTCATTGATTCCAGCTATCTTCTTGTCATCAAAAGATACATTTATTGACTCCATGACAGTCCTTGTCCTCAAATTAAAAACTCTGAAGGCTCTTGATGCAGGATAGCCTATGAAAATTCCTTCATCAGCCTTTGTTTCAAATTTCCCTAGTTGTTCAGGATGAGTTCTGAGAACAAAACATTTACAGCCAAACACATGCAGATGCTTCAGACTTGGTTTCTTCTCCTTGAGTGACTGATAAGGAGTAACACAATGCCTGTTTATTAATGTGAGATTTTGAGTGTAGCATGTTGTGTTGACTGCTTCTGCCCAGAAATATGTAGGTAATTTTGCTTCTTCCAACATAGTTCTGCCAGCTTCAATAAGAGTTCTATTTTTCCTTTCAACTACTCCATTTTGCTGAGGTGTGCCAGGAGCAGAGAATTGTTGAATGATTCCTTTGTACTTCCAGAACTCTTCCATCTTTGAATTCTTAAATTCAGTACCATTATCACTTCTCAGTATCTTGACTTTGTACTTTGTGGTTGTCTCAATCATTCTCACATGATCCAACAGAACTTCAGGAGTCTCATCTTTTCTGTGCAGAAAATACACCCAGGTGAATCTAGAATATTCATCAACAATTACAAGAGTGTACCTTTTCTTACTGATGGACATGATGTTGACTGGACCAAATAGATCAAGATGTAGCATGTGATATGGTTCTTCAATAGAGGATTCTGATTTACTCTGGAATGATGTCCTTCTTTGTTTTGCTTTCTGACATGCATCACAGAGTCCATCAGGAGTATATAACACTTTTGGTAATCCTCTCACTAAATCTTTCTTAACCAACTCATTGATATTGCTGAAGTTGAGATGAGAAAGCTTCTTGTGCCAATTCCAACTTTCATCTACTGAAGCTTTACTGATCAGACAGGTAGGGGAGTCATCAGTATTTGATTGAATGTTGGCTTCATATATGTTACCATGCCTGTAGCCAGTCAGTGCTATCTTGCTTGTTGTTTTACTGACTACTTCACAATGAGTGGAATAGAAGTTGACATGATAACCTCTGTCAGTGATTTGACTAATACTCAACAAGTTGTGTTTCAGTCCTTTCACTAGAGCTACTTTTTCAATGATGACATTTCCAATGATTATATTGCCATATCCCAAAGTTTGTCCAATGTTGCCATCTCCATAAGACATAGTTGGGCCAGCTTTTTCCTCATATTCTGATAACAGGGCTTTGTTTCCAGTCATGTGCACAGAACATCCACTATCCATGACTAACACATTTTTCTTTTTACCCTGCAATCAGAATAGAAACACACTAGTTAGAACATTTAGGAACCCATACTTGTTGGGTTCCTTTTCCATGCAATTTATTAACTTTCACAGCAGAAGACTTTCTGACCTTAGCAGTCCTGACAGGATTTACTCCATCAGGATTTGCTTTGTCAGTATCAGTATTAACAAAAGCATGTTCCAACTTGACATTCTTAATGCTACCAGAGTTTGCACTATTTTTATCAACTTTAGGCAATGGATCATAAAAGTTATAGTACAACTCATGATAATCTTTACAAGTATAAATAGAATGCCATATACTACCACAATGAAAACAGGACTTCTGTGGTTTATAAAATACTGATCTATTCCTAACATCAGACTTAGAAATATCAGCAATCTTCTTCTTACTCTTCTTACAATCAATATCAAGATGATGAGAGTTACCAAAGTTAAAACAACACTTTCTAGGTGCATTTGGGATATATTTGTAACCATTCTCTTTATTGATCCCAACTTTACCATTCCTGTTTCTCTTAATAGTAGCTTCCTTTTTCTTATCTGTCACCTCACAGATTTTATTCTTAAGCTGTTTCTGAGACAATAGACCTACATTCTTAGTGACTTTATTCATGACAGGTTTAGACTTTATAATTTTAATTCCTTGAGTAGAAGTAGATCCCTTTTCAAAAGTAGAATTGGAATCCTTACCAAAAACAAAATTAACAGGAGTAATCTTAGATTTGGTTGTATCTATAACATGTCTATAGGTCTTTGGACTGACTGTGTCATCAATGACAATTTTCTCTTTCAATTTCTTATCCTCATCTGACTTATATCCTAGACACTCTTTCCAATTCTTAGAGGTATTAATCTCATGACATTTCCTACCAGAGTCTGTCCAGGTTCTGATTTTCTCATTAGCATTTTCAAGTTCCTTTTCAAGAGCAGTACATTTGGATTTCATCTCTAAATACATGTGATTCGCATTATCACATTCTTTTTGTACTTCTTACATACGAGAAAATTCAGCTTCTAATATATCATTCCTTTTTCTAAGTTCAGACATCTCAGATAAGATCCTAGTATTTTCAGCAGTTTGACTTCTAAAGCTAATATGTAAAGACTTTAGAAAACGTCTTAACTCAGAAGCATTATCAGTATCAAAATCAAAGATTATATTTAGTACCTTATCATCAGGAGCAGAAATTACATCAGCGTTGGCCATTAGAGCATAGTTGACCACCTCAATATCAGATTCTGAGGAAGAGTACATCCAATCCTTGCTTGATGTGATAAGTGCCTTTGTCTTCATGCACTCAGAAGCAAAGTGACCCATACCATTGCACTTGTAGCATCTAACCTTTGACTTGTCAAATTTGCTACCCTTGTTGTCCTTTTTGATATACTTATCTTTGTTTAAGTTGAAAGCCTTTTTCTGAAAGTTGCCTTGTCTTCTATTCTTCCTGAACTTCATCCTTCTGAAGTTTCTGACAATCATAGCAACCATCTCTTCCATGTCTGAGTCAGAAGAATCATCATCAGTATTGGCATCAGGATTGCCATCAGTATCTGATGAAGAGTCATCAGGATCTGACTCAACTATTCTTGTTTTACTTCTAGAGACCTCCATAGCTTTTCCTTTTGATTTAGCCTCTGCTTTCAAAGCAATTGATTTTGCCTTGCTGCTTTTCTTGTTCTTTCTCTGTTGGACTTCAAGATCATGAGTTCTTAGCATCCCATAGACTTCATCAAGAGACACAGTGTTAAGATCATACTGATGTCTAATGATCGAGGTCTGAGTGTCCCATTCTTCAGGTAAAGCTCTTAGAAACTTGGTGTTTGAATCTTCAGTTTCATATTCATTGTCAACTAAAGATAAACTGTTCAATAGTGTCAGAAATCTATCATATAGATCAGTTAGGCTCTCATCAGGTCTTGCATCAAATTGTTCATATTCTTGAATCAAAAGAGCCCTTCTGTTTTTCTTGACAGATGCAGATCCCTGGCACTGAGTTTCCAAAGTATCCCAGATTTCTTTTGAAGACTTGCATGCAATCACTCTATTTGACATGACAGCATCAAGACTACTGTGCAAGATATTCTTTATCTTTGGTTCCCTGAGTACATGAGCTTTTTCTTCTGGAGTCCATTCACTTTTAGCCTTGACCACATAATGTTCAGGTACTGTATTTGTTCGTTCTACAATCCTTGTAGGAATATATGGTCCATCACGAATCCTGTCCAAATAGTCAGGATCCATAGCCTCCAGGTACATCAGCATCTTTACCCTCCATGTTGGATATTCTGATTTCTTCAAGATGGGAATCTTCATGCTTTCATACTTGGTTGTCGACATCTTTAGATCGTATCTGATTCAGAATTAAATCAGTTTGCTCTGATACCAATTGTTGCCCAGTAATAATCTATTGTAGAAGGGGGGTTGAATACAATAGTGTAAGATAATCGACTTCTTAATGTATATATCACAAATATGAAAGAAAGATAACAGCTTTATTAAATCTGATATAAAACTGTTACAAACTCTCTCAAGAAATTCTGATGTTCTTGAGAGCTGCTAGCTTACAAAAACTCTCTCAAGAAATTCTATGTTCTTGAGAGCTTCTATCTTGATTCACAAATATTCGATTATGTTCACGTACATAAATCGAAACCAAAACTATGTTTATATACTACACAGCTTCTCTATCAATGATAAGTCCTAATCAATTACAAAGATTGAAACCTATCCATAATTGATAGCTACATTCTACAAACCAAGAACTGACAGAATAAACTTCCATGTTTAACTAGACTCCAAATATTACTCAAAGTAGGAATCCTGATCAGCTTCCAGTCCTGATGATCAATCCTGATCCCAGTCCTGATATGTATCTTGATCCTGACAACCATGCAATCCTGATGATGTCAGCAATCCTGATCAGTTGAGTCTAGCTCCTGACGATCATTGAATTCTGATCTAACACCCTCAGTCGATTGAAAAATATGCTCTTCTACCTCATCATCAACGTTCCACCTTCTCAAAACATTGTCATGACAAACTTTGAAAAGAACTAACTCGTCATCCAAAAGTACATACTTCAAATGTGATGGAATTTTTCCGAGCTTTACATTCGAAAGATCTTCAAAAAGAGGTTTTTCAGCCTTGGATTGTTCAAGCATCTTAGATGATTCAAAATTTTCAAAAGATTTTCGAATATTGGGCAATGCATTCAATTCACTTGCAACTTCTTGGACTGGTAACTCTAGAGGATCAGTGGAGTTATGCTTACTCATGTGCATATTAGTTTCATCATCAAGAGATCTCATAGAAAAATACTTTTCTTGTTCATCTGAAAATTTCATTGGTGAAAACACATTAAAAGTTACCTGATCATCATGCACACGCATAGTCAGCTCCCCTTTTTGCACGTCAATAAGGGTCCTTCCTGTGGCTAAAAATGGTCTACCAAATAGCAGAGGGATTTCCTCGTCTTCCTCCATATCAAGCACAATAAAATTCGCAGGAAATATGAATTTATCAACTTTCACAAGAATATCTTCCACTATTCCCCTTGGATATGCATATGATCTGTCTGCAAGTTGTAATCGAACCGAAGTAGGCTTTACCTCTCCAACTCCAAGCTTCATAAAAATGGACAGAGGCATTAAATTAACACTGGCTCCCAAATCACATAGAGCTCTCTCAAAATTTTGTGTACCAATAGTGCACGGAATAGTGAAACTCCCAGGATCCTTGAGCTTTGGAGGTAACTTTTTCTGCAAAATAGCACTACATTCTTCAGTCAATGCCACTGTTTCAAATTCTTCCAACTTTCTCTTTCTCGAAAGAATGTCCTTCATAAACTTGACATAGTTTGGCATCTGCTCCAATGCCTCAACAAAAGGAATATTGATAGAAAGTTTCTTGAAGACATCCATAAATTTCTGAAATTGCTTGTCTTGCTTTTGCTTTTGTAATCGCTGAGGATAAGGAGGAGGCGGATAAACAGGCTTCTTTGGTGTTGGTGCTTTAACTTGAGGTTGATGTTGGACTTTAGTGGACTCTTCACGTGCCAACTTTTGAGGCTCTTCACTAGACTCAGATTCTCTTACAACCTCTTCATCAGTTTTCTTTGTGTTCCCCTCAATCTCCTTACCGCTCCTCAAAGTTATTGATTTGCAGTACTCCTTTCTATCATTCTTTGGATTTGGCTCTGTGTCACTAGGCAATGAACCTTGAGGACGGTTACTCAATGCACTAGCTAACTGCCCCAGCTGCATCTCTAAAGCTCTCATAGATGCACTTTGACTTTGAATCACAACATCTGTTTTCTACATGTATTGTAGAAGAAGATCTTCAGTTGTTGGCTTCTTCTCAATCTCTTGCGACCTTGGTTGTTGCTGAAAATCTGGAGGTGCATTAGATTTGTATGGCATGTTTGAGCTTGCGTTGTTGTTCCATGCAAAGTTGGGATGATTTCTCCAACCAGGATTGTAAGTATTAGAATACAGATTGTTTCGCTGGTTACTTGAATTCCCCACATAGTTCACTGTATTAGATTGTGATGCATCATGGTAAATCAATGGACATTGTTGAGTTGGATGCCCTTCCCCACACGTGTTAGATCAGAATTCAATGATTGTTAGAAGCTAGACTAAACTGATCAGGATTGCTGACGTCATCAGTATTGCATGGTCATCAGTATTTGATCAAGCGTCAGTATCTTATTGATCATCAGGATTCCTACTCAGACTATGATCAGGTTTGATCATCAGGACTTGAAGCTGATCAGGATTCCTACTTCGAGTTATATTTGGAGTCTAGATAAACATGGAAGTTTGTTCCTGGTTTGTAGAATGCAGCTATCGATTAAAGATATGTTTCTATCTTTGTTATGATTAGGACTTATCTTGTTATTGATAGAGAAGCTGTGTGCACTATATAAATACAGTTTTGGTTTCGATTTATGTACTTATCAGAGAGAGAACATAATCGGAGAGAAGCTCTTAAGAACAGAATTTCTTGAGAGAGTTTTTGTAAGCTAGCAGCTCTTAAGAACATCAGAATTTCTTAAGAGAGTTTGTAACAGTTTTATATCAAAGTTAATAAAGCTGTTATTGTTATTGTTATTGATCTTTCATATTTGTGTTATATAAAGTCGAAAATCTTATACAATTGTATTCAACCCCCTTCTACAATTGTTATTTACTGGGCAACAATTGGTATCAGAGCAAACTGATTTAATTCTGAATCAGATACGATCTAAAGATGTCGACAACCAAGTATGAAAGCATGAAGATTCCCATCTTGAAGATATCAGAATATCCTACATGGAGGGTAAAGATGTTGATGTACCTGGAGGCTATGGATCCCGACTACTTGGACAGGATTCGTGATGGACCATATATACCAACAAAGTTCGTAGAACGAACAGATACAGTACCAGAACATTATGTGGTCAAAGCTAAAGCTGAATGGACTCCAGAAGAAAAAGCTCATGTACTCAGGGAACCAAAGATAAAGAATATCTTGCATAATAGCCTTGATGCTGTTATGTCAAACAGAGTGATTGCATGCAAGTCTTCAAAAGAAATCTGGGATACTTTGGAAACTCAGTGCCAGGGATCTGCATCTGTCAAGAAAAACAGAAGGGCTCTATTGATTCAAGAATATGAGCAATTCGATGCAAGACCTGAAGAGAGCCTGACTGATCTATATGATAGATTCCTGACACTATTGAACAGCTTATCCTTAGTTGACAAAGTATATGAAACTGAAGATTCAAACACCAAATTTCTTAGAGCTTTACCTGAAGAATGGGATACTCAGACCTCAATCATTAGACACCAGTATGATCTGAACATTGTGTCTCTTGATGAGATCTATGGGATGCTAAGAACTCATGATCTTGAAGTTCAACAGAGAAAGAACAAGAAAAGCAGCAAGGCAAAGTCAATTGCTTTGAATGTAGAAGCAAAATCAAAAGGGAAAGCTATGGAGGTCTCTAGAAGGAAAGCAAGAGTAGCTGAGTCAGATCCTGACGACTCTTCATCAGATACTGATGGCAATCCTGATGCCAATACTGGTGATGAATCTTCTGATTCAGACATGGAAGAGATGGTTGCTATGATTGTCAGAAACTTCAGAAGGATGAAGTTCAGGAAGAATAGAAGACAAGGCAACTTTCAGAAAAAGACCTTCAAAGCAGACAAAGACAAGTATATCAAGAAGGACAGCAAGGGTAGCAAATTTGACAAGTCAAAGGTTAGATGCTACAAGTGTAATGGTATGGGTCACTTTGCTTCTGAATGTAACAAGACAAAGGCACTCATCACATCAAGCAAGGATTGGATGGACTCTTCCTCAGAATCTGATACTGAGGTAGTCAACTATGCGTTAATGGCCAATGCTGATGTAACTGCTGCTCCTGATGATAAGGTACTAAATACTATCTTTGATTTTGATACTGATAATGCTTCTGAGTTAAGACGTTTTCTAAAGTCATTACATATTAGCTTTAGAAGTCAAACTGCTGAGAATACTAGAATCTTATCTGAGATGTCTGACCTTAGAAAAAGGAATGAGATATTAGAAGCTGAATTTTCTCGTATGCAAGAAGTACAAAAAGAATGTGATAATGCTAAACACATGCACTTAGAGATGACATCTAAATGTACTTCCCTTGAAAAAGAACTTGAATTTGCTAATGAGAAAATCAGAACCTGGACAGACTCTGGTAGGAAATTTCATGAGATTAATACCTCTAAGAATTGGAAAGAGTGTCTAGGATATAAGTCAGATGAAGATAAGAAATTAGCAGAGAAAATTGTCATTGATGAGACAGTCAGTCCAAAGACCTATAGACATGTTATAGACTCAACCAAATCTAAGATTACTCCTGTTAATTTTGTTTTTGGTAAGGATTCCAATTCTACTTTTGAAAAGGGATCTTCTTCTAGTCAAGGAATTAAAATTATAAAGTCTAAACCTGTCATGAACAAAGTCACTAAGAATGTAGGTCTATTGTCTCAGAAACAGCTTAAGGAGAAAATCTGTGAGGTTACAGATAAGAAAAAGGAAGCCACTGTTAAGAGAAACAGGAATGGTAAAGTTGGGATCAATAAAGAGAATGGTTATAAATATATCCCAAATGCACCTAGAAAGTGTTGTTTTAACTGTGGTAACTCTAATCATCTTGCTATTGATTGTAAGAAGAGTAAGAAGAAGATTACTGATATTCCTAAGTCTGATGTTAGGAATAGATCAGTACTCTATAAACCGCAGAAGTCCTGTTTTCATTGTGGTAGTCTATGGCATTCTATTTATACATGTAAAGAGTATCATGATTTGTACTATAACTTTTATGATCCATTGCCTAAGTTTGAAAGTAGTACAAAGTCTGATAAAACTGAAAATGTCATAGTGAAGCATGCTTTTGTTAATACTGATACTGACAAAGCAAATCCTGATGGAGTAAATCCTGTCAGGACTGCTAAAGTCAAAAAGTCTTCTGCTGTTAAAATTAATAAATTGCATGAGAAAGGAACCCAACATGTATGGGTTCCTAAGTGTTCTAACTAGTGTGTTTCTATTCTGATGCAGGGTAAAAAGAAAAATGTGTTAGTCATGGATAGTGGATGTTCTGGGCACATGACTGGAAACGAAGCCCTGTTATCAGAATATGAAGAAAAAGCTGGCCCAACTGTGTCTTATGGAGATGGCAACATTGGACAAACCTTGGGATATGGCAATATAATCATTGGAAATGTCATCATTGAAAAAGTAGCTCTAGTGAAGGGACTAAAACACAACTTGTTGAGTATTAGTCAAATCACTGACAGAGGTTATCATGTCAATTTCTATTCCACACATTGTGAAGTAGTCAGCAAAGCAACAGGGAAGATAGCACTAACTGGCTACAGGCATGGTAACATATATGAAGCCAACATTCTCTCAGATACTGATGGCTCCCCTACATGTTTCATCAGTAAAGCTTCAGTAGATGAAAGTTGGAATTGGCACAAGAAGCTTTCTCATCTCAACTTCAGCAACATCAATGAGTTGGTTAAGAAAGAGTTAGTAAGAGGATTACCTAATGTCTTATATACACCTGATGGACTCTGTGATGCATGCCAAAAAGCAAAACAAAGAAGGACATCATTCCAGAGTAAATCAGAATCCTCTATTGAAGAACCATATCACTTGCTACATCTTGATCTGTTTGGTCCAGTCAACATCATGTCCATCAGTAAGAAAAGGTACACTCTTGTAATTGTTGATGAATATTCTAGATTCACCTGGGTGTATTTTCTGCACAGAAAAGATGAAACTCCTGAAGTTCTGTTGGATCATGTGAGAATGATTGAGACAACCACAAAGTACAAAGTCAAGATTCTGAGAAGTGATAATGGTACTGAATTTAAGAATTCAAAGATGGAAGAGTTCTGCAAATACAAAGGAATCATTCAACAATTCTCTGCTCCTGGCACACCTCAGCAAAATGGAGTAGTAGAAAGGAAGAATAGAACTCTTATTGAAGCTGGCAGAACTATGTTGGAAGAAGCTAAATTACCTACATATTTCTGGGCAGAAGCAGTCAACACAGCATGCTATACACAAAATCTTACATTGATAAACAGGCATGGTGTCACTCCTTATCAGTCACTCAAAGAGAAGAAACCAAGTCTGAAGCATTTGCATGTGTTTGGCTGTAAATGTTTTGTTCTCAGAACTCATCCTGAACAGCTAGGGAAATTTGAAACAAAGGCTGATGAAGGAATATTCATAGGTTATCCTACATCAAGAGCCTTCAGAGTTTTTAATTTGAGAACAAGAACTGTCATGGAGTCAATACATGTATCTTTTGATGATAAGAAGATAACTGGAATCATTGGAGACTCGCATGATAGATTGTTATTTGAAAATGAAGCTTCCAAGGAACCTGAAGAAATTGAATCAGATCCTGTCAAATCATCAGATACTGATGGGTCACCAAATCCTGATGACTCATCAGGTACTGATGAGGCTAATGCTGATGATGCAAACAACAGTCATACAACTAGTAGTGCTAATGTTGAGGGGGAGCAACGACATTCAACTACAAGTTCAGAGTCAACTCAATCATCAGGACAGAATTCTTCAGATACTGATTCAAGTGAAGATCCTGATAACACATCAGGAGGGCATAGAAATAATTCAGGGAGAGCTTCAAATCAATCAAATTCTTTCAATCAAGATAACACCAATCCAGGGGGAGCATCTACTTCAAGAAACAATTTGACACCAGCAAGGAAATGGACAAAAGATCATACTCCTGATTTGATAATTGGAGATCCTGATGCAGGTGTTCAAACAAGAAGTGCAACTCAGAATGAATGTTTATATAATAACTTTCTATCCAAGGAGGAGCCTAAGAAAGTTGAAGATGCACTTAAAGATGCTGATTGGGTTACTGCAATGCAAGAAGAACTGAATGAATTTGAAAGGAATGAAGTCTGGAAACTGGTACCAAGACCAAAGAATAGATCAATAGTTGGTACAAAGTGGATTTTCAAGAACAAGACTGATTCTGATGGAGTCATTATCAGAAATAAAGCTAGACTAGTTGCAAAGGGGTATTCCCAACAAGAAGGAATTGACTATGATGAAACTTTTGCTCCTGTTGCAAGACTAGAAGCCATCAGGATATTTCTTGCTTATGCAGCACATAAGAAATTCAAGGTTTTCCAGATGGATGTTAAAAGTGCTTTCTTAAATGGTGAACTGGAGGAAGAAGTTTATGTTGAACAACCTCCTGGTTTCATTGATCCTAAATATCCAGATCATGTCTACAGACTGGATAAGGCACTTTATGGACTAAAGAAAGCTCCAAGAGCATGGTATGAAACCTTAGCTCAATTCTTACTGGAAAGTGGATTCAAAAGAGGTGCAATTGATAAAACTCTATTTTATTTGAATCATGGTAAGGAGTTGCTGTTAGTTCAGATTTATGTTGATGATATCATTTTTGGGTCAACAAACAATAAGCTGTGTGAAAAGTTTTCCAAGCTTATGCAGTCAAGATATCAAATGAGCATGATGGGAGAAATGAGTTACTTTCTGGGTCTTCAAGTTAAACAGACTGATGAAGGGATTTTTATTAATCAGTCTAAATACACAAGGAATTTACTGACAAGGTTTAACATGCAAGACAGTACTCCTGCTTCAACTCCCATAGCTACAGCTACCAAACTTGATCCTGATCAAGGTGAAGAGGTAGATGTAACTCACTACAGAGGAATGATTGGCTCTTTATTGTATCTCACTGCCAGTAGACCAGATATCATGTTTGCAACCTGTCTATGTGCAAGATTTCAAGCAAAACCTAGAGAACCACATCTGATTGCAGTCAAAAGAATTTTCAGATATCTCAAAGGCACTCCTTCACTTGGCCTTTGGTATGCACGGGAATCAGATTTTGGGTTGTGTGGTTATTCAGATGCTGATTTTGCAGGATGCAAAATAGACAGGAAAAGTACTTCAGGAAGTTGTCAGTTTTTGGGTGGAAGACTAGTTTCATGGTTCAGTAAAAAGCAGAAATCTATTTCCACTTCAACTGCAGAAGCTGAGTACATTGCTGCAGGAAGTTGTTGTGCTCAGATAATGTGGATGAGAAATCAGTTGTTAGATTATGGCCTGTCATACTCAAAAATCCCTATTTATTGTGATAACCAAAGTGCTATTGCAATGACAGGAAATCCAGTTCAGCATTCTCTTACTAAACACATAAGTATCAGATATCACTTTATAAGAGAACAGGTTCTGGAAGGAACAATTGAACTTCATTTTGTTCCTACTGATCAACAACTAGCTGATATATTCACCAAGCCACTACCTGAAGCTACTTTCAATAAGTTGGTGAATGAACTTGGAATGATGAATTATGAGAATTTCTGAGAAAAGCTACAGAGAGGAAATCCTGATAACTGTCAAATCCTGATGGTTATTCAGAAAGGTATGTTTTCTTTGATCAAATCCTGATAGGACTCAATCCTGACAGGAAGTCAACTGGTCAATTCTGATGTACAGGTCAGTATTTTCATCGCTAAATTTGTGCCTAATTTTTCGTCCGTATCTGCTAATAGACGATTGAGTTTTAGTAGGACAACTGTATACGCGCGTGTGTTGCTCTATTATAGATATATCTATACATACACATAAAAAGCGGTGCAGTTTTATTTAATGACACACGTAATCTGTCCACTAATTAGTTATACACAAATCATATTTTGCCACCTGTCATTGAGAGTAATATTTTGTTTTAACAAAATACTTTTCATTGTTTTACATCTTTCATTACTCTCTCATCATCAGTTTTTCGTTTTTATCTCTCTCTGTGCTTTCATACCCTAATTGCTTCAAATCTTAATTCTCGAGTTTTCAAAAGCATTACAATGGCGTCTTCATCTTTCATGAACAAACAAACCGTAATTCGTGATATTACTTTTGCCACTAATAACTTTGTAGCCATACTAGACCATCAAGAATTGCCTACTGAGTTCCATATAATTCAAGATTTTCTTACTTCAAGCCCATTGAAGTATGCTTTAACAGAGCCTGCAAGTGTTTCTTTTAAGTCTGTAATGCAGGTTTGGAACACAGTTGTTTTTGGTCAAAGTTCTACAGGAACCATTCTGATGCAGTTCGAATCAAATGGGGTAACTCATCATGTCACCCCTGCTGTTATTGAAGAGGCATTGCATTTGCCTATTCTGGGTGAAAAAGTTCCTAGGGTGATTTCAGACTCTGCTCTATTTGAGTTTGTCAAGAAAGTGGGCTACAATGGAGAAGTAAAGAGATATGGAAATCTCTTTAGGACAAAGCTTAAGAAGGAATGGAATTTCTTCTTTGATATAATCAGCCGCTGTTTCCTGAACAAGACATCAAATTTTGATGCTCTTCCATCAGGATCTCTTAAAATTGGGTACTCTCTTATCCATTCTACAGTGTTTGATTATGGGTCTTTTATCTTAAAAGCTTTAAGTGATAGGAAATCAGATAAGTTGGGTTCTGTCTGTTTTCTTAGATTTTTACAGTTGATATTTAATCACTTTTGTCCTAATGTTGTTTTTGAGGATGATGTAGTTCTACCAATCTGTAGAATTACTGAGAATAATATTAAGTCCTTAGTCAACAGTGATAAGGCAAATGGTTTTATAGGAAATGCTTTTATTCCTGATGAAATTAGGTTTTTCTTACATCAGAAAATGCCTACTCGTTATGGACTACTTTCTAATGCTATGGTACAAGGACCAACCCACCTTGTTCCTGACACAAGCATGCAACCTAAACAGTCTAAACAGTTAACAACCACCTCTACTGTCTCTCAAAAGACTTTAGTTGTAAAATCAAAGAAATCAGCTAGAACTGATGTGTCTGGAAGGCAATCAGGTTCAAAGGATTTTTCCTCTACATCACTCACTAAAATGCAGATACAAGGGGGTGTACAAGGGGTCCTGGTGAAGAAAGCTGATAAGGTTGTTAAGGATGTTCCTGTGAAAAGGAAGTTAAGGTTGATTGATGAAAGTGATTCCGAGGATGACTTACCTATATCCTCTGTGATGAATGTGAACAAGGAAGTTGCTGATACTGCTACTAAAGCTGTGGTACCTTCATCAAAACCACAAAAGACAAGGAAATTATCAAAGAGCAGGTATCATATTCCTTTGACAGTGCAAATGAAGGATACTGATATTCAGACATCAAATCCTGATGTTAGTATTCCTGATGCAACAACAAAAGTTGTCTCTATATCAGACTCTCCAGCCTCTCCATCTCAGATTCGAGGACATTCTTGGGAGAAGGTATCTACAACTGCTTCCTTGGTTGGTCTTACACCTACATCAAAGAAAAAGAGGAATGCAGAAGAGTTAGTCTATCAGAGACAGACGAAGCTGAAAGGATCAAGCCCACAAGAACCTGAATTTCAGAGTAATTCAGCAGCTACTGTTGATCCTGCCACACAAGAACCACTCAATCAAAGTTTGGGTGAAGGCTTAGCTAGTGGAATGGTCACACAAGAACCATTTTCTCAAAGGGAGAATGAAGACATCAACATTCCAGCTACACAAGAACCATCTTCTCAAAGTGAAGATGCAGGCAAAGCTACAGCTTCTGTTGAAAGATTGGTCGCGAACATTGTCAATGAGGGAAGCACACAAGAACCTTTAGCTCAAAGTGTTGAAGCAGCTTCTGAACCTCAAGCTCCACAAGAACCATTGGTAGCAAATACTGATGCACGCATATCAAATCCTGACGATGTTCATCCTGACGTTAGTGGTGCTCCTGATAATGAACCTATTTTGATACAGCCACTTCGTTCAAGACCAATAGATCATCCTATCTCAGAACCACAGGATAAACTGAAAGGTATTGCTATTCCTGATCCTGATATTACTCCTGATACTGATGATGATAGTTCTGATGATGATAGTGATGATGATAATGAGAATAGAAAAGAGAAGGAACAGCTTGCTACAGCACTCAAGATTAGTCTTGGAACTAATTTTGGTTCATCAAGTACATATATGGCTAGCAATGCTTTCACTGGGAAAGATCAGAGACAAGATTTTTCTACTCCTTCCTTTGATCCTGCAGAGGCATTTAGACATAATGAATGGAACAATTCATGGCACCAATCTGATGAATCTATCAGTTTTTCTTCTGCTATTAAACATGCCTATAATGCAGTGAAGTCTATAGAGAATCAAGACTTGAAGAATCATCTGAAGGCTACTACTCTGTTATCCAAAAGCCTGAAAAGTGAGATTGATTCTATCAAGGGCTCAACTGAAAAAGTGAGGACTGATATCTTTAATAATTTTACAAAGGTGCCTACTACTTTTCAACTAAGGGTAGTAGAATCCCAAGTGAAATCTGTTGTTTCAGAACAAACCTCCATCAAACAACGAATTGATTCTCTGGATACTAAGGTAACTGAAATTCAAGCCTCTCTTTCCTTAATTTTGCAATTATTGTCAAATCCTGATGTCAAAAAGGGGGAGAAGGTTATTCAGTCAAAATGTACACCTGATCTAGTATTAAGAAATAATGATGATGATACTGGAGATGATGGTGGTGACAAAGCGATACAAGGAGAAACCTCTGATGCTGTTGTTATGAAGACAATCCAAACTTCTCAAAGTCAAACAACGCAGTCAACTCATGTTTCTGATTCTGGAGTTAAGACAGTAAGAACATTGGTGCAATCTCAGATCCTGACGGAAGATCAAATCCTGACACCTGGTCATGGACACATTCTTGCTACAATTCCTGAAGGTGATGAAGATGTGATTATTGATAATCCTGAAGATGCATCAAATTTATTCCAGAAGTTTTCTACAAAAGACGGTAGAATTGTTACTCTATATCACACTGATAAAAGAGTTCAACAATTATTTGCAAGAAAAGCACTCTCTACAGCAAGTGAAGAATATCCAGATCTCTCACATGAAGAATTTTTGAGACTACAAAGAGAGACAATGGAAAGCTATACTGCTCCTGCTAGAGGTAGAGGAAGCAGAGGTAGGAGAGGTGCTAGAAGAAGTAAAAGAGGTTCTTCAACTCAAATAAGTACCTAGACAGACAAGGTCTAGAGGGTTAAGAATTGAAGAAATTCCTGAACCTATTCAAACTCTAGTAGTTCCTGACAGATCTACTTTTGGTGATGATGGAATTGTTGAAGAAGAACCTGAATTGAGAAGAAAATCAAGTAAATCAACTCTCAGCAATACAAATCAAATTGAAGATTCTAATCCTGACAATATTCAAGATCCTGACGAATCTGAAATTCTGCAAGAGGTTGATTTGATAATTTTATCTACTGTTGTTGATTGTCACAACAAAGAAGTAGATGAAGAAGAAGAAGCCAGAAGAAGAGATATTACAAGAAGAACAAATAAAGATTTCAATCTCTATCTACAAAGGCTTAAAGTTTCAAATAAAAGACAATGGAGAAATTCAAGCAGACAAGAATCTTTACTTGAAAGAAGCTACGCTCATGAAAAGGAGAAATACAAGAAGTGGAAACATATTAGCACATTAAGTTGTGATACACCTATCAATTTTCAGTCTGGTGGAATTATTACAAGCGCTTCAAGTGTTGTTGATTTGTCTGATATGGCTAGATCAAAAGCACTCTGGTTAAAAATGTTTTCAAATCTGAAGCAATTGTCAAGTAATTCAAGAGGAGGTATTGGACACAGAGATGGTGAATATCTGAATATGTCATATGTTGATCCTTACTCCTTGACAGAAATTGGAGGTACTTTAACTTCTGAAAACCTGAACAATTTATTAGCTGTTGATATAGTTATAGATTGTCATGATGGTTTTGAAAAGAAAGAAAAGCTTCTGTACTTCATGAAAGATGGTAGTGTGAAGATTCTATCTATTCAAGATCTGCTGATGAAAACTACACAGGAACTGAAATATGTTCACTATCTGTTAAGATGGAAGAACCAAGTGTACAAAGTATGGGCTGACATGATTTTGTCAACTATAAGAAGAAGACTGGATGGAAACAGTAATTTCGATGGTAATTATATTCCCATGTACTTAAATCAAAGAGGTCAGGATGTGGAAATGCAAAGAGGTACTGCTGTTAAAGAAGTAACTTTTGGTATGACCCAACTTACTCTCAATCCTGATGGGAAGGAAATTGCTTATCTTTTGCTTGAAGAGCACAGTCTACAGAGAAACTCCATACAGAATCTCAGAGCAGCTATCTACCAGATTAATGAAGAAGATGAAGAACTCAGAAATCTTAAGGAAAGACTGATTCAAATTCTTGAAGAAAAAGAAGAAAGTTTATTATCCAACTTCTTGAAGATGAATCTGTTCTATCAAAAAGCTTAAACAGATAAGTTGTTTCTGAAGATACTCGTACATTTTGATACATGTTTTTGACATCATTGAATATTTGGAATCTATACTTTATTTCACAAAGTATGAGATTGGGGGAGATTGTTAGATCAGAATTCAATGATTGTCAGAAGCTAGACTAAACTGATCAGGATTGCTGACGTCATCAGTATTGCATGGTCATCAGTATTTGATCAAGCGTCAGTATCTTATTGATCATCAGGATTCCTACTCAGACTATGATCAGGTTTGATCATCAGGACTTGAAGCTGATCAGGATTCCTACTTCGAGTTATATTTGGAGTCTAGATAAACATGGAAGTTTGTTCCTGGTTTGTAGAATGCAGCTATCGATTAAAGATATGTTTCTATCTTTGTTATGATTAGGACTTATCTTGTTATTGATAGAGAAGCTGTGTGCACTATATAAACACAGTTTTGGTTTCGATTTATGTACTTATCAGAGAGAGAACATAATCGGAGAGAAGCTCTTAAGAACAGAATTTCTTGAGAGAGTTTTTGTAAGCTAGCAGCTCTTAAGAACATCAGAATTTCTTAAGAGAGTTTGTAACAGTTTTATATCAAAGTTAATAAAGCTGTTATTGTTATTGTTATTGATCTTTCATATTTGTGTTATATAAAGTCGAGAATCTTATACAATTGTATTCAACCCCCTTCTACAATTGTTATTTACTGGGCAACAACACGTATCACAAAATACATGAACATTCTAAACTTGCTGAGCAGGATGAACTGGTTGATGTCTATCCACTGATAAAGACTCAAGCTTTTTATTTAAAGCTTCAAACTGAGATACCATCTGAGCGGAGAATGATGTGAATGGATCAACTTCATACAAACCAGCTACTTTCTTGGAACTTATTCTTTCATAGGCCCTGCAATTATTTGAAGTAATATCCTCAAGAATCTCAAAAGCATCTTCAAGATACTGGTTGATCAATGAACCCCTAGCAGCTCCATCAACTTGAGTAGCACACTGCAATGTCAACCCATTATAGAATGTGCGAATCTTTTGCTGATCAGATAGTCCATGATGTGGACACTTCCTCAAAAGATCTTTGAACCTCTCATAAGCTTCATAAAGAGAATCCATATCAAACTGCTGAAAATTCTGAATTTCTTTGATCAAACGCTCTGTCTTTGCTGGAGAGAAGTACTTGTTTAGAAATTTCTCAAAAAGCTGATTCCACGTAGTGATAGAATTTACTGGCAGAGAATCTAACCATTCTCTAGCTCTTCCATCCAAAGAACGACTAAATAGCCTTAGTCTGATGGTCTTTTCAGAAACACCATTAACCTTGAAATTATCAACAATCTCAAGAAAATTCCTCAAGTGAGCATTAGGATCTTCAGCAGAAAGACCATGAAATTTGTTGTCCCTGATAGCCTGCATTGTATCTGAATCAACATGAAAATTATTTACAGCAATAGCTGGCCTTGAGATACTAGAATGAATGCCATCGAAAGAAGGCATTATGTACTCCTTCACCCGCAAGCGCCTCACCGCAGGAACTTCATTCACATTATCACCCATTGTACCGAATTGGGTTTTAGCTTCCCCGACTTGCTTTCGAATTTGTTTCAAAGTTTTCTCAATCTCCAAATCAAGTGGAAGAAGTGAAGATGAGTCACGTCTACGCATACAAAATCAAGCCCCTACAAAACTTGAACAAAAGAACAAGTAATAACTCGATCTCAAAGTACTAAATAGTGCAATGACATTAACAAATAAATACTTAAAATTGGTCCCCGGCAGTGACGCCAAAAACTTGTTGTCGGTTTTACAACCTTAACGCAAGAGCACGTATCGCAACAAGTAGTAAATAAGTTTGTTCCCACGAGGACTACAAATAAGCTGTTAAATACCACTTACTATCTTTCTTTCAATTCAAGTCTGATAAAAATCAAGTAAAGTTTTTATTTAATTACCATTAACAATTAAGCTAACACAATATCGAATAATAAATTCCAAGAGAATGAAAACTAGGCCTTAACTTCATCTAATGTCCTTTAACAAGCTTCTTCTTTAACCTCTATTCTCGTGGTCTAATTGCTAGTCTAAGGCTATCAAGTACGCACAAGGACCTTCCGAATCTCAAGTGACTCTAATTTATGAATCAACCCCCATATTCCTATGTAGAATTTAAATCCATAAACAGCATTAAGTTTCACCTTAATTGGACTACCTAGGGTGTTTAGGTATATTCCTATCCTAACCACAAATTAATATAAATATTAATCCTAGGTTATATTGATTGGGTCTTAACTTAGGGTTTCTTTTGCAAGTCCACCTAAATTACTAATTCAATCTCAAGGGTGATCAATCTTTGAGAAGCATTACACGCAAACCAATACAAACAATCAATATGACCACAAAAACAAAGAATTAAAGAATACAACTTATGTATTAACAAAAGAATCCATTAAAGGCCTAGAGAGAAAATTAGTTCATCATCTCAAAAGAAACCAATACACAAGAGTATGTAAACATGATGGAATATAAGGAGAAAAGATGAAATCTGTAATCACAGCAATCTCCAAAGTTTTTTCCCTCTTGAGCGCAGCCTCTCTTTTTCTTTTCTCTCAGATGTATGTAATACCTAATTATATCTGATGTATGTATATGTATCTAATAAAATTATTTTAATACTTTGAGGAAAATACAATATGTTTCCTAAACTGAGTCTGCTTTTCCAAGGAAATTCGTAACTGACTGTTCCTCAGTAATTCTGGCCCGTTCCAGTTGTAATTTGATATCTGGACCACTTAAGAATTAAAGAGAATTCTGTTATCTTCGCGTGGGCTATTAAATCGTCCAATTCTGACTTCTGAAACTCCAGATATGGCCCAAACAGTGATGTACTTGCGTGCAGCCCAACAAATCCGAATTTCCTTCTAATAAATATCCAAATTAAACTCTTTATTCTCCAATCCTTCCAAGTTTAGGATTCCTTGCTTCCTACAATAAAACATCAGAATTTATTTAATAAAAGTCCAATTAAATGCAAAATATAATAAATATGAGGAATAAAATCATATAAAATATCTATAAATATATACTCTATCATGAAGCACTCCAAAATCTTCATGTGGCACAGATTGATGAGTTCTCAAAGATTGCTCAACATCTCCTCACAACTGGACTACCAAATAAAGACTATGAAGCTATTCTGCTCTGTCATAAGGAGGATGTTGAGGCCCAGAAGGAGAAAATTGTGGATGAGGCTCAACAGGATGGCAATGTGGATGCCTGGTTGGATGCCAAGAGGTCACTGAGGCTGAAGGATGGTCTAGCTTTTCTCAGGGAGGACTATCTCACTGCTTTGGGGTCAAATGCCAACATTCTCTCTCATGTAGAAATCTATGAAGATGTGAATGAGGTTTACAAAAGTCAATTGAAGGCTTTGCACTACCTTGGGAAAGGTCTTCAATCAGAAATCTCCACTATTAAAGAAGAAACTGACCAATCCTTGGTTCAGCTCAAGAATTCTTATCTTTCTGATTTTCCCAAGGTGGATGGCATCCTTAAGGAAGTAAAAAAGACTGCTCAGAATGTCTCTACCATGGATTGCACTCTAGCTGTGGTGTCTGATAACTTGAAGAAATTGTCTACAAAGCTAGAGAACCAGCTGCAATCCAACATCAACACAAACTCAATGCTCTCAGTCATGTGGAAAAACCAGTATGGTGACAAGATGGTAGATGAAGTTCCCATCTCAAATATCTCCAAATTTGATTTCTCTAAGATCAATGAACAGACTCTCAATCCCTTTAAATCTGAGCAACTCCTCTCAAAGGTTGATAAATTGGAGAAGGAGGTGGCTGAGCTAAAGTCTGAAAACCAAGGAATTTCTCATTCCTTGGAGCTCTTAAATGCCAAGTTGGATGACCAAAGCAACTCCACTTCAAATATTCTGCTAGTCCAACAACAAATTATGACCTCTATGATGAGAAGCATGAACCTTCCTGTTCCTGGAGAAGCTCATGACATCTTGTCTGATCCCAAGCCTAAGGGGGAGAAAGGAAAGGAAGTGATTCTGGAAAAGAAAGGGGGAGCAAATCTAAAGGGCAAGATAACAGAGAAAAATCTAAAGCCCATGACCCTTCCTACTGTTTCTGTCACCAGTTTAGCTGGCCAGAAAAGTAGTGTGACTACAACCTTCTATCCTGGCACAATGCCCATGGATGTCTCTGCTCCTCTCATCTCCACAAGTGCTCAGCATGTCAAAGCAAGTATTATCACTGAGGCCAAGCTACAGGAAGTTGCCAATTCAAACATCTATCATGATGTGGCCTTTCTGGAGTTTCTGAAAGCCATCAACATCAGTGTTCAAGGTGATACCAAGACCTACAGGGACGAGCTCAAGGAAAACATCAAGTATCTTACTGTGGTAGTCAGGAAAATCAAGGATGCCTATCTAAGAGAAATAATCATGGTATCTAAAGACAATGTCCTATGGCATTTGTCCTTTGAAACCTTAGAGAAGCTGAGATTTACTGAGCTAGACATAATCCTGGAGCTCATTGAAAAGAGTGGTGAGAACAACAAGAGATTGTATGATGGCTTGAAGAAAGATCAACTTCTAAGATTGCCAGAAGTCATCATTGAACCAAGAAATATAATTTTTCAAGGTCTCACCAGGGCAAACACTATTGATCAACTAATCATCCCTGCTCAGCTGAATATGAAGAACAAGGATAAGATCAACAATGTGCTCCAAATGCTAAGAGCTAAGAGGGGATTCAGGACTGCTGAAGAGCTAGAGATGATCCAAATTCTCCAATCATTTCTAATACATGGAAGAATTCCTGAATCACTCAAGGCAAAGAAAGTTCTAAAAGATGACAAGGATGATGATGAGGAGAAGAGCAACAGAAGAGGGAGTCAGTCAAGGAGTGATAAGGATGGGGCAAGTGAGAGCAGCAAGGGCAAAACTTCCAAGAAATCTAAAGATGCTGGAGATGACAAGAAAGACTCTCAGGGAAAGAAAGAGACTGTAAAAAAGAGAGGTGGAAATCAGCAAGTTAAGGACATTACTAGCAGTATCTTAACCACAACACAAGACTCTAAGTCTAGGGTGGGTACTGTTAGTAATGATCCTCCAAAATCAATAACCAAGACTTCTGAAACTGATTTGCCATTAGAGAAAGGTAAAGTCACCACAACAAAATCAAAAAGACATTTCCACAAAGTCACAGCTAGTGGAGTGTTATAGTGGATGAAGGGGAAAGGGTTGAAGCTACTTCCAAATGATGTGGCACTAAAGACTAAATCTCCTTGTTCTGGAAAGCTACCTCAATTCAAACATTGGAAACTCAAAAGTGTAGCCAAAAGGACAAGGATAACAAAGAAGAATGGGGTGATCACAAATGTAGTTGGGATCAATGTTCTTCCTCTAGATGAAGACTATGATGAAGATGCCCTAGCATTTCTGAGAGCTCAAAGAATCTTTGAAGTCAAAGTGAAGCTAAATCATCAAGAGATCAAATTCACTGATGGAAGGGAAAAAGAAATGAAGCAAGGAAGCTGGCAATATTTTCCACAATATGAGCTAGAAAGAACTAATGCACTGCTAAATTTTGAAGACAAGGAAGAAAGATTGTGGAAGATAGAGATTGCCAGGTTTTTTAAAATGCATTCTGACTATAAAGAAAACCTAAGGAAGCTGAATGAAGAGAATAAATGTCAGAAGGAAAAAGAAATGGCAGAAATGGAAGAGAAGGCAAAAGAGTTGAGGAAGAAGGGGATGTGCAGAGTGAAACAAAATCCTTATGTTGTGGAGTACAAAATAAACATGGTGGAAAAAGCAAGATAAGGATGGAGTTTGTTAAATCCTATGTGGAAAGTGCCCTAAGAGCTGCAGTTGAAGATCTAGAAGACTCTCCTCTCATAGAAGAATTGATTGCAATGGATGAAATTCTGGTAGCCATTTCTGAAATGAAGAAAAAGGAAGAAATGAGAAAGAAGAAGGTTTATGATGACTATCTAGAGAAGCAAATGGGAACTGAAGCTGTTTAGCTCAAAAAGAAAATCTGTAAGCTTCAATTCCCAGTTTGTAATTAAATCTTGTCTTTATTGTTCATCTTTTACTCTTCTTCACACTTGTTCCCTTTTATGTAAGTTAGGCTTGTTATCAGACATGAAATTGTGCCTAAGTTTCTTACTCACAATTTGGGGGAGATTGTTAGGCTCAAGGCATGTCTGAATACCACTATTAATAAGCCTACATATTGTGACTATGTCACACTACATGACCTAATGAATTCTATCACTGGGATATAGTATAGGTCTCTACTGTACTTGTCTTGTTTTCATGTACTTAGCTTTATCTTGTATGCTCAGAGTTATAATGAGCTTAGTAAGTTTCTTGCAATCTAGAATGTACATAGGCCATGGAATAATTATCCTGGTAGAAGTTCAGAAATGTTCATGCAGCAGGATGGAGATGAATAAGGCCCTGAAGAAATAAGTTGCAGAAATTTATCTAAGTCCCTATACCGTGAAGTCAAAATAAAGTTATATCGTGAAGTCCTCAAAATCCATGTCGTGAAGTACTGAGATCGCATAGTCATAAATGAACTATGTCGTGAAGTCTTCAAGGCTCATATCGTGAAGTGTTGATACAGCAAAGTCAAAATGTACTAGATCGTGAAGTCCTCAAAAAGCCTAGATCGCGAAGTCCTCAAAAAGGCTATGTCGCGAAGTCCCCAAAAAGGCTAGATCACGAAGTCCTCAAAAAGGGCTATGTCGCGAAGTCCCGAAAAAGGCTAGATCGCGAAGTCCTCAAAAAGGCTATGTCGCGAAGTCCCCAAAAAGGCTAGATCACGAAGTCCTCAAAAAGGCTATGTCGCGAAGTCTTCAAAGGATATATCGTGAAGTCAGGAACATACTGGAGTTCACGATATCAACACTTAGACGTTTACAACAAGACAAATGAAGGTACAAACTCAAAGTCAATGGAGACAAATACTGAAGCATCTGTGTTGGTCAGGTGGTCCAAAGACAGATGGAAAATCTACAGCAAAACTTGGAGAGAAAGAAGAAAGACAAGCAGCTTCAGATAAGGGAAAGGACTACAGAAAGCAAGTGGTCCTCCCTGACACAGCCAACCTTTTATGGAACGACAAAATAGAGTTGCAGTATGGGTAGCTGTGTAATTAGGTTTGTGCACTAGTTTTGTATAGGTCATTATATAGTGTGCACACCCTATTGTTAGCTGTAAGAGAGTAACACATAGATAAATTCAAGCACTCTTTGCTCTGTAAGAAAAACAAGAAAACACTGTTCTTGTTTAGAAGCCAGAATTTCACTTGTGAAATTTTTGAAGCTGTAGTATTTAATTTACTTAATACAAAGTAGATTAAAGTGATTGTGTGTGTTATGTTTATTTTAATTCCGCATTTTCATACAACACAATCTCTCACAGCTTATTAGTTTTCAAGAAAACGAAAAATATCAAAACTATCCATTCACCCCCCTCTGTCTAGTTTCTTAGTGATATTCATTTCTAACAAGAGTCTCTAACACTAATTGCGGAGGAGACACAAACAGATTGTAGCTATCTAATAAACATGGATATCTATCCAATAAGTGTGCTACCTTATTTGCTTGCTTTCTAACATGACGAATAACCAAGTCATTCCTATAACTAAGCTTCACTCGACAAAACTCTAAAATGCTTCCCACCTCAAAATGTTGCTCAATATTTTGTTGTAGGACTGTAACAACCAGAAAATGACATTATTGACACCTAGTTCTCTTATCCAGCGCATAGCTTCTAGAACACCCGTTGACTTGGCTTCCAACACTATGACATTACTGGCTACCTGCTTCCAGCTCAGGTCAATTGTTACTTCCAGGGTAATGCACTTATTGTCCCAAACTTTCTTATTTCTCACAAATCATAGACCCCATAATACGGTTACTATCTTCACAATGTTTTTATTACTTTCGTCACTGATTTTGTTAAGTAACCCGCAGGGAGCTGATTCCACCTCCCTCATAACGTTAACTAAACCCATCTTCTGCCAACATTGATTTGCAAACGTGCAGTCAAAAAACACATGAAGAAGATGTTCTACGTCAACTCCACACATCGGGCATATGATAGAATTAGGCACACCTTTTCATCTTAGTAACTTCCTAACCGAAATATTGTTCTTACAGAATCTGCACATAAAAGTTTTCATCTTATGAGGAAGATGAAGATTCCATAACCTATTCCAGTCTTTAGAATTTACAGCAACATCCGTATTATAATTCTGAGAAAACCAGTAGTTATACCCTATTTTAACAGTGTATTGCCCATTACTAGATTGCATCCAAGCCACCCTATCTTTCATCTGGTTTTGTGGAATGCGAGTATGGAGAATCAAGTTAACATCATCAACATGAAAATCTTGTCGCACCTTAATCTCGTCCCATTCCTTACTGTTTGGACGGAAGTAACAACAAACATTCTCATTTCTGACTATGTTTAAATGATGATCTTCCACACAAAAAATTGTTTTGCCTCGTAACCACGGATCAGTAAATGCTCTGATATCCTGTCCATCACAAGACCCACCTGTACCCCTTACTTAAATGCTCTTTTGCTTCCAAAATACCATTCCAAATAAAGCTCGATCCACTGCCTTTTGCTGCTTGCAGTACATTACTTCCCGGAAAGTATCTCTCTGTAATAACACGTGCCACCAACGAGTTCGGATTTTTTAAGAAATTCCACACATGTTTGCCTAGCAGGGCCAAATTAAATCCGTGCAGACTTCGAAAGCCGAAAGCTTAATATTCCTTTACTTTTTTCCATACACATTCTATCCCAAGCGAGCAATCTAATTCCTTTACTGCCACTGTTATTTGATTTCCACCAATATCCATTCACCACCCTATCAATTTCTTGACATAAGGATTTGGGAATTAAGAAGCAGGACATGCAATAGGAAGGAACAAATTGAGCAACATTTATAATTAGGACTGTTTTACCTATTCTTGACAAAAGCAAATTGGTCCATCCTTGTACTTTCTTCCAAACATGTTCTTTGACGAAGTTGAAAACAGATTTTTTCGACCTCCCAATTAACGAAGGTAACCCCAAATACTTACTTTCTCTCAAATCATTATTAACACCCAAAATGTTTGTCAATTCCACCTGTTTGTCCCTCCTAACATTAGGAATAAAAAACACACTAGATTTCTGGAAATTTATCGCTTGTCCTGACATACTCTCATACAAGTTTAATAGAGCTTTGATTGCATATGCCTCTTTCATCGATTCTTTAAACGAAAGAAAGATGTCATCCACAAAGAGCAGGTGGGTGATCGAAGGTGCATTTGAAATTATTTTACACAAAGGAGAAAGAGGTAAGGAGATAGAGGATCTCCTTACCGTAATCCTCTTCTCGGAGTAAAAGGGCCAACAGATGTACAATTAAATGAGACCTTGTATTGGACAGATGTGACAAAAAGCATAATCCATTTTCTCCATTTGTTATCAAAACCCATACACTGCATTCTATGGCAAAGATAATTCCAATCCACCCGATCATACGCCTTACAAATATCAAGTTTAAGAGCAACCTCCCCCTCACTGCTAGTGTTCTTTCGCTTCATAAAATGTAGAACCTCAAAGGCAACTAGAACATTATCAGAAATATTCCTTCGTGGCACAAAGGCCGACTGATTTTCAAAAATCAACATTGGAAGCATCATTTTGAGGCGATTTGCCAATACCTTTGCTAGAATCTTATAAAGATCGTTGCACATCGCTATGGGTCTAAGATCTGACATTGTTTCAACATTATCCTTCTTGGGAACAAGAACCAAATTCGTATCGTTTAAATCTGCAGGAAACGAACAGCTAGTGAGCCAATCTCGACAACAGTTAAAAACCTCTCTGCCAATAAGCTTCCAGAAATGCTGAAAAAAGGCAGGACTAAATCCATATGGACCACAAGCTTTATTTGGATGCATTTGGTTTATAGCATCTGTGAATTTCTCAAAAGATAAATCTACAGTAAGGTGTGCATTTTGAGCTCCAGTAATAGAATTCAGACCAGTGTTCACTGATGTATAAATTCCACCATTCGACTCCCGAAAAATCTCCTTAAAATAGCTACAAATCAGATTGCACATGTCCTCGTGCTTGTCAACTTTTTCTTCTGCATTATTTTTTAGGTACTTGACATGATTCATTTTTTCGGTACAGTAGCCTTAGCATCAATTTTTTTTTTGAATTAGTGTCACCTTCCGTCATCCAAAACGCCTTAGCCCCCTGTTTCCAATAGATCTCATGAAGAAGTATATCATTTAACTTTGACCTCTCTTCAAAATATTGTTTAATGCTTTCATCACGATATGTTTTGTTCACCAGACTATTTACCACCTCCTTCTGTTTCTTTACTTTATCCCGAAATTTATGGAAAAAGTTTCTTCCCCATTTGGCCATAAATGGCGACATAGAAAGAAGCTTAGGTAGCAGATGAATTACTGGAAGATCTTTCCAATAGTTTGAGACCTCTTGATGGAAGCTAGGCTCCATAAGCCAAGTGTTGTCGATCTGGAATCTGAACAACTTCCTAGGAATGAACGCATCAATAAGCTCTAACAATATGGGATCATGATCTGACGCTATCGTATGAGTTACAGAGAGTTTGCACAACGGAAATTTATGCCACCACAAAGCATTAGAAAAAGCTCTGTCCAGCCTTTCCCTAACCCAGCTAACAGACCATTTACTTTTCTCCCACGTAAATTCACCTCCAGTTAGCTCAATCTCGTTTAACTGACACTCTTCAATAGCTACCCGAAACCCATCCATAAGACTTTGAGGATGCGGGTGTGGCCCTGCTTTATCCGACACATACAAAAGATTGTTAAAATCTCCAAAAATACACCAAGGGAGATACACATTTTGAGCTAGGCTTCTAAGAAAATTCCAAGAATCCTTCCTTCGATTCCTTTCAGGATAGCCGTAGAAACAAGTCAATCTCCAGGTTAGGCTATCTTGTTCAATTACATTCACATTAATATGATTGATGGAAGAATCCACCACCTTACAGCAAACTGTGTTCTTCCACATAACCGTTAAGCCTCCCCCTTTCTACTTTATCCACATCATAAAAATGAGAGAATCCTAGATCCATACACAAAGTAGAAATTTCATTATTCGTTACTAAAGTTTCAGAGAGAAATAAAAAATCAGGTTTACAAGACTTGATGAGGTCTGTAAGAACTCAAACTTTTCGAGGGTTCCCCACCTCTCGACAGTTCCATCCTAGAAAATTCATAATATCTAGCTAGCTTGCTTCGCAAGCGTAGCCAATACAGTTTGTGGAGATGCTATACAATTAGATCCAGAAAGAATAGCTTCCATGTGTAACTAATCATTTTCGTTAACCACTCCCTCAGGTAATATATCATTAGTGTCCATAATTGTCTATGTTCCACTTCTTTTGTGTTTCATGTCTTCAATATACAACCCAATACCTTCCTCTTCTTTTGTCCCAATACATTCATTTAAAATAGCTTTTGACCCAGAACTAAAGCCCAACTCCCTTTGGTAATTTGAAATAACCAGTTTGTTATTTTTTGAAATCTCATCCCACCAAAATTCACTCCTTAACATAATCTCCTTATCTTTGTATCCTGATTTTTCTTCCGTGTTTCTCGCCAAACTATTCTCCCTCTCAATTCTCGCCTCCCACTCCGCATCTCCCTCCTCTCTCAACCACTTGCTCCGGCCTTGTCCCACCATACGTCATGGTGGTGCCCTGAGCCAAACCTCTCATTCTTCATCCCCTTCCTCACTTCTCTTATCAATATCAGTCCTACATAATCTTTCTGTGTGAGAGACCAAGCCATACGAAAAACAGAAATCACCAAGACGTTTATACTTGCATGAGACTATAAACTCCGATCCATTTTTCCTTGATATCTTCTTCTTCCTCTTTAGAGGTAACCTGACATCAATCCTCACTTTAACGCGCATACATTTCCTCCAGATACTTGTATTATTCTTTGCATCATACATGATAAACTCCCCAAAAAAATTGCCTAACTGTCTTCCGACTGCCTCCGACATGAACCCACTTGGAAGGTCACGAATCTGAATCCAAATATTCATAAACCACCGCTCAACACTCAACGGTTCCTTCCCCGGTGGGATCACCTCCAGTAACAACATAACATTGTCAAATGACTATGGACCTCCATTCAATACCCATAACATATCCTCTTTGTGGTGGAATTGAAACAAGTATTTACCTGGCTCGATTTCCTGAAATTTGTTTCAGATTCTTTATCCATCCATCCATCCATTATATCTATGATAGGGAACATGGGTTTTCAAGCCAATTTAGTAATTTACCAATATACCCCTTTATTATATTAATGTAAAAAAATGCTATTACTAGAAATTGAACTCTTGACCTCCTCCATTTGACAAAAAACTTATATATTCTTACACATCCAACCACTACACCATAATAATTTTTGATAATTACTTATAACTCATCAACTACATGTTCGAAGAACCCGCTTTCAATACTTTTCTTAATACCATTTTTAAAATTTATTCATGATAAAATTATCACAATATTTGTCCATCTCCAATAGTGAAAAATGTTATTATTATAACTATATTTTTTTGAGATTATTAAATATATTTTTTCTATATTATTTAAATGAAAACGAATTCATAACATGAATTAACTTGGTACACGAAATGACACGAACTTATTTAGTATTAAATTTAGATTTCTAATGCATGTATAATAATGTTCTTCATGAAGTCATTTATAATATATATCTATGTTTGTCATGCACATGGTACACGCATGGACATACATTTTACTTGTCACGTCCAATCGCGATCTCATCAATGCCTCGTTTGGATTGGGAATTCAGAAAAACAATTCGGGTTTGAAATGGGAAATGAGGAGGATTATAAAACAAAATTCGGCAATCAGAATGGGGTCAAGGATTATGGTTTTTGGTCCCAATCCCCGATCCCCGTTCCCCCATTATCAAATTTAAGAAAAATAATTTTTTATAAATGTCTGTTGACTAAATTTTTAAAAGAGAATCATGTACTTGAGGTCATCCTCGGGGTTGTACATGATATAAAATGTTCTCATGTAAATACACAAGGGTAAAATAGTAAATGCAAGATGAGTTTTTAATATTTACAAAAATGTCATTAAAATTGTATGGGAATAGGTTATAACCTCAGGGGGAGTTACCTGAGGTCATCCTCAAACCCATTTTTCTCTTATTAAAATTAAATTTAACTTTATGTTTTTTTATTCTTTAAATTTATTTCACAAATTCAATATTTTGATAGTTAAGTATAAGTTAATTTTTAATGAAATCTTTTATTATAAAAAATAATAATATGAATCAATATTTAAAATATAATATCTCATTTGAAAATTATTATATACTATTAAATTTATATTATATATTACATATTATGATTTATCAAATTAATTTTATTACAAAATGTATTAGAGGATATATAATATGGTAATCCAACTTCTTGACAAATGTTACATGAGTTTTAATTGATATTCAAAAAACATAGTGTTAACATAATAACATTTGAAAAATGCGCATAAATTTAACGTGTGAAAGGTATTACAATTGACGATTTTTTATAAATATGAAAATCTTTGTCGATGAGAGGTTTACAAAGATTATCATGAGCTTATTCGATGATTAGGTTCACGAGGACCACCTAGGGTGCGAGCCACCTGAGAAGCAGACGAACTAGCATTCAAGCCCAGGACAAAGAAAGGAGAAGTCAGACTGATTGAACCCGCTTCTTCTACCTTGACGGGGAGGTGCTCTGACTGATTGAACTACAATCACAGGTGTAAAGCCTGAACATGTTTTTTTTCTCTCTCTATATTCAAGAGATGGTCAGAGAGGATGAAAAAAATTTGAGGATATCGAAGATAAAAGAAAGGTGGTGGGGGAAGATGAATGTACATATATGATGTGGTTGGAGGGAGGAACAGATCTGAGTGGTAGTGAAATGACTGGAGAGTGGTCGGAAAGAGGTCGAAGCGAGAAGGTAGCTAGTCAATAATAAGTTGGTGGACATATGAAGTAGGCATATGGGTAGAAGGAAAAATAGATTTTTAAAAATGTTGTGACTAAGATTGAAGGTAGTTAAAAACTATAGGGTTGGGATTGGGTCTCAATTCCCATTTTAAGGTGAATTCTCATTTGAGCACAATATCTATACTATATTATTAAAGACGAAACATTAAAAGTTTGGTCGGTAGGGTACTTGTTTTTTTGTACTTTGTGATTTTACTTAATTACCATTACTTATCTATAAAAAAATATTATTAAATAATAAGACCTATTTATTACCAATTACCTTTTTCAGCTAAAACATATTACTTTTTCTATTTTTTCCTAACAAAATCTCCACCTTTTCCAAAAATATCACGGACAATTACCTTTTCCAACTAAAATATGTTGCCTTTACTATTTTTCCATACTAAAACCTCTCATTTTCCACAAATATCACGAAAAAATTTATTTATTTATTTTAAAACCAATTTAATGTTTTTAATTATTTAATTTTTTTGTATATTTTAACATGTCTATTTTTTAACAAATGAAATTAATAAAATATTAAAACACAAATAATAATATAAAAACTATTAATTACCTATTTATGACCAATTACCCTTTTCAGCTAAAACACATTACTTTTTCTATTATTTCTAACAAAATTCCCTTATTTTCCAAAACTATTAAGGGCAATTACCTTTTTCAACTAAAATATTTTAACTTTTCTATTTTTCCTTACTAAAACTCTTACTTTTCCAAAAATATCACGGGCAGACCCTTATTTATTTATTTATTTTAACACATATTTTAATGATTTTAATTATTTAAAAAAGTTGACCTATTACAACATGCCTATTTTTATTTTTTAACAAATGCAATTACTACAATATTTATTAATAAAATAAATAACAAATTATTAAAATAATTATTAAATAACATAATTAATAAAATAATAAATGATTAAAAATAGTCTGTGCATCGCACATGTTTTAAGCTAGTATATGTATAATACACACGCAAGGTTATAACTTGTGCGATGTATGAGTCTTCCTTAATATTTCATATTTTTTTATATGTGATTAATAATATATTTTAATTAAAATAAAATAAGATATGATAATATGTATTTTTATCTTTAGAACTACTAACTTAGATATTTACTTTTGAAATTTTTTGACGAGATTCGAAACTTAAACCTGAAAGGCATATGTTTAGGTCTATTTGTTTACATCGAGAATATAACTCAACATTAAACAAATTTGTAATAAGTAAGTAATAATTCAAATTGTCACAGGAATCTCAGAAGATCATAACAGTCAAAAGAATGAAGTTAAAAGTCATAAGTAATTCTACATTGAAAGAAGCTCATTAATTTGATCAAGCCTCAGTGAAGTTTACAAGAAAGTGGATTTATTAAAGTGACAGAGATTTCAGGAGTGTGACAACAAAGGTACAGGTTACAGTGTTTAATTGAAGGGATTTAAAGAGAAGAGAATCACAGCTTTTAAAGTCAGAAATGAAGAACAACCATTGAAGTTAGTTGCTCATGAACCAGACAGTACATCGAGCGTCAACAACAGCCAGTGGAAGTTACTCATTAATTAAAGTGGTTCTCAGGACTATTTCTTTAATTAAGAAATTAGTTTTCATTCTCCTTTAATTATCTATTTTATTTAATTAATTTAACTAATAAATTAATTCTTTCAGAATTAATTTATTTGGTAAATTAATTAAGTAGGTAATTAATTTAAAATTTAATCTAACATTCTAAATTCAGAAAGACTTAAAGTAATTTCAGAAAGACTATCTTGGTAGTCTTACCGATAGTTCTACTGAAGTTATTTATAAATTCTGAAAGTATTTTTAATTTTCTCTCAGTCTTACCAAAAGTCTTTTCAGACTTAGGATAGTCTTTTTGGAATTGAAAATAGTCTTTCTGTTTATAAAATAGTCTTTATGTTTAAAAGAAAATAGTCTTTTCTGCTTTAATCATAGTCTTTATACTTTATGACAAATCCACGTGCAGATTAAGCAAGTTGATTAACATAAATAGAAGAGATCAAGACAGAAGCAGATACTGATAAAAAACATAACATCTTGAAGCTTTCTGTCAAGAACAATACATTTCTGCCGAATCAAATTCATTGGACAAGAAATTATTTCTAGATCATAGTGTTAAATCTAAACCACTAGAAATCATTTGCTTGTATTGTATTGACTATCTAGCGGATCTTTATCCCTAGAACGAATCTCGAACTATCGTTTATCGTTATATCTTTTTATTACAAAAATAGATAAATTCATGTCGAATTTATTCTAGATTTGTTTTAATTAGTTTGAGATTTTATTCTGTAATCAGTACCAAAAATTGTAACACCTTTCAAGTTTAATATAAGTTATATTTAAATTGAATTCTGTTTCATTTAATTCCGCAATAATTTGTTCATCCATTGTTTAATCTTTAAACGAACAAATTCGATAAAACGGTATAGTTTGTATTCAACCCCCCTTCTACAAACATATCGGGACGTAACAATTGGCATCAGAGCCTTTTGATTGATATACAAATCAAAGATCCATTTTTTGTGATTTTTTCTTCAACTCTGAAATTTTTATTCTTCATCAAAAAAACTCAAAAATGTCTACTACACAGAAGGTTGGTACAGTAAAGATTCTCATGTTCAGTAAGGAGCATTATCCTATGTGGAAGAAGAAGATGCTCGTGTTTCTTCAAGTGGCAAATGTTAAATATCTTGGAGTGATGAAAAATGGTCCTAAACTTCCTATGATTGTTGAGGAAGAGCAGATAGAGAACGATGTTGTTACTAGAGCTGCTAGGATGTACCCGAAGGATCCCAAGGACTACACTGCTGATGAGAAAGAGGATGCTTCCCTGGATGCCTGTTTACAGTTGATACTGGTTGATTGTCTTGATCCTATCATGCATAATCATGTTCTAAACTGTGTTTCTGCCAAACACATTTGGGATACAATAGAGATAATCAATGAGGGGACAGAGGAAGTCAGAGAGAATAAGATGGAAATTCACACCTCTTCATATGAACATTTCAGATCAAACCCTGGTGAAGGTATCTCTGAGGTTTTTGAGAGATACAACAAATTGATAAATGATATGAATCTCCATGGAAAGCACTATACTATCAAGGAGATTAACAAGAAGTTCCTCCTGACACTTCCATCTCATTTGGAGCACAGAATATCTGCAATTAGAGAAGCAAGAGATCTTGGAGAGATTTCTTTGGAAAGACTCTATGGTGTTCTGAAGACCTATGAGCTGGAGCAGATTCAGCAAAAGGAGATTTATGGAACTGGAAAGATAGTTAGTACTTCTACTGCATTGACAACAGAAGTCCCACAGCAACTGGAAGTGAAGGTTGTTCAACCTTCCAGTTCTGACATGGATGTTATTGTAGCTGAATATGGCTTAACATCCACTGATCAATCTGGTGGTGACTTCTATTCTTTGGAAGAACTTGATCAGCTGGAGGATGAGTCTATGGCAATGATAGTGAGGAAGTTTGGCAAATTCATATTCAGAAGGAATCATAATCTTAAGTTCAAGCCCAGGTTTCAGAGAGGTGGTTCTTCCTCTTCAAATAGCATAAGGGGTGGCTATAAAATTGGAACCGTGGACAGAAGCACAATCAGGTGCTACAATTGTAGTGAGTTGGGTCACTATGCTACAGAATGTAAAAATCCAAAGCAAGTGAGAAGGAACTCATTTGATTCAAGCAAGAAGAATAAGATTGGGAAAGCTTATGTTGCCAAGGGAAAGAGTTGGGATGATACGGATAGTGATGAAGAAGCTGGTGAAATTGGAAACCTAGATTTAATGGATAATGAGGCAAGCACTTCATCATTCATGTCAGAGGTAAAGTTTACTGATTCTGAAATGATCTATCATCTTAGTAGTATTGTTTCTTGTGCACGTAGTTAAAATGATAGAATAATTCTTTTGAACACAGCTCTTGAAAAGGAGGTAAAAGAATTAAGACTTGTGCATGTTAATCAGGATGAACTTACTAAGAAAATAGCATTTCTTGAGAATAGGGTTAATTGTTATATTCAACTAGAAACCATTATTAAGGATCAGATCAGTGAACTTAAAACCAAGGTTAATGCTTACTATAATTCTTGTAAGACTGCTAAAGAAATCTTCAATAATCAAATTATTGGTCAAACTATAGGAATAGGGTATGACTATAATGAGGCTATTGGAGAGTTAAGCATTAACACCCCTAATAGAGTCAATGCTGTAGAAAGGGGTGTACCACATGTGCTTAAGGGTATTGATAAACCTTTCTTTAGAGAATCCTTGACAGAACCTCTGAATGAATATTCCATCATTATTCAAGAGGAGATGTGTATTGAGGATCTTGCTTTTGATCGTGCTCAGTCCAACAAGTGTATGTCTGATAATAAAGTCAAAGTTGTTTCAGCAACGGAGACTAAGTCAGACATTCATAAAGTGGATCAAAACAACTGTAGAACCAACATGCCTGTTGTTAATCTGTCTCATAAAGCATGTGGTGTGGTGAATTGCTTGTCTTGTGCTTTTAATGTTATGTATGCTTATTTTAATAGTAAGCATGTATCTGATGATAAGACTGCTCCACGTCAACATGTTAATAATAAGAAGCATGTTATATCTAATACTACTAGTCCTCCTAAGACTAGAGTGGATTCATTTATCCCTAAGCCTACTCAGAAATGTGTAAAGGCTGGCTATAAATGGAAACGATCTTTTGTGAAAGAGGTTGAAGTAGTTATAGTTAAAAATGTTGTTTTGCCGGACAAAGGCCAGTTCTTTAAGTATGTCGGACCCAATCAAGTTTGGGTTCCAAGGAAGGACTAATCAATTTGATATTGCAGGGTGTGGCACAGGTAAACCGTGTTATGTGGATTCTGGACAGTGGTTGTTCAAGGCATATGACCAGAGATAGAGCCCTGCTATCAAATGTGGATGAGAAAGCTGGCCCGGAAGTTACCTTTGGAGATAACAGCAAGGGTATTACCAGAGGATATGGCTGTTTGGAGTTTGGAAATGTTATCATTCAAGATGTATCCATTGTGGAAGGTCTGAAGTTCAATCTTCTCAGCATCAGTCATTTCTGTGACAGAGGATATGCTGTTTCCTTTGAGAAAGAGAAGTATCAGATCCTTCATAATAATAATGGAAAGCATGCTCTTCAAGGAGTAAGGAAAGGTGATTTGTTCATAGCTGATTTGCACTCTGGATCTAAAGATGAAGTTACTTGTTTTTATGTCAAAGCTTCATCAGATGAAAGTTGGCTATGGCACAAGAAGATGTCTCACCTAAACTTCAAAACCATGAACTCTCTAGTCAAGAGGGAATTGGTGAGAGGTTTGCCTCAGATGGAATTTACACAGGAAGGACTGTGTGAGGCTTGTCAGAAAGGAAAGTCAAAGAAAGCTTCTCACAAGGGCACTGACACATCATCTATAACTGAACCACATCAACTACTGCATATGGATTTGTTTGGTCCAGTTAATGTGATGTCTATGTCAAAAAAACAATATGCACTTGTGATTGTTGATGACTATTCCAAATATACTTGGGTTTTATTCCTACATTCCAAGGATGAGACCCCACAGATGGTGATTGATCATATAAAGTTGATTGAGCTGGATTCTAGATTCCCTGTTAGAGCTATAAGGTCAGATAATGGAACTGAATTCAAGAATGCAGTCCTAAATGACTTTTGTGCAGATAAAGGAATAACAAGACAATATTCAGCCCCTAGAACTCCTCAACAGAATGGAGTGGTGGAAAGGAAGAATCGTACATTGATTGAAGCTGCAAGGACTATGTTAAGTGAATCAAGACTTCCAATGTACTTTTGGGCTGAAGTTGTGAATGTTGCTTGTTATACTCATAATCGAACTTTAATCAACAAAGACTTAATGAAGACTCCTTATGAGATCATGAACAACAAGAAACCAACTCTCAAATTCTTTCATGTATTTGGGGTAAAATGCTTTGTGCTTAAGGATGGAGATGTTAAACGTGGAAAATTTGAGGTCAAGGCATATGAAGCTATATTTGTTGGTTATGCCAGAAGATCTTACAGGGTGTACTTGATTGATAGTCACCAAGTGAAGGAAAGTGTCAATGTTACATTTGATGACACTAAGCTCCCTAGTATCCAAACAGAAGATTCATCTGAAGAACTGAAGTTTGATAACTTGCCAGACTCAGAATCAGATGATGAAGCTCCACCTGAGATTGTTGCTGGTAAAGAAAATAATAATGATGATAATGGTCATGGTGGTGGTGGTGGAAACATTCGTAACAATGGAGATACCACCAACACTGGAGAAGAATCATCAAGGGACTCAAGCAACAACTCAGGGGGAGGAAATGAAGGGTCAACTAGTCATTCACAACACCAAAATGAATTTCAAGGTGAATCATCAAGATCAAATCTTCCAAGACAGATTGTGTGGAATAGAGCTCATCCTTTTGAGCTGATCATTGGTGATCCAGGTGTTGGAGTTAGAACTAGGAGTGCTACTCAGAATAAATGTCATTATTCAGGGTTTCTTTCTGAGATGGAACCAAAGAAGACTGAGGAAGCACTGAGTGATCCTGATTGGGTGATTGTTATGCAAGATGAACTCAATCAATTTGAATAAAAACAAGTCTGGAAGCTGGTACCCAGACCAAAGAACAGGAAAGTAGTTGGTACAAGATGGGTATTCAGGAACAAGCTAGATGAGTATGGCATAGTAACAAGGAACAAAGCAAGACTGGTTTCTCAAGGGTATTCACAAGCTGAAGGCATTGATTAAGATGAAACCTATGCACCAGTGGCTAGGCTTGAGGCCATTAGAATGTTCTTAGCATTTGCTGCTTACTCCAATTTTAAAGTCTATCAAATGGATATTAAGAGTGCATTCCCGAATGGTGAGCTGGATGAAGAAGTGTATGTGGAACAGCCCCTGGCTTTGAAAATCAGGAGTTACTGGACTTTGTGTACTTTCTCTTCAAGGCTATCTATGGTCTCAAACAAGCCCCAAGAAAATGGTATGACACTCTCTCTGGTTTTCTTTTAGAAAATGGTTTTGTAAGAGGTATCATAGACAAAACTCTTTTTTCTAAGAAACACAAAAATGATATGATTTTAGTCCAAGTCTATGTGGATGACATCATATTTGGGCCTACTAATGATGATCTCTGTAAGAGATTTGCTAAGCTAATGCAGAGTAAGTTTGAGATGAGTTTGATGGGTGAGCTGAAGTTCTTTCTTGGATTACAAGTAAATCAAAGGTCAGATGGTATATTTATTTGTCAATCCAAGTATCTTAAATTACTCCTCAAGAAATATCACATAGAGGATTCAGCATCAGCAAGGACTCAATCATCTACAGCTGTCAAACTTGGAGCTTATGACAATTCTATCAAGGTAGATATTACAAGCTACAGAGGTATTATTGGCTCATTACTCTATCTAACTGCAAGTAGACCTGATATTATGCGTGCTACATGCTTATGTGCAAGGTTCCAAGCGGATCCTAGAGATTTACATCTCGTTGCTGTCAAAAGAATTTTAAGATATCTTAAGGGTACACCTAATTTAGGTATCTGGTACCCTAAAGATTCTGGTTTTAATCTTGTTGGATATACAGATTCTGATTATGCAGGTAGTTTTATGGATAGAAAGAGTACCTCTGGGAGTTGTAAATTCCCAGGAGGTAGATTGATTTCCTGGTATAGCAAGAAACAACAAACAATTTCAAATTCAACAGCAGAAGCTGAATATATTGTTGCTGGAAGCTGCTGTGCTCGGATCTTATGGATAAGGAATCAATTGAAGGACTATGGCTTTGTATTAAACAAAATTCCTATTTTATGTGATAATACAAGTGCCATAGCAATCTCCAACAACCCTGTTCAACACTCGAGAACCAAGCACATTGACATCATGTATCATTTTATCAGAGAACATGTCATGAATGGTATTGTGGAGTTACATTGTGTACCCACAGAGGAACAAACAGCGGATATTTTCACTAAGTCTCTTGATGAATCCACTTTTACCAGGTTAGTTGGTAAATTGGGTATGTTAAATAGCTTTAGTGATTAGTACTGATAATTGTTCAATGTTTGTTTTTGGTTAGAATACAAGTGTTATGTTCTATACATTTTCTGAAATTCACTTGTATTTTAGTTTATCGAAACATTTTCTTAGTTGGTGTGTAATTACTGATCTTAAATGTCATGCTGCTATCTAGTTTGTTAAAGTTTCTAGGTTAAGTATTTTTAAATAGCTTATTTGCTCTAAAAATATTTTTCTCATATTTTTCTATTGAGAAATTTATTTTTACTGCAAATTTATGAATTTGGAGATATTTAAATAATTGTTCAAACTGTTTATATATTTTTCTTGTATTTCTAGCATTTTTCCTTGCATTTTTCTGATTTTAGCTTAATTTTCTGTTTATTTTTCTAGTTTCTGCTGGTTTTTATTGATTTTCTAACAGGTTTATTAAGTTTTATTTCTAAAAAGACTACCGGAAAGACTATTCAATAGTCTTACTGATAGTATTTTTGAAATATTACTTTAGTTTATTTGTTTTACATTTATTTCTTTTGTTTTTTAGACTTAAAACAGTTATTTATTTTAGTCTTTCTAGTTTTAAACCAGAATTACTATCAGTAGGACTATTCTGGATAGTCTTTCTGGTAGTTTTTCTGATTTTTATTGATTAGTTTAACTGATTTCTTTTAAAAGTTTTTTGTGTTTTGTTTTTTCATTTTTGTAATTAGTCTTTTAAGTCTGAAAGACTACCGGTAAGACTATCCCTTATAGTCTTCCCGGTAGTCTTTCTCAGTTTTCTATAAATACCTGAACTGTTTTTCTTCATAATTCACTAAGTCTTTCTAAGCTCAAGTTTTTACTTAGCTTCTCTTTCTCCCTTGGTTCTTTAAATCATTTTTCTAAAAGAAGTGCTGCTATTTTTTTCTGATTAAATCTTTGCAAGCATTTCTTTTGTGATTTTAACTGAACCAAATTTTTTGTCATAAATCTTGATTTGAATTTTGTGGATTATTTGTTTTCAATACTTAAAATCCTTAAAATTCTTATAAATTTTTATTAATTGCTTATTTCTCTAATATGGCTTTTGAAATTGTCAAAAACAAATTTTTAGGTTATATTGATCCTCTAAAATGTTCCGTTGAACGTTTTAGGCCTTGGATTCGGTTTTTAAATGAGCATTCCATCATTAGTCTTGCTATCACTATGAATGCTGATTTAAAACACGAACCCTTGAGGATTTTGTGTGCTACTGCTATCGTGTCCACTGACTTATCTTCTTTCACATTCTCTGTCGGTGACACACACTATACACTCAATAGAGATATCCTTTGTGATGCTCTACATCTTCCCAGAGATAACTTTGTGAATCTACCTTCTGAAGCAGACATAATTCAATTTTTCTCAAACATCAATTATCAAGGTCAGGTAGATTTGGTAAAGTTATCCAAGAGCAATCTAGTCAGTGAGTGGGATTTATTCTTTGACACCCTGGCTAAGGTCTTCAGCAACTGTACCAAAACCAATTTTCACAATATTCCTTCTCTTCTTCAGAATATTGGTTTTGCAGTTGCTAATAATCTTCGTATCAATTTTGGTCATCTCATCTGGAATCATTTGGTCAGAAGAGTCTTAGTGGCCAAGAGTGATCATACTAGTGGAAGGAAATTAAAATGTTTTTATCCTCGCTTTCTCACTTTAATGATCAACCATGTACTCACTGATGAACACAAACAGTTGTTTAGTCTTGGTATGTCTGAACATTGTCAGACTACACATGTCAAAAATTTTCAAAGACTAAACACCACCTTCAAATATCTCTCAGTCCATGTGGTCATTCCACCCTATATGACCCAGTTCATTCAACTTCCTGCCTTTGGATTGCCAGTCCCAAAGCATCAACCTCCAGTGGATCAATCCACCCATTCTGGAACTGAAGATGCAACTCCATTACAGGTAGTATTTCCTATCCCTGGCTCTTCATCTCTTAATGTTATTGAAACCCAAGAGGTTCATAGGGCTAACCATGAGTTTGTAGAACCACAAACTCAATCCCAGGTCATAGAGCCGTACACCGAGTCAACTCATATAACCAGTCAACCTGAACTTAATGTAAATATCAGTCATGGTAGTGTTAGTGGAAAAGATTCTATGAAAGAACCCGCAGCTCTGTCTCCACCACTCAAAAAGAGAAAAACATACAGGGAGACATCTGTTAGCCCGTCTGTATCCTCCCAACATGATATGGATTTGGAAATGGTCATTGAACAGTCTCTGGAGACATCCTCTCAACGGGATGAATCTATTGAAATCCGCCATAGGGCCATGGTAATCTGTACTGAGTCAAGCACACTCCCATTACTCACAATGGGAGAACACATCCAAATAGATGATACTCAGGACACCTTGTCAGGAGAGAACATAGGTTTTGATACAGTGCCTACCATAGTTACGGTAGAAGTGCCTTCACAGGCATCTGAGGGAAAATCTGATTCTTTGCCAACTCAAATAGAATCATTTTCTCCCCTCCCAGAGGAAACATCTCTAGCTCCCTTAAGGGATTTTCCACTCGCAGATTTATCTAGAGAAAGTGGAAGGCAACCTAGTGAGTTCAACACTGAAGCAATTCAGTTTCAAAGTTCAGATCACTTCTTGGACTTCACTAGGGATTGGGATTTTCGAACTCCCATTGCACCACCACTGACCTCTCAAGAAGGGGCTAAGGTGATTTTTCATGCAGGTACTTCAAATCAAAGCTTGGAAAGATAGCTTATTGTGAGAACTGAGAGTCAAACACCGAGTGATACACAAGCACGTGAGGTGAGTGAAACACCACTGAGAGCAATTGAGGTGAGTGCACACACTGACACAAACACTACTTTGCTGTTAGCTCAGATAGCTAGTCTTCAGAAACAACTCATGGAAACCCGGGCTGAAAAAGATCTTCTTAAAGCACAAGTGGTTGAACGGTCTTCTTCTTCCACCTCTGTAACTAATTAGCTGGGTACTGTCAAGGATGATTTGGAAGGTCTGAAAGTTTCTCTACTCCCAAAGCTCAATGCCATCCAACAGTCTCAAGTACTTGTGGCCTCAGACATCTCTGATCTTACAACGTCAAATGCTCATATATCAGAGAGTGTCAAGGAGATTGCTTCTATTTCTACCAAGGTGGACTTTATTCTACAAACAGCTGATGAAAATCAAACGTTTAATGAAGAAAGGATGTCGAGGATAGAAGGAGGAATTAAGCATCTTAATGAGGGGATGAAGCACTTGTATAACATGATCAAGAATTCACATCAACCCAATGCTGAACAGAAGAAATTATTTGAGGGTGATGATGATGATGTGGATGAGGATGAGGATGATCAATGAGGAGATGGAGGTGATGAAGGAGCTATAAGGGGAAGAAGTGAGGTTAATCCTGCTACTACACAAGTTAAATCTGTAGAGGATTTGTTAGGTCCTGATAAGTTTGTAGAAGGGGGGTTGAATACAAACTATACCGTTTTATCGAATTTGTTCTTTAAATGATTTAACTGTTTAGGAACAAATTGATGCGGAATAAAATGAAACAAGATTCAAGTTAAATAAAACTCTATTAAACTTGAAGGGTGTTACAAATATGATACTGATTACAAGATTGGATCTCAAACTAATTAAAACAAATCTAGAATAAATTCGACATGAATTTATCTATTTTTGTAATAAAAAGATATAACAATATTTGATAATTTGAGATACGTTCTAGGGATAAAAATCCGCTAGATAGTCAAAGCAGTACAAGTAAATGAATTCTAGTGGTTTAGATTTAACATAAAGATTCTAGAATTAATTTGCAGAAGAAATTAGCACGGCAGAGTTCTTGACAGGAAAGTATTTTTGATGTAATGTTCTTGATATCTTTTCTATCTGATTCCCTTTTTGCTTTTGTACTAATCAAGTGGATCAGTACACTTCTGCACGTTCTGATGCTTTTACCTTTGGAATGACTATCCAATTTGTACTGGAATGACTATCAAAAGGCTTAGCATGACTATCTGAATTAATGTGAATTATATTAGAATTACTTAAAATAAACCGGGATGACTATCGGGATGACTACCGGTATGACTACCGGTATGACTATCCTGGGTAGTCATTCCAGTTGATTTTAATTACATAATTCTAATTTAATTCAAATTCTAATTCTAAATTAATTCTAATAATTAATTTACTTCACAAATTAATTCTGAAGAATTAATTTATTCAATAAATTAATTACTTAATTTATTTACTAAATTAATTCTGATGAATTAAATTAATAAATAAATTAATAACTAATTTAGAATAGAACTTAAATCCTTATAGAATAGTAAAACCAATGCTTGAACCACTTGATCTGCTGAAGAATATCCATTGTCTGATGTTGTCATTTGATGCACTGTCTGGTTCATAAATGACTAACTTCAATGTCTGTTCTTCATCTTGACTTTAAGTTGTGGTTCATTGTCTGCTTTTGACTGTTGATCAACCTTTGTAACCTGTACATTTGCTATCACAAATCTGAAACCTCTGTCACTTTAATAAATCCACTTCTTTGAAGACTTCACTGAGGCTTGAACAAATAATTGAACTTCTTTCAATGTAGTATATCTTCAAATCTGTAGGATGACTTTAATTCTCCATTCTCTTGACAGATAAATCTATCTGAGATTCCTGTGACATATTAACTTATTATTTACTTATTACATACTTGTTTAAGTTAAGTTGTTTCCTCGGAATATTAATAGGCCAAAACATATGCCTTTCAATCTCCCCCTATTTGTTTGTTAGAGAATAACAATCAAATACCTAGAGGATAACTCAACTAACTTAAACAAGAAATAGAAATGACTTTTAAGAGCCAAGTAAATAACAAGAAAAGTTCTGGATTTCATTTAACATTTTCCAGATTCAAACATTAAAGATAAATACAAGATAGATGTTCCTCTAGACTGAACATGTGTTTACATTGATCCTATCTTGAAATACCTAAGCTCTATACATATAACATTTACAGACTAGAGCTTCTTCAAATTTCAGATTCCATCATCTCTCCTTCTTCAAGTGCCTCAAGCAAATCCTTGTCCAAAATACGATCAGATTCAGAAGTAATGCCACTAGGTCTGACAGGTTGAGCTGTGACTTTCTTCAGCCTATTCTTCATTTGATGATATCTCTTGATATTGGCAATGCAATAGTCTTGAATCAAATCAGCAACTTCTGTCTTTACCTGTGTAGCAAACCCTGTTGTCCTCAACATGTTCTCCATATAGACAAGATGCTTGGCAGGATAATCTTTCAGAGAGATTGGATCCACACCACAAGTTTGAAGTGCCCTTCCTTTATAAAATTTAACTTCATATGGCACATCCACAACTTGAGGGCTAGCTTTCATTGCAAAGTCTCTTAGCTGATCATGCAGCAGCTCAGCTAATGGAGAAGTTCTTTTTACTTTGCACATGAATACCCAAAGCTCAGAGAGAGTTCTACCTTCCAGAAGATTAAGAGAAACTATGAAAGTTCCCTCATTATGAGTGTAGATGTAGATCTTTAACTCCTCTCTGACTCTGTCAAATCCAGTAGAAATTCTTGAAATCTCCGCATGAAGAGCTTTCATATATATTGTGTTGTCTGGATTGACCTGTCTGTACCTTTCCAACATGCTAAAGAACCTTCCATCATTGTCTGACCCTGTTGGATGTGAGAACATTTCTCTAGCTCTATCCCATTCTTCTCCAAGCTTCAGCCTCACATATAACTTTCTGTCTTTGACTTTTAAATCATGAAGCCTTTGCTTTTCTTGATGTTCAGCTTTTTGGATAACTAGATGCTTTGTGATTATGTCAGACACCTTAGCATTCTCATCTTCTCTTCTCTTTAGATCAGCTTTCTGTCTTAACAGCTCAGCTTCAAAGGCAGGATCCACTTCAGGTTCATCTTCCCAGTCAGCAAAATCAGCCTCTCCTTCAACCTCCACTTCACCAAAGATATCTTCAGGGGTTTCTCCAGATTCAATATCATCAAAATCTCCCTGTTCACCTTGATAGTAGTCAGCATCAGAAAAGGTTAACTTCTGCTTCCCTTTGTCCTTTCCAGAACCAGAACCTTCAGTTTCTCCTCCTTGATCTCTCACTTCTTCTCCTCCTTGTATCTCCTTCTCCTTATTCTCCCCCTTAGTTGAGGCATCCTCTACAGATTTGACTTTATCAGCCTTAGGATCCTCCTTTTTACCTTCTCTTTCTCCTTGACCATCCCTGTCACCATTGCCCCCTTCATCATCATCACCCTCAAAGAATTTCTTCTGTTCAGCATTGGGTTGATGTGAGACCTTGATCATAGCATATAGATGTTTCATGCCCTCGTTCAGATGTTGCATCCCTCCTTCAATCTTGGTAAACCTCTCATCATTGAAGTACTGATTTTCATCAATAGTATCTTGACAGGAGTCTACTTTGGTTGAAATAATAGGAATCTGTTTGATAGCCTCCCTGATCTCAGCATTAGAAACCAAAAGCTCTGACATATCCGAGGCCACTAACACCTGTGATTCTTGAACAGCATTCATCTTGGGGACCAATGTGACCTTCACTCCCTGTATCTCATCTCTAAGATGACCCAGCTGATTATTTACAGAGGTGGAAGAAGAAGAACGTTCATCCACTTGTGCTTTGAGAATTTCCTTTTCAGCCTGGGTCTGTTGCAGTTGTTTCTGTAAACCAGCTATTTGAGCCAATAATGAAGCAGTGTATGTGTCATTGTGTGCACTCACTTGAATTTCTCTTGTAAGTGTATCACTCATCTCACGTGCATGTGTTTCACTCAGTGTTTGACTCTTATCACTCAACATTAGCTGTCTATTTGCTCCTTTTTGATCAGTACCTGCATTCAAACTCACCCTAGCCTCTTCAAGAGAGGTCAGTGGTGGTGCAATGGGAGTTCACAAATCCCGATCCTCAATCATGTCTATCAAATCACTTGGATTTGAAATCTGAATTGCTTCAGTGATAGACTGACCAAGTTGCCTTCCACTTTCTCCAGATAAATCTGCGAGTGGAAAATCCCTTAGGGAGCCAGAGATGTTCACTCTGGGAGGGGAGAAAATGATTCTATTTAAATTAGGCAAAGAATCAGATTTTCCCTCAGATGCCTATGAAGGCACTTCTACCGTAACAATGGTAGGCACTGTAACCAGTTGCAGGTGCTCTGCTTTCACTGTGTCCTGAGTTTCATCTAATGAAATTGTTTTCTCCCATTGTGATTAATGAGAGTGTGCATGACTCAGTACAAAGTGCCATGGCCCTATGGCGAATTTCAATAGATTCATCCTGTTGAGAGAATGTCTCTAGAAACAGTTCATTGGCCATTTCAAAGTCCATATCCTATTGAGAGGATACAGATGGGCTGACAGATGCCTCAGTATATGTTGAATTTCTTTATAGGAGGCAGAGCTGTGGGATCACTCACTGTTTCAATCAAAATACTTCTTTGTTTAACATTGATTTCTGTTTAGGCTGAGAGGTCAAGTAATGAAGTTGTAGACTCATTGTTTGGCTCTAAGACCTGGGATAAAGATTGTGGATCTACAATCCTTTGGTCAGCCCTAGCAACCACTTGGGTTCAGCAACAGTAAAAGAAGTGGATTGAGAGATAGAAAGTAATACCTGAATTGGATTTGGCACTGAATTTCCAGCTAAGCAAGAGCTAGAACAGAAATAATATATACAATATATTTAATAAAAACAACTAAGACAAATAGAAAATAATAGATAATAAATAATAAGCAATAAAAATAAAATACAACAATAATAATAAAAAAATATTTACAAGAAACTATTTACAAGAATAAAAATAAAAATAAAGACTATAATCATTATAACTGGCATGACTATCGAGATGACTATGGAATAGTCATGCCGATAGTCATTCCAGTTCAAATGACTAAAACAGAATAAATAAAACAGAAAACAATCTAATTAAACTAAATGCAAAAACCTGTTAGCAGAACAAAGAAGAATAACAGAATTAAAATAAATAAATAAAAAATCAAACCTGTTATAGAAAAATGCAACTAACAAATAAAATAAAATACAACCTAATATTCACAGTGCAAACAAAAAAATGCAGAATAAACATAAAGCAACAGAATATTTTTACAGAAAATGCATTAAATTAACAAAAACTTGCAGAAATATTTAAACAACAATATTTACAATCTGAAAAATATCTAAATAATTCCAAATAAATATATTTTCAATAAAAATACATTTCTCCACTTAAAAAATATGAGAAAAATATTTTTAAAGAAAATAAAATATTCAGAACCATTTAAATCAACAAGCATGCAATTATTAAATGAGAATTGGCAGAAAATATCAATTAAATGACAAGAGAAAATGAATTTATTGAAAGAACAAACATGACAGATACATTGTTAATCACTAAGACTGTTTAACATACCCAATTTACCAACTAACTTGATAAATGTGGATTCATCAACAGATTTAGTGAATATATCTGCAGTCTGTTCTTCTGTGGGTACAAAGTGTAACTCCACAGTTCCATTCATGACATGCTCTCTGATAAAATGATACCTGATGTCAATGTGCTTCGTTCTCGAGTGCTGCACAGGGTTGTTGGAGATTGCTATGGCACTTGTATTATCACAAAATATGGGAATTTTGTCTAATGCAAAGCCATAGTCCTTTAATTGATTCCGTATCCATAAGATCTGAGCACAACAGCTTCCAGCAGCAATATATTCAGCTTCTGCTGTTGAATTGGAAACTGTTTGCTGTTTCTTGCTATACCGGGAAATCAACCTACCTCCTAGGAATTGACAACTCCCAGAGGTACTCTTTCTATCCACAACACTACCTGCATAATCAGAATCTGTATATCCAACAAGATTAAAACCAGAATCTTTAGGGTACCAGATACCTAGATTAGGTGTACCCTTAAGATATCTCAAGATTCTTTTCACAGCAACGAGATGAACATCTCTAGGGTCCGCTTGGAACCTTGCACACAAGCATGTAGCATACATAATATCTGGTCTACTAGCAGTAAGATAGAGTAAGGAGCCAATCATACCTCTGTAGCTTGTAACATCTACCTTGATAGATTTGTCAGAAGCTCCAAGTTTGATGGCTGTTGAAGATGGAGTCCTTGCTGATGCTGAATCCTCCATGTGATACTTCTTGAGGAGTTCTTTGAGATACTTGGATTGACAAATAAATATACCATTTGACCTTTGACTTGCAATCCAAGAAAGAACTTCAGCTCACCCATCATACTCATTTCAAACTTACTCTGCATTAGCTCAGCAAATCTCTTACAGAGATTATCATTAGTAGACCCAAATATGATGTCATCCACATAGACTTGGACTAATATCATATCACTTTTGTGTTTCTTTGAAAAAAGAGTTTTGTCTATGATACCTCTAACAAAACCATTTTCTAAAAGAAAACCAGAGAGAGTGTCATACCATTTTCTTGGGGCTTGTTTGAGACCATAGATAGCCTTGAAGAGAAAGTACACAAAGTCCAGCAGCTCCTGATTTTCAAAGCCAGGGGGCTGTTCCACATACACTTCTTCATCAAGTTCACCATTCAGGAATGCACTCTTAACATCCATTTGATAGACTTTAAAATTGGAGTAAGCAGCAAATGCTAAGAACATCCTGATGGCCTCAAGTCTAGCCACTGGTGCATAGGTTTCATCATAATCAATGCCTTCAGCTTGAGAGTACCCTTGTGCAACCAGTCTTGCCTTGTTCCTTGTAACAATGCCATCCTCATCTAGCTTGTTCCTGTATACCCATCTAGTACCAACTACTTTCTTGTTCTTTGGCCTGGGTACCAGCTTCCAGACTTGTTGTTGTTCAAACTGATTGAGTTCATCTTGCATAGCAATCACCCAATCTGGATCAGTAAGTGCTTCCTCAGTTTTCTTTGGCTCCATTTTAGATAGAAATGCTGAGAAAAGACATTCATTCTGAGAAGCACTTCTAGTTTTAACTCCAACATCTGGATCACCAATGATCAACTCAAAAGGATGAGCTCTATTCCATACAGTCTGTCTTGGAAGATTTGATCTTGATGATTCACCTTGAAATTCACTTTGATGTTGTGAGTGACTAGCTGATCCTTCATTTGCTCCCCCTGAGTTGTTGCCTGTTTGCCTTGATGATCCTTCTCCAGTGCTGGTGGTATCTCCATTGTTACCAGTGTTTCCACCACCATCACCAGGATCATTATCATCATTGTTATTATCATCACCAGCAATAACTTCAGGTGGGGCTTCATCATCTGATTCTGAGTCTGGCAAGTTATCAAACTTCAGCTCTTCTGATGAATCTTCTTTTTGGATATTGGGGAACTTAGTGTCATCAAAAGTAACATTGACACTTTCCTTTACTGTGTGACTGCCAACCACATAAACCCTGTAAGATCTTCTGGAATAACCAACAAAAATAGCTTCTTGTGCCTTGGCCTTAAACTTGCCACGTTTAACATTTTCATCTAAAAGCACAAAGCATTTTGCTCCAAATACATGAAAGTACTTGACAGTTGGTTTCTTGTTGTTCATGATCTCATACGGAGTCTTCATTAGGTCTTTGTTGATTAAAGTTCGATTCTGAGTCTAACAAGCTGTATTCGCTGCTTCAGCCCAAAAGTACATTGGAAGTTTGGACTCACTTAACATAGTCCTAGCAGCTTCAATCAATGTACGATTCTTTCTTTCCACTACTCCATTTTGTTGAGGAGTTCTAGGGGCAGAATACTGTCTTGTTATTCCTTTATCAGCACAAAAGTCATTCAGAATGGCATTCTTGAATTCCGTACCATTATCTGACCTTATGGCTCTAACAGGGAATCTAGAATCCAGCTCAATCAACTTTACATGGCCAATCACCAGGAATGGGGTCTCATCCTTGGAATGTAGGAATAAAACCCATGTATATTTTGAATAGTCATCAACAATCACAAGTGCATATTGTTTCTTTGACATGGACATCACATTAACTGGACCAAACAAATCCATGTGCAGTAGCTGAAGAGGTTCAGTTATTGATGATGTGTCAGTGCCCTTGTGAGAAGCTTTCTTTGACTTTCCCTTCTGACATGCCTCACACAGTCCTTCCTGTGTAAATTCCATCTGAGGCAAACCTCTAACTAATTCCCTCTTGACTAAAGAGTTCATAGTTTTGAAGTTAAGGTGAGACATCTTCTTGTGCCATAGCCAACTATCATCTGATGAAGCTTTAGCATAAAAACAATTCACTTCATCTTTGAATCCCGAGTTCAGATCAGCTATGAACAAGTCACCTTTCCTTACTCCTTGAAGAGCAGGCTTTCCATTCTTCTTGTGAGTGATCTGACACTTCTCTCTTTCAAAGGAAACAGCATATCCTCTGTCACAGAACTGACTGATGCTGAGAAGATTGAACGTCAGACCTTCCACAAATGAAACATCTTCAATGATAACATTTCCGTACTTCAAACAGCCATATCCTTTCGTAATACCCTTGCTGTTATCTCCAAAGGTAACTACTGGGCCAGCTTTCACAATCACATCTGATAGCAGGGCTCTATCTCCGGTCATATGCCTTGAACAGCCACTGTCCAGAATCCACATAACTCGGTTTACCTGTTTAACTCCCTGCAATATCAGATTGATTAGTCCTTCTTCGGAGCCCAAAATTGATTGGGTCCGGCATACTTAAAGAACTGGCCTTTGTCAGGCAAAACAACATTTCTAACTAAAACTACTTCAACCTTTTTCACATAAGAGCGTTTCCATTTATAGCCAGCCTTAACACATTTCTGAGTAGGCTTAGGGATAAATGAATCCACTTTAATATTAGGAGGATTAGCAGTCTTAGCTTTAACATGCTTCTTATTATTAACATGTTGACGTGGAGCAGTCTTATCACTAGATACATGCTTTTTATTAAAGAAAGCATACATAACATTAAAAGCACAAGACATGCAATTACTCACACCACATGCTTTATGAGAAGAATTAATAGCAGGCATGTTAGTTCTACAGTTGTTTTGATCCAACTTATGGATATCTGATTTAGTCTTTACAGTTGTAGCAACTTTGACTGGAATATCAGATACACACTTTTTGGATTTCTCAGCTTCTAAGGCAACATCTTCTTCATGAATCTCCTCAGCAATAATGATAGAAGATTCATTCAGAGGCTCTGCCTCAGACTCCTTACAGAAGGGTGTTTTAATACCCTTAAGAATATAAGGAACAGCCTTTCCTTCTTCTCTGACTCTACAAGGTGTATTAATACCAAGTAATCCTATAGCCTCATTATAATCATAACCTATACTGACATGATTACCAATAGCTTGTTTATTGAAAATTTCTTTAGCCGTTTTACAAGAGTTGTAATAGGCATTAGCTTTGGTTTTGAGCTCACTAATCTGCTCTTTGAGAATGGTTTCCAGTTGAATATAACATTTAACCCTATTCTCCAGAAAAGCAATTTTCTCATTAAGTTCATCCTGATTAACATGCACAAGTTTCAAATCTTTTAATTCCTTTTCAAGATTTGTGTTTAAAAGATTTATTCTATCATTTTCAGTGCGTGCACAACTTATGGTGCCACCAAGATGATAAATCATTTCAGCATCAGTAAAGGTTACCTCTGACATGTATCTGGATGAAGTGCTTTCCTCTTTAGCCATTAAAGCAAGGTTCCCAATCTCACCTGCTTCTTCATCACTGTCAGTGTCATCCCAACTCTTTCCCTCAGCAACATATGCCTTCCCAATCTTGTTCTTCTTGCTAGAATCAAATGTGTTTCTAGTCACTTGCTTTGGCTTTCTGCACTCAGTAGCAAAGTGACCCAACTCATTGCAATTATAGCATCTGATTATACTCCTTTCCACAGTTCCAGTTTTGTAGCCACCCCTTGTGCCACTTGAAGATGAAGATCCACCTCTCTGAAATCTGGGTCTGAACTTAAGATTGGGATTCCTCTTGAATCTAAACTTCCCAAACTTTCTGACTATCAAAGCCAAATCACCATCCTCCAGCTGATCAAGTTCTTCCAAAGAATAGAAGTCACCACCAGATTGATCAATGGATGATAATCCATATTCAGCATCAATAACATTCATGTGAGAACTGGAAGGTTGAACAGCCTTCACTTCCAGTTTCTGTGGGACTTCAGCAGCCAATGCAGTGGAGGTACCAACAATCCTTCCAGTTCCATACAGCTCTTTCTGTTGAATCTGCTCCAGCTCATAGGTCTTGAGAACACCATACAATCTCTCCAAAGCAATCTCATTCATATCTCTTGCTTCTCTAATGGCAGATATTTTGTGCTCCAAATGAGGTGGAAGTGTAAGAAGGAACTTCTTGTTAATCTCCTTGTTGGTGTAGTGCTTCCCATTGAGATTCAGATCATTAATTAATTTGTTGTATCTTTCAAAAACCTGAGAGATACCTTCACCAGGGTTTGATCTGAAATGCTCATATTGTGAAGTGAGAATTTCCAGCATATTCTCCCTAACTTCTTCTGTCCCCTCATTGATTATCTCTATTGTTCCCCAAATATGTTTGGCAGTTTCACAATTTAGGACATGATTATGCATGATAGGATCAAGACTCTCAATAAGGATCAACTGAAGACAGGAATCCAAGGTAACATCCTCTTTCTCATCAGGAGTGTATTCCTTGGGATCTTTAGGGTACATTCTAGCAGCCCTAGTCACAACATTATCCTCAACAACTTCAGGATCAATAATCATAGGGAGTTTGGGACCACTCTTCAGCACATCCAAGTATTTAGGATTTGCAACCTTAAGAAATAGGAGCATTTTCTTCTTCCACATTGGATAATGCTCCTTGCTGAATATTGGGATTTTAACTGTCCCCACTTTCTGTGTAGTAGACATCTTTTGAGATTTTTAGAATTCAAATAAAAAATCAGAGTTTAAAAGAAAAATCTCAAAACAATTGGATCTTTGATTTGTATATCAATCAAAAGTCTCTGATACCAATTGTTAGGTCCTGATAAGTTTGTAGAAGGGGGGTTGAATACAAACTATACCGTTTTATCGAATTTGTTCTTTAAATGATTTAACTGTTTAGGAACAAATTGATGCGGAATAAAATGAAACAAGATTCAAGTTAAATAAAACTCTATTAAACTTGAAGGGTGTTACAAATATGATACTGATTACAAGATTGGATCTCAAACTAATTAAAACAAATCTAGAATAAATTCGACATGAATTTATCTATTTTTGTAATAAAAAGATATAACAATATTTGATAATTTGAGATACGTTCTAGGGATAAAAATCCGCTAGATAGTCAAAGCAGTACAAGTAAATGAATTCTAGTGGTTTAGATTTAACATAAAGATTCTAGAATTAATTTGCAGAAGAAATTAGCACGGCAGAGTTCTTGACAGGAAAGTATTTTTGATGTAATGTTCTTGATATCTTTTCTATCTGATTCCCTTTTTGCTTTTGTACTAATCAAGTGGATCAGTACACTTCTGCACGTTCTGATGCTTTTACCTTTGGAATGACTATCCAATTTGTACTGGAATGACTATCAAAAGGCTTAGCATGACTATCTGAATTAATGTGAATTATATTAGAATTACTTAAAATAAACCGGGATGACTACCGGTATGACTACCGGTATGACTATCCTGGGTAGTCATTCCAGTTGATTTTAATTACATAATTCTAATTTAATTCAAATTCTAATTCTAAATTAATTCTAATAATTAATTTACTTCACAAATTAATTCTGAAGAATTAATTTATTCAATAAATTAATTACTTAATTTATTTACTAAATTAATTCTGATGAATTAAATTAATAAATAAATTAATAACTAATTTAGAATAGAACTTAAATCCTTATAGAATAGTAAAACCAATGCTTGAACCACTTGATCTGCTGAAGAATATCCATTGTCTGATGTTGTCATTTGATGCACTGTCTGGTTCATAAATGACTAACTTCAATGTATGTTCTTCATCTTGACTTTAAGTTGTGGTTCATTGTCTGCTTTTGACTGTTGATCAACCTTTGTAACCTGTACATTTGCTATCACAAATCTGAAACCTCTGTCACTTTAATAAATCCACTTCTTTGAAGACTTCACTGAGGCTTGAACAAATAATTGAACTTCTTTCAATGTAGTATATCTTCAAATCTGTAGGATGACTTTAATTCTCCATTCTCTTGACAGATAAAACTATCTGAGATTCCTGTGACATATTAACTTATTATTTACTTATTACATACTTGTTTAAGTTAAGTTGTTTCCTCGGAATATTAATAGGCCAAAACATATGCCTTTCAGGATTCCTCAACTAAGGTGGAAAATGTGGAGAAACAAGGAGGAGGAGATCAAGCTGGAGGTTCAGGTAAGGACAAAGGAAAGAAGAAGTTAACTTTTTCTGATGCTGACTATTATCAAGGTGAACATGGAGATTTTGACTATGTTGAATCTGAAGAAGCCCCTGAAGATATCTTTGGTGATGTGGAGGTTGAAGAAGAAGCTGATTATGCTGACTGGGAAGAAGAATCTAATGTTGATCCTGCCTTTGAAGCTGAGCTGGTGAGACAGAAAGTTGATCTCAAAAGAAGAGAGGATCAGAATATAAAAGTATCTGACATCATTTCTAAGCATCTTGTCATCCAAAAGGCTGAACAACAAGAAAAGCAACGGCTTCACAATCTGAAGGTCAAGGAAAGAAAATTGAATGTGAGGTTGAATCTTGGAGAAGAATGGGACAAGGCTAGAGAGATGTTTGCACATCAGGAAGGAACTAATAATGATGGAAAGTTTCTTGGTATGCTAGAAAGATACAAGAAGGTCAATCCAGACAACACTGTATACATGAAAGCTCTTCATGCAGAGATTTCAAGGATCACAACTGGATTTGACAAAGTTAGAGAGGAGTTGAAGATCTACATCTACACACATAATGAGGAAACTTTCTTAGTTTCTATCAATCTTCTAGAAAGTAGAACTCTCTCTGAACTATGGGTTTTCATGTGCAAAGTGAAAAGAAATTCTCCATTGGCTGAGCTGTTGCATGACCAGCTTAGAGATTTTGCAATAAAAGCTAGTCCTCAAGTGGTGGAAGTGCCTTATGAAGTGAAATTCTATAAAGGAAGGACACTTCAGACTTGTGGTGTGGATCCAATATCTTTGAAATATTTTCCTGCCAAGCATCTTGTCTACCTGGAGAACATGTTAAGGACTTCAGGATTTGCTATACAAGAGAAGACAGAAGTTGCTGATTTGATTCAAGACTATTGCATAGCCAATATTCCAAGATATCATCAATTGAAGAATAGGCTGAAGAAAGTCACAACTCAACCTGTCAGACCTAGTGGCATTACTTCTGAATCTGATCGTGTTCTGGACAAGGATTTGCTTGAAGCACTAGAAGAATGAGAGATGATGGATGAAGACAACTGAAGAAGCTTTGTTTTGTAAATGTTAAATGTTTAGAGCTTAGGTATATCAAGATAGGATAAATATATTCATATGTTCAGTCTAGAGGAACATCTATCTTGTACATACCTTTAATGTTTGAATCTGGATAATGTTTACTGAAATCCAGAACTTTGTGTTATTATTTACTTAGCTTTTAATGTCTTATTTCTACTTGTTTAGTTAGTTGAGTTATCCTCTAGGTATTTGCTTGTTATTCTCTAACAAACAAATAGGGGGGATTGAAAGACATATGTTTAGGCCTATTTGTATACATCGAGGATATAACTCAACATTAAACAAGTTTGTAATAAGTAAGTAATAATTCAAATTGTCACAGGAATCTCAGAAGATCATAACAGTCAAAAGAATTAAGTTAAAAGTCATCTACAGACTTGAAGTAATTCTACATTGAAAGAAGCTCATTAATTTGATCAAGCCTCAGTGAAGTTTACAAGAAAGTGGATTTATTAAAGTGACAGAGATTTCAGGAGTGTGACAGCAAAGGTACATGTTACAGTGTTTAATTGAAGGGATTTAAAGAGAAGAGAATCACAGCTTTCAAAGTCAGAAATGAAGAACAGCCATTGAAGTTAGTCGCTCATGAACTAGACAGTATATCGAGCGTCAACAACAGTCAGTGGAAGTTAGTCATTAATTAAAGTGGTTCTCAGGACTATTTCTTTAATTAAGAAATTAGTTTTCATTCTCCTTTAATTATCTATTTTATTTAATTAATTTAACTAATAAATTAATTCTAAATTAATTAAGTAGGTAATTAATTTAGAATTAATCTAACATTCTAAATTCAGAAAGACTTAAAGTAATTTCAGAAAGACTATCTTGGTAGTCTTACCGATAATTCTAATGAAGTTATTTATAAATTTTGAAAGTATTTTTAATTTTCTCTAAGTCTTACCGAAAGTCTTTTCAGACTTAGGATAGTCTTTTTGGAATTGAAAATAGTCTTTCTGTTTATAAAATAGTCTTATGTTTAAAAAAAAATAGTCTTTTTCTGCTTTAATCATAGTCTTTATACTTTATGACAAATCCACGTGCAGATTAAGAAAGTTGATTAACATAAATAGAAGAGATCAAGACAGAAGCAGATACTGATAAAAAAACATAACATCTTGAAGCTTTCTGTCAAGAACAATACATTTCTGCCGAATCAAATTCATTGGACAAGAAATTATTTCTAGATCATAGTGTTAAATCTAAACCACTAGAAATTATTTGCTTGTATTGTATTGTATTGACTATCTAGCGGATCTTTATCCCTAGAACGAATCTCGAACTATCGTTTATCGTTATATCTTTTTATTATAAAAATAGATAAATTCATGTCGAATTTATTCTAGATTTGTTTTAATTAGTTTGAGATTTTATTCTGTAATCAGTACCAAAAATTGTAACACCTTTCAAGTTTAATATAAGTTATATTTAAATTGAATTCTGTTTCATTTAATTCCGCAATAATTTGTTCATCCATTGTTTAATCTTTAAACGAACAAATTCGATAAAACGGTATAGTTTGTATTCAACCCCCCTTCTACAAGCATATCGGGACCTAACAAAACCTTTGGTACTATTTTAGATATCAAGATATAGAGTATTTTTTAATATTAAATCTAACGATTTTTATATATTTGGTTTAAAAGATTTAATATTAATACTGTAACTACTGATACCATAATACCAACTAACCAATCAACCCACCGAACTTTTAATATTTTTGTTTTAATAAATTAGTAGATATATAAGATTGTGTTAAATACAAAATTTTCTAAATGGAAAACTTTATATGTGTAATATAATGAAAACTATCTTAGTATACTTTATGAATCACAAAATAATTATTTTCCAAAATAACCTCAATTACAACGAGAGAATCTCTTTCGTCCTTAAATTTTGTTAAAAATGAGTTTATTACGTAAAGAATTTTAAAATCATCCTGGTACTTGAGAAATTGAACCTGGTTAGTACGTTAAAAAAAAAAGCTAATACGCCACTAAACGAGTCATACAAAAAGTTTCGTTGTGAAATTTATAATCGAATTGCATTTATTCTCAGTTTTTTGCTCCTGACTGGACACGTAGAAAACTGTTATATTACAAATTTTGGTTATTAGTGAAATTTAAACTATATATACCAAACATATAAGTTGATTTTTGGTGTTGCTACACTAAATATTACCGTTAGTTTATGTTCTTGCCATTATAATTCTTATCTGCCATGCCATATTTAGTGATCGAGTTATCTACTCATACAGATGTTGATAGTGCTATTAGAAATGAATTATAGATCATATTGTTGTCGTGTTGACTCTTCTAGGATTTCATCAAAAAGATTTTTTCTTGAACAAACTAAAGGGAACACTTTTATCGTGGTAATACTTGGCAACAAACGATTAACACTTATCTACTACTTTTGCTGGTTATTCTTCTCACATTAAACAAGTACCGCTATAAATATGATCATCAAAGTTTAAAGTGCGTTAATATTTTGAATTTAGCTACTAACTGCTGAATTTTAATAGACCGAGATACGTGAAAAGTGATGCATATTAATAGAAGGATATTATAGATTTTATCGCAAAATTTGAAAGAAATTATATGAATAAGAATGTGGCCCGTGCGGACTATCATACTAATTCTTCTCTCAAATATCAAATATAAATTAAGTGAATTCTGCTGTCAAACTCTATTTTATAATTCTCCTGAATTTTATGGAAACACCAAAGTTTTTCACATTAATGAAATAGCAAATACAGAAATAACAATTTCATTGCATGAAACCATTTTATTACCCTGCGCAGCAATTAGAATGAAAACTCACATCCTACCTGCCTGCTAAATGAAAGAGGACTTTTGACCAAAAAATTAGTTAAAACCATTTTCAACAATCTTATTTGTAATCTAGCAACTGCGAAAGAGATTGTGTGGGAAATGCATATAAGAATGTTAATTTTGTAGACAAACAACTCAACAGTTCACAAGTGCTGTTTTTGTTGGAGAGCACTCTTAAAGACAGATAGGCCTGCTAAGATTCAACACAGAAACACATCAAAGGGGAGATGAACATACGGGAGATTGAGAATTTCAGCAAAGCTGCATCTTGTTGTTTTCTCGTGTTCTCACCTAGTTGTATTACTTACTTGATTATATATTCCCAGGGGCAAGCAAGATTAGCTTTCGACAATTAACACTACAATATTGGACTCACAGAAGATACAATGGTTTTCCTAATTTCATTAATCAAGAAAATGCTAAAATTGGATTAGCAGATCCAGTGAACAGGAAACCTAGTTAGACTAAAAATCTATGTCAATCAACAGCCAACATACTAAAATTCCATAGAGTCACGCAAGTAAAATCTATTAATGTAACCGACGATCATGACCACCAACATATATGTAAACTCCAACACAACTGAGTGATCTGAAAAATGCCTCACACGATAATTATAAGCACAGCCGTGCAAAATACATATAAAACTAATTCCATTTCAAGGCCTTTCTCATGCAGACCATTACAACTAAAACTCTAAGCTTTACAAGAAAATATTTGAAATTAAAATGATCAGACCTGTATATTAAGTCTTGGATGAAGCTGCAAACAGTCCAAAAACCAAATCCATCGCCAACTGAATTCTCTCATCTTCCATCACATATCAAATCATACAAATACCAATCACTGAAACCCGCAGCTTCACCAATCAGGAAAAAACAATAAAACTTTAGTGAATATATAACATATTTTATCCAACTCTATTGTCCTGACCCTTGAGAATCATCTTTCGAAGATGGATGTTGAAGCTGTTGATTCTGGTGCACTCTAGCATGTCCAATCTGTTGATACATCTGGCTCAAGGCTTGTGGACTCAAAACCCCAATATTTCCATCTTGCGAAAGACCAAGCTCAAGTCCAGGTAACTGCTGATTACTTGCACCCAAAATCGAAGTAAAACTCATAGACCCCATATTACTAACAGGTAAATCAAGCCCGGAATACCCGATTTTTTGCAAGTAGTTGGAACTTTCTTGTCCCAGATTATTTGTCACTGGACCAGATGATGATGGTTGATAACCATAACCAGCAGCAGCACCAACAGGGGGCCATAAACCTGCTGTGCCCATATGGGGTCTCCCCCAACTTGCCCTACTACTAGTCCCACCAAACTCATGATGCAATCCTGCTGTTAAACAAGCTCCCTGTTGTGAAACAGAGCCCCCTGTTGTTACCAAGGCAGAAGCTGGTATAGTTCCGGTCCCCGTGGCAGCTATTATCGACGGCTCAGCTGCCTGTAAAAGCCACTGAATGGTTTCTCCATCAGATTTATGTCCTAATTCTCTTGTGAGTTGGAAAATTCTTGCAGCACATAAAGCAGGCATCCTTATTCTTCTTCCTCTGCCTTCAACTTTTGTGTGCCTGTCTTTATTCGATGTTCTTTTTGGTCCCAACTGTTTGTTTTTCCCTTCTTCTTTCTCTGCAACAACAATCTGTAAATCTTTCATTTCTCCTGGATTATTTTCACCCATGTTTGATCTTGGAAGCTAACACAAGAACTTCACACACAAAAAAAATAAAAAACACACCTGTAATATATGTGTATTCAAGAATAATATGTAAATTTGTTAAATAATTGAAAAGGGGAGGTGTGTGTGTTGATTAAAGGATGAGGTGACATCAAGAAATAACAGAAATGTAAGTACTTTTACTTGAATATGTATGGTTTCACTGTTTGTAGGTAGTCAAGGAAATAGAGTAGTATGTAAAAAGACAAAAAGTAAATCTTGAAAATCAGCAGCACCTGATCATACTTTGCCTGAATTTATCAGCTTTGTCAAGATTTTCACACACAAATTATTCCTCTGCTTTTCTTTTCCCTGTGGAAAATTTGATTGATTTTGATAGGACAGGCTTTTACTTTCAACTGCACAAATTTACCGTATACCGTAAGCAGTGTTGTAAAAAACGGGAATCGGAGTTAATCGGTGAAGACAGTCCAGGGATTAATCGGGTAATCGGGGATTAATCAGAATGATTAATCGGATTATTAATCGGAATAAATTTAATAATTTTTTTTATATACAATTATAAAATTGTTTCGTTATTTCAATTAAACATATGTTATTATCATATATTTATGCAAATATGTTAAAAATGTTATATAATTGTAATAAATAAAATTTTGAATGTTTAATTTTTCAATTAGAGATCAATTTAAGAGAAAAACTTAAGAGAATTTATGATTTAGGCATCTAAAATAATAATTATATGTACAAAAATAATGTGTTTTCCTATTGTTTAATCAAGTTTCTACCTTTTAATTAATTTATTTTTTTTTAACTATTTTTTAATAATTAGTCCGATTGTTGACCAATTAATCCAATTTTTGACCGATTCAGCTGATTTTTTAATTTATGATTTTCGCTTTATCAGTTCGGTAACCCACCGTCTAGCGATTAATCGGCGATTAATAGGGATTAATCGCCGACTTTTAGAACAATGACTGTAAGACATCTATACTATAATATTATAAACAACCACCCTCTATTTGGTTGGTAGTTTGGTCATTTGGTTTGGTCCTCTAAATAATAACCGTTAGATGTAAATATAGGTAGATGAGAACCGTTGGATGTAATATTAAAAGAATATTCTTTTTTTGATATCTAAAATGCTATCACGGGTTCAAGGTTCGAATCCCGTCAACAACATATTAAAAATTTTTAAGATCAAAATACAAATAAATGCTAATAAAATAAGATAAAAAATACTAAAAAATCATATAAAAAAATACTATTATAAGCAAACTACCATCTATTTGGTTGGTTGGTAGTTTGGTTCTCTAAATAATAATCGTTAGATATAAATATAGATAAATGAGAACCGTTTGATGTAATATTAAAAGAATATTATTTTCTTGGTATCTAAAATACTCCCACGGGTTCAAGATTCGAATCCCGTCAACAACATATTATTATTATTAAATATTTATATCATCTATTTTTCTAAGCTACATTCAAAAGTTCAAGATATTACTCCGTCGACAACATATTGAAAAATTTTAAGATCAAAATACAAATAAATGATAATAAAATAAAATAAATAATAATAATAAATAATATAAAAATACTAAAATAATAAATTAAAAATACTAAAATTCATTCGTGCATCGCACGGGTTATAGGCTTGTATATATTGATATACCAAACAATTATATATTTGTATCGGTTGTTGTAGGTTAAATTTATTATGTGGATAATAATTATTAAAGGCGGGATACGCGTGTCAGTTAAGCTAGTTTGCATAACATGGTGGCTACTATGATTGTAACACCAAGACTTGTATGACAAACTGCTTATGAATTATCTCCCTATCGTCTTGTGGTGCAAGGGATGCAGAGTGAACATAAATATTCGAAAACCCGATTAGCTTAATTTTCGGTTTGGTATTTGATTTAAAATTTTTGAAAATTCGGATATTTGATTCGAAAAATTTCAACCGAATATCCGATTCGGTTTTTTCCCACTAATTTGGATTTGAATCCAGATCACAACTTTTTATAAAACCGGATATCCGGATCGGATTCGATTTTTACTATTTCTTTAAAAAATAATTTATATATTTAATAAATATTGAACATATTAACGCCAAAATATTTCAAATATGTTATATTAAATTAAGTAACAAATTATCACTAATAAATTTACAAGTTTGTTGTGTTTTACCAAAATTTATAAGCATTTTAGACATTATAACACAAGGATACACTTGAAATTATATTTTTGAGATTGAACTTACAATTGTTCCATAAATTTATACATGAAAACCTCGTAATCTCATACATCAGCTTCAAATTTATACGTGAAAATTTCATAATCTCATACATCAACTTCAAAATACATTTTTCACTAAATTAACATTTTATCTATAATGACTTATTAATAAATTACAATACTTTTTTTTATAACAAGAAGTTAAAATACTATGGGTCGTTTGGTTCAAAAAATGGTATGGATTTGGAATCAGGAATCAGGTTAAGCTGGTATGGGGATGAGGTATCATTCTTGATACCATGTGTTTGGTTCAGTATTGGAATAAATCTTTTTAATTTAAAATATAATTAATAGCTCATTTTTCTATAATGTGTAAGTGTACATTATACAGTGATATAAAAAAAATACGTGATTAGTAAATTTTAAATTAATCAACTAAATAATTATATAATATTTTTATAAGATGTTAATCAGTTTTTTCAAAATCTAAGTATAATCTATTCAAGATTAAACAATATCATGTTTAAAATATCTGTATTGGGTATGTATTTAATTTTATTATAAAAATGAAATAAAAAAAATTGAATTTGATACGTCATACCCCTCCCTCAAATCTACCTCCCCTCTAAGGTATCAAATTTGATTTCAGAAGGGTTTCAGATATGGGTATTAAAATTTAAAAATGCTCAACCAAACAACTGGTATGAGTTTGGAATGAACGAAACCCATACTTGATACCAGAATTTACCTGAACCAAACGACCCCTAAATAGTTTTTAAGAACAAATTAAATGAAAGATTATTTTTTTTAATATTATTTTTTCACTTAAAATTTTAATTTTGAGAATTAGCGTGTAGTTAATATATCCTAAAAAAATATTTAAAAGAACTAATTTAAGAAATGAATGATGGTCTATGATGGTTCAAAATCAAGTTGGGAAACAAAATTATAAATGTTAAAGTAGGAAATGTTGATGTCAAAAATATTGTTAATTATTTTACAATTTATAAAGTTAACGATAGCTTATCAAAATATATTAGAATTTAATTTCTTTTTACAAATTAAAATATATATTACTTATTTAATTCGGATCCAGATTATTCAATTTCCGATCCGATTTAAATGGATATCCGAATTCTGAATATACGATTAAACGGGAACCAAAATAAATTTTTATTGATCCGAAAAATCAAATATCCGATCCAAATTTTACTAACCGGATCGGATATCCGGTTTGCTCACCACTGAAGGGAGCTGTGTGTCCGTCCATGTGGAGTCTTTGAATGAGGACACCATAATCAAGCATTGATTGGTCTTGACGTTTTCCCCATTTTGATATGGACATACTAGCATATCTCGCCTTGCTTGAAAAATAAATTTTATGCAATTTTACTTCTATTCAAGAAAATGAAGAGGCCATTCTCGAAAAATGGCCCCCTCGTAATCGTTTGATCATGAATTGGATGGTTTAATTATTCAGTCGTAAGTGAACTCTTTTGGTAAATAATTAAAACAATTGCAAAAGTTGAATTGATAAGGAAATGTAAAAAATTTGGACAAAATTAGGATAAAATGAACAATATTTATTAACAATGATCAAATCCTAGCCAACCAAGCCAAATTCTCTCTATTAGAATGAAACAACCGGATCGTGCTTAAGTTGCCTGGCCACTACTTTCTTTCAAGTACCTTTGTCTCATTTTTATTATCCATAATTAAAAATTTATTTTTCATTCAATTATACAGAATAAGCAAGTAGTTACCAAATTATTATATTATTTTTCGTAAAAATTAACATAATTAACACATAATTTATCATATTACCTAAATGTAGACAATTATTTTGAGACAAGTGAAATAGGAAATTATAAACAATAAAAACAAGATGGAGGAAGTAATAAATAAAAAAAATTGTACTATAAGTATTACCACCCTTTCTTATCAACAGACAGGTTACACTTGGGTGCTTGTTTGGTCCGGAGAGAACATTTACCAGATCACCGGTCATATAATCATCTGCACTTTGTCACTAGTTTATGAAACAACTTTTTGCTACTTCAACTGCCACAAAGTTCACCTAATATTAGTTGTCCGATTCGGTAACACATATACAAAATATAGTTCTATTTGTTTGTTCAAAGTTCGAATTTTTGTTAATGTTTTTTCCCATTTAAAAAGAGTCATTCCTCCCCTAAATCTTAATAATTTAAGAGGCCTTTTCTTAAAACAATTAAGTTCTTAAATCAAATAAAACAGCAGTTAAATATTCTCTTTACAATTAAATAAACACATGAAACTATTAGCCCAGGCGAGCAAGTTCTTGGGCTTAGGGCCCCAATATTTAAGAGCCCAGAAATATTCGAATTTCCCATATATTAAAGTATAAAATATACAATTTACACATACAATAAAGCCCCAAAAAAGAATTTCGATTACAGTTTCCTAAACTTTAAAATCTCCCCTGAAACTATAAAAAAAACATAGCCCTTATCGTCCCTGTCTTGCCTAGTACATTCAGTGAAATCATGCAATCAGCAATCAGACAATATATACTGTTAGAATATAATATATGATCCTAAAAAGTGTCTTCCGTTTTTTTTGACAAATCCAGCCATGAGCATATAGTAAAGAGTTGTGTTATTGGGTAATGTTACTAAGTACGTACTCACACTTAGGTGAGTACAAAAAAATTTCTAATGTGAATGTATGAAGATGTTATTGTAATTACATTATTATTTTAAAACTTAATCAAATATTTACAACTGTTGAAAAAATAATATGATCCGATCTTACTCTAACAAGGTGTTAGAGTAAAGTCTTACCAGGATCATATTATTTTCTTGAACAATAACTTTGTCATTAAAATACACTACGTATTCATATAACTCTCATAAATACGTACTTATAAGCATTTTTCTCTTTATATAATTACATAATTTATATTGTGTAGTTCGATTTCAAATGCAATATGCTTCATTTAAAAAGAAAAAAAAATCCATATGAACTTCTACACAAATCATTTAGGGAGGGAATTATAAGTAAAATGAGGAGGCATACAAGTTTTATTATTTTTTTTTTGCATACATACTGTTAATGGGGGAATTTTGGTGAAAACAAATTCGGGGAGGGTTGCTGGAATTGTGGTGGTAGTTGACGACGGTGGGCAGCGTAGGTTGAGAGGGTTAGGGTTTATGGTTTGGGGATGACTGAGATTGTATGTGAGATTAGGCCGCGATTAAGGTTGAATATCAAATTCACTCTTGTTCGCTAGATCGCATCGTGTCCATACAATGTGCCTACGTACCCTATTTATAGGGATCAAGCCAAACATAGTTCTTGGAGAGCAAGTAACCCATATGGGCCAGACTTCCTTTTTTCTAGGAAGGCGAAAAGGTCGGGGTCACCGCCTTTGATACGTCATCATGAGTTGTCATGGTCTTGCTATTTTCCCGGATCGTGGTGGATAAGTTATTGACCCGAGATTATCAGAGTCGACGCTTATCTTAAACCACAGAGAAAAACTAGTCCTACGAGCATCAAGGGGCCACGTCCTTCGACCCCCCTCGTAAGGCGAAGCTTACTAGCCTGGATGGAATCTAGTCTTCTGTGAGTGAAATAATATCTATACCCTTTGGGCGAGGTTATCTTCAAACCTCTTGGGCAAGGTTCCTTTGAACCTCTTGGGCGAGGTTTCTTTAAACCTCTTGGACGAGGTTCCTTTTATGTTACTTGGACATTACTGTGATATGCGACAATCATTAATATAATAACCCGAATTAGTGAATAGTGAATTTGGTGAATGAATAGTGATTTTGAGGGTTAAGAAAATTTTTCATGCCACCTATATACGAGACGTAGTGTGGATATTTCGAAGTCATATTAGTGATCTACGGAGTAAATAAGTGAATGCAAAGACGATCGGAATTCAGAAATTCCAAATTTTATTTTGGTATAGCATTTGACCGGACAGCGAATTATATATTATTATATTCAAGAAATGAGATATTAAAATTGAGGATTTGAGGATTTAATATTTTGGAATTTTATTATTTTATTAAAGTCGATTTAAGGATTCGATTGTTGAAGTGAATAGTGAATAGTTACTATTCACTGCGAGAATCGCGTAAAGTTTTATTCGCTCTCTTTAGGAAATATTTCGAATCGTTTCAAGAGGAACAAGGCAACATTTACAGGATTAAATATAGACATGGAAGTAACATGTAACAAGATTAATTCGAGGGATGCAACATTTGGATCATCCATGTGAAAGGAAACGAACCAGTAAAGCTACTTTAGCTAAGCTCTTGCATGTGCGACACGTGTCCAATGACTAAGCCATAAAGGTGATGACTCACCCCTTTTTAACCACAAATATCAGCATTCTTATCATTATTAACCAAGAGAAAAGAAAAGAAAAAGGGAGAAGAACTCTCCCCAGATTTTCTGCTCAGCAGAAACAGAGTCCAAAGCAAAATCCATAACTCCATTTCTATCCATCCTTAAATCACCAAATTTTAACCATAGCTTCTCCACTCCCTGGGTAACATTCGTCCAAAATTTCATGGCCAACAAAGGAGTGTAGCCTAGCCAAATCGCTTCCCCAAGTTGGAGAATCCAAACTGTCCAGTTTCTGTCCAGCGGGAAGATGGGACTCAAAACCCTAGCTAGGAAGCTTTAAATTTGGCGATCTATATCTCAAAAGAAATCTGATGAAGAGTACAAGGTCTGGTAAAAATCTTAGCACCAAACTCTTGTTTTTCGATTTTATATGGATTTTACAAAGTGATGATGAATAGTAACTCCGAAATTTGTTAACTTGTTTTCTTGATTGGATCTGAAGGTTTAAGCTTTGTAAGGAGTATCTAAGGCTTGTTGAGTGATTGTGACCACTGGTTAGTGTTGGTAGAGCATCAAGGAAGGTATACCACTCATCCACCCTTTGATTTATGTTGAGATTTAAGTGAAGTTTCTAGTAATGTTTAAGAATGAGCATGTTTATGGAGTTTGGAGTATGTATGGTTAATTCTTGATGGATACTTGTTGTTGGTTGATGTTGGTGATATGTTCTTGAAGTATATAAACTGATTATGTTGTAAAAATGGTTGTGTTGTTGAATTGATTTGGTTTTAAGAGGTTTTGACATAACAAAAACCGGGAAACGTTACGATTATAGCCGTCGTAATGCCCATTTGATTTAAGGCTGTTTTGAGCAAGAATTACAAACTGGTCTTGGAATATTTTTGAACAACATTGACCATGAACATGTAGGTCTTGTTTTAAGGTTTGTTTTGGTATAAAGATCATGTCTATACGAATTACGGTTTATGAGATATGACCATTTTAGTGAAAGTGGTTCAAGGAACGAGATTGCAGAAATGTACCAACTTTGAGGCTATATTTGGACCACTTAGAAGCCATATGAAAATGTGAAACTTGGAGGAATAATACTAGAGACAGTTAGGAAGGCTCACGAAAAATATTCGGATTAAAAAGATTATGTTTCGATTTTATAAAAATGTTTTAGCCGAGGTCGCGCAAGTGAAAACCACTAAGAACATGACTTAGAAACCAATGTCGTAAATGGTTAAGTATAACTTGTATTCGAGGATCGATTTCGGACTAAACCTACGACTTAAGTAATTGTCGACTAAACGTGGACTTAGTATGAGCCTATAACGAGCTAGTAATTCCTTGGTTGTGTTTCGCTTACGTGTTTAAGCATTGAGTTATAAGTGGTTTATCGAAGGGATTAACCGTGTGTTTTCGTTTGACTTTGTCTAGATTGTCCGGCATCGTCGCGAACCCCTATCACTTCTCGAGCATCAGGCAAGTTTACTAACCCTTACTCTATTGTTAGAGTGGGCATATTTTCGAATGTTTAGTACTTGTTGATTCAAAAATATATCTATGTATATATATTCTTTGTTCCAAGTATCGTGCAAGTTTCTAAAACCATATTTTGAAGTATGCATATACTAGATGCAAGTTTTCAAACCTATACCTCTATAAACTATTGTTGTGATAATAAAAGATATTGAGATATATGCTATGTGTTCATGATTTCGAAACGATACTTATGATGCTAAGTACAAGTTGGATTTACAAGCTATGGTTATGGCAATATTCATAAGCCAATATGTTAAGAAAAATCCCTCAGTAGGGGGTATATACTCTGTATTTATTCTACGGACCGGGAATGATATCAGTTGTTATCTAGGGTTATACTATTATTATTATTTATTATCCCTTCTTTTGTTAAGAAAGTAATTGAGGATTACTTCTAAATAAATATTCTTTATTAAATATAGTTTTCATTAAGTATTTAAAGCCCTATTTCTTAAGGAAGTATTTTGTGAATATTATTCTTTAACCCTAGATAACCAATAAAGTTTTATTCAGACAATTATAAATATAATTAGGGAAGGTTCCCACATCTATTTCCCTTTTAAGTCTATATTCGGAAAGACTTAAATGTTCGCTCAAACTACAAGACTCATGGGACCTTTTTCAAGATTTTATGTTTGTTCCAAGTGGACTGCCCGGTCCTAAATCTTTTTTTGAAACTAATAATTCAACATCTTTGTATGCTACCATCAAAATGATTTTGATTACTTCCTCAAGACTCGAGGAGTAAGATCAGTGGTATAAGTTGTATCCATGAACGAGCATCAGATTGGGAAATATGGGTGAATTTTCCTTTCCAACCAAATATGACTACTTTGTGGAGTCGTATACTAGGGGAAAAAGGGAAAGGTACTCTATGTTTCAGAATTATGGAGTTTCTTGAACTCGGAGAATATGTAAGGGACTGAGTGGCGCATGTCCCCTAAGGGAACTACAATAAGACCGACGGACTATGAACGAGTCTGTTCTTCCCCTAGATTATCAGTAAGTGCCCGACCGTAGGGTAAGAGGAGAGTAACAGGCCGACGGACTATGAACGGGTCTGTTCTTCCCACCTACAACCGAAGGCGGGGAGGTAGGTCGGTGTGAGACTGAATACCTTCCCTTCTACGTAGAAAATGATCAGGGGGATACATCTTACGACTGATCATCGTAGGGGTATCCTCGGCGCCTAGAATCTCCATCTATAGTTCATCATCCATGAAAGACCATGTTTTAAGCAAGTTTCCAGAAAAGAAAAGTTATTCAAGTTTATTCAAGTTCATGCAAGTTTATTCAAGTTTAGAAAGTGGATTGGAAATATTTTTGCCTTGTCTTTATTTCCAGAATATGATATGAGATAAATGTTTGATATGAAAGATGATATTTGGAAATTCCTACAACTTCATCTTTTATTTTATGAGTTATGACTCTGATAAAACCTGATTAAGGATATATATGCATAAGTGGATTTTGGGTTACGGAAACCTTATATTGAATTTTCCTTATAACTTCATCTTTTAAGTTATATGTTGATAGTCTGCTTATATTTATATAGCAGATATTTTACGGAAAGGATATACTGAGTTATCTTGCTACTTCATCTTTTATATTATACTAGAACTTTGTTCATAGTATGTATATCGAAAGTTTGCAGAATATTATGGAGATGATATTTGAAATACAACAATGGTATTTTTGGAATACATTCCGATAAGGAAATGATTTCAGTATCAAGATATTTTGACAAATTATTGCCTTATACCCGCTTTATTTCTGGGTTGAATTAAAGGCAGAATTATGCCATACTTTCATTACCTTGCTGAGCTATCGCTCACTCTTGCTATTATTTTATATATATTATATAGCAGCGAAGCAGGATGCCAATGGGACGGCACATACCTCGCAAGGCGTTTCCATTAAACAGTTTCTAGCAGCGATCCCGAGAGTAGTACGAACCAATTGAATCAGGCTACGGCTTTTGGTATTCAACTTATGTATAGACCTGAATGGTATTAGAGGATTGTGAGCATCAGAAGACTAAGTTGGTAATGTAACAATACTGAGAAATTGTATCAGTAACAGATTTAAATGACATTTGGGTATTGTAATAAAAATTATTTATTCCGCAATTGTTGTAGTGTGTCGTTTCTGAGACTCTAACCTGTGTGTGTGTGTGTGTGAGACATAATGTGGGGTCATGAGCAGGTGAAATATGAATGGTGTTAGTAATACAGGTACGGCAAGGAGTACATGGATCGTGACGACCCTAAATCCCCGACCCCGGATTTGGGGCTGTTACAGAGATGGTATCAGAGCATTAGGTTACAGTCCTCAGAAACGATAGGAGATCGAGTCTTAAAATACCCTTAATAATGATAAGAGCATCTAGAGCTCAAATTGAGTTCGTAGTCGGGTTAGAGGACATGACCCTGACTGTTTAAGATGAAGCCCGAGAGGGGACTTCTTTTGGTAAACCGTACTTAGGACTTCATGGTTAGTCACCTCGATTCGTATGAGTTATAGATGGATGGGACTCTGAGATACTAGATCCCGAGGCCTTCGAGTAGGCATATGATGATGCGTTCCTTGAAATGGATGGAGACCCGATAAAGGAAGATCCATAGGAGGATCTAGAGGAAGACCCCATGGTGGGTCAAGGGAAGAAACTTGTAGGAAAGGTGCCGATTGATAAAGATGTGGTGTGTTACTTGAGGTATAATAATAAGACCGGACGAACCTTCAAGGGATAAATAAGTGACGAGACGAGAGTTTAAGGATCGTTCATGATTCACCAAGAGATATGACAAAGAAAATGGAGTGGAGTCTCCAAAGCAGAAGAGGTAGAGGCAGTATAGCCAGTATCAGTGGATTGATTCGACTTGAACGAAACCTGTTACTCGTAGTCGGTTATAGTTGCCCATAAGGAGGCGGCATACGTAAGAACCAAGGTGTTCAGATTTTCACGAACGATTAAGGGTGCTTAGTTGCCTAAGAATAATGAAAGGAATTGATTTGGCTACGAGGTTTCAATCCCCCACGACCAGCGATTCCACTGGAGATAGTGTCTATTACATCATTGAGGGATTTTATTATCTCAAGGAGAATTTTGGGTATATGTACCATGCAAATGTTATTGTAAGGCAAGCACGCTAAGGCGAAATCGAGAACGAGATTTACCACCCTCAGGAAACCAGGAAGGAATTATGAGGATAGAACGGAAAGGTCGGAAATCAGATCCGAGCAATACTAGTAGGTAAATAGATTGATCAAATTTCCATAATTTTGGAAAGAAATTCAGCAAATTTTGGCAAACCTTGTCGTTCTGATTACCAGAGGATGTCACCAAAGAGAGTGGAAATTAGAGCGAACCCTGTGGATTGGATAAGATAGCCGTTATATGGGTTGGTGGACAGACCCTGATTGCTATAATTGATTGTAGAGATAAAATGATGAAGTTGAGATTGGACGGTAAAGGCGAAATATATTTAAGGACCAAGACGGACTGAGAAGTTCCGGGATTGACTTAAATGAAAAGGCTATTGTGCCAAAAGTGTTAAGCTTATGTAGCGCACGGGATTGATATGGGAGAAGGAATATTGGGTATAAGGATGATTGAAATAGAGACCGGATTTAAGCCTGTAGATTCTAACGATCTTCCGGAGTACCGCCCAGTCGACATGAGGAATTGTCATTGCTATGGGCGACAACGGTATCGAACCCTTCTTATAGAACAGAACGCTTACTTGAGATGTTTGCGCCTAGTCGAATAGAATTCCCTGCGATTGCAAATGTTGATGGTTAAATTCTTAACGACTATTATAAGTCGGCAATGACGTAAGTATCGAGCACCTTAGGGTGTGCCTGAAGAAGAAAAGCTTTAGAATCGAACGATTATCCGTTAGAGGAGCCGACATAAAAGGCATCCGTAGAGACCTTGGTAGTACCCTCCCCATTTGCAAATTATGTGGGGTACCTCCCCAATCTATGATGTAAGACCCCAGATTTTGGGTAGAATTAAAACTTTTATTATATGTTGATGTAAATATGGATAGTGGCAATGACTTTGAGAATCAAGTTATGAAATGGATATGAATTTCGGTTTTCAAACATTTTGAGAATAGTAAGAATGGACTGAACATATAAATAAGAACAATCAATCTGGAAGATAAGAATACAATACTCCAGGGAAGGAAAGTATTTTTATGTCATCCAAATCAATATCTGGAATACATCCGACAACTCCGTAAACAAGATAGCGTACGCCCGAGAAAGCACTAGAACGTTTTCTAAGTGCAAAGAGTAAAGAGAAAATAGATCAGGAATATTGGAACGGATTTTGATCCAAAGGATTATAGAAAAACCACTGATGAATAGTAACTCTTCATTTAAAAAAATTTCAGACCACCCTATATGCGGGACGATATAATAAACTTTCAAAGTCGCATTAGTGATCTACGATGGAAATAAAAGAATGCAGAAGCTGTCAGAATCGGAAAAATAGCATTTTTCGTTTTCTCCGAAATTTCACCGAAAACGGACTAAATAATTATTATTTGAGGATATTTAAGGATTTAAATTATTAATTCCATGGATATGGATTTGATAAATGAATTAGAAGTATCGAGAACGATTTCGGTAAAATACCTCGATAGAACCCTCGAGAAACCTTGCGAGCGTTCTACGAAATTAAACGAACCAGAAAAGCTACTTTATTCCAAGCCAATGCATGCTTGCCAAGTGTCAAGACAAGAAGAGACCAAGGGTGATGACTCACCACATTGGATAAATATCAAGTAATTAAACAAGATAAGAAGAAAAAGAAAAAGGAAGAGAAATTTCGGGAGAGAAGAAGAAAGAAAAATGGGAGAGAAAGAAATGATCATAACTTGAGATTCCGTTGTCCGTTTTTGGCGTTCCACCACTCAAATCGAAGCTCTCGAGAAGCCCGACGTAACCATGGTAAGCAATCGCCTCACCTCTGTCATTTACCCTTCGATTTCAGTGAGTAACAGTTGGAGAAGATGATGAATAGTAACTTGTATTTTGCTTTGTTGCTTTTGATATTGAGTTTGTGGCTTCCAAAGGTTGTATTAAGCAAGGATCTAAGGTTACATAAGGAATATAGCAGCAAGCAAGCTTGGAGGAAGGTATAAACCTCTGCCCCTTTGAGTTTTATATGAGTTTTAGAGTGGTTTTGATGTTCATGTAAAGTTAAGATCATGATTAAGTGATTTAGTGATTATTTGGATTTGTTTGAATGTGTAAAATGATGGGTGTTGGATTTGAGCCTCCCCACTGATCTTAGAGGTGTATGATGGTTGTTTGTTGAGGTTGTAGATGTATGGTATGCCTGGTGTGGCTTGGTTATGTTGTGACAAAATAGGATTATTCGATTTTAAGCCGTCGTAATGCCCGATTTTCGGTAACTCTATAAACTGCCTAGAATCAGAAAACCTAACTGCCTCTTTTGGTTCAGTTATGAACATGAGTGTGTAGATCTTTGTTTCTAGTTTACGTGAGCGCAAGAATCATGTCATTACGATTTACGGTTTATGAGATATGACCATTTTAGTGAAAGTGGTTCAAGGAATGAGATTGCAGAAATGTACCAACTTTGTGGCTATGTTTGAGACCCTTAAGAGTTGTTTTAAAATATGGAATTTTGTATTGAAGTGTCAAGGGCAGTTACGAAGGTTTGTACGAAGGTTTCGAGTCCAAAAGATTATTTTCCGATTTTATAAAAATGTGTTAGCCGAGGTTGCGCAAGTGAAAACCACTAAGAACATGACTTAGAAACCAATGTTGTAAATGGTTAAGTATAACTTGTATTCGAGGATCGATTTCGGACTAAACCTACGACTTAAGTAATTGTCGATTAACATGGACTTAGTATGAGCCTATAACGAGCTAGTAATGCCTTGGTTGTGTTTCGCTTACGTGTTTAAGCATTGAGTTATAAGTGGTTTATCGAGGGGATTAACCGTGTGTTTTCGTTTGACTTTGTCTAGATTGTCCGGCATCGTCGCGAACCCCTATCACTTCTCGAGCATCAGGCAAGTTTACTAAACCTTACTCTATTATTCAGAGTATGTATATTTTCCAATGTTCAATACTTGTGTATTCCCAATTTATATACCAAATCTTTGTTGCAAGTACTGTGGCAAGTTTTCAAAACCTATATTACTGTTGTTGTGATAATAACTGTTCTCAATTATAATATGCGATTGCGATATATATGAATGGCATACTTGTTTTCGATTTGCTATATATATAGCAATGCTTGAGGATATGATTTGATGTGGGGCTTATAAGCTAGATATGGGATATCAGTTATAAGCCAGTTTTGTATATAATGCCCTAGGATAAGGGCGGGTGATTTTCTCTAAGATCAGAAATAATTATATTTCGGTATATGTTAAAGGTTATTTCCGATAAGATATCGGGTAACTGTTACTCGATGGTTAATTGTTTTATTTAAGGATATTATTTATTAATATTCATTTGAGGATTATCGACTTACAGAATATTATTTATATTCATTTGAGGATTATTGACGTTAAGAATATTATTTATTAATATTCATTTTAAGGATATTATTTATTAATATTCATTTGAGGATTATCGACTTACAGAATATTATTTATATTCATTTGAGGATTATTGACGTTAAGAATATTATTTATTAATATTCATTTTAAGGATATTATTTATTAATATTCATTTGAGGATTATCGACTTACAGAATATTATTTATCTTCATTTGAGGATTATTGACTTAAAGGATATTATTTTCATTTAAGGACTATTTATTTAATGAATATTATTTTGAATATTCATTTGAAGATTATTTATTTACTGAATGAATATTAGTTTTGAATATTCATTCGAAGATTATTTATTTATTTAATGAATATTATTTTGAATATTCATTTGAAGATTATTTATTTACTGAATGAATATAAGTTTTGAATATTCATTCGAAGATTATTTATTTATTTAATGAATATTATTTTCAAATATTCGTTTAAGGTTACTTATTTAATAAAGATTATTAAGTATTTGTAAATCAAAAAGAGGTTCCCAAAACAATGTTTTTCCATTTAAATCTGTCTTTTGAAGGGGATTTAAATGCTCGCTCAACTATCAAAAATATGGGAAACCTGATTTAAGTGACTACTACTCTTTTTAAACTCGCAATTCAAAAACTATCAAGGGACAGATATTTTTCGGAACAATGTAATTGTTGCAAGTCAAATATTGTGTTACCACCTCAACGATCGAGGGGTAAATTCATGGAACAAGTCGATGTCCATTAACAAGCCTAGCTTGGGAAATATTGGGGAATCTTCCTTTCCAACCTAGATATAACTACTTAGTGGAGTCGTATCAACAAGTGTTACACTTGGGGAAAGGAGGACGACCTTTACGTTTCAGAGTCATGGATTTCATCTGAACTAGGAGTGGTGTAAGTGGTCCAGTTGCGATTGACCCATCCAACTTTTAGCCCCAAATGGGCCGGGAGGTCACTGGAAGGCGGTAGACAATGTCAGGCCGTCGTGATTCTTCCATCTACATGTAGAAAACATATTTGAGCGGTGCGACCTGCTACTGATCATAGCAAGGTTAGGCACAGCGGGCGCGGTAGCAACTCCAGTATTAGTTCATCATCCAATTTGGATATTCCTGCAACATGTATTGGGATGAAAAACCAATCATGTTGGCAGGGGGTCGAAAGTATTTGAAAATGAAGTGACAATAAATTCATGCAACTTCATCTTTTATTTTATGAGTTATGACTCTGTGGATACCTTACATAACATGAGTTATGGTAAGGGAGTTATTTATAATGAATCACCTTATAACTTCATCTTTTAAGATATGGGTTGATATTCTGCTTACATAGCAGATATTTTTGGAAAGGTTATATTGGTTTACTTTGAAACCTCATCTTTTATATTATACTAGAACTTTGTTCATAATATAGCAAAAGTTTGCAGAAATATTATGGAAATGATATTTGAAGTACAATAATGGTACGTATTTTGGGGAATACATTCCGATAAGGATATAATTTCAGTATCGAGATATTTTGACAAATTATTGTCTTATACCCGCTTTATTCTGGGTTGAGTTAAAGGCAGGATTATGCCATACTTTTATTACCTTGCTGAGCTATCGCTCACTCTTGCTATTGTTTTATATATATTATATAGTAGCGAAGCAGGATGCCAATGGGTCGACACATACCCTGCAAGGCGTTTCCATAAACAGTTTCTAGCAGTGATCCCGAAGAGTAGTACGAACCAATCGAATCAGGCTACAGCTTTTGGTATTCAACTTATGTATAGATATGAATGGTATGAGAGGATTGTGAGCATCAGAAGACTAAGTTGGTAATGTAACATTACTTAGAAATTGTATCAGTGACAGATTCAAAAGACATTTGGGTATTGTAATAAAGATTATTTATTCCGCAGTTGTTGTATTGTGTCGTTTCTGAGACTCTAACCTGTGTGTGTGTGTGTGTGTGAGACATATGTTGTGGGGTCATGAGCAGGTGAATTATGAATGGTGTGAGTAATACAGGTAAGGCAAGGAGTACATGGATCGTGACAACCCTAAATCCATGACCCCGGATTTGGGGCTGTTACAGAGATGGTATCAGAGCGTTAGGTTATAGTCCTCAGAAACGATAGGAGATCGAGTCTTACAATACCCTTAATAATGATAAGAACATCTAGAGCTCAAATTAAGTTCGTAGTCGGGTTAGAGGACATGACCCTGACTGTTTAAGATGAAGCCCGAGAGGGGACTTCTTCTGGGAAACCGTACTTAGGACCTCATGGTTAGTCACCTCGATTCGTATGAGTTATAGATGGATGGGACTCTGAGATGCCAGATCCCGAGGCCTTCGAGTAGGCATTTGATGATGCGCTCCTTGAAATGGACGGAGACCCGATAAAGAAAGATCCATAGGAGGATCTAGAGGAAGACCCCATAGTGGGTCAAGGAAAGAATCTTGTAAAGGACGTGTTGATTGATAAAGATGTGGTGCGTTACTTGAGGTCTAATAATAAGACCGGATGAACCTTCGAGGGATAAATAAGTGACGAGACGAGAGTTTAAGGATCGTTCATGATTCATCAAGAGGTATGACAAGGAAAATGGAGTAGAGTCTCCAAAGCAGAAGAGGTAGAGGCAGTATAGCCAGTATCAGTGGATTGATTCGACTTGAACGAAACCTGTTACTCGTGATCGGTTATAGCTGCCCATAAGGAGGCGGCATACGTAAGAACCAAGATGTTCAGATTTTCACGAACGATTAAGGGTACTTAGTTGCCTAGAATAATGTAAGGAATTGTTTTGGGCTATGAGATTTCAAACCCCCACGACCAGCGATTCCACGGGAAATAGTGTCTATTATATCATTGAGGGATTTTATTATCTCAAGGAGAATTTTGGGTATATGTACCATGTAAATGTTATGGTAAGACAAGCACGCTAAGACGGAATCGAGAACGAGATTTACCACCCTCAGGAAACCAGGAAGGAATTAGGAGGATAGAACAGAAATGTCGGAAATCAGATCCGAGTATTACTAGTGGGTAAATAGATTGATCAAACTTCCCTGATTTTGGAAAGAAATTCAGCAAATTTTGGCAAACCTTGTCTTTCTGATTACCAGAGGATGTCACCAAAGAGAGTGGAAATTAGAGCGAACCCTGTGGATTGGATAAGATAGCCGTGACATGGGTTGGTGGACAGACCCTGATTGCTACAATTAATTGTAGAGATAAAATGATGAAGTTGAGATTGGATGGTAAAGGCAAAATATATTTAAGGACCAAGACGGACTGAGAAGTTCCGGGATTGACTTAAATGAAAAGGCTATTGTGCCAAAAGTGTTAAGCTTATGTAGCACACGGGATTGATATGGGAGAAGAAATATTGGGTATAAGGATGATTGAAATAGAGACCGGATTTAAGCTTGTAGTTTCTAATGATCTTCCGAAGTACCGCCCAGTCGACATGTGGAATTGTCATTACTACGGGCGACAACGGAATCGAAGTTTTCTTATAGAACAGAACCCTTACTTGAGGTGTTTGCGCCTAGTCGAATAGAATTCCCTGCGATTGCAAATGTTGATGGTTGAATTCTTAGCGACTATTATAAGTCGGCAATGACGTAAGTATCGAGCACCATAGGGTGTGCCTGAAGAAGAAAAGCTTTAGAATGGAACAATTATCCATTAGAGGAGCCGACATAAAAGGCATCCGTAGAGACCTTGGTAATACCCTCCCCATTTGCAAATTATGTGGGGTACCTCCCCAATCTATGATCTATCTTGACCTCTCTCCAGGAAAGAATTCTGATAAAGGGTATATTCCCTTTTCGAAGTTATTTTATAACACTTGTGCTAAACCTATTCAGTTTCACTTGTGCCAGAGGCTGTCACAATGCCTACTTTCAGGTTTTCGAAGCCCTGCCAAATGATGTTATTTAAGCTTTCACTTTTCTTCAAATAATGAATGACCCTATGGTGATACATCACCACTTGTTTGTTAAGTACCAGTATCTTGTGGTTATTCTTTTCTTTGTATTTTCTTTGGAAAACCGCACCTTTGGAATCTGTTCAATTTTAATCCAAGGTGTTCCTTTGAGAAATATTGTCGAAAGGCGATAATCATTAAATTGATCTCGAATTGCTTTCATACTTTTCAACTTCCACTGAGACGAACAACCCTATACTTATAGGGGATACAAGGACTATCTGTCTGTGTGATAGAAGTCGGATGGGACGCCATCACTTGTAAGTTGTGAAATACAAGAAGGCTAATTACCTTTAGTAATGTCTCAATTGAGGCACACAACGCTGAGTTCTTATGATCATGTTGATCTCTCGGTAAATTCTCTTACCTCCAATAAGGTTACCTTAAAACTCATAACCTTACGATCACCAGTGTGTGACGTTTTCCTTGATATGGGAGCTGTCTTTTCAAGGCCCCATAATTTTGTTATCCGTATTGAATTTCAAAGGGAGGCCAACCAGGTCAAATAAGTCAAAATTCGCTGATAGGAATTAGATTCGCGACGAAATCACTTATGACAGGAGCGAATCCCTAAGACGGATAGAATGTTAGCGACATATCGATGAAATTGGTTTATTCTCCCAAGGATAATATGATAATGGAAAGCGTGTCAATCGATATATGTGAAAGAAATAGTGACGTGCCGTGAACTCCACTGACAACGGTGTTAGATAGATGCCCTATAGTGAGATTGAGATTTTGGAGGAGTTGTTTACGAATGGACACTACCTCTGGGTCAGCAAGATAAGTACTGACGATGGAGTCAGAGGGAGCTGGTATTGTGACTTGGGAGAGGTGCAGCGTGTGTGGTTCTAGAGGAATAATTTTCGGAAATATATGAAGACCCGGATGAAAATGAAAGTTGAAGAGTTAAAACCAGAAACCATGACTGTAACCGAGTATGAGGCCAAGTTTTCCGAATTATTGAGGTTTGTTCCGGAGTTTGTGAACACAGAATAAAAGAAAGCCAGTAGGTTTCAACCAGGGCTACCTCCAACAAGCAGCCCACTGTCAGGACCTTTAAATAGCAGGTGCCCTTCTACACTGTTTAGACAGAGCTAATGCATTGTTGTATATCAAGATGTTGCATGACGATTAAACCTTAAGGCCGAGACGCTGAGGGAATAATTACAAGTAGAAATAGCCAATCGAGGGATTTTCCCATAAGACTGGTACATCCAGGTTGTGAACTAGAAATATGAGGTCGACACTTTTGATAGACCTGATCCCTTTCAAGTTGGGAAAAGTGGATATTATAATAAGAATGGGTTGGTTGACACCCAATGGGGCCCAGACTGATTGTAAGGGAGAGAGAGTAATAAATAAAGAACGGAGACAGATTCAGAGATTCTTGAATATAGTTCAGACTAAGAAACTATTACGCCAGAGATACGAGGCTTAATTAGCTCTTATGGTTGACGCCAAGAAAAGAGGTACCAAGTATAGAGGAAACTACAATGGTTTTGGGAGATTGTACAAGATCTTAATGCGCTACCCAATATCGATTGGGATGACATGAGAATGAATACCGAGTATTCAGAGTATAGTGGGAATGAAAGAGTTAGTGACTCAGTTACAAGAGTTGTTGTATAAGGATATGATAAGACCCGGTGTACCACCGTGGAGAGCCCGGTGTTGTTTTAAGAGAGAAAGATTTTAGCACAAGATTATATATCGAACCTCGAGAGTTATATGAGTTTGACATGGAGAATAGGTACCCTTGTAAATGATTGTTTGATCAGCGGAAGAACGCTGTGTATTTCCAATTTATTTAAGAACTGGGTATCACCAGTTGGAAGTTAAATCAGAGGATATGCCCAAGACTGCGATTCGTACTAGGAATAGACACTTCGAGTTTTCAGCGAAGTTATTTTGGGTTGACTAATGCACCCACAAATTTTATGGAATGTAATGAATTGGCTTTGAGTTACCCATGATAGTAGATAACATGAGATGGAGAAATGGCTAGAATTGACCTAGGATTATGACGGTGAGATACACTACCATCCGGGGAAGGCCAATGTGGTGGCCGATACCCTTACTTTAAAATGAGACAGAGATGGATTCCGAATGATCGGGAATTAAAGGATGAGATTTTACACAACACCCAAGTTAGTCCAACAAACTAGAAGGACAAAAGATTTCACCAACAAGCGGCTAGTGACAACCAAGACAGACAGAGAAAGTATGCGGACTAAGCCCGTGAGTATAGAGATAGTACTGCTACTGATAAGCTAACTGGCATGTTGATGGATGACAAGCAAGTTTATGTTGGTGTATTTTCTGTACAAACAAGATAGAGAATATGAGGTTAGAGATTCGTGATGCTAAAAGATATCCATGGAAAGAATTAATGAGATTTGAAAAGAAAGGGAAGTGAGCCCGATATTCTTTGGGCCATCTGAGATTTAAGACGCGCCAGGAAGGTGGCCTACGAGCCAGCCTTACCCCCCAAACTTGTAGAATGGTCATAACGGGGTTCATGTGTCAATGCTACGTCAGTATACTATAGATGCCCGGCATATGTAGAGTACGAGCACGTAGACATACAACCAGACTTGACCTATGTGGAGCAACCAATGGAAATTATAGATCGAAAGGAACAAGTACTCCGAAACAAGGTCATCAAACTAGCCAGAGTGGTATGGAGGAATCATAATGTGGAAGAATCAACTTGGGAGCTAGAGAGCGAGATGCTAGAAAGATATCCCCATTTGTTTTCAGAGTGATTCCGGGACGGAATCCTTTTAAGGAGGGGAGACTGTAAGACCCCAGATTTTGGGTAGAATTAAAACTTTTATTATATGTTGATGTAAATATGGATAGTGGCAATGACTTTGAGAATCAAGTTATGAAATGGATATGAATTTCGGTTTTCAAACATTTTGAGAATAGTAAGAATGGACTGAACATATAAATAAGAACAATCAATCTGGAAGATAAGAATACAATACTCCAGGGAAGGAAAGTATTTTTATGTCATCCAAATCAATATCTGGAATACATCCGACAACTCCGTAAACAAGATAGCGTACGCCCGAGAAAGCACTAGAACGTTTTCTAAGTGCAAAGAGTAAAGAGAAAATAGATCAGGAATATTGGAACGGATTTTGATCCAAAGGATTATAGAAAAACCACTGATGAATAGTAACTCTTCATTTAAAAAAATTTCAGACCACCCTATATGCGGGACGATATAATAAACTTTCAAAGTCGCATTAGTGATCTACGATGGAAATAAAAGAATGCAGAAGCTGTCAGAATCGGAAAAATAGCATTTTTCGTTTTCTCCGAAATTTCACCGAAAACGGACTAAATAATTATTATTTGAGGATATTTAAGGATTTAAATTATTAATTCCATGGATATGGATTTGATAAATGAATTAGAAGTATCGAGAACGATTTCGGTAAAATACCTCGATAGAACCCTCGAGAAACCTTGCGAGCGTTCTACGAAATTAAACGAACCAGAAAAGCTACTTTATTCCAAGCCAATGCATGCTTGCCAAGTGTCAAGACAAGAAGAGACCAAGGGTGATGACTCACCACATTGGATAAATATCAAGTAATTAAACAAGATAAGAAGAAAAAGAAAAAGGAAGAGAAATTTCGGGAGAGAAGAAGAAAGAAAAATGGGAGAGAAAGAAATGATCATAACTTGAGATTCCGTTGTCCGTTTTTGGCGTTCCACCACTCAAATCGAAGCTCTCGAGAAGCCCGACGTAACCATGGTAAGCAATCGCCTCACCTCTGTCATTTACCCTTCGATTTCAGTGAGTAACAGTTGGAGAAGATGATGAATAGTAACTTGTATTTTGCTTTGTTGCTTTTGATATTGAGTTTGTGGCTTCCAAAGGTTGTATTAAGCAAGGATCTAAGGTTACATAAGGAATATAGCAGCAAGCAAGCTTGGAGGAAGGTATAAACCTCTGCCCCTTTGAGTTTTATATGAGTTTTAGAGTGGTTTTGATGTTCATGTAAAGTTAAGATCATGATTAAGTGATTTAGTGATTATTTGGATTTGTTTGAATGTGTAAAATGATGGGTGTTGGATTTGAGCCTCCCCACTGATCTTAGAGGTGTATGATGGTTGTTTGTTGAGGTTGTAGATGTATGGTATGCCTGGTGTGGCTTGGTTATGTTGTGACAAAATAGGATTATTCGATTTTAAGCCGTCGTAATGCCCGATTTTCGGTAACTCTATAAACTGCCTAGAATCAGAAAACCTAACTGCCTCTTTTGGTTCAGTTATGAACATGAGTGTGTAGATCTTTGTTTCTAGTTTACGTGAGCGCAAGAATCATGTCATTACGATTTACGGTTTATGAGATATGACCATTTTAGTGAAAGTGGTTCAAGGAATGAGATTGCAGAAATGTACCAACTTTGTGGCTATGTTTGAGACCCTTAAGAGTTGTTTTAAAATATGGAATTTTGTATTGAAGTGTCAAGGGCAGTTACGAAGGTTTGTACGAAGGTTTCGAGTCCAAAAGATTATTTTCCGATTTTATAAAAATGTGTTAGCCGAGGTTGCGCAAGTGAAAACCACTAAGAACATGACTTAGAAACCAATGTTGTAAATGGTTAAGTATAACTTGTATTCGAGGATCGATTTCGGACTAAACCTACGACTTAAGTAATTGTCGATTAACATGGACTTAGTATGAGCCTATAACGAGCTAGTAATGCCTTGGTTGTGTTTCGCTTACGTGTTTAAGCATTGAGTTATAAGTGGTTTATCGAGGGGATTAACCGTGTGTTTTCGTTTGACTTTGTCTAGATTGTCCGGCATCGTCGCGAACCCCTATCACTTCTCGAGCATCAGGCAAGTTTACTAAACCTTACTCTATTATTCAGAGTATGTATATTTTCCAATGTTCAATACTTGTGTATTCCCAATTTATATACCAAATCTTTGTTGCAAGTACTGTGGCAAGTTTTCAAAACCTATATTACTGTTGTTGTGATAATAACTGTTCTCAATTATAATATGCGATTGCGATATATATGAATGGCATACTTGTTTTCGATTTGCTATATATATAGCAATGCTTGAGGATATGATTTGATGTGGGGCTTATAAGCTAGATATGGGATATCAGTTATAAGCCAGTTTTGTATATAATGCCCTAGGATAAGGGCGGGTGATTTTCTCTAAGATCAGAAATAATTATATTTCGGTATATGTTAAAGGTTATTTCCGATAAGATATCGGGTAACTGTTACTCGATGGTTAATTGTTTTATTTAAGGATATTATTTATTAATATTCATTTGAGGATTATCGACTTACAGAATATTATTTATATTCATTTGAGGATTATTGACGTTAAGAATATTATTTATTAATATTCATTTTAAGGATATTATTTATTAATATTCATTTGAGGATTATCGACTTACAGAATATTATTTATATTCATTTGAGGATTATTGACGTTAAGAATATTATTTATTAATATTCATTTTAAGGATATTATTTATTAATATTCATTTGAGGATTATCGACTTACAGAATATTATTTATCTTCATTTGAGGATTATTGACTTAAAGGATATTATTTTCATTTAAGGACTATTTATTTAATGAATATTATTTTGAATATTCATTTGAAGATTATTTATTTACTGAATGAATATTAGTTTTGAATATTCATTCGAAGATTATTTATTTATTTAATGAATATTATTTTGAATATTCATTTGAAGATTATTTATTTACTGAATGAATATAAGTTTTGAATATTCATTCGAAGATTATTTATTTATTTAATGAATATTATTTTCAAATATTCGTTTAAGGTTACTTATTTAATAAAGATTATTAAGTATTTGTAAATCAAAAAGAGGTTCCCAAAACAATGTTTTTCCATTTAAATCTGTCTTTTGAAGGGGATTTAAATGCTCGCTCAACTATCAAAAATATGGGAAACCTGATTTAAGTGACTACTACTCTTTTTAAACTCGCAATTCAAAAACTATCAAGGGACAGATATTTTTCGGAACAATGTAATTGTTGCAAGTCAAATATTGTGTTACCACCTCAACGATCGAGGGGTAAATTCATGGAACAAGTCGATGTCCATTAACAAGCCTAGCTTGGGAAATATTGGGGAATCTTCCTTTCCAACCTAGATATAACTACTTAGTGGAGTCGTATCAACAAGTGTTACACTTGGGGAAAGGAGGACGACCTTTACGTTTCAGAGTCATGGATTTCATCTGAACTAGGAGTGGTGTAAGTGGTCCAGTTGCGATTGACCCATCCAACTTTTAGCCCCAAATGGGCCGGGAGGTCACTGGAAGGCGGTAGACAATGTCAGGCCGTCGTGATTCTTCCATCTACATGTAGAAAACATATTTGAGCGGTGCGACCTGCTACTGATCATAGCAAGGTTAGGCACAGCGGGCGCGGTAGCAACTCCAGTATTAGTTCATCATCCAATTTGGATATTCCTGCAACATGTATTGGGATGAAAAACCAATCATGTTGGCAGGGGGTCGAAAGTATTTGAAAATGAAGTGACAATAAATTCATGCAACTTCATCTTTTATTTTATGAGTTATGACTCTGTGGATACCTTACATAACATGAGTTATGGTAAGGGAGTTATTTATAATGAATCACCTTATAACTTCATCTTTTAAGATATGGGTTGATATTCTGCTTACATAGCAGATATTTTTGGAAAGGTTATATTGGTTTACTTTGAAACCTCATCTTTTATATTATACTAGAACTTTGTTCATAATATAGCAAAAGTTTGCAGAAATATTATGGAAATGATATTTGAAGTACAATAATGGTACGTATTTTGGGGAATACATTCCGATAAGGATATAATTTCAGTATCGAGATATTTTGACAAATTATTGTCTTATACCCGCTTTATTCTGGGTTGAGTTAAAGGCAGGATTATGCCATACTTTTATTACCTTGCTGAGCTATCGCTCACTCTTGCTATTGTTTTATATATATTATATAGTAGCGAAGCAGGATGCCAATGGGTCGACACATACCCCGCAAGGCGTTTCCATAAACAGTTTCTAGCAGTGATCCCGAAGAGTAGTACGAACCAATCGAATCAGGCTACAGCTTTTGGTATTCAACTTATGTATAGATATGAATGGTATGAGAGGATTGTGAGCATCAGAAGACTAAGTTGGTAATGTAACATTACTTAGAAATTGTATCAGTGACAGATTCAAAAGACATTTGGGTATTGTAATAAAGATTATTTATTCCGCAGTTGTTGTATTGTGTCGTTTCTGAGACTCTAACCTGTGTGTGTGTGTGTGTGTGAGACATATGTTGTGGGGTCATGAGCAGGTGAATTATGAATGGTGTGAGTAATACAGGTAAGGCAAGGAGTACATGGATCGTGACAACCCTAAATCCATGACCCCGGATTTGGGGCTGTTACATATGATCTATCTTGACCTCTCTCCGGGGAAAGAATTCTGATAAAGGGTATATTCCCTCTTCGAAGTTGTCTTATAACACTTGTGATTAAACCATATTCAGTTTCACTTGTGCCAGAGGCTGTCACAATGCCTACTTTCAGGCTTTCGAAGCCCTGTCAAATGATGTTATTTGAGCTTTCACTTTTCTTCAAATAATGAATGACCCTATGGTGATACATCACCACTTGTTTGTTGAATACCAGTATCTTTATGGCTATCCTTTTCTTGTAAATCGCACCTTTGGAATATGTTCAATTTTAATCCAAGGTATTCCTTTGAGAAATATTGTCGAAAGGCGATAATCATTAAATTGATCTCGAATTGCTTTCATACTTTTCAACTTCCACTGAGACGAACAACCCTATATTTATAGGGGCTACAAGGACTATCTGTCTGTGTGATAGAAGTCTGATGGGACGCCATCACTTGTAAGTTGTGAAATACAAGAAGGCTAATTACCTTTAGTAATGTCTCAATCGAGGCACACAACGTTGAGTTCTTATGATCATGTTGATCTCTCGGTAAATTCTTTTACCTCCAATAAGGTTACCTTAAAACTCATAATCAGTGTGTGACGTTTTCCTTGATAGGGAGCTGTTTTTTCAAGACCCCATGATTTTTGTTATCCTCATTGAATTCTAAGGGGAGGCCAATTAGGTCAAATAAGTCAAAATTCGCTGATAGGAATTAGATTCGCAACGAAATCGCCTATGACAAGAGCGAATCCCTAAGACGAATAGAATGTTAGTGACATATCAATGAAATTGGTTTATTCTCCCAAGGATATTATGATAATGGAAAGCGTGTCAATCGATATATGTGAAAGAAATAGCGATGTGCCGTGAACTCCAGTGACAACGGTGCTAGATGGATGCCCTATAGTGGAATGGAGATTTTGGAGGAGTTGTTTACGAATGGACCCTACCTCTGGGTTAGCAAGATAAGTACTGACGATGGAGTCAGAGGGAGCTGGTGTTGTGACTTGGGAGAGGTGCAGCGTGTGTGGTTCTAGAGGGATAATTTTCGGAAATATATGGAGACCCGGATGAAAATGAACGTTAAAGAGTTAAAACAAGAAACCATGACTGGACCGAGTATGAGGCCAAGTTTTCCGAATTATCGAGGTTTGTTCCGGAGTTTGTGAACACAGAAGGAAAGAAAGCCAGTAGGTTTCAACCAGGGCTACCTCCAACAAGCAGCCCACTGTCTGGACCTTTAAATAGCAGGTGCCCTTCTATACTGTTTAGACAGAGCTAATGTATCGTTGTATATCAAGAATTTGCATGACAATTAAACCTTAAGGCCGAGCCACTAAGGGAATAATTACGAGTAGAAATAGTCAATCAAGGGATTTTCCCATAAGACTGGTGCATCTAGGTTGTGAACTAGAAATATGAGGTCGACACTTTTGATAGACCTGATTCCTTTCAAGTTGGGAGAAGTTGATATTATAATAAGGATGGGTTGGTTGACACCCAATGGAGCCAATTGATTGCAAAGAAAAAGAGTAATAATTAAAGGATGGAGGCAAATTTAGAGATTCTTGAATATAGTTCAGACTAAGAAACTATTACATTAGAAATACAAGCCTTAATTAGCTCTTATGGTTGACGCCAAGAAAAGAGATACCAAGTATAAAGGAAACTACAATGGTTTTGGGAGATTGTACAAGGTTTTAATGAGTTACCAGATATCGATTTGGATGACATGAGAATGAATACCGAGTATTCAGAGTATAATGGGAATGAAAGGGTTAGTGACTCAGTTACAAGAGTTGTTGTATAAGGGTATGATAAGACCCAGTGTACCACCATGGAGAGCCCGATGTTGTTGTAACAGAGAAAGATGTTAGCACAAGATTATGTATCGAACCTCGAGAGTTGTATGAGTTCGACATGGAGAATAGGTACCCTTGTAATGATTGTTTGATCAGCGGAAGAACGTTGTGTATTTCCAAATTTATTTAAGAACTGGGTATCACCAGTTGGAAGTTAAATCCGAGGATATACCCAAGACTACGATTCGTACTAGGAATAGACACTTCGAATTTTCAGCGAGGTTATTTTGGGTTGACTAATGCACCCACAAATTTTATGGAATGTAATGAATTGGCTTTGAGTTACCCGTGATAGTAGATAGCATGAGATGGAGAAATGGCTAAAATTGACCTAGGATTATGACTGTGAGATACACTACCATCCGGGGAAGGCCAAGGTGGTGGCCGATACCCTTGATTAAAATGAGACAGAGATGGATTCTGAGTGATCGGGAATTAAAGGATGAGATTTTACACAAAACCCAAGTTAGTCCAACAAACTAGAAGGACAAAAGATTTCACCAACAAGCGGCTAGTGACAACCAAGACAGACAGAGAAAGTATGCGGACTAAGCCCGCGAGTATAGAGATAGTACTGTTATTGATAATCTAAATGGTAGGTTGATGGATGACAAGCAAGTTTATGTTGGTGTATTTTTTATACAAACAAGATGGAGAATATGAGGTTAGAGATTCGTGATGCTAAAATATATCCTCGTGGAAGGAATTAAGGAGATTTGGAAAGAAAGGGAAGTCGAGCCCGAGATTCATTGAGCCATCTGAGATTTTAAAACACGTCAGGAAGGTGGCCTACGAGCCAGCCTTGCCCCCCAAAACTTGTAGAATGGTCATAACGGGGTTCATGTGTCAATGCTACGTCAGTATACTATAGATGCCCAGCATATGTAGAGTACGAGCAAGTAGATATATAACCTGGTCTGACTTACAAAGAACAACCTGTGGAAATCACGGATAGAAAAGAGCAAGTGTTAAGTGACGAGGTTGCCAAGCTAGTGAGAGGTTTGTGGAGAATCAAGAAGTGGAAGAATCCACTTGGGAGTTAGAAAGTGCAATGGAAGAGAAGTACCCCAGTTATTCCTAAGTTGATTCCGGGACGGAATCCTTTTAAGGAGGGGAGACTATAATAACCCGAATTTTTGGAAAAATTTAAAACTTTTCTTATTATGATTAAGTGCATTAGTGAATAGTGAATTTGGTGAATGAATAGTGATTTTGAGGGTTAAGAAAATTTTTCATGCCACCTATGTACGAGACGTAGTGTGGATATTTCGAAGTCATATTAGTGATCTACGGAGTAAATAAGTGAATGCAAAGACGATCGGAATTCAGAAATTCCAAATTTTATTTTGGTATAGCATTTGACCGGACAACAAATTATATATTATTATATTCAAGAAATGAGATATTAAAATTGAGGATTTGAGGATTTAATATTTTGGAATTTTATTATTTTATTAAAGTCGATTTAAGGATTCGATTGTTGAAGTGAATAGTGAATAGTTACTATTCACTGCGAGAATCGCGTAAAGTTTTATTCGCTCTCTTTAGGAAATATTTCGAATCGTTTCAAGAGGAACAAGGCAACATTTACAGGATTAAATATAGACATGGAAGTAACATGTAACAAGATTAATTCGAGGGATGCAACATTTGGATCATCCATGTGAAAGTAAACGAACCAGTAAAGCTACTTTAGCTAAGCTCTTGCATGTGCGATACGTGTCCAATGACTAAGTCATAAAGGTGATGACTCACCCCCTTTTAACCACAAATATCAGCATTCTTATCATTATTAACCAAGAGAAAAGAAAAGAAAAAGGGAGAAGAACTCTCCCCAGATTTTCTGCTCAGCAGAAACAGAGTCCAAAGAAAAATCCATAACTCCATTTCTATCCCTCCTTAAATCACCAAATTTTAACCATAGCGTCTCCACTCCATGGGTAACATTCTTCCAAAATTTCATGGCCAACAAAGGAGTGTAGCCTAGCCAAATCGCTTCCCCAAGTTGGAGAATCCAAACTGTCCAGTTTCTGTCCAGCGGGAAGATGGGACTCAAATCCTAGCTAGGAAGCTTTAAATTTGGCGATCTATAGCTCAAAAGAAAGCTTATGACGAGTACAAGGTCTGGTAAAAATCTTAGCACCAAACTCTTGTTTTTCGATTTTATATGGAGTTTACAAAGTTATGATGAATAGTAACTCCGAAATTTGTTAACTTGTTTTCTTGATTGGATCTTAAGGTTTAAGCTTTGTAAGGAGTATCTAAGGCTTGTTGAGTGATTGTGACCACTGGTTAGTGTTGGTAGAGCATCAAGGAAGGTATACCACTCATCCACCCTTTGATTTATGTTGAGATTTAAGTTAAGTTTCTAGTAATGTTTAAGAATGAGCATGTTTATGGAGTTTGGAGTATGTATGGTTAATTCTTGATGGATACTTGTTGTTGGTTGATGTTGGTGATATGTTCTTGAAGTATATAAACTGATTATGTTGTAAAAATGGTTGTGTTGTTGAATTGATTTGGTTTTAAGAGGTTTTGACATAACAAAAACCGGGAAACGTTACGATTATAGCTGTCGTAATGCCCATTTGATTTAAGGCTGTTTTGAGCAAGTATTACGAACTGGTCTTGGAATATTTTTGAACAACATTGACCATGAACATGTAGGTCTTGTTTTAAGGTTTGTTTTGGTATAAAGATCATGTCTATACGAATTACGGTTTATGAGATATGACCATTTTAGTGAAAGTGGTTCAAGGAACGAGATTACAGAAATGTACCAACTTTGAGGCTATATTTGGACCACTTAGAAGCCATATGAAAATGTGAAACTTGGAGTAATAATACTAGAGACAGTTAGGAAGGCTCACGAAAAATATTCGGATTAAAAAGATTATTTTTCGATTTTATAAAAATGTCTTAGCCGAGGTTGCGCAAGTGAAAACCACTAAGACATGACTTAGAAACCAATGTCGTAAATGGTTAAGTATAACTTGTATTCGAGGATCGATTTCGGACTAAACCTACGACTTAAGTAATTGTCGACTAAACGTGGACTTAGTATGAGCCTATAACGAGCTAGTAATTCCTTGGTTGTGTTTCGCTTACGTGTTTAAGCATTGAGTTATAAGTGGTTTATCGAGGGGATTAACCGTGTGTTTTCGTTTGACTTTGTCTAGATTGTCCGGCATCGTCGCGAACCCCTATCACTTCTCGAGCATCAGGCAAGTTTACTAACATTTACTCTATTGTTAGAGTGGGCATATTTTCGAATGTTTAGTACTTGTTGATTCAAAAATATATCTATGTATATATATTCTTTGTTCCAAGTATCGTGCAAGTTTCTAAAACCATATTTTGAAGTATGCATATACTAGATGCAAGTTTTCAAACCTATACCTCTATAAACTGTTGTTGTGATAATAAAAGATATTGAGATATATGCTATGTGTTCATGATTTCGAAACGATACTTATGATGCTAAGTACAAGTTGGATTTACAAGCTATGGTTATGGCAATATTCATAAGCCAATATGTTAAGAAAAATCCCTCAGTAGGGGGTATATACTCTGTATTTATTCTACGGACCGGGAATGGTATCAGTTGTTATCTAGGGTTATACTATTATTATTATTTATTATCCCTTCTTTTGTTAAGAAAGTAATTGAGGATTACTTCTAAATAAATATTCTTTATTAAATATAGTTTTCATTAAGTATTTAAAGCCCTACTTCTTAAGGAAGTATTTTGTGAATATTATTCTTTAACCCTAGATAACCAATAAAGTTTTATTCAGACAATTATAAATATAATTAGGGAAGGTTCCCACATCTATTTCCCTTTTAAGTCTATATTCGGAAAGACTTAAATGTTCGCTCAAACTACAAGACTCATGGGACCTTTATCAAGATTTTATGTTTGTTCCAAGTGGACTGCCTGGTCCTAAATCTTTTTTTGAAACTAATAATTCAACAGCTTTGTATGCTACCATCAAAATGATTTTGATTACTTCCTCAAGACTCGAGGAGTAAGATCAGTGGTATAAGTTGTATCCATGAACGAGCATCAGCTTGGGAAATATGGGTGAATTTTCCTTTCCAACCAAATATGACTACTTTGTGGAGTCGTATACTAGGGGAAAAAGGGAAAGGAACTTTATGTTTCAGAATTATGGAGTTTCTTGAACTCGGAGAATATGTAAGGGACTGAGTGGCGCATGTCCCCTAAGGGAACTACAATAAGACCGACGGACTATGAACGGGTCTGTTCTTCCCCTAGATTATCAGTAAGTGCCCGACCGTAGGGTAAGAGGAGAGTAACAGGCCGACGGACTATGAACGGGTCTGTTCTTCCCACCTACAACAGAAGGCGGGGAGGTAGGTCGGTGTGAGACTGAATACCTTCCCTTCTACGTAGAAAAAGATCAGGGGGATACATCTTACGACTGATCATCGTAGGGGTATCCTCGGCGCCTAGCATCTCAATCTATAGTTCATCATCCATGAAAGACCATGTTTTAAGCAAGTTTCCAGAAAAGAAAAGTTATTCAAGTTTATTCAAGTTCATGCAAGTTTATTCAAGTTTATAAAGTGGATTGGAAATATTTTTGCCTTGTCTTTATTTCCAGAATATGATATGAGATAAATGTTTGATATGAAAGATGATATTTGGAAATTCCTACAACTTCATCTTTTATTTTATGAGTTATGACTCTGATAAAACCTGATTAAGGATATATATGCATAAGTGGATTTTGGGTTACGGAAACCTTATATTGAATTTTCCTTATAATTCATCTTTTAAGTTATATGTTGATAGTCTGCTTATATTTATATAGCAGATATTTTACGGAAAGGATATACTGAGTTATCTTGCTACTTCATCTTTTATATTATACTAGAACTTTGTTCATAGTATGAATATCGAAAGTTTGCAGAATATTATGGAGATGATATTTGAAATACAACAATGATATTTTTGGAATACATTCCGATAAGGAAATGATTTCAGTATCAAGATATTTTGACAAATTATTGCCTTATACCCGCTTTATTTCTGGGTTGAATTAAAGGCAGAATTATGCCATACTTTCATTACCTTGCTGAGCTATCTCTCACTCTTGCTATTATTTTTTATATATTATATAGCAGCGAAGCAGGATGCCAATGGGACGACACATACCTCGCAAGGCGTTTCCATTAAACAGTTTCTAGCAGCGATCCCGAGATTAGTACGAACCAATTGAATCAGGCTACGGCTTTTGGTATTCAACTTATGTATAGACCTGAATGGTATTAGAGGATTGTGAGCATCAGAAGGCTAAGTTGGTAATGTAACAATACTGAGAAATTGTATCAGTAACAGATTTAAATGACATTTGGGTATTGTAATAAAAATTATTTATTCCGTAATTGTTGTAGTGTGTCGTTTATGAGACTCTAACCTGTGTGTGTGTTTGTGAGACATAATGTGGGGTCATGAGCAGGTGAAATATGAATGGTGTGAGTAATACTGGTAAGGCAAGGAGTACATGGATCGTGACGGCCCTAAATCCCCGACCCCGGATTTGGGGCTGTTACAATTAGGCTAGGCCCAAGGCATGCCTATTTCACATGCGGGCGAAGTTATTCTCATAGGCGAGGTTAATGCTGCATTGGGCTGGGCCCAAGCCATGCAATCCTTATGATAACAGTTGTTCCTTTTCAGACAACTCAATATTACCTATAGACGAGATTTGTTGTAAATATGGGCTAGGCCCAATAAACACTTCTTAATCTGGTAAACATTTCAGCAAGCTAGATCCCCATTTTTAGCACAATAGAGGATAGTTCCACCGGATAGGACGAGGTTGTCATTTTGACTATAACAATGACCCCCTATTTTCTTGAAACAAGTATGTAAAAGAAAATTAATTCGTGATATCCGGAAAAATTACAAAGACGAGCCTTAATTGGGTGTCATAGAAAACCTGTCTTTTTCTTTATGCGAGGTTTACTCAGAGCTTCTTTTCTTCAAAAATCTTTATGTATATATTTCTTGGTATTTTTTTTTAAAGAATTTTAATAGCTTTTCCAACTATCGTTGTAATATCCGTGAATTTTATTATTTGATTAAATGATATATTTAATCTAAAATATTTATGTTGGAATATTGGAATATTATTATATGATATTTAGTGTGTGATTATGTGCTAAATGGTGAGTCGGAAGCCCCTTTCAAAAAAATTTCGTCATTTGGAATTTTCTTCAAATTTGAGCCGTTTTGATAATTCAAGAGCCCCGTTGAAATTTCGTACATTCATTTTTAATTCTTCGTCTTTCGTATTCGAATCGTTATCGAAAGGGTTATGGGATTCTATTTAACCCTACCTATTTGATTCTGCAAATTAATTTCAATTTTTGATCCGAAAAAGGAAAAATCGTTCCGAACCCTAATTGCTTAAGGGGACGGATTTATCGTTCTATATCAATATTGAAGTTGTTATAGCCCTAGTATTCTTGAGCATTAGTTATATAATGATATATATCAATTTGGATAATCATCAACCTTTTTAACCCCTTATTTTTAGTAAAACGTGTTTTTGACCTAATTAGGGTTTTTAAACGATCTAACGAATCAATATCGATCCAAAAATGTTATTTGGAGTATTATTTTTCCAGAAATATAAAAAGACCAATCAGACTTCATAACCCTAGCAATTCTTCAGAAATTACTCAAAAATATTCGAAATTCCCAAAAATTATTTTGTGTTCTTGATCTTCAATCAATTCGTTCTAAGGGTTATTGAAGTCCAAATTTGAAGTTCTTATACTCAAATCGAAGCCCCAAAAATCTAGTTTCAGAATCTTCCAACCTCATCATCATCTGGTAAGTATTCGATTTTATATTGATTTTACAAGTTTCGAATTAAAATTAGGGTTCTTAATTAATTTGGGGATTTTCATTCTGTTGATTCTCCGTTCAATTGGTTGCTTCTAACATGTTCCTAGGGTTCTAATTAGCAAGAATCCATGCTTTAATTTCATGTTTAAGTTCAATTTAGTCGGGTTTGATTTTCGGGTTTTGACCCGATTTCTTCTTTCGATTCGTACGTTCTTGATATTGATCTGACATTGTTTTTGATAAAGGGCTTTGATTGTATGAGTTATAAGCTTTATTTTGGTATATTAATCTTTGAGTTTCATGTAGGATTTAAGTAGATCGGGTTTCCGGCCGAGGTCGTCGCCGGCGAGTTCTTTGAATGAATTCTGGGCACGATTCCGGCATGGGACAGATGTGTGTGTATGTGGGTTGTGTTTGTCTTGCAAAAGCGAACAAAAGCCCTATGGTTTGGTTTTGTTTTGATCGGAAACGGCGAAGTCCGGCCACCGGACGCCGACCGGATTCTGGAAAACCCAGATTCCGGCGGGTTGTTCTTGGTGACCCGGATTCGTTCTTCCCGACCCGTTTACCCGATTTTTCGACCCGGTTTCAATCTTCAAAACCCTAATTCATTTTCAGAAAACTGTTTTGAATTTTATTTTTAAATTTAATTCGAAAATAGTTTAAAAACTTTAAAAATTCATATTTTTATTTTAAAAATATATTTTAATATCAGAAAAATTCTGATAAATTATATTTATTATTTTAAATCCGAAAATTGATTAAACTTAATTATTTTAATTATTTTTAATTAATAATTAATTTATTAATTAATTGGTTAATTCTTTTAATCAATTAATTCTTAAAAATTAATTATTAATTAGATTTAATTAATTAAAAATTCAGTTTAATTATTTTCAAGCCTATTTATTTATTTAAAAATAGTTTGAGCATTTAAAGAGTGTCAATTAATTTTATTAATTGATTTATTTTCATTTAAATGTTTATATTGGATTTAAAAATCCGATTTTTGATTTAAAAATTAGTAATGACTTATTAAAAATTCAAATGAGTTTCAGACGATGTTTTAAAAATATTTATAAGTGCAATATGGTTCATATTAATTGTGTGTTGTGTTTTATAGTCTGTATATGCCCGTGCTAGGGCAAATATCTGAGTTTTAAATATCGTAAATTATACCGGACGTCCGATACGTACCCGGTTACTTGTTTAAATGTGATTATTGATTGAATAAGTGTCGAGAGTAGAACGAGAATAGTTAGACTTATTGTAATGAGTTGTTTAATTATAGAATCAAGTTCCCGGAGCAAGGGAAAGGGGAAAGTAGAGTGAGCAGAGTCGATCCGACAGCAGCTTAGACCAGGCAAGTATCTGTGCCTTTACTTGTGATAAAAATTATTATTGTCTTGATTACTTGAATACCGTTATCCCCAGAACAATTCAAATTATCCATCTTTTAACCGCATTTGGACAACTGATTCCATTTCCTTAGAAATTCTTGATTCTTTGATTTGATCTGCATCGGAAACCCTTATTTCCAATTTACTTGATTATTGTTTACCACCTATTGTTGCTATTTATCATCCTTTGATTATCATTGACAACCTTTGATTATTTGACTTCCATCTTGACTACCAATTACGGTTATTGATTAACGATTACCAATATTGATTACCTTATTGAATGAGTACACTGTACCATTGAAACTACTCCATGATCCTTTCTCGATCTTCGTTGATACTGAACAGTTGAAGCTCTTTTGCAATTACTATACATTCAGTTTATCTTATTGAGCATGTTATTGTTTATACCCTATTATAGAATTGGCATGTGTTTTTAAAAATGGACCAGTAATTGGTCGGAATAACTTAAGGCCCAGATTGGCCTGGGATCCAGTAGAGGACTATGACATGAGCTAGTCCGGGGTTGATGCGTGGCTGGCCAGCAGCACAACCTTTGATTTGAATAAAATGTATAAGCTAAATTCTAATCCTTTACTTCAATCATTATTGATACAAAGCATGTGTTAGCTAAATATTGTTGATTCTGATATCTTAAATTCATATCCTTACAACTGTGATAGAAATGATTCGTTGATGTTTGCTGAGCAATTTTGGCTCACTCTTGCTTGTTGTTTTCTAACCCTATTCCAGTGAAGCGAGAGTATGAGTTGGCATAGCGTGACCGATAGTTCACCAGCAGTCAGGAGAGCCCCTCGAATCACTGTTATTGGCAGGGTAGTTGTTGTTTTGCTTTTCTAGATTTAATGTCTAGATTTGAACTTTAGTTGTGATGTAATAACTCTGATAAAACTGGTTTGTAATAATAAAAGATTGTAGTAGCTTGTGTTCATTGCCATAATCTGGATGCGGTCTTGGTCAAGGGGTAATTGTGTCTTTATATATATTATGCATGTGTTAAATAGTATTCCGTTGGTCGGATGACTCCTCAAATCTGTACCCCGGGTTTGGAGGGCGTCACAGTTGGTATCAGAGCAACATGTTATGGTATTTGAAACAAGTTAGGACTTAGGGTCCAGGATAACATAGAGAGTTAGGAATTCACGTAAGGATATTAGGAGGTCAACTAGGGATATTACGCGTAGTAATTAAATGTGGTTATAATTGCAGCCCCCTAGTTCTAGTTCAGACTCAGACCCTTCCGAGGATACGATAGCAGAGATACCTACACCCGTTGAGAGAGCAGGACCGTCTCGGCCAGTGCGATATCAGCCTAGGCATCAGGACCCAGTAGTCAGGAGAGATCAGATACCTTGTCCTATTCCACTCCGACAAGTAGCCCCAGCACCAGCATCTCAGGCATCAGTTTGTGGGCCTTTGTATCAGTTATGTGAGCCACCAGTTCCACACCATGTGTATCAGAGGGTGAGAAGAGAGAAGGATTTCCTTTATGGACAGGTTATGGAGATGGGTAGGATTCGTTCGATCGAGGCAGCCGCTGTCAGAGAGAGAGACAGACTTAGAGATCAGATGAGAGACATTCAGATGAGGTTTAGGGTTACGAGGACTTTGGTTGAGACTCGATTGCATGGATTAGCTTCTAGTCGAGAGGGAGAGACAGTAGCAGGGATGAGACAGATTTTGGATTATGCGATGAGTGAGATTGCAGAGGTTTCAGGACCCCCGTTATGGCCGGCAGGAGCAGGTGATCTGTGAGCAGGTATCGGTAGCAGACAGATGTGACATGGATGTATGGTTCTAGATAGTTAGTATATAGATGCATATTGTAGAATCAGCAGTGCACCGGGCTTATAGGAACGCCTCGGGTTGTTGTTGCATTTTTGTTGTTGTATTGCTGGTCGGCAGTTATGGTTCAGCCATGATATATTTTCTTTTGAAGCGTTCTACGCTTGTACTGACTCTATCTAGATATATATGATAAACCTCTTTTATAGAACTGTATTTATTCCCCTGTCATTCATTTCCAGCATCATAACTGTTATTCTACTTATTGCAACGAGTGTATCCATACACCGTTGAGAAGATCTGTAAACCTTCGAGATATCAATTGTGATCCTTCCTTCTCTTATATGAACTGTTTGATTAAGCCAATTATTGTTTATTCATCAGCGATATGGCTCCTAGACGACAAACCCGTTCAACTGATACTTCTGACCAAGAAGGTCAACAAAATACACCTCCCACGGGCCGTGTGGACCCGATGGTAATCCAGTTGTTAAATACCCTTACTCAACAGACTGCCGCATTAGCACAGCAGCAACGTGCATTTCAGCAACAGCTCTTAGAACAGCAGCAACAGCATCAGCAACATCAGCATCAGCAGCATCAACAACAGCACCAGCAAGCAGCACCGGCAGTTACGTTCAAATCTTTCCAGGCAGCAAAACCTCTAGAATTTAAAGGATCAGCAGACCCTGTAGAGGCTAAGGCATGGTTGAAAGAGATGGAAAAGGCTTTTGCCTTGATAGAGGTGACAGAGGACAAGAAGACAGAGTATGCAAGCTATTTTCTGAAGAATGAGGCTAGTTATTGGTGGGAAACGAGTAGGGCTATGGAGCCCGAGGGATTGATTACGTGGGCAAGATTCACAGAGTTGTTTTTGGAAAGGTATTTTTCGGACTATATGAGAGATCAGATGGAATTGAAGTTTTTGGAATTAAAGCAGGGAAGCATGACAGTGCCCCAATATGAAACAAGGTTTACGGAGTTGTCAAGGTTTGTTCCAACCTATGTGGATACGGAAAAGAAGAAGGCCAAGAGGTTCCAGCAGGGACTGAGGTCTTGGATTCGTAGTAAGTTAGCTGTATTGGAGTTGGACACCTATGCAGCGGTGGTCCAAAAGGCAATGATTGCAGAGGCAGAGAGTGATTCTTACATGAAAGAGAGGGAGAACAAGAAAAGGAAAGCAGGGATACCCGATAAGGGACAGCAGCAGGGAATTTTTCAAGGGCAAGCAAATAAGAAGCTGGGATTTCAGCACGGAAGGAATACAAGTTTTAGGAAACCAGACACCGGAAGCGTAGGACAAGATAACCGTCTACTAACCGGCAGTCAGCAGGGACTTTCTAGACCCCCACTACCAGAATGCAAGACATGCGGGAAGCGACATCTAGGGATATGCCATCGATTGAATGTCACATGCTTTAAATGCAATCAGAAGGGACATTATTCCCGGGATTGCAAGATAGGCATCGTGTGTCATCGGTGTAAGAAACCAGGTCACGTGATTAAGGACTGCAGAGCACCAGCAATCGTGAACAATATGATTCGGGCAATTGAAGCACCCCCAGTTGTTAACGTCCAGCCGTTAGCCAGGACCTACAATATGTCAATGGGAGAAGCAGTGAGAGATTCCGACGTGGTGGCAGGTACACTTCTAGTAAATTCTATTCCTGCACAAGTGTTAATAGATTCGGGAGCGACGAAGTCTTTTATTTCTGAGACGTTTGCTCGTAGATTGAATTGCGTAACGAAACCTTTAAGTGGAGTGTTGACTATAGAGATAGCTAATCAGGATCGTATCGCGGTCAGTTCATATTATCCCCGTTGTGAGATAGAGATTTTGGGAAATCGTTTTTATGTTGACTTGTTACCTTTTAAGTTAGGTGAATTTGATGTGATATTAGGGATGGATTGGTTGACTGAGCATGATGCAAGTATTGATTGTAAGAATAAGAGGGTTACTTTGATTACCCTAGAAAAGAAAGAGATAATATTTAGAGGAGAGAAACAAAGAAAGAGGTTCCTGACAATGATTCAGGCTAAGAGGTTATTAAGGCAAGGTTGTGAGGCGTATCTAGCTTATGTGATAGATATAGATAAGGAAGTTTCTAAGTTAGAAGATATTCCAGTCGTAAATGAGTTTCCAGATGTTTTTCCGGAAGAATTACCAGGTTTACCTCCAGATAGAGAGATTGAATTTGCGATAGACTTAGTACCAGGCGCGGAGCCAGTATCGAAGGCCCCTTACAGAATGGCACCAGTGGAGATGAAGGAATTGGCTGATCAACTGCAAGATTTGCTAGAAAAAGGAATTATTAGACCCAGCGTTTCACCGTGGGGAGCACCAGTACTGTTTGTCAAGAAAAAGGATGGAAGCATGAGATTGTGTATAGACTATCGGGAGTTGAACAAGCTGACCATTAAGAACAAGTATCCGTTACCTCGAATAGATGATCTGTTTGACCAGCTGAAGGGAGCGGTACATTTTTCAAAGATCGACCTACGGTCAGGATATCACCAATTGAAGATTAGACCAGACGACGTACCGAAGACAGCCTTTCGAACAAGGTATGGGCACTATGAATTTTTAGTAATGGCGTTTGGACTAACGAATGCACCCGCAGCTTTCATGGATCTAATGAACAGGATTTTCAAGAGATATTTGGACAAGTTTGTAGTGGTATTCATCGACGACATCTTGATATACTCGAGGACAGAAGAAGAGCATGCAGACCAGTTGCGAATTGTGTTAGAAACGTTGAGACAAGAAGGACTATACGCGAAGTTTTCCAAGTGTGAATTCTGGTTGAAAGAAGTTCATTTCTTAGGACACGTGGTGAGCAGCGAAGGCATCAAAGTTGAACCAGCAAAGATAGAGGCAGTGAAAGATTGGGAGAGACCAAGGACACCGACTGAAGTCAGAAGTTTCTTGGGATTAGCCGGATACTACCGGAGATTTGTGCAAGATTTTGCGAAGATAGCTACTCCAATGACCAAGCTGACAAGGAAAAGCGAGCGATTCATATGGAACGAAAAGTGCGAAGAAGGCTTCCAAGAGTTAAAGAAAAGACTAACTACGGCACCGGTATTGATGTTACCAGACGATCAAGGTCATTTCGTAATCTATAGTGATGCGTCGTATAAAGGATTAGGATGCGTACTTATGCAACATGACAAGGTGATTGCTTATGCGTCAAGACAGTTGAGACCCCACGAACAGAAGTACCCTACACACGATTTGGAGTTAGCAGCTATTGTGTTTGCTTTGAAGATATGGAGACACTACTTGTATGGAGAAAGATGTGAAATTTACACCGATCACAAAAGTTTGAAGTATATCTTTACTCAGAAAGAGCTGAACATGAGGCAACGAAGATGGTTAGAACTAATCAAGGACTACGACGTTTCTATTAACTATCATCCCGGCAAGGCAAATGTGGTAGCAGATGCATTGAGCAGAAAAGAGAGATTAAACACACTAATGATGACCAAAGAGTTATACAAGGAATTTGAGAAGTTAGAAATCGAAGTAATTAATCCGAAGAACGCGACGGAAATGATTTATACCATGACGTTTCAACCTGAATTGTTGGAGAAGATACGAAAATGCCAAGAGCAAGTTATGAACGACGATGTGAGTAAAATGACAGGTGAGGAAATATGTAGCCAACCGGACGACAAAGGGATCTTGAGATTTGCTTCTCGGATATGGATACCTAACGTAACGGAACTGAAAAGTGAGATTCTGCACGAAGCACATAACTCGAAGTATTCAATTCATCCAGGGAGTACGAAGATGTATCGAGATCTTAAGACGAACTTTTGGTGGCCAGATATGAAGAGAGAGATTGCGGAATGGGTAAGTAAATGCTTTACGTGTCAAAGAGTTAAGGCGGAACATCAGAGACCAAGTGGATTACTTCAACCATTGGAGATTCCCGAATGGAAGTGGGAACACATTGCGATGGACTTTGTAGTAGGATTGCCTAGAACAAAAGCTAACCATGATGCCATCTGGGTTGTCGTGGATCGATTGACGAAATCTGCGCATTTTCTTCCGATTAACGAGAGATTCTCGCTGGATAAGTTAGTTCATATTTACATAAAAGAAATCGTAGTACGACATGGAGTTCCAGTATCGATAGTGTCTGATAGAGACCCTCGATTCAATTCAAGATTTTGGAGGAGTTTTCAAGAGTGTTTGGGCACCGAGTTGAGAATGAGTACGGCTTATCATCCGCAGACGGACGGTCAAAGCGAAAGGACAATTCAGACTATTGAAGATATGCTTAGGACATGTGCACTTGATTTTGAAGGCAGTTGGGACGATCATCTACCCTTGGTGGAATTTTCATATAATAATAGTTTTCACGCGAGCATCGGAATGCCACCTTACGAAGCTTTGTATGGACGAAAGTGTCGATCTCCAGTATATTGGGAAGAAGTTGGTGAACGGAAAATGATAGGACCAGAACTAGTACAACGAACAAAAGAAGTGATTCAATTGATTCAGAGAAGATTGATAACAGCTCAAGACCGACAGAAAAGGTATGCGGATCTAGCCAGAAAGGATGTGGGATTCGAGGAAGGAGAGCAAGTGTTACTAAAAGTTTCCCCATGGAAAGGATTAGTTAGATTTGGAAAGAAAGGGAAGTTGAGTCCGAGATATGTTGGGCCGTTTGAGATTTTGAAAAAGGTAGGCGAGGTAGCTTACGAGTTGGCATTGCCACCGCATATGCAGCACGTTCATAATGTATTTCATGTATCTATGCTTAAGAAGTATCGACCAGATTCGAATCATGTAATAGAGTATGAACCAATAGAGGTCCAGGCAGATTTATCATATGTAGAACGACCAATTCAGATAGTGGATCGTAAGGAGAAAGTACTAAGGAATAAGACAGTAGCGTTAGTGAGAGTTTTGTGGAGGAATCCTAAAGTAGAAGAGTCTACCTGGGAGTTAGAGAGTGAGATGTTAGAGAAGTATCCCCAGTTGTTTCCTTGATCTGATTCTGAGGACAGAATCCTATTAAGGGGGGAAGGATGTAATATCCGTGAATTTTATTATTTGATTAAATGATATATTTAATCTAAAATATTTATGTTGGAATATTGGAATATTATTATATGATATTTAGTGTGTGATTATGTGCTAAATGGTGAGTCGGAAGCCCCTTTCAAAAAAATTTCGTCATTTGGAATTTTCTTCAAATTTGAGCCGTTTTGATAATTCAAGAGCCCCGTTGAAATTTCGTACATTCATTTTTAATTCTTCGTCTTTCGTATTCGAATCGTTATCGAAAGGGTTATGGGATTCTATTTAACCCTACCTATTTGATTCTGCAAATTAATTTCAATTTTTGATCCGAAAAAGGAAAAATCGTTCCGAACCCTAATTGCTTAAGGGGACGGATTTATCGTTCTATATCAATATTGAAGTTGTTATAGCCCTAGTATTCTTGAGCATTAGTTATATAATGATATATATCAATTTGGATAATCATCAACCTTTTTAACCCCTTATTTTTAGTAAAACGTGTTTTTGACCTAATTAGGGTTTTTAAACGATCTAACGAATCAATATCGATCCAAAAATGTTATTTGGAGTATTATTTTTCCAGAAATATAAAAAGACCAATCAGACTTCATAACCCTAGCAATTCTTCAGAAATTACTCAAAAATATTCGAAATTCCCAAAAATTATTTTGTGTTCTTGATCTTCAATCAATTCGTTCTAAGGGTTATTGAAGTCCAAATTTGAAGTTCTTATACTCAAATCGAAGCCCCAAAAATCTAGTTTCAGAATCTTCCAACCTCATCATCATCTGGTAAGTATTCGATTTTATATTGATTTTACAAGTTTCTAATTAAAATTAGGGTTCTTAATTAATTTGGGGATTTTCATTCTGTTGATTCTCCGTTCAATTGGTTGCTTCTAACATGTTCCTAGGGTTCTAATTAGCAAGAATCCATGCTTTAATTTCATGTTTAAGTTCAATTTAGTCGGGTTTGATTTTCGGGTTTTGACCCGATTTCTTCTTTCGATTCGTACGTTCTTGATATTGATCTGACATTGTTTTTGATAAAGGGCTTTGATTGTATGAGTTATAAGCTTTATTTTGGTATATTAATCTTTGAGTTTCATGTAGGATTTAAGTAGATCGGGTTTCCGGCCGAGGTCGTCGCCGGCGAGTTCTTTGAATGAATTCTGGGCACGATTCCGGCATGGGACAGATGTGTGTGTATGTGGGTTGTGTTTGTCTTGCAAAAGCGAACAAAATCCCTATGGTTTGGTTTTGTTTTGATCGGAAACGGCGAAGTTCGGCCACCGGACGCCGACCGGATTCTGGAAAACCCAGATTCCGGCGGGTTGTTCTTGGTGACCCGGATTCGTTCTTCCCGACCCGTTTACCCGATTTTTCGACCCGGTTTCAATCTTCAAAACCCTAATTCATTTTTAGAAAACTGTTTTGAATTTTATTTTTAAATTTAATTCGAAAATAGTTTAAAAACTTTAAAAATTCATATTTTTATTTTAAAAATATATTTTAATATCAGAAAAATTCTGATAAATTATATTTATTATTTTAAATCCGAAAATTGATTAAACTTAATTATTTTAATTATTTTTAATTAATAATTAATTTATTAATTAATTGGTTAATTCTTTTAATCAATTAATTCTTAAAAATTAATTATTAATTAGATTTAATTAATTAAAAATTCAGTTTAATTATTTTCAAGCCTATTTATTTATTTAAAAATAGTTTGAGCATTTAAAGAGTGTCAATTAATTTTATTAATTGATTTATTTTCATTTAAATGTTTATATTGGATTTAAAAATCCGATTTTTGATTTAAAAATTAGTAATGACTTATTAAAAATTCAAATGAGTTTCAGACGATGTTTTAAAAATATTTATAAGTGCAATATGGTTCATATTAATTGTGTGTTGTGTTTTATAGTCTGTATATGCCCGTGCTAGGGCAAATATCTGAGTTTTAAATATCGTAAATTATACCGGACGTCCGATACGTACCCGGTTACTTGTTTAAATGTGATTATTGATTGAATAAGTGTTGAGAGTAGAACGAGAATAGTTAGACTTATTGTAATGAGTTGTTTAATTATAGAATCGAGTTCCCGGAGCAAGGGAAAGGGGAAAGTAGAGTGAGCAGAGTCGATCCGACAGCAGCTTAGACCAGGCAAGTACCTGTGCCTTTACTTGTGATAAAAATTATTATTGTCTTGATTACTTGAATACCGTTATCCCCAGAACAATTCAAATTATCCATCTTTTAACCGCATTTGGACAACTGATTCCATTTCCTTAGAAATTCTTGATTCTTTGATTTGATCTGCATCGGAAACCCTTATTTCCAATTTACTTGATTATTGTTTACCACCTATTGTTGCTATTTATCATCCTTTGATTATCATTGACAACCTTTGATTATTTGACTTCCATCTTGACTACCAATTATGGTTATTGATTAACGATTACCAATATTGATTACCTTATTGAATGAGTACACTGTACCATTGAAACTACTCCATGATCCTTTCTCGATCTTCGTTGATACTGAACAGTTGAAGCTCTTTTGCAATTACTATACATTCAGTTTATCTTATTGAGCATGTTATTGTTTATACCCTATTATAGAATTGGCATGTGTTTTTAAAAATGGACCAGTAATTGGTCGGAATAACTTAAGGCCCAGATTGGCATGGGATCCAGTAGAGGACTATGACATGAGCTAGTCCGGGGTTGATGCGTGGCTGGCCAGCAACACAACCTTTGATTTGAATAAAATGTATAAGCCAAATTCTAATCCTTTACTTCAATCATTATTGATACAAAGCATGTGTTAGCTAAATATTGTTGATTCTGATATCTTAAATTCATATCCTTACAACTGTGATAGAAATGATTCGTTGATGTTTGCTGAGCAATTTTGGCTCACTCTTGCTTGTTGTTTTCTAACCCTATTCCAGTGAAGCGAGAGTATGAGTTGGCATAGCGTGACCGATAGTTCACCAGCAGTCAGGAGAGCCCCTCGAATCACTGTTATTGGCAGGGTAGTTGTTGTTTTGCTTTTCTAGATTTAATGTCTAGATTTGAACTTTAGTTGTGATGTAATAACTCTGATAAAACTGGTTTGTAATAATAAAAGATTGTAGTAGCTTGTGTTCATTGCCATAATCTGGATGCGGTCTTGGTCAAGGGGTAATTGTGTCTTTATATATATTATGCATGTGTTAAATAGTATTCCGTTGGTCGGATGACTCCTCAAATCTGTACCCCGGGTTTGGAGGGCGTCACAATCGTGCCTCGATTGATGTTCCCCAAAACCAATTAAGGACATCCACGTAGCAATTTTCCACTGCCTATATAAACCCTCAAAAATTTTCTCATTTTTTTCTAACTTTCCAAATAATCTATCAAAGTGCTGTACAATCTTCTCTGCGATTGCAATGCGAGGTTGCCAAATTCAGTGAACGAGGCTGTTCTTTGAGGAGGCGAAGCTTCTTTTTCTTCAGACGACGATGTCCAACTACCATCTGTTCAAGGTATCTTTCTGTTTCCAAATCTTTATTTAATGCAGCCTATGTTATATATTATTTCTCAAAGATTTGGGTGACGTTTAATAATAAATTGTATAAGTTAGAAACATTCCTCCTTAGAATTAGGTGCGCCTCCTCGTGGGCGAGGACTTTACGTTCTCTTCGTTAATCACACTCTTCCAATTTTACTCTTTTCAATTCACACACTAACACTGTCCTCGCTCTCCCTTTTCAGATGTCTCACATTTCTGTGGCGAATGAAGACGAGGCTTCATCTTCTTCTAAATTTTCACCTCCTCGTATTCGAGTAGAAGGCGATCTTGATAACATCATGAGTTTAGGGTGGCTGCGGGCGCACAAAAGAGCTATCAATTCTCAAAAGATTTCCTCTAACCCCAATGTTGTTGTCGCCCTATCAGAGAGTTCTTTCTCTGAGAAGGATACTCCTCATTCTCCCAATAAAATTGACGATCAAATCAGTTCTTTTCACGCCGAGGACATAGGCGAGGATGAGGGAGATCTTTATGATTTCTTTGCTCCTCTAGACGATGAACAACCTGGTACTTCTAGGTTAGGTAGAGTGCGAGGTAAAGATTTGGTTCACTGCGCTAGGGTATTCCAAGATGATAGGAACCCTTTTTCCAAGGAAAATGAAAATGATTCTGAAGCAGAAAATCAAGAAGAGTACAACAACGAAGATGAGGCTGTTATTCATGAAGGCGGGGTTCATTTTTCCGAATGCGAAGAGGAGGAGTAAGAGGTTTTATCTGTCTCACCCATTCGTTATGCATTTGAGCTTCCTTCTTCAGTAAACAGACCATACAGTCCCGAAGTCTTCGATTACGAGGTTGATTTCGATTTTCCAGAAGTCTTTTCTGAAGAGGATAAAGTTAATTATAGAAAAACTGAAGGCGTGGTTTCATGTGTTGGCCTCGCCTCTGAAGTAAGTTCAGAATAAATAATGTACATAATGGAGTATTTTAATTTAGAAGGGAAATAGTTAAGGCCTCGCCACCCTATGAGGATGAATTGGTTCGACATTGAGGACCTTCCAATACCAAGGATGGTGTTAACCAATAAACTAGCCGAGCTAGGATTTGGATATCCTATGCACGTCTTTCTTCATTCCATTATCAATTTTTATAAAATCGCCCAATCCAATTATCGCCCAACAGCTATAGGGTTGCCATCGGATTGTTTATGATGTATAAAAACAAAGGCTACGAGGCTCCCACGATGGAAGAGATTAGCTATTTTCTTTCCCTAAGGAAAAGTGGGAAAGACTTGGGCTTCTATTATCTCGCCTTCTTCGCGAGTCACAACAAGAAAGGCTTCTGGGAACACAAGCAACATGAAAATATGGAAGAAAGATTACTTCTACATGTACGACGTTCCCCGGATCAGAACTCAATTCAATTTGGAAGCATGTGAGTTAAATCATAGTGTCGCCCTCATGTTGATCTTCGTTTAATTTAAATTATAATTTATACTTATCGTGTCTCCTTGTAAATAGACCAACCTACGCAATCAGAGCTGAAGGGTGAGGCTTTGGATAGAGCTAAAAAATCTTAAAACTTTCTCCTGTCGAGAAAGACTTAGATAGGCTCGTCACCCTTGAGACTTTGCGTGCTCATGGTTTTTACAACAAGGGATTTGGGCAAATCGCCCCCGTGAAGTTCATTAGAAACTCTTCTAAAAAGATTCTAAGAAAATTAACAAAACATCTAACTGGAAAAGGTAACCTCGCTTCTTCTCTTAGAAACGTCGCCCCTCCTTATTACCTTGTTTGCCTCTGCATCTTTATAATGTCACCTTGTTATTTAACTTTCAATGTTTCCTTTAAGGTAAAATGGCACAACTTCCATTTGGTAAAAACCCTTTCAGCAAACGTGTCCCAGTTTCTTCAACCACAGCGGTGGAGACATCTCGCCCTCTCACTATCCTTCCCACTAGCTCAACTGCCCCACCTCCTCCTCCAAGAACAGAAAAGAATGATAGGGGAAAGAAACGGGAAGGAGACGAGGCTCCCAAGGGTCTTAACAAGAAAAATAAGCCCAGAGTAATAGAGGGCGAGCCTCCTTTACAACTAGTGTCGGCTACCTTTGGTTCCTTGGCAGCAAACCATTATTATAATGATGACGCCAAACTCTTCATGAAAAGAGATAGCTCTGACACCGAGTTTGCCTTTAAAATAGGTCTTGGCGAGGCTTTCTACCATGGTCTAAACGTTCTTTCTAAAAAGAACACGATCATCCATGATCAAGACAAAGCTATTAAGAAGTGGAAAGGCGAGGCTTCCTCCCTCAAGTCTCAATTGCTTGAAAACCAGAAAAAGCTTGATGAAGAGTCCAAGGCAAGGAAGGACGAGGTTGGGAAAATTCAAGCCGATTTTGACAAACTCGCAATCGACTCCAAGGCCGCAGGCGAGGCTATGAAGAAGGAAAATGATAAATTGACAAAAGAATTGGACGAGCTTAAGGCGAGCACCGAGAAGGAGCTAAGTGATGCGTATAACCTCGGCTTCTTAGGCTATCTCCAAAATTTCCTTGCAGGTGACCTAGACTACGACTTGTCAAAACACTTCGCCCCTTCAACTCCTGTCTATATGATCACTTTCAAGGCGAATAATGTGAAAGCCATTGAGGAGGCGAATGAGGATCTTCGCAAGAAGATTGAAACTGAGCTTGAGATCAAAGCCACATAGGAAGTGAAGAAGGATGCCATGGATGGAGGTAGCCGTGTGGGCGAGAATGCCCAGAATGTGTCCCCCTTTGATACCACCGCTTCTTGACTACATGATCTTTTTATTATTGCAAACACAATCGGAATGCGAGCCTTCCGTTAATGGCTTCGCAAGTTGTATGATTAACTTTACTAGTTTTTAACCCTATTGGAGATGCGCACTCTCCCTTTAATGGTGTCACCTTTGTAAAACTTATCTTTCATGTGCTATCATCTGTATTTTATCTTAAAATCGAATCTCACTGATCAATAATCATAACCTCGCCCTTTAACGATACTTAATCTTGAAACAAAACACTGATGAATCTCGCCCATCAATAGCCATAACCTCGCTTTTTAGCGATATTTGGCATAATTAAGGTTTGAAGCAGAAAACTGATAATCTCGCCCATATCAATACTTGACAGAATTAAGGTTTGAAGCAGAAAACTGATAATCTCGCCCATGTCAATACTTGACAGAATTAAGGTTTGGGGCAGAAAACTGATAACCTCGCCCATAAGGGAAGGACTCCAAGCTGTTACATGCGTTTACGCTTCCTGAGGAAGTCGTATTCCTACGCATCTTCTTCCATGAAGGAAGGAATCCAAGCTGCTCCATGTGTTTAGTGGACTTACGCTTCCTGAGGAAGTCCTATTCCTATGCATCTTCTTCCATGAAGGAAGGACTCCAAGCTGCTCCATGCGTTTAGTGGACTTACGCTTCCTGAGGAAGTTGTATTCCTATGCATCTTCTTCAATGAAGGAAGGAATCCAAGCTGCTCCATGCGTTTAGTGGACTTACGCTTCCTGAAGAAGTTGTATTCCTACGCACCTTCTCCTTAAGAGGGAGGACTCTTCTCTCCATAAGAGGGTGGACTCTTCTCTCCATAAGAGGAAGGACTCTCTTCACCATAAGAGGAAGGACTCTCTTCTCCATAAGAGGAAGGACTCTCTTCACCATTAGAGGGTGGACTCTCTTCACCTATAAAAGGGTGGGACTCTCTTCACCATAAGAGGGTGGGCTCTCTTCACCTATAAAAGGGTGGACTCTCTTCACCATAAGAGGGTGGACTCTCTTCACCTATAAGAGGGTGGACTCTTTTCTTGGTGAGCTTCCCGGAAGTATGGATAAGAACCCCGGAAGTACGGGTTTACCAAGGTATTGTAAAACATATCAAGTAAGAAAGTTTCTTCAAGAATTTCAAACTAAGCAAAACAAATATCAAAAACTTGTGAGAAAAACATGCATGTTTTATTCATAAATATAGGATAAGTTCTGTCAAAGGAGGAGTACATGCAGTACCCCCTAGACTTTATTGTAAATAAATTAAGATAAAGTCTACATGAGTTTTAAGATAGTAGCGTACACTACTGATAGTACTTCTTAAGATGCTCCATGTTCCAAGCACGAGGGATGTGATTCCCATTCATATCAGTAAGATAGTAAGTCCCACTCCATAACGCAGCTCGAACTCGGTAGGGTCCTTCCTAGCTTGCTCCAAAGACCCCATGATTGTGAATCTTAGTATTTGGCATAACCCGGCGTAAGACATAGTCATCTACCTTCAAGGGTCTGGCCCTTACCTTGGTATTGTAGTGCTTCACCACCCTCTGGTGATAAGCTGCTAACCGGGTTTGAGAAGTATCCCTAAGTTCCTCTACCATGTCTAGGTACAGTCGATGATTGACCTCATTAACTTCTGGATTAAAATGATCCCTCCGAAATGATCCGACCCCAAGTTCAACCGGAACCATAGCTTCACGCCCATAAGTTAAAACAAAAGGAGTTTCTCCCGTGGTGGTTCTAGGCATTGTGTTGTAACTCCATAAGACATTGGGCATCTCCTAGGGCCAATTACCCTTGCTTTCCTCCAACTTCTCCTTCAGAGTATGTTTGATAATTTTGTTAAATGCTTCTGTCTGTCCATTAGTTTAGGGATGACTAACGGTGGAGAAACTCTTCACAATTCCTAGGTTATTGCACAACTCTCTCATCTCTTTGCTGTCAAATTGCTTTCCATTATCCGAAATGAGTTTATAAGGAATTCCAAACCGACAAACAATGGACCTATACACAAAGTCCACTAGCTTCTTAGTGGTAATCATGGCTAAAGGCTTAGCCTCCGCCCACTTGGTAAAGTAATCCACAGCAACCACAACATATTTGACACCTTCATTTCCCTTAGGTAACTTTCCGATCAAATCAATTCCCCACATAGAGAAAGGCCAAGGACTAGTGATAGAAGTAAGTGGAGCAACAGGGTTATGAATGTAATTGGCATACCTTTGGCACTTATCACAAGCTTGAACAAACTGAATAGCATCTTTCTTTAAGGTAGGCCAGAAATACCCCTATCGTAGCACCTTTTGAGCTAAGGATCCACCCCCCGAGTGATTACCACAAATACCTTCATGAATCCCTCGAAGAACGTAGGTACACTCATCGCCATCCAAACACTTAAGCAGAGGCTGATTAAATCCTCGTCGATAAAGAACTCCTTCATAATTAACATATTGGGCTGCTTTATAACGTAACCTTCGAGCATCACCCATGTCTTCTGTAAGAGTTCCCTTCGTCAAATACTACCAAATTGGAGTTTTTAAGTTGGGAGAATAGGTTCCCCAACTTGCATCAAATCAACTTCTGGTACACTAGGTTGTGTTTTGATTTCCAAGGGAATGACCCCTAATAGTGCAACATCTCTTTGAGACCCAAGCTTGCCCAAAGCATCTGCCTCTGCATTGTTATCTCTTGGAAGTTGTTCCATCCTAGATTTCTTAAACAAACTCATCAACCGTCGAGTGCATCTCATATATAACTCCGTACGAGGTCCTCTTTCCTGGAACCCCCCATTGACTTGGTATACAACGAGCATAGAATCACTCCAAATATTGATATTTTCCACCTTCATCTCTAGAACAAGTTTCAGACCTGAGATTAGAGCCTCATACTCAGCACAATTGTTTGTGGCATAAAAAGAGAAGTGAATGATGCTTTGTAGATGATTCCCTTCAGGACTAACCAAGACTATCCCTCCTCCAGCTCCTTCATTATTGACCGCACCATCAACATACAAAGCCCACCACGGAGCCGAGGTAACTCGCTCGACCTCAACCTCAAGTGGAGGTGTTGAAATTATAGCAAGGGCGTCGCCTTCTCGTTCAAGAGGGAATTCCAAAATAAAATCAGCCAAGGTTTGCCCCTTGATAACATTTCGAGGCTTGTATTCCACGTCAAACTATCCCAACTCGATAGCCCAGCGAAACATACGTCCAGAAGTTTCCGGCTTGTGCAATACTTGTCTTAAGGGATATGTTGTTCGAACCTCAACCTTATGAGTCTGGAAATAAGGCCTCAACTTCTTGGAAACTAATATCAAATCATACACAAATTTTCCATGTTGTTATACCTGGTCTTTGCATTCAACAATCTCTTGCTCACATAATAAACCGGGAACTGAACCTCGCCCTCTTCTCTAACTAGGACTCCACTCACCGAATATTTTGACACAGCTAAATACAAGATAAGGGACTCTCCTCCTAAAGGTTTAGATAAGAGAGGAGGAGATCCCATGTGATCCTTTAACTTTTGAAAAGCCTCCTCGCATTCAGTTGTCCATTCAAACCTCTTACATGCACCTTTAATAACCTTGAAGAATTCTCGGCACTTATAAGAGAATTTAGAAACAAAACGATTCAAAGCAGCCACCATACCAGTCAAACTCTGAACCTCCTTCACCGTTCTAGGTGACTTCATGTCAAGAAGAGCTTGTATCTTTGCGGGATTTGCTTCTATTCCTCGGTGCTTCACCATGAAACCCAAAAAATTTCCAGACTCGACCCCAAACACACATTTTTTAGGAATGAGCTTCATCTTGTACTTCCTCAATATTTGAAATGTTTCATCCAGGTGTATGATATGATCTCCTGCTTGCTTAGACATTACGAGCATATCATCTACATAAACCTCCATTGTTTTCCCAATCTGATCCTTAAACATCATGTTGACCAACCTTTGATACGTAGCTCCAGCATTAATCAAACCAAAGGGCATTCCTATGTAACAATAGAGCCCCCTATCAGTGATGAACGAGGTATCTTCCTGATCTTGCTCATACATAGGGATCTGGTTATATCCCGAATAAGCATCCATGAAGCTGAGAATAACATGCCACATCGTAGCATCTACCATTTGGCCTATTCTAGGAAGCAGAAAGCTATCATTTGGGCAGGCTTTATTCAAATCTGTGAAGTCTATACAAACTCTCCACTTTCCATTAGGTTTCTTCACCAACACCGGGTTTGCTAGCCAATTAGGATAAAATGACTCCCTAACCAAACCAACTTGCATAAGTCGGTCAACTTCTTCTTTCAAAGCTATTGTTATTTCTCCACTGATTGCACGTCTCTTTTGTCTGAAGCCCTTCTTCCGTAAGGGATTGATATTTAGTCTATGACACATTACTTCTGGATCAATCCCAACCATATCTGCATGCATGGCTCCAAGAAAAAACATCCAAATTCTGCCTCAGGAATTCAATTAACCTCGCCCTGAGGCTGGGCTCAAGCCTAGCCCCTATCTGAAGTATCTTTGAGGAATTTGTCTCATCCATTAAAATTGAGAGCGTATCCTCTGTTGGTCCCATCTTTTTGTCATTTTCAGGTAAACGCGGATCTAAATCTATTTCGACATCATTTGTCCCGCTTGATACTCCAATCTCTTGAATAGACTCAACCTCACCCTGTGTAGGTGACCGGGAGGGCCATGTTTGCGGAAGATCCTCCGGAAATTCTATGAAAGGTTCCACCTTATCCTCCATGATAATTTTACCTTTCTTTGCTCGGAGATTACGCTGGTCCTCTTCTTCATCACTAGCATCTTCTACAATTCCTTCATAAAAAGGATTTGGTGGTGGGACTTCAATCATTAGCACCTTGTGCCTCAATTGTCGAGGTATGGGAGCAACATCGCCCCTTGGGGAAAAACAAAGTCGCATCCAGGAGAAAGTTGTTTTCCATAAATCGTTATATCCCTTATCATGTTAACAGTTCCGCCTGCCGATGGAGGTGCTTCCAAAAAGAAAACAGGAGTCTCAACCCTTGCCAAAGCCTCATACTCTTTCAACCTATCCTCCTCTGGAAACTCGATTGTGTAAACCATATCAGTAACAACATATTGGGGTCTAAAAGATGCCTGAGTTTCTTGTGAGTTTTCTTCCTTGAAGTTTGGCATATCAGAATCATCTTCTACCCCTTTTCTTCCCTTGTAAGAAGACCTGATCATTTTGCTGTAACAGTCCTGAGAATCATACTGACATCCTTTGATGCAACCTACACCATTTGGGGTCGGGAACTTCATGGATAGATGATAAATTGAAGTGACTACCCGCATTTTTTTCAACATCGGCGCCCTAAAAGTGCATTATAATACGTCAGTTGATCAATAACCAAGAACTCGACTACCTGAGTAGCAGAAAGAAGGCCTTCTCCTAGAGTGAGTGGCAGTTTAATTATCCCCTTTACTCAAATAGAATCTCTTGTAAAACCATAGATGTGAGTAGTCCCCTGAGTCATCTACTTATCTAGTAATCCCATCTTCTTGTAAGTTTTGTAGTATAGAATGTTCACTGAACTTCCATTATCAACAAACACATGATGGACGTTCCTAGACCCAATCCTGACATTGACCACCAAAGCATCACTATGAGGATGATGCACCCATTTAACATCTTCTTGAGAGAAAATTATTTGAATATCCTCCCCTTTGAAGAGCTTAGGAGGCCTTTCAGACAGATGATTGACGTTGGTAAGAAGCGGGTGTTGGGATTCCCGAACATATCTCTTCATGGCCTTTCTTCCATTCCCTCCAATGTGAGGTCCTCCAAAGATAGTATGTATACTCGCCTCTTGTACGAACACAGGTTTCTCTGGAATCTTACCTTCTATGGAGCCTTCAATAGCTTCGGTTGTCTTGACTGGAGCCTCCTCCTTGTATTTCTTTACTTCCCTGACCACCAATTCAGTAAGCTTTCCTTCCTTTATTAGTTTTTCAATTTCTTCTTTTAATTGTCTACAAGCATGAGTGTAGTGCCCCTGAGATTCATGATATGCGCAATACTTCCCCTTATCTCTCATCGTAGCTCTTGACAAGGGTGCAGGCTTCTTGTATAAGCCTTGGTCCTTGGTAATCTCATAGATATAATCTATAGAAGCCACGAGTGGAGTATAATAGTCACGGGGTGCTGTCTGGTTTCCCTACCGATACAGAGGTGGAGGTGGGAAACGTGGAGGGCTAGGTGATTTGGATCCGGTGAATCTACCACTTCCTCTGTTCCCCCTTGGGCTAAGGGACTTTGAACGGGAAGGTCTTCTAGTCTCCACTACATTCACATCTCCCCTACCATTCTTCTTCTCTGTCTTTGGGCTGGGAGACCTATCCTTTCGTTTGCCTCGGCGAGGTACATCTCAATAGTCATTCCTCTTCAAAACCTCTTCATCTCGTTTGAAGGGTTCAGCCTGAAGATACAAAGCTGCCAAGGTTGAGGGTTCCTCCCGTTGTAGATTTTTCCAGAAATCAGTTCCCACGCGAACCCTAGTAATTAAGAAATTCTTGATAGTTTCATCAGACGCCCCGCGAACGGTAGAAACCTCTGCATTGAACCGTTTAAAGTATTCTTGGAGAGTCTCTCCATCTCATTGCTTGATGTTAGCTAAAGTTGTAACAGGTGGAACATAATGAATGGAAGACTGAAACTGAATTAAAAACATCTTACGCATCTGTTCCCAAGAAGTGATTGATGCATGTCATAGCTTTTGAAACCATTGATGAGCATTCCCCCTTAAAGTTGAAGCAAGAAGCCTACACTTTGTTAAGTCCTCTACTTGATAGAGCTCCATCTCAGTATTAAATCTACCAATGTACTCTGCAGGGTCTGTACTTCCGTTAAAACAAAGATATCTTGTGCCTCTGAATGCTGGTGGGAGAGGGGCTTCTCGTACAGCAGAAGAAAAAGGCGAAGGTGCTGCATCAGGAATAGAACCTCCCTGTCCTTCCGACTGAGCAATGAGCCTTCGTAAAGTATTCATATTGATACCTTCAAAACCTGGAATTTCCTGAGCTCCACCTTCTGGATCCGGCTGAGGTATAGGCTCTTGTTGATAAGTAGGTCCTCGAGGCGTAGGCACCCTCTGCTGATAAATAGGTCCTCGAGGTGTAGGTTCCCTCTGCTGATAAGTAGGTTCTCCATGGTGAGGCGTAGGTTCTCTCTGGTGAGGCGTAGGTTCTCTCTGCTGGTTGAACTGACGCGAACCACTGCCATGATTGGTGTGGTGTCCGCCTTGGTTGTTCTGGAACAAAACTATATCTATGTTCATATCTTCTTCCATTCTTCCATATGGGGGTTCGCGCTCATCTATCCTCCTCTGATAAAAAGCTTGTTCTCCCTGAGAACGAGGTCTCCTAGTATCTTCCCTTCCTTGATTCACATGCACACTCCTATAGATAGTTTGAAGAGGAACATGGTATATTATCACAACATCATCGTCTGATTGGGAATTCCAAGAACGATCGCCCTCCTGATTACCAGTCCTCATCCAAGGTGGGGAGCGTCGCCCTCCTCTAGATCTCCATTGATCTGTCCCTCGGTAGATCTCCATTCTCTTGTGTGAATCTTTAGGTGAGATTGGTCTATAGCGTCGTCCATCCTGATCATAAGGTTCGATTCTCAGACCACCTGGACCCTGATCTCTTGGGGTAGGGGCTCTCGGAGGATGACTCGAACGATCAGGGAGAAACTCCACGTATGGCTCGTCATAGGTTAACACTCTAGGGGTTATAGCCCGGAATCTTCGATTATGACGAGTATCCTCCACCGTACAAATCTCTCTTTCAGGAGGGAGATCCCTTCTTGATGTTTCTCTACGACTAGTGACAGTTCTTTTCCGGGGCGATGAGACCTTCCTGTTGCATGTTAACGTCGGATGTTGACAGTTGGGGGACGCCTGTCTCTAACCAGGACACGTCGCCTATCTGGGCTACGGCGAGCCCATTCGGATAACCTTCGCTCTCTTTCGAACGACTCCATGCGTTCCGCCATTCTATTCACCGTGTTTCTCATGTGAGCAATTTGACTCAAAAGCTCGGTGTTGCTCATTAAGACATGAGGATCTCCTCCAAGGCGTGGAGCCCGGTTTCTCTGATTCGGCATGGTAGCCTCTCTCAGATTTGATTGCCTTTGTGGTGGATGAGGTAGATCTGTTGTATGGATCTCAAACTCCCTTGTGCGGTTACCTACATCAACTGGTTCTTCGGTGTGTTGCAACATTCTTCCTTCAGAGATGTCAAAGACCCCTCCTTCTAGCGTCAATTAGCTACCCAAACCAACTTGCATAAATCAGTCAACTTCTTCTTTCAAAATTATTGCTCTTTCTCCACTAATTGCACGTCTATTTTGGAAAAACTTGTTGGAGAGTTTAAAGACAAGTTGAAAATGCAACATCCTTACCCCAAAATGAAGGCAAACCTTGTAATTCAAATATATATATATGTGTGGGTGGTCCTCTTATTAGTTTTGTCTCGAAGATGGGAAGCACGTTTTGACGACCAAATCAATCACCAACACACACGTATATCTAAACTTAACTACCCATAATCATTTCACAAGTTCCTTTTTTCTTCTTTCAAAAATCAAGCCAAAGCTGCTCGTAAATGTTACCCTTCTCCGAATATGTTCTGGACAAAATTTAAATTATATAAAATTTACAAGTGAAATTATTACTGAGAATTCAATTTATTTATAATTTTATTACTCTTACCAGTAAAAGCAACTAATTGTCCAGGTTCAGATGCATTTTTGGTTGAATTTGCTTCTTATACGTTCTATATATTTAATCGTTAAATTTCATTTTATGAATAATGTCAGAGACCCTAAAATAGATATAAAAAAAATTACAAAATACACTTAGCATATTTTAATTGATCACACCAATAACATCAATCAAAAATAAAATAGATATAAAAAAAATTACAAAATACACATAGCATATTTTAATTGATCACACCAATAACATCAATCAAAAAATACTATACTGCCACATAATCATGTCATGATAACAATTTTTTGTGTCTCTAACACTGCTCATCCCGACCTTACTAATTTGAGAACTAGTTCCCAACTCATCTAAACTCATATACAGCACCATCATCTTATTTCTTTATATGCCAGTAAGACTCATCAATATTGTATATTATTATATCTTAAGTTCCTAATAAATATACAGTAGAATCTCTTGTATCATTGACATCAGAAAAAATTATCACTTTATACCGATTATTATTTTAAAGAAGTAAAATTATAACAATTGATTATCGAGTGAGACCGAGACTTTTTATCATTATAAAAAAGATTATATAATTTATACTACTTCTGGTCCATTTTACAAAATACAGTATGCTAGGTACCTGTAGCTAGCTCTTAAATCTTAATAAAAAGAATTTTTACTCATCATTTTTTAACAAAAAAAAAAAAAGAGGACCAAGGAATACACAGTCATGTATTGTATTCCTTTATAATGGTAGGTAAAGAATCCAATTCTTGAAATAGTGGAATTTGAACTAAAACCCGAATTGTCAATGCTAATAAAAGTAAGAGCTCTTCTAATTTACCCATTCCCCCTCCCCATCTCTCTCATTCAAGTTCCTTTCAGAATACACTTGTCAGTTGTCATGCATGACCACATATCCTGTATTATGTTTAGTAAACAACTCTATACTGTTTCTTATCCGGAACTGATCAATAATATATTTAATAATAATTCACATTTTGATCAATAATCATTTATTCTAATGGTATTACGTTTCTAAATTATTTGATAAAACAGCCAGCAGCCACAAGAGAAGACAGCATACAAAGAACAAAACTTTGGGCTATATCTCACCACCCTGTCATGTAGTTTCTTAACCAAGTTGGGCACGGGTTTTTTTAAATATTTGTAATTGTATAAATTCACCGATTTTCATAATATTTACAAATTTATTAACCTTTATATATTATTAATATTTTAACTCTAATATTACAAATCTTTATTTTCAATATATTATTCTTAGAATTTTAAACGTTTAAAGAAGTTTTTTATCTATTAAATATAACATTCTTTTTTATTAACAAATTAATTGAATTGGAGCTTAAATAAATAAATAAAAATCAATATTTTTAAGGTTTTAAACCGTTTTAATTTTTGCGCTCTCTCTTAAGTTCTGAAAATCATATTTGAATAATTTTATAACTTACACTGAGTCGGCTGAGTATTCTTTCCGAGTACTGTAACAGCCGACTTTTCAGACTATTAATTCTAAATCAAAACTTAAATAAAATACATTTCCTTACTCAATAAATACCAAATTTCACAAAAGTCAAAACAACGGTCAAACTCAATAATTCCAAAACATAAAAACAGAGACGCAGCTCCACAAATTCAATATTTAATATCAAAACTTATTCTAATAATGCGATAAATCTTTTCAATAAATGCATCCAAATCAGCTAACAAGAAAATTCACAAAGTTCACATCCTTATTCGATCCAAAGCTTAATAACCTGAAATATTAGAAAAGAATGAGCTACACAGCTCAGCAAGTAACAAATTGACTTACCGATATTCTCGAAATCAATAGGCGTTTTTAGTAAAACAAATTTTCCCAAAACAATAATAATTTTAAAAGCCTTTGCTAAGACAAATCCAACCCAAAGTTTATATTTTAAAAACTAAAACAGAAACAGATTTAAAACAAAATTAAAACAGAAACGAAATTCTTATAAATACCACAGTCTTGCTCTACGGCCACACTTTCCCAGTAGCCGGGATCTTATTCTTATTCTTTCGCCACACTTTGCCAGTGACCGGCATCTAAAGTTCAATAATTACGCCCCCTTAATAGGTATCTAAAGTTGCACACTTGTGCGTCTACTAAGGGTATCTAAGGTTAGTTCCGGAACTATAACGTAAATTACGAACGAGTTCGAAACGTAGAGACCGAGGGATTCAAAAGATTCTCAATTCTTATATCTTATATAGTTCGAAACAATATTCTTATATCTTATACGAAATTCAAAACAGAATCAAAATATCTTTTCCGAAAATAAAAGTAAGTCAAAAAGTACTTACCTCAAAAGCGACCAAATACCGAAATCAATGCGAGCAAATCCTATAATTTTATTAAACCAATCAAAGTCAAATAATGTTCACACCACCTTAATAGAATCCATGCGACGCTTACATATAACTTACTCAAAGAAATTTCAAAAATCAGACACCAAAACATCTTGCAAAATATATCATTATTAACAAAATCAGTTATGACCAGTTCTAGAAATTGACAAATTACTCTATGAAAATAACTTTCTCTGAAAAAGTACAAAACACGAAAAACGTTGTCAATTCCGAGACCTTTCCAGAATGATAAGGCTCGTTAAAAACGGACAAGTAACGAACTCAGAACATAGGCATTTGCGGACTGCAGAACAGAATCAGCCCCTGATCAGGTTAGTATTTCAACGTTTAAGACATCGCAATTACAGAAATTATAATAACCCGAATTTTTGGTAAAATTTAAAACTTTTCTTATTATGATTAAGTGCATCAGTGAATAGTGAATTGGTGGATGAATAGTGATTTTGAGGGTTAAGAATTTTTTTCATACCACCTATGTACGAGACGTAGTGTGGATATTCCAAAGTCATATTAATGATCTACGGAGTAAATAAGTGAATGCAAAGACGATCGAATTCAGAAATTCCACATTTTATTTTGGTATAGTATTTGACCGGGCAGTGAATTATATATTATTATATTCAAGAAATGAGATATTAAAATTGAGGATTTCAGGATTTAATATTTTGGAATTTTATTATTTTATTAAAGTCGATTTAAGGATTCGATTGTTGAAGTGAATAGTGAATAGTTACTATTCACTGCGAAAATCGCGTAGAGTTTTATTCGCTCTTTAGGAAATATTTCGAATCGTTTCAAGAGGAACAGGGCAACATTTACAGGATTAAATATAGACATGGAAGTAACATGTAACAAGATTAATTCAAGGGATGCAACATTTGGATCATCCATGTGAAAGGAAAGCGAACCAGTAAAGCTACTTTATCTAAGTGAATGCATGTTGGACAAGTGTCACAAGATAAGACAACTAGAGGTGATGACTCACCACTTTTATACAAATATCAGCATTCTTATCTATTTATCAAAACAAAAAGAAAAAGAAGAGGAAGAAATCTCCCCCCCCCCCCCATTTTCGGCTCAGCTTGCACAAGGAGGAGAGAAAACTTCATATCTCCACTTCTATCCATCCATAAATCACCAACTTTTAACCATAGCTTCTCCACTCCATGGGCAACATTCGTACAAAATTTCATGGCCAACAAAGGAGTGTAGCCTAGTCAAATCCCTTCCCCAAGTCGGAGAACCGAAACTGTCCTGCCTTTTTCCAGTTTCGACCACTCGCCTTAGAAAGCCAATAAGTCGCGCTTCAAGAATCCCCTGGTGATGAAATAGGACTCAAAAGAAAGCCCTTGAAGAGAAGGTGTGGTAAAAAGTTGAGAACCAAACTCTTGTTTTTCGATTTTATATGGAGTTTACAAAGTGATGATGAATAGTAACTTTTCATGATTCTTGATTTTGTTTCTTAAGGATTAAGCTTGATAAGGTTTGTTCAAAGCTCAAGGAAGGATTATAAACCATTGTTAGTGTATATAAAGCATCAAGGAAGGTATACCACTCATCCACCCTTTGATTTATGTTGGATTTTAAGTGAAGTTTTTAGTAATGTTCAAGAATAAGCAAGTTTATGGAATTTGGAGTATGTATGGTTAAATCTTGATGGATACTTGTTGTTGGTTGATGTTGGTGATATGTTCTTGAATTATATAAACTGATTATGTTGTAAAAATTGTTGGGTTGTTGAATTTATTTGGTTTTAAGAGGTTTTGACATAACAAAAACCGGGAAACGTTACGATTATAGCCGTCGTAATGCCCATTTGATTTAAGGCTGTTTTGAGCAAGAATTACGAACTGGTCTTGGAATATTTTTGAACAACACTGACCAGGAACATGTAGGTCTTGTTTTAAGGGTTGTTTTGGTATAAAGATCATGTCTATACGAATTACGGTTTAAGAGAAAAGTGAGTTTTAGTAAACGTCGTTCGGAGGAACAACCCATCTCTGGTCAGTCAATTTGAGGCTATATTTGGACCACTTAGAAGCCATGTTAAAATATGAAACTTTGAGGCATAATACTAGAGACAGTTAGGAAGGCTCACGAAAAAGATTCGTATTAAAAAGATTATTTTTTGATTTTATAAAAATGCGACAGCAGAGGTTGTGCGAGTGAAAACCACTAAGAACATGACTTAGAAACCAATGTTGTAAATGGTTAAGTATAACTTGTATTCGAGGATCGATTTCGGACTAAACCTACGACTTAAGTAATTGTCGATTAAACGTGGACTTAGTATGAGCCTATAACGAGCTAGTAATTCCTTGGTTGTGTTTCGCTTACGTGTTTAAGCATTGAGTACAAGTGGATTATCCAGGGGATTAATCATGCGTTTGCTTTGACTTTGTCTAGATTGTCCGGCATCGTCGCGAACCCCTATCAATTCTCGAGCATCAGGCAAGTTTTATCATTACATGTTTTATTTTAAAGTACCATATTCTGATGTATGCATATACTAGATGCAAGTTTTCAAACCTATGCCTCTATAAACTGTTGTTGTGATAAATAAAAGATTTTGAGATATATGTTATGTGTTCATGATTTCGAAACGATACGTATGATGCTAGTACAAGTTGGATTTATAAGCTATGGTTATGGCAATATTCATAAGCCAATATGTTAAGAAAAATCCCTCAGTAGGGGGTATATACTCTGTATTTATTCTACAGACCGGGAATGGTATCAGTTGTTTTCTAGGGTTATATTATTATACTATTATCCATTATTTTCTTAAGAAAGTATTTGGGAATTACTTCTAAATAAATATTTTTTATTAAATATAGTTTTCATTAATTATTTAAAGCCCTACTTCTTAAGGAAGTATTTTGTGAAACTATTTTTTAACCCTAGATAACTAATAAAGTTTTATTCAGACAATTACAAATATAATTAGAGAAGGTTCCCAAATCTATTTCCCTTTTAAGTCTATATTCAAAAAGACTTAAATGTTCGCTCAAACTACAAAGACTCAGGGGACCTTTCTCAAGGTTAAATGTTTGTTCCAAGTGGACTGCCCGGTCCTAAATCTTTTTGAAACTATTCATCTAACAGCTTTGTATGCTACCATCAAAATGATTATGATTACTTCCTCAAGACTCGAGGAGTAAGATCAGTGGAATAAGCTGTATCCATGAACAAGCATCAGCTTGGGAAATATGGGTGAATTTCCCTTTCCAACCGGATATGACTACTTTGTGGAGTCGTATACTTGAGGAAAAAGGGAAAGGAGCTTTATGTTTCAGAATTGTGGATTCAATTGAACTCGGAGAATATGTAAGGGACTGAGTGGCGCCTGTCCCCTAAGGGAATTACAATAAGACCGACGGACTATGAACGAGTCTGTTCTTCCCTTAGATGATAAGTATGTGCCCGACCGTAGGGTAAGAGGAGGGTGACGGACCGACGGACTATGAACGGGTCTGTTTTCCCACCCAGAGGAGAGTAACAGACCGACGGACTATGAACGGGTCTGTTCTTCCCCCCTACAACCGAAGGCGGGGAGGTAGGTCAGTTAGAGACTGTCTATTTTTCCCTTCTACGTAGAAAAAGACCATGGGGGATACGCCTTGCGACTGATCATTGTAGGGGTATTCCTGTCGCCTAGAATCTCCATATATAGTTCATCATCCATGGAAGAGCATGTTTTAAGCAAGTTTCCAGAAAATAAAAGTTATTCAAGTTTATTCAAGTTCATGCAAGTTTATTCAAGTTTAGAAAGTGGATTGGAAATATTTTGCCTTGTCTTTATTTCCAGATTATGATATGAGGTAAATGTTTGATATGAAAGATGATATTGAATTTTCCTTATAACTTCATCTTTTAAGTTATATGTTGATAGTCTGCTTATATTTTATATGGCAGATATTTTACGAAAAGGATATACTGAGTTATCTTGCTACTTCATCTTTTATACTAGAACTTTGTTCATAGTATGAATAGCAAAAGTTTGCAGAATATTATGGAAATGATATTTGGAATAGAACAAGGGTATTTTTGGAATACATTCCGATAAGGAAATAATTTCAGTATCGAGATATTTTGACAAATTATTGTCTTATACCCGCTTTATTTCTAGGTTGAATTAAAGGCAGAATTATGCCATACTTTCATTACCTTGCTGAGCTATCGCTCACTCTTGCTATTATTTTATGTATATTATATAGAAGCGAAGCAGGATGCCAATGGGACGGCACATACCTCGCAAGGCGTTTCCATAAACAGTTTCTAGCAGTGATCCCGGGAGTAGTACGAACCAATCGAATCAAGCTACGGCTTTTGGCATTCAACTTATGTATAGACATGAATGGTATTAGAGGATTGTGAGCATCAGAAGGCTAAGTTGGTAATGTAACAATACTTAGAAATTATATCAGTAACATATTCAAAAGACATTTTGGTATTGTAATAAAAATGATTTATTCCGCAGTTGTTGTATTGTGTCGTTTCTGAGACTCTAACCTGTGTGTGTGTGTGTGTGTGTGACATATATTGTGGGGTCATGAGCAGGTGAATTATGAATGGTGTGAGTGATACAGGTAAGGCAAGGAGTACATGGATCGTGACTACCCTAAATCCCTGACCCCGGATTTGGGGCTGTTACAAAGATGGTATCAGAGCATTAGGTTACAGTCCTCACAAATGATAGGAGATCGAGTCTTACAATACCCTTAATAATGATAAGAACATCTAGAGCTCAAATTGAGTTCGTAGTCGGGTTAGAGGACATGACCCTGGCTGTTTAAGATGAAGCCCGAGATGGGACTTCTTTTGGGAAACCGTACTTAGGACTTCATGGTTAGTCACCTCGATTCGTATGAGTTATAGATGGATGGGACTCTGAGATACCAGATCCCGAGGCCTTCGAGTAGGCATTTGATGATGCGCTCCTTGAAATGGACGGAGACCCAATAAAGGAAGATCCATAGGAGGATCTAGAGGAAGATCCCATGGTGGGTCAAGAGAAGAATCTTGTAGAAAATGTGCCGATTGATAAAGATGTGGTGTGTTACTTGAGGTCTAATAATAAGACCGGACGAACCTTCAAGGGACAAATAAGTGACGAGACGAGAGTTTAAGGATCGTTCATGATTCATCAAGAGGTATGACAAATAAAATGGAGTAGAGTCTCCAAAGCAGAAGGGGTAGAGGCAGTATAGCCAGTATCAGTGGATTGATTCGACTTGAACGAAACCTGTTACTCGTAGTCGGTTATAGTTGCCCATAAGGAGGCGGCATACGTAAGAACCAAGGTGTTCAGATTTTCAAGAACGATTAAGGGTACCTAGTTGCCTAAGAATAGTGAAAGGAATTGCTTTGGCTACGAGGTTTCAATCCCCCACGACCAGTGATTCCACTGGAAATAGTGTCTATTACATCATTGAGGGATTTTATTATCTCAAGGAAAATTTTGGGTATATGTACCATACAAATGTTATTGTAAGACAAGCACGCTAAGACGGAATCGAGAACGAGATTTACCACCCTCAGGAAACCAGGAAGGAATTATGAGGATAGAACAGAAAGGTCGGAAATCAGATCCGAGCATTACTAGTAGGTAAATAGATTGATCAAATTTCCCTGATTTTGGAAAGAAATTCAGCAAATTTTGGCAAACCTTGTCTTTCTGATTACCAGAGGATGTCACCAAAGAGAGTGGAAATTAGAGCGAACCCTGTGGATTGGGTATGATAGCCGTTATATGGGTTGGTGGACAGACCCTGATTGCTATAATTGATTGTAGAGATAAAATGATGAAGTTGAGATTGGACGGTAAAGGCGAAATATATTTAAGGACCAAGACGGACTGAGAAATTCCGGGATTGACTTAAATGAAAAGGCTATTGTGCCAAAAGTGTTAAGCTTATGTAGCGCACGGGATTGATATGGGAGAAGGAATATTGGGTATAAGGATGATTGAAATAGAGACTGGATTTAAGCCTGTAGATTCTAACGATCTTCCGGAGTACCGCCCAGTCGACATGAGGAATTGTCATTGCTATGGGCGACAACGGTATCGAAGTCCTCTTACGATAGAACGCTTGCTTGAGATGTTTGCGCCTAGTCGAATAGAATTCCCTACGATTGCAAAGGTCTATGGTTGAATCCTTAGCGACTATTATGAGTCGGCAATAACGTAAGTATCGAGCACCTTAGGGTGTGCATGGAGAAGAAAAGCTTTAGAATTGAACGATTATCCATTAGAGGAGCCGACATAAAAGGCATCCGTAGAGACCTTGGTAGTACCCTCCCCATTTGCAAATTATGTGGGGTACCTCCCCAATCTATGATCTATCTTGACCTCTCTCCGGGGAAAGAATTCTGATAAAGGGTATATTCCCTCTTCGAAGTTGTCTTATAACACTTGTGATTAAACCATATTCAGTTTCACTTGTGCCAGAGGCTGTCACAATGCCTACTTTCAGGCTTTCGAAGCCCTGTCAAATGATGTTATTTGAGCTTTCACTTTTCTTCAAATAATGAATGACCCTATGGTGATACATCACCACTTGTTTGTTGAATACCAGTATCTTTATGGCAATCCTTTTCTTGTAAATCGCACCTTTGGAATATGTTCAATTTTAATCCAAGGTATTCCTTTGAGAAATATTGTCGAAAGGCGATAATCATTAAATTGATCTCGAATTGCTTTCATTATAATAACCCGAATTTTTGGAAAAATGAAAAACTTTTCTTATTATGATTAAGTGCATCAGTGAATTTGGTGGATGAATAGTGATTTTGAGGGTTAAGAAAATTTTTCATGCCACCAATGTACGAGACGTAGTGTGGATATTCCGAAGTCATATTAGTGATCTACGGAGTAAATAAGTGAATGCAAAGACGATCGGAATTCTGAAATTCCAAATTTTATTTTGGTATAGTATCTGACCGGGCAGCGAATTATATATTATTATATTCAAGAAATGAAATATTAAAATTGAGGATTGAGGATTTAATATTTTGAAATTTTATTATTTTATTAAAGTCGGTTTAAGGATTCGATGGTTGAAGTGAATAGTGAATAGTTACTATTCACTGCGAGAATTGCGTAGAGTTTTATTCGCTCTTTTCGGGAAATATTTCGAATCGTTTCAAGAGGGACAAGGCAACATTTACAGGATTAAATATAGACATGGAAGTAACATGTAACAAGATTAATTCGAGGAATGCAACATTTGGATCATCCATGTGAAAGTAAACGAACCAGTAAAGCTACTTTAGCCAAACGCATGCATGCGCGACAAGTGTCCCTGTGACTAGCCAAAATGTGGTGACTCACCACTTTCTAATACAAAATATCAGCCTTATCATTAATTGGCCAAAACAAAAAGAAAATAAGAATTCCTCCATTTTGAAGAGAAAACCCGAGGGAGAAATGAGGAGAAAATGGTGGAGGAAGAAGTGACCATAACTTGAGTTTCTCTTGGCGGTTTTTGGCGTTCCACCACTCAAATCGAAGCTCACGAGAAGCTCTACGCAACCATGGTAAGAGCTCGCATCACCTCTGTGTTTTACCCATCTGATTGTAGTGATTAAGAACGATGATGAATAGTAACTACATGTTTTTATGGTTTTGTTTCCATGGGTTCAAGCTATATAAGGATCAGCCAAGCACCCCAAGCCTAGATTAGCCATTGTTGATGCTTGGGAAGCTTCAAGGAAGGTATAAAAACCTCTGCCCTTTTTGTTTATATGAGTTTTGAGGTGGTTTTGATGTTCATGTAAAGTTAAGATCATGATTAAGTGATTTAGTGATTGTTTGGATTTGTTTAAATGTGTAAAATGATGGGTGTTGGTTTTGAGCCTCACCACTGATCTTAGAGGTGTAGGATGATTGTTTGTTGAGGTTGTGGATGTATGGTATGCCCGGTGTGGCTTGGTTATGTTGTGACAAAATTGGATTATTCGATTTTAAGCCGTCGTAATGCCCGATTTTTGGTAACTCTATAAACTGCCTAGAATCCGAACACTTAACTGCCTCTTTTGGTTCAGTGATGAACATGAGTGTGAAGAGCCTTGTTTCTAGTTTACGTGAGCGCAAGAATCATGTTAATCCGATTTACGGTTTAAGAGAAAAGTGAGTTTTAGTAAACGCCGTTCGGAGGAACAACCTATTTCTGGTCAGTCACTTTGAGGCTATATTTGGACCACTTAGAAGCCTTATTAAAATGAGTAACTTTGAGGAATAATACTAGAGACAATTAGGAAGGCTCGCGAAAAGATTCGGATTAAAAAGATTATTTTTCGATTTTATAAAAATGTTTTAGCCGAGATCGTGCAAGTGAAAACCACTAAGAACATGACTTAGAAACCAACGTTGTAAATGGTTAAGTATAACTTGTATTCGAGGATCGATTTCGGACTAAACCTACGACTTAAGTAATTGTCGACTAAACGTGGACTTAGTATGAGCCTATAACGAGCTAGTAATTCCTTGGTTGTGTTTCGCTTACGTGTTTAAGCATTGAGTACAAGTGGATTATCCAGGGGATTAATCGTGCGTTTGCTTTGACTTTGTCTAGATTGTCCGGCATCGTCGCGAACCCCTATCACTTCTCGAGCATCAGGCAAGTTTACTAACCCTTACTCTACTGTTAGAGTGGGCATATTTTCAAATGTTTAATACTTGTTGATTCAAAAATATATCTATATATATATATTCTTTGTTCCAAGTATCGTACAAGTTTTCTCATTCTATGCTTTATTTTAAGTTATAATATTCTGATGATGCATATGGTATATTATGCATGCTTTCAAACCTCACGTCGTATATGGATGTGATGGTATAAAAGATATTGAGATTATAGTATATGCATGTGATAGAGGCAAGTTTTCAAACCTATGCCTTTATAAACTGATGTTGTGATAAATAAGATATTGAGATATATGCTATGTGTTCATGATTTCGAATCGATATTTATGATGCTAAGTATAAGTTGGACTTATAAGCAATGGTTATGGCAATATTTATAAGCCGATATGTTAGGAAGAACCCTCAGTAGGGGGTATATACTCGTATTTATATTACAGACCGGGAATGGTATCAGTTGTTATCTAGGGTTATATTATTATACTATTATCCATTATTTTCTTAAGGAAGTATTTGGGAATTACTTCTAAATAAATATTCTTTATTAAATATAGTTTTCATTAATTATTTAAAGCCCTACTTCTTAAGGAAGTATTTTGTGAAAACTATTCTTAACCCTAGATAACTAATAAAGTTTTATTCAGACAATTATAAACATAATTAGAGAAGGTTCCCAAATCTATTTCCCTTTTTAGTCTATATTCGGAAAGACTTAAATGTTCGCTCAAACTACAAAGACTCAGGGGATCTTTCTCAAATCTAAATGTTTGTTTCAAGAGGACTGCCCGGTCCTAAATCTTTTCGAAACTATTCATTTAACAACTTTGTATGCTACCATCAAAATGATTTTGATTACTTCCTCAAGGCTCGAGGAGTAAGATCAGTGGAATAAGTTGTATCCATGAACAAGCATCAGCTTGAGAAATATGGGTGAATTTTCCTTTCCAACCAGATATGACTACTTTGTGGAGTCGTATACTAGGGAAAAAAGGGAAAGGAACTTTATGTTTCAGAACTATGGATTTTCTTGAATTCGGAGAATATGTAAGGGACTGAGTGGCGACCTGTCCCCTAAGGGAATTACGCGTAGACCGACGGTCTAGGAACGGGTCTGTTCTTCCCTTAGATTATCAGATAGTGCTCGACCGTAGGGTAAGAGAAAAGTATCAGACCGGCAGTCTATGAACGGGTCGGCTCTTCCCCCTATAACCGAAGGCGGGGAGGTAGGTCAGTTAGCGTCTGCCCTATTTTCCCTTCTACGTAGAAAAACAGCAATGGGGATTTGCCTTACGACTGATCATCGTAGAGGTATCCCTGTCGCCTAGAATCTCCGACTACAGTTCATCATCCATGGAAGAAAATGTTTTATGCAAGTTATCCATGAAAGAACATGTTTTATGCAAGTCATCCATGGAAGAAAATGTTTTATGCAAGTTTTCAGAGAAAGAAAGTTTACGCAAGCTTATTCAAGTTATAGAAGCATATGAGTTTATAAGAAAGCATATGAGTTTACGAAAAAGATATATGGAACCAGATGAGCTTAGAAATGGATCGGAAATATTTTACATTGTATTTATTTCCAAATTATGATATGAGGTAAATGTTTGATATAAAAGATGATATTGAATTTTCCTTATAACTTCATCTTTCAAGTATAGGTTGATAGTCTGCTTATATTTTATATAGCAGATATTTTACGGAAAGGATATACTGAGTTATCTGGTTATTTCAGCTTTTATACTATACTAGAACTTTTTTCATAGTATGAATATCGAAAGTTGCAGAGTATTATGAAATGATATTTGAAGTACAGTAATGGTACTATTTTTGGAATACATTCCGATAAGGAAATGATTTCAGTATCGAGATATTTTGACAAATTATTGTCGTATTCCCCGCTTTATTTCTGGGTTGAAATAAGGGCAGAATTATGCAATACTTTCATTACCTTGCTGAGCTATCGCTCACTCTTGCTATTATTTTATATATATTATATAGCAGCGAAGCAGGATGCCAACGGGACGGCACATACCTCGCAAGGCGTTTCCATAAACAGTTTCTAGCAGTGATCCCGGGAATAGTACGAACCAATCGAATCAGGCTACGGCTTTTGGTATTCAACTTATGTATAGACATGAATGGTATTAGAGGATTGTGAGCATCAGAAGGCTAAGTTGGTAATGTAACAGATTCAAAAGACATTTGGGTATTGTAATAAAAATTATTTATTCCGCAGTTGTTGTATTGTGTCGTTTCTGAGACTCTAACCTGTGTGTGTGTGTGAGACATATGTTGTGGGGTCATGAGCAGATGAATTGTGTCTATTGTGAGTAAAGCAGGCAAGGCAAGAAGTAAGTGGATCGTGACTACTCTAAATCCCTGACCCTGGATTTGGGGTTGTTACAGAAATGGTATCAGAGCGTTAGGTTACAGTCCTCAGAAACGATAGGAGATCGAGTCTTACAATACCCTTAATAATAATAAGAACATCGAGAGCTCAAATTGAGTTCGTAGTCGAGTTAGAGGACATGACCCTGACTGTTTAAGATGAAGCCCGAGAGGGGACTTCTTCTGGGAAACCGTACTTAGGACTTCATGGTTAGTCACCTCGATTCGTATGAGTTATAGATTGATGGGATTCTGAGATACCAGACCCCGAGTCCTTCGAGTAGGCAATTGATGATGCATTCCTTGAAATGGACGCAGACCCGATACAGGAAGATCCATAGGAGGATCTAGAGGAAGACCCCGTGGTGGGTCAAGGAAAGAATCTTGTAGAGAACGTGTTGATTGATAAATATGTGGTATGTTACTTGAGGTCGTACAATAGGACCGGACGAACCTTCAGAGGTCAAATAAGTGTCGATACGAGAGTTTAGAATCGTTAAGATTCAACGAGAGATATGACGAAGAAATGGGGTAGAGTCTCCAAAGAAGAAGAGGTAGAGGCAGAATAGCCAATACCGGTGGAAAGATTCGACTTGAACGAGGCCCGTTACTCGTAGTCTGTTGCAGTGCCTAGGGAGGCAGCATACGTAAGAACTAAGACGTTCAAACTTCATCTATGATTAAGGGTACTTAGTGACCTTAACTAGTAGAGGCATTACCTTATTTATGGGGTTTAACTCCCCACGATCAGTGATTCCACCAAAGAAGGTGTTTACTACGGTAACGAGGCATTTTATTACCTCGAGCAAGATTTTTGTATGTACGTACTACGCAAGGTGTCATTGTAACACGAGTGCACCAAAACGAGATATATTTAAAGAATCAAGACGGACTAAGAAAGTCTGGGAAAGACTTAAATAAAAAGGCTGTTATGCCACCAGTGTTAAGCTTATGTAGCATCCGGGATTGATACAAGAAGGGAAATGTTTGGTATGAAAACGGTTATAATAGTAATTGGGTTTAAGCCTGTAGATTCTAACGATCTTCCGGAGTACCGCCCAGTTGACATATGGAATTTGTCGTTGCTATGGGCGACACCGGTATCGAAGTCCTCTTACGATAGAACGCTTGCTTGAGATGCTTGCGCCGAGTCGAATAGAACTCCCTGCGATTGCAAATGTTGATGGTTGAATCCTTAGCGACTATTATAATTCGGCAATGACGTAAGTATCGAACACCTTAGGATGCGTGGAAAAGAAAAGCTTTGGAATTGAACGATTATCCATTAGAGGAGCCGACATAAAAGGCATCCGTAGAGACCTTGGTAGTACCCTCCCCAGTTGCAAATTATGTGGGGTACTTCCCCAATCTATGATCTATCTTGACCTCTTTCTAAGAAAGAATTCTGATAAAGGGTATATTCGAAGTTATTTTATAACACTTGTGTTAAATCATAATTAATTTCAATTGTGTTAGAGGCTGTCACGATGCCTACTTTCAGGTTTTCGAAGCCCTGTCAAATTATGTTATTCAAGCTTCCACTTTTCTTCAAATAATGAATAACCCTATGATGATACCTCACCACTTGCTTGTTAAGTACCAGTATCTTTTTGGTTATTCTTTTCTTTGGAAACCGCACCTTTGGAATCTGTTCAATTTTAATCTAAGGTGTTCCTTTGAGAAATATTGTCGAAAGGCGATAATCATTAAATTGATCTCGAATTGCTTTCATACTTTTCAACTTCCAATGAGACGAACAACCCTATACTTATAGGGGCTACAAGGACTATCTGTCTGTGTGATAGAAGTCGGATGGGACGCCATCACTTGTAAGTTGTGAAATACAAGAAGGCTAATTACCTTTAGTAATGTCTCAATTGAGGCACACAACGTTGAGTTCTTATGATCATATTGATCTCTCGGTAAAATTCTCTTACCTCCAATAAGGTTACCTTAAAACTCATAACCTTATGATCACCAGTGTGTGACATTTTCTTTGATATGGGAGCTATCTTTCAAGGCCCCATAATTTTTGTTATCCTTATTGAATTTCAAGGGGAGGCCAACCAGGTCAAATAAGTCAAAATTCGCTGATAGGAATTAGATTCACAACGAAATCGCCTATGACAGGAGCGAATCCCTAAGACGAATAGAATATTAGTGATATATCGATGAAATTGGTTTATTCTCCTAAGGATATTATGATAATGGAAAGCGTGTCAATCGATATATATGAAAGAAATAGCGATGTGCCGTGAACTCCAGTGACAACGGCGATTAGATAGATGCCCTATAGTGAGATTGAGATTTTGGAGGAGTTGTTTACGAATGGACACTAGCTCTGGGTTAGCAAGATAAGTACTGATGATGGAGTCAGAGGGAGCTGGTATTGTGACTTGGGAGAGGTGCAGCGTGTGTGGTTCTAGAGGAATAATTCTCGGAAATATATGGAGACCCGGATGAAAATGAACGTTAAAGAGTTAAAACAAGAAACCATGACTGTGACCGAGTATGAGGCCAAGTTTTCCGAATTATCGAGGTTTGTTCTGGGGTTTGTGAACACCGAATAAAAGAAAGCCAGTAGGTTCCAACCAGGGCTACCTCCAACAAGCAGCCCACTGTCAGGACCTTTAAATAGTAGGTGCCCTTCTATACTATTTAGACAGAGCTAATGTATCGTTGTATATCAAGAAGTTGCATGATAATTAAACCTTAAGGCCGAGCCACTAAGGGAATAATTACAAGTAGAAATAGCCATTCGAGGGATTTTCCAATAAGACTGGTACATCCAGGTTGTGAACTAGAAATATGAGGTCGACACTTTTGATAGACCTGATTCTTTTCAAATTGGGAGAAGTTGATATTATAATAAGAATGGGTTGGTTGACACCCAATGGAGCCCAGACTGATTGTAAGGGAGAGAGAGTAATAAATAAAGAATGGAGACAGATTCAGAGATTCTTGAATATAGTTTAGACTAAGAAACTATTACGCCAAGAAAAGAGACACCAAGTATAAAGGAAACTACAATGGTTTTGGGAGATTGTACAAGGTTTTAATGAGCTACCAGATATCGATTTGGATGACATGAGAATGAATACCGAGTATTCAGAGTATAATGGGAATGAAAGGGTTAGTGACTCAGTTACAAGAGTTGTTGTATAAGGGTATGATGAGACCGAGTGTACCACCATGGAGAGCCCCGGTGTCGTTGTAAGAGAGAAAGATGTTAGCACAAAATTATGTATCGAACCTCGAGAGTTGTATGAGTTCTACATGGAGAATAGGTACCCTTGTAAATGATTGTTTGATCAGCGAAAGAACGCTGTGTATTTCCAAATTGATTTAAGAACTGGGTATCACCAGTTGGAAGTTAAATCCGAGGATATACCCAAGACTGCGATTCGTACTAGGAATAGACACTTTGAGTTTTCAGCGAGGTTATTTTGGGTTGACTAATGCACCCACAAATTTTATGGAATGTAATGAATTGGCTTTGAGTTATCCGTGATAGTAGATAACATGAAATGGAGAAATGGCTAGAATTGACCTAGGATTATGACTGTAAGATACACCACCATCCGGGGAAGGCCAATGTGGTGGTCGATACCCTTAATTAAAATGAGACAGAGATTAAAGGATGAGATTTTACACAAAACCCAAGTTAGTCGAACAAACTAGAAAGACAAAAAATTTCACCAACAAGCGGCTAGTGACAACCAAGACAGACAGAGAAAGTATGCGGACTAAGCCCGCGAGTATAAAGATAGTACTGTTATTGATAAGCTAAATGGCATGCTGATGGATGACAAGCAAGTTTATGTTGGTGTATTTTCTGTACAAACAAGATGGAGAATATGAGGTTAGAGATTCGTGATGCTAAAAGATATCCTCGTGGAAGGAATTAATGAGATTTGGAAAGAAAGGGAAGTCGAGCCCGAGATTCATTGGGCCATCTGAGATTTCAAAACACGTCAGGAAGGTGGCCTACGAGCCAGCCTTACCCCCCAAACTTGTAGAATGGTCATAACGGGGTTCATGTGTCAATGCTACGTCAGTATACTATAGATGCCCGACATATGTAGAGTACGAGCAGGTAGATATACAACCTGGTCTGACTTACAAAGAACAACCTGTGGAAATCACGGATAGAAAAGAACAAGTGCTAAGTGACGAGGTTGCCAAGCTAGTGAAAGGTTTGTGGAAAATCAAGAGGTGGAAGAATCCACCTAGGAGTTAGAAGGTGCAATGGAAGAGAAGTACCCCCCCCCCCCAGTTATTTCTAAGTTGATTCCGGGACGGAATCCTCTTAAGGAGGGGAGACTATAATAACCCGAATTTTTGGAAAAATTTAAAACTTTTCTTATTATGATTAAGTGCATCAGTGAATTTGGTGGATGAATAGTGATTTTGAGGGTTAAGAAAATTTTTCATGCCACCTATGTACGAGACGTAGTGTGGATATTCCGAAGTCATATTAGTGATCTACGGAGTAAATAAGTGAATGCAAAGACGATCGGAATTCTGAAATTCCAAATTTTATTTTGGTATAGTATCTGACCGGGCAGCGAATTATATATTATTATATTCAAGAAATGAAATATTAAAATTGAGGATTTAATATTTTGGAATTTTATTATTTTATTAAAGTCGGTTTAAGGATTCGATGGTTGAAGTGAATAGTGAATAGTTACTATTCACTGCGAGAATTGCGTAGAGTTTTATTCGCTCTTTTCGGGAAATATTTCAAATCGTTTCAAGAGGGACAAGGCAACATTTACAGGATTCAATATAGACATGGAAGTAACATGTAACAAGATTAATTCGATGGATGCAACATTTGGATCATCCATGTGAAAGGAAACGAACCAGTAAAGCTACTTTAGCCAAACGCATGCATGCGTGACAAGTGTCCCTGTGACTAGCCAAAATGTGGTGACTCACCACTTTCTAATACAAAATATCAGCCTTATCATTAATTGGCCAAAACAAAAAGAAAAGAAGAATTCTTCCATTTTGAAGAGAAAACCCGAGGGAGAAATGAGGAGAAAATGGTGGAGGAAGAAGTGACCATAACTTGAGTTTCTCTTGGCGGTTTTTGGCGTTCCACCACTCAAATCGAAGCTCTCGAGAAGCTCTACGCAACCATGGGAAGCTGCTCGCATCACCTCTGTGTTTTACCCATCTGATTTTATTGATTAAGAACGATGATGAATAGTAACTACTTGTTTTTATGGTTTTGTTTCCATGGGTTCAAGCTATATAAGGATCATCCAAGCACCCCAAGCCTAGATTAGCCATTGTTGATGCTTGGGAAGCTTCAAGGAAGGTATAAAAACCTCTGCCCTTTTTGTTTATATGAGTTTTGAGGTGGTTTTGATGTTCATGTAAAGTTAAGATCATGATTAAGTGATTTAGTGATTGTTTGGATTTGTTTAAATGTGTAAAATGATGAGTGTTGGTTTTGAGCCTCACCACTGATCTTAGAGGTGTAGGATGGTTGTTTGTTGAGGTTGTGGATGTATGGTATGCCCGGTGTGGCTTGGTTATGTTGTGACAAAATTGGATTATTCGATTTTAAGCCGTCGTAATGCCCGATTTTCGGTAACTCTATAAACTGCCTAGAATCCGAAAACTTAACTACCTCTTTTGGTTCAGTGATGAACATGAGTGTGAAGAGCCTTGTGTCTAGTTTACGTGAGCGCAAGAATCATGTTAATCCGATTTACGGTTTAAGAGAAAAGTGAGTTTTAGTAAACGCCGTTCGGAGGAACAACCCATTTCTGGTCAGTTACTTTGAGGCTATATTTGGACCACTTAGGAGCCTTATTAAAATGTGAAACTTTGAGGAATAATACTAGAGACAGTTAGGAAGGCTCACAAAAAGGATTCGGATTAAAAAGATTATGTTTTGATTTTATAAAAATGTTTTAGCCGAGGTCGCGCAAGTGAAAACCACTAAGAACATGACTTAGAAACCAATATTGTAAATGGTTAAGTATAACTTGTATTCGAGGATCGATTTCGGACTAAACCTACGACTTAAGTAATTGTCGACTAAACGTGGACTTAGTATGAGCCTATAACGAGCTAGTAATTCCTTGGTTGTGTTTCGTTTACGTGTTTAAGCATTGAGTACAAGTGGATTATCCAGGGGATTAATCGTGCGTTTGCTTTGACTTTGTCTAGATTGTCCGGCATCGTCGCGAACCCCTATCACTTCTCGAGCATCAGGCAAGTTTACTAACCCTTACTCTACTGTTAGAGTGGGCATATTTTCAAATGTTTAATACTTGTTGATTCAAAAATATATCTATATATATATATTCTTTGTTCCAAGTATCGTACAAGTTTTCTCATTCTATGCTTTATTTTAAGTTATAATATTTTGATGATGCATATGGTATATTATGCATGCTTTCAAACCTCACGTCGTATATGGATGTGATGGTATAAAAGATATTGAGATTATAGTACATGCATGTGATAGAGGCAAGTTTTCAAACCTATGCCTTTAGAAACTGATGTTGTGATAAATAAGATATTGAGATATATGCTATGTGTTCATGATTTCGAATCGATATTTATGATGCTAAGTATAAGTTGGACTTATAAGCAATGGTTATGGCAATATTTATAAGCCGATATGTTAGGAAGAACCCTCAGTAGGGGGTATATACTCATATTTATACTACAGACCGGGAATGATATCAGTTGTTATCTAGGGTTATATTATTATACTATTATCCATTATTTTCTTAAGAAAGTATTTGGGAATTACTTCTAAATAAATATTCTTTATTAAATATAGTTTTAATTAATTATTTAAAGCCCTACTTCTTAAGGAAGTATTTTGTGAAAACTATTCTTAACCCTAGATAACTAATAAAGTTTTATTCAGACAATTATAAACATAAGTAGAGAAGGTTCCCAAATCTATTTCCCTTTTTAGTCTATATTCGGAAAGACTTAAATGTTCGCTCAAACTACAAAGACTCAGGGGATCTTTCTCAAATCTTAATGTTTGTTTCAAGAGGACTGCCCGGTCCTAAATCTTTTCGAAACTATTCATTTAACAACATTGTATGCTACCATCAAAATGATTTTGATTACTTCCTCAAGGCTCGAGGAGTAAGATCAGTGGAATAAGTTGTATCCATGAACAAGCATCAGCTTGGGAAATATGGGTGAATTTTCCTTTCTAACCAGATATGACTATTTTGTGGAGTCGTATACTAGGGGAAAAAGGGAAAGGAACTTTATGTTTCAGAACTATGGATTTTCTTGAATTCAGAGAATATGTAAGGGACTGAGTGGCGACCTGTCCCCTAAGGGAATTACGCGTAGACCGACGGTCTAGGAACGGGTCTGTTCTTCCCTTAGATTATCAGATAGTGCCCGACCGTAGGGTAAGAGAAGAGTATCAGACCGGCAGTCTATGAACGGGTCGGCTCTTCCCCCTATAACCGAAGGCGGGGAGGTAGGTCAGTTAGCGTCTGCCCTATTTTCCCTTCTACATAGAAAAACAGCAGTGGGGATTTGCCTTACGACTGATCATCATAGAGGTATCCCTGTCGCCTAGAATCTCCGACTACAGTTCATCATCCATGGAAGAAAATGTTTTATGCAACTTATCCATGAAAGAACATGTTTTATGCAAGTCATCCATGGAAAATGTTTTATGCAAGTGTTCAGAGAAAGAAAGTTTACGCAAGCTTATTCAAGTTATACAAGCATATGAGTTTATAAGAAAGCATATGATTTTATGAAAAAGATATATGGAACCAGATGAGCTTAGAAATGGATTGAAAATATTTTACATTGTATTTATTTCCAAATTATGATATGAGGTAAATGTTTGATATGAAAGATGATATTGAATTTTCCTTATAACTTCATCTTTCAAGTATAGGTTGATAGTCTGCTTATATTTCATATAGCAGATATTTTACGGAAAGGATATACTGAGTTATCTGGTTATTTCAGCTTTTATACTATACTAGAACTTTGTTCATAGTATGAATATCGAAAGTTGCAGAGTATTATGAAATGATATTTGAAGTACAGTAATGGTACTATTTTTGGAATACATTCCGATAAGGAAATGATTTCAGTATCGAGATATTTTGACAAATTATTGTCGTATACCCGCTTTATTTCTGGGTTGAAATAAGGGCAGAATTATGCCATACTTTCATTACCTTGCTGAGCTATCGCTCACTCTTGCTATTATTTTATATATATTATACAGCATCGAAGCAGGATGCCAACGGGACGGCACATACCTCGCAAGGCATTTCCATAAACAGTTTCTAGCAGTGATCCCGGGAATAGTACGAACCAATCGAATCAGGCTACGGCTTTTGGTATTCAACTTATGTATAGACATGAATGGTATTAGAGGATTGTGAGCATCAGAAGGCTAAGTTGGTAATGTAACAGATTCAAAAGACATTTGGGTATTGTAATAAAAATTATTTATTCCGCAGTTGTTGTATTGTGTCGTTTCTGAGACTCTAACCTGTGTGTGTGTGTGAGACATATGTTGTGGGGTCATGAGCAGGTGAATTATGAATGGTGTGAGTAATACAGGTAAGGCAAGGAGTACATGGATTGTGACAATTCCTAAATCCCCGACCCCGGATTTGGGGCTGTTACATTCATACTTTTCAACTTCCACTGAGACGAACAACCCTATATTTATAGGGGCTACAAGGACTATCTGTCTGTGTGATAGAAATCTGATGGGACGCCATCACTTGTAAGTTATGAAATACAAGAAGGCTAATTATCTTTAGTAATGTCTCAATCGAGGCACACAACGTTGAGTTCTTATGATCATGTTGATCTCTCGGTAAATTCTCTTACCTCCAATAAGGTTACCTTAAAACTCATAACCAGTGTGTGACGTTTTCCTTGATATGGGAGCTGTCTTTTCAAGGCCCCATAATTTTTGTTATCCTCATTGAATTCTAAGGGGAGGCCACCCAGGTCAAATAAGTCAAAATTCGCTGATAGGAATTAGAATCGCAACGAAATCGCCTATGACAGGAGCGAATCCCTAAGACGAATAGAATGTTAGTGACATATCGATGAAATTTGTTTATTCTCCCAAGGATATTATGATAATGGAAAGCGTGTCAATCGATATATGTGAAAGGAATAGCGATGTGCCGTGAACTCCAGTGACAACGGTGTTAGATAGATGCCCTATAGTGGAATGGAGATTTTGGAGGAGTTGTTACGAATGGACACTACCTCTGGGTTAGCAAGATAAGTACTGGCGATGGAGTCAGAGGGAGCTGGTATTGTGACTTGGGAAAGGTGCAGTGTGTTGTTATTAGAGGAATAATTTTCGGAAATATATGGAGACCCGGATGAAAATGAAAGTTGAAGAGTTAAAACAAGAAACCATGACTGTGACCGAGTATGAGGTCAAGTTTTCTGAATTATTGAGGTTTGTTCCGGAGTTTGTGAACACAGAAGAAAAGAAAGCCAGTAGGTTTCAACCAGGACTACCTCCAACAAGCAGCCCACTGTCAGGACCTTTAAATAGCAGGTGCCCTTCTATACTGGTTAAACAGAGCTAATGTATCGTTGTATATCAAGAAGTTGCATGACAATTAAACCTTAAGGCCGAGCCACTAAGGGAATTGAAAGGCATATGTTTAGGCCTATTAATATTCCGAGGAAACAACTTAATTTAAACAAGTATGTAATAAGTAAATAATAAGTTATTATGTCACAGGAATCTCAGATAGTTTTATCTGTCAAGAGAATGGAGAATTAAAGTCATCTACAGACTTGAAGTTATTCTACATTGAAAGAAGTTCAATTTATTGTTCAAGCCTCAGTGAAGTATTCAAGTAAGTGGATTTACTACAGTGACAGAGATTTCCAGTGGTGACGGAAGAAGTACAGGATACAGAGTTTTGTCAAAGCTAAAGGAAAGAAGCCACAGCTTTAAATATTTTAAAGATGAAGAATTATCATTGAAGTCAGTTATTCATGAAACCAGACAGTGCATCGAATGACGACATCATCAGTGGAATTAAATCATCTATATTCAGTGGTTTTCAGAAGAGGGAGAAATGCAAGGTTTTAAGAATATCTTATTTGATTTAATCATTTAATTTAATTAATAAATTAATTCTATCAGAATTAATTTATTTATTAAATTAATTAGGTTAGTAGTTTAAATTATTTATTAACTTAATTCTATTTAAAAGAATTAATTTAATCTATAATTTAATCTAACTAATTAAATTAAAAGGATTTTCTGAAAATGAACTAGTATGACCTGCTTTAACTATTCTAAGAAACTCGGTATGACCATGATGGATAACTCGGTATGACCTATTTTTAAGGTTCTACTGAGTTATTTATTAGGTCATACTAAGTCTTTCTTCAGGTCATGCTAAGTACTTTTTGGCAGGTCATACAATCTTCTTTTAAGGTTCTACCGAAAATTAGAAGATATGTTTCAGGTCATACTGATCTTACAGGTTCTACCGAGTTCTGTTGGCAGGTCATACAAGGCTTAATTGAATTGTATTAATTGGCAGACAGAACAGAAAAGAAGGCAGTTGAAAAAAAGAAAGAACACAGAAGCATTTACTCTCAAGAACACAAGAAGCATTAAATCTTATTTCTTCTCAAGCAATTAATTCTAGTTTGTATTGTTAAATCCAAACCACTAGAAGTTGATTACTTGTATTGCTTTGATCATCTAGCGGATTTTTATCCCTAGAATTTATCTCGAACTTGCTTTTAGCATTCGATCTTTTTATTACAAATATTAGAAAAGTTCATGTCGAATTTATTCTAAATTTGTATTAATTAGTTTGAGATAAATACTTTGTAATCCATATTGTATTTGCAACACCCTTCAAGTTTAATATAAGTTATATTTAACTTGAATCTTGTTTCATTTATATTCCGCATTAATTTGTTCTTAATTGTTAAATTATTCAAAGAGCAAATTTCGATAAAATGGTATAGTTTGTATTCAACCCCCCTTCTACAAACTTATCAGGACCTAACAATTGGCATCAGAGCCTTTTGATTGATATACTAATCAAAGATCCAATTGTTTGAGATTTTTTTCTTAACTCTGAAATTTTTATTTTTCTAAAAATCTCAAAAATGTCTACAACTCAGAAAGTTGGTACTGTCAAAATCCCAATGTTCAGCAAGGAGCATTATTCTATGTGGAAGAAGAAAATGCTCCTATTTCTTAAGGTTGCAAATCCTAAATACATTGATGTGCTGAAGAAAGGTCCCAAACTCCCTATGATTATTGAGGAAGAGATAACAGTGGATAACGTTGTTACTAGGCCTGCTAGTATGTACCCTAAAGATCCCAAGGAGTACACTCCTGATGAGAAAGAGGATGTTACCTTGGATTCCTGTCTTCAGTTGATCCTTATTGAGAGCCTTGATCCTATCATGCATAATCATGTCCTAAATTGTGAAACTGCCAAACATATTTGGGGAACCATAGAGATAATCAATGAGGGGACAGAAGAAGTTAGGGAGAATATGCTGGAAATTCTCACCTCACAATATGAGCATTTCAGATCAAACCCTGGTGAAGGTATCTCTCAGGTTTTTGAGAGATACAATAAATTAATCAATGATCTGAATCTCAACGGGAAGCACTACACCAACAAGGAGATTAACAAGAAGTTCCTTCTTACACTTCCACCTCATTTGGAGCACAAAATATCTGCCATTAGAGAAGCAAGAGATATGAATGAGATTGCTTTGGAGAGATTGTATGGTGTTCTCAAGACCTATGAGCTGGAGCAGATTCAACAAAGGGAGCTGTATGGAACTGGGAAAATTGTTGGTACCTCTACTGTATTGGCTGCTGAAGTCCCACAGAGACTGGAAGTGAAGGCTGTTCAACCTTCCAGTTCTCACATGAATGTCATTGATGCTGAATATGGATTAACATCCATTGATCAATCTGGTGGTGACTTCTATTCTTTAGAAGAACTTGATCAGCTGGAGGATGGTGACTTGGCTTTGATAGTCAGGAAATTTGGGAAGTTCAGATTCAAGAGGAATCCCAATCTTAAGTTCAGACCCAGATTTCAGAGAGGTGGATCTTCATCTTCAAGTGGCACAAGGGGTGGCTACAAAACTGGAACTGTGGATAGGAGCATAATCAGATGCTACAATTGCAATGAGTTGGGTCACTTTGCTACTGAGTGCAGGAAGCCAAAGCAAGTGACCAGAAACACATTTGATTCTAGCAAGAAGAACAAGATTGGGAAAGCATATGTTGCTGAGGGAAAGAGTTGGGATGACACTGACAGTGATGAAGAAGCAGGTGAGATGGGGAACCTTGCTTTAATGGCTAAAGAGGAAAGCACTTCATCCAGATACATGTCAGAGGTAACCTTTACTGACGCTGAAATGATTTATCATCTTGGTGGCACCATAAGTTGTGCACGCACTGAAAATGATAGAATAAAACTTTTAAACACAAATCTTGAAAAGGAATGAAAAGAATTGAAACTTGTGCATGTTAATCAGGATGAACTTACTGAGAAAATTGCTTTTCTTGAGAATAGGGTTAAATGTTATATTCAACTGGAAACCATTCTCAAAGATCAGATTAGTGAGCTTAAAACCAAAGCTAATGCCTATTACAACTCTTGTAAAACGGCTAAAGAAATTTTCAATAAACAAGCTATTGGTAATCATGTCAGTATAGGTTATGATTATAACGAGGCTACAGGATTGCTTGGTATTAATACACCTTGTAGAGTCAGAGAAGAAGGAAAGGTTGTTCCTTATATACTTAAGGGTATTGAAACACCCTTCTGTAAAGAATCCATAGCAGATCCTATGAATGAATACTCTATAATCATTGCTGAAGAGATTCGTGAAGAAGATATGGCTTTGGAAGTTGAACAGTCCAAAAAGTGTATATCTGATATTCCAGTCAAAGTTGCTACAACTAAAAAAACTAAATCAGATATCCATAAGTTGGATCAAAACAACTGTAGAAATAACATGCCTGCTATTAATTCTTCTCATAAAGCATGTGGTGTGAGTAATTGCATGTCTTGTGCTTTTAATGTTATGTATGCTTTCTTTAATAAAAAGCATGTATCTAGTGATAAGACTGCACCACGTCAACATGTTAATAATAAGAAGCATGTTAAAGCAAAGACTACTAGTCCTCCTCAGACTAAAGTGGATTCATTTATCCCTAAGCCTACTCAGAAATGTGTTAAGGCTGGCTATAAATGGAAACGCTCTTATGTGAAAAAGGATGAAGTAGTTTTAATTAGAAATGTTGTTTTGCCTGACAAAGGCCAGTTCTTTAAGTATGCCGGACCCAATCAATTTTGGGCTCCGAGGAAGGACTAATCAATCTGATATTGCAGGGAGTTAAACAGGTAAACCGTGTTATGTGGATTCTTGACAGTGGTTGTTCAAGGCATATGACCGGAGATAGAGCCCTGCTATCAGATGTGGTTGTGAAAGCTGGCCCAGTAGTTACCTTTGGAGATAACAGCAAGGGTATTACGAAAGGATATGGCTGTTTGAAGTACGGAAATGTTATCATTGAAGATGTTTCATTTGTGGAAGGTCTGACGTTCAATCTTCTCAGCATCAGTCAGTTCTGTGACAGAGGATATGTTGTTTCCTTTGAAAGAGATAAGTGTCAGATCCTTCACAAGAAGAATGGAAAGCCTGCTCTTCAAGGAGTAAGGAAAGGTGACTTGTTCATAGCTGATCTGAACTCGGGATTCAAAGATGTAGTTAATTGTTTTTATGCTAAAGCTTCATCAGATGATAGTTGGCTATGGCACAAGAAGATGTCTCACCTTAACTTCAAAACCATGAACTCTTTAGTCAAGAGGGAATTGGTTAGAGGTTTGCCTCAGATGGAATTTACACAGGAAGGACTGTGTGAGGCATGTCAGAAAGGAAAGTCAAAGAAAGCTTCTCACAAGGGCACTGACACATCATCAATAACTGAACCTCTTCAGCTACTGCACATGGATTTGTTTGGTCCAGTTAATGTGATGTCCATGTCAAAGAAACAATATGCACTTGTGATTGTTGATGACTTTTCTAAATTTACATGGGTTTTGTTCCTACATTCCAAGGATGAGACCCCATTCCTGGTGATTGGCCACATAAAGTTGATTGAGCTGGATTCGAGATTCCCTGTTAGAGCCATAAGGTCAGATAATGGTACTGAATTCAAAAATGCCATTCTAAATGACTTTTGTGCTGATAAAGGAATAACAAGACAGTATTCTGCCCCTAGAACTCCTCAACAAAATGGAGTAGTGGAAAGAAAGAATCGTACATTGATTGAAGCAGCTAGGACTATGCTAAGTGAGTCCAAACTTCCAACGTACTTTTGGGCTGAAGCAGCGAATACAGCTTGTTATACTCAGAATCGAACTTTAATCAACAAGGACTTAATGAAGACTCCGTATGAGATCATGAACAACAAGAAACCAACTGTCAAGTACTTTCATGTATTTGGAGCAAAATGCTTTGTGCTTATATATGACAATGTTAAACGTGGCAAGTTTGATGCAAAGGCACAAGAAGCTATTTTTGTTGGTTATTCCAGAAGATCTTACAGGGTCTACGTGGTTGGCAGTCACACAGTAAAGGAAAGTGTCAATGTTACTTTTGATGACACTAAGTTCCCCAGTATCCAAAAAGAAGACTCATCTGAAAAGCTGAAGTTTGATAACTTGCCAGACTCAGAATCAGATGATGAAGCTCCACCTGAAGTTATTGCTGGTGATGATAATAACAATGATGATATTGATCATGGTGATGGTGGTGGAAACACTGGTAACAATGGAGATACCACCAACACTGGAGAAGAATCATCAAGGCAAACAGGCAACAACTCAGGGGGAGTAAATGAAGGATCAACTAGTCACTCACAACATCAAAGTGAATTTCAAGGTGAATCATCAAGGTCAAATCTTCCAAGACAGACTGTTTGGAATAGAGCTCATCCTTTTGAGCTGATCATTGGTGATCCAGATGTTGGAGTTAAAACTAGAAGTGCTTCTCAGAATGAATGTCTTTTCTCAGCATTTCTATCTAAAATGGAGCCAAAGAAAACTGAGGAAGCACTGACTGATCCAGATTGGGTGATTGCTATGCAAGATGAACTCAATCAATTTGAACAACAACAAGTCTGGAAGCTGGTACCCAGGCCAAAGAACAAGAAAGTAGTTGGTACAAGATGGGTATACAGGAACAAGCTAGATGAGGAAGGCATTGTTACAAGGAACAAGGCAAGACTGGTTGCACAAGGGTATTCTCAAGCTGAAGGCATTGACTATGATGAAACCTATGCTCCAGTGGCTAGACTTGAGGCCATCAGGATGTTCTTAGCATTTGCTGCTTATTCCAATTTTAAAGTCTATCAAATGGATGTTAAGAGTGCATTCCTGAATGGTGAACTTGATGAAGAAGTGTATGTGGAACAGCCCCCTGGCTTTGAAAATCAGGAGCTGCTGGACTTTGTGTACTTTCTCTTTAAGGCTATCTATGGTCTCAAACAAGCCCCAAGAAAATGGTATGACACTCTCTCTGGTTTTCTTTTAGAAAATGGTTTTGTTAGAGGTATCATAGACAAAACTCTTTTTTCAAAGAAACACAAAAGTGATATGATATTAGTCCAAGTCTATGTGGATGACATCATATTTGGGTCTACTAATGATAATCTCTGTAAGAGATTTGCTGAGCTTATGCAGAGTAAGTTTGAAATGAGTATGATGGGTGAGCTGAAGTTCTTTCTTGGATTACAAGTAAGTCAAAGGTCAAATGGTATATTTATTTGTCAATCCAAGTATCTCAAAGAACTCCTCAAGAAGTATCATATGGAGGATTCAGCATCAGCAAGGACTCCATCTTCAACAGCCATCAAACTTGGAGCTTCTGACAAATCTATCAAGGTAGATGTCACAAGCTACAGAGGTATGATTGGCTCCTTACTCTATCTTACTGCTAGTAGACCAGATATTATGTATGCTACATGCTTGTGTGCAAGGTTCCAAGCGGACCCTAGAGATGTACATCTCGTTGCTGTGAAAAGAATCTTGAGATATCTTAAGGGTACACCTAATCTAGGTATCTGGTACCCTAAAGATTCTGGTTTTAATCTTGTTGGATATACAGATTCTGATTATGCAGGTAGTGTTGTGGATAGAAAGAGTACCTCTGGGAGTTGTCAATTCCTAGGAGGTAGGTTGATTTCCTGGTATAGCAAGAAACAGTAAACAGTTTCCAATTCAACAGCAGAAGCTGAATATATTGCTGCTGGAAGCTGTTGTGCTCAGATCTTATGGATAAGGAATCAATTAAAGGACTATGGCTTTGCATTAGACAAAATTCCCATATTTTGTGATAATACAAGTGCCATAGCAATCTCCAACAACCCTGTGCAGCATTCGAGAACGAAGCACATTGATATCAGGTATCATTTTATCAGAGAGCATGTCATGAATGGAACTGTGGAGTTACATTTTGTACCCACAGAAGAACAAACTGCAGATATATTCACTAAATCTGTTGACGAATCCACATTTATCAAGTTAGTTGGTAAATTGGGAATGTTAAACAGTCTTAGTGATTAACAATATCTCTGTCATATTTGTTCTTTCTATAATTTCATTTTCACTTGTCATTTAAATGATATTCTTTGCTAATTCTCATTTAATTTAATGTTACATGCTTGTGTATTTAAATATCTCTAAATATTTTATTTTCTTTAAAAATATTTTTCTCATATTTTTTTAAGTGGAGAAATGTATTTTTATTGAAAATATATTTATTTAGAATCATTTAGATATTTTTCAGATTGTAAATATTGTTGTTCAGATTTTTCTGCAGGTTTTTAGTAAGTTTTTTTTGTTTGTTCGTTCATATGTTTTAAGCAGTAGGTTTCAGTTATGTTAGATTTTTCTGTGAAATTTTTCTGTTTTTTCTGCTTCTGTGTATAAATTTTTCGGTATGACATTTTTCTTTGGTCATATTGGTTTTTGTTTTAGTTTATTTATATGCAAAACACGGTATGACCTCAGGTGTGGTCATATTGGTGTTTAGTTTAGTTTATTTATTTCAAAAAACACGGTATGACCTAACATAGAGGTCATATTGGTTTTTATTTTTTATTTTTAATTAGTATTTACTTTGTTTTCTCGGTATGACCTCAAGAAAAACTCGGTATGACCTCCCTTTAGGTCATACCGAGCTCAGCAGAACCCTCCACTATAAATACCAGGCCATCTAAGGTTCTTTTGCTCTCATTCCTTTCTAACTCAAGTTTTTACTTAGTTAACTTTGCTCTAGTTTGGGTTTTATTCCTAGAACAACGAACTATTGCAAATTTTTCTTGTGAATTCCTTGGGATTTTATTTCTTTTCTGATAATTATTATTATTAATTGCTGTTTTATTTTAGTAATATTTTTAATTTTATTATTTATTTTCAAATGGCTGCTGAGTTTGTTGTTGAACGTTTTAATAATTACGTTGGCTATTTTGATCCCCTTAAGTGTTCTGTTGAACGTTTTAGGCCGTGGATTCATTTTTTAAATGAACAATCAATTGTTAGCTATGCTATCACTGCTTCTGTTGATTTAAAGATTGAACCCCTTCGTCTATTATGCTTAACTGCTGTTGTTGCTGAAGATATGCGATCTTTTACATTCAATATTTCTGATCATCAGTACACAGTAACTAAGGAGATCTTTTGTCAAGTACTTCATTTTCCCCTTAATAATTTTGTTAGATTCCCTACTGATAACGAGTTAGTTCAATTTTTCTCTAGTATTGATTACCAAGGAAATATTGTTCTTCCTCGTCTGAATAAGGGTAATCTAGCATGTGAGTGGGATTTGTTCTTTGACTGTCTAGCCAAAGTTTTTAGTAATTCTACCAAAAACAACTTTCCAGTCATAACTTCTCTCCTACAAAACATTGCCTATGCTGCTGTTTTTAACCTGAACTTGGACATAGGAACTCTTGTGTGGGATCTCTTGATAAGGAGGATTTTCAATTACACTAGAGATATTCAAAATGGGAAGAAAGTTAAATGCTTTTATTCTCGTTTCCTTTCTCTAGTGTTGAATCATGTTCTTTCTGATGAACATAAAACACTTTTTCAAAACACTCCTTTTCAAGTCCCCGCACACACTAATTCTCTCATATACTCAACTTTGTCCACAAGTTCCAAGTCTGGAAGGAGACCCGTAGTTCCACAATCATATCTGAGAAGGATTCTGCAACCACAGTTACCTCTACTCTTTATTGAACATCCAGTGGTTGGATCCTCGTCAGCAGGAACTTCAATGGTGCCTCCTAACACCATGGCACTTCAGGTAATATATCCTCTCTCAGCTACTCCACTAACCCAAGAGGTTCTTAGGATTGACCAAGGGATTGTAGAACCACAATCTTTGTCCACGGTCATAGAGCCACACACAGAGTCAAATCCATTGACCGCTCCCCTAGAACAATCAGCTACAACTAGTTTGACAGAACAAGCTGGAGTAGATATTAATGAGAGTGATCCCACAGCTCTGCCTCCACCACTAAAGAAGAGAAGAACACTACTTGAGGCATCTGTAAGCCAGTCTGTATCCTCCCAAAAGGATATGGATTCTCAAACGGCCAATGAACAGTTACTAGAGACATCCTCTCAACAGGATGAATCTATTGAAATTCGCCATCAGGCCATGGCATTCTGTAAAGAGTCAAGCACTCTCCCCTTGCTCACAATGGGAGAAAACACTTCTGAAACAATAATAGAGACTCATGAACAGGACACTCAGAGAGGAGAGCACATAGGAATAATTGGTGAAACAGTACCTACCATTGTCACGGTAGAAGAGCCTTCACAGGCTTCAGAGGGAAAATCTGGTTCTTCGCCCACAATAATAGAATCATTTTCTCCCCTCCCAGAGGGAACATCTCTGGCTCCCCTAAGGGATTCTTCACTCGCAGTTTTAACTGGAGAAAGTGAAGGGCAACATGGTAAGTCCATACCTGAAGCAATTCAGTTTTCAATTTCTGATGAATTTCTGGACTTTACCATGGATTGGGATTCGCGAACTCCCATTGCACCACCAGTGACCTCTCAAGAAGGGGCTATGGTGATTTCTACTGCAGGTACTTCAACTTCTACTCTGGATAGACAGCTAGTGGTTAGTAAAACACAGAGCGAAACACAAGCACGTGAGGTGAGTGAAACACCATCGAAAGAAATTGAGATGAGTGCACACAATGACACATACACTGCTTCTTTGTTGGCTCAAATAGCTAATCTTCAGAAACAACTACAAGAGTCCCAGGCTGAAAAAGATATTCTCAAGGCACAAGTGGATGAACGGTCTTCTTCTTCCACCTCTGTAAATAATCAGCTGGGTCATCTTAGAGATGAGATACAGGGAGTAAAGGTCACATTGGTTCCCAAGATGAATGCTGTTCAAGAATCACAGGTGTTAATGGCTTCAGATATGTCAGAACTACTGGTTTCTAATGCTGAGATCAGGGAGGCTATCAAACAGATTCCTATTATTTCAACTAAAGTAGACTCTTTTCAAGATACTATTGATGAAAATCAGTACTTCAATGATGAGAGGTTTACCAAGATTGAAGGAGGGATGCAACATCTGAACGAGGGTATGAAACATCTGTATACTATGATCAAAGTCTCACATCAACCCAATGCTGAACAGAAGAAATTCTTTGAGGGTGATGATGATGAAGGGGGAAATGATGACAAGGATGGAGAGGGAGAAAGAGAAGGTAAAGAGGAGGATCCTAAAACTGATAAAGTTAAATCTTTAGAGGATTCCTCAACTAAGGGGGAGAATAAGGAGAAGGAGTTACAAGGAGGAGAAGATCAAGGAGGAGAAGCTAGAGGTTCTGGTTCTGCAAAGGACAAAGGGAAGCAAAAGTTAACTTTTTCTGATGCTGACTACTACCAAGGTGAACAGGGAGATTTTGACTGTACGGAATCTGAAGAAAACCCTGAAGATATCTTTGGTGATGTGGAGGTTGAAGGAGAGGCTGATTATGCTGACTGGGAAGATGAACCTATAGTGGATCCTGCCTTTGAAGCTGAGCTGTTACGACAGAAAGCTGATCTGAAGAGAAGAGAGGAGGAGAATGCAAAGGTATCTGACATCATTTCCAAGCATCTTGTCATTCAAAAGGCTGAGCATCAAGAAAAGCAAAGGCTTCACAATCTGAAGGTTAGTGACAGAAAATTGTATGTGAGGCTGAAGCAAGGAGAAGAATGGGACAAGGCTAGAGAAATGTTTGCACATCAAGAAGGAACCAACAATGATGCAAAGTTTCTTGGGATGTTGGAGAGATACAAGAAGGTCAATCCAGACAACACAGTATACATGAAAGCTCTTCATACAGAGATTTCAAGGATCACAACTGGATATGACAGAGTTAGAGAGGAGTTAAAGATCTATGTTTACACTCACAATGAGGGAACTTTCTTAGTTTCTCTCAATCTTCTGGAAAGCAGAACTCTCTCTGAACTATGGGTATTCATGTGCAAAGTAAAAAGAACTTCTCCATTAGCTGAGCTGCTGCATGATCAGCTAAGAGACTTTGCAATGAAAGCTAGCCCTCAAGTTGTGGATGTGCCATATGAAGTTAAATTTTATAAAGGAAGGGCACTTCAAACTTGTGGTGTGGATCCAATCTCTCTGAAAGATTTTCCTGCCAAGCATCTTGTCTACTTGGAGAACATGTTGAGGACTTCAGGATTTGCTACACAAGAGAAGACAGAAGTTGCTGATTTGATTCAAGACTATTGCATTGCCAATATCAAGAGATATCATCAAATGAAGAATAGGCTGAAGAAAGTCACAGCTCAACCTGTCAGACCTAGTGGTATTACTTCTGAATCTGATCGTATTCTGGACAAGGATTTGCTTGAAGCACTTGAAGAAGGAGAGATGATGGAGTCTGAAATTTGAAGAAGCTCTAGTCTGTAAATGTTATATGTATAGAGCTTAGGTATTTCAAGATAGGACCAATGTAAACATATGTTCAGTCTAGAGGAACATCTACAGTTAAACCTCGATTAAGTAATATCCGATAAAGTAATAATCTCGCTTAAGTAATAAATTTCCTCGGTCCCAACTTGGGCCAATGTTGTAAAGTAATATTCTCGCTAAAAGCATAAGATAATAAAAAATTAGAAAGTCATTAAGGGCCCAACTAATATGTAAAGTAATAATTCCAAAATTATAAATATATATATAATGTATATGGGTTACAAAATTCAATTCTTTTTAAAATATGAATCTATAGTAGCTTGTTTCTTCTTTCCACCAAAGCCAAAATTAACCTCATCCTTGACTTTATGTAAAGCATAAATAACTCATGGTATGTTTTGCTCGTATTGTAACAAGTAATTGTTCAAATTGTTGTTTGCTTGAAATGTTTCCTTTGATGACATGCTTGGAATGACATTGCTATCGTCCGGTTCAGGATCAGTCCCTTCATCAGTGTTCATTACCGACTCAATGATTTCCTTAGGTGATTCCATAATCGCATCATTCTCGCTTGGATAATTTAAGAGATGCTCAATATCCATCTCATTTCTATATCGTAAATTAGAGATAGCTTCATTTAATCCTTCGATACCTTCATTTATTTCACCAAGTTCTTGTTCATCATTTTCTACTGAACGAATCTTGCAATGCCGAAAACAAATTGTAATTGTGGTTGTTTTCACATCAATATTCCAAGCCATGTTAGCAATACTAATAGCATTCAAAATAAATTGCATGTGATTGATTCTTGTTTTTAAATATAATGTATTGTAATGCGTAAACATAAAAATTCGGTAAAGTAATAAAATATTACTTTATCGATAAAGTAATAAAATATTATTATATCGATAAAGTAATAAATTCGGTAAAGTAATATTTTTTTCCGGTCCCAAGGGTATTACTTTAAAGAGGTTTAACTGTATCTTGTATTTATCTTTAATGTTTGAATCTGGAATATGTTAAATGGAATCCAGAACTTTTCTTGTTATTTACTTGGCTCTTAAAAGTCATTTCTATTTCTTGTTTAAGTTAGTTGAGTTATCCTCTAGGTATTTGATTGTTATTCTCTAACAAACAAATAGGGGGAGATTGAAAGGCATATGTTTAGGCCTATTAATATTCCGAGGAAACAACTTAATTTAAACAAGTATGTAATAAGTAAATAATAAGTTATTATGTCACAGGAATCTCAGATAGTTTTATCTGTCAAGAGAATGGAGAATTAAAGTCATCTACAGACTTGAAGTTATTCTACATTGAAAGAAGTTCAATTTATTGTTCAAGCCTCAGTGAAGTATTCAAGTAAGTGGATTTACTACAGTGACAGAGATTTCCAGTGGTGATGGAAGAAGTACAGGATACAGAGTTTTGTCAAAGCTAAAGGAAAGAAGCCACAGCTTTAAATATTTTAAAGATGAAGAATTATCATTGAAGTCAGTTATTCATGAAACCAGACAGTGCATCGAATGACGACATCATCAGTGGAATTAAATCATCTATATTCAGTGGTTTTCAGAAGAGGGAGAAATGCAAGGTTTTAAGAATATCTTATTTGATTTAATAATTTAATTTAATTAATAAATTAATTCTATCAGAATTAATTTATTTATTAAATTAATTAGGTTAGTAGTTTAAATTATTTATTAACTTAATTCTATTTAAAAGAATTAATTTAATCTATAATTTAATCTAACTAATTAAATTAAAAGGATTTTCTGAAAATGAACTAGTATGACCTGCTTTAACTATTCTAAGAAACTCGGTATGACCATGATGGATAACTCGGTATGACCTATTTTTAAGGTTCTACTGAGTTATTTATTAGGTCATACTAAGTCTTTCTTCAGGTCATGCTAAGTACTTTTTGGCAGGTCATACAATCTTCTTTTAAGGTTCTACCGAAAATTAGAAGATATGTTTCAGGTCATACTGATCTTACAGGTTCTACCGAGTTCTGTTGGCAGGTCATACAAGGCTTAATTGAATTGTATTAATTGGCAGACAGAACAGAAAAGAAGGCAGTTGAAAAAAAGAAAGAACACAGAAGCATTTACTCTCAAGAACACAAGAAGCATTAAATCTTATTTCTTCTCAAGCAATTAATTCTAGTTTGTATTGTTAAATCCAAACCACTAGAAGTTGATTACTTGTATTGCTTTGATCATCTAGCGGATTTTTATCCCTAGAATTTATCTCGAACTTGCTTTTAGCATTCGATCTTTTTATTACAAATATTAGAAAAGTTCATGTCGAATTTATTCTAAATTTGTATTAATTAGTTTGAGATAAATACTTTGTAATCCATATTGTATTTGCAACACCCTTCAAGTTTAATATAAGTTATATTTAACTTGAATCTTGTTTCATTTATATTCCGCATTAATTTGTTCTTAATTGTTAAATTATTCAAAGAGCAAATTTCGATAAAATGGTATAGTTTGTATTCAACCCCCCTTCTACAAACTTATCAGGACCTAACAGGAATAATTACAAGTAGAAATAGTCAATCGAGGGATTTTCCCACAGGACTGGTACATCCAGGTTGTGAACTAGAAATATGAGGTCGACACTTTTGATAGACCTGATTCCTTTCAAGTTGGGAGAAGTTGATATTATAATAAGGATGGGTTGGTTGACACCCAATGGAGCCAATTGATTGCAAAGAAAAAGAGTAATAATTAAAGGATGGAGGCAGATTTAGAGATTCTTGAATATAGTTCAGACTAAGAAACTATTACGTCAGAAATACGAGGCTTAATTAGCTCTTATGGTTGACGCCAAGAAAAGAGATACCAAGTATAAAGGGAACTACATGGTTTTGGGAGATTGTACAAGGTTTTAATGAGCTACCAGATATCGATTTGGATGACATGAGAATGAATACCGAGTATTCAGAGTATAATGGGAATGAAAGGGTTAGTGACTCAGTTACAAGAGTTGTTGTATAAGGGTATGATAAGACCCAGTGTACCACCGTGCAGAGCCCGGTGTTGTTGTGAGAGAGAAAGATGTTAGCACAAGATTATGCATCGAACCTCGAGAGTTGTATGAGTTCGACATGGAGAATAGGTACCCTTGTAAATGATGGTTTGATCAGCGGAAGAACGCTGTGTATTTCCAAATTTATTTAAGAACTGGGTATCACCAGTTGGAAGTTAAATCCGAGGATATACCCAAGACTGCGATTCGTACTAGGAATAGATACTTCGAGTTTTCAGCAAGGTTATTTTGGGTTGACTAATGCACCCACAAATTTTATGGAATGTAATGAATTGGCTTTGAGTTACCCGTGATAGTAGATAGCATGAGATGGAGAAATGGCTAGAATTGACCTAGGATTATGACTGTGAGATACACTACCATCCGGGGAAGGCCAATGTGGTGGCCGATACCCTTGATTAAAATGAGACAGAGATGGATTCCGAGTGATCGGGAATTAAAGGATGAGATTTTACACAAAACCCAAGTTAGTCCAACAAACTAGAAAGACAAAAGATTTCACCAACAAGCGGCTAGTGACAACCAAGACAGACAGAGAAAGTATGCGGACTAAGCCCGCGAGTATAGAGATAGTACTGCTACTAATAAGCTAAATGGCAAGTTGATGAATGACAAACAAGTTTATGCTGGTGTATTTCTTTACAAACAAGATAGAGAGTATGAGGTTAGCGATTCGTGATGCTAAAGGTATCTCCATGGAAAGAATTAATGAGATTTGAAAAGAAAGGGAAGTTGAGCCCGAGATTCATTGGGCCATCTGAGATTTTAAAACGCGTCAGGAAGGTGGCCTACGAGCCAGTCTTACCCCCCAAAAACTTGTAGAATGGTCATAACGGGGTTCATGTGTCAATGCTACGTCAGTATACTATAGATGCCCGACATATGTTAGAGTACGAGCAGGTAGATATACAACTTGGTTTGACTTACAAAGAACAACCTGTGGAAATCACGGATAGAAAAGAGCAAGTGCTAAGTGACGAGGTTGCCAAGCTAGTGAGAGGTTTGTGGAAAATCAAGAGGTGGAAGAATCCACCTGGGAGTTAGAAAGTGCAATGGGAGAGAAGTACCCCCCCCCCCCAGTCATCCCTAAGCTGATTCCGGGACGGAATCCTTTTAAGAAGGGGAGACTATAATAACCCGAATTTTTGGTAAAATTTAAAACTTTTCTTATTATGATTAAGTGCATCAGTGAATAGTGAATTGGTGGATGAATAGTGATTTTGAGGGTTAAGAAAATTTTTCATACCACCTATGTACGAGACATAGTGTGGATATTCCAAAGTCATATTAGTGATCTACGGAGTAAATAAGTGAATACAAAGACGATCGGAATTCAGAAATTCCAAATTTTATTTTGGTATAGTATTTGACCGGGCAGTGAATTATATATTATTATATTCAAGAAATGAGATATTAAAATTGAGGATTTGAGGATTTAATATTTTGGAATTTTATTATTTTATTAAAGTCGATTTAAGGATTCGATTGTTGAAGTGAATAGTGAATAGTTACTATTCACTGCGAAAATCGCGTAGAGTTTTATTCGCTCTTTAGGCAATATTTCGAATCGTTTCAAGAGGAACAGGGCAACATTTACAGGATTAAATATAGACATGGAAGTAACATGTAACAAGATTAATTCAAGGGATGCAACATTTGGATCATCCATGTGAAAGGAAAGCGACCCAGTAAAGCTACTTTATCTAAGCGAATGCATGTTGGACAAGTGTCACAAGATGAGACAACTAGAGGTGATGACTCACCACTTTTATACAAATATCAGCATTCTTATCTATTTATCAAAACAAAAAGAAAAAGAAGAGGAAGAACTCTCCCCCCCCCCCCATTTTCGGCTCAGCTTGCACAAGGAGGAGAGAAAAATTCATATCTCCACTTGTATCCATCCAAAAATCACCTAATTTTAACCATAGCTTCTCCACTCCATGGGTAACATTCGTTCAAAATTTCATAGCCAAAAAAGGAGTGTATCCTAGTCAAATCCCTTCCCCAAGTCGGAGAACCGAAACTGTCCTGCCTTTTTCCAGTTTCGACCACTCAACTTAGAAAGCCAATAAATCGAGCTTCAAGAATCCCCTGGTGATGAGATATGACTCAAAAGAAATCCCTTGAAGAGAAGAAGGTGTGGTAAAAAGTTGAGAACCAAACTCTTGTTTTTCGATTTTATATGGATTTTACAAAGTGATGATGAATAGTAACTTTTCATGATTCTTGATTTTGTTTCTTAAGGATTAAGCTTGATAAGGTTTGTTCAAAGCTCAAGGAAGTATTATAAACCATTGTTAGTGTATATGAAGCATCAAGGAAGGTATACCACTCATCCACCCTTTGATTTATGTTGGATTTTAAGTGAAGTTTTTAGTAATGTTCAAGAATAAGCATGTTTATGGAATTTGGAGTATGTATGGTTAAATCTTGATGGATACTTGTTGTTGGTTGATGTTGGTGATATGTTCTTGAATTATATAAACTGATTATGTTGTAAAAATTGTTGGGTTGTTGAATTTATTTGGTTTTAAGAGGTTTTGACATAACAAAAACCGGGAAACGTTACGATTATAGCCGTCGTAATGCCCATTTGATTAAAGGCTGTTTTGAGCAAGAATTACGAACTGGTCTTGGAATATTTTTGAACAACACTTACCATGAACATGTAGGTCTTGTTTTAAGGGTTGTTTTGGTATAAAGATCATGTCTATACGAATTACGGTTTAAGAGAAAAGTGAGTTTTAGTAAACGTCGTTCGGAGGAACAACCCATCTCTGGTCAGTCACTTTGAGGCTATATTTGGACCACTTAGAAGCCATGTTAAAATATGAACCTTTGAGGAATAATACTAGAGACAGTTAGAAAGGCTCACGAAAAAGATTCGTATTAAAAAGATTATTTTTTGATTTTATAAAAATGCGACAGCAGAGGTTGCGCAAGTGAAAACCACTAAGAACATGACTTAGAAACCAATGTTGTAAATTGTTAAGTATAACTTGTATTCGAGGATCGATTTCGGACTAAACCTAATACTTAAGTAATTGTCGACTAAACGTGGACTTAGTATGAGCCTATAACGAGCTAGTAATTTCTTGGTTGTGTTTCGCTTACGTGTTTAAGCATTGAGTACAAGTGGATTATCCAGGGGATTAATCGTGCGTTTGCTTTGACTTTGTCTAGATTGTCCGGCATCGTCGCGAACCCCTATCAATTCTCGAGCATCAGGCAAGTTTTATCATTACATGTTGTATTTTAAAGTACCATATTCTGATGTATGCATATACTAGATGCAAGTTTTCAAACCTATGCCTCTATAAACTGTTGTTGTGATAAATAAAAGATTTTGAGATATATGTTATGTGTTCATGATTTCGAAACGATACGTATGATGCTAAGTACAAGTTGGATTTATAAGCTATGGGTATGGCAATATTCATAAGCCAATATGTTAAGAAAAATCCCTCAGTAGGGGGTATATACTCTGTATTTATTCTACGGACCGGGAATGGTATCAGTTGTTATCTAGGGTTATATTATTATACTATTATCCATTATTTTCTTAAGAAAGTATTTGGGAATTACTTCTAAATAAATATTCTTTATTAAATATAGTTTTCATTAATTATTTAAAGCCTTACTTCTTAAGGAAGTATTTTGTGAAACTATTCTTTAACCCTAGATAACTAATAAAGTTTTATTCAGACAATTACAAATATAATTAGAGAAGGTTCCCAAATCTATTTCCCTTTTAAGTCTATATTCAAAAAGACTTAAATGTTCGCTCAAACTACAAAGACTCAGGGGACCTTTCTCAAGGTTAAATGTTTGTTCCAAGTGGACTGCCCGGTCCTAAATCTTTTTGAAACTATTCATCTAACAGCTTTGTATGCTACCATCAAAATGATTTTGATTACTTCCTCAAGACTCGAGGAGTAAGATCAGTGGAATAAGCTGTATCCATGAACAAGCATCAGCTTGGGAAATATGGGTGAATTTCCCTTTCCAACCAGATATGACTACTTTATGGAGTCGTATACTTGAGGAAAAAGGGAAAGGAGCTTTATGTTTCAGAATTGTGGATTCAATTGAACTCGGAGGATATGTAAGGGACTGAGTGGCGCCTGTCCCCTAAGGGAATTACAATAAGACCAACGGACTATGAACGGGTCTGTTCTTCCCTTAGATGATAAGTATGTGCCCGACCGTAGGGTAAGAGGAGGGTGACGGACCGACGGACTATGAACGGGTCTGTTTTCCCACCCAGAGGAGAGTAACAGACCGACGGACTATGAACGGGTCTGTTCTTCCCCCCTAAAATCGAAGGCGGGGAGGTAGGTCAGTTAGAGACTGTCTATTCTTCCCTTCTACGTAGAAAAAGACCATGGGGGATACGCCTTGCGACTAATCATTGTAGGGGTATTCCTGTCGCCTAGAATCTCCATCTATAGTTCATCATCCATGAAAAAGCATGTTTTAAGCAAGTTTCCAGAAAATAAAAGTTATTCAAGTTTACTCAAGTTTATTCAAGTTCATGCAAGTTTATTCAAGTTTAGAAAGTGGATTGGAAATATTTTGCCTTGTCTTTATTTCCAGATTATGATATGAGGTAAATGTTTGATATGAAAGATGATATTGAATTTTCCTTATAACTTCATATTTTAAGTTATATGTTGATAGTCTGCTTATATTTAATATAGCAGATATTTTACGAAAAGGATATACTGAGTTATCTTGCTACTTCATCTTTTATACTAGAACTTTGTTCATAGTATGAATAGCAAAAGTTTGCAGAATATTATGGAAATGATATTTGGAATACAACAAGGGTATTTTTGGAATACATTCCGATAAGGAAATAATTTCAGTATCGAGATATTTTGACAAATTATTGTCTTATACCCGCTTTATTTCTGGGTTGAATTAAAGGCAGAATTATGCCATACTTTCATTACCTTGCTGAGCTATCGCTCACTCTTGCTATTATTTTATATATATTATATAGCAGCGAAGCAGGATGCCAATGGGACGACACATACCTCGCAAGGCGTTTCCATAAACAGTTTCTAGCAGTGATCCCGGGAGTAGTACGAACCAATCGAATCAAGCTACGGCTTTTGGCATTCAACTTATGTATAGACATGAATGGTATTAGAGGATTGTGAGCATCAGAAGGCTAAGTTGGTAATGTAACAATACTTAGAAATTGTATCAGTAACAGATTCAAAAGACATTTGGGTATTGTAATAAAAATGATTTATTCCGCAGTTGTTGTATTGTGTCGTTTCTGAGACTCTAACCTGTGTGTGTGTGTGTGAGACATATATTGTGGGGTCATGAGCAGGTGAATTATGAATGGTGTGAGTGATACAGGTAAGGCAAGGAGTACATGGATCGTGACTACCCTAAATCCCTGACCCCGGATTTGGGGCTGTTACAGAAATAGTCAGAGGAATGAAACACAAAGTGCAGAGGTCGAAAAGAGCTTTACATAATGGCATCGTTCGTAATTTTTGGATAAAGATCAATTTACTATGAATTTTCAAAGTTAGACATATCAGCTTCAAAAACATACTGGCTGGTCAATAAATCCCAGAAAAACTCACATCTACAAACCTAATTTCGGAAAACACAAAGAATCAAAGTTGTAGATAATTCAAATACCTTTTCAGAGAGTCTAATATCATAAAATTCCGACAAATAACGATTCGGGTTAGAACATGATTTTTACATAACTCGGTCACTATTCGATCAATATCCGAGTACTTAGAGTTAAAATCCAATTTGAAATTTTCAAATTTTTATTGTTATATTAAGTGCTATCACAAAATGCATGTATTTGATCATCATAACTTTTTGACTCTATCTTAAGGTCTAAAAATAGTTTTGGACAATTTCATAGTCAACGCGAAACTTATACAATATTTTTTATTTTAGAAATGATTTAACAATTATTATCCAAGTGAAACTACTCTGAAACTGTAGAGAAAAGAATATAAATTGTTTTTACATTGAGAATTCTATTTAACTTAGAAAATATACTCATATTTGGTTTATATTATTAAACTACACTTTTTAGTATTTGAATATAATTATATTAATAACCAATTACACTTTTTAATATCAGATCTAACAGTCTCATTTATATAATTTAAGATCAATGATATTTATTGGTTTGGTGGTACATGGAACAGAGTTTTGGATAATATTCCTTTTACGTTTAATATATATAACGCTTATTATATATAAGGATATAATTATAACTTGTGCAATGTACATATCTTTTTTAAAAATTTATAATAATATTAAATCATGATTTCACAATTTCAACCCTTTAATGTTTTGGTTATAATAATTTATGGTGCATATATGTTAAAAACACTAGGTCTCTTTTTTTAAGTAGCTCAACTTCAATTTTAAAATACACCATACAAACAATCAAATTAAGGCTCTTTTTAAGTAGCTCAATAATTATCAAAATTAATTTTTTTCACAAGTATCGGATAATTTATTATTTAGTAATAAATAATATTTGATAAATTTAAAATTATTATCTAAAAATTATTAAAATAGGATTAAGATATTTACAATTCGATAACATTTTATTCTCATATTATTATATTCTTTATTGATTTGAATTTTTATTACATTAATTTTAATATTTTATTAAAGGGAACATAGAATTTCTAAATTTAAAACAATCAGGGGAAAATGGTGCTAAAATAACTAAAAAATAATCGGATGTCGACGGTTTTAGTGCGCACACGAAACTAAAGAAACTATCTTTAATTTAATGATAATTTAACAATTATTATATATATTATAAAATTTTGTACAACTCATTCCTTAGGTTTGGTATCCATATTTAGCTTCAGAAAATATTTTTAACTATAATTTAACCAATGAACTATCCATTTTAGGTTTTGTATATCCATATACTTATTTTGACCCATCTTCACTTATAGACATTTTTTTTAAATACAAAATTTTGTATTTCAATATTAAATATCATAAATACCATATTGTTACTTATGGTAAATTCATTAATTACAATTTAAAACAATATTTTAAGTTTTGTTATGCAATTAATGTAAATTATCTCATACTATATGTAATATATATAACAAAATATATAATAAATTATATTTTAAAAGAATTAATTATAACATATAGAAGTAACACAGTTATCGTATTAATATTAATTTTTTATTCAATCTTAAATCTTAAATTATTTAATTAAATATTATTAAATAATTTTTAAATACCCGTGCACGTAGCCTACGCTATAACCTTCTAAATCAAATTAGTCATTAATTGTATAGAAAAGAAAGTTACGAAATTTTACATAGAGAATTCCATTCAATATAAAAAATTCATTTATATTTGATTTAAATTATCAAACGATATTTTATAGTATTTAAATATAATTATACTATTAATCAAATACCCCTTTTAATATTAGATATAACGTTTCTCATTTATCTAATTAAGATTTAACGATATTTATTAATTTGGTTCGTCATCGGACTACCAAAATTTTGAAATCGGATTACCAAATTTTTTGAATAAGATCTCTTTTACGCATCAATCAATCAATCAATATCAATACTATATTATAATAGATGAAACATTAAAAGTTTGGTTGGTCGGTACCAAAGTGATTTTACTTAATTACCCTTACTTATTTTAAAAAAGATATTATAAAATAATAACATTATTTATAACCAATTACCTTTTCAACTAAAATACATTACTTTTACTATTTTTCCTTACTAAAATCCCTCCTTTTTCAAAAATATCACGGGCAAATCCTTACTTATTTATTTTAAAAACTATTTTAATTACGGGCAATTACCTTTTTTAACTAAAACATGTTAATTTTTCTATATTTCTTTACTAAAACCTCTCATTTTCCAAAAATATCACGGACAAATCGTTACTTATTTATTTTAAAATTTATTTTAATATTTTTGATTATTTTAAAAAAAATAACTCGCTTACTTATTTTTTTTAACAAATGCAATTACTAAAATATTAAAATGTAAATAATAAAAAATAACAATGATTAAAAACAATCCGTGCATTGTACGGGTAATGTAACATACGAAACATTAAAAGTTTTGTTGGTTGATACCAGTTTTTTGGTATTTCATGTTTTCAGTTAATTACTATTACATATTTATAAGAAATATTATTAAATAATTAAATTACCTATTATAACCAATTAACTTTTTCAGCTAAACACATTACTTTTTCGATTTTTTTTTACAAAATCCACTAATTTTCCAAAAATATCACGGACAATGACCTTTTTTAAACTAAACATGTTATCTTTTCTATTTTTCCTTACATATTTTTTCTTACTAAAACCTCTAATTTTCCAAAAATATAACGGGTAAACCCTTACTTATTTATTTTAAAATTTATTTTAATACTTTTAATTATTTAAAAGCTTTTAGCCATTATACATGCATGCCTATTTTTCTTAACTAATACAATTAATAAAATATTAAAAAAAATAATAAACCACAATTAACGGATGCACGAATTTTAAAGTTAGTATTATATAATAATAAAATAAGGACATGATGTATGAGTATTGTTGAATCTAAAAGTAATAAAGATCATATTTTTACAAAAAAGTTTTTACCCTTATATATTTTTGAAAATAATCCAACTTTTAATTATAATTTGTACTACTTTAATATAAAGGTTTTGTTACTTTTGTAACTAAATTCAGAAAAACAAACACGTTCGGTTGGCGGATGGGACAGGATCATGGGTAGGCACATAAAATGGGAAGTATTCTCTCTACCACAATGATACATAGGTTCTTGAATGACTTCTTGTATTTTATTATTAAAAAGTCCATGTTAATTGCTAAGCCTCGTAGTCCCCTTATTTCTAATCATAATCTGAATTCTTTTAATTCACGCTGTATTTTAAAAACTTAAATTTTATTATTTTAAAGAATTTTTAGAACATATGATTTTGCTATACATAATATAAAATATATACGTTGTTAAGGGGTATCAAACCTTGACATTCTATACATTGAATTTGAATTGAGGATGGACACGGGAGATCAAGAAAAGGAGTAAAGTTAAATGAAAAATGGGTAAAGTGGTGGAAACTATTAATATTTAATAATGATAGTGGAGGAAAATAGTGAGGGTAATAGTGTTTTATATTATTATAGAATAGAGATAACGAAGAAAAGTAGTGGTTGTAATAGTATTTTATATTATTAAAAGTTACTATTTTTAGAATGTATAAAAATAAGAGGGACATCTAAAATAAAAACTGTATAAAAATAAATGGGACAGAGTATAATATATAATTTGCGCGGTGGGAATTAGGCTTATGTACACTAAAGTAGCGTTGGGATTTTCAATCCGGTTCATAGAAATAAGAATGAGATTTTAATTGGAAATTATATTAGAAACCTCATTTCCAATTCTTTTTGTGAATCTCATTCCAATTCCTATTAAACAGGTTAAAATTAAATGACCCAAACGGTGACTAAGAGTTACCAGCTGACAATTAGTTTCTACAGATACTACTATACAGATGCCTTGCTCAACCAGTAATAGATGGCCCAAAAGACATGCAGATGGGTGGATTAATCCTTAAAATGGAGAGAATGGCAGATGGTATTGACCATATTCCATCACCACAAATTAAGCCTGAAGCAACAGCTCCTGCATAATCTTCAGCACCCTTCTTATTTATTTGTTGCCACGCAAACAATATAACAGTCCCCAAAAACATGTCAATTGTAAAGTAGGCTCCAATGTAGAACGGCACTGCCATTGCCATTGGGATAGGAATATATCGCGATACTTTCTTGGGTATAATATCTCTTAGCAGGTTGATAACTAGAGCTCCGATAAAGAATCCGAAACATATGGCAAGGCAATGCTTCGGAAGCTCTGAGAAGCCCTCAACTCCAAGGATGGCCATTTCCCTCAATATTACAGCATATGGTGCCTTATATGGACTATCCGGACTCCCAATTTCAAAAGCAGTCCAATATAACCAAAATGTGAGGGGTGCAATGATACAACCCATGGCTGTTCCAACTAACTGACTCACAAACATAGACTTCGTAGATGATAGAGTGAGGTACCCTGTTTTAAAGTCTTGCATTAGATCTGCTGCAGTGGAGACAATTGCCATCATCGCTCCACAAGCAGCCAAACCAGCTAGGACCCCTCCATCCTTTCCTACCATTGACGCAACCATAAATAGGCCAATCTTCCCATAGGTTGAGGCCAAGCTCCAATCTGTGAGCCCAGAACCATATGAGTTGCAAAATGCAAGGGCAGGGGATATTATATATGAGCAGAGGACCAGATACCACTTGAAGGGTGGAAAAATGAGCGGCATTATAGCTGTTGATATTGCAGCCAAACCCAAATATCCAGAAGCTGCAAACCAGTTTGGGATACTATCTTTCAGAAAGACCTCATCTCGTTGTTTTTGCTCCAGCAGTAACTTGTAACTCTCCTCATCTGTAAAAAAGCAGCAACGACAGTTAGGATATCAATACATGTCAAGCACATGCTCGATTAAACCGCACTTAGGAGCAAGAAGGTGGCCCTCTACTGTCTCAATTGGATAATTTTGACGCTTTACAGTGCATGATATTGTTTCCCCAGAAATATTACATTAAGTATAGTCTTATGTTTTGTTAGATCCGAATTCTATAGTAGATACACAATAACTATGCAAGAATAAGATAGTATGACAGCCTAAGCGGTTTAGGCATCCGATCACGGTGTAGCATTGATCAGAACTGTAAAATCATATCAATATGCGTTCATGCAATGAAAATCATTACCATTCAGCTCCTTATGGAACAATCACAGATGTCTGAGATGATTGTCAAGTTGCACGTGTCAGTGAAATATTTAATAAAACATCAATTCCCGTTGTCATTTGTCTTCCAAGTGAATTCTCTAATTCAATAACACCATAATCATGTTGACCATGTAATTGTAAGAGAATGGTAGTACTGTCCAGAATTTTATCTTCTAGTATGTTTTAGATGTCCACTAGCATGAGCTGCCAATAGAAATCTTAATTGATGAAATTTCAGTGGTGACGAATATAATATGTGGAAGGAAACAAGGTTGGTTGGAGAAGCGGCTAAATTTTAGCTTCTTTTCTTTTGTTTTACGAGGAGTTCACATGTATATTTGTTAAGGATGATCGACTCAGTGGTCGGCTACAAAGAATGGTCTTGTCCGTTCCAGAAGTAGATGAGAATATGGGATGATATCTTCTAACTTCTTCGACAAAGGTGATTGTGAGCAGTGTAGGTCATTCTGAGAAGTAATATGATTTGAAGGTCAAATGAGAAGGTAATGTAAGACAAGAAGTCAAAGTGACCAAATCAGTAAGATATTCGGAATTCACTACGATTTGAAGATCTTTGCCAATTCAGTGTCATACCTCCAGTATAACTAGAGTGATATAGCCATAGAAATCTTTATTCTATATCTCATCCTTTGCTAAGGTGACATTTCGTTCTATAGATATTGAAAGAAGTTTAACAAAATCCTAGAAAAATGCATCAAGCATATTACAGATAAAAGAGTTAACAAAATCAAGGCAAGGCAATGTGCCAATATACTGCACTGCTAAGTTGTTTTTAGCTCAAGTGATTTTCTTAGAAAGAAACTAATTCAACTTCTTGGATGTTATTGTTCTTACCTAGCATCTCTGTTACGACAGGAAGATGACTCTGAGTCATATTGATCTTGCACAATTCCTTGATAGTTATAGCTACTATCTTCACCAAATTGTATAGGCCGTCTCCCAGAATAAGCGAAATAGCTATGAAGACCTGCAAATAAATGAAAATATATCCATCTAACTTTGAGTTTGAGATTATGGTTTCAAAGTTTCAACAGAAAATAACTATATACAAGTCAGGATCGTATTACAAGTCAAGGTTTAACCTTGAACTGTTCAATATTAAGTCAAGGCTTGACAGTATTGTAGATTGATGAGAAAGGTGCCTCCAAATATTTGGCATCGTCAATAGGGGTGCCAACATCTATTTGGCATGACATTTATCTCTTGACAACTCCTGGACACCAGTTATCTCTGGATCTTTGTTTACAGGTATTCAGTGGTGGAGTGAAACGCTGAAGAAAATATTTCACATATGTTCTTTGACGTTTTTCAGTGACCATATCTTGTGGTCCTCGTGTTGTTAAGGGAAAGAGTTAGGCCACTCAAAGCTCTGATGCTACTCTGGTCAGGGTGTATTGTCAAGAGTCTCATCAGACCAAAAAACAAAAATCCTGATTTAAATGGCGTTCAGGAGTCGCCAAATTCCCTAACCAATACTATTCTCATAACACTAATAGAAAATACCTTTCAGCTTGCTTCACATATCTAAACCAACACTATTTTCTAATTCTTTAATTACTGCAGCCAGATTTCACCGAACCAAGTTCAACCTTTACGAAGAGTACCTGTTTACTTCACTCAACCACAGATACAATTATCTATGAACCCCTATGCACCTCCTAAATTTACAGTCTGAAACAACGGTTTGCTGGGGGATTGCTGAACTGAAGTTTAAGCCCTCAGTTACATATTATCAATTCAATATGACCCATTAAGTTACTGAAACCATTCTAAAGGAAAAACCAACTAGATATATGGACAGTTTACTTCCATAACTATCAGCAACCATATTGAAGTGCAAAGGCTGCTCAGTTTTTCTTGTACCACACACAGAATCATAATAATTTGTTCTGAAAACGTTGATGATACGAATTAATTGGCTTATTTTTACACAGTCAGAGTGATAAAAGTTACCTTATATCCATATAGACCTTTAAAGTCGTGGCTTTTAAGGCCAGCTGGGTACCAATCTCCAGCACGTTGAGAAACAAACGGCCAAAGAATGCCCCAAGATATGATTGCTCCAAGAAGTAATGAGCAGTTAACTATATGAGGGCAGATAAGACCGCATCCAATATATGTTGGGCTAAAGTCGAAATAGAACCTACAACATAATTAACACAGAAGATCGTTAGTTCATGGTACTTTCACAGTTTAGCCTTCCAACACGACTTCATGATATGCTGTAGATACATTGTGATTTTGACACAATTATGAGGCATAAATATCATATGGCACCTAATACAGAGCTTCATTACAAAGAGCTACCAAATTCCATTTTCTTTTTATTTACCATAGATAACCTCTAGCTTCTAATAATCATTATATATTCAACATCAAGAAGTGACTCTTACTTATATTTGTTCACAGGTCCCAGTGTTCAACATCAAGAAGTGACTCTTACTTCTAATTAATTTTGGAGCGATCTACACAGTCACGCAGAACTAGAAAATAGGGTTCTTTGTTAATGCTCACAAGAAGTTGGAATCAGACAAGAAAATAATAACTGAAAGCGCCAGAAGCTTACGTATTCTTGAACATTGTCAAACCAAAACTTGGAAAATTTTCAAATCCACATGCATCTCCAATACCACTGAAGAACCATTTATAGCAGCTCCAGCAAAAACTTAAGCTCAGATACTTGCCAAGACAGCTTACTTGCTTCCTGTTGAAAGAATTCATCATGATTTTGCGCACCATCACGGAGGCATGTGGTTAAATGAACCATTTTTGAAATAGATTGCAAAGGAAGTGTGAGTATCAGGAGAAGTACGTTTCGGATTTACATGTATTACTTATTGGCCTACATGGAGTGATAGAAACACCATTGACCATTTTATATTACTTAAGAGTTAAATTACATACTACATTAATCGTGTATCACAATCAAAATTCTTTCACTTCAGTCACATGAATTTAGCTCTTTCAACTTCTTTCTGTCCTGCAAAATCTTAAGAAGCATAACATCCAATAAGAAACAGAGAAGTTGAGGACATGGTTATTACCCTGCAAGCTCTGCTCCGGAATCTGTGTGGAAGCTATTGATCAACATTGCTGTGGCAGTTCCACTAGGATATGTGAGCTTATAATCCATGACCATAACCTAACAACACGTGAAGCATAACCAAAGACTTCAAAATCAGTCAAGCAGTCATTATGTCAGCAATGAAACATACAAGACATGGTGGCAGCATCATATGTAAGCCTAGGACCCAAATGATACTACTGACCGATCAAAAAAAGGCTTTCACAGTTCCCAATTAATACTACTGCCCGATCGAAAATCTGGAAAAGTGTTTACAATCTAAACTAACTTTAAAATGTATCATTAAAGTTCATCCAACCCAAAGAATTCATAGAGTCTGCACTAGATCTTCACGGCTCAATCCGTTGTCTAATTAAATGCTGAATTGCCTGAGTAATAAATTCTTCAATATGAATCAAGTATATTGTAGAATGATTCATCTAAATAATTTTTTACAGTTGAAGGAACCTTCATGTACATGAGTTGGGATTGGAGTGGCTGAAGTAGCTCATACATGAACACACTACAATTGTAAATTAAACTGAAATTGTATATTTTCTAAGAAGTCTGGGCGCGATTTCTTGCAACCAAAAAGAACCTTTGAATCATAGAGATAAGAATTGGGCAACCCCTTCCACAGAAGGAAAGAAGCTCAGCAACTAACTCTGGATATAAAGCATATAACAATCTCAGGCATGTTTACATGTTCTAGTGATCTAAAGTATGCAAGAGTAAGTAGTAACATAGTTTCAGTTGATTTATCAAACTTTCATGTAGGTGAAAGTCAATAATCAAGTATAAAAAGTATAAGCTTAGATTATACCTTTCGAAGCGGCGTAAGGCTGAAAATGCCAAGAAAACTGACAACAGAAATGAAGATCATCATCCATAACAAGCCTGGGTCCTTAACGTCTTCCGCTCGATTACCAGGGTAATCCACACCAATTAGTTTATATGTTCTGTCATCCATTGAAAGCAAATATGACCCAAAACCACCTATTAAGACCAATAATATATAAAATAATTACATTGATACCCGATAAATAATATGCCTAAACATAGAACCAAAAGGAAAAAAAAGTTATAGGTGAACTAAGAATTGATTTAGTTACTTAATTGATGACAAAATAGTACTGAAATTAAGAAAACTAAGGCATGGTTCTGTTTCTCCCGAATGTCTACAATACTTAACCAGATACTATAGTACACAAATCTTCAAAGGACCCTCGACAACCATGGATTTAATTATTGGTGCACCACCTTGAGCTATGAATTTTGATTAGGGAGCCATTTCACCATTCTTACATTTCATTTATATTTGCGGATTAGTGGTTTTACTCTTCCTTTAGGAGATTCCAGCTTATCTTTGTGTTCTTTACTTCCGTATCTTATATGAACATCGATTGCTTTAGACAGCGATCCTAACCCTTAACCTTCTATTCTAATTTCAAGTTTATATATTCATGTTTTTACAATGCCTTTATGTTGTCATTTCTCTACATATAAACAAACATCTCTAGTCTACTCTATCCAACTAAAATGCTAACCGTTTTTGTTTTGGCTAGAAAAAAACTAAAAAGTTTACGTAAACATTGCAAAATGTCGATCATTAGACACAAATTAATCATATTCATACCACTAAAAGCGAGGCCATAACAAGCCACCACACAAGTCTGAATGACCGTATTCTCCTGTCGAGTAAATGGCTTGACAGAAATCCCCAACTTAATCATAAAAGCAGTCCATGACCTGACAAAAAAGAACCCCAACAATCCGGCAGCAATGTTCAACGACGGGATGATCCCAACCGTCAAATTGAGCTTGTGTGAGATGATACAGAACAATGTACCTAATATACCACTAACCACCAACCCTCTTATTGTAATCTGATCTTTCCATTCTGGAATTATCTCCCATTCAACGGCCCTGACCTTCTCATCAGGTAAAAAGGGGTCAGATATCTTCACAGCAGAAACATTATCCCTGTCCATGTTTATAGAATCACAAGAAATTGTAGAGAATTCAGGGCCTAGCTAGGGTTTGTAATATGTACATGCACGTATATATCATTATAAAATTCCTTTACGTAAAGACTAAATTTTAGACGAGGAATTAGAAGAATATGATTCAATGTTAACAAAACTAATCATATATACATGTACAAAGGAATTTTATACATATTTCGTAATCTCTTTTTCTTGTTTCTGGGGTTTCTTGTGTTTTCCTAGAACGAAACTAACATAACTGCTTTATTTGATTTTTAGACTTTTTTTTTGTTTTGTTTTAAGTTTTGCATCCGTGGCTTCCCTGTTCACGGAATTTTTTGATTCTTTATATGAACTTTGGTGATTTTATTAATTTTGATGTATATTTTGTTCTATAAACTAGATATATATATATATATATATATATATATATATGTTTATTTAAATGCAATGCCCGGGTGTCTTATTAAATCTTTAGAAATATTATACATGAATATTTTTAGAATTTACAATATTTTTATTATTTTAAAAAAAAATATTTTGACGAAGTTTTTGATAGAGCTTTGAATTTTTGAAGAAATAATTACTTATTATAATACAATTTTTATTTTAAAAATAATTAAAATTGAGGTAAAATAAATAAAAAAATATTTATTAAGTTTTAGACACTCACTTTATTTTTGTACTAGATCTTAAATTTTAGAAATCAAATATGAATATTTGTATGGCCCATGCAAAGTTTACAAATTTATCATTAATTTAATAATAGTTTAAAATTATTATCCACCTAAAACTATTCACAATTTGAAGAAAAAAGAAAATTACGAATTTTTACGTTAGGATTTCTATCATATTTAGGAAATCAATACTATTATATAATAGACGAAACATTAAAAGTTTGGTTGGTCGGTATGGTACGTTGTGATTTTACTTAATTGCCCTGTATTTCGTGTTTTTACTTAATTAACCTTACTTATTTATAAAAATATATTATTAAATAATAATATTACTTATTTATAACCAATTACCTTTTTTCCGTAAAATACATTATTTTTCTAACAAATTTCCCTACTTTTTCAAACATGGCAATTACCTTTTTTTAAACTAAAACATGTTAGTTTTTTCTATTTTTCCTTACTAAAACCCCTCATTTTCCAAAAATATCACGGACAAACCTTTAGTTATTTATTTTTAAACCTATAATATTATAATTATTTTTTTAAAGTTTACCTATTTTAACATTTATACTTATTTTTCTTAAAAAATGCAATCACTAAGATTATTAAAATATAAATAATCAAATACCTATTTATAACCAATTACTCTAAAACACATTATAGATTTTTCCTAACAAAGTCCCTTCTTTTCTAAATATATCACGGGAAATTGTCCTTTTCAATTTACTTTTTCTATTTTTCTCACTAAAATTCATTTTTTTCCCAAAAATATCATAGGAAACCCTTTACTTATTTATTTTAAAACGAATTTAAATACTTTTTCCAAAAATATAACGGGTAAACCCTTACTTATTTATTTTAAAATATGTTTTAATGTTTTTAATTAATTAAAAGTATTTAGCTATTTTAACGTGTCTACTTATTTTTTTTAACAAATACAATTAATAAAATATTAAAAATAAAATAATAATTAACAATCCGTGCATCGCACGGGTTTTAAGCTAATATTTTAAAAATCAGATTTAAACAATTTTACAGTTCACGCGAAACTCACAAAATAATCTTTAATTTAGTGATGGTTTAATAATTATTTTTTCAATTAAAAATATCCCATAATTGAAAAGAGAAGAAAGTGAAATTGTTTTATGAAGAATTCTATTTAATTTTGAAAATCTATTTATATTTGGTTTAGATTATAAAAATTCTCCTTTTAGTACTTGAATATATTTATACTAACAATCAAATGCACTTTTTACTATTAGATAAAATCGCTCTCATCTTTCTATTTTAAGATCTAACAATACTATTATTATGGTATATAATAGAAATTAAATATAATTTATGTATTAATTAAATTAGTCTTCTTGATAAGTTATAATTTGGAAAATCCGTTTCTAATACAGCCTCTTTTAACTTATATCCTTTTTAGTTAATAATTGTTTTTTAATATAATATAATCTTGAATGTCTATTTTCAAAATTTTAGATCTGACGATTAGGATTGTTTTGGCGGTACACCAAACTATCAAAATTTTGGATAATATCACTTTTACGCTTATTATATATAGTTTATTAGAACCTGTGCGAATTTTAAAAAAATAAATTATAATTACATTAATTAACGAAATTATTATAAATTTAATGATGATTTAGTAATCATTATTCAACTGAAATTACCTAAGAACCGAATAGAAAAGAAAGTTATGAATTTTTATATTTAACAATTCTATTCAATTTATAAAACCTACTCATATTTGGTTTATATAATTAAAATTCATTTTTTAGTATTTGAATATATTTTTAATAACAATTAAATATGTTTTTTAATATTAAATTTAATGATTCTCAATTATTTATTTTAAATCCAGGGATCCTTATTTGTTTGCCGGTATATGGACCAAAGTATTTATTGATATAGGGAACAAAGTTTTGAATTAATTCTATATTTTATTTATTATATAAGAAGTATAAAAAATATATATGATATAATTCTTTATCAAAATTCTAACTAAAATTTGACTTAAAATATAATTTAAAGTTCTATTAAATTATAATGAGTACCCTTTGGTACGCGGTTTTGCCAGTACAAAGTCTATATAGGTTTGAAAAATACCCTCAGCCGTGTGCATCAATTTGTTTATTTGTTTTTTGAAGTCAAGATTATGGATCACCTTTTAAAATAAAGTCGAAACATTCCCCTTCTTACTCTTATATGACTTGAACTTGAAATATATGAATTTCTCTGTTATTATTCGTAATGGTTAGAATTTAGGAATTTATAGTACACTCTGAGGATGGAGGAATTTATAGTACACTCCGAGGATGGAGGAATTTATTTAAAGAGAAAACTGACACCGAGGATGTCCTCGTATTTCTAGGCAGCTCTCCTAGGATAGATGAATTTTTAATACAAATTTAAAAGAACAATTTTGTAATTATAAGACTCTTCTCCCGCATTTACAAAAATACCACTATTATCTAGTACTAAATATTTTAATCTAAGACAACTCTCCTGAGAAAGACCTCAAATAGGGTATATGAAGTTGTTAGAAATACCACTATTATTTAGTACTAAATATTTTAACCTTAGACAATTCTCCTAAGAAAGACCTCAGATCCTATATATGAAGTTGTTAGGAATCGATATCTAGACATATGATACTACTATCTCCGTACTATCTTATAGACCAATATGTTAGACATATGATACAATTATCTACATACTATCTTATATAGACCAAACATTAAAAATTTGGTGGGCTAATAGCTTAGTACTTTGCGATTTTACCTAATTAATATTATTTATCTTTTAAAAAATTATTATTAAATAATAACATTATTTATAACCAATTACCTTTTCAGCTAAAATACATTAACTTTTCTATTTTTTCTAACAAAATCCCCTCTTTTTCTAAAAAAATCACGGACAATTACCTTTTTCCAACTAAACATGTTACTATTTCTATTTTTCCTTACTAAAATCCCGTCTTTTCCAAAAATATCACGGACAAATCCTTACTTATTTATTTTTAAACCAATTTTAATACTTTTAATTATGGGAAATTACCTTTTCAGCTAAAACATGTTATTTTTTCTATTTTTTCTTACTAAAACCCCTACTTTTCCAAAAATATCACGGGTAAACAGTTACTTATTTATTTTAAAACCTATTTTAATACTTTTAATTATTTTAAAAAGTTTAACACGCCTATTTACTTTTTATAGCAAATGGAATTAATAAAATATTAAAACGTGAATAATAAAAATAATAATTATTAATAATAATCAATTACCTTTTCAGCTAAAATACATTACATTTTCTATTTTTTCTAACAAAATCCTCTCTTTTTCTAAAAAAATCATGGGCAATTATCCTTTTCAACTAAAACATGTTAATCTTTCTATTTTTTCTTACTAAAACCCTTCTTTTTCCAAAAATATCAACATTTACTTATTTATTTTAAAATCTATTTTAATATTTTTAATCACGGGAAATTACTTTTTCAATTAAAACATGTTATTTTTTATATTTTTCCTTACTAAAATCACTTCTTTTCCAAAAATATCATAGTCAAACCCTTACTTATTTATTTTAAAACCAATTTTAATACTTTTAATTAAATGCAATTACTTTTTTCAACTAAAACATGTTACTTTTTATATTTTTTCTTACTAAAACCCCTCATTTTTCAAAAATATCATGGACAAACCGTTACTTATTTATTTTAAAACCTAATTTAATAAAATATCATGGGCAAACCGTTATATTTTTCCTTACTAAAACCCCTCATTTTCCAAAAAGTTTAATGTTAGGTTCAAGGGATGTCTGAATACCACTATTAACAAGTCTACACCTTGTGACTATGTCACTCTACATGACCTAGTGAAGTTTATCACTGGGATACATTATAGGTCTTTATTGTACTTGTCTTGTTTTCATGTACTTAGCTCTATTCTGTATGCTCAAGTTTATAATGAGCTTAGTAAGTTTCTTGCACCTAGATTGTACATAGGCCATGAAATAAATATCCTGGAAGAAGTTCAATTTGTTCATGCAGCAGGATAAAAGTGAATAAGGTCTTGAAGAAATAAGTTGCATAAATTTGTCTAAGTCCCTATATCGTGAAGTCAGAATAAGCTATGTCGTGAAGTCTCCAAAATCCATGTCGTGAAGTACTGAGATCGCATAGTCTGAAATGAACTATGTCGTGAAGTCCTCAAGGCACATGTCGTGAAGTGTTGAGATCGCAAAGTCTGAAATGTACTAGATCGTGAAGTACTCAAAGGCTATATCGTGAAGTCCTCAAAGGCTATATCGTGAAGTCAGAAATATGTCATATCGCATACTCCTAAAATACTCATATAGCAAAGTTCTCATATAGCAAAGTCAGAAATGCTCTATGTCGACAAGTCACAGGATAAGGAGTATACTGGAGTTCACGATGTCAACACTTAGATGTTTTATAACAAGACAAATCAAGGTACATAATCAAAGTTCAAGGAGACAAATACTGAAGCATTTGTTACGATTAGGTGGTCCAAAGACAGATGGAAAATCTACAGCAAAACTTGGAGAGAAAGAATAGAGACAAGCAGCTACAGATACGGGAAAGGACGACAGAAAGCAAGTGGTCCTTCCTGACACAGTTAACCTCTTATGGAAAAACAAGTTGGAGTTACAATTAGGGGTAGCTGTGTAAATAGGAGTGTGCACCAGTTTGTATAGGTGTTATATATATTGTGCACACCTTATAGTTAACTACAAGAGAGATACACATATAATTATTCAAGCACTCTTTTCTCTGTAAGAAAAACAAGAAAACACTGTTCTTGTTTAGAAGGCAGAATTTCACTTGTGAAATTTTGGAAGCTGTAGTATTTGATTTACTTTATACAAAGTAGATTAAAGTGATTATGTGTGTTATGTTCTTTTTATTTCCGCATTTTCATACATACACAATCTAATACAGTTTTTAGTTTCAAGATTCGAAAAACTTTCAAACTATCCATTCACCCCCCCTCTGTCTAGTTTTCTAGTGATATTCATATCTAACAAGTGGTATCAGAGCAGGTTGTTGAAATACAAACAGAAAAAGATCAAGAATTAGTTCACAGAAACTAAGCAGTATCAAGATTCCTCCCTTTGAGAAGGAACACTACAATCTATGGAAGAAGAAGATGTTGTTGTTCATCAAAGCTTCAAATCCCATATATTTAGACATTCTAAAACATGGTCCCTTCATTCCAATGATTGAGATTGCTGAAACAACTGTTGGTACTGAGAAAATACCACAGCATTATGAACCTAAAGATCCTTCCAAATACAATGATCCTGAAAAAGAGAAAGTTGCTCTAGATGGAAATCTCCAACTCATTATTTGTGAATCTATGGATCTCAACATGTATGACACTGTTGCTCATTGTAGTAGTGCAAAGAAGATGTGGGATCTCATAGAAGTGCTATGTGAAGGAACTCCTGAAGTAAGGAAAAACAAGAAGCAGATTCTTGTTTCTCAGTATGAAGCCTTCATGGCTCAACCAAAAAAGGGCATCACAGAAGTGTTTGAAAGGTTCAAAATGTTGATAAATGATCTTAAACTCTATGACAAACACTATGAAACTGAAGAGCTTAACATGAAGTTCTTATTGACTCTTCCAAGTCATTTGGAGCCAAGGATCTCTTCTCTCATGGAAAGAAATCTAACCAAGATTGGTTTTGATGTGTTATTTGGTGTGCTAAAAACATATGAACTGAAGTTGTTTCAGAAAAGATCTATTCAGGCAAAGCAAGGTATAATGGCTAACACATCATGTGCTCTTATTGCTGACAATTTAGGTCAAAGAATGGAAGCAATAAAAGTCAACCAAGCCAAGGTTGAATAGCTGGATGTTGAGGACACAATTGATGAATCTCAAGTCATCTATGACTTGCCTGAGGAAGATGACTTCTACAGCATAGATGAACTGGACAAAATGGAGAACAAATCTTTTGCTTACATGGCTAGGAGGTATCCTAACATAAGATTCAAAAGGAAGCAGCCATTCAAGTCCAAGTTTAATGCTAGTGGTGCTGGTGGATCAAGTGGTTCAAACAACCTCAACAAAGGGAAAGGAACTGTTGGTGCCGCAAAGGGTGGATACAAAACTGGAAGTGTGGATATGTCAAAGATAAGGTGCTACAACTGTGATGAACTTGGGCACTTTGCTACAGAGTGCAAGAAGCCCAAACAAGTCAAGAAGGACAGAGCATACTTAGAACTTGAAGCAAAGTATGAAGCTCTACTCAAGAAACAACAGGGCAAGGCTTTTATTGCAGAGGGAAAATGCTGGGATGATTCAGATGAAGAAGAAGAACAAGAGTATGTAAACTATGCCTTGATGGCTTTTTCTGATGATGGTGATTCTTCAAATCAGGTACCTATTCTTACTTCCCTTGAAATGTCTCCCTCTCAATACAAGCAAACTGTTGAAGATATGAGTACATAGATGTTTAATATTCATACTAGTATGTTAGTTGCTAATGAAGAAATTGATAGGCTAACTGCTAAGAATATTGAACTTACAGAAAAGAATGAGGAACTTGAGTTAATGGTTGTGAACCTTGATGACTTGAAACAGGAGGTTGAGTATCTTAAGAATAAAGTAGTTTGTGCTGAACAAATAGAAAAAGCCCTTAGGGAACAAATTGCTGAAAATGAATTAAAGATAAGAAGCTATAGAAACTCTGATGATATTGTTCAAGCCTATCACAAGGAACACACTGAAGACATTAAGGTTGAAATTGGTTTTGATTATGAGAATGACAAGGGAAGGAAGAAGGCTAAGGGCAAGGGAAAAGAATCTTTTGTAAACAATAATGCCCCAACTATCTTGTCTAGTGTCAAAGAGCCCATCTTCAAAAAGAGTGTTGTTGAGTTTGATGAAGAATCAATGGTCATCAAACAACAGTTATTTGAAGAAGATGAGGCTACTTGAGTTGGAATTCCGGACGATGATTAGGCGTGTAGAAGTAGAATTTTAATGTTATCATCAATTCATCACAGAAGATAATCTCCTATTTGAAGTCTGTATTTGTGAGCACGATCCAATCAAGTTGAATATATATAAGTTTTAAATATTATTCTATGTTGTTATTGAGAGTCGATCCATTGACATTTGGTAGTCCTGCTTAATTATTTCTTTTACTCGTATTATATATAAGGATATAATTAAATTGTGTCTACATTTAAAGAAAAGTTTGTGAAACTTGAAATGATTATTCAACCTTTTTAATGGTACTTCCTTCGTTCCGTCCTAAATTTTCTTAAATTTTTTTCACCCATTTTCGCACTTATAAAAGATAGAGTTTTAGATATTAGTTTTTTGAATTTCTTGTTGAGAAATCATTAAAAATACTAGTTTTATTAAGTTTTCTTTTTGCGATTTTTTCATCTTCTAAAAATATTTACAAAAATACGTCTTGCAATCAAATCAACCAAATGCAATCAGTTTTTACATTTTTCAGAAAAATAATTGAACTTGATTTTGGTTGCATTTTAGATTGATTTTGGTTATCTTTGAGGTTGCATTTAGTTTAACTAGTTCAACTTGTTAAACAACCTATTATGCAACTAAAGATATTTCAATTATTAATTTTTTTAAAAAAATTTGCATTTGTGCTTGATTTTGACTGATGTTGGTTGAAAATATGGTTGCAAAATTTACAGGGTGTAATTTTGTAAATATTTTCTAAAAGTCGATATTTTCGCAATTTTTTTTAAAAATATAATATTTTTGCAAAAAAATTCCAAGCTCGGGTATTTCTGAAAAAAGTCTATTCTTATTTTGTATAAGAAGTTAAACATCCTATTTTTATACAAAATAAAAAATGAGAAAATAAAGTCTATATATATATATATTTATTTATTTATTTAAAAGCGTAGAAATTCATTGAAAAAAGTTTGAAATTGTTTTAGAACATTTGACGGAGGAAGTATAATCTTGGGTGCATTACATGTATCACATGTATAGTATCTATACTATAGTATTAAAGCCGAAATATTGAAAGTTTTGGTTTTCGGTTAACAGTCAGTTTTTGGTTTTCGGTACTTTTTCTAATTAATAAATTAATAATATAATCAAAATTCGGGAAAGTTTTATTCTACATTAATATTTCACTATATTTTACTACATAAAAATCAAATAATATTGAAATCTAATAAAAAAAAAATGGAAATGTGGGATCTAATTTGTTTAAATTTAGGATACACTGCTACAAATATACTTCTTTCTTTTTAGGATAACGAAAGCTACTACAAATCAAATCTTTAATGGAATTGTATTATTGTCAAGTTACCAAAATAGTAACTAGATGATTGGCTTTTATAATTAAAATATTTTTTTTATAACAAAATCTACTCATTTTCCAAAAATATAATTAAAATTATCTTTAAATTAAAACATATTACCTTTTATATCTGTTATTACTAAAATCTATGTTTTCCAAAAACACGAGGTGCAATCCTTACTTATTGATTTTAAAACCTATTTTAATACTCTATTTAATATATAATAAAATAATATAAAAATAGTTACTAACTGATTGCCTTTTATAATTAAAAAAAAATCTAACAAAATCTACTTCTTTTCCAAAAATATCACGACAATTACCTTTAAATTAAAACATAATATATTTTATATTTGTTATCACTAAAATCTCTATTTTCCAAAAATACGAAGTGCAATACTTACTTATTTATTTTAAAATCTATTTTAATACTCTATTTAATAAATAATAAAATAATATAAAAATATTAACTACCTGATTGCCTTTTATAATTAAAACATTTTTTTTCTAACAAAATCAACTTCTTTTCCAAAAATATCACGGGCAATTACCTTTAAATTAAAATATATAACCTTTTATATTTGTTATCACTAAAATCTCTATTTTCCAAAAATATCAAGTGCAACTCTTACTTATATATTTTAAAACTTATTTTAATACTTTTAATTATTTAAAAAAAACTTACCTATTTTAACAAATACAATTAATATAATTAAAACACATCATCACTAAAATCCCTATTTTCTAAAAATATGAGGTGCAGTCCTTAATTATTTATTTTAAAACATATTTTAATACTCTATTTAATAAATAATAAAATAATATAAAAATAGTAACTAGCTGATTGTTTTTTATAGTTAAAACGTTTTTTTCTAACAAAATCTACTTGTTTTCCAAAAATATCACGGGCAATTACCTTTAAATTAAAATATACTCCCTCCGTCCCAATCAATTCTTTACACTTTCCTTTTTGGGACGTCCCACCAATTCTTTACATTACTAAAAATAGTAACTTTTAATAATATAATACATTATTACATCCACTACTTCACTCCACTTTTTCAATACTTTATACTATTACACCCACTATCTCACTTATCTTAACAATAAATTATTATTACACCCACTACTTCATTTATTTTAACAATAAAATACATTATTACATCCACTACCTCACTTATTTTAAGAATATTCCTTGGTCTCCGTGCAAAAAGCAAACGTAAAGAACCCATTGGGACGGAGGGAGTATTACCTTATGTATTTGTTATCATTAAAATCTCTCTTTTCCAAAAATATCAAGTGCAACTTATATATTTTAAAACCTATTTTAATACTTTTAATTATTTAAAAAAACTTACCTATTTTAACAAGTGAACGTATTTTTTTAACACATAAAATTAATATAATTAAAACATATCTAAAAATATTACGTGCAGTTACTTTTTTTTATTTAAAACATGTTAACTTTTCTATTTGTCCTTATTAAAAAAAACTTACTTATTTTAACATGTCAACATATTTTTTTAATAAGTACAATTAATATAATTAAAACACTTCTAAAAATATCACGATCAATTACTTTTTTTAATTAAAACATGTTAGATTTTCTATCTGTCCTTATTATTAATATTATTTTATTATAATAATAATAATAAGGACAAATAAAAGTATTTAAATACGTTTTAAAATAAATAAGTAAAGGGTTTCCTGTGATATTTTTGGAAAAAGAATGGATTTTAGTGAGAAAAATAGAAAAAGTAAATTGTAAAAGGCAATTTCCCGTGATATATTTAGAAAAGGAATGACTTTTTTAGAAAAAATATATAATGTGTTTTAGCTGAAAAGGTAATTGGTTATAAATAGGTATTTGCTTATTTATATTTTAATATTTTTAGTAATTGCATTTGTTAAGAAAAATAAGTAGACATGTTAAAATAGGTAAACTTTTAAAAAATAATTATAATATTAAAATAGGTTTAAAAATAAATAACTAAATGTTTGTCCGTGATATTTTTGGAAAAGGAGGGTTTTTAGTAAGAAAAAATAGAAAAATTAACATGTTTAGTTAAAAAAAGGTAATTAACCGTGATATATTTGAAAAAGTAGAGAAATTTGTTAGAAAAAATAATGTATTTTAGGTGAAAAAGATACACGAAGTACAGTTAATTAAGGGCAATTAAGTAAAATCACAACGTACCATACCGACCAACCAAACTTACCGACCAACCAAACTTTTAATGTTTCGTCTATTATATAATAGTATAGATAGTATAGATAAGTATAGAACAAGGGATAATTACCAAAATGCCGATATTTTAAATTGTTGTGTCCAATTTACTTTTTTCCAGATTCACGACCCTATTTACTTTATATATACATGCATACAGTCTCATATGAGTAGGGCCGCACAACATTCCGGTCTGAACCTGTAAACCGGACCGGACCAGGTTTACTGGTCCAAGACCCGGACCGGACCGAATATAACCGGTCCGGTCCCCGGTCCACAATATCAAAAAAATCCGGTCTGCGGTCCGGTCCGGTCCAAACCCTGAAAAAACCCGGACCGAAATGCATGTATAGAGTTGGTTTTACTTTAGTTTAGGTCTTTAATTATCATGTATATAAATTAAATATTAACAGATATCATATATTAATCATCCAAATTAATAGAAAATAATTTGATGAAACAATAGAGATCAAAATTACAAACTAAATAATAAAACATATACTTCTTTTAAAATTTTGAGTAGTGCTAAGTCCCTAAAATAGATCCCAAATTTGATCACAAATGTCAAGTGTCGTTTTTAATTCATGGAGTGCATATATATACACATCGATACTCTTTATATTTAAAATACACAATCAATAAGATCATACTCTTATATTATAAAATTTTACTATTTTTGGTATGTAAAGAAATGAAAGGGACGTGCCAAAAAGGAAAGTGTAAAGAAATGAGAGGGACAGAGGGAGTACTAACCAAATATTTGGGAATGCTTTTGGGAACTTTAGCTCTTATCTTAAACTTTTATTACCGTATAAATCAAATAATATATTTATGTATTTAAATTCAAATGAAAAACAAAAATTAATTAATTAAAATTAAAATCTTATGTAAACATTAATCAAACTGATCCGGTTCCGGTCCGGGTTTTTCCGGTCGGGTCCTGTCCTAAGATCGGATATATACCGATCCGGTCTCCGGTCCATGAATTTCAAAAATTCCGGTGTTCGATTCGGTCCGGGTCCGTCCGGTCCGGTCCGATTTTGGACCGTTGTGCAGCCCTACATATGAGCCTAACAACTTGCACAGTAATATGGGTAGAATTTTGAAAATTCAAGACACAATACAAACCAGGTAACCAACTAATTAAATACAACTTCTCTCTTGATTTTTTTAATCCCGTCTAGTCTAACTTTTCTCAGTAAAAGCACCAAATGTCCTTAATGCTTGGGCTGAGAAGTCCATAAATTAAAATGTAATATAATATAGTGAAAGCAAATCACACTATTTCACCTATAAGTTATAACTAATCTTATCTACCTTGTATTTAAAGACATACAAAGAACTACATGCCAGTTTATGTGCTAGAATGAATCTCGTATCCCCGTAATACGGAATAATGTACAACGTATCATCACAATTGTCACCAAACAAACACCTCATACGACTTCCTGTGACCCGTGTGATGCACGGATGAATTTTAATATTTTTAATTTATTATTTTAGTATTTTTATATGATTTACTATTATTTTTATCTTATTTTATTAGCATTTATTTGTATTTTGATCTTAAAAAATTTTAATATGTTATCGACGGAATAATATCTTGAACTTTTGAATGTAGCTTAGGAAAATAGATGATATAAATATTTAATAATAATAATATGTTGTTGACGGGATTCGAATCTCGAACCCGTGAGAGTATTTTAGATACCAAGAAAATAATATTATTTTAATATTACATCAAACGGTTCTCATTTATCTATATTTATATCTAACGGTTATTATTTATAGAACCAAACTACCAACCAACCAAATAGATGGTAGTTTGCTTATAATGGTATTTTTTAATATAATTTTTTAGTATTTTTTATCTTATTTTATTAGCATTTATTTGTATTTTGATCTTAAAAAATTTTAATATATTGTTGACGGGATTCGAACCTTGAACCCGTGGGAGCATTTTAGATATCAAAAAAAGAATATTCTTTTAATATTACATCCAACAGTTTTTATTTACCTATATTTCCATCTAACGGTTATTATTTAGAGGACCAAACTAAATGACCAAACTACCAACCAAATAGAGGATGATTTGCTTATAATATTATAGTATAGATAGATGCGGCAAACGAAATCACGCATCATTTTTATACGGCAACATTACGTAACAGGCTTTTAGAATTTAAAAGGAAAAGTTGGATAAGAGATACGGGAGCCGATATGCCGTATCCAGAAATACGGGGTACGGTCTAGCGTAAGAGCATCTCCAATGGTGTTAATTAAAATCGTTGGCTAAAATCATATAATATACTGATTATGTAAAATTTGTTGAATCTGTAAGGTATTGTGCTCCAATGGAGTTGGCTATATTTTAAAAATAGAATGTTATTATTATTTTAAGTTGTTAAAAATAGAATATATAATTAGAATATGGTAACAGATGAGGTGGAGTTTTACTACAGGTTCGACAAAAATAGCCAATATAAAGTGGTTGGCTATATTTTTAGCTAACAGTAATGTTTCATTGGAGTTGAGAGAATTTTACATATTCTCTAAATTTTTTATTTATGGCATCTTATCTATACTTTTAGCTAAGGGTTATACGATGCTCTAACAGCTGGGTAGATAGGGCCATGATTTTGCTTTCCGGTATTTTGTGCAGGGTTATTTTATTTTGGGGTAGATAGGGCCATCACCCTATAGACAACAAAACAAATTATTTACACATAATTAATCCCTTTAAAATAATAGACTTTGAACAAGAATTATTTTTTTTTATCGAGTTTATCATTTTATCGAGAGTAAAAATATACTATATTCATTATGTTGGTACCGAAAAAAGTATGTTATCAGTTATTATTTAATTGTGGTTTAACTTTATTTTTTTAATACCAATTATGAGTTAAGTTTCTTAGGCCGTAACCCATTAAAAAATATATATATAACCAAAAATATATTAATAAAATACAAAACATTATCTTAAATTTCAATCATTATATTATTGCAAAATATTAATTTCTTGAAACTGCTCAAACTTAATTAAATCAATATACTTATATAAAGGAGAAGACGGGGGCGGTGAGGTGGCGCCTCTAGAATCGCTCCGTTCTATTTTTTTAATTTTCTGAGGTGGCGCCTCTAGAATCGCTCCGTTCTATTTTTTTAATTTTCTCAATTTTTCACAATTTTTAATTTTAATAATTACAACTTTCTTTATTATTTTCGATTTTGTAGGAAGAAAATTGAAAATTACACTTTTATTATTTTCAAACTTGATAAAACTTTCTTTTATTATTTTCAACCTTGATAGAACTTTTTTTGATTTAGAAAATTATAACTTCCTTATTATTTTCGAATTTGTAGAACTTGATAGAACTTTCTTTGATTTAGAAAATTACAACTTCCTTATTATTTTCGAATTTGTAGGCTTGATATAACTTTCTTTTATTATTTTCAAACTTGATAGAACTTTCTTTTTTCTCAACCAAATTAAATTCTATTCTAATTTAAGTTTAAATCTTTATATATAAAAAAGGAAATTCTGAAATTTTTATCTCAACTACTATCAAAATTTCCACTTTTAAGATTCTAATTTTTAGGCAAGAAAATATTTTTACAAAATTTTCCGTTTTATATAAGCAATTTGATTATTTGAGAAAACATTACCTCTTTTAAATCTATTGATGTGTATATATAAATTGGCTCTGCAAATTTGTCCTCATGCACTTCTTCTCATGCCTTTTATCAGCACTTCTTCTCACGTCTTTTATCCATTTTTTTTTCTCGCGTTTGATTATGTTCTTTTTTCTATCCATTCGAAACTAACCGTGTTCATCATGTTATGCAGGATCATATAAATTAAGTTTAGTGGGATGATAATTAATTTGGTTTTATTACAGCGTATGCGTTTAGGTACACGCCATCGGATTTATTATGTAGTAAAATCTGATTTTACATTATTAGTATTCGATTATATTATTGTTATATTTTTTATTAGGTCTGTGTTACGTGCAAAAGAGTTCAACAAGGCGAGTGTTAATTTTTGTTATCTTTTGTAGCTGATTGCTCGAGCTATATTTTTGTTTAATTTTGATTTTGTATCTAGCTTTTGATAGATTTTCTTTTAATATTGTTTTTGTGATTATGAAGACTGATTTTCTTTTATGCTTGATTTCATAAGTTAATTATAGTTTTGTTTAATTTTATTTTTGTATTTAGTTTGATTTTCTTTTGTACTTGATTTCTTAAGTTCATTATAGTTTCATTTGATTTTTTTTTTATTTAATCTTTGATAGGTTCTTTTATTGTTATGAGATTAATTTTTATATGTGTAGTTGATTTGTCGTATTAATCTACTTTTCCAAAATGCCTTTATTTTAATCAATAAAAATTAAAATTTCCGTATTAATATTTAAATTTGTAGGAAAATCAATAATTATATAAAAGTCAAACATATGTCCTTTATTGTTGCATTTTGTAAATTTTTTTAATATATATTTATTTATTATAACGGGCGTCGATTTAAGAAAATGTGACATAGATTGGGTATTAAAAATATAAAAATAATCTAATTTATCCAATATTTTATTCATTTACGTATGAGAATATTGTAAAAATTAGTATTTTTTGTGATATAACTGGCGATGTTTAGTACTTAATTTTTTATTATTGTATTTATTATATTTTTTTTATTACAATGAGTGGCCTAAGAAAATGAACACAAATTTGGTATAAAATATATAAATAGTTTATTTGTCCTATATGTATATTAATCTGTACAATATTGTATTCACTTATCTATATGATATTATAAATATACATATTTTTTCAAAGTGATATACATTTTTTCTTGAGTAAATAATCTAGAATTGAAATTTAGAAACAAATATTACATCGATTAATTTATACTCTTTCCGTCCCAATTTTTTATTCAAATAAAAAATAATTTAAAAATAAGTTATATAATTATACTTTATATACACCTGAAAATGCAAAAAAAAATTGTATGAAGAAAAAATTGTATAAAAATGAGTATGAGGGAGTATAATGTTACAGATATATGTTTCACAATTTTTATAATAAATATTATGTAATTTAAGATTTAAGAAAAGTATAATATGGTCACTACGAAATGCGGCACATTTATATTAATCTATTTTCAACGAAGTCCTCTATTTTAAATAATTAAAATCAAAACTTCCTAATTTTAGTTCATATTTTTTAGAAAAGAAAACTTAAATTTTTTTAATATTTCCTTTTATAACTCCTGTTGTAAAAGAAAATTCCTCTAAAAATTATAACCTAATCAAATTTTATGATAAGAGCTCCTCAATTTTAATTAAGTAAAATTGAATTTGCTTATTTACATCTGAATTTATAACAAAGATAAGAAATATATAAAAATCAACCATGTTTAAAATTTAATTAAACAAATATTTATTTTAAAATTTAAATTATTTTAAATTTTTTAATTTTTTGGAAGAATTATAATGATTCATAATCGTTTTCTCAAGTAGATTTAAAGAAAGAAAGAATTCTATTCTCTTTCGTGTACTTATCTATTTTAATTTTAAACAATTAAAATCAAAACTTCTATATTTATGTCCTTTTTTTTTGGGAAAAAAATCATAATCTTTTGATATTTTCTTTTATAACTCCTATTATAAAATACAAGTCTTCTAAAAATTATAAAACTAATCAAATTACATAACTAGAACTCCTCAATTCTAATTAAATAAAATTAAATTTGCTTATTTACATTCGATTTTATAGTAATAACAATAAACATATAACAAACAATCATGTTTAGAATTTAATTATAGAAATCTAACTTTTTTTACTGAACTAGAATTTAGTCTACATATATTTTAATTAAAATTTCAAAATAGAATGATTAAAATTAATAGAGAATGAGAATAAAAATTCGAATTTATGACGAAGATATAAAAAAAAAATCTTTTAGCATATTTAAAATAGAAAAAATAGTAATGACTAAAACTTTCTTTAAAATAATCAAAGTAGAAAAAACATTCAAATAATATTTCGAATTTATAAAAAAAATATAATTAAACATTTTTTAAAATTTATTTTTTTTTGACAAAATTATAATTACCACCTCACAAAATTCTTAAGATAAACTTTTATCTTAACAATGATGTATACGTGTGAATTTAATGTTTTTTATCGAGTACATTTAAAACCTTAGTAAAAAGGTAGAAACTTGATTAAAAAATAAGAAAAAACATTATTTTTGTAAATATAATTATTATTTTAAATGTCTAAATCATAAATTCTCTTAATTATTTCTCTCAAATTGAACTCTAATTCAAAAGTTAGATCTTGAAAATTTTGTTTATTAGAATTAGACGATAAATTTAATATATTTGCAAATATATGATTATTATATATTTTTAGTTGAAATAACAAAACAGTTATATATAAAAAATATTATTAAATTTACCTGTCACTTTTTGAAGCATCTCAATTTTAATTCAATAAAATTAAAGTTTCTTATTTAAATTTGAATTTATAGGATAGAAAAAATATCAATTGTTTTTTAAATATTTGTTAATTGAGGAAACTAAATATACAATTTTAATATTTTTTCTATTAAAATCTTTAATAATGTTGGAAAGTAAATATACTATTTTAATATTCGATATGTTCATCTTTTTATCTTATTCATCTTTATATTCTTTCTCATTTTATTTATCTTCTTCTTTATATATACTAGCTTAAATGAGTGTTTTTAATAATTGTTATGTCAATATTCATATTTTCATATTTTATTAATTGTATTTATTAAAACAATTAAGTTGGTATGTTAAAATAGGTAAACTTTTTTAATAATTAAAAGTATTAAAATAGTTTTAAACTATATAAGTAAGGTTTTAGTCGTGATATTTTTGGACATATTTATCTTTTTATTAATATTCAACATCTTTATTTTTTAACTTATCATTCTTTATCTTATTTCTTCTTTTATTTATCTTCTTCTTTATATTTATATATGAAAACTGAATATACAATTTTCATATTCTCCTTGATTAAAAAATATCTCATTTGTTTTTTCAAATATTTCATAAGGAAAGAAACTGAATATACAATTTTAATATTTTTGCCTTAAAAATCTTGACTAATGGATATTCTCCTAAAATATTTTTCCAAATTTTAAAATTGAAAAAGACTTTTACTAATATTTTCCTAAATTTCTCTTCGGCACCAATTTGAAACTTATTACAAAAGTTTACATATATATATATATATATATATATATATATATATATATATATATATATATATATAATTGACCATCGAATAAGTTAAACTTTCTATCGTACGTTTACATCGATTTGTTTAAATTTGAATTCGAGACATCATTAGTATAATATTTGATAATTGACCACGTTCTTCTTTTTTTTGTTCTGTCACTAACCTACCACGTGTTTAGGATTAAAAGATGATATTATGTACGATAAAATATCTTTGGAGGGATGATATCAAATTTATAAAACAACCAACTTTTACAATAAAAAATGAAATATAAACAAAATTACTTTTTATTATAATTTATATAGTTAATAATTAATTAGATAATACTTTCTATCAGAAAAAATAAGAACAAAATACTGTAGAATCTTACCGTTACAATATTTACTAATGGAGGAAATTAAATATACAATTTTTAAATTTTTTATTTATAAATATAATTACTAACATAAGAAACTAAATATATTATAATAATATTCTTCTAAATTTTATATTTAAGCCAAAGCTTAAAATTTTAAAAAATATTATGGAGAAGACAATGACGGTGAGGTGGGTCCCCCAAATCACCTCAATCTTTTTTTTTTATAATTTTCTCGAATTTTTGAATTATTAAAATTAAATATTAGGAAATATCTCAATTGCATTTTAAATTTTTATTAATGAAGGAAACAAAATATATTATTTTTATTTTCTTGCCTTTGAAAAATTTTAGTAATGGAGAAAACTAAGTATATAATTTTAATATTCAAATTTTTATTAAGAAACTAAATTTACCATTTTAGTATTCTTCTAAATTTTCAATTTAAGTCAAATTTTAAAATTTTAAAAATTAAATATCAATCAATATTATTATACACACATATATCTTTTATTATATTATTATTTTACAATGTAAATGATGATTTAAATTAAATTTTAAGATAGAATAAAATTAATTAATAACTGATATAATTTATTTAGTAAATTAGTTTGTTATCTATTTTGATTAGTAACAACGAGAAAGCGTGTTTTCGAGAGAAAACACGTTTAACGAGCTGAGCCAAAATTTTAACGATAACGCATGTTATTGAAAAAAAACATGTTTAACATGATATAATTTTAGGGAAGACATTCCTTATTTACACTCAAATTTTTAGGGAAGCCAATAAATATATAAAAGTCAATCATATTTAAAATTTAATTAAACAAATATTACCTTTTTTTTCTCAACTAACTTAGATCCTATTTAAGTTGTAATCAATTTTTTTAGAGTTTCACTATTTTAATTCAATTAAATTTTTAGCAAAGACAATAATATATAAAAGTCAATCTTATTTAAAATTTAATTAAACAAGATTAATTTTTTTCTCAACTAAATTAAATAGTATTTAAGTTTTAATCTATTTTTTTAGAGTTTCTCTATTTTAATTCAATAAAATTAAATTATTTTACTTAGATTTGAATTTATAGGAAAGACAATAAATATATAAAAAAATCATTTTTTTAGAATTTAATCTTCATTATAAAGTTATATTACAATCATGTTTACGATTTAATATTTATTAGATCTTTATATTATAATTCTATTTAAAATTTAATCTTTATTATATATTAAATTGCCAATAAAATCGTGGCTGATTAGTTTCCTCACGTCACAAAGTTGAGGATTTTATGATAACATGTGTGCATTCATAACATTGCATATTGGTAATTTCTAAAAAAAATTATTATGACGTCTACGAATATTTAAGAAATTTGTAATTTTGTGACGATACAAATAGTTGAAATTTGAAGAGGTGGTTAGTATTTCAAGTTTTATTATTCCATGATTTTAATATTTTTAATTTATATGTATTCAGTGCAATGGGCGTCAGCTCGTATGACACAAAATCGACATATAAAGTTTAGGGATATTTAAGAAAGAGTTTGATGCATTTTGGTGCCAAAGTTTGCACCGAGTTCCAAAATGGTGGCTAAAATTTGAAAATTGCAAATCGATGGCCAAAGTTTTAACCAAGTTTCAAAATAGTGGCTATACTTTCAAATTTACAAATCGGTGATCATACTTTATACTGTATTTCACAGTAATAATTCAACAAATGAAAAAATGAAAAAAACAAAAATATTATTGAAAATTAATTAATTTAAAATTTTTAAAAATAATATTGATTCAGTAGGAACACCAAAAAAATTCATCCGAAGTTTAAAAAAAAGATCACTGAGTCTAAATAATTCTCGAAAAAAAGTTATAGTCAAATTTTCATAAAGGTTAATATTTAAATTTTATTATTTCATATATTTTTATAAATTTTATCATATGTAACGGGCGTCGGCTCAAGAAACATGACACAAAATTGGCGTATAAAGTCTAGGGCATATAAAGATAATTTTTGTGATAATACGAATGACTGAAGAATTAAATGGTGGTTAATACTTAAATTTATATTACTGTATATTTTTAGTATTTGTTTTATATTTATTTAGAGTAACGGGTGTCGCATCAAGAAAATATGATACAAAATCGGCATAAAAATATGTTAGTAGTTTATTTTATTGTTTATGTATGTTATTTTGTAAAATATTGTGTTCACTATTTATATATACTAACTTATAGCCCGTAACAAGTACGAGTTGTTTTAATAAATTTTATTAATTAATTAAACAATTAAAAGACATATTTGGATTTATTAATAAGTTATATATATTATTAACTATTGAAAGATTTCCCGTAAGGTATTAATGTGAGTGTATTAATGATTGAAAGATATTGTATAATTGGTATATTTAGGTGTATTTTGGAAAAGTAATATTGTTTAATAAAAAGGTAACATGTTAATTTAAAAAGTTAACATTAATGATTGAAAGATATAATATAATTAACATTTTTAGGTTTGTACTCCACAGTATAAGGATTTTGCTTTACCCTGCACAGCCCTTTCTTCCTCAGCTCCTTTGCTCTTTCATCCATCTCAGCCATCTCCTTCTCTTTCTGACACCTCTTTTCTTCATTCTCTTTCCTCAGATTTTCTTCATAATCAGCATGCATTTTCAAGAACCTGGCAATATCTATTTTCCATGTCCTTTCTTCCTTTTCTTCAAAATTCAGTAAGGCATTTATCCTTTCAAGCTCATATTTATAGAAATGTTGCCAGCCTCCTTGCTTCATAACCTTCTCTCTTCCATCAGTGTACTTGATCTCTAGATGATCTAGCTTCACCTTGACTTCAAAGATTCTTTGAGCTCTCAAGAATGCTAGGGCATCTTCATCATAGTCTTCATCAAGAGGAAGCACTTTGATCCCTACAACATTAGTGATTACCCCATTCTTCTTTGTTATCCTTGTCCTCTTAGCTGCCCTCTTGATCTTCATATGCTTCACTTGAGGTAGCTTTGTGGAGCAGGGAGAATTAGTCTTCAGTGCCACATCTCTTGGAAGTAGCTTCACTCCCTTCCCCTTCATCCACTGTAACACTCCATTGGCTGTGACTTTGTGGAAGTGTTTTCTTGATGTTCCTTTTGTGGCTTCATCTTTCTTCTGTGGCAATTCAGGTTCAGAAGTCTTAGATAATGATTTTGGAGGATCATTACTAGTAGTACCCACCCTAGACTTAGAGTCTTGTGTTTTGGTTAAAGTACTACTAGCAATGTCCTTGACTTGCTGAATTCCACTGCTTGTTTTCTTAACTGATTCCTTTGCCCCCTTGTCATCCCTCTTGCTATCATCAGCATCCTTTGATTTCTTTGAATATTTGCTCCTTTCCTTATCTCTCCTTGACTGAGATCTCCTTTCATAGGTTTTCTCCTCATCATCATCATCATCCCCATCCTTCTTTTTGCTCTTTTCTTTGACAGATTCAGGAATGACTCCATGAATCAGAAAAGATTGTAGAGTGTGAATCATCTCTAGTTCCTCAGCTGTCCTGACTCCCCTCTTGGCTCTTAGCATTTGCAGCACCTGGTTGATCTTTGTATTATTCTTTCTTGTCAAATCTGAAGGGATCACCAACTGGTCAATGCTGCTGTCTTGAGATAGACTTTGGAAGATTATTGTCTTTGGCTTTGAGATAACCTCAGGCAGTCTTTGATCTTGATCTATCTTCAAGTCATCAAACAGTCTCTTGTTGTTAGCCCCACCTTGTTCTATTAAGTCCATTATTGTTGACAGCTCAGTGAATCTCAGTTTCTCTAGAGTTTGAAAAGCTAGGTGCCACAAGCAGTTGTCCTTGCACACCATGATTATCTCTCTTAGATGGACATCCTTGATTTTCCTTACTGCAACTGTGAAGTACTTGATGTTTTCCTTGAGCTTCTTTCTGTAAGTCCTTGCATCTTCTTGTGCATCTTTGTAGGTGGCTTTCAGAAACTCCAGGAAGGCCTCATCATGATAGATGTGAGAATTGGCAACTTCCTGTAGCTTGGCCTCTGTGATTGTTGTAGCTTTGGCAGGTTGAGCATTGGAAGTAGGTTGAGCAGGTTGAGGAGTTGAGATATCTTTAGGCATTGTGGATGGATAGAAGGTGGTTGAAATAGTGCTCTTTTGACCTTCTGCACTGATGACCTCTACAGGGGGAAGGATTATTGGCTTTATTGTTTCTTCAGAAATTTTGCCCTTAAGCTTCTGTTGCTTGGCAGGTACTCCCCCTTTCTTTTTCAGAATGACCTCCTTTTCTTTCTCCCCCTTAGGCTTGGAATCAGACAAGATGTCTTGAGCTTCCCCAGGGATAGGCAGGTTCATATGTCTCATCATTGAGGACATCATTTGTTGTTGCACCAACAAAATATTAGAAGTGGAGTTGGTTTGATCATCCATCTTAGCATTAAGCTGCTCCAAGGAGTGAGATAGTCCTTTGTTTTCTGCTTTCAGTTCAGCTACCTCTCTTTCCAAGCTGTCCACTTTTGAGAAAAGTTGTTGAGATTTGAAGGAGTTAAGGGATTGATCCTTGAGTTTGGAGAATTCAAACTTGGAGATATCAGAAATAGGAACCTCATCAACAAGCTTGTTCCCATACTGATTCTTCCAGAGTACTGTAAGCATGGAGTTTGAGTTGATGTTGGCCTGCACCTGATTGTCTAGCTTGGTAGAGAGCTTCTTCATATTATCTGAAACCATAGCTAGGGTGCAGTCCATTGTGGTGACATTTGAGGCAGTTTTCTGGACTTCCTTAAGAATGCCATCTACCTTGGGAAAGCTTGAAAGAAAACAATTCTTGAGTTGAGCATTAGAATGAGCTGTTGCTTCCTGAATGGTGGAGATTTCTGACTGAAGACCCTTCCCAAGAAAATGCATAGCCTTAAGTTGGCTCTGGTAGACATCATTAACTGCATCATAGATTTCAGCAGGAGAGAGACCTTTGGCATTTGACCCCAAGGCTGTAAGATAGTCCTCCCTGAGAAAAGCTAGAGCCTCCTTAAGCTTGACTGTCCTTTTGCCATCCAGCCAAGCATCCACATTTCCAGCTTGCTGGGCTTCATCCACAATTTTATCCTGTTGTGCTTCAACATCCTCCTTATGAGTGAGAAGAATAGCCTCATAGTCAGAATTTGGGAGATTTGCAGTGAGGAGATGTTGAGCAATCCTAGAGATCTCATCAATCTGTGCCACATGAAGATCTTGTAATTCTTCTTCCGTCAACTGTGGTAGCACAGAGGATGATCCTGAAGCCTTGTCATGTTGCACAGGTTTCAGCCATTCAGTGATTGTGGCCTTAGCCAAGTGAGAGCTAGTGCTTGGCACTTCATGAGATGTAAGGTTTTGAGTCTCCTCCAGCCTTGGAATGGCTGTAGGGTCTAATGTTGTCTCCATTGAAATGGGATGTGTTACAACATTAGCCCTATTTGTCTGTGAGACAGTTCCACATCCCTAAGAATGGGAGAATTTGGCACAGAGTCTCCAGTGAAAACTGGTGAATCCTCCATGTTTGTGTTGGTGTCATTAGGATATGCCCCAGCATGCATTCCCTGACCAACTAGATGTGGTTCCTGGGTGGTGAGCATAGTGTCATGCACCATGTCACTTGAAATTGGCTCAATCACAGGAGAGAATTGTGATTGATCAAAGGCAAGATTGTCATTGGAATGACTCTCTTGTTCAGAAGAAATTTTTATGGAAGAATCTGAGAGAGAAGTGGGGTTTAGATTTGATTGTGGCAACTCCCCCTGAGAGATAGGAGGAGTTTCAATAGTGATGTGCTCTCCACTCTGTGAATTATCAGCATTATCACTCCTAGGGTCAAGAGTGAGGTCTTGACCCTGTGCAGACTCTGTACAAGATGCAGTGGGGAGGCTGCTCTTTTCAATGCCAATGACCTGTTGAGAGGCCATGGACAGTAACAGGTGTACCCCTTTTTCCACATCTGAATCCTGTTGGGAGGATCCAGTGGTAGGTTTGGATTTGGATTTCTTCTTTTGTCTGGTGAGAGGTGACCCAGGATTCTCACTATCTATCTCTACAGATTCATTTATCACTTCTAGGGCTCTCTTCTTTGACTTCTTTTTAGTAACACCAATCTTTTGAGAGATTGATGCACTTGGCTGCCTAGCTTCTATGGGACTTTTTGCAGTGGGGTTGCTGGATGGGATGGGAAGGCTGGGGTTAGACTGTGTAGCTCCTTCAGTCTCAGCCTCCCCTGTCCAGGAAAGAGCATGGTATATTGGCTTATCAAGTGGATAAGACTCAAATGTGTCCTGCATATGCTTGGTCACACTTAGAATCACATCCACTTGATTCCTTGTGTCCAATGAGCCAAATAGTACTTTGGACATGGACTTGGAATAAGCCATTTTAGTGTTATCTATACCCTCCAATAGATGGACATTTGCATCAAGAAAATTTAAAATAACTTGAAGGAAACGAGGGTAAAAGATGTCATTACCTCTACCACGAATGGTCCTTCCTAGCCTCTGAGTCAATTCTTTGAGAATTATGGCTCCCACATTGATCTCCTGGTTGTTGGCCAAGGAGTAGGCTAGCTTCACAGCAATGTGACTGATATGGTCCCATCCTGTCTTCCTGCAGAGAAACACCTTCTGGAGTGCGTCAAACAGAAATGACCACTCCCTTCTCACAAACTTCTTATTCAGCTTTCCAGTATCTATCTCATCAGCATACTGAATGAAGGTCATGAATTCTATGATTTGAGCATCTGTAGCTTCTTGGTCATGACCCTCCACCTTGAACCCCAAAGCTTCATTGATTTCCCTTTCACCAAATTGAAAGTGTTTGCCTCCAATTGAACAACTAACCTCCTGGAATGAGGTTCCATCTTCCCTAGCCATTGTTGATACCAACGCCGTTCTCCAGAATCCTTCCAACACATCGACATACAAGGTAGGGTTCAGGGTTAGGGCTTGGCGTAGGTAGGAAGTGTTCAAGAACCGTACAAAACACTTGTACCTTGGGTTAGCCTCAACCTCAGAGGGAATGGTGAGAAGATTGGTTTCTTTGGGAATGGTTAAAGGGATTGGGGATGATACTGTTTGAGATTTGGGTGCCATTTCGAGAGTGAGAGTGAAAAAGAAAGTAGAGAATTTGTGCTTAGGTTTGAGAGATTGAGAGCAATAGACAAGATGAAAAGTTGTGAACGGTTAGAAAAGGTATTTATATGATAGAGACACTGCGATATGGAGTTATGAATGTGTACAGTCTATTTGTATGTCGCGAAGTCAAAAATGGCCTGTACCGCAAAGTCTTGGAAATGAACTATGTCGCAGAGTCCTCAAGATGAAAGGATTGGGGAGACTTTGCGACATAGTAGAAATACCCTTGCTAAAGCTCTCTTTTAGGAATTTTAAGCAAATTGTCAGACTTTTATCAAATTTTGAAATAAAATAAATTTAAATCAAAATTCTGTCAAATGTGGAGACTTGTCGATATAGTTATTCTAAGTCGCGAAGTCATAAAATGAACTATGTCACAAACTCATGAAATGAACTATGTCGCGAAGTCTCACAATCTCAACAGTTTGCGATATAAGTTTGTTTGATTTGAACTGTGTCGTGAACTCTGAAAAACATCTATATAGAGATGTCTTAAAAGCTCACAACTTTACCAACAAATGTGATTTTGAAAAATATGCAGTAAAATACTGAAATATTTATAAATCATATCTCAGCTAATTTTCACTCCAAACAAATAGAGCATTTAAATACAGTGAAAATTTACTGCTGCAGCAATTTACTGGCATACTTACTTAGAGCAACTAAATGACGGATTGAGCATTCCAATTTCACTCACAAGCCTGTTGAAGACTGCTTCATTCAGAGGTTTAGTAAATATGTCAGCTAATTGTTTCTCAGTGGGAACATAAGAGACTTCTATGGTACCATTTGCAGCATGTTCCCTAATGAAATGGTACCTGATCTCAATGTGCTTTGTAGTAGAATGATTAACAGGATTGGCAACTATGGATATTGCACTAGTATTGTCACACATTAGAGGAATGTGTTCTAACACTAGCCCATAATCCATGAGTTGATTTCTAATCCAAAGCAATTGAGCACAGCAACTTCCAGCAGCAATATATTCAGCCTCAGCTGTGGATGTTGCTGTGGACTGTTGTTTCTTACTAAACCAGGACACTAACCTTTGACCTAGGAATTGACAGCTTCCAGAGGTGCTCTTCCTGTCAATTCTGCATCCAGCATAATCAGAATCTGTGTAACCAACCAGATTAAACCCAGTGCCCTTTGGATACCATAGCCCAAGATTAGGAGTCCCCTTTAGATACTTGAAGATTCTTTTGATAGCCATCATGTGAGATTCCTTGGGATCAGACTGGAACCTTGCACAGAGGCATGTGGCAAACATGATGTCTGGCCTGCTAGCTGTGAGATAGAGTAAGGATCCAACCATTCCTCTATAGACCTTGATATCAACTCTCTTGCCTTTCTTGTCTTCATCCAGCTTGATTGCAGTAGACATAGGAGTTTTGGCTGGGGATGACTCTTCTAAACCATATTTCTTTAAAAGATCCTTGACATACTTAGATTGGTTTATAAAGATGCCATCCTCTCTTTGATGTACTTGCAGGCCTAGAAAGTAGGTTAACTCTCCCATCATACTCATCTCATATTTACTTTGCATCAACTTAGAGAACCTTTCACAGAGTTTTTCATTTGAAGAGCCAAAGATGATATCATCCACATAGATTTGAACAAGAATGATATCATTTCCATGCTTCTTGAAGAATAGGGTTTTGTCAATTGTACCCCTGGTGAATTGATGCTCAAGAAGGAATTGAGATAGAGTCTCATACCAGGCTCTTGGTGCCTGTTTGAGTCCATAGAGTGCCTTAAGCAGTCTGTACACAAAGTTTGGGAAGTCTTCATTTTCAAAGCCAGGTGGTTGAGACACATAGACTTCTTCAGCAAGATCACCATTGAGAAATACACTTTTCACATCCATTTGATACACCTTAAAATCTGAGTGAGCTGCAAAAGCCAGGAAGATTCTGATGGCTTCCAGTCTAGCTACAGGTGCAAATGTCTCATCATAGTCAATGCCTTCTTGTTGACAATATCCTTTGGCAACCATCCTTGCTTTGTTTCTTATTACCACTCCTTCTTCATCCATCTTGTTTCTGAACACCCATTTGGTGTCAATAACATTCTTTCCTTTTGGAGGAGGTACTAGTTCCCATACTTTGTTTTTCTCAAATTGATTCAACTCTTCTTGCATGGCAACAATCCAATCAGAGTTCTTCAAAGCTTCTTCAATTAATTTAGGTTCCTCTTGTAACAGAAAGCAGCTATACAGACATGTATTTAATGTTGCCCTTCTTGTTCTAACTCCCTCACTAGGATCTCCAATGATTTGATCCCTAGAGTGGGCTCTGTCCCATTTCCTTGTGTGCCCCTGTTCATTTCCTTGAACTGTTCCAAGCTCATTTTGGTTGAAAGGTGCATTCTCTTCTTCTCCCCCTGTGTTTGTGAACCCTTGCACAGGTGTTTGAAGAAGATTGTCAACTCCAAGGATTTCATTCTCTAGAACAGTTTGAGCAGGGAGTTCATCTTCACTTTCAGAATCCTCAAGATAACCTTGATTCTCAAATCTCAATGGCACACTGTCTTGTTCACTTGTTTTCAGTCCAGGAGTATTCTTGTCATCAAAGGTAACATCCATGCTTTCCATGACTTTGTGTTGCTCAGGTACAAACACTCTGTATGCTGTCCTTTCCAGAGAGTATCCAATGAAGATACCTTCAAATGCCTTAGCATCAAATTTTCCAACATGCTCAGAGGTATCTTTCATCACAAAGCACTTGCTTCCAAACACATGCAGGTGCTTGAAGGATGCTCTTTTTCCAGTCATTAATGAGTAAGGAGTTTTGCCAGACTTCTTATTGATTAATGTTCTATTTTGCACATAGCATGCTGTGTTAACAGCATCAGCCCAAAAGCTAGTGGGTAGCTTTGCATCCAGCAGCATTGTCCTTGCAGCTTCAATGAGAGTTCTATTCTTTCTCTCAACTACTCCATTTTGTTGAGGTGTTCTAGGAGCTGAGAATTGTTGAGAAATTCCTTTATCTTTGCAAAACTCATACAATGTTGAATTTCTGAACTCAGTCCCATTATCACTTCTCAAAGCAACTACAGAGGAGCCAGTGCTTTGTGCTTCTTTATCAACTCTCTTGATATGCTCTATTATGACTTGGGGTGCTTCATCCTTGGAGAATAGGAATTCCACCCAAGTATATCTTGAATAGTCATCTACCATTACTAGAGCATATTTCTTTTTGGAGAGGGACATTACATTCACAGGGCCAAATAAGTCCATGTGAATTAGCTGCAGAGGTTTTGAATTTGTATTGAGCAATTTGTTCTTGTGACTGGATCTTTTAATTTTTCCTTTCTGACAAGCTTCACAAGCTCCATCTTGCACAAACTCCAAGGCAGGCAAATCCCTGATAAGTTCTCTCTTGGTTATAGAGTTCATTGCCTGAACATTCAAGTGAGACAGCTTCTTGTGCCATAGCCAGAATTCCTCATTTGTGGCTTTAGTGTAGAAACATCAGATTTCTCCCTTATCTGCAGCCTTGAGATTTGCTACAAACAAGCTTCCTTTCTTCACACCAGTTAGAACAACTTCACCACTTTCCCTTTTTGAGATTGAACAAAGGTCTTCATCAAATTCCACTTTGAAACCTCTGTTGATGAATTGTCCAATACTCAAGAGATTGTGCTTCAGTCCTTCAACAAATGCTACATCTTCAATAATGACATTTCCAGATTTAACATTGCCATATCCCATTGTATAACCAATGTTGTCATTTCCAAAGGTTACTGATGGGCCAGCCTTTTCCTCAAAATGTGATAGCAGGGCTATATCACCAGTCATGTGACTTGAGCATCCACTGTCCAAGATCCATATGACTCTTTTATTCCTGTTGCCCTGCATTCACAAAATGACTAAGTTGTTTTTGGTACCCACACTTCGTAGGGTCCATTTGATTTAGAAACATTTTGATTAATAATTCTTCTGTCATAAATTGCATTTCTCATAGTAGGAGACTTCACTTTTTCTGTGGCTTTGGAGTTTACACTCTTAGGCTCACGTGAAGTTTTCACCCTCTCAACCCTGATTGGGGACCCTGTCCTATGAGAATGCATATGTGTGTGTGATTCACCAGATTGTGCAGAGTCAAGTTTATGTTTAAGAGATAAACAGTTAGCAATCACAGTCACATAGCATGTCATGCAATTTGGCTTACCACAGAAGGAATCATGACTAGAATTTATGCTAGCAGAATGGTTACTCAGGTTGTCAACTTCAACAATATCAGGCTTACTACACTTATGAGTCAAATGATTAACAGATAGGCATTTTTGACATTGTTTCCTGGGAGCATTTGGCACATAAGCATAGTTGTTTCCTTTGTTAACACCAACTTTACCATTTCTGTTTTGTTTCCTTTTCTTAACAACTTCTTTCTTTGCTTTAGGACTCTTGACAAGATTGTCTTTGGTCTCTTTCTGATTGACAAGTTCAGGAAAGGAAGAAGTGTTCTTAGCAGCCTCATCTTCTTCAAGTAGTTGTTGCTTGATGATCAGTAGTTCCTCATCAAACTCAACAACACTCTTTCTGAAGATGGGCTGTTCAACACTTGACAATATGGTTGGGGCATTTTTGTTTGTAAAAGTTTCCTTTCCTTTGCCCTTGACCTTCTTCCTTCCCTTGTCATTATCATAGTCAAAACCAACTCCAACCTTGCAGTCTTCAGTGTGTTCCTTGTGGTAGGTTTGAATAAGTTCAGAGGAGTTTTTGAAGCTTCTTAGTTTCAGTTCAGTTTCAGCAATTTGTTCTCTAAGGGCTTTCTCTATTTGCTCAGCACAAATCACTTTGTTTTTAAGATACTCAACCTCCTTTTTCAAACCATCCAGGTTCACAACCATTAACTCAAGCTTCTCATTCTTTTCTGCAAGCTCAACATTCTTAGCAGTTAGTCTATCAATTTCTTCATTAGCTACTAACATGCTAGTATGAATATTAAACATCTCAGTGCTCATATCTTCAACAGTTTGCTTATATTGAAGGGGAGTCATATCAAGAGAAGTAAGAATGGGTACCTGACTTGAATCACCATCATCAGAAAATGCCATCAAGGCATAGTTTGAGTACTCTTGATCTTCTTCTTCATCAGAGTCATCCCAGCATTTTCCCTCAGCAATAAAAGCTTTGCCCTGTTGTTTCTTGAGTAGAGCCTCATACTTAGCTTCAAGCTCTAAGTATGCTTTGTCCTTCTTGACTTGTTTAGGCTTTTTGCACTCAGTGGCAAAATGCCCAAGTTCATTGCAGTTATAGCATCTTATTTTGGTCCTATCCACACTTCCTGTCTTGTATCCACCCTTAGCAGCACCAGCAATCCCTTTTCCTTTATTGAAGGTGTTTGAGCCACTAGATCCACCAGTGTTTCCAGTATTGAACTTGGACCTGAATGGCTGCTTTCTTTTAAACCTTATGTTAGGATACCTCCTAGCCATATAAGCAAAAGATTTGTTTTCCATTTTGTCCAGTTCCTCCATGCTGTAAAACTCATCTTCCTCAGGCAAATCATAGACAACCTGGACCTCATCACCAGTGTCTTCAACTTCCAGTTCCTCAATCTTCACTTGACTGACTTTAAGAGAGTCCATTCTTTGACTTAGGTTGTCAGCAATAAGTGCACAGGAGGTATTAGCCACTAATCCTTGCTTTGCTTGAATAGATCTCTTTTGAAACAGCTCCAACTCATATGTCTTCAAAACACCATATAACACATCAAAACCAATTTTTGTTAGATCTCTTTCTTTAAGGGAAGAGATTCTTGGTTCCAAGTGATCTGGAAGAGTTAGTAAAAACTTCATATTGAGCTCTTCTGTTTCATAGTGTTTGTCATAGAGTTTGAGCTCGTTTATCAGCTTGTTGAATCTCTCAAACACTTCTGTGATTCCCTCTTTTGGCTGAGCCATGAAGGCTTCATATTGTGAAACAAGAATCTGCTTCTTGTTCTTTCTTACTTCAGTAGTTCCTTCACAGAGCACTTCTATAAGATCCCACATCTTCTTGGCACTAATACAATGAGCAACAGTGCCATACATGTTGAAGTCCATAGATTCACAAATGATAAGTTGAAGATGTCCATCCAGTGCAACTTTTTCCTTTTCAGGATCAGTGTATTTTGAGGGATCTTTGGGCACATGTTTTGCTGGTACAATCTCAGTGCCAATGGTTGTTTCACCAATCTCGATCATTGGAACGAAGGGACCATGCTTTAGAATATCTAAATACATGGGGTTAGAAGCTTTGATGAAAAACAACATCTTCTTCTTCCATAAACTGTAGTGCTCCTTGTTAAAGGGAGGAATCTTGATACTGCTTAGTTTCTGTGAACTCATTCTTGATCTTTTCCTGTTTGTACGTTAACAGCCTTCGCTTTGATACCACTTGTTAGAAATGAATACTACTAGAAACTAGACAGAGGGGGGGTGAATGGATAGTTTGATATATTTTTCGATTCTTGATAACTAAGTAACAGTCTGTATATGATTATGATATGTAATATGCATAAAGTAAATAACACACACAATCACTTTAATCTACTTTGTATAAGCAAATTAAATACTACAGCTTTCCAAGAAATTCACAATCGAATTTCTGGCTTCTAAACAAGAACAGTTTGAACTTGCTTGCTTACAGAGAAAAGAGCTTAGCAAATAACTATATGTATCTCTCTTACAGCTGACAATAGGATGTGCATAATATATATAAGCCCTATACAAACTAGTGCACACACCTATTTTTACACAGTTACCCCTTGCTGAAAGTCCAACTTGTTCTGCCATAAGACGTTAACTGTGTCAGGAAGGACCACCTGCTTTTCGGAGTCTTTCCCGTTTCTGTAGCTGCTTGTCTCTTATCTTTCTCTCCAAGTTTAGCTGTAGATTTGACATATGTTCTTTGGACCACCTTGCCAGAACAAATGCTTCAGTATTTGTCTCTTTTGATTCTTGGTTCTGTACCTTGATTTGTCTTGTTATAAACGGCTAAGTGTTGATATCGTGAACTCTACTTCATTCCTGACTTCGCGATCTCACTTGTGAGGACTTCGCGATATAGCCTTTGACGACTTTGCGACATAGGTCATTTGAAGACTATGCGACATAGGTCATTTGAAGACTATGCGACATAGTTCATTTGAAGACTTCACGATCTAGGCTCCTTTGACTTTGCTGACTTCAACACTTCACGACATGTGTCTTGAGGACTTCTCGACATAGTACAAAATGGACTATGCGATATAGTACTTCACGACATGGATATTGGTGACTTCACGACATAGCTTTCTTCTGACTTTGCTATATAATGCCTTAGACAAATTTCTGCAACTTATTTCTTCATAGCCTTATTTATCTCTATCCTGCTGCATGAACACTTCTGAACTTCTACCAGGATAATTATTCAATGGCCTATATACAATCTAGATGCAAGAAACTTTACTAAGCTCATTATACCTTTGAGCATACATGATCAAGCTAATGTTCATGAGAACAAGACAAGTACATTTAGAGACCTATACTATATCCCAGTGATAGAAATCACTAGGTCATGTAGTGTGACATAGTCACATAGTGTAGGCTTGTTAATAGTGGTATTCAGGCATGTCTTGAGCCTAACATGCTTCGTTCTATTTTTCTATTTTTCTCAATTTTTTGAATTAATTATATTAAAAAATCGAAAAAATCTCAATTACCTTTTAAATGCTTACTAATAAAGTAAACATATAATATTTTTGCATTTAAAATCCTTACTAATGGAGAAAGTAAATATACCACAGATCTTTACTAATGTAGAAAACTAAATATTAATGGAAGAAACTAAATATTCAATTGTAATATTCTTGCCTTCAAAATATCTAAATTAGCAAAAAAATTGTATTACCTTACATTATTTTGAACTTTCCTCTATTATTATCTAAATATTCTCATAATATTTTTTTAATGAAATTACTATCTTAATTAACATACTGCTCTCCTAAACTTTCTTTTTTTATGTAATATAATAGAAAATACAGGAACGTTTTGGTAAATAAGAAGTTAATAAATTAGATCGGTCTTGCATAAGAAATTAAGTAATTAATACAAAAAACTAAAAAAAATTTCAATTGTCTTTTAAATATTTAACAATAGAGAAAACTAAATATACAATTTCAATATTCTTGCATTTAAAATCTTTACTAATAGAGAAAGTAAATATACAACAGATCTTTACTAATGGAGGAAACTAAATATCACTAATGGAGGAAACTAAATATTCGATTATAATATTCTTGCCTTCAAAATATCTAAATCATAAAAAAAAAGTGTATTACCTTACATTATTTTAAACTTTTCTATATTATTATCTAAATATTCTTATAATATTTATTTTCAAATGAAATTAACATCCTAACATTCTCTTCTATTAAACTTTCTTCTTTTTTATGTGATATAATAGAAAATACAGGAACATTTTGATAAATAAGAAATTAAGAAATTAGATCGATCTTGCATAAGAAATTAAGTAATTAATAGCAAAGATTAGAAAAAATCTCAATTGCCTTTTAAATATTTACTAATGCAGGAAACTAAATGTACAATTTCAATATTCTTGCATTTAAAATCTGGAGGAAAGTAAATATAATATTCTTGCATTTAAAATCTCTACTAATGGAGAAAGTAAATATACAATAGATGTTTACTAATGGAGGAAACTAAATATTACAAATGGAGGAAACTAAATATTCAATTATAATATTCTTGCCTTTAAATATCTAAATTATAAAAAAATTGTATTATTTTACATTATTTTGAACTTACCTTTATTATTATCTAGATATTCTCAAAATATTTTTTTTCAAATTAAATTACCATCTTAACATCCTGCTCTCCTAAACTTTCTTTTTTAATGTAATATAGTAGAAAATACAAGAACATATTGGTAAATAAGAAGTTAAGAAATTAGATCAATATTGTATAAGAAATTAATTAATTACTTGGTAAATAATTAATTACCTTTAATACTTTCGTACAAACAGCTAATTGTTTACTACAATTTTTGTTGTCAACATTGTTCTTCTTTACTTTTTTGTTTGTTCATGTTAAAAGTGTGTATATTAGTACATGAGTATGAGACTTTTTCCTTTATGTTATTTATCTTATTACGTTTGTTTGTATCCTAATGCAGGATCATATTAAAATCTTGACAAGTTATTTGTTATTAGTGTTGATTGAGTTAAGACATGGATTAATAAGGAAGGGGATTCATCAGTTAATCAATTAAAATAATAGGCCGAGCAAGGTGATTTTCATGTGCATTCAGTTGTGAATTGATTTATATGTTTATGTGTGTACGTTATTAGCTTTGAATTTATAGTTAAAAGTTGATACACTTGTAAACAAGGTAACTCGAAAGTGAAGAATTCATCATGTCTTCAAAAACAAATTTTATCATTGTTTTTTAACGTTTAGATAGTTATTTCTCAAATTTTTACGAGAAAAGATTATATCTTTTAATAAAATATTTTATGTAATTCATACACGAAAATTCAAAGATAAAAATAATATATTAAGAAATTTATAGTATATGTATTTCGAAAATATCATGTTAAGATTTATTCGACTAAAAAATTTATTTAGTGTGTGCATTTTTAACAAAATTCAATAAGTCGGTGCATCTATAACAAAAGTCATACAAGAATAAGAAACATTGAGAAGAGGTCATTATTTTTATTTATTTTAAAAGGAAGAGGTTGGTGTTGTTATTTGTTTTGACAAAAACAGATCATTATTAATAAAACAATTCTCCCAACAACAAAAAAGATGTTTTTTCATATTTTTTTAATTTTTTTTTCTTTCTGGGAGTAGATTTGGAGGTGGTGAATATTTTAATAGCTCTGAAGGTATAATTGTAGTTTTTGATTAAACGATCTAGAAATTTATATATATATAATTCAAAACAAAACTTAATTTTATATTAGAAATATTATTTTATTAAAAAACGTATTTTGTTGAATTTTTTTGAGAAAATTTAAAGATATTATTATAAAGCCGATGCGAAGCGCAGCTTAGTAACCTAGTCCTTATATATAATAAGCGTAAAAGAGATCTTATCCAAAAATTTGGTCCTGTACCGCCAAATTAATAAGGATCATTGATTTTAAAATAGATAAATGAGAACCATTAGATCTAATATTAAAAAAAAAAATTAATAATATCCATTAAATATGAGTAGATTTTCTAAGTTGACTAGAATTCTCAATATCAAAATTGGTAAGTTCAAATTGTAAGTTAAGGAGATTTATTTTATTGTTGGTCTATACTTTAATTCTAAGTTGAGTAGGTTTTCTTTATTTTAATTCTATTCCTAAGTTGAATAAAACTATCGTTAAAATTCATCAAATTAGTTTTTCTTCAGTTTCAAAGTAATTTTAATTGAAAATAAAATTGTTAAATCATCTTTAAATTAAAGATTATTTTGTGAGTTTTGTGGGTTGTAAAATCTTTTAAATTTTATGTTTAGAACTCAAAACACAACATAAATAATGTATTAAGCGTATGAAACGTAATAAATAAAGTCCAAAAACTAATAACATAAAATTATTAAAAAATTATGAATTAACATAATTATAAATATTAAAAAAAAGCACATTGCATGGGTTACAAACCTACTCCAAATTGCCTGGGAAGTGGAGATGATTGAGGGAATTTGTGTGTGAAAAGTACGATCACGACGAATTAATACAACAATTTTGTGAAATCAATGACTATTGTATGTGCAAGTATTTCTATAAATAATGTTATTTATAAAATCTCGATCGAATAAATTATATCTTATATATAATAATCATAAGAGAATCTTATTCAAAATTTTGATAGTCTGGTCCCTGTACAATCATTGTACAACCAAATTAATAAAGATCGTTAGATCATAAATGATATATGAGAATAATTAGATCTAATATTAAAAATTGTACTTGATTAATAGTACGATTATATTTAAAAACTAAAAAGTGTATTTGATTAATAGTAGGATTATATTTAAAAATTAAAAGTGTATTTTGATAATCTAAACCAAATAAAATTGGGTTTTCTATATTACATAGGATTCTCTATGTAAAAATTGGTAACTCTTTTTACTCTTCAATTTATGAGTAGTTCCAATATGATAATAATGATTATTAAAGCAAATTTTGAGATATCGATTCATATCAGTTACATTATTAAAAAATTCTCAATATAATACTCATGTATACCTTAGCTAAATTCGTATCACTTACGTTATTAAATAATTCTCAATATAATGCTCATATATATCATGCCTAACAATAATACACATGCACCATATGTTATAAGAGAGACGTAAGAAAATCATGTACATGAATTTATGTTGTAAATTTTACTGTAGAAATTACAAGTAAAATGACTTAGTTAATTAATATTAACATAACACTTTTTAAGGGACATATAATTTGATTAATCCAAAATATATTATATTATTTTGCATATAACAAATATAAAAGGATAATATTAATATTATTAAAAATTGAGAGTTTCATATTTTATTAACGATAATTTTAAATATAAAACTTATAGAGAAAAAGGATCATGAGATTAATCTCACCATAATTTTCCTAAGAACACAATACATGTAAACAAATAAATCTAATCATCTGTTGTTAAATATTTACCTAACATATATTTTATTCTATCTATAAATTAGAAAAGTGAGTAACTAGATAGTTGCTATAATACACTCAAATGATCAGTTACTACCTTAGGAGTCGAGATTTTTATTCTCATATTCATAACATACTAACAAAATTTTAAGTTTCGAATCACCTCAATAACATATTTCAAAAATTCACAAATAATTAAAATTTTGAATAATATAAATTTGAATAAATACACATAAAATATATGTCTTTTCCACAGGATAAATGCAACACGAAATAATTTATCCAAAAATATATGCTTATACTCCCTTCGTCCCACCCAATTTTTAACATTTGGGTGGGGGCACAAAAATTAAGAAAAGGGAAGAAAAAATAGGGAAGTTGTTGGGACTTGCTAAAATTAATGAAGAAAAATATATTATTTTATGAAAGGTTAATAATTGGATGAAACATCTTAAAAAGGAAAGTGTTGACAATCTGTTGGGACATAGATAGTATATTTTATCCATAATTTTGGTCGTCACGGTACAATAGCATAAAAAATAAGAATAGTTCAACTTTAAAATAAATAGGTGATAATCATGAGGTTTTCGAACTTCATCTATGACTTATCAAATATAAAAATCAATATTTTTATCTCTAAATATATTAAAAAAGAAAGTCTAGAGTTTTGGTCGTTAATGATAGACCTGGCAATTTTCGACACGACACAAAAACACGACACGAAATGACACGAAAATTTAGTGTTTGGGTTTGCATTTTTAGTACACGAAACGAAAGTACACGAACACGAAAGTACACGATCGAGATTTAGTGTCGGTTTTGTGTTTACCCTTCAAGTACACGACACGACATGAAGTACACGAAATAAATAAATAAATATTTATAAATTAATATTTATATTAGATATTTTAACATTTTTATTAGATATTTAACATTTATTTATGTGATTATACATAAATTTATAATATTATTTGTAAATATTATGTAAATATATATTTTTAATACACATTTGTAAAAATATTACCTAAATTTTAATATTTCAATATATTTACTTATTTATTTTTATTTCTATTATTAATTTAAATTACACGAAAACACGACACGAAAAGTACACGAAACGAAAGTACACGAACACGAAATTACACGAACCCTAAACGGGTGGTTTTGGGTTTAACATTTAGATACACGAAACACGAAAGTACACGACACAAAAGTAAACAACACGAACGAATTGCCAGGTCTAGTTAATGATGATAATACTACAAAAAAGTAAGTATCATTGGATATTAAAATAAATAGATTAGACCGTGTAATATAATATCAAGTAATATTTTATACGTTGGTAGATAAATTATTTTTGTAAAAGCCCAAGATTCGAAATTCTCAAACAATATATCAAAAATAAAAATATAATTTAGAAATATTAATTTTAATAAAATTAAAAAATTAAAAAGAATATGAATACTAAAAAAATTATGAATTAATATAATAAAAAATATTAAAAATATCCGTGCATTGCACGGGCTATAAGCTAGTAATTATAAATGTTAGAAGAGTTTTCTTTATAATATTATATATTTTATATGTATCTCTTCTATATATTATAGGAGAACACATGGGTAATTTGAGCAAGAAAATCCCCTGTGAAATTACTGATATACCCTTTCATGTTACAAAATTACATGCATATGCCACTCACTTATTTAATTTGAGAAAAAGAAGTTAATTTTGTTTAAGCGACAATTTGAACCACTAACCTCCTCTAAACAATTCATCCTTCCAACTATTGTGCTACATTGTCATTTGGTTTCTATTTTAAAATCCTTTTAGATAAACCTGATCTCTTATTTGTCATATACTTTAGAGTAAAAATAATGGTGCTTCACATTATTTTTAAATTTTTGAATATTAGTTTTCTAATATGGCACGTAAAACCAATTTTGAAAACAAATTGTCACTCTCTTATTTAATGGAAAAAATGAGTTAATTTATTTCTTGTGGTAAACTAAACCGCTAATCTCATTTAAATAATTCATCCTTCTAATCATCGTGTTACATAATTTTCTAATTTTGAATTAAAAATTCTTTTACATAAATCCAACATGTATCTTGTTTTTACTATTACTTTAACATTTGAGTAAAATGATGTTATGTTTAAAATTTTCTATTTTTAAAAGAAATATGGTACGTGATTATGTATTCTACCAATTTCAAAAATATTGATAATAATATCACGTAATGTAAATTTGTCTTACCATATTTTTAGTTAATATTAATATGAATTTATATAGTAATTTTATCAAAGAAAAAATATATTGATTAGTCAGAATCGAATTAATCAATAAATGTAACCATGTTTGAAAAAGTTATTTGGTCATGAGGTAAAATAATTGAAAGATGAGATTCTTAAAAATATTAGATAGTAACAAAAAAGGTCGTTAAATGAATCTTATATAAATAAAAAAAGGATCATATATAATATATAATAGGACACAATATAAAAATTAATCTATATGTACATCGATTATAATGTCGGATAATATGCACTTAGAAATTTCGGTTGGAAATTAAAGATAATAAACTTTGAAAATATTGGATTAAAATAGTCAAGTTAACAAGAATCAATACATTTCAGAAAATAGGATAACACATGGCAGACACGTACACAAAATATTATGGTCGATCAACCGCATTATACCTATGAGTAAGTTAAATTATTAATAATTTAACATATATTATTAATTTTTCACATTTTGATTGAAAGACATCTCAACCGCTTCTCAACATTATGTTGATAAATAGTCTGTTTCTTGAAGTGTCAAAATTATAACTGATATAAGATCAAAATATGTCATCCTTGTACAACTCATTTATATTGTAACTGTGTTTTCAGATATACCTTGGAAAAGAAATAAATTAAAATATTAAATAACTTCATTCCAAAATTTAATTTGTGTCGATGAAAAACTCTAAGAAGAACAAAAAAGAAAAACACTCTTATTTTTAAACTTTATGTTCTCTTGCCCATAGTTCGGAGTTATTATAAGATCAAATTACTAGATGTTTTCTACTTATGACGTAAATTCGAACATATTAAAAGAATCGGTCTATTGGTGTTAGTTTGTACAATAAACTATAAAATATCTTATTTTTAATGCTTATATGAACAAGTAAGTCAAATTATATGTAAATTAAAACAGGGACATTATAACTAAACATGTATAAACGAAAAATATATAATTACACTCAAATATATCTTTTGAGTCGTAAAAGTAAACGAATTATGTCAATTGCTATTGTTCCCTATAGAAAAGATGGATATCAAACTAATATCAAGCACCGGAAAGTTCACAACATCGGAGGAATAGTACAATTAGTATTCATAAATTTTATACAGTTAGGACACACTACTACACTGTTGATGGACATGCTTTATTGCTTGGGGCAGACTATTTCTACATATGTGGTTGACGTTTGGTGCTTTATAAAGCACACAAGGTTACTCTGGGTTGAAAAATATCGGTCTTTAATTATATTAGATCTTTATAACAATATTATTGATAACCTCAAGCTTTATTATGTAATTTTTAGATGTTGGTCGACGTGTGATCTTGCACTTGAGTTTCATTAGGAGATATAAGTACATGCAACAAAATTTTCAGGAAATTATTTCATTCAAACCGTTTAAAATTTAAAATTATATGTATTTTGGTACAATGCTAGAGAATGGCCCGTGCCTCGCACGAGCTATTATGCTAGTTCTGTATAAAGACGCTACGCAGGTCTAGTACTTGATATGCCTCAGTAATGTTATTCAGAGCCGTGAATGAACCAAATCAAGTAGAACCGAATTAACGGAACAAAATTCTTATATATTCTTGTTATATTCATGTGTGAGTTCATTATAAATACATCGAATTGAAACTCGAGTTTGAATATTTATTGAGCTAATATTTTTATTTGTGTATCGATTCATTAAAAAAAATACTATCCAAGAATATGTACACAAAAAGTTCATAAATATATTCCACTAGCTATTATTCACAAACGTCTCATGAATATTAGCTTATGATATCGTCTTCACGAATACTTTAATTTTATTCTTTTATAAAAATTTTAATGCATTAAAATAAAAAGAAAGGAGGGGTATAAAATCTCAAAAAATAGTATTACTAGAAAATATGGTTAAAAGTGACCGTACTTAAAAGTGATCGTTAACGGTCGTCCGAAAAGTCAACACACGTAGATCTTTGATCGAAGTACATTATCAACCGTATTGTTTTGACAGCAAATCAAATGACCGTAAACAGTCTTATTTATGAAAACAAAATGACCGTATTTAGTCACTTCTGTGAAATGACTAATAACCATCCCTTTGTTTACTGACCAACGAGCGGGAAATTTTCCGTCCATGAGAATTTGAAATTTTAGAAACTAATATCCATTAAAATCGGTCGCAAATTTAAATGTGACCGAAATAAGTTGTTTCTATGTTTTTGTCACTGAGCGGGGAATTTTTTGTCGTTAAGCGGGAAATTTGCCGACATTAGGGATTTCAAATTTCAAAATTAAAAATCAACCATGTGTGGTCACATCTATAAGCCACTGTTTTTGATCATTTGACTTTAAAAAAGTTAAATATATTGTGTATAAAAAGTATATAATTCTGTATATTTTTTATATTATGTATTTTTGTGTTCTGTAAATTTGTAGTATTTTGTGTTTCTAATTTTTTTATATTTTGTTTTTTTGTTTTATAAATTAATTTTATGTACAGTAAAAACACAATATTTTTTAATGTATTCTGTAAAAGTATTACTATTTACAGGTAATATTACTTTTAGATTCTGTATTTTTTTATACTATGTTTTGTGTTCTGTATTTTTCAATTTATTTTTCATGTTTTTTTTGTACTATAATTTTGTCTTATTATGTCTTTGGTGTTCTGTATATAATTTTGTGTTCTGTAATTTATTTTATGTCCAGTATTTACATTTTCTTGTGTTTTGAATATAATTTTGTGTTGTGTAATTTTTATGTCCAGACATTTTCTTGTGTTCTGAATATTATTTTGTGATCTATAATTTTAATTTCATGTATTGACATTTTCTTGTGTTATGTATATAATTTTTTGTTCTTTAATTTTCATGTCCTGTAATTTGTAATTTATTTAATTTTTGTTTTTTATTGTATTTATTATGTAAATTATAATAATTCTTCTATATTTTGCACTTTTGTATTCTATATTATGTAATTTATTTTTCATGTTCGTTTTGTATTATAAATTTTTGTATGTTTTGTATTTTTATATTGTGCATTATGTTCTATATTTTATAATTTACAGAAATCGAAGTAAATACAGAATTTTAAAAATATAAAACATAAAAAACTACATTACATAAAAAAATGTACATAACATTACATTATGATAACGATAAACTATAAAAATTATTAGAAAAAACATATAAAATAATTATTAGACATAAAAAATTATAATGCACACGTAAAAGGCAGAAAACACATAGTAAAAGTTGCAAAATAACTAATAAATTTTCATAACATAAGAAAAGGAAAACAGTAATGTTAATGCCTGCACAATCAAAAGAAATGTTAAATAATATGAAAATGAACGTGGAAAACATTAATTGTGATGCATGTATGTAACGGAAAGTTTGACGGTGGCTCCACCTTTATTCTTATAGCATTTGTAGGATGTCAGTGCATTGTTATCCAACGGAAAATAAAAGTTACCTAGTTACCCAAATTATTGAGTTCCTCACTGAACCTTTCTCTATATATATACAATATATTAAGTATTTTGTAGTACTTTGAAAATATATTGAGACACTTAAACTAAATGCATCACTTTTATTGTAAAACGACATTTAGACAATATGATTAAATTGAAATGTAGTCCAAAGACGTTAAATATTGTTTATCGTCAATCTAGATTTTTCAACAAATCAAATTTGTATCAGATTTAGTTCATACATAGCTAACCAATATTATAATTTACAAAGTAATATATGTTATAATTTAATTAACAATAATAAAATAATATATAGATTAAACAAAAGAAAATGATGAATATACAAACTAAACTAACATATTATTGCATACACATTTATATATACAATTACTTACTAGTTTTCGTTAATTTAAGAACTCTTGTAAAATTTTAATAATTTATGTTTACAGGAATGTATATTGAGTTTGTACATGAATTCATTCATGAACCATATATATTTACAAGTTTGTTCACGAATTTGATTCTTAAATTTTATTAACGAACTTGTTTACAAACTATGTAATTGAATTTATTCGCAAATTTTTGACTCAAATGATTTCGTGCTAAAATTCAACTCAATATCAATATATATCAATATATCATCGATCAATATATCTATACTATATATTATCTATACTATATTATTAAAGACGAAACATTAAAAGTTTTGGTCGGTCGGTCGGTCGGTATTTGGGCCGGACCTATCTATAATTTGGGTCGGGCCTATCTATAATCAATTTATTTATAACTAATTATTTTTTTTGCAGCTAAAACACATTACCTATTTTATATATTTTTTTAACAAAAACAACTCATGTTCTAAAAATAAAATAGGTAATGTATATAAAATGGTAATATTATTACATATTTATAACTAATTACCTTTTTCAGCAAAAACACATTATCTCTTCTACATTTTCTAACTAAAACAACTCATCTTCTAAACATAACACATGGAAAATAAATATGTAATGATAATATTGTTATATATAATTATTAATAAATAACCAATTACCTTTTTCAGCTAAACACATAACTTTTTTTATTTTTTTCTAACTTAAACAACTAATTTTCTAAAAGTAAAACGAGCAACATATATATAAAAAAAAGGTAATATAATTTTATATTTTTTCAGCTAAAACACATTACCTGTTTTATTTATTTTTCTAACCAAAACAACCCATTTTCTAAAAATAAAATAGGTAACATATATATAAAATGATAATATTATTACATATTTATTTTAAAACATATTTAAATAATTTAAATTATTAAATTTTAGAACCTCATTTTCCAAAAATATCACGGGCATTTACCTTTTTAAACTAAATATATGTTACATTTTTTATTTTTTCATACTAAAACCCCTCTTTTTCCAAAAATATAACGAGCAAACCCTTACTTATTTATTTTAAAATCAGTTTTAATGTTTTTAATTAATTAAAAGTGTTTTGCTATTTTTACATGTCTACTTATTTTTTTAACAATTACAATTAAAAAATAATAATAAAATAACAATTAACAATCCGTGCATCGCACGGGTTTTAAGCTAGTATATTATTAAAGACAAAACATTAAAAGTTTTGGTCGGTCGTCGATCGATCGGTCGATATTTGGGCCGATTCACGGGCCTATCTATAATCAATTTATTAATAACCAATTACCTTTTTTCACTACATTACCTATTTTATATTCTTTTTAAACCAAACCAACTCATCTTCTAAAAATAAAACGGGCAACATATATATAATATGATAATATTATTATATATTTATAATTGATTACCTTTTTCAGCTAAAACACATTATTTTTATATTTTTTACCTAAAACAACTCATCTTATAAATAGTACACATATATGGAAACCAAGTTATTGATAACCAATTACCTTTTTCAGCTAAATTATATTACCTATTTCATATATCTATTTAACTAAAACAAATCATTTTCTAAAAATAAGACGGGCAATATATATATAAAATGGTAATATTATTATATATTTATAACCGACAGCTAAAACACATTATGTGTTTTATATTTTCTAACTAAAACAACTTATCTTCTAAATATAATACATGCAAAATAAATATACAATGATAATATTGTTTTATATAAATATTAATAAATAACAAGTTATTCTTTTCAGCTAAAACAAATTACCTCTTTTATATTTTCTAATTTAAACAACTAATTTTCTAAAAGTAATGCAGACGTATATATAAAAAAATTAATATAATTTTATATAATTGTTAATAAGTAACTAATTGTCTTTTTAAGGATATTACCTGTTTATATTTTTTAACTGAAACAACTCATGTTCAAATTAAAAATAACACAGGCAAAAGATATATATTGGTAATATTATTATATTAAACTTATGAAATTCAATTTAAACGAGATAATTAATTAAAATAATTAAATTAACATTCAATTTAAACTCGGTATATTGAACAAACACATATTTTGATATTTGCACTTAGTCCCTTTTTATATTTTTAAGAGTAAAAAAATACGAATCATTAGATATGTTATTTTAAAATATTTTATATTTTAATATCTAAAATACTACTATTGATTACGTCAATAATATATTAAATTTAAATATTATATTGTTAGATTTATAAATCCAATATATATATATATATATATATATTAAAATTTTATCAAATTATATATAATAACTAAAATCTAAATAAAAAATAAGAAAATATTAAAGAAGACCGTGCATCGCACGAGATATAAGCTAGTATATATATATATATATATGAAGGAGGATACACAGGAGTTTAGGTGGCGCCCCTAACATGGTCTCAATCTATTTTTATAATTTTCTAGAATTTTAGAATTTTAAATACTGATAAATAAAAAAATATCCTTTAACATATTAGAAGTAGAACAGATGTTCGAATTTATTGAGGAGAAGAGTTCGAATTTATAACGAAGACATATAATTAAAAGTTATATTTGAATTAGAATATGTGTTTGAATTTGTAGAGAAGAAGAGTTCAAATTTAAAAGAAGTACTTGCAAAGTTCTATTTGAAGTAGAATATGTGTTTCGATTTATAGAAGAGAAGAGTTCGGATATAAAAGAAGTACTTGCAATTAAAAGTTCTATTGAAAGTAGAATAAGCGTTTGTAATACATAACTAAAAGTTCTATTTGAAGTAGAATATATAAAGCTATATATGTGTTTTTTCAACGAAAGAGTGTCTCATTATAAAGTTGTATGGTAATATAAAAATTAACATAAGACAAGTATATATATTCAATATATTAAATTTGAGATTTTGATATTAAAAAGGAAAGCGTGTTTCACGGGAGGACGACTTATTAGTGAAGACCGAGTAATTTTCGTAATTTATTGATAATTTTTTTTTTTAAATTATTACGTCGCCGCGAAACGCGGTTTTTTCAACTAGTTTTAAGATAAAATTTAAAATCGTATTCATATTTAACTCATGCATAAAGCATATCAAAATTGAATCGAATTTTTTATAACTATTCGTGAGCATATAAACTTTTTTTTTTTTTTTTTGAAATGATGAGCATATAAACTTATTCACGACCATGTATTCAGCTACCTGGTAATTATAGTTGGAGTATCAATAGTACATAAATTAATTTTTTGTTATATAAAATTATGATTTTCATTTTAATAGGATCACTTTCAATTTTTTACTGCATGCCTAAATTAAGTACGCCTGTCCTTGTTTTCGAAAAAAGAGTACGTGACAAAACTAAATAGGTCTTATTCCGATCTTTCCACATGATTTTGATTCTTTTTCTAAATCCCGATTTTTCAAAAGAAAAACAATTAATAGTTCAATTTTTACAAAATCTAAAGGCGAGCATGAGAATTAAATGAAAATTTATTTTGATGTTGGAGATACTGAAGCTGCCAGCTCAGCTGCCAGCTAGGATCAAATTCTGTTACAAATCTGTTACGACAGCTAGGTCCAGCTAAGCAAGTAGTTTGTTACAAGTTAGTTAGTTACTCTCCTAATCTGTATATATATAGCTAATAGTTTGTAATAATTGTAGTAGTAAGTTTTCAGTATTGTAATCACAACAATATGATTTAGTTCAGTTAAGCAACAATAGTGTTCATCAATCTATCTCTTTTCTTTGCTGCTGTTTACGAAATCATCATGGTATCAGAGCAAGCGATCTCAACGCAATCTGCAATCAGTTCGTCTTTCTCCGATCAAATCACTGTTCCAGAACAAATCACAATCGTCATTCATCAGGTGAACTTGTTCTGATTCTTAAGCTCCAAATCTGTGTTTTTTTTTCTTTCTATCTGTGAAAGATTGTTCTCTGTGAACTCGTTCTGTGAAGATTAGATCTGTTTGTTTCTTTTCTCTCGTCTTCTTGGATTAAACATGGCTGCTAAATCTCCTAATCAAGATCCTTCAAGTGTGTATTTCATTCATCCTTCTGATTCTAATACATCGCAATTAGTTTCTACTAAATTTTCTGGAACTGGATTCAATAACTGGAAGAGATCGATGATTTTGACTTTGTCTGCTAAGAACAAAATTGGTTTTGTTGATGGAAGTATATCAAAACCTGAGTCTACGTCTAATGAGTTCAAAGCCTGGGAAAGGTGTAACGATTTGGTTTGTTCCTGGTTATTGTTTAATCTCGATGATGTGATTGCTAAAAGTGTATTGTTTCTTAGAACTGCTAGAGAAATTTGGATTGACTTAGAAGAGAGATTTGGTTACACATCAATGACACAAGTCTATTCTCTAGAACAACAGTTAAATGAGCTAAATCAAGGTGCTGATAATGTCTCTGAGTTTTTTACCAAAATTAAGACAATTTGGGATTCCATTACTGATGCTAATCCGTTGCCTCAGTGTATTTGTCAAAAGTGTACTTGTAATCTTGAACAAAGAGTATATCAAATGCAGCAAGATCAACGTATGATTCAGTTTATGATGAAGCTAGGTGATGAATTTTCTACAATCCGAGGCAATTTGCTGATGCAGTATCCCTTGCCAAGTATATCTAATGCGTATAGGCTGTTTGCTCAAGAAGAGAGGCATAAGGAGTTGTCACAAGTGACAAATCAGACTGAAGCTATGGCTTGTTTTTCAGAGAGAAGGAATTATAAGCAATTTAATAGGACTTCAAACTCAAATCCTTCATACAGCAGGTCCACACAGGTTTCTAATACCAATGGTAATTCTTTTTCTAATAAGAACAATGGTATGTCTACAGGAATTTTGGGAAACTCTGGTAGAAGACAGTATTATTGTACTCATTGCAAAATGAGTGGTCATAGTTTGGAAAGATGCTTCAAAGTCCATGGTTATCCTCCAGGATTTAAGTTTAAGGACAGAAAAGTGGCTAATGCTGTAAGCTTGGATACTGAGCATGGTAGTGAAGAAGAACCAAGTCATTTCTCAAAAGCTCAATATAATCAGTTTCTTGAGATGTACAACAAGCACAATTCAGAACAAAGACAGGATGACAGAAACAAGGATTCTCATGCTTTACTGGCAGGTAACATTTGTCTAATATCCAAGTATAATACTGACTGGATAGTAGACAGTGGTGCCACAGATCATATCTGTTCAAACAAAGATTTATTTGACACTTACTCAGTTTTTGATGGTACATCTGATAGGTTTATCACTATTCCAGATGGCAGAAAAATTCAGATTACACATGTTGGCACTGTGATCATACATAATGATATCACTTTGCATAATGTTTTTTTTGTCCCAGACTTTCAGTTTAATCTGATTTCTGTAAAGAGGATATGTCAAGATTTAGATTGTCAGCTATTTTTTACTCATTCCAAGTGTTTCATTCAGGACCTTTCACAGAAGAGCTCTCCAATGCTTCTTGGTAGTCTACAAGCTGGTCTTTATCATACTACAGAAGAAGTCAAAACTGAGGCTCCAATATGTTGCAATGTTCAAGAGGAAATTCAATTATGGCATCTCAGGATGGGACATTTACCTTTTTCTCAATTAAAGTTGATTCAACCTAAACTGAGTACTACAAAGTGTTCTCCTGATATGATATGTCAGATTTGTCCTGCAGCTAGACAGACAAGACAGTCTTTTAGTCATAGTAGCATTAAAACTACTTCAATATTTGAGTTGATGCATGTTGATGTCTGGGGACCATACAAGACTAAAACCCCTACTGGTTGTAATTTGTTTTTAACAATTGTGGATGATTTTAGCAGATTTACATGGGTGCATCTTTTAAAGTTCAAGTCAGAGGTTGCAAATGTGTTGATCAACTTTGCTGCACATGTTGAAACTCAGTTCAAGTCTAAAATCAAGTGTATAAGGTCAGATAATGCTAAAGAATTCTGTGAAGGAGTTTTTCAAGTCTTTTGTAGTCAACAAGGAATTTTACAACAGAAGAGTTGTGCATATACCCCTCAACAGAATGGGGTAGTTGAGAGGAAACACAGACATTTGTTGGAAACAGCTAGGGCACTTGCCTTTCAGTCAAAGGTACCTCTTAAATACTGGGGAGATTGTATACTTTGTGCAGTTTATTTGATTAATAGGATGCCTTTAGCTAGTATTAACAATCAGACCCCTTATGTTTTGCTCTATCAAAAGGATCCTGAGTTTCAACATTTAAGAAATTTTGGATGTTTATGTTTTGTGTCTTCTAAATCTGTTTCTAGAACTAAATTTGATCCTAGAGCAAAACCTGGAGTTTTCTTAGGGTATTCAAACCATACCAAAGGTTATAAAGTGCTAGACATGGTCTCAAACACTGTCATTATTTCCAGGGATGTAGTTTTTTATGAGAAACACTTCCCATTTCATTTTCAACAGTCATTACATTCTGATAGTTTTCCTACAGAAATCTATCTTCCATCTGTTACTCCTATTGATTCTTCCTCATTTGATTTTGATCTGGAACATCATACACAAAATGATACTGTAGCAAATATTGAGAATCTATTTTCCTCTAATTCCTTTTCTAGTCCTTCTACTGGTTCTGATCAACCTAATTCATCTCATTCCCAATCAGATAGTTCTAATACTTCTCTACCTGAGTCATCTTCTGTGGTAGATTTAAGTTCTACTTTACAAAATTTACCATTGCCTTCCAGAAGACAGTCTACTAGAAATCATGCTAAACCTGCTTACCTTCAAGATTTTTACTGTCAGACTGCTATTACTGATTCACATTGGTGTAACCTGGTGCATTATTCAACTTTACCTTTTGACAAGAAGTGTTTTATTTCTAAAGTCTGCACATTAGTAGAGCCTACTTCTTATGCTGAGGCATCTACAAACCCTATGTGGATAGAAGCAATGGATAAGGAAATATCAGCTCTTTCTCTTAATAAAACTTGGGATTTAGTGGATTTACCACTTGGCAAGAAGGCAATAGGTTCAAAATGGGTGTACAAGGTTAAACTAAAATCTGATGGCTCTTTAGAGAGGTGTAAAGCAAGGTTGGTGGCTAAGGGGTTTAACCAGAAATATGGAATAGATTATGAAGAAACTTTTTCACCTGTGGTTAAGATGGCTACTATTAGGTGTATTTTAGCTGTGGCTGCCAGCAAGAATTGGTCTGTTTTTCAATTAGATGTTAATAATGCTTTTCTTCATGGTGAGCTTTCTGAGGAGGTATATATGAAAGTTCCTGAAGGTATGCTTAATCCTGATAATAAGGTTTGCAGGTTAAGAAAATCAATCTATGGGCTAAAACAGGCTTCAAGAGAATGGCATGCCAAATTAACTGCTTCTCTAAAAAGTCAAGGTTTTAGTCAGTCAAAAAATGATTATAGTCTTTATATCAGGCATCACAATGGTTTGATCTGCATTGCTGCAGTATATGTGGATGATGTCATTTTGACTGGTACTGATCATAATACTATTACTAATCTCAAAATGTTCCTGGATCAAGAATTTGGTATAAAGGATCTTGGACTGTTGAATTACTTTCTGGGGATTGAAGTTAGTCATTTGCCCACAGGGATATTTCTGAGCCAGAAAAAATTTACTCATGAACTTCTGGATTTTTGTCAAATGGATTTAACAAAACCTGCTACTACTCCACTTCCTCTTAATATCAAGTTGTCTGCTGATGAGGGTGATTCTATTGCTCATCCTGATGTCTACAGATCTATAGTTGGAAAATTAAATTTTCTTTCTACTACTAGACCTGATCTTGCTTATACTGTTCAGTCTTTAAGCCAGTTTATGCATTCTCCCAGAACATCTCATCTTGCTGCTCTTCATCATACACTTAGATATGTAGCTCATACTATTGGTCAAGGGATTTTACTTCAAGCAAATACAGAAATTAAGTTGCAGGCTTTTACAGATTCTGATTGGGCAGCTTGCCCTGATTCTCGAAAGTCTATTACAGGATATGTTCTACTACTTGGTCAGTCTCCAGTCACATGGAAATCGAAGAAACAAAGCACCATTTCCAGGTCTTCATCTGAAGCTGAGTATCGTGCAATGGCTTCTGCAGCATCTGAGGTTACTTGGCTAGTTCGACTTCTGGAAGAACTTGGTGTTTCCAATCTCAGGCCAGTTACTTTATACTGTGACAATCAATCTGCTATTCACATTGCGAAGAATCCAGTATTTCATGAGAGAACAAAACACATTGAGATTGATTGTCATTTTACACGTGACAAAGTTCTTGAAGGGTTAATTCAGCTTACATACCTTCCAACACATTCTCAGCTTGCTGATCTGTTTACAAAGATCTTACCTTCTCCTCAGTTTCGTAACCTTCTTTCCAAGTTAGGATTTCATGGCTCTCCTAACTTGAGGGGGGGGTGTTGGAGATACTGAAGCTGCCAGCTCAGCTGCCAGCTAGGATCAAATTCTGTTACAAATCTGTTATGACAGCTAGGTCGACAGCTAGGTCCAGCTAAGCAAGTAGTTTGTTACAAGTTAGTTAGTTACTCTCCTAATCTGTATATATATAGCTAATAGTTTGTAATAATTGTAGTAGTAAGTTTTCAGTATTGTAATCACAACAATATGATTTAGTTCAGTTAAGCAACAATAGTGTTCATCAATCTATCTCTTTTCTTTGCTGCTGTTTACGAAATCATCAGATAGTAGGCTGACATGGAAGAATTGTACATCACTGGTGATATCTGTTTTTGTCAAGTTTGGTAAGAATTTTTTAAATGATATTAAGAAACAAAGATGATAATTTGGAAGATGATGATTAACAATTAAGTAAGTACCGAGTACCCATTAATCCCTGTGTCCAATTTATTTCATCCATCATTAAAATTTTACATTTTTAGCAATTAAGTGAAAATATCACACTTGATCATAATTATTTTCATATTTAATATTTAATTTAGTTTGATAAGTATTATAATCAATATTTTTAGTTCGACTATATCTTATTTGTCCACGATAGTAGTTGGGAATCCAATCTCAAATTGTTAAACTGCAGGATGGAGCGTGCAAGGGAGCAGGGACTAGCAAAGGCACCGTTTGTGTTACCTGATATATAGGAGTAATATTTTAAATTATGCATGTTTAAAGAATTTTTAGCATAGTAACTTAATAGACATCAATATTTTAACAATTAAAAAAAGTAATGAATTTGAATTAGGATTCTAATAAATATCAAAACGAGAACAGGATAAATATTCTAAACATTTTAAAAGAAAATAGCAGATGAGAAAAAGTTGCTTGTTAACCAAAACCATCTTCTGGGAACATTTCCCTCAGAAAAGAAAAAAAAAAGGTAAAAAGATCTTGTGGGAACTCTACGAGGGAATCAAATAAGTCCAAAGTTGATGACTTTAAAAAAAAGAACAAAACAGGATTCAAAGGAAATCGTAGAAATGAAAAACACCTACTGGCTGCGCTGACCAACAATCCAAGAAGAACACCATATATTTCTCCTTCCTTCTGTCAACCTTTCAATACTCGTGCTCTTCGTTGTTCACATTTTCACCTCTTCTTCATCTTTTACCACACACATACAATCTATTATTTTCTTCCAAACCATTCCACGTTTTCCTTTTACCTCCTTCATTTCTGTTTATATAACATGCGTCTCGCTTTATGCCACTTACTAGCTTAAAGTTATGGTTCTAATTTCCTTAAAAATACATTAAATATTGCTTTAATTTTTCTGTAAGCGATATGCCACTATTTTGCTTATTTGATAAATAAAATTTCGACTTTGTTCGAATCGGTTAAAAAAATAAAATACATGCCAGCTACGTACATTACCCTAATTATATCTTCTTATCTATCTATCTATACTATAATATTATAAGCAAACCACCCTTTATTTGGTTGGTAGTTTGGTCATTTAGTTTGGTACTCTAAATAATAACCGTTAGATGTAAATATAGGTAAATGAGAATCGTTGGATGTAATATTAAAATAATATTCTTTTTTTGATATCTAAGATGCTCCCACGTGTTCAAGGTTCGAATCCCGTCAACAACATATTAAAAAATTTTAAGATCAAAATACAAATAAATGCTAAAAAAATAAGATAAAAAATACTAAAAAATCATATTAAAAAATACTATTATAAGAAAACAACCATCTATGTGGTTGGTTGGTAGTTTGGTCTCTAAATAATAACCGTTAGATATAAATATAGATAAATGAGAACCGTTTGATGTAATATTAAAAGAATATTATTTTCTTGGTATCTAAAATACTCCCACAGGTTCAAAATTCGAATCCCGTCAACAACATATTATTATTATTATTAAATATTTATATCATCTATTTTTCTAAGCTACATTCAAAAGTTCAATATATTATTCCGTCGACAACATATTAAAAATTTTTAAGATCAAAATACAAATAAATGATAATAAAATAAGATAAAAAATAATAATAAATCATATAAAAATACTAAAATAATAAATTAAAAATATTAAAATTCATCCGTTCATCGCACGGGTTATAGGCTTGTATAATTAGTGCAAAGGAGTTGAGATGTTTGGTCAGAGTGAAATTATCATTTCAAAAGTAATGGTATTACTCCCTCCGTCCCAAATCTTTTGTTCTGTTTGATTTTTTATGGTCAAATTGACCCAACTTTGACAAAATATTATATATAATAAAAAATTTAACATTAAAAAGTACATTTGATCTACTTTAATATGTATTTTTCAAAACTTTTAAATTATAAAAGGATAATACGTAAATGTTGATCAAAATTTGATCAATTTGACCCCAAAATGTCAAACAAGACAAAAAATTTGGTACATAGGGAGTATTAAGTAAAGAATATAGTAATTATCAGTTTGCATCCCTTTACTTTGAGCGCTTTTTCGATTTGGTCCTGAATAATGTTTTGTAGCAGAATGCACCCCTAAGATTAATTGGCGCTTCGATTTGCACCCTCTTGACCAACTTCCGTTAATTTTCATCGTTAACCTTAACAGTCAAGGTTCACTACAAGAAAAACGCCTAGTAGCGACCAGATGTATCAGCGACCGCATGTTCCGTCGCTATTGATAAGTATTAGAGACCATCTATAGCGACACATAATAAATCCGTCGCTAAAGATTTTTTAGCGACTGCATGCCGTCGCCAGTTGGTCGCCAATGTAAATTTCTCGCCAAAATAAACACCGCGCAAAATTGGCGCACATTTTTTAGCGACAAAGTTGTATCAGCGACCGCCCTCCGTCGCAGATAGTGCCACATAAGCAAAAAATTAGTGACCGATTGTCGTAGCTGAGACGTCACTATAAGAATTGTTAGCGACAGATGACATTAGCGACCGATTCTGTAGCTAATGTTTTGCGAAAAATTATTTTTATATATTAATTTCGAATGAAATTTTGGCGCACTTTAACAGCGACCGATGTATTTCGGCGACCGACTTTGGTAGCAGAACTTTTTGAACCCCTTTTTGAGTTATCGTAAAATATTGGCGCCCTTTTATTAACGACACAATTTTATTTGCGACCGAATTTGGTAGAAGATGCCCATCACTTATCTATTTTATGCTATAAATTAAAAAAAATTAATCTTACAACTTTATCTTATTTTTAATTTATATTACATTAATTTATAATAATTTGATATATTATAAGTTAATATATTTAATAATTTAATTTAATTCAATTAGTATATCTTATAAATTTGTATCTTATTTTCAATTTGTATTATAAAGTAAAAATTAATGAATAATTTTTTTATTTAATTTCAAAATACGTACAGAGGTTTAAGTTTTTTAATTATGTTATTTATATTATTAGTTCAAAAAATATATTATTTTATTAAAATACATTTACCACGAAATATTTATATATAAAAAATTATAGAAATTAAAAATTAAATAAATAAATCACATAAATACAAAATTATATACTATTGCCTGTTTGTTTTAAAAAAACATTGAACATATTAAAATAAAGTAATTATAAATGATTTTGTCAAAAAAATAAGTAATTTTAACTCATTTAATCAAAGATAAAAATTTCACTTTATACTGTACAAACCCTTGCACGACATCATTGAACAGTCTTCGTCTCCTCAAAATTGAAGGTCGCCTCAACCACCTAAACCCTAGTCTTCTATCTAATAGCAGGTAATTTATCACATATCTATGCCTATATATGTATATTTTATATAGAGAGTTACAAATTTATTTATATATGATATATACAGCGATACAGATTGAATGATACATGTTTATCATATATGGATGTTAATCTATATATTCAATTACGTATGTTACTTGTGTTAATTGTTTAATAATGCCTTTATATGTTAATTATGTATGTTATTGTTGTATGGGTTCTTTTGTGAATTTGTGGTGAAACATATGATTACTATTTCTAAACTGAATTGTGGTAAAAGAGTCACAATGGAGGACTGATTGTTATTTAGTTCGTTATGGAGGACTGATTGTGGTAAAATGAATATGATTATATGATGTATTTAGCAATCACGCATACCTGGTGTTTGGTGAGACGCCTACGGATGGCTCTGGTCTTCTTGGGACACAAATCAAGAGGAATTTTTTTTTTTTGATTTTGTAGACTTCCTTCAGGACTGCCTTCTGTTTCTGTTGCATAACAGTCAACACCTGGGCAATTGACAATCTCACCACTTTTCTGTGCATGACCACATATATTTTCTGATCTAGTCTAGTAAATTTTAGCTATAGAACCCTAAAGTCTAGTTGAGAACCCTAGAATTATTAATGAACAGAAAGTCTATATTAGACTGTAGTTCAGTCATTTGCAGACTGTCAAACATTGCAAGGTGCTTTACCGATAAGACAACGAATGGGAAATTGAAAGGGATGAAGAGTCATGACTGTCATGTGTTCTTGGAAAGACTCCTTCTTATAGCATTTCGGGATCAGCTTTATAAACCAATATGAGATGCTTTGACGAAACTTAGTCATTTTTTTAATGGCTTATGTTCAAAAACAGTAAATGAGAAGGACATGTCCGTACTTGAGAAGAACATCATAGAAATCACATGTAAACTGGAAAAAATCTTCCCACCTGGTTTTTTTGACTCTATGGAGCATTTGACGATACATCTTCCCTACGAAGCTCGTGTTGGAGGTCCCGTTCAATATAGGTGGATTTACCCTTTCGAGAGATTGATGGGAATGCTTAAGAGAGCAGTGAAGAATAGAGCTTGTTTAGAGGGTTCAATATGTGAGGCATATAGTTTTAATGAGATATCTATGTTTATCTCTGACTATTTTCCGAACGAGGTCTTGACAAAGGCCAATCGCGTACCGAGAAACGATGATGGGGGAAATGTTGAACTAAATGGTAGGCTTTCTGTATTTGGTCTAGCGGGCCGCGCTTATGGAAAAGGAAAGCGCATATTTCTCTCGGAGAAAGATTTACATGCTGCACACAATTATATTCTTCTGAATTGTGAGGAGATTGACGAATTTGTGAGGTACATATCGTGTAAACACTTAAATTTTTAACTTGATTAGTCTTTTAATGACATGTGATATATATTCTAACATGTTAATATTATAAATATTGTATAGATTGTATGATGATGAGTTAAAAGTGAAGCATCCTAGCATTTCTGATAAAGATATTCAAATCAGTCGTGCTAAAGAATTTGCACGTTGGATAAAGGACAAAGTAAGTTCAATTTCTTAAGCACAATATATATACACTCTACATTAACTATTGACTTCAACTCGTACAATTATATGAAATATTTGTAGGCTTTGGCGGAGGGATCCACGATTCCGGCTAATGTACAAACCTTAGCTTTGGGACCCGATATGGACCAAGTAAGTCGTAATGGTTACAAAGTAAATGGTTATGAGTTCCATACCAAGGCATATGGGCATGGTAAAAGAACTACAAATCCAGGAGTCTGCGTCCTAGGAGATTGTTACAATGAGCTTAGTCATGCCTTTTACGGGGAGCTGGAGGAAATCATAGAATTGTCGTACAAGGGTACGTACGGGGGTTATATTAACTTGTTCAACTGTCGGTGGTTCGATTCAGAGAAAGGAATACGTGTTGATAATCACGGAATTATCGATATTGACGTCCATAGGTCTGCCTACTCCAATGATCCTTTTGTTTTACCAACTCAAACAAAACAAGTATACTTCACCCCTAGTCCTGGTAGAAAAAGGGATAGGCCGCCTTCAGACTGGCAAGCAGTAATTCATACTCCCGCACACAGACGTGAAGAAGTAATTAATGGGGAGTTTTACCAGGAGGAGATGCTTCAAAGACCAGGGCTGTAATAAATGTGGATGATAATGAAGTAATTGAATTAGATGGTGGAGATGAACCACATGAAATAGATCATGAGTCAATTCTAGTGTTAGATGATATTGATACAGAAGAAGAGGAAGAGTTATTGATTGACACTGACTCTGAGTCTGAGTCTCAAGGAAATGACAGTTATGAATCAATAGAATATGATTCTGACTCAGAAACTGACACTTAAACATTCTTTTTGAACTTTGTAATAAAATAGTCAAACTTGACTATGAGACATTTTAATTTGTTAATGCCATATAAATGTTTTAATTTTTGGTATATTACTCTCTTTCGTCAGTTGTACCTCTGCTTATTTTTTGTATTCATTTCAATACTCATTTTGTCTTCTTTTTTCAATAATCATTTTGTGAGTTGTATCATTGTTTTTCTGAGCATGTAAATAGACAAAAAATAAGTAAAGAGTCGTAAACTTATTCTTTTGTAGAATTACTTATATATTCGTAATGTGTATGCAGATGGCTTCTGAAGCAACAACCCCGAAAAAAAAGGCATGGGTAGGGGGCCCAATGAAGTCCCGAAAGCCCCTACTAACCAAGAGGATCAGACTCTTATTCAGATTCGTCCTCCCCCAGATGACAAGTATGTATCTACTCTTATTCAATTTTTGTAGTAATTATTATGCGTGTTGATACATTGAATTAGTATTTTCTTAATGCAATAGTCCAATAGACAACAATATACAACTAAAATCCTTAATATGTATACAACTAGTAACATTTTAAAACCTCCAAAAATAGTAGTTTGTGACTCTGTTGTATATTGCAGTGATTTTACCGACCATAAAATCACAAAGTGCATCTCTCAGCTATGCCTTCAGAATTGGCCCACTCCCGCGATTACATGGGCCAGCACACCGGTCGCTCACCAGGATGCTGTTTGGGCTGAATTTAAGGTATATAGTCTATTCTGAATTTAAGGTATAATGTTATTTATTGAGTGTTGCTTAGGGTTAAATAATTGAGTGTTGCTTGTATGTATTTATGTAGTGATTAAAACTATAAGCTGATGACAATATAGGTGCTACTTCCTGCTTTTAGTTTACATGGAAAGCCAAATAAAATGGGAGTAATGTGTAATACTTTATCAGATTATGTAGCAAGTTGGCATTTCTGAAGGAATGACGTGGTTCAAACTAGTATGCATAAATATTCTGGTAATTCTAGGTGATCAGCTGTAGTATCCGTAGCATTAAAGTATCTACATTCTGCGTAAACTTTCAGATTTATCATACAGTGTTGAGTTCTGATATAGTTTAATCACAGGGAACTAATGTATAGGAACCGTTCAGTTACAAACAATCCTACAGAACAGAATTTGTCGAACCAGAACAAAACCAAAAAGAAAATGCAGAGCTTTTCGATTCTTATGATTCAGACGGTTCAGACCATTATGCTTTTTTTGGGTGAATTTTTCTTTTCATAAGTGTTAACCTTGATGAAATATATTGGAAAAGAGGATAAAATTCAACTAATAAATTCTATTTGCAAGTTTGCAACTACTTGAAAATGAAATATTGAATAGTGATGTCTTCGTTATCTACAGGGCACACATTAAGCAACGTCATTGAAAAATAGTATAGATTTGAATTTTCCGATCTATATTGAGTCAAAGTTTGATAGTTTCAATCGTTGTAAGCATTAATATTTGGATGTCCAACTGATTTATTTGCAGAGACGTTTTAAGTGGGCGGACGAGCAGGGTCTGATGATATCTTCTCTTTTCTGGCAGAAGTGCACCGCTCGCACAAAAGACATCCTTTCAAAAGATCGAGAAAAAGCCAAGCACAATGCTGGCATTGACCATCCAGGCCACGCAATGGAACACATGCACGAGTATAGCCCCTGGTGGTGCTCCGCTGATATATGGGTTGAGATGTGTGTCTAGTGGAAAGACAAAAATTGGCAAAAGAAGCGCAAGATTGCTTCTAGTAACAGAGCTGGAGGTGGTGAGAAGGCAAAAGGTACCTACAAAGGTGGCAGTATCTCCCAGTTGCAACATATGGTTGTCAAGGTATGATGAACAATTTTTATTGGTACAATCAAGAATTCTGAATGTCACATGTTTATTACTTTGTAATATTGGGATTCTGTTTTGTATAGGAGTCTCAGTCTCAGGGTACTCCTATTCACTGGTTGGATGTGTATGTGGAAACTCGTGATGGTCTGCCTGATGCTGTCAATATAGTGGTAATAAGTTTTAATTTTTTTGCTTTTGTGTTAGAGTTGAAAGCATATGATATAATTTCGTTACAATTGACACAACCTATCAGAGATGAAAACATCTGATATAATTTCGTTATAATTGACCACTTACAACAATGAGACATAAGTATTCTAATTATGTCTCAATACTAATCAATTATAGCAATAATAATCAGCCAGAGCTAAGTAATCATTGATAGGGTAAAGTTATACGTATAAGAGAATATTATAAAATATTAATAGGCAATACATATATTATCTATTATAAATGGTTGATACAATTAAGATGATACTATATATGCTTGAAATCTCATTATTCGAGAAAAATTAAGTAGATAAGAAAAAAGGACTGAGGCTTGGTAGGTGAACTAAATCTAGATTACATACACAAGTTCAAAAACTCTAAAAGTGCATAGTAAAGATACTAGCAGCAAAATTAAGACCAATAGCTCTATTACACTGTTACAAATCACAAATTAATAAAATATTTCACTTCAGCTCTATAAAAGAATTCAAGGTGTATTTCTCTGACTACTTAGTATCTTGTCTAGGAAATTTCAACTACTATAATTAAAAAAAAAATATCTTGTCTTGCTCTTTCATTTTTTGTTCCTTGGTGGTTTATGTTCTATTGAAAGTAAAAAATTAGTGAAATATATAAACAAATGCTTAGAGATGACTAAATTTGTTGGGGGATCTTTATCTTTTCGAAGCTAAAGTTCCTATAAAAATAAATAGCTACAGTTTAGAAGCATGTTTTTAGTGTCATATAGAAAGGGGCATATGATCCGGCAAGAGACCCAGCATATAGAAATAGGTTCAGAGATTTTCGGATTTGAAATAGCAAATGTGACGGAACAGGCACGCTTGCTACGATGTATTTGTATATTAAAGCCTGGAGTTCAAGATCCAACCACTGGGATGGGGTACATGTTCACTCTTCAGGCATGGGAATTGTGGATAAGCGATAGGGTGCTTGAGTTAATAGATTCAAACCTAGAATTACCTTCCTCATTTTTGCCACTGAAATTTATTCATGTTGGCCTCTTGTGCGTTCAAGAAAGTCCAGCTGACCGACCAACTATGTATGAAGTTTTAGCAATGTTTAGCAATGAACACATGCAACAAGTTTTCCCCAAACGGCCAGCTTTCACAAGTGGTGGAAGCTTAGGGTTGGGATTAGTCAGCACTGAGAATTATTCAATAAATACTTTCACTACTTCAGTGATGGATGGTCGCTGATGTTTCCATATATATTTCATATACAACAATTTGTAGATCATTCTATTTTAGTTTGTTAAGTTCATATACCTGAGACTGTATATAAAGTACTGTAAACAAGTCCTAGTGTGTATACAAATATTGGTCAATATTTTTTATATGTTTCTGTCCTATATTGATCCTACCTTCAGTTAGTGTTGCCCACATTCAAATCTGTTGGAGCTATTGTCGGCAAAAATTACAAAATTATAATTTTTTTTCCTGAAAGCTACTTTTCTTAAGTAATGCCAGAGACCAGAGGGAGAGTCTGACTGCAATACTCGAATCAACCAAGTACTATCGGTATTTGGTAATCATAATCTTATAAATTTAAGAAAAATATCGGATGCAATTAACACACAAAATTGGAAGAACAACATCAGTTTTCCTATTAAATATAAATAAAAAATCCATAGTATCATAATTTCAGCCAGTTTTACAACCTTGAACCGAAGGGAAATCCACAGTTATCACTATATTAATTTCTGTTATATTTTTACCAATTTATTGTTAACTATTTAATTGTTAATGTTTTGACAGAATACTTATTGTCGTTTATTTGATGAGCGATATCCTGAGGGTACCGATCGTCCGAATATTGATCTGGAGTTGTGGGAAAGGGCGTCCATTGTTAAGAAAAACTATGTGAAAGGTCGAGGGCAACGCCGACGCCGATCTATCAGTGGTTTCTCAGGTAACACACAGTGTTCACAGTCATCAAGCCATCCATCTGTTCATACTACGGCTGACTGTGTCAGAGCCATATGCCAAAATCGCGAGCTTCTTCTTGAACTGGGAGGCCATCTAGGGGCTATGGATCCTGCGGATCTGGCTCGTGCAGTAGCGGTAGCAGCAACATCACAGCAACAGGATGGCGATGAGGTATTTTCATTTAGTAAAGTATTCTGAATTTCTATTCTTTATGTTCTTGAGTGGTGGAGTTAGTTTTTTATAAATAGTCATAATATATACCAATATATGTAATATTCTTTTATTATTTTAATACTTGCAGGGATCACTGAAAGTCATATGTTTACCCTATTTGTAAACATCGAGGATTCAACTCAACTTAAACAAGAATGTAATAGTAAATAGTATATACATACTGTCACAGGGATCTCAAATGTTCAACTGTCAAAAGAAAGAAGATAAAGTCAATCTACCGTTTTGAGGTATACTACACTTGAAGAAGTTCATTCAGTTGATCAAGCGTCAGTGGAGTAATCAAGACAGTGGGTTCTATTTATAGTGACAAGAGGTTCCTACAGTGGCAGAATGCAGATTATAGAAAGGTTTGAAAAAGAGTGAAGAAAAGGAAGATATGAACCACAGTTTTAAAGTCAAATGTGAAGAACAACCATTGGAGTTAGTCGTTCATGAACCAGACCGTGCATCGAACGTCAACAGTCAAGTCAGTGGTAATTCTTTATTACATACAGTGGTTCGAGAAAAGAATTTGCGCTATCAATAGATTTATATTAATTCTTATTTAATTAACATTTTATGTAATTTATTTAATTAATAAATTAATTCATTCTGAATTAATTTATTTATTAAATTAATTATCATGTTAATTAACGTTGAATTAATGTATTAATCTAAGTTGATTTAATTAAGTAATTAATGAATTAATCATTATTTGTTTAAATGATTAATTGATTAAGTAATTAATTAAATTAAAACTAAAGAGAATGGGTTATGAATTTGCTGGGCTACATGTTTAAATTTGGTGGGCTGAATCCAAAAGAAATGTATTGGGCTGGTTGAAATTGGATTGGGCTCAAGGCCCAACAGATGTGTAATAAATTGACAAAGCTGGGTACCTAGTTGCACTTTTGTGTGTGAACACAATGTTTCCGAACTGGTTTACTAATGGCAAATGAATTGAAAAAAAAAAGAGAATGGTCTGTGCACGTGAAGAGCTGTCGGCAGAATTGATTTCCACGCCACTCGCCTGTCAGCGCGTGTAACTCACGCGCCCGAGAAATGGACAGGAACAGCCCGCGCCTGCACTCCACTTTCCTCTCCTGCGACTGGTTCTCAGCTGGTTGTTCAAATCAATTGTTTACAAAACAATTCAATTCAGTCGAGGCCCGGGTTTTTAAAAAGAAGCAGGCGGCTCATTCAACACTTCTTCTTCACTTCTCAAAAACAGACAGACACAGAAGAGAGAAAAGAGAGAGATCAAAGAGATAGAGTTCTGTTCTTAATTAAATTCTTGTAAATTATTTCTGAGCTGTATCATTAAATCTAAACCGATAGAAATAGTTTACTTGTATTCTTGGAACTATCTAGCGAGTTTTTACTCCTAGTTTTTATCTCTCGAATTGCTTTTAGCATTCGATCTTTTTATTACAAATATAGAAAAGTTCATGTCGAATTTTTTATAGAATTTGTAATAATTAGTTTGGTCATCAAACCTTGTAATCTGTACCCGTGTATTTAGACACACCACTCCAAGTTTAATATAATTTTATATTTAACTTGAAATATTGGTATTCGTTTATTCCGCATCAATTTGTTCTTGATTTAATATTTTCAGAAAAGAGCAAATTCGATTAAACGACATAGTTTGTATTCAACCCCCCCTTTTACAAACTAAATTGGACCTAACAATTGGTATCAGAGCTTTTTGATTGACGCACAAATCAAGATCCTTATTTTTGTGGTCCTCCAATTGGTTTTCGAGTTTGTTGACCCATACACAAATTAAATTCGGTATTAGACCAAAAAGTCAACTCCTCTATTTTCGAATTCTTTAACCTTCAAAAATTTTCAATTTATGATATTTTTGATTTTTAAACAATATGAGTTTATTTTCAATTTTTAATTAACTTGAATTTATTCTTGAATTGTTTAACCCTCAAAAATTTTCATTTCTTGATATTTTCGATTGTTAAATAATCTTAACTTATATTCGAATTTTTTAATTCTTGAAATGATTAATTCTTGGAAATTTTGATTTTTAAACAACTTGAGTTAATTTTCAAATTGTTTAATTTTCAAAATTTTTAATTTTTGATACTTTCGAATTTTAATCAACCTGAATTTATTTTCGGATTCTTTAACTCTCAAAATTGTCATTTCTTGATATTTTTTTATTCTTAATTAATTTGACTCTAATTTCAAATTTTAATTAATTTGAACTTACATTCAAATTTTTTATTTCTCAAAAATTTTCAAGTCCTTGAAGTTTTTGAATTTTAAATATTTTGAATTTATTCTAAGCCAATGGTTCTTAGAAGATTGTTAGTTGAAGATTCCTCCGGACGTCAAAGATGATTTTGAATCTTTTGAAGAAAATGCATTATTTCAATGGAATTAATTTCTACCTGCTGAAGATAACTTTGTTAAGTTTTTGTAAGTCATATCCCATGTGACTTATTGGTTTTTCAGAAGCAGGAATGAAAGAGGTTTTAGTGGATGGAATTTTTCTTGAAGATTTTAGTCAACTCTAGTGATTCAATGATATACAAACACTTATTGGTTTGTACAAAAGCAATATCTAATCATGGAATCAATAGAGATTTTAGAAGAATGGAATCAAGGAGGTTTGAGAATGGACTAGACTGCAAACATCTCAGTCGGGAATTAATGATGGAACCTCAGAACAGACAGGGAGAGTTACTAATTCAGAAGGAGTATTAATGCTACATCCAGGGATCAGGCCTATCTACTCCGAAACGGAAACTCTTCAGGATAAAGTTCAACTCAAGAGGTGGTTACAAGACTGAGATGGTGGAAAGAAACAAGACTTGATAGTTATAGCTATGGAAAGCTATATGTGATAAATAACTATCAAGGTGTGCAACACAGTATAGAATTCTGACAGACAAGGATGAATAGGGATTCTTTAAATGAGATGAAACAGAAGCATCAGTGCAGAACTTATATTGCTAAATGAAAGAGTTGGGATGGATCAGATGATGATGAGAAGAACATAATGAATATCTTGCTTTCATAGCAATCTCTGAAGATGATTCACCTCACATGTCTCAGGTATCAATTCTTCGAACTATTGTAATATGTAATTCTCAGAAATTCAAAGCATGTTAAGATCTTAGTTTTTATATCTTTGGTTAGAAGATCTTAATATGTGTATGAATATTTGTTGAATTTAATTAATTGCAGCAGTGAGTTAGAGCTGTTTCTTAGACAATATCTTTTAATTCTTAATTGTTATATGTTAAGCATCTAAGACTTCTGCTTAAGCTAGTTTCAGGATCCCCAGTAAAACAGATTTGCTTATTCATTCTGAATTGTTTGTTAAGGTTTAAAAAGTTTAAAAGATGGATTGATTACTTAGGTATTACAGACTATTAGCTGGTTTATAACAACATACTTGGACTGAATAGAATTAGTGATTACTTATTAATTTTTCTATTCCAACTGGTTTTAGAAAATTCTTGCATATAGGTTAAATGGATTTTCTAAATAGCATTACATGTCATAGTTTGCACGTTTTAAATGTGTGATGGTTTAATTGCTATATGAATGCTATGTTTGTTGTTACCACTAATGCATACATGTCATAGTTTGCATGTTTTAAATGTGCGATGGTTTAAATGCTGTATGTATGCCATGTCTGTAGATTACTCTATAAACAGAGATATCTCTAATCCATCTGGACCCAAGTAAATTTGGGTACCAAGAACTTTTTATCCATTTGTGAATGTAGGGTTTAACAAGTTAATCGATTATGCATTGTCAATGATTTATTCAAAGCATATCATCGAAGAAAGAACTCTACTATCAAATGTGATTGTGAAGACAGGCCAAGTGGTTTTCCCTTGGAGACAACAGCAAGGGTATGACCCAGGGTCATGGCTATTCAATAGCTAGGAATGTTGTCAGTAATAAAGCATCTTTAAAAGATGAAGAGCCTACTATTCGAGGAGTAAGGAAAGATAACTTATTTGTAGTTGACATGGAATCTCAGTCAAAGGTGAAGTCAACAAGGTCTAATCTAAAGCTTCATCAGACAAGAGTTCAGCTATGACATAAGGAGCTCTCTCACCTGAATGTCAAATCAAGAGATTCTTTCCTGGAAATCGAATCAGTAAAGGAGACTGCCTCATCTGGAATTAAAGCAAAATGAAATTATGAGGCATGTCATAAAGGGAAGTCAAAGAAGCATCACACAGAAGTTCAACATCAAATAAAAATATACTTTAGTGGTGATGACTGATGGCTTCTCTCAACAAACAAGTTGTTATTCAGACAATCTGAAGACAAGACACCACTTATGGTGATTGATCACATCTAGAAGATTTGCAGGAAGCAGACTGACTATGACAACTTGGAGACAGATTACAGGACCTATCGATTAGTGTTCTGGATGATTTCTGCACCTTCAAGAGTATTAATGATGAAGGAGTCAATAGTTTGCTACTAGCATGATCGAACCCTGATCAGTGAGAAATATAGGAAGACCCCAAAAGTATGAAGGAAATTGTTTTGCAATGATAAATGAAAGTGAGCATCCTAGCAATCAGCTAATGCTCAAAAGAAAAATTTCCTTGGTTACTAAATGGAGTCTACAGCCTTCAGGGTGTTTGTTATTAATCAACAGAAGGTGATTGAAAGTCTTAGTGATGTTCAACAACTTCATGCTCCCAGCTATCAATGGTTATGATGATTCAGATCCAAGCAGTGATAAACATGAAGAATCTTCATGTAAACCCAACAACAGCTTAGGGGGAGCAAAAGAAGGATCACCTAGTCAACTCAACGCCACATTGAAAATCATAGGACACTATGAGAACATGTCTGCCAAGACAAAGAATGTTGACTCAATTAATTCTTTGTCCTAGTTCTTAGTGTTCCTAATGGTGGAAGTGAAAGACTAGCAGAGCTTCAAGTATCAATGATTATTTCTTTAGTTTTCTTTTAGAAGAAACTAAGAAAGTTACAAAAGTTCTGAAAGATCCAGATTGAGTGATTGCAATGCAAGATGATCTCAATCAGTACAAAAGGCAGATTGAAGGGAAGCTGGTATCCAGACCAAACAACAAGGCTGTAATTGGTACAAGGATAACCAGAAGTCTAACTGGATGTCAAGGCATTGTTATGAGGGACAAAGCCAAACTGGATGCAAGGTCACTAGCTGATAAGACAGTATATCTGACAAGATGCACCAGTGACAAGACTTGAGGATATCAGGCACCTGCTACACATTCAAGATTTTGATGGACATCTGGACCTACTGAATCTGGATGCTAGAAGAATGTGAACAAGTGCACTCCTGGTTGTGAGATAATGAAGATCTCTACAGGTTAGTATGAACTGGTATCATCACTCAAGCAATCATGGAAGACATGGTATGACACCCTAACTATAATTTAACATTTGGTATCAATCTTTAACAATTGATATCATTTAGCAATTGGTGTCATATTTATAGAACTCTCTACATCATTAGGCACAAATACAATGATATATATGTGCAATGATATCTTGATTATATTATATGTTGGTCTACTAACTATAAATTGGTATAAGATTTTTGCTGTTTTGATGTTGGTAAAGTTGCAATTCTTTTGAATTACTTCTTGTAAGGCAAAAGAATTATGGCAATTAAAGTAGGTCTACAATCTTTTGTTTTTGATAAGACTCTAGACCTGCCAAGACTCCCTGTCAATATCAGCCACTAGAGCTTGCTTGGTACCTACCTTTTATTTGGACTTTACAAGCTTTAGGGGAATTAATAAAAACTCATTATCTTATTCAATTGCTAATAGATCACTTACACACATATTATATTCTCAATATGCAAATGTGCAAGGCCCCAAGTGGATCCTAGAGAATCTATTCTTGTAGTTATTACACTTGATTTTCAGATGTCTTAAGTTGGACCCAAATCTGCGGAGATGGTACCCTAGAGACATCAGTTCTGACATGTTTTGCTGCATAGAGACAGATCAAATGAGTTGTACGAAAGCAGGAGAACACAAGGAATCAAATTCATCTCCAACAACTCTGTGGAACACTGAAGGCCAAGCATCTTGCATAAGACAAGACAACTTTGGTAATAAAGTCTTATCTATAGAACCAAGGTTGTCTACCAACAAACAGTTGTTAGGAGTTAACAATTGTTATTATCGAGGAGTTGCCTTATTCTGGCAATGACTCGGAAGGAGTAAACAAAGGATCCACTAGTCAAACACAACATCACAATGAAGAACAAGGCGATTCATCAAGATCTAACCTTCTCAGACGGTCTGTTTGGAATAGAGCTGATCATTGGTGATCCAGATGTTGGTGTAAGAACTAGAAGGGCTTCTCAGAATCAAGGTATAGAATCTAAGGAATCTGAGGAAGCACTTGTTTATCCTGAACAACAAGAAGCATGGAAGCTGGTGCCCATGTCTAAGCACCAAGTAAATGGTATGACATTCTTTCCAAATTCTTACTTGTTATCTTTCTAAAAGGATTGTCATAGTCATTCTCTTGTTATACTCCATGTTTCTGTATTTTAGAATAATAAATTTTCTCTAAAAATATTTTTCTCTAATTCTCAAGTTAGAATTTTTGAGGAAACTATTTTTGTTAAAAATTTCATTATTTTAAAGTAACTACAATGTTTATGATATTTTATTAAATCATATTTTCTCTCTAAATAATTTTCTAGTAGAAAGTTATTTTGTTAGAAAATATATGGATTTACTAACTTGTTATAAATATTATTGTATAATGTTTGTCCTTTTATTTTTGTCTTATGTCTGTTTATAAGTCAACCTATGTAAATTATTAATATATTTATAGTTCTTATTTTGTTCAAGTTATTATGCATATTTTTCTTATTTTTATATATATAGTATTTTGTTTTAAATATAAATAGTTTGTATAGTTTTTACAGCTTAGTCACTATACTTGCAAAACTTACAAACAGGTCCCTGTACTTGGTTCTTTTGTTGTTCTTCTTCTTAACACACACAAAACCTGTAGTTTTGAGTCTAAATCTTTGTTTTGTGATTGCTGTTAACAGACCTTCATGTTAAGGACTTAACAATTGACCAATGTTCGTATCAATATTGGTATCTGTCAATCCAATTGATTTTAGGAACTAACGTTTGATTTTCAGGACCTAACAATTGGAAGACAAGACCTAACAATTGCTAACAGCTGGTATTTAACATACAGGACCTAAAACATGTTAAGATAGTTTTGTTTGTATTGGTTTGAACATTAACTTACATTTATTCGATTAATTTATTAATTGAATTTTTGACTTTGTTTTTGTTTAGTAAAACTGGCTCAAGATCTATATATTTCCTAAACTCAATTCTTTCTACAGTTGTGATTGCTTATATTGTAAAATTTTTTGAAGTCACAACTGTACATCATTTCTCTCACATGATACAATGCATATGCTTTCACTCAATGTTCTGGTATGATGTAAATGCATTCTATCTCTATATTGCTCTACTGCTATGTGATGCAGGTTCAGCTCTTAGTGGAAGTTTTCTCACAATTGAAAGTCATGAGGTTGTAAACCCAACAACTTCTATCCCGGACTATAAATCCAAATCTAAACACATCCTAACTTACCCCTGAAGTGGAAGTAACCTTTTATATACTGAAGCTGGTTAAGGGAGTAACTGCACTTGGTGCAGCAAATAAGGATGTGAGGGATAGTAAACCCACAGCTCTACCTCTCAAGGAGAAAAGATGTATACAACTTGAGGTATCTGTAAGCTCGCCTGCATTCTCCCAAAAGGATGCAGAGCTGAAAATGGCACTAAAACAGTCTCTAGATTCATTCTCTCAAAAGGATGAGTTTATTGAAATTCGCCTGTCAGCCAGGGCATCTGTTGGTAAGTCACTACCTCATACACAAGACTAAAATACTTCCTATGCACAAAGTGAGATTGCACACACTAAGGACGAATTGACGGAAACAACTAATACTCCGACCATATTACGGTTAGGATTATAAGTTGAAGGTTCCTCAAAGAACCAAGAGTCTTCACAGACCTCGAGAGAAGGCTTTGATCCCTAATGCAAAATCCTTCAGGATCATTGTCTAACTCCCCAGAGGGAACATCTCTGGATCCTGCGGGTATCGGGTCCGACATAGGTGCGGATCGGTAACTTGTTGACTATGATTCAGATTCACCTGATGAGTTAAACAAGGAGATGTCGTCGCAGACATAAGAAGGAAACATGATCTTAATTCTAAGTTTTGATTTCATTGTTTACTTTCTCAGAATTCAATTCTGAAACCCACAAAAAGGGAAATTTTTTATCAACTTGTAGATTATGACTCAGATTCGTCTGACGAGTCCAACGAGGATTGGGATTTGCGAACTCCCATTGCACCACCACTGACCTCTCTTAAAGGGGCTAGGGTGATTTTCCTTGCAGGTACACATGGATGTTGGAGCTATGAGAGATAAGAATGATACACTAGTGAGCATGAGTGTAAACACTTTTAGAGATGAGAGAAGAGATCACTCATTTTAAGTGATATGAGTGGAGAGATGAGTTAAACACTTGTGAGGTACACGAAACAGAATCACACACTCACAGTGAGGAAGAAACATAAACCCCAAATCCCATTCCCTATTCCCCAAACAAGGTTCACTTACAAGAGTTGGGAGATATAAGGAAATTGTCGGGAGATTTGGTTGTCAGGATGATCAACAGTGAAGCCATTCTATAATATCTAAAGGGCAAAGTTGATCAGTCTACATACTTCTATTCTGGAAGTCTTCATGAAAATCCTTCAACACAAGCAAAGCTTCATTTCTTTATTGCAGCAGACAATGTTACATGTATGAAGAATCTGTTGTACTAAAAGTAAGAGGTGAGTTATAATTGAATATTTGGTATCATCTAATTTAATTGGATGTTTGCTATAATTGAATGCTTGGAGGATTACTCAACTAAGGGGGAGAGATATTTTGAAGAAGAAGATATATTTGAAGAAGATATACTCAAAGCTTACCTTAGTAAGATATACTCAACTAAGGGGGAGATTATAAGCTTACCTTAGTGAGGGGGAGATTTTCTATCTAAGGGGGAGAGATATGAAAAAGGATATACCTTAGAAAGGGGGAGTATTCACCTTGTTAGGGGGAGATAGATTTATTCGCCTTGTCAGGGGAAGATGAAAAGTATTCACCATTATAAGGAGGAGACATATCACCTTAGGTAGGGAGACATAAGGAAGGAGAGAAGTATGAAACGACAAAGAAGAATTCTTCAGTATGTGGTTGAAAAGTCATATTCTTTACCACTGAAGAATTTCCAAGTATCTGCTGATAATGTTCAATGTTAAATGTAAAGTGTTATCATGCAGATATGTCCAGAAATGAAGATGAGTTACTTAATGAAGATCAGTTCAGTGTCAGAGGAACGATCATCTTTCATTTCATCTACTGAGATTCTGGAAATGTTATATCTAAACCAGAAATTTTTTTATGTATTATTTACTATTGTTCCTTAATGCTTTATCTTCTTCTTGTTTATAGTTGAGTTATCCTCTAGGTATTTGTATGTTAATGTTTAACAAACAAATAGGGGGAGATTGAAAGTCATATGTTTACCCTATTTGTAAACATCGAGGATTCAACTCAACTTAAACAAGAATGTAATAGTAAATAGTATATACATACTGTCACAGGGATCTCAAATGTTCAACTGTCAAAAGAAAGAAGATAAAGTCAATCTACCGTTTTGAGGTATACTACACTTGAAGAAGTTCATTCAGTTGATCAAGCGTCAGTGGAGTAATCAAGACAGTGGGTTCTATTTATAGTGACAAGAGGTTCCTACAGTGGCAGAATGCAGATTATAGAAAGGTTTGAAAAAGAGTGAAGAAAAGGAAGATATGAACCACAGTTTTAAAGTCAAATGTGAAGAACAACCATTGGAGTTAGTCGTTCATGAACTAGACCGTGCATCGAACGTCAACAGTCAAGTCAGTGGTAATTCTTTATTACATACAGTGGTTCGAGAAAAGAATTTGCGCTATCAATAGATTTATATTAATTCTTATTTAATTAACATTTTATGTAATTTATTTAATTAATAAATTAATTCATTCTGAATTAATTTATTTATTAAATTAATTATCATGTTAATTAACGTTGAATTAATGTATTAATCTAAGTTGATTTAATTAAGTAATTAATGAATTAATCATTATTTGTTTAAATGATTAATTGATTAAGTAATTAATTAAATTAAAACTAAAGAGAATGGGTTATGAATTTGCTGGGCTACATGTTTAAATTTGGTGGGCTGAATCCAAAAGAAATGTATTGGGCTGGTTGAAATTGGATTGGGCTCAAGGCCCAACAGATGTGTAATAAATTGACAAAGCTGGGTACCTAGTTGCACTTTTGTGGGTGAACACAATGTTTCCGAACTGGTTTACTAATGGCAAATGAATTGAAAAAAAAAAGAGAATGGTCTGTGCACGTGAAGAGCTGTCGGCAGAATTGATTTCCACGCCACTCGCCTGTCAGCGCGTGTAACTCACGCGCCCGAGAAATGGACAGGAACAGCCCGCGCCTGCACTCCACTTTCCTCTCCTGCGACTGGTTCTCAGCTGGTTGTTCAAATCAATTGTTTACAAAACAATTCAATTCAGTCGAGACCCGGGTTTTTAAAAAGAAGCAGGCGGCTCATTCAACACTTCTTCTTCACTTCTCAAAAACAGACAGACACAGAAGAGAGAAAAGAGAGAGATCAAAGAGATAGAGTTCTGTTCTTAATTAAATTCTTGTAAATTATTTCTGAGCTGTATCATTAAATCTAAACCGATAGAAATAGTTTACTTGTATTCTTGGAACTATCTAGCGAGTTTTTACTCCTAGTTTTTATCTCTCGAATTGCTTTTAGCATTCGATCTTTTTATTACAAATATAGAAAAGTTCATGTCGAATTTTCTATAGAATTTGTAATAATTAGTTTGGTCATCAAACCTTGTAATCTGTACCCGTGTATTTAGACACACCACTCCAAGTTTAATATAATTTTATATTTAACTTGAAATATTGGTATTCGTTTATTCCGCATCAATTTGTTCTTGATTTAATATTTTCAGAAAAGAGCAAATTCGATTAAACGACATAGTTTGTATTCAACCCCCCCTTTTACAAACTAAATTGGACCTAACACACATCATGATGATTAGGATGACGGGTTTGGTGGATCTTCATAGGGTGTCTTACTCACATTATGTTTTATATTTCTGTTAGAACTCGTACTTGGTTACATTTATGATTCCGTATTGTATTTTCGCAATCCAATGATACTCGAACCTATGGATGTGGTCTTATTCATTTTTTAGATTATGGAAAGATAGTTGCACTTTTATATTAGTATGATTTGATTATTTGGATTCGAGAAAATGTTTATAATGGTGTGAATATGTCCTGCCAAATGTATTGTGAATGTTTTGAGAAAACAGGTATAAAATTTTAGATTATTTGCTAAATATATATATATATATATATATATATATGTATATATATATATATATATATTCTGGAAAATAGGTATTAGTGACCGAAATCGGTAGCTAAAGTTAGTAGCAAAAAAATTAGTAGCTAAAAAAATGTGCAACAATTAGCGACCAAATTCAGTAGCTATTATTTTTCGAAAAAAGTACTACTTTTAGCGACCGGAAATTTGTAGCTATTGATAGTCGCAAAAAATTAGCGACTGATATTGGTAGCCAGTGGTGGTTGCTGGATTTAAAACTATTAGCGACCGGATTCGGTAGCTATAGTAGTCGCAAAAGTTCGCTACCAAAAATGACAACCAAACTTGGTCGCCGGATATAGCGACGGCCATCCGTCGCCGGGTTAGTCGCGGACACGTGGATTTCTTTCTAATTGTGGCTGACTCAGCTTAGTGACCAAGTCGGCCGCCAAACATCGTCGCTGCGTCTGCGGTCGTGATAGGTCGTCGCAAAAAGACCATTTAGTGACCAGTTTTTCTGCCACCAACTTTTGCTACTGAGAGCGGTCGTGGAAACCCATCTGCTACAGACTTCCGTCGCGGATGTGTGGTCGCTGATAGAGCTGTTTGTTGTAGTGGTTATTTGGGTAATTAAGTAAGGCTAAAAGATACTAAGAGAAATTAATTTCATAAATAAACATAAATATCAAACTCTGCCCGTTCGTTTATCATTTCCTATTACTTTCCACCCCCCCTTTCGTATACTAATTGTCTATCACTATATACAACTGCTAAAGAGAATATGGACGGGGTTGAGATGTATGATTTTTCATACACAGAGTATGAAGAAGATGAAAGAGTTGCTAGAGTAAGTGAGATGTATGATGAGTGTGAAAATAAGGCAGAGGATGTGGATGATGAGGGTAAGGAAGAAGATGAGGTTAGTTTTCATGGAGACAGTAGTAATATGGATTCTAGTGAGAGTGAAGCTGAAATAACTCCCAAAAAGAAGAGAAACATTCCCCCTCCAAATCCTCCATTCAGGCTTAGAAGAATAGGGTAAGCTACTCAATGTTTAGGGTAAGCTAATATCTATCTAATTGACTACTAGAATAGTTCAATTTCCATGTTTCTTTGCTATGACCAATTTGTTTTTTTTATATTCTTTAGGGGCTATTTAAAAAAACAGAAGACACTCCAGTGATTTTGGATGATGACAATGGTCCTCCAATGAGTCAACCTAGCCAAGACAACAAGAAAAATAAAAATAAGAAAAAGAGAGGGAACTTGCAAATCTTTGGTGCAGAAATCTGAGGTTCAAAACAAGAAACAAAAGGTGAATGCAACTGATGCAAATGTAGCCACTGATGCAAATCTTAAAGACAACAATTAAAGGACAAAGGCTTCACAAACTAAAAATACTCATAGTCCCAAAAGAACAAAGGAACTTGCCAGAAAGATAGTAAGTTCATCTCCTCTGAAAAATGGTGGTATAGTTGTTCCAACAGCTAAGAAGGGTTCTACAGTTGTTGTTGATTCCCATGGTGGTATAGTCAAGCCCTTCAAAGCACCAACTAGAGTTCCTTTTAAAACTCCCTTAGATGTCCAACCAGTCAGGGGTCAAAAATTTACATCCTTGAAGACCTTGGAAGCAGCAAAATATGAGAGGGAAAAAATAAGGGAAATAGCAAGATGTGAAGTATGGAATCACATTTATTTTGTCCAAAGCAACCACCTAACCACTTTTCTCTACAAACATTATGTTAAGTTATCTTTTGGTGAAATGCTTTTAATATGTAAGGAGTGGTATATTTGAAGTTAATGTTGCAAGTGACATTTGGCTATGTACAAGACTTATTAAGCTTTTGGTTTTATTCAGCACCAAACAAATTGTCAAATTGCATTCATATACTTGAATTCTGATCACATTACAAAACAGGGTAACATTACATACTCAAGGCATACTATAAAGCACTGATATTACAATGAAAATTAAAATAAAACAAGGTAAAGAAAATGCAAATCCAGGTGAAGATCAGTAGTGACATTGTTTTGCTGCAACACTCCCTCTTGTCCACTACATCGGCTTCTTCTTCTTGAGCACCAATAATTATGTCTTCCCATGTTCTTTGTTGAGCTTCGAGAGCATTTATTCTCCTTAAAACACCAGGTATTATCACTTGAGCTCGTGGACACAAAGGGGAGTCTATCCACCGAAAATAATTACAACAACGATCAGGACATGTCAAAAAACGTCTACCAGCATTTGCAGTGGTCCAAACCGTTTGCTGAGCCACCCATTTCCTACAGTAGCACATATTAGCCATGGATTGACAAAAAAAACACACAGATGTATATTATGAAGACAAATTAGGATTTTGGATATAAGTAAAGTGATATATGTGATATGATATATATACTGGTGAAATATATATCGATTATAGCTGTTGAGGGTACCAAATTCCAGAGTTACCCTCGCCCTTGTTAAAGCTAACGGTAAAAAATAACGGGAGTGGTCAAGAAGGTGCAAATCGAAGCGCCAATTAATCATAGGGGTGCATTCTGCTACAAAACATTATTCAGGACCAAATCGAAAAAGCGCCCAATGTAAAGGGGTGCAAACTGCTAATTACTCTAAAGAATATTACAAACATTTTCTTAGTGTAAAAGGAAATGCAAGTTAAAGTTAATAATTGTACTTTTATTAAAAAACTAGTATTTTTGTAAAGTGTTGTTAAAAGTTTTAGAAATTAAGCGATTTTTTACTTTGAAATTTCATCAGAAATGAATGTAAATTTTGGACAACTGCAAGTTTCTTTTTTTTTCTTTTCTATAATTAAAGTAAAGTAGAGGAATACGGTTACAATCAAGTTCATGTGCCAAACTGTAACACCCAGTTCCACATCGAGGAGATTTGAGATTTTTGTTCAGTTAATAAGGCAAATGACTACTACTAAGTGCACCAACAAATTATGATATTTCGGAGCATGTGGTGGGCTTGTCGTTACCCAAGTTGGATGCATTTGGGCCAGTAGGCTTCGGTTTATTCAGACTCGGAATCGGGACTTGACCCGATTTTTGAAAAAAGGCTCGGGATTTGAACCGGGTTTTCACATATGGTATTAGAGTCATGTTCTCGAAAGCTTGATTCGTCAAGTTTCCTGAGGTGGGTACACGAAGGCTAGTGGTATTATCCCACAATGGACAGAGGTCCCGAGGTTAGGACACGAAGCTAGCCGGTATTATCCCACAATGGCTAGAGAGGAACGATCTTGGACCTATGTAAAGTAGTTCACCCATGGCACTAGCCACATAACGCATACCATTTGGGCATCTAAATGTGAAAGACATATGTTTAGGCCTATTTGTTAACATTGAGGAATTAACTCAACTTAAACATGTTAGTAATAAGTAAGTAATAATTCAAATTGTCACAGGAATCCCAGACGATCATAATAGTCAAAAGAATGAAGTTAAAGTCATCTACAGACTTGAAGTAATTCTACATTGAAAGAAGCTCATTAAATTGATCAAGCCTCAGTGAAGTTTACAAGAAAGTGGATTTATTAAAGTGACAGAGATTTCAGGAGTGTGACAGCAAATGTACAGGTTACAGTGGTTAATTGAAGGGATTTAAAGAGAAGAGAATCACAGTTTTTAAAGTCAAAACTGAAGAACAACCATTGAAGTTAGTCGCTCATGAACTAGACAGTACATCGAGTGTCAACAACAGTCAGTGGTAATTTATCATTAATTAAAGTGGTTCTCAGGACTATTTCTTTAATTAAGAAATTAGTTTTCATTCTCCTTTAATTATCTATTTTATTTAATTAATTTAACTAATAAATTAATTCTTTCAGAATTAATTTATTTGGTAAATTAATTAAGTAGATAATTATTTAGAATTAATTCTAAACTTCTAAAATCAGAAAGACTAAAAGTAAAGCCAGTAAGACTATCAATGATAGTCTTACCGAAAGTCTTACTGACTTTACTTAATAATTCAGAAAGTATTTCTAAAATTAAGTTAGTCTTACCGAAAGTCTTTCTAGACTTAAGGATAGTCTTTCTGAAATTAGAAATAGTATTTCTGATAAAAGAAATAGTCTTTCTACTTTATTTAAGATAGTCTTTCTGCTTTAGTCCAATGCACGTGCAGATTAGAAAGGAGATTAACAAAAAGAAAGGAATCAAGACATAAGCTTTATCACTTAACATTCTATCTTCAACAAGTTTCTTTCAAGAACAAGTTTACACTACCGAGTTAATTTTCTTCATTCAAGAAATTATTTCTAGAACTTATTGTTACATTCAAACCACTAGAAATCATTTGCTTGTATTGTAGTGACTATCTAGCGGATCTTTATCCCTAGAACGAATCTCGAACTATCGTTTATCATTATATCTTTTATTACAAAAATAGATAAATTCATGTCGAATTTATTCTAGATTTTTTTTAATTAGTTTGAGATTTTATTCTGTAATCAGTACCAAAAATTGTAACACCTTTCAAGTTTAATATAAGTTATATTTAACTTGAATTCTGTTTCATTTAATTCCGCAATAATTTGTTCATCCATTGTTTAATATTTAAACGAACAAATTCGATAAAATGGTATAGTTTGTATTCAACCCACCTTCTACAAACATATCAGGACCTAACAAAATGGCTTTAGCAGGCCATACTCCTCCGCCTAAACAAATTGAACAGTGAAGCCTAGGAAGACAATCGGGAAGATTACCCTTGACAGTCTTCTTAGTTCATTTTCTAAGTCTTCTTAGTTATATTTTCATTCTAATTTAAATAATTTAAGTATTAAATTAATTATAAATACAATCAATTTAATAAATAAATTACTTAGCAGAATTAATTATTTAGAAGAGAATAAATACAATTCCTTGTCTTCAGAAGAAATTCTTGAACCACTAAAATTAGAAGAAGAGATAACGCTTGTAGAACGTTGACACTCAATGTACTGTCTGGTTCATGAGTGACTAACGACAATGTCTGTTCTTCATCTGTTAGACTTTAAGCTGTGATCCATTTTCTTTTCCCTTTTCTTTAAACACTGTAACCTGTACATTTGCTATCACATCTTGAAATCTCTGTCACTTTAATAAATCCACTAAGATTGAATACTTCTCTGAGGCTTGATCAATAAATTGAACTTCTTTCAATGTAGAATTACTTCAAGACTATAGATGACATTAACCTTCATTCTCTTGACAGATATTATCTTCTGAGATTCCTGTGACATATGAATTTTATTATTTACTTATTACATCTTAGTTTATGTTGAGTAGAATCCTCGGTGTTTACAAATAGGCATTTACATATGCCTTTCAATCTCCCCCTATTTGTTTGTTAGACAATAACAATCAAATACCTCTAGAGGATAACTCAACTAAAACAAGAAAAGATAAGACTTTTAAGAGCCAAGTAAATAATAAAAGGTTCTGGATTATATTTAACAATTTCCAGATTCAAACAATAAAGATAAATACAAGATAGATGTTCCTCTAGACTGAACAAATGATTACATTTTCCTATCTTGATTCACCTATGCTCTAAACATATTACAATAAAAACTGAGCTCTCTTCCTCATGCCTTAATCTCTAATCTCACCTTCTTCAGCATCTTGCAAGGTGTTTAGAAGATCTTTATCTAGGACACGATCACTTTCAGAAACAACACCACTTGGCTTGACTGGTTGGGAAGTGATCTTCTTTAATCTGTTCTTCATTTGAGAATACCTTGGAACTTTATCAGTGCAGTAGTCTGAAATCATATCAGCAACCTCAGACTTTGCTTCAGTAGTAAACCCAGAAGTTCTCAGAAGATTCTCCAACTTCACCAGTTGCATAGCAGTTTGTAATTTCAAAGAATCAGGATCCAACCTTATTGTCTCCAGAGTTGTACCTCTATAGATTTTAACTTCATATGGAAAGTGTACAACTTGAGGGCTGGCCTTCATTGCAGAATCTCTCAGCCGATCATAAAGAAGTTCATTCAAGCAGGAAGATCTTTTCACTTTACTCATCAGAACCCAAAGCTCTGACAGAGATCTTCTTTCAAGGATGTCAAGAGAAACTGTGACTAACCCTTCAAGAACACTGGAAACATAGATATACAATTCATGTCTGACTTGATCAAATGCAACTATAATCCTTGAGATATCTTCCTTCAATGCCTTCATGTATAATGAATTATCTGGAATAACTGTTCTGATCTTCTCAAGCAATTTAAGAAAAGTACGATCATTGTTTGTGCCTCTCTGAGGGATATCAAAAATCTCCCTTGCTTTATCCCACTTGCTTCCCATCTTCATTCTGACATCTAATCTTCTTTCCTTAGCATGAATACTATGAAGACGTTGTTTGTCTTCATGTTCAACTTTTTGAATCTTAAGCTTCTGAGATATAATGTCCGAGACCTTGGCATTTTCCTCTTCCTTCCTTCTCAGATCTGCTTGCTGTTTCTTCAATTCTTTTTGAAATAAAGGATCAGGAGTGTACAACTCATCTTCATCTTCCCAGTCATCAAAGTTGGCCACTTCTTCAACCTCCTCCACACCAATAGGTTCTTCAGGGATAGTCTTCTCCAGATCACCAAACATATCAAATTGAAAATCATCCTGTTCACCATGGTAGTAGAAAACATCATCGGAAGTAGACTCCTCCATTGACTGTTTCTGCTTACCCTTCCCTTTATCTTTTCCAGAAGCTCCTCCAGCTTCTCTTTCTCCTTCTTTCTTCTCCCCCTTAGTTGAGGAATCCTCTACAGATTTAAACTGGGCAGCTTCAGGATTAACCTCACTTGTTCCCCTTATATCTCCTCTATCACCTCTATCTCCACATTGATCAACATCATCTTCATCATCACCCTCAAAGAATGTTTTCTGTTCAGCAGTGGGTTGATGTGAATTCTTGATCATGTAGTACAGATGCTTCATTCCTTTATTGAGATGCTCCATTCCACCTTCAATCTTTGCAAACCTTTGTTCATTAAACCACTGATTTTCATCAACAGTTTGCTGAATGTAGTCCACTTGAGTAGTAATGGAAGCAATCTGCTGAGCATTTGAAGTTGTCAAATCAGAGACGTCCGAAGCCACCAGTACTTGAGATTGCTGAACTGCATTGATCTTGGGTAGAAGAGAAGTCTTCAAACCTTCAATATCATCTTTAATCATACCCAGCTGATTTGTTACAGAGGTGGAAGAAGAAGACCGTTCAACCACTTGTGCTTTGAGAATGTCCTTTTCAGCTTGAGTCTCTAGGAGTTGTTTCTGTAGAGCATCTATCTGAGCTAACAACGAAGCAGTGTTTGTGTCAGTGTGTGCACTCACCTCAATTTCTCTCAGTGGTGTTTCACTCAACTCACGTGCTTGTGTATCACTCTGTGTTTGATTCTGATTTATGACCACAAGTTGTCTATCCATATTCCCAGATGATGTACCTGCATAAGAAATCACCCTAGCCCCTTCAAGAGAGGTCAGTGATGGTGCAATGGGAGTTCGCAAATCCCAATCCCTGGTTGACTCTGTCAAAACATTTGACATTGTAAACTGAATTGCTTCAGTGACAGACTCACCTGATTGCCTTTCACTTTCACCAGTATAAACTGCGAGTGAAAAATCCCTTAGGGGAGCCAAAGATGTTCCCTCTTGGAGGGGAGAAAATGATTCTATTAAAAGCGGCACAGAATCAGATTTTCCCTCTGATGCCTGTGAAGGCACTTCTACCGTAACTATGGTAGGCACTGTTTCAGATTCAAAGTGCTCTCCTAACAACGTGTCCTGAGTTTTTTCTATGTGTATGTCTTCTCCCATTGTGAGTAATGGGAGTGTGTTTGACTCATTACAAGTTGCCAGGGCCCGATGGTGAATTTCAATAGATTTATCCTGTTGAGAGGATGTCTCCAGAGACTGTTCAGTGGCCATTTCAAAGTCCATATCCTATTGGGAGGATATGGATGGGATAACAGATGCCTCCTTATATGTTTTTCTTTTCTTAGGAGGGGGATACAGAGCTGTGGGAACACTCATAGTAGCATCTTCACTAACATTTCTTTGTTTGGTACGTAAAATAAGCTCAGGTTGAGGGTTTGAAGAGTTTGACTCTGTGTTTGGCTCTATGACCTGGGTTAAAGGTTGTGGTTCTACAACCTCTTGGTCAGCCCTAACAACCACTCGGGTTTCAACATTTGCACCAGAAGAAGATTCAGAGTTAGGATTTACTACCTGTAATGGAATTGGATGTTGTTGCTGAGGAACTTGTTCACCAAAAGTAGGAAGATTAATGAATTGACTCATCATGAGCACTACTAGAAAAAAGCTAATAGACATCGGTTTCTGGCCGATGTTTGTGTTTTTTTTGACTGATGTCTTTGTCGGTGATGTTAATAGTCCCCCTCTTAGACATCGGTTTTTTACCGATGTCTAGAAAGCGTTTATGTTAGATATAATTGCTGATGATTATTTATCAGTGTTTAAGCAACAGGTACTCATCAGAGTTTATACTAGAAGTCAGTCAGAGTTTGTTAAAGTCTGACGGGGTGAAAGTTTGCTGAAGCTGTCGGTGCTAATATGAAGATTCTAGAAGCAATATATCTTGAAGATGGAAAAAAACAAGATATATTGAGACAGATAAGGAAACGGAACAGAAGACAGAAGCAATCCTAATTTGATATATATTGTATAGCTAATTTATAGGAATATCAATTAGAGATTGATTCTATGTAGCTGTGTACTATATAAACACAGATAGGTTAACCCTAAAAGGGACGCGAATACTGAATACATTATTCTTGTAACCTAGCAGCTCTCTGTGATAATTTACATCACTGAGAGAAGAGTTATTTAATATAATTCAGTTTATTGTTCATAAACAGAGTTCTTGATTGTTATTCTCATACATATATTGATTATATATTGTGTATTCGGCCTAACAATTGGTATCAGAGCCAAGGTTGATTAATATATACATTTTTACGATCTAAAACACAAGTATAATCATGACTGAAAACTCTCAGGAAGGTTCTATTGCTCAAAAGGTTCAATCTGTTTCTGTAAGTCGATATGAATCAATCAGGGTTCCAATGCTCAAACCAGTGGAATATCCAATATGGAAGGTTAAGATGACCATGTTTCTAGAAGCCACAGATCCAGAATACCTTGATAGAATCTATGATGGTCCTCATATGCCAACTAAATTGTCTCCTGCAGTTGCTTTTCAAGAACAAAAGACTGTTCCGAAGGAAAAGAAAGATATGACTCCTGAGGACATCTCATCAATTGCGAAGGATGCAAAGGTTAGACATCTTCTACACAGTGCCTTAGATAATGTAATGTCTAACAGAGTTATTGGTTGCAAAACTGCCAAAGAAATTTGGGATGCTTTAGAAGTCAGATGCCAAGGAACAAGTGCTATAAAGAAGAACAGAAAGACCATACTAACACAGGAGTATGAGCATTTTGACTCGAGATCTGATGAAACTTTGACAAATACATATGACAGATTCTGTAAACTTTTGAATGATCTGTCTCTTGTTGATAAAGAATATGACCTTGAAGAGTCAAATCTCAAGTTTCTACTATCTCTACCTGAAAGATGGGATTTAAAAGCAACAACAATAAGAGATAATTATGATCTTGCAGAAACAGATCTTGATGAAATTTATGGGTTGCTTAAAACTCATGAACTTGAGATAGAACAAAGAAACAAAAGATCCGGAAAGAAGACAAAATCTGTTGTTCTCAAAGTTGAAGAAAAACTCATGAAGAAAGAAACATCAAAGAAGAAAGCTAAGGGAAAGGCTTTGGTCATAAAATCTGATAGTGAGTCATCAAACTCTGATGATGATTCAAACACTGATGCTTCTTCTGAATCTGAGGATGATGAAGAACAAATGATGCAGATGGATGCTTTGATGGTGAAGACCTTCAAGAAGATGGGTTTCAAGAACTTCAAGAAAGGAAAAAGATTCTCAAGGAAAGATTCAAACTCTGAAAGAAGGAGTTTCAGAAAGTCTGGAGGAAGGGATACCAAAACTGGAAAGAAAGATAAGTCTGAGATCCATTGCTACAAGTGTAAAGAGATGGGTCACTATGCTCCAGAGTGCAAGAAAGGAAAATCAGAAAAAGCACTCATCACTAAAGGAAAAGACTGGGCAGACACGTCAGATTCAGATGAGGATGTAAGCTATGCTCTCATGGCAACTGTCAAAGATGAATCTGAATCATCTGAAAACAAGGTACCCCTAACAACTTATGCTTATGATATTAATAATATATCTGAATTAAGAATTTATCTTAAAAGCATACATGTTAGTTATAGGGATCAGACTTTAGAGAATGAAAGAATCAAATCTGAGAATCTAGGTCTTAAAGAGAGGAATAAATTTCTTGAAGAGAGACTTGTTAACATGCAACAAGTTCAAAAGGAGAGAGATGATGCTGTTTATGTTGAACAGGAATTGCTTAAAAGATATAGGCAAATAGAATCTGAGTTGGAAAAAGAGAGGAAAGTGATTAAAACCTGGACTAATTCTGGAAAAGACACACATCAAGTTTTTCAGACAGATACTGTAGGAATAGGTTACTGTGAGGAAGATGAACTTAGGTTTAAAGATAAAGTTAAAGTCAAACCACAACTTAAACCTGTGAAATTTGTTTCTGAATCCAGTAAGCTAAAATCTGTAGTTGTGAAAGAAGCTGTTAAAGAACCAGTAAAAATCTGTAATAAACAGGTTAATGTTGGTTTGATGACAGAAAAACATTTCAAACATAAGCTCAAAGAGGTAAGTCTGTTAAAAAACAGAAAGTGTCTAAGAAAAATAGGAATGGAAAAGTAGGCATTAATAAGAGAAATGATTATCTGCCTAATTCTATTGCTCCTAGAAAGACATGTCATAGTTGTGGTAGTACTAACCATCTTGCCAGTTTTTGCAGGAAGAACAAAGATATTAATTCTTTACCCTCCAAGTCTGGAGTAAAGAATGATTATGTTAGGGTTAGACCACAGACTTTATGCACACATTGTGGGAGCACTTGGCATTCCATTTATACTTGCAAGAGTTATCATGCTATTTATCACAACTATTATGAGTTAAAAACCAACTTGAAATGGGTTAGAGCAAACTCTGCAAGTGTAAAGTCTGATACTGTTAGCTTAAACTCTGTTGATAGTAATTCCACTGCAAAAGCTAACAATGTTAAGAAAGCCAAAGGATCCAAGCAAGTCTGGATCTTTAAATCTAACTCTTTGTAATTGTTTATGATTGTAGGGCATAAGGGAAATCACCCTAGTTTTGGACAGTGGATGTTCAGGACACATGACTGGTAATAAAGCCCTGCTATCAGACTATGAGGAGAAGGTTGGCCCAAAAGTTTCCTATGGAGATGGCATCATAGGACGTACTATGGGATATGGAAGTATCAATCTTGGAAGTGTCATCATCACAAATGTAGCTCTTGTCCCAGGACTCAAGCATGATCTGCTATCTGTGAGTCAAATCTGTGACAGAGGATATCATGTAGATTTTCAACCTGAATACTGTGAGGTTATCAGAAAATCTACAGGGAAAGTTGTTCTAGTTGGACACAGACGAAATAATATATATGAAGCAAGTTTGGCAACAAACTCTGAAGGAAAAGCTGTGTGTTTGTCTGCAAAAATGTCAAATGAAGAGAGTTGGAAATGGCATAAGAAGCTCTCTCACCTAAACTTGAACAACATCAATGAGCTAATTCGAAAAGATCTTGTAAGGGGACTTCCAAAGTCCATACTCAGCGTAGATGGTCTGTGTGATTCTTGTCAAAAGGCCAAGCAAAGGAAGTCATCTTTCAAGAGTAAGTCTGAATCTTCAGTTGTGGATCCTTATCATCTTCTTCATGTTGATCTATTTGGTCCAGTGAATATAATGTCTCTTGGTAGAAAGAAATATGCTCTTGTCATTGTTGATGAGTACACGAGGTACACTTGGGTGTATTTCTTAGCAAAGAAGGATGAAACTACTTTAACTCTGATGGATCATGTAAAGCTACTGGACAAAGGATCACAGTATAAAGTGAAAATTATCAGGAGTGATAATGGAACTGAATTCAGAAATGCTGCAATGGAAGAATTTTGCAAAGAAAGAGGAGTGAAGCAAGAATTTTCTGCACCAGGGACTCCACAGCAAAATGGTGTAGTTGAAAGAAAGAACAGAACCTTAATCGAAGCTGCCAGAACAATGCTTGAAGAAGCAAAATTGCCAACCTACTTCTGGGCAGAAGCTGTTCAAACAACTTGTTTTACTCAAAATGCTACACTGATCAACAAGCATGGGAAAACACCATATGAAATGGTAAAAGAAAAGAAGCCAAATTTGAAATATTTTCATATTTTTGGATGTAAGTGCTTTGTGTTGAAAACTCATCCTGAACAGTTGACCAAGTTTGACTTAAAAGCTGAAGAAGGAATTTTTGTTGGATACCCGCTGTCAACTAAAGCATTCAGAGTCTACAATCTGAGAACTAAAGTGATCATGGAATCAATACATGTGTCATTTGATGACAAGAAGATAACTGGAATAGAAGAGGAAGAATATCATGATCAACTTCGCTTTGAAAATGAAGATCTAAACTTTGATGACGTAAACTCTGATGAAGCAAATCCAACAAACTCTGATGAAGCATACTCTGAACCTCTACTGGTAAACACTGAGGAAGTTTCTCTAACAGAACAAAATAGAGAACCAGTTGAGGGGGAGCGTGAAGATACTTCAGCAACATCTCAAAATGATGACTCAAATTCTGAAAGTGAGTCAGCTGAAGAATCAAATAGAAACTCTGGGTTAAACTCTGAGCAGTTCAATTCAGGGGGAGCCTCAGAGAATGCAAATGGTCAAGAAGAAAATCAGGAAATCATGGATCAAGGGGGAGGATCTAATGATACTAGAAGCCAATTATCTACAGCAAGAAGGTGGACACAAGCTCACACACCTGACTTGATAACTGGAGATCCAGAAGCTAGTGTGAGAACTAGAAGTGCTACAAATAATGAATGTCTGTATCATGCATTCTTATCTCAAACAGAGCCCAATAAAGTTGAAGAAGCGCTTCAAGATGCTAACTGGATAACATCAATGCAAGAGGAGTTAAATGAATTTGAGAGGAATGAAGTCTGGACACTTGTATCAAGACCAAAGAACAGATCTATTGTTGGTACAAAGTGGGTTTTCAGAAACAAAACAGACAGTGATGGAGTGATTACAAGGAATAAGGCTAGACTTGTGGCTAAAGGCTATTCACAGCAGGAAGGAATTGACTATGATGAAACCTTTGCTCCAGTTGCTAGATTGGAGGCAATAAGGATTTTTCTAGCGTATGCTGCTCACAAGAAGTTTAAAGTCCTTCATATGGATGTGAAAAGTGCTTTTCTCAATGGGAAACTTGAAGAAGAGGTGTTTGTTGAGCAACCACCAGGATTTGTAGATCCCAAACATCCAGATTATGTCTACAGGCTTTACAAGGCATTATATGGACTAAAGCAGGCACCTAGAGCATGGTATGAAACTCTGGCTCAATTTCTTTTAGAAAGTGGGTTCACTAGAGGTACAATTGACAAAACCTTGTTCTATTTTAATTCTGGTGATGATTTGCTGTTAGTTCAAATCTATGTGGATGATATAATTTTTGGGTCTACAAATGACAAACTCTGTAAGAAGTTTGCAAAACTTATGCAGTCAAGATACCAAATGAGCATGATGAGAGAGCTTAGTTATTTTCTAGGCTTGCAAGTAAAGCAAACAGATGATGGTATTTTTATCAATCAAGCAAAATATACCAGAAATCTTCTCAAGAAATTTGGTATGCTTGATAGTTCATCTGCAACAACTCCTATGGCAACTGCAACAAAGCAAGACAAAGACACAGGAGCCTCAGTAGATATGACAAACTACAGAGGGATGATAGGGTCTCTTCTTTATCTAACTGCAAGTAGACCAGACATCATGTATGCAACTTGCCTTTGTGCAAGATTTCAAGCAGATCCCAGAGAGCCTCATCTAACAGCTGTGAAGAGAATTTTCAAATATCTCAAAGGAACCATAACTCTTGGTTTGTGGTATCCTAGAGAATCAGAGTTTAAATTAATTGGTTACTCTAATGCAGATTTTACAGGCTGTAAGATTGATAGAAAGAGCACAAGTGGAAGCTGTCAATTTCTAGGTGACAGATTAGTTTCTTGGTACAGCAAGAAACAAAAATCAATTTCCACATCCACAGCAGAAGCAGAGTATATTGATGCTGGTAGCTGTTGTGCACATATTTTATGGATGAAGAATCAATTGCTAGATTATGGATTAAGGTACTCTAAAATACCTATTTTCTGTGATAATCAAAGTGCTATTGCTATGACAGGTAATCCAGTACAGCACTCCATGACCAAGCACATCAGCATAAGGTATCATTTTATCATGGAACATGTGGAAGAAGGAAATATTGAGCTTCATTTTGTGTCTACAGACCAACAGCTTGCAGATATCTTCACCAAACCTTTGAGTGAAGCTACCTTTACAAGACTGGTAAATGAACTTGGAATGGTCTCTGGTTTTGACTAGAGATACTGGTTAGACTCAAAATCTATATTCTGTGATTTGTTGCTCATGTTTCTTTGCATATGTTAACTGTCATTCATACCAGTTTGTCAAAATTCTAAAGTCATACTCTGTCAAAATGATAAACTCTGTTCGTCAAACTCTGTAAGTCATACTCTGTCAGTTAAACTCTGATGTTAAACTCTGATTGTGATTTTTGTCTGAAACACATGGACCGATGAAGAAAATTGTATGAAGCATGATTTTCAGTAAGTAATCATAAATCCTTCTGAGTACTATAAATTCTGATTTCAAAATGTGTAGAAATTTTACACAACATGATACTGTCTCTATATTTATAGCATCTCTTAGTTTATTGATCCTATACACGGAGTCTGTATTAGCTGTTTGCACTTTCTCTCATAAATTTATCATGTTACCTGATGAAAGTCTAAACTCTGATAATTAGTTGCTAATATTTCACCCTCAAATCAAAAGATGCAGAATAAGCACAAATTCTTTGAGATCATGTTGTGCCTAGGAACACCCATGAACTTATTGTATGAAATAAGGGCTAAAATCTTTGATTTTTGGTGACTAGTGCCAACCACTGATTACTGGAAAAATAAAAAATAAAAAAATATATTAAAAAAATAATAAAAAAAAAATCAAAGGGGGTGAAAATAATAAATTTCGACGTACAGAGTTTAGATGAGATCAGATTATATTTTATACATGAGAGTTTGGGCAACCAGTTTTTACTGATTTATTTTTGTGGATTTTATGCACTTTGAGATGATCTAAATATTTATATTCAGTAAACTCTGCTAAGTCACACACAAATACTCACACCTGTACAGTTTGTGAAAAGAGTTTATTTATAAAGGAGGAGGATTGGTAAACACTGATGAACTGTGTACTCTACACCGAGGTAATTTAATTTTAATCTCTGATGATTAAAATAAATTTTGTTTGTTTCAGACATATTATGGTTTTGAGAAAAGACATTTGTTTTGAAAATTCAAAAGAGTATGATTGGACAGTTGTTCAAGAGTGTATTAAACAGAAGAGAGAGGTTGAGTGTCTAGGAAAGTGTAAAAGGCGGTAATTATTGCTATTTTTACTGTGCATGCGCATTGAAAACTGCCATTTACTGCTGTCAGTCATTGCATGTGTGCCACGTGTCCCACTCACACGAATTACGGAGTAAGACAGTTGTGTGTATTGATTAGAAACTGTTCAGTTTTTAATTTTTAATTTTGTATTAATATACAATACACAAAACCGTTTGAACTTTTCACATCTTACTCAGATTCAAACTTTACTGTCACACACACATATTCACAAACACTTTTCCTGCAAACACTCTCGAAATTTCTCTAAGTCATTCTCTGATTATTTATAATTCATACTAATGGCTTCTACTGCTTTTGTCTCTTCTGGACTTGAGTTTGTTCCTAACAATTATTCTGCTCCTTTGAGTAATGAGAACGCACTGGAGGCGTTTCATTTGATGCAAAATTTTCTTACTCAATCTCCTATTGGGCGTGCTCTTGTAGAACCAGGGAAGCTGTCTACAGTTCAAATCAAAAGCTTCTGGGAGACTGGTATTTATGATGATGGTGGAGATTCTGGTACTCCATCTCTTGTTTTTGAGGTTGAAGAAACAGAGTATATCATTACTCCTGGTACAGTACGTGCGGCTATGGGATTTCCTGAACATCATGCTTACACTATTGATGTTGGTGAGGCTGAATTGATGAGGATGATGAGGGAAATCGGCTATGGTGGATCTTTGGCAAAGATTGGTCAACTGAAGCGACCGTTCTTGAGGAAAGAGTGGAGCTTTTTCTTCGACTGCATAACTAGAACGTTTGGCAAGAAGTGCACAAACTGGGATGCCATACCTACTGAAAGTCTACAAATTGGGTATTCTCTGATCTATGATACTCATTTTGATTATGGTATACTAGTTCTTAACAATTTGGGTGAAAAGATGACTGAAAATAGGAGAGTAGTTTACTTTTCTATATTTTGTCAGCTTTTATTTACTGCTTGTGTTGGTGGGGTAGATATCTCTGATGTAGATGTGATTCCATGTTTTAAATTGCACAAACGTATATTCTATGATCTTATAAACAAAGATGTGAAGAAGGGAAACGTAGGTGATTTGTTATTACCTGCTTTAGTACAACAGTTTTTGGATGATTCTATCCAAGTAGAACACCAGCCAGAACCAGTAAATACTGAAGCATCTCCAACCAAACCAATTCGTACTGGTGGTAGAACTAAACACATGGCTTTTAAACCTGCAAGGATTATTAAACCAGCTACTGAAGTTGGTGTATCAAAATCTTCTGTGCCAAACTCTGTTGGTACATCTAAGAAGAGCAGGGCAAAAAGACCAAGGTCTGATGATGTAGAAGATTCTGAAACTTTACATCATAGAAGAAGGAGGCTAGTAGCTGATTATCTATTTGATGATGTTGAAGTTGTTCCTGAGGCTGTTCCTGAAGATGTTCCAGTCACTGAACAGTGTGAAGCTCCTGAGGCTGATGTTATTGAGGAGGTTGTTGTGAATGATGAAACTATTGTGCCTATAGAGGACAGAGTAAATTCTGATGAAGCTCCTGAGGTGTTAATTGAACCAATATTGGAGATGAACAATGAAGAAGAGTTTGAAGCACATCCTGCTGTCAGTATTTGTGACACTGAGGATGTGGCAGCTGATCAACCCACTCTGGTAATTGAAGAGTCAATGGCAACTCATACAGAGATTCTCTCTGTCACCAATCAAATTCCTGAATTGGGTGAAGAGGTTGATCAGGCAGCAAAATCTGTCTCATCTGAGAAGATTGTTGAAGTTGAGAACATGACTGTTGTTCAAGAAAAAGAAAAATTTGCTGAGGAAGTAAACTCTGAAAAAGTTCAAGATGAAGCTGTAGCAGAGAAAGTTCAAGATGAAGCTGCACAGTTAAATACTGAAGCTACTACAGAGAATGCATTTGAAGAAGCTGCAGAGCCTATCCAAGACAATGTTGATGCAGATGATGATCAAAATTCTGAACATTCTCTTCATGCAAACTCTGGCATCAATGTTGAAATTTCAGACTCTGATGAACCTTTTCTCAGAGATCCAACTGCTGAATCTATCAAAGAAAAACAAACTGCCACTGAAGCTCACTATAGAGAAATGTATTATTCAAACTGGTCAGGGGCAGATTGTATTTTCTCCAAGCAAAGAACTGCTGATTTTGTAGATAAATCTGCAAAGGAGATTTCTAATCCAGAACTTCTTAGTCATTTGAAGGCTACAATTGTCCAAGTGAAGTCTCTTAACAATAGATTTGATGAGACTCATAAGGTTGTCATGGGCTTAAGTAATGACATTGTTGCTAAGGAGTTGGCCTTGAAAAGTGACAGAGCTAGATTTTCTTCTATGATCAAGGATCAAGTTGAAATCAAGCAGAGGCTAACCAAAGTTGAGAGCAATCAAAATGAAATGTCTGCAAAGATTGATTCAAGTGCTTATTCCTGATGATGTCAAAAAGGGGGAGAGAGTTCCTAAAGACAAATGCAAAAGGGCTTTAACTCTGAGACGGAGGGATGATGCAACTGATGGTGGAAGCAAGGAAGCTGAGAGAAGGTCAAAAACTGTTCAAGAGCAAGGGAGACTAAGGTCAAACTCTGCTAAGCTGACAAACTCTGAGAGGTTAAACCATGGTGGTCAATCTTCTTCAAGACTTAAGAGTCTAGTGATTTCAGCAAATCCAACTACTGATGAAGAGATTGCTGCTAAGCTGTTTATTGAAGAACATGGTGGTGAAGCCACAGTGGAAGATATGGATGCTGAGATGCAGATTCTTGCTGAAGAGCATAAGAAGAAGGTTGAAGCTGGTACTTACAAGAAGAAGGTTGTTAAGACTTCTAGGAAAAAGGAAATTGCACTTTCCATCAAGGAAAATACTCAACAGAGTATACAATATTCCAGGAGGCCTACAGTAGATGCTTCTGAAAAAGGAAAGGGAAAACTGGTAGAAGAAGGACAGTTTTCAAAAAAAAATTATTCAACCACTGACGTTGCTCAAGTTGAATCAAGACTAAATCAATCAACCTCTGACGTTGCTCAAGTTGATAGTTCTGTTAAAGTTGTGACAACCTCTGACAATGCTCAAGTTGTGCAAACTCAGTTATCTCCACAACTCCAAGGTTTCAAAAGACCTGTACTTCCTGAAACTCTGAAGCCAGAATCTGTGAACTTTCTTCAAACCAGAACAGTACTTGGAAAAGAATCTTATGATAAGTCTGGTTTGGGTTCACACAGGGAGAAAAGAATTAATAACAGTCCTGCAGATCTTACATCACTGGCAGAACCTGGTGTTGGGGTTACTCAAGAAAACCTTGACAAACTAGAGTCTGTTCAGATGATTTACCACAGAGGATTAAAGAAGGAGTTTTTGTTATACTTCATGGATGATGGAAGAGGTTACAGAGTTGGAGAAGCTGATATTCATCTGAAGCTATGGGAGGAGCTAGAGTATGTTCTATATCTTCTTAAGATAAAAAATAGAAGTACTCATGATGCTGCTCTAGTTTTAAGAGACAGAATGATGAAATCAAAAGTTCTTCTTGGAGGAGGTGTTTCAAGTGCTTACATTCCTAAGTACAGAGATGCTTATGGAAAGATAGTTGAAATGAAGAGAAACAGTGCCAGATTCAAGACTGCACTGGGAATAAAGGTTTTGGAATTCAACCTAGAGTCAGACAAATCTTACTTTATCCGGCTAGAGAATGAAATGAGAAAGAACAACATTTATTCTCTGAGAGCTGCTATCTACCGGACTGGAGAAAGTGATCCAGAGCTTAAAGAGTTGAAAGAAATCATGGTGGATGAGCTAGAAAAAGCTGAAAGAAGGCTACTCATTGATTATCTCAGGATAGTGCCTGATATTGAAGAAATTAAGTAAAGTCCGACTGTAAGTTTTTAAAGTTTTCTATTCGAAGTAAAAGTTAAACTCTGATATGTTATAAACACTGCATTTGTTATATGTTTTGACATCATCAATTATCTTTTAACTTGTACATTTTTATTATGCACAAGTTGGGGGAAATTGTTAGATATAATTGCTGATGATTATTTATCAGTGTTTAAGCAACAGGTACTCATCAGAGTTTATACTAGAAGTCAGTCAGAGTTTGTTAAAGTCTGACGGGGTGAAAGTTTGCTGAAGCTGTCGGTGCTAATATGAAGATTCTAGAAGCAATATATCTTGAAGATGGAAAGAAGCAAGATATATTGAGACAGATAAGGAAACGGAACAGAAGACAGAAGCAATCCTAATTTGATATAAATTGTATAGCTAATTTATAGGAATATCAATTAGAGATTGATTCTATGTAGCTGTGTACTATATAAACACAGATAGGTTAACCCTAAAAGGGACGCGAATACTGAATACATTATTCTTGTAACCTAGCAGCTCTCTGTGATAATTTACATCACTGAGAGAAGAGTTATTTAATATAATTCAGTTTATTGTTCATAAATAGAGTTCTTGATTGTTATTCTCATACATATATTGATCATATATTGTGTATTCGGCCTAACAGTTTAGACATCAGTAAAAAGTACATTTCTGATGTTTATGTCTAGTTTTTTTTGCTAAAATTGCATGAGCCAAACTTTTATATTATTATATTACCAGTATTAGATTCCATTAAACATATGGCACACAGAATATAATTCGACATAGACATCATTGTTTGGCAACAAAATGATGTCTAATGAATTATGAACATCGGTACTTGTCAAGGAACTGATGTGTAATGTGTCATTAGACATCGCTTTTGAATTAAACTTTGTTGTCCAAGTAGTTATTAGAAATCGGTTTTGTAATACATTAATGTTGTATGTGTTTCTATTATACATCGATTTTTTATATGTTTTACATCTAAAACTGATGTTGTTTTCTATATTCTTACAAACAGAAACCATAAAAACTGATCATGCCCAGAAAAACAAAAATAACCATAATTACCCAATTTGTCATTGACAACATTTATACCAAACATTTATACATTGTAATTCAAACAAACATAATCCAAACATTCACACTTTAATTCAAAGCATCATCCATGCCATAATCCAAATTAATCTATAATCCACAAAACCAACAAAATTGTTTACCATAAGCTACAATCCACCAAAACAACCAAACTCCTAGAAAGTTACAGAACCATTAGATACTAATAGTCAAAGGTACATCCAACAACAAAATTGATCTTATCAAATCCAACGACAAATACGATCTTGGATAAACTTGAGAGCTTAAATACACACCTCATCAAGCTCAATCTCATTGTAAGACCTTCGAATCTTGTTCAATCACTACAATGTGCAAAAAATAAAAAACTAATTATTTAACGTAAACAAAATTCCAACATAGGAAGTAATTTAATCACGACTTATGTACCTTCTCTGCAATGGTAAGAGTTGAACAACAGAGAACTAAATTTGTTGATAAACCCTGAGAGTTCCATCGAAAACTTGTAGTATCATCCTATCTAACTGCTAATTTTGGTTGGCTAATAGGTAGTTGTCTGTAAATTAATATAAGGAAGAAGAGGAAGCTAGTCGTAAGCATAATTTAAACTAATTTCAGAACCAAGCCAAGGAAATAAGTAAAATAATATGATCATTTTGTAAATAACTTTCTAAGAACATGTACTTTTGACAACATTTCTCACCAGACAAATCTAGCAAAGACATGCATCATCCCATCGACATTGTAGAGTTAACTTGCACAGGGAACATGAAAGCTTCTGTGACAAATCTTTTCATACAAATATGGTTAACTCTTATTTTGAACAGTTCATACAACAATCTCTATCCTGATTACTTCACAATACTTTTTCTATATTTGCCTTACAGAATCACATTAACAAGATCCTAAGTATTTTTTAATTTCCCATGACTACAAGATAACGTTCTGCTCAGTGGCCCTAGTACCTATTTTAGCAAGTCAAGTGTAATTTTGTTTTTGGATGTAGTCATTGTCAAATATGCATCAATGTGTATATTATGTCAAACTAACTCACAAGTATTTTAGATGCGCTTGTCTTATTAGTTGATCAAGTGCCTAACCTTGATTTTCCATTGCCCTCTGGGCAGGACACCTTCACTCTTGAGGATGAGGCTAGATTAGACCCAAATTCAGCAAACCCCCATTCTACACCATACATTCAGCCTAGGTTCTCTAGACTTCCCAAAGTAAAAAGACAAGCCTTGCAAGAATCCATAAAAAGATCCCTAGAAACTGATGTTGGTGGTAGTGCTGAGATTCAAGAGGGAGTTCCTACACCTAGTGCATCAAATAAGGAAGGTAGTCAAACAGAACCCATAGTGGTTCCTCTTGAGCCTAAGAAGAAGAGAGCTAAAAGGACCAAAACCACTATCAGCCACCCTGCAGTCTCCCAAAAGACTGTAGAGGAACAAAGGGTAGTAAACACCTCCCTAAATGTTCCTTCTCAACAAGGGACATCTATTGAAATTGGCCTGTCTCCCAAGGCACCTTGTACAGAGTCTGCACAACCTTATGTTCCAACTCATAAGGAGCCCCCACTTGCAGAAACACACATGGAGTCAGGACACAATGAGGTTTTCACTTCCCAAATTGATGTTTCACAAGTTCCATATGTGGAGTAGCCATTATTCTCTTCTCCACTTTCACCTTCTTCCTTCCCTACTCATTCATTTGTTTCTTCTCCACAACCTAGAGAGGGGGACATTCCCAACCCTTCAGGTTTTGATCATCCATCTCCAATCATGGATGAGCCCCCATCTAGTGGTCCACAAGAACCCATTTCTCAAAGTGAGATGGACACCACTCCTTCAAACACTGAGAAAGAGCAAGGTACAACTCTGCTAGAAAGTGAAACAGCCAGTACCTTGTTCAATCTCCAAGGAGCATCTTACCTTAGGGAAGATGTTGTCACAGCCTCAGTTGCTGTCAAAGACTCTGAGAATGTTGTTGTCACAGCTGACCCTGCTGTCAAGGACTCAGTAAAAGTTGTTGTCTCAACCAAACCTGCTGTCCAAGCTGCAGTGGAACCTACTGTCAATCTTCCAACTGACAGTAACATTTCTGGCAAAGTTACTGTCACATCTGCACAACCTGATTTTGATGTTGTAATTGTTGAGGATGTCTCTGATGATGATGTGCCACTTTCTCAGTTCTTAAACGTACATTCTAAACCATCTCTTTCATTGCATGTAAGTACTGCTCATACCCATGCATCTAGGTTGAGTGAGGGTGTGCAAAAGAAAAGAGAGATAAAAGAAAAGAGAGGTGAGCATAAAAATGAGAGGCAGCCAAATGAGCTGGCAAAAGGTGAGGGACTTGAGCATGTCCAGAGTGAACTTGAGGGAGCCCAACATTTTCAGGCACTAGGCCATGAGAGTTCTTCTGTGAGGGGTGATAAGATCACTCAGAAAAACACTGAGAGTGTGAGAACCCCCACAGCCTCCAAGCCCATTCTTTTCCTTCCCCTCCAAGAAGGTTAAGAACTAGTGGCCCCTCTACTGCTCAGAGATTGGAAGCCCTAGAGCACATGTGTTTCTCCATGGAAAATAAGCTTGACAGCCTGTCTACCATGGTGGCCTCTGGTTTCTCTAGTATTCAGGAAGCTATTCAGGTTCTATCTGCAACTAAGGAGAGTGCTCTTGAGAAGAAGTGGAGAGAGCAGGAGGAGCAAAATAGGTCGGGAAAAGGGAAAGACAAGTTGCCTGAATACATCTTTTCAGGAAACACATGGAGTGAAGGAACAGAGTTTAGTCAGGAAGAGGCTAATGCTTTGATGGTTGACTACAGGGAGAGCACACTAAAAAATCACGATGATGACTTCAGTATGATAGTTGAGGAAGCTATGTTGGAACCTAGCAGAAGACTGAATAACTGCTCAACTTTGCTAAGGGAGAAGATCATAAGTGTATGTGTGAAGATCAATGAAGAAAAGAGGTGGGCCATTGATGTATAACTAAACAATGGAATATCTATATTCATCACTATGCAGCTGTTACAGAACCTTCCAGCAAAGGTTTTAACTGTGATGAAGAACAAAATCAAGGCAAACCATGTAACGTCTGAGAATTTTGTACTTATATTTTATGTTTAGTAAGTAAAATTTCGTAATTTTATAATGTTGAGAATTTGCTTAGGTGAATTGTGTGTTTACGATTTCTTTCGAATAAAATTTTAGTGTGGCAATGATTTTTGGTATTAGATTGAATTTTTGCGGAATTTAGTTTTAATCATTATTTTGTTAATAGAATTCGATGTAATTTTGATTTTTATTCTCTTCTAAAATTTTATTTATATGTCCTTGAAAAATTGAATTTGTTTAAGATTTTATTTATTTATTTTGGAGGCTATATATATATATTTTTTTGTGTTGGATTAAATTCTATAAATTTCTAAATCCTAGAATTAGTATAAATAGAGTTTGTCAATTACCATTTTGGCCTCAAGATAGAATTTGATTATTGTTTTGGGGGAGGGCATTGATGTATTTTCAGAATTTTAATTTTATTCTTTTTCAAGTATGATTAAAAGCCCCAATTTTATTTTCTTCCTCAATTCTCTTCTCTCTCTTTTCTCTCTCGGTAATTTTTTTCTCTCCCGAGTCTCTCTCTCGGCTTCTCTTCTTCTTCCTCTTGTTGTCTCTCTCGAACTCTCTCTCTCTTTCTCTTAATCTCTCTTTTGTTGATTACACTATTTTTAGCACACACCCAAATCACTACTTAGTTGGGGATTTGATAGTTATATATATATATATATATATGGGTGTGTATATATTGTGGCATGCATGTATATAAAAGAGGGGTTTTTAGATTTTGATTATGGTTATGTAAATATTATGTTTGGTTAATGAATTATTGGAGTGGGGATTCAAAAATCAAGTTGAGAACTTGAATTATCAAGTCTCCTTGATGATGAATCGATTGTGGCTATGATCCGAAAGTGAGCCATGATCATGGATTGTTATATTTATAATTACAAGTGATGCATGTAATGAATTTTTAGTTTTTGTTGTGAAATTGTGAATGCATGTTAGATTAAATCCCTAAGTAGCTTTGGATTCTTGTTTTTCTATGTGGTTATATGGATATGTAATTGGTTTTATATATATATTGAAGAATTATTGTGATTAGAAGTATGTCTTGGTTATGGTATGAATTAGTAGTATGCATATTAGATTTAGTGGACATGTATTTACAAAGATAATGATGTTTTAAATATTTAGAGGAGCAAGAAAGTGGAGAATGAGTGTTGTTGTGTTGTGTGTCTCGGGTGGGAGGGGGCAGCCTCTCGGCTTAAAACCGAGAGCCATGCTCTTGGCCTCAACCGAGAGTAGTAGTGTCGAAAATGAAAATTTTATGCTTATGCGTTTATTGTTAGAGTTTTTGTATTGATTTCGTGAGTAAATTCAAGTGTGTTTAATGGAGAACTTGTTATATGTTTTGGTTTTAAAAGTTGTTAATTTAGAAGTCAAGGTATATGGACTCCTTCGTTTCCATTCCTATTTTCGCATTGTCATTCGTTGGATTACAACAATTCTGAGTTCTTTCAAAATTCATATTTAATTCACTGTTCATTTGCTCATTATGATTTCAGACTTTCTGGAAAGATAATTCGTTTGTCTTCGACTTTCGTTCTTTAACTTTTCTGAGATTCTGTCTCTAAGTACGATAAAAGCTGTTGTTTGTGTAATCTGGTGCTGTGTTTTGACTTGCTGTGCTGCACCTTCTAAAATTCATAGTAAATTCAATAACTGTCCAAATGTTATGAGTAATAACATTCTGGAAAGCTCATTTCAGTCTCTATGTTTTGTATTTATCTTCTGCCGGCAAAAATTGTGATTCTAGAGTCTTAAACTTCAAATTATTGTCATAATCAGGGCTGATTCTGTTACAGCAGTCCACATTTTTATTGTTTCTGGATTCATTACTTCCTTGTTTGAGATGAACTTTACCATTCTGGAAACGTCTTGGAATTCCCTACAAGTTTCATGATTTACACTTTTTGATTTGAGTTTGTCTTTATATAGTAAACTGACTATCTTTCAGTTTGGTCAGTTCTGATTTTTAACCTCGATCATCTAGTTTGTTCAATATTTGGTTTGTGTGACTTAGATGAGCGTGTTCTGAGTTATATGTAATACATGTATGTGTGGAATGGATTAATTGAGTTCAATTCGTCATTTAAGAATAGTTGGTAAATAAATTAGTTCAAATAGTCGATTAATTTTAAATTAATCCACTAATTTGACTAGTTTAATTATTAATTATTTTAAATTGAATTGACTTAACTAAACCATATTTTTCTTTATGAGTTTTATTGATGTGCTAGACTAAAGGTTTAATGTGGTTAGTTGGAGTAATAATTGATCAATACTTTTATATGTAAATGTGTTTATGGGGAGTAGTCATGAGATGAGATTTTATTTAAGGATATATATATATATATATATATATATATATATATATATATATATATATATATATATATATATATATATATATATATATATGGTATGTGTAATGTAAGTATTTGGTTATTAAACGCGGGGTAGAAGTTTATTGGAGGATTTATGAGTTAGGAGAAGATTCTGATTCAAGTGATTTCCTTTTAGGTACTAGTCAAAGAGTTGGAAAGGAGCCAGTGGTTGACATATCCGTAGGAAAACAAGAAGCAGAATAGCCGAATCTTCTCTATTAAGGCAAGTGTACTAATCCCATTTTTGCCCTTCATATTTAAATTTCATTATTCTTTGTTCGACATATGCCATCATTGGTATTCCTTTTTGCCATGATTAAAAACAAGTAACATGCCTTGTCCCTATCTATATCCAATGATTAGAATAACTTGATTCGGACTTTGCTTTGTTGACTCCCTATTTTATGACATTGAGATGTTGGAAATTACAATTTGTTCATAATTCTTGATTCACACATTCTTGTTTAGTGGATATTGTTGAGCCTTGTTATATTGCTTTACTCGTTAAACAAGGAATAATCTCATTTTTGAAATTCGTATTGATATTTATCCCGAAAGTTGGAATAATTTTGACCGAGGCGCCGGTCTATTTTTATTAATGTTAATTAAGGCCAATGTGTTGCCTATGGATCCATTTATATTTGAGAATCATGTGTAGCATGGTTCGGAGCTAATGCGTTGGCTGATCACCTAGCTTAGCTCGTAGCGTCTTATCGTGATATTCCAACTCCTTCTTTTTATATATAGAATTTGAAATCGAAGAACTTGAGAACAATGTTTATAGCCTTTTGATTCCTTTATGGACTTGATATATTCTTGTGAATGAAACATTAACATCCTATCCCAGCTATGAATTATGTAAATTCAACCTCATTTTTTTATCATTCTGTTTTGAACCAAAGTTTATTTGTTGGCACTTGCTGAGCTATTTAGCTCACTCCTTTGCTCCTAACCCTTTCAGCTAGGTATAAGAATGGTGCGTACAATTCAAACAGCCCGTAAGATGACTGGTGGTGCAGGAAGGGCCTATAGGGAACAGTTCCATCAGGTAGGACTTGAAACCAGCAGGGTCATGTAAGCTAGTTTTGGGATAGATGTGGAATATGTTAGCGGTTGGTTGTAAGTCTAAAGTTTGGTTTTATTCAGATTGTAATATCTTTTGGTTAGTATGTTGTTTCACACTCTTACCCGGTGGCGTTCTAGGGGCATGTTTTGTTATGTAATATATTATATTTATGCTTATCATGGTTAGCATGTTCTTTTTATTAATTAGATTAGTGGCACCTAGTCGGGGTCGTCACAAACCACACATCCTTCAATGAGATTCTGCACCTGCAAATGCTGAACTTAATCTCAGAGAAACTTCCAGAAGTCTACACCAATCCATTATGTGTCTACTATGCAACTACCACAAAAAATGGTAGCAGGAGATGTGCATACATGAGTCTAGGAGGCACTTCCACAATGGAGTCAAAGTCAATATTGAAATTGTTAGACATGATTCTCAACTCTAAAGCCAACAAGGAAAGAGCTCTAGCTGTCAATGCAATCTATGAATTGTTGGTGAAGAGAGACAAGGAACTGAGCTCTACAGTAAAGAAAATGATCTCCAAAGCAAACTCTAAAAGAGCTGATCAAGGTGAAAGCTGTTCCTTTGATGTCCCTTTTGATGGTGATGATGAGTTGGATGGAAGTGGAGGAACTGGAGTATCAGGAAATGCTAGTGGAAGTACTTCTGAGAATATTGGAACTAAATCCCAAGAGGAAAACAAAGAAGAATCTCGTGTGCAAGAAAGGAAAGATGCTGAAGTTACAGAAGAAGAGGAGTCTGAAATAATTGAAGCTTTGGAGGCAAATATTTTGAGATGTGCTATAGACAGTATAAATGTTGAAAAAGATACTGTCACCAAAGAAACTGTCATGGAGGACATTGTCGAAGAAGATACTGTCCTGAAGGACACTATCGAAGAAGATGCTGTCAAGGATGAAATCAAGCCTACTGTCAAACCAAAAATGACAAAATCCTTAGCCAGAGCTTGGTTTTCTAGACAGGAACCTGAACCTGAGGAGACTACTAAAGCAAGGAAAGGAAAGACCAAGTACTCAGGAAAGGAGAAAGCTACAGGGCTATGCAGGAATTTGAAGAAACCAATTCAAATCAAATATCCAAACTCCTTTGAAGTACAACATGCTAAATCCAAAGAAATCAGGAATGTTGAAGTGAAGTTAGATGACAACCACGAGGCAAGCATGTACATTCTCTAGTGGGATTCATCAAGGTCAATAAAGGTGTATAAAGACTTTATCATGGAAGTTGAGTCAATTTCTGTGAATGACATCCCTGTGATTGTAAGAACAAAAGTCAGGAGAAGGATTGACTACTTCTTCTTGGACAGAATGGTGGAGTTACTGCAAAGCTATGACAATGTATCCAATAGTGTCATGGAACATGTTCTGAAGTACAAGGATGAAAGAGACATGGAATTCTATCAGAAGTTTGGTATGTTTGAAGATCATGATGATGCTGACATTGCTCACTTATTGGAGTATTCTGATAAAGAGATAGCTGATTATGAAGAAGAGTTTCCTGAAGAAGAGGTGCAAACCCAACCAGGTCATGAAGGACCTTCAAATCCTGCAGGAAGAGATGCCACTGAAGATATGGAAGCTCCACTCTTGAACAAGTGCAAAGAAGCAAACAAGGTGGAGAGTGAAGGACCCAACTATCAACCATGTATGCTAGAAAATCCTCTGAGGATCAAGTTCATGAGGGAAGAGATCCCCGTGAGAAGCTTTCATAAGCTCAGAACAAGTGCTTTGAAAGACTTACTCTACATGGTAATTGGTTCAATTCATCCATTAGAATAGTTGTGTTCTTTTGAGATTGAGGGTATTCTTCAAAGAAGAAAGGGTGAGAACTCAAAGCTGGATAAATCAAGAAGAAAAACCCTAGAATGCATATCCTGGAAGAAGATTTAAACTTGTTGAAGGCAAATTGAAGTTCAGAACTTATGCCTTTGGTCAAGAATTATGGACAGATCTCCAGGATGCAATAATATGTCTCTCCAAAGCAGTCCAAAAGTACATTGATGAGATAGAAGATGATGCCATCTCTCCTAATGAGAAGACATTGGTGGAAGGACTCAAGGAGATTCTGAAAGAAGATCTCAATAGAGAGGATGAAGCAAGACAGAAAAGAAAATCTGAAGCTAAGTGAAAATCTTTTGTCAAATCTGATCTTGTTAGTTAAGTTGTCAACATGTATTAATTGTAAATTTGTTGTTATTGTCCATAAAAACAAATTGGGGGAGATTGTTAGGATTTATGGGTGATAGCTATGAGACAGCTTAACTAGACATTTTTAATGCTTAATTTTATTAAGTATGAACATACTGTCACAACCAGAGTATGTTCTTGTAACCATTTTTGTTTGTTGAAAAATAAGATTTTAGTACATCTTGGTAGAAGTTCATTTATTTGTTCAAGCCTCAAGAAGTGCTCAAGGAGGACATCAAGAATAAATGTTACTGTCATGGCACTGACAATAAGGTTACAAGAAGACATCATGTTGCAAGTCACGACAGTATATCCACTCTGATAGCAACATTGGCGGAAGCCCTGAGACAACAACTTTTCCTTAGCATGACAACAAGCTTGGAAATCCTGACAGCATCCTCTGCGGGGATTTCTTACTGTCACCTAAAACACATACTCGTGACAGCAAGCTTGAAGATCAGGATACTGTCTCCAAGGGATAATCGTTGTATTGGGGATCTACCAAGTCAAACATGTGACAGTTTGGATGTTCAAGAAACAGGCGTGCTGCAGTATCCCAACACTGCATCAGGTCTGCAAGACTATGACAGAAGCTTGAGAGATCACACGACAAAGCTCACCAATTCAAGAGTATGAAAAATCAACATCTACTGAATTGTGTTAGCTAAAAATAGAATGTATATATATTGCTTTATCCAGTAATGATAAACTTGTTTGTATAGTAATTTAGGTAAGACTCATGGGTAGACAATTTGTAAGAAGCTGCCACATGAAAATGACAACAGCTTCACAAACCCGTGATGATAGAGATAGGTTTAGTTTTTACTTAGACTATCTCTCGACTCATTCTGTGTATCACTCGAGAAACTGAAGCTCAAGAAAACTGATGTTTTCTTGAGGTTGTAGCAACACATTGCAAAATAAACAAAACATTTATTTTGTGAGGAAATCTCTTGTGCTTACTTGTTTGCAATTCTTAAACTGATAAACGTTAATCTTAGTTTTTGTTTTTTAAGCATAGATTGGGATTTATCAGTATTGCATTCAACCCCCCCCCCCCCCCCTTCTGCAATAGTCAAGGACCAACAAACACCTTAGACCTCGTTTGAGGTTTGAACAACGCCAAACATGGCTTAAGAGTAAAAGACCTAACTTGAGGTCTAAAACCTTAGACCTCATTTGAGATTTCAACAACGCCAAACGTGGCTTACAGATAGAAGACCTAACTTGAGGTCTAACACCTTAATTTTCACACTGAGATGTCTTCATGAACTAAGACAGACATAACGTTTTGCTTTTTACTTTGATTTGAGCTTCTAGTATATCTAGTCGAAGCTCATTTTGATCTTTATTTCCTCAAATTCTTAGGGGTTTCAACTCTTATACTAATCTTCTCCAAATAGGCCTCTTTAGGCTTTTAATTGAGCTTGACGTCTTTAAGACTATGATTGATCTTCCGAGTTTGAGAATCATGGTCTTCGTGACTTTTTAATCAAAATTGGGGATGTAGATATGACAAACTCAGGTGTTCAATTGAGTTGAGGTCAACATGACTAGGATTCATCTTCAGGATTAGGATTTGAGGTCTTCAAGACTGCGATTCGAGATCTTCAAGACTAAGATTCAAGTCTTCATTTCATGTTATATGGGAACACCATTTCGAGGCTAGCTTGCCTTTCTGGTATGTTTCTGATACTTCTTCCTTTTTTAGGGATAAAGTTTCCTTGTTTCAAAGAATCTTAATTAAAAACTTCCTTTGAGCACTTGCCATTGGAAATGGACCAAGTATATCCACTCCCCACATAGTGAGCGATATATGTGAGCTAACTGATGTGAGCAACTCAGGTGGTTGCCTCATAGGTGTGTATTTCTGGTATCAGTCATACTCCTTTTGCAATATCAGCCATCATATCTGGTCATTAAAATCTCAACCAGGTCATCTTGTGGGTAAGGTCCCTGCCCCCCGAGTGCTGCCCAAAGATTTCCTTATTAACATCTTACAAGGCTAATTTCATTTTCTAAGGCCTTAATGTTCATACTGACAACTTATGTGCCTTCAAGGCATTGTCGGTTAACCAACCGGTTATCAGCTTTGCATCACTACTTTGGGTTTTCAAAACTTGGAAGTAAATATCTTTTGGATAGTTCTCTATCTCCTAGGTGGTAAACTTAGATAGGACATCAGCCTTTACGTTTTCCTCTTTCCGGATGTATTTGTAACCCCAATGTTAAGTTTCTACAAACTTTTAGGTTCTTGACCCTCTGGGCTCCGGGCAAGCCAAGTCCGGATTTCAGGACTTTGTATCCATCCTCGTTGTTTGTCTTTGATTTTGTTTTTGATGCCTCATCAAAATAGATCACCCAACACTTCTTGAGTATCGCTTCTCGATTTTCCTTCTCTAGTTTCTTGCCCTCCTGGGGTACTACCTCCTGCCCCCTGACTTATTGGTTGCCAATGGTACACTCAGCCATGAAGTCAACGAGTTCTTGGGCCTTTACTGCGGTTACCCCGCTTCATTGAAGACCTTGCTCACATAGTAGATGGGTTTCTGAACCTTTTCCTCCTCTTTTTTGAAAACGACATTCAAAGCCGTATCAGATACAATCAAGTATAGATGAAGTAACCCTCTGGGTTTTGGTTTTTCAACAAAAATGTTGTAGCTATGTACTTCTTCAATTTCTGAAAGGCCATTTGGCTTTTATTAAAGCAAACATTTCTGTGGGGATTTATGGGTGATAGCATAGGAACAACTTAACTTTGTATATACTTAATTTTTTAATTAAGTAGAACATACTGTCACAGCCAAAGTATGTTCTTGTAATCAGTATGCAATGTTATTTTAATTGTGTAATTTGGAAGAAGTTCACTTTCTGTGTTCAAGCCTCAAAGAACGCATATTAGATGACAGCATGAATAAAGGTTACTGTCATAATCATTGACAGTAAGATTACAAGAAGACAGAATGTTGCAAGTCAAGACAACATATTCACTCTGACAGCAACATTGGCGGAAGACTACGCGACAGCAACTTTAGCCCTCGACAGCAAGTTTGGAAACCTCGACAGCACACTATGCGGGGAACTCTTACTGTCACCAAAAGCACATTGCTGTGACAGCAAGCTCTGCGGCAAAAGTAACTGTCTTGAGAAAGATCCTTGTTCTAGGTATCTTTCTCAGTCAAACCCCGTGACAGTTTCAATGTTCAAGAAAGAGGCGTGTTGCAGTATCCCTAAGTTGCACCAAGTCTGCAAGACTACGACAGAAGATTCAAGCACTGCAAACAAAAACGAATCAATTTAAGAGCAAGGTCAAGTCTCTATTTGCTGAATTGTTTTAGCAAGAAATAGAATGAATCTAGGTTGCTTTCTTTGTAATGTATATCTGACATTGTTAGCAATTTAGGAAAGTCACATGGGTAGACACTTTGTAAGAAGCTGCCACTTGATAATGATATCAGCTTCACAGACCCGTGTTGATAGTGATAGGATTAGTTTTATACTTAGACCATCAATTCATTCTAGGAACGTAACGAAGACAAGCAAGTGTCTTGAAGAAAAACCGAAGCTCAAGAATTCTCTCTTGAGGTTGTAGCAACACTTTGCAAAATAAATAAAACATTTATTTTGTGAATCCTGTCTTCTCAGTTATATTGTTTGTGAATGCATACATATTACTGATAACATTAAATCTTAGTTTTGGTTGTTGAAACTGAGATTGAATTTTATCAGTATTGCATTCATCCCCCCCCCCTTCTGCAATACACGAGGACCAACAAATGGTATCAGAGCAATCAGATTAACATACATATCTGTGATCACGACGACAATGCTGAAATCAAACAGTATCAAGATCCCAGCTTTTGATAAAGAGAACTACAGCATTTGGAAAAGAAAGATCTTGTTGTTTATCAAAGCTGCGAATCCACTATACCCAGGTATTCTCGAGAATGGTCCTTTCATTCCAAGAAAGGAAATTGAAGCCACAACAGTAAATGGTGAAGTCATTCCTGCTCATTGGGTTCCCAAAGTTCCCTCCGAATTTTTGGAACCTGAGAAGGAGAAAATAGTGCTAGATGATCACTTGCAACTCATCTTGCTCGATTCTCTCACGTTGGATAAAGCCATGTGTGGAAGTGTGATAAGCTGCACATCTACCAAGGAGATGTGGATCAGGTTAGCTTTACTATGTGAAGGAAGTGAAGAAGTTAAGGGCAATCAAAGGCAAATACTGATATCACAATATGAGGCATTCATGGCCAAGCCTGGTGAAGACTTAACTTCCATGTTTGAAAGGTTCAGTAAGCTCTTAACTGAACTACAAATACATGGCAAGTACTATGACAGAAAAGAATTAAATGTCAAGTTCTTGCTTACACTGCCTGATCACCTTGAACACAAGACAACAGCCATACGAGAAGGAAGAGATCTCAACAATATAACCTTTGAGACACTTTATGGCATTCTGAAATCTTATGAACTTGAACTCTTTCAAAAGAGAGCCATACAAAGTGGAACAAGGAACAAGATGGCTAATATGTCAAGTGCCCTAGTAGCACAAGTGCCAAGGATCACACAACCAAGTGAAGTACTACAAATCACACAACCAACCCCTGCACAATCCTTGAAGATAGAAGAGGTTGTTGAAGATGATGAGAAAGTAGTACTACAACTCAAGGATGTGGAAGATGAAGACTTCTACACAATGGAGGAACTGGAAAGCATGGACAATCCTACTATGGCCTACATGGCTAAAAAGTTCAAGAACTTTAGGTACAAGAAGGATAGGTCATTCAGGCCCCAAGGCCAAGCATCCAAGTTCACCAAGGGAAGCTCATCAAAGGCTGCTGTGGGAAGCTCATTCAAAGGAGGATACAAGACTGGATTTGTGGATAGATCTAAATTCAAGTGTTACAACTGTGGTGAACCTGGTCATTTTGCTACTGAATGCAAAAGACCCAAACAGGTTCAGAGATTTGAGAAAGGAACTGGTGGATACTTTAAGAAGAATCAAGGTAGAGCCTATGTGGCTGAAGGAAAGTGTTGGGATGAGTCTGATGATGAAGATGAAGAAGAATATGTCAACCTAGCTCTCATGGCTAGCACTGATGAAGTAACATCAACATCTTCAAGTCAGGTACCCTCACTTGTCTTACTTGATATGTCCATTGATGAGTATAAGAAAACCATTAAATACTTAAGTGCTGAAATGTTCAATGTCTATACTAGCTTATCTGCTGCTAATGAGGAAATCACTAGGCTGAGTAAGCTAAATGAAACACTAAAGTCTGAAAATGAATCTCTTGTTCTCAAAACCAGTTCACTAGACTCTTTAGCTCAGGAGAATGCAAAAATTAAAAATGAATTGAAATGTGCTAAAGAAGTTGAGGAATTCCTGAGAAATGAGATTGCTGAAAATGAATTCAAGATTAAGGCTTATAAAAACTTATCTAAGATAGTTCAGGATTACAATGATAAGCATACAGAAAATCAAACTGTTGGCATAGGTTTTTCATATGGTAGGAGACCTGGAAAGGAAACTGTGATTCAAGATTGTTCTGGAGATGCTGCTGTCAAACCCACCATTCTCAAGAAGGTTAAAACTCCTATTTTCAAAGCTGCAGAAATTGAGTTTGATGAAGAAGCCATGCTCATCAAACAAGAAATTCTTGATGAGGATGAAGGTGTTGATAGCACATTCAAGGATGGAAAGGATACTGTCACGATACCCAAGACAGTAAACTTACCAAGCAATCAGACAGCAAGTTCAAAAGATGCTGTCACAGTTGGCAAGACAGTATCTTCCAAAGATGCTGTCAAGAATGGTTCCAAGACAGTAGCTTCCAAACCTTTTGTCAAGATAGTTGGAATAAAAGGTATTGTCAAGGAAAGTTCGACAGCAACTTCTAAACACACTATCAATCCAGTAACTCCCAAGTCTAAGAATAGGAATGGTAAGGTAGGTGTCAATAAAGGAAATGGATACACTAATGTTGGAGGTGCTTCTAGGAAACTATGCAATAACTGTGGATCTTCACATCATTTAACACATGTTTGTATTAAGCCAATTGAGGATAAAATCAATGCTACTGAACTCAATGGTAATTTACACAGAACCCCCCTTATGTATAGAACTATGAGTGTCTGTAATAACATTGAATGTATGCCATGCAAGATCACTGCCATGAGTACATGCTTTAACTTACCTATTCTCACTACTGAAAAATGTTCATACATGCACACTGTTGAGACTTCTGAGCCTGCTGGAAACAACAAGAAGGCCTCATCCACTAAGAAAAGGATCAAGTCCAATTCTAAACCTAAGTGGGTGAAAAGAGAAGTCAAACAGGAGATCATTGATGATGCTTGTGATTTTATGACTGGAAGAAACTCAAGAGACACTAAAACTGCAGGACCCAACAAGGATTGGGTACCATATGCATCTTAAACACATTCTATTTTGCAGGGCAAGAAGAAAGATCAAGTCATGTGGATTATTGACAATGGTTGCTCAAGACACATGACAGGTGATAAAGCCCTGCTATCACACTATGTAGAGAAAGCTGGCCCAATCATAACCTTTGGAGACAACAGCAAGAGTTACACAGTGGGATATGGCTGTCTGGAAATTGGAAATGTTGTCATTGAAGATATTGCTCTTGTGGATGGATTGAAGCACAATCTACTCAGTGTCAGCCAATTCAGTGATAGGGGATTCAAGGTTGATTTTGATATGATGATGTGTAACATCTATCACAAGAAGGATAGTAGCCTCTCTCTAAAAGGGGTTAGAAAAGGAAGCTTGTTTGTTGCTGACTTAAACTCAACAAAGAAGGATAAAGTTTATTGTTTCTACAGTAAAGCAACTGTTGGTGACAGTATGCTTTGGCATAGGAAGCTTTCACATCTCAACTTCAAAACAATGAATATTTTGATGAAGAAGGAGTTAGTGGGAGGTTTGCCCCAACAGGAATTCTGTCAAGAAGGACTGTGTGAAGACTGTCAGATGGGCAAACTAAGGAGAGCTGTGCACAAGTCCAAGCAGATGAACACCAACATAGAAGCACTCAAGTTGATTCATATGGATCTTTTTGGACCAGTCAATGTACCATCTATGGCCAAAAAGAGATATTCCTTAGTAATGGTGGATGATTACTCAAGGTACACTTGGGTGAAGTTTCTTGAATCCAAAGATGAAGCTGCTCAAGTGATTATTTGATCAAGTCAGAGTTTTTGATAGAACTCCAAACTCAAAAGTTCAAATCTTGAGGAGTGACAATGGTACTGAATTCAGAAATGCCACTCTTGGAAATTTCTGTAAAGATGAAGGAATTGTACAATAATTCTCTGCTGCAAGGACTCCGCAGCAGAATGGAGTTGTAGAAAGAAAGAACATGACTCTCATTGAAGCAGCTAGAACTATGTTGCATGACGCCAAACTGCCAACATATTTCTAGGCTGAAGCTATCAACACAGCTTGTTATACTCAAAACAGAACCATGATTAACAAAACTCATGCAAGTACACCTTACTGTCTGCTAACTGGAAAGAAACCTACTGTCAAATATTTTCATGTGTTTGGGAGCAAATGCTTCATGATGAAGGATAACCATGAGAAGAAAGGAAAATTTGACACTAAGGCATTTGAAGGATTATTCATGGGTTACAATACAGAAAGGACTGCCTACAGAGTTTATGTTATGGAACACAGGATTATTGAAGAAAGTATAAATGTCACATTTGATGAAACCAAGTTTCCAGGACTGCATGAAGAAGGAAAGATGCAGACATTTATATTTGAGAATCAAGGATACTTGGAAGCTGAGGAAATTGTTGACGAAGAACCTAGCTTCACTCAAATTGTTGAAGTTGATAAAGATACTGTCAATACGACTCCTGTCAACCAAACTCCAGCTCAGTCACAGACTATAACCTCAAACATTAATAACAGTGGTGACTCTGGAGACAATGAAGAACATGGTGAAGACAATGGGAGTGGTGAGCACTCAACTCAACAAACTGAAGCAACTGTTCCTGTACAATCAAGTAGCTTGCCCAGAATCACCAAGTTGAACAAGGATCACACAAATGACCTTATCATTGGTGACCCTACTTCTGGTGTGAGGACAAGGAACAAAGTCTCTGCTGACATCATGTTTTCATGCTTCCTGTCTCAAATGGAACCCAAGACAACTGATAAAGCATTGTTGGATTCTGACTGGGTGATAGCCATGCAAGAAGAGCTAAATCAGTTTGAAAGGAACAATGTATGGAAGCTAGTTCCAAGACCTAAGGGAAAGTCAGTCATTGAGACCAAATGGGTTTTCAGAAACAAGCTTGATGAAAATGGATCAGTGACAAGAAACAAAGCAAGGCTAGTGGCTAAAGGTTACCGTCAACAGGAAGGAATAGATTATGATGAGACATTTGCACCTGTTGCAAGACTTGAAGCTATAAGAATCTTTCTAGCCTATGCTGCACACTACAACTTCAAAGTATTTCAGATGGATGTCAAAAGTGCCTTTCTAAATGGAGAATTGGAAGAAGAAGTGTATGTTGAACAGCCACCCGGGTTTGAGGATGCTGAAATGTATGATTTTGTATACAAACTCTTCAATGCTTTGTATGGACTAAAGAAAGCACTCAGGGCTTGGTATGACACACTTTCCACTTTTCTTTTGGAAAATCAGTTTACTAGAGGAGTTGTGGACAAGACACTTTTCTACAAACACCATGGCAAGGACATCATTCTGGTACAAATCTATGTGGATGACATCATTTTCGGTTCTACAAATGAGAAGCTGTGTGAGAAGTTTTCCTCTCTCATGAGTAACAAATATGAGATGAGTATGATGGGAGAATTGTCATTCTTTCTGGGATTACAAATTCTTCAACAACCTGATGGAATCTTTATATGTCAAGCTAAATACATCAAGGAACTTCTTAGAAAGTTCAACTTGGAAGATTCATCACCTGCAAAGACACCAATGTCCACGTCAGCTAGTCTGGATCTTGATTCTAAAGGAAAGAAAGTTGACTCAAGCACCTATAGAGGCATGGTAGGATCTCTCCTATATCTAACTGCTAGCAGACCTGACATCATGTTTGCTACATGTCTCTGTGCAAGGTTTCAAAGTGATCCAAAAGAGTCACACTTAGTAGCCATCAAGAGAATCTTTAGATACTTAAAAGGCACTCCTAATCTAGGTCTTTGGTATCCTAAGAATACTGGATTTGATCTGATTGGTTACTCAAACTCAGACTATGCTGGATGCAAGATTGACAGAAAGAGTACTACTGGTAGCTGTCAATTTCTTGGTGGAAGATTGGTCTCATGGTTTAGCAAGAAGCAGCATTCAGTTTCTACCTCAACTGTAGAAGCTGAGTATATTGCTGCAGGCAGTTGCTGTGCACAAATTCTATGGATGAAGAATCAACTTCTTGATTTTGGTCTAGTGTTAAGAGACATTCCTATCTACTGTGACAACACTAGTGCCATAGCCATTTCAGACAATCCAGTTCAACACTCTAGGACAAAGCACATTGATATAAGACATCACTTTATCAGAGAGCATGTTGAACAAGGAACTGTGAAGCTGATCTATGTCCCAACTGACAAGCAACTTGCTGACATCTTCACTAAGCCATTGGATGAAGCAACCTTCAACAGGTTGGTAAGTGAATTGGGAATGCTGAATCTGGTATGTTGATTTACTCAGTTTTCTATATTTCCAAATTCTCTTTTGAAGCTCATGACAGCAACTTCAAACCTGCTGTCAAGAGAAGTTACTGTCTACTTGGTCTATGTCTGTTATGTGACAGCATGTGTTGATTTGACTTTTCATGTCAGTATTTTGTGCCAGTCTCATACTTTTAGACCATGTATGACATTAATGTGGTTACTTGTTAAGTTTGAGAGATAAAAATCTGTTCCATTGGACTTTCACACCGTTTTGCATTAATCTGTAGGATTAAAGGAGGACACGACCATTAATTACTTTTGTGGTAGTTGTATGGGTACTCTAACTGTTGACCATTAGAGTTTAATCCTTAGACGGTTTTGCCTATAAATTAACCTTAGGTTTCACCTGTCTGCTCTCAGTTTTAAAGTAAATAATGGAAAACAAAGTAGGAATTGAAGTAGGGCTAAAACGGTGCGATAGTGAACCCGACAGTGAAGAGATTGATGAACTCTTCGAGATGATGTTGGACGGCATGGATGAGATCGAAGAGGAAAAGAAACAGGAAGAGGAGGCCAAGGCTCAGGAAGAAGAGAAGGAGCTTCAGGCACTTCTTGAAAAAGAAGGTCGCTCTGAAGAAGAGATTAAGGAAGAGCTTTTAGGACTAGTTGATAAGATCATAGAATAATGTACTCCATGTTCTATTTTTAATGATTTTATCAATAATAATAATAAAAGTTCTTCTTCTTGTGTTTATGATTTGTCTGTGTTAATTGCTTAATATCTGTGTTCAAAAGATTAAATTGCTAAATCCATAATTTGTCAATATTAAGTTAAGTGTATGAATAAAGCATTCTAATAAGTTCATGACAGAACCAATTCTCAATCAAAGTTACGGTCGTTAAGAAGAATACTGTCATGTGTTTCTTGACAGCAACCTTCTTGACAGCAGGGAAAGACTTTCTGTCAAGACTTGTAAAGGATACTGTTATTCATATGCTTAACGGTGACAATAAGTTTTCGCGCAATAGTTGCTGTCGCGCAAAACCTACTGTCACCACCTCTTATTACTGACAGATTGTTTCTAGCGCACAGGTTACTGTCAACAATAGTGGACCTTTGAAATTGGATACTCATCCCACGTTGGTCAGTGAATAACGGGCAGTAACTGACGTGTTATAACAGTGGGTTAAGACACGTTCTTTAATTCCACTTTTTGTGCACAACGTTTGAGATACCTCTATTTATTCCCCAGTTACTCAGACATATCACTCTCATCGAACTCAAGGCAATATACTTTTCTTCAAGCAAAAAGCCACTTTCTTACTTTCTTCTTTTCTTGAAATCTCCATGGCATCCAAACAGACTCTCTCTCAAACAAACTTTGCTGGCATCTTTTCCCCAAATGATGCTGGTGAAGGTTTCAAAGGACTCGTGTTGTTCTTGAACAAGTCCTATCTCGGTTCTGCCATCACCTCAACCCCCATTCTCGACTTAGACAGAACCCGGGTATTCAATTCACAATCTCTGGGCAACAATACACTCTTACAGCTGAGGTCATCAACACTGCTCTTGCAATTACACTTGAAGCAGGACACCAATTTGCTGAACTTGCCAATGATGACACTCTGAAGAAGCTCTTCTTGAAGATTGGGTATGCAGGCCCTATTCTCGAAGAGGGGACTACCAAATGATATCCATCTGGTGAAATGGATAGGAAGCATCTGAGAAAGGAGTGGAGCATGATACTTGATGTGATGGTCAAGGTGTTGTCTACCAAGTCCACAGGCTGGAATGGAATACCCTCCTACATCAAGAAACTGACACATTCTCTTGTCCATGGATACAAGGTGAATGTTGGAGCTCTCCTCATGGCACACCTCATGGCTGCCATAGGTAAGAAGGTATCAATCTACCCTCGCTTCCTTATGATATGCATTAATTCATTCTGTGATTTTAATGATGATGCCCCTCGTTTAGAGGCTTGCTCAGTTTTGAAAAAGAACACACACACACACACACACACTGTTATCTTCACGGAATCTCAATGCACATATTCCACTTTGTTTCACTCAGCACATGGTTGATCAAGTGTCCAACCCTGATTTACCATTACCATCTGGTTATGACTCTTTCACTCTTGAGAATGAAACTGAATTAGACCCAAATTCAGTTAACCCACATTCAACACCATACACTCAGCCTAGGCCCTCTAGACGTTCCAAAGCCCAAAGAGAAGCCTTGCAAGAATCCAGGAAACGGCCTTTAGAAGCTGATGTTGGTGGTAGCTCTGTGAGTCAAGAGGGAGGCACTGCACCTAGTGCAGCAAATAAGGAGGCTAGTCAAACAGAACCCCCAGTGGTTCCCCCTGAGCCTAAGAAGAAGAGAGCTAGGAGGACTAAAACCACTGTTAACCAAGCTGCAGTTTCTCAACAAACTGTGGTTACTGTAAGGGACTCAAACACCTCCCTAGATGTGCCTTCTCAACAAGGTGCATCTATTGAAATTGGCCTGTCTCCCAAGGCACCCTGTACAGAGTCTGCACAAACTCATGGTTCACAACCTGAGGAACCTCCACTTGAAGAAACACACAGTGAGTTAGGGCACAGTGAGGATTTCTCTATTCCTTTTGATGATTCACATGTTTCTCCTGTGAATCAGCCCCCACTCTCTGCTACACTTTCACCTTCTTCCTTCCCTACACATTCTTTTGTTTCTTCTCCACAACCTAGAGAAGGGGACAGTCCCAACCCTTCAGGTTTTGATCATCCATCTCCAATCATGGATGAGCCCCCATCTAGTGGTCCACAAGAACCCATTTCTCAAAGTGAAATGGACACCACTCTTCCAAACACTGAGCCAGGGCAAAGTGGTAGTTTGTCAGAAAATGAAACAGCCAACACTTTGTCTGAACTCCAAGGAGAATCTTACCTTCAGGAAAATGCTGTCACAGCCTCTGTTGCTGTCAAAGACGCTAGCAATGTTGCTGTCCTGGACACAGCTGCTGTCATGGGTGGAGAGAAAGATACTGTCACTACAGAACCTACTGTCACTCCACCTCCCAAAGTTGCTGTCATGACAGAACCTGCTGTCCAGACTCCAACTGACAGTAACATTCATGCCAAAGATACTGTCCAGTCCTCTCAGCCTGATTTTGAAGCTGTACTCATTGAGGATGCCTCTGATGATGATCTACCTCTTGCCAAACTCTTAAAGGTACATTCTAAATCTTCTCCTTCCATGCATGTTAGTACTGCTCATACCCATGTATCTAGGTTGAGTGAGGGTGTGCAAAAGAAAAGAGAGATAAAAGAAAAGAGAGGTGAGCATAAAAATGAGAGGCAGCCAAATGTGCTGGCAAAAGAGAGGGACTTGAGCATGTCCAGAGAGACTTTGAGGGAGCCCACACTTTTTAGGCATTAGGCCTTGAGAGTCAATCTGTGAGGGGTGATGAGATCACTCAAAAACACCCTGAGAGTGTGAGAACCCCCATAGCCTCCAAGCCCCTTTCTTTTCCTTCCCCTCCAAGAAGGTTAAGGTCTGGTGGCCCCTCTGCTACTTTTGGTAACAGGATTGCAGCTCTGGAAGGACAGTGTGCTACTTTGAACTCCAAGATGGACTCTCTCTCTCAGCTGATGGTTGATGGTTTTGCTGCTACTCAGCTCTCTATCCAGTTCCTCACTGACCTAGTAGCTGCCAACTCAACTAAGGGGGAGAAGGTAGCAAGATCAGAATCAATATCTATTCAGGAATCAGGTGGAACTCAGGGGGAGCCAGTAGCTGTGAAGACCAAAGGGGGAGCTAAGGGGAAAGCAATATCTAAGGGGGAGCAGGTCAAACCAAGCAGTGGACAACCAAAGGATAAAGCTGAAGAGCTTGTTGAAGTTGACTTGGATGGAGAAAGAATACTGATGTCTAAGGCAACTCAAGATGCAATGCAAAGAAGACCTGCATCTAGACATCCAATTCTACCTCCTGTGAAAATCAGAGAGCCAACTCCAGCATCTCAAGAATCTGCTCTACAAAGAAGATGGAGAGAAATGGAGGAACAGAATAAGTTTGGGAAAGGTAAAGGGAAACTGCCTGAATCCATCCATAAAGGAAATACTTGGTCCAATGGTACTGAGTATGATCAAGAAGAAACCAATACTCTAATGGTGGATTACAGGGAGAGTACATTACACAATCATGACAGTAATTTAGCAGTTTGGTGGAAGAAGCAATGAATGCTCCAAGCAACCGTCCAACCAACACCACAAAACTGTTAAAGGATCAAATCACCAGTGTCAGTGTAATGGTTAATGATGAGAAAAGATGGGCTGTAAGTATCTATTTCACTTCTGGCATATCTTATTTCATCACAATGCAGTTATTGCAGAGTCTGCCAGCAAAGGTGTTGTGTGCTTTGAAGGGAAAGATCAGGGCAACTCAAACACCATTCAATGAAATATTGGATATGCAAATCCAGAACCTGATCACACAAAAGCTACCTGAAGTCTACACAAATCCACCAAGTGTTTTTTACAGATCTAAAACTAAGGATGGCACAAGAAGGAACAGCTTCATGAATTTGGTTAGCCCATCCAGAATGGAAACCAAGTCAATTCTGAAAGTGTTAGATGAAATACTCAGTTCAAATACCAATCCAGGAAGAGGTTATACTGTTCAAGAGATCTACAAAATGCTGGTGTTGAGAGACAAGGCACTGGGAGCTAGAGTGAAGGAACTAATCTCTAGAGCCAATGCTAAAAGAAATGATCAAGGTGGAAGCTGTCTCTATGACATTCCTCCTCAGGATGATGATGATGATGATGATGATGATGATGATGATGATGATGAGGTTAGAGGTGGTGAAGCTTCTGGAAATGCTGTAAATGCTGGTAGAAGTAATTCTGGGAATACTGGTATTCAATCTCAGAATGAAGGCAACGAAGAAACTCCTAGTCAAGAAAAGAAAGATGCTGGTGCAACAGATGAAGAGGAGCCAAGAATACTGGAAGCTTTGGAGGCAAGCATTCTTAGATGTGCTATTGATTGCATAAATGCAGAAAAAGATGCTGTCACCAAAGGTACTGTCGACAAGAATACTGTCATAGAAGATGCTGTCATGGAAGATACTGTCGACAAAGGTACTGTCAAGGATGAAGCCAAAGCTACTGTCAAGCCCATAAGACTGAAAGCCAAATCAAGAGCATGGTTTTCTAGACAGAAACCTGAAGGAAAGCACAAGTACTCAGGAAAGGAAAAGGCCACTGGATTTGGCAGGAATCTTAAGAAGCCAATTCAATCAATACCTCCCAACAGTCTTAAGATACAACGGATGCAATCTACAGAAATCAAGAGTGTTGAGGTCAAGATGGATGCAAATCAAGAGGTCACTGAGTACATTCTGTGGTGGGAAGAATCAAGATCTACCAAGGTTGATAAGGATTTCAATCTGGTCTCCACATCAACCAGTGGTAGGACATCAACCTTAGATAAAAGAAGAATTGACTTCTTCTACCTGGAAAGAATGGTAGAGTTGCTGGAGAGCTATGAAAATGTTCCAGAGTCTGTAATGGAACATATTCTGAAATATCAAGCTGATAGGGATGCTGATTTCTATCAGAAATTTGGCTACAACTTTGCAGATTTTGATGATGCTGATATTTCAACTGATTTACCAGCTTCTCCTATACCATATCACTGGTACTATGAGTTTGATGATTCACCCACAGAAGAAAGGAAAACCCAACCCACAGAGGAAGGGCAACCCAAGCCAAGGAAAAGACCTGACTCTTCTCAATACGCCCAATATCAGTCAGAACTTGATAAGAAGGAAGCTGAACTCCTGGAAAGATGCAAGACTGCCAACAAGGCAGAAAGTGAAGCTCCAAATTATCAAACATGTATGCTGGAAAATCCCTTAAGAATCAAGCATCTAAAAGAAGAAATCTATGTTTGCAGCTTGCACAAGCTAAAAACAACTATTCTGAAGGATTTACAGTATATGGTTGATGGATCAATTCATCCCCTGGAGCAGATCTGTTCTGACAAGATAGAGGAATTATTGGAAAGGAGAAAAGGAGAAGATTCGAAGCTGGACAAGCAAAGAAGGATGTCTCTCAATGCTTATCGAGGAAGTAGATTCAAGCTCATTCATGAAGAACTCCACTTCAGAAGCTATCCATTTGATCAAGAGCAATGGTTGAATCTCAGGGATGCTAGTTCTCTTATTTCTCCTACTATCAAGAAGATCATTGAAGAAATAGAAAATGTTGCAGTCACACCTGCTGAAATCTCTCTTGTAGAAGGTCTAAGAAGCAGCTTGGTAGAAGCTCTCAGAAGAGAGGAAGTAACAAGACAGAAGAGGAAATCTCAAACTAAGTAAACATTCTAAATCCATTCTGATCTTGTTAGTTAAGTTGTCAGCATATATTGTAAATTTGTTGTTATTGTCCATAAAAACAAATTGGGGGAGATTGTTGGGATTTATGGGTGATAGCATAGGAACAACTTAACTTTGTATATACTTAATTTTTTAATTAAGTAGAACATACTGTCACAACCAAAGTATGTTCTCTTAATCAGCATGCAATGTTATTTTAATTGTGTAATTTGGAAGAAGTTCACTTTCTGTGTTCAAGCCTCAAAGAACGCATATTAGATGACAGCATGAATAAAGGTTACTGTCATAAGAATTGACAGTAAGATTACAAGAAGACAGAATGTTGCAAGTCAAGACAGCATATTCACTCTGACAGCAACATTGGCGGAAGACTACGCGACAACAACTTTAGCCCTCGACAGCAAGTTTGGAAACCTCGACAGCACACTATGCGGGGAACTCTTACTGTCACCAAAAGCACATTCCTGTGACAGCAAGCTCTGCGGCAAAAGTAACTGTCTCGAGAAAGATCCTTGTTCTAGGTATCTTTCTCAGTCAAACCCCGTGACAGTTTCAATGTTCAAGAAACAGGCGTGTTGCAGTATCCCTAAGCTGCACCAAGTCTGCAAGACTACGATAGAAGCTTCAAGCACTGCAAACAAAAGCGAATCAATTCAAGAGCAAAGTCAAGTATCTATTTGCTGAATTGTTTTAGCTAGAAATAGAATGAATCTAGGTTGCTTTCTTTGTAATGTATATTTGACATTGTTAGCAATTTAGGAAAGTCACATGGGTAGACACTTTGTAAGAAGCTGCCACTTGATAATGACAGCAGCTTCACAGACCCGTGTTGATAGTGATAGGATTAGTTTTATACTTAGACCATCAATTCATTCTAGGAATGTAACGAAGACAAGCAAGTGTCTTGAAGAAAAACCGAAGCTCAAGAATTCTCTCTTGAGGTTGTAGCAACACTTTGAAAAATAAATAAAACATTTATTTTGTGAATCCTGTCTTCTCGGTTATACTGTTTGTGAATGCATACATATTATTGATAACATTAAATCTTAGTTTTGGTTGTTGAAACTGAGATTGACTTTTATCAGTATTGCATTCACCCCCCCCCCCTTATGCAATACACGAGGACCAACAATTTCTCCTATGAGTTTTCAAACATCCTTAATGGAACGTGGAGCTTCCTTGTGAAGGATTGCTTTAATCTTGTCGGGGGTTGGCCTCATTTTCACGCTTGGAGACCTTCAACCCAAACAATTTCACGATCCTATGCCGAAGGCACATTAAGTCAAGTTCAACATCATATTATGTTTTCTTAGAACTTCAAATGCCTCCCGGAGGTGTCCAATGTGATTTGCCCTATCGAGGCTCTTGACTAACATATCATCTACATAGAATTTTGTAATCTTCCTAACAAGATGCTCAAAAATCTTATTCACCAATCTTTGATATATCATCTCTTGGGACGTTGTCCTTATACATTTTGATTTGGTTGTGCCTTACAAAGCCTTTCATGAAGTTCAACATCCCGTGTTCAGCGGTGGCGTCAATCAATGTATCGATCCTTGGTCGAGGAAAACAGTCCTTAGGACAAACATCTCTTAGATCAATGAAGTCTCTACATATCCAATCATTTTTCATTGGCATTCTTGATCATCACGGGATTGAGCAACCATTCGAGGAACTGAATATCGGTCATTTTAGTTGTTGTCCATACAAACACATCATTATTTTCTTGTTGAAAAGTAAACAACTTGTCCCTTAAGGGTTGACTTAATAAAGCACCAATGTAAGTAAATTTTTCAGGTTCATCGGAAACTAAGGGGATGAGAATTAGATTCTTAGTTGGCTTCCTTCGGTATTCATCATTATCCCTTACATCCATATCTTCAATCGGGAGGACCTGCCCCCCGATTCCATCAGGCCTGAACGTGGTTATGTATTAACCTTTTCCATCTCTTCATCTCCATACTCTTCTCTCACTTCATTACTTATGGAAATTTTGATTTTCTAGTGATAGGTTGAGGCAACTGCCTTAAAGTCATGCAAACATGACCTCCCAAGGATAACATTGTTGGTAAAATTTGCTTTGATCACCAAGAAGTTTATGGTTCCTTTCCTATGATTACAGGAAACTGATAATAACTTCTACCTTAGACTCAACCTCATAAATAGGCATATTAGAGGGGGGTTGGTTGGGCATCCGTGTATCTCAACTTCGATATCGTGTCACGGAACATGATATCCATTGAAGCCCCATTGTCTATCAAGACTCACTTCACTTCTGAATTTCCTACCACATATATGATGACCAACAGTTATTATGGGGGAATCTCATCCTTTTAAGATCTGAATCGTCAAAGGCTATGGCTACTTCAGTCTTTGCGCATTTTAGTGCTTCTCCGACCATGTGTCTGACTTCCTAATCAATAGCTTTTCGGAAGTTCCTTGTTGTCCCAGCTGTTGTCGGGCCTCCAAAGATCATGTTTATCATCGTCTTTCAGCTATCAACAGTCATGCACTGTGTCTTTTTAGAATCTTGGAATACTGACTCTCATTTCTCTTCTTAGGATCAATCCTTAGTGGCTTCGGCCATTAAAAATCTCTATCATTCTCTATGTGCATACTTGGTAAACCCCAGTTCTTGTGCATTCTCTTCGGGGGAAAATCAGACTTTTTTCTCGTTCGGGGATACTATCTTTAGCAACATACTTTTGATCTCCATTTCGCTTCTTATTTTCTGTGTTTCCTCCTACGGGGGTTGGATGTTTCTTTATATTTTTCTCGATTTTGATATACTTGCCAACCCGATCTTGGAGCATCAACATGCTCTTAGGAGGATGATTTGCCAGTGACATCTTGAAATAGACATTCATGGTTCCTTGTTGCAGAGATATTATAGCCACTTGATCATCGAAATCTAGAACATTCAAATCTTCCTTGGTAAATCAGTTCAAGTAGTCCCTTTGGGGATCTCTGCTTCATGAGTAAGAATCATTTCTTTAAGGATTGATGGACCTTTTTTGGGAACACCCATATCCCCCAACCATTTTCTTACCTGGACGCCTCTTTCTAGGGGTCGTGTCACGATTCACATTAGTAGACCATGACTCATCTTCATTGTACGGGATTGAAAAATCTATGTATCCTTGGACTTGAGGACTGAATCCTTGATCCTGGGGACCCAATTCCCAATTTTGGGAAACTAATCCCTGAATATACGGCCCTTAAGTTGGGGCTTAGAGTCTACTTCCTCCATCCTCGGGGTATTGAGGCATCCCGTAGATGGGATTTTGAATAGTAAATGTAGGTATCACGGTGTTTAAGGGTTACAAGCCAAAAGGCGCCTTTGAAATTGGCGCAGGTACCACTTGTAGAGGATCCACTCCTTGGGTCAAAGGAACTACGATTTGGGGATTCGTCCCTATGGGCAAAGGATTCGTGCCTGATCAATTTGCTCATTGAGGGTTTGCTTCTGGATTGTTGGGGATGGATTGAGTTTCTACCATCGATAAGAGGCATCCCATAAGTGGGATCCCATGTTCATTGTAATAACCGAGATGGAAATTTTTAGCCCCGGTAGTGCACCAAAGAGGGATAACACCACCATCTAAAAGGGGATTCATCCCTAGAATCCATAACATGTGGCTGCGAATTAGTTGTTTGAGCACTCATATCCTACCTTATATGGTCTAAAGAGCCAATTTTGGGACACTCGGTGTTAGGAACGTCATGTTCTTTCAGTGGGTTCCTTGTCTTGACACCTCCCCCCTGGGGCTACGTTCGTATTAGTGGAGGATTCATCTCCGGAATAAGGTCCAAAGAAGTTCAAAGTTCTTGATAGAGAAGACCCAATCTAGGAATGTATTGGGGCACATACACCTCATGAGATGGAGGTGGAAGTCTACTTCTCCCAACCTCGGGATACAAATGTATACCATATGTAGGGTTTTGATTCGTGTGTGGGTGCAACCGATTATGGAAATTTGCCTCCCTTGGGGTGCATTCGTAATGGGTGCGAGCACCATCTATAATGGATCCGTCCCTTGAAGTTAGGGATTCGCTACTTGGGAATTCATCCATATGGGCAGATAACATGCGCCTTGAGTCAATGAATTTTGGATCACCCATTGGGGATCAACCCTCGGAGACTCGTCTCTAAGGAGTCATTCCTTGAACGGAAGTCAAGGGGAATGGATTGTCAGTTGAATTGCTCCTTCATCATCTTTGGTGAACGATCAAGATTTCTCACTCCTTTTGCAGGCGGAGGTTCCATGCCTCAAATATGGGGCGAATCATCCCCTCGTTGCGGGTGGGAGCCCATAACTTGGGTTCTGAGCCGTTAGCAGTGAAAGCACCGTGGTGTAGATTTGTAATCATGCTAGCCTGTTTGAATTATGGGCATAATCATGCCTATGATTGAGGATTCGTATCTTGAGAGTTTAGAATCGTTCTTTGGATTCCAGCTCCTTGGATACTTGATTAAATTCATGTTCTTAGAGGGTCCAACCCTTGAACATTGGTAGGTGTGGATCATCGATACTTCGTGTTCTCGTCATGGTTGATGTTGTCTTCCCACAGATGGTGCCAAATGTTGTGGAATAAAAACTATATCTTTGAATTCAATGATAGGGTTAGAGAGCTTCGAGCTTTAATGGTGTGGCTGCTCTTGTTGTTGGGGACTAACTCGGTTCTAACAAGATGCCTACGTACATTGATGAGAATCAGGAATCAAGCCAAGACGTAGTTCTCGAGATGTCTACGTGACTTGTTGTGCCCTCACGGCATTGTGACGTATGGAGCTGTGTCCAAAACGTTCTCATTGATAATGAGGGGTCAGACCCTTTATATAGGCGTTAAGAGTCTAGGAATTAGATTAGGTTTAGGTTTAGGTGACTTGGAGTTCAAGTCTTCTTCTTAGATCAGGATTGTAAATCCTAATTTGTAGGAGGCTGACTCCTCCTAGGGTTTGGTGTCCCTCAAGACTACTTCTAGTAGATAAAGATCACAACTTGGGCACATTTAATGGACTGTATAATCAGCTTTTTAATTAATTACGAATTTAATAATTAATTAGGGATTCGGGCCTCATTAACTGGGTCTAATTTATGGATCATTCCAGGTTTAATTAATGTATCATTAATTATATTTCTAGGGTATTTTTTAGCCCATATCAGATACCCAATTTTAAAATGCGTAATAAAGTGGTATTTTTGACCAAAATTTTTAAAAATGATATTCTTGTCACTCAGTCTAAAATAAGTGGTATTTATGTCATTTTTTCGATAAATTAATACCATAGGAATCAAAAAAATTATTAATTAATCGAAATATTAATTAATCGATAAATTAATAGATTATTAATTTATCGATATTTTAATAACTTATTAATTTATCGAGATATATTATTTTAAAATTTTATATACAATTCTCAGAATAATAGGTTTTATAAATTTATATTTATTGTGATTTCATCGATAAATACTCAAAAAAAATCATAAATTCGAGTAAATAATATTTGTGAATTCAAGTAAATTGAATAGATTCATGAATTTAATTAAATTATATATACATGAATTTAAATAAATTAAGTACATTCATAAATATTACTAAACCTAATTACATTATGTAATTTTCTTTTGCAATATAAACATAGTACGCTGGAACTCCATGCAGAAAGAAAATTCAAGATCAAGTACAAGAAGACATCAATTTTAAAAGAAAACAAGTCATATTGGAGTATTATTATAAATGTGCATGATAGAATAAATATCTATAATTTTGATGTAATATATAATTATTAATTTATATATCATATGGGACTTATATACTTTAATCAAAATATATTATCTTATAAATTTAGCAAATTATTAATTTATATTAATCGACCCGAGTTGTGACTACAAAAAAATATTAAGTAATCGAGGTTATTAATTTATCAAGTATTAATTTATCGAGGTTTTACTGTATATGTATAGAGTGTATACATACATCAATATACTTATATAAAGGAGAAGACGGGGGCGGTGAGGTGGCGCTCTAGAATCGCTCCGTTCTATTTTTCTAATTTTCTCAATTTTTCACAATTTTTAATTTTAATAATTACAGCTTCCTTTATTATTTTCGATTTTGTAGGAAGGAAATTGAAAATTACACTTTTATTATTTTCAAACTTGATAGAACTTTCTTTTATTATTTTCAAACTTGATAGAACTTTCTTTGATTTAAAAAATTACAATTTCCTTATTATTTTCGAATTTGTAGGACTTGATTGAACTTTTTTTGATTTAGAAAATTACAACTTCCTTATTATTTTTGAATTTGTAGGCTTAATAGAAATTTCTTTTATTATTTTCAAACTTGATAGAACTTTCTTTGATTTAGAAAATTACAACTTCCTTATTATTTTCGAATTTGTAGGACTTGATAGAACTTTCTTTGATTTAGAAAAATTTTTTGATTTAGAAAATTACAACTTCCTTATTATTTTCGAATTTGTAGGACTTGATAGAACTTTCTTTAATTTAGAAAATTACAACTTTCTTATTATTTTCGAATTTGTAGGCTTCATAGAACTTTCTTTTATTATTTTCAAACTTGATAGAACTTTATTTGATTTATAAAATTACAACTTCCTTATTATTTTCGAATTTGTAGGACTTGATAGAACTTTCTTTGATTTAGAAAATTACAACTTCCTGATTATTCACCTTACAAACACCAATAAATTAAAGGTCATTCATAACAAAAAATCTACACCGAAACTTTTTTACATAACTTCAAATTTTTACAACCATATTTACGATCAATACAACTATGGCCTACACCATGTTGGATGCTTTGAACGACATCAACTATACTCGGATGATAAGAGTACGAGTGTGTAGAATGTGGGAATCTGTCAATCCAAATACTGAAGAACTGATCAGTCTTGACATGATTTTGATCGATGAAAAGGTTAATAAATCAATATACTTATAACTTATTAGTTTGTCAAATTGTATGATGTTATTAACTTTTCTAAGATATGTTGTATGACAGGAAAATTTGATCTATGCTACGATCCCGAAGATTCTGGTCTCTCGGTTCAAAAATCTTTTAGAGGAAGACTCCGTGTACAGCATCAAAAATCTGAAAAGTTGTTTCAAGTACAGAGAAATATAGACCACTATCACATGGTCTAAATTGCTCTTCATACGCATAACGTTGCCTAAGAGATTGGAAGAAAGTATCGTCAACATATCACTGCATGGATTTCAGTTCATATGTCCGGATATGATTGATGCACGTATTAATGACACAAACATACTCTCAGGTTTTTGATGTAGTAATATATTAGAGTAATATATAAGTAATACTATAATATAAATTATAATTCAAACTATCATGTTCTAATACTATTTTTTCTATGTTGATTTAGGTATTGTGGGCTGCTTGACCTACTTGGGTGGCATTGAAGTTGTCAAAGGCGGTTGGAAAAAAAGAGATCTCAAAATTATCACAAATTAGTAAGTTATGCATTATATTAATTGTAATATAACTGTTAATTGTTTTTTATTGTTCTTGTAATTTTATATTACTTCTTTGGTTACCCCAATTTATTTATTTTACTTATTTAATTTGTTCTAATTTTTTTCTTAAACAGCTCCATCACCAATACCATAACTTTGTAGGAAAAGTTGGCCGAGATGGTTGATACAAATTTATACAAGGAGGATGGTGAACCCTATATAATAATTGTCACATCTATTAAAAAATTTAAAAGTAATTATCTTTATTAATGTTTTTATAATATATAGTTTTAGAAATTGCACATATATAAATCTATCTTATCTCGATTGAACGAATACCATTAGATATTATACAAATATTTGTTTCATTGATATTAATTTACTAGATATTACTAGATTTTAAATATTTTAAATATTTTAGATATTTAATATTTATTGATATTACTAGATTTTTACCTTAATTTAGGTGTTGTATTTTATCCATTTGTTTGGTTATTCAGTGATATATATGGCTTCTTTATTATTGAAAAAAATCTATTAACAAAAAAAAAATCCAACTAATTTTTATATAATCAAAACATGTTAATGTTTATTTTCATTCTCAATTTTATTTTGTATAATTTTTTGAAGCGATCAATTTTTTTTAATATAATTATGAGCCTTTTTGGCTAAACTTAAAATTATTGCTTATGATTTAAAGTTACTTAAAGTTATAAGTAAAAAGTAAAATTTTAAGTTAATATATCTGTTTGGGTAATTTTGTATTATGATAAACTAATGAGTTATTAAAATTGTAACAATTCAATTAAATTTGATAAATAACGCATTTGAATGATGATATTAACTTTTGTTAGATCAGAATTCAATGATTGTCAGAAGCTAGACTCAACTGATCAGGATTGCTGACGTCATCAGTATTGCATGGTCATCAGTATTTGATCAAGCGTCAGTATCTTATTGATCATCAGGATTCCTACTCAGACTATGATCAGGTTTGATCATCAGGACTTGAAGCTGATCAGGATTCCTACTTCGAGTTATATTTGGAGTCTAGATAAACATGGAAGTTTGTTCCTGGTTTGTAGAATGCAGCTATCGATTAAAGATATGTTTCTATCTTTATTATGATTAGGACTTATCTTGTTATTGATAGAGAAGCTGTGTGCACTATATAAACACAGTTTTGGTTTCGATTTATGTATTCATTCGAGAGAGAACATAATCGGAGAGAAGCTCTTAAGAACAGAATTTCTTGAGAGAGTTTTTGTAAGCTAGCAGCTCTTAAGAACATCAGAATTTCTTAAGAGAGTTTGTAACAGTTTTATATCAAAGTTAATAAAGCTGTTATTGTTATTGTTATTGATCTTTCATATTTGTGTTATATAAAGTCGAGAATCTTATACAATTGTATTCAACCCCCTTCTACAATTGTTATTTACTGGGCAACAACTTTTATCAAATAAATATATTAAAATAAAATAAGTCATTCAAAAAAGTACCTCCTACCAACTTCTGATTTTAAACTGTTTTTTTTAAACATATTTTTTTAACATACATAATAAATCTTCATATTAAAGATAAAATGATTAAAAAAATTATATTTAAGTATTTAAATTTTTATTATTACAAATAATTAGTATTTGTTTATCAGTATAAATTTCCTTTTATATATATATGACAATGGTATCGGTCCAAGAAAATAAAAAAAATCAAATTATATAAACAAAAGGAATATGTAAATACTTTATGATATTACCTACCCAAATGCAAATTTTATAGAATATATTTTATTTGATAATTTAAATAATTTTGTAGATATTTATTTCACAATTTTTATTCTAATATTCTTTTTCTTAACAAATATATTCTAATGCCGCTGATTTTATAGAATATATTTTATTTGATAATTTAAATAATTTTGTAGATATTAATTTCATAATTTTTATTCTAATATTCTTTTTATTAACAAATATATTCTAATGCGCCGCTAAGCCCAGCTTAGTAACCTAGTTATCTTTTGAATTCATTACTTCTCACATTTCATCTTTCGTAATATATTCTCGATCTTGTTAAAATCTTCTAACTAATATAATTATAATTTTATTTTTGTATCCTATTTATTAATTTTATATAAAAGAGTAAAAATTTGTGTTAGGGAATCGGTCATAATTTGCATTAATTTAAAAATTCGAAAGATTGTGAGATTTTGGTCATTCATTCTTCGATTTTTTTCCTAAGATTATGCACCCTCTCTGTTCGAAAATAGTTGTTAGACTTTCATTTTTCGTATTTCAAAGTGTATTGATGGGGTAACTACATAATGTAGTTTTAAATTTTCATTTTTCTGAAAAAAATTTGAAAATTAAAATTTATTTTTAAAAATATTATGTATAATTATCGAGTCAATACATTTTAAAATACATGCGTATAACTTGGAGTGGACAGTTATTTTGAAACAAATTATCTAGTTGCTGCACATAAATGAATATCTATAAATGAGTTAATTTATATTAAAAATGCTATACAATAGGAAAATTTTATTGGAACATTTTTGCATTCAGGTCTTAAAAATTTTAGCCCATGGGGGACTCCAGACTTCTGGGTCCGCCCCTGCCGGTTGGTCATAAGTTCATTCAAAAAAATAGTTATCTCCGGTAACTATAAACCTGCAAATATGGAAAATAAGACCCCTGCCGCCTCTTCATCTAAGAGTTTGAGAAATTTATACACACGTATATGTAAAACGAAAAACGAAAGGTAAATATAGTGATGAGACCTCCTCGCAGGGCTTGACTGTGATTCACTTTGAAGTGGCTCGATGTAAGTTTGAGATTTCTGTAGGCCATGGTCTAATAATATATATAGAAATATTCATGGTCGTCTGTGATTTTAGTGACAACTGGTAATGGAGGGATCAACGTACAGGTGTAGCTTATATCCCCTTCATTTAAAATGAGTAAACCCTGTTTTTCCATGCATGTAAGGAGAAAAATGAATACTCCGTTCTAATACAGTTTATAAAATGACCAAACCGTGCATTTGTACTTGTCACGTTTTTAGTCACAAAAATTACTTTTACTTATATATTCTGTTGTTTATCCCTCTCCCCTTGGACCAACTTTCAAACTTATTAATCTTTTAATTTTTTTTTTACCGATCGTGAAATGAAAGCAGTCTTTATCCTTAATCTTGTCGCCACCATATTTTTTCCACGTTCATTTTGTTTCAAATTGTCAAATCTATTCCTACTCGCGTACGCAATATTGTAGTTAATTTTAATAATTTATTAATATTCATAATAATAATTTTCCTATCCAGCTAGCCGCCTTAGTTTCTCCAATATTGGACCAGTAGCTCCTACTCATTTATCTTTATATAATACAACAACAACTTTACCTGATCAATTTCCTTCTTCTTCTTCTTCTTCTTCTTCACTTTCTTCTCAAAACCCTAGTTAGTTTTACTCATGGAGAATTATCCTATGCTCTTTCTTGGCTCGGGTTCGACGCCGCCAAACTCATTAGGTTCTAGCAACAACAATAGTACTAGATCTAATAATAACAATAGTTTCTACAACAATCCGAATGGATTTTTCGGAATGTTAAGGTCGGATATTCATGGATCATCAACATCATCAGAAGCCAAAGATGGTGCGGAGAATTCGAACGGCGGAAGCTTCCAAGTGACTGAAAATGATCAGGGGAAGAAAAAGAAAGGTGATCAGAAGAAGGCTAAGAAGCCGAGATTTGCTTTCCAAACAAGGAGCCAAGTTGATATTCTTGATGATGGGTATCGATGGAGAAAATATGGTCAAAAAGCTGTTAAGAACAATAAATTTCCAAGGTATGTGATTTATTTTTTATTCATCTTAATTACTTTCTCCTTTCGGCTAATAGATGGAAAAGTCCATTTTGATTTACTGACGTACGCACGCATCACTTATATTCGATATGTAATTAGGAGTTCCTTTAGCTTTACAAGACCCCACCAGATATTCCAATGTCACTTTGTTGAATGCTACATACATATATCATATATGTGTGTGCGGGCATGACTAATTAAGGTGCATGTATGGCGGCTGTCTGTTAGGTAAGGAATGGTATCATAATAGAGATTAACTGGGAAGGTGCATGAATGGCGAGGTTGTTGCTAAAATTCTTATTTTTGATTTTTGACAACGTCTCCAGATAGTACACGGCAACCTGCACAGTACGTACTCGATCTTCCCCATGACATATAATGGCGCATGCACGATCTTCCCCAAGTCCACACACACACAATACACAAGTTTAGGTTTAGGTCTGTTTTCGATGTTGTAGCTCTTTGTACTGCATGTATGCGGGAGTTATCTCGAATACATTTTGTTTGCTAACCGTAATCTCGAATACATTTACTTACCAAACAAATATTAGAAATAACGATTTCCCTAATAATGATACAAGTATACGAGACTGATGCATATTGATCATATGCCTTTAAAAACTAATTAACCCAGAAAACCCACCTCTACTAATCAACTAATTAGAAAGTCATATTGATATTCATTGCATTCTTAATTAAACGCATGTAGTTACTTTTAGTTTATTCTTTGTTCTGCGGCTCATTTCCGTATCGCAAGTCGCATATAAGCAAGAACATTTTGGATACAACGAAACTGAGAAATGAGAGAATGAGATTATTGTTCTTTTTATTGGGGAATGTTTAATTTTTTTGTGATTCTTTCTTCCACTTAATTTAGCAATCAAAAATAGAATTTTAATCCAACAACTTGGAAAACATGGCTTCATTCTCATTTTTTTTCTTATTTTATCTAGCTGCCAACTGCATTTAAAAAGATTCTACTCCCTTGTTACTATTTTCACTTTCTTTCTTTCTTAATTTTATTCATATTTTTTTATTCCATTCTGCCGGTGGATACAACTTTCAAAAAATTATAAGTTAGTTGAATTATTAGTGAAGAGATAAGTAATTAAAGAGTGATTTCTAATTATTATAAATTAAAAAAAAGAAAAGAAAAAAGATTGATTTCTATCATCCTTTGCCAACCTTTATTTATTTATCATCCTCTTGAACGGAATATTTATCTGCCTCCTACGACGTACACAATGGTCATCAAATTAGTAAGGAGGTTTATCACAAAATTAAAATTTGATATCTCCTAATTAGTTTGTCGATCCATTTTCTAATGATTTATCTTGATTTTTAATTTTCTATCCTCTTCCATCAGAATTATCTGGGAAAATTAATCTTTAATTTTTTTTTTAAAGAATAGTAAACCTCTTGGACCCCAAAATGTATAAGCTAGCTAGCATATTATCAAACTCATGGAATATGAATTTAATGCAAGTCTGTCACTGCATTTGCAAAGTAAAATCTTCTTTACTTTCGCAGGCATAACAGGTAGCAGATTATATACCCAAGGAAACTGTGTTCAATATATAACAGCAATATTTCATAGAATAAAGCAAATATTTCTGTAATTAATTTAAATATATGCAGATATTTACTTGGATATATATGAATGTACGTTTGCAGGAGCTACTACAAGTGTACTTATCAAGGGTGCAATGTGAAAAAGCAAGTACAGCGGCTCTCAAAGGATGAAGGCGTTGTGGTGACTACTTATGAAGGGATGCACACCCACTCTATCGAGAAGCCTACTGATAATTTCGAACAAATCTTGAGCGACATGAAGATTTGCCCTCCCACCTATAATTAATTTCATTTTTATTAATCCCTTTATAATTACATGCATGCATGCATGCATGGTCCATGCACCCAAACTATTGCTAGCTTAGCTATATGAATATGACTACGTCGCATGTTCTACTTAATTTTGTAAAGTATATTTATATATACTAATGGATCAGTATTTGTTTATTTAACTAAGTACTGTTGGTACGAAATAATACTTCAAGTTGCCGAATTTTATTTGGCTCTAATTCTAAATGATTATAATGACATATTAACATGCATGCAATATGGTGGAGTTTGTTAATGGTCGGTTTTTATAAAGAAGCAATGCATATGATTTGAAGGATTCGAAGGTACAGAGATAGAGTACTATCCAATATCATAATTGATAGTGATTCTTAATTCAGTGCGAGGTTTTACCCCTTTTTCTCTCTATTATCTTATATTCCCTTTTCCCTTCCTCGCCTAACTTTAGCGGCCCTCTTTTTTCCTTCCAGTACCCTATTTTTGAACTTCCTCTCGCTCACTCCTTTACTACCTTTTTCTATCATGTGTATTGAATATCCAGCTCATACTTCATCTAGTAGTGACTGAGTTAGTTATAGTAGTGACAGAGTTAGTTATGTCACATCAGCCTAGTTTGTTACAAAGTTGTGACACCTATATGTAGTACTCAACTCTTTGTTTTCAGAACTTACTGTATTATGATTACATTTGTTACTCTCTCAATTCTCTTTCTCAACTACACTGTTTATGCATAAACAAGATGAAGAATAGCTCAGTTTATCATGGTATTAGAGCGGCAATGGCGTTGATCCTTACCTGTTGCTCAATTACAGTTCAATTTTCATGAATTCAGGTGTTTTCGAGTCTTTTCCTACTAATCATCTTCGCTGATATTGATCTTATTCTTCGATTCATTTCGTTTTATAGCATAAACTGTGTATATCATCATAGTTTTTTGTGTTTGTTACGTACATATTATGAAGTGTTCTCATCTTGATCTGATTCCGTTCCTTCCGCAGTTTGTTTTTTTCTTTGATCTTAGTTTCTTAAATATTTCTAGATCTTATCTCTTTGTCGATCTTAATCTCTCTTGATTACAATCGAAAATTCTACTCAATCTTTCTGGATCTTCTTTACACTTTATTCTGTTCATCATAAGTGTATATTAGCTGATTTCATGGCTTTCACAAGCACAAATGCTTGGAGGCCACCTGTGGCTAGTCAAGATGTGTCCAGTGTGTATTATATTCATCCCTCAGATGCCAATGTTTCGCAACTAGTTTCGACGAAATTCAATGGTAGTGGCTATAGCAATTGGAAGCGGTCGATTATGTTGAGTTTGTCAGCCAAGAATAAACTCGGTTTTGTTGATGGAACAGTTGTGAAACCTGATCCTAACTCGATTGATTTTAAGCCTTGGGAACGATGTAATGACTTGGTATGTTCTTGGTTACTTAGTAATTTGGATGATTCTTTGTCCAGAAGTGTACTGTTTTTTAAGACAGCTGGAGAGATTTGGCTTGATCTAGAGGATAGGTTTGGGTATGCTTCTATGACACAGATTTTTTCTATTGAACAACAATTGGCTGATCTGAATCAAGGCTCTAAGAGCGTATCTGATTTTTTCACTGAGATTAAAACTCTGTGGGATGCTATGAGTGACATAAGTCCTTTGCCCTGTTGTACGTGTCATAAGTGTACTTGCAATGTTAGTCAAAAAGTTCTTCAAATGGAACAAGATCATAGACTTTTGCAATTTATGATGAAACTCAATGATAAGTTTGCTACTGTGAGGGGTAACATTTTGATGCAACAGCCTTTGCCTAGCTTATCCAATGCTTTTAGAGTTTTCTCTCAAGAAGAAAGGCACCAAGCGTTGTCTCAGGTCAATAATCAAAGTGATTCTTTAGCTTTTGTGGCGGATAATAAGAGGTCTTATAGGACTGGTAACAATGCTAGTGGTGGTTTTTCAAGGCAATCTTCATGTAACTCAAGTGGTAATGGTTCAGGTAACTCAAGTGGTAATGGTACTGGATCTGGGAATTTTAAGAAGGGAGGCACTTATTTTTGCACACATTGCAAGATGAATGGTCATACTGTGGATAGATGTTTCAAAATTCATGGTTATCCTACCAACTTTAAGACTAATAAAGATAAAAGAATGGCAGCATCAGTAGTTCTCCCTTGTGATGACAAATCTGAGTCTAATGTTTCTACTTCTATTTCTGTGGCTCAATATCAACAGTTGATGGATCTACTTAACAAACAGACTTTCAATTCTTCTGGTACCTTACAGTCTTCACAGGAACATTCTGAGCATGCTCTATTAGCAGGTAAGACTTGTTTACTGGCTGGAAATATTTCTAAGACTGAATGGCTGACTGATAGTGGTGCCACTGACCACATTTGCTCCAATCTTAGTCTGTTTCTTACATATAAACCTGTACCTGGAGCACATGAGTATATTGTGATTCCTGATGGTAGTCAGGTTCCAATATTGCATATAGGTTCTGTTCAGATTCATCAGGATATGGTTCTTCATGATGTTTTGCATATACCTCATTTTCAATACAACTTAATTTATGTTCAGAAATTATGCAAGGACATGCATTGTTCAATGTTGTTTGATGGTCAAACCTGTATAATACAGGACCATTTGCAGAAAAAGAAGAAAATTCTTCTTGGTAAATCTCAGGGTGGTTTGTATAGCACTTCAGGAGTTCATGAAGTCAAGTCTGAAAGCAAAAGTTTTTTGACTGTTAAAGAAGATTTGAGCATCTGGCATTTAAGGCTTGGACATGTACCTTTTGATAGACTGAAGATGATTCCAGCTCTGTCAGGACTACATAATTCTTCAGTCTATCTTATATGTCAAATTTGCCCTTTAGCAAAACAAACTAGGGCTTCATTTCCTCATAGTAGTATAAAAACTACATCTCCTTTTGAGTTGATACATATAGATGTGTGGGGACCATACAAGATTAAATCTACACTGGTTGTATTCTGTTTCTGACCATTGTGGATGATTTTACTCGTTTTACTTGGGTTCACATGCTGAAATGTAGGACTGATTGTGTGAAAGTCATGTCAGATTTTTTTACTCATGTGGAAACACAGTACAAGTGTACAGTTGTTAAAGTGCGATCAGATAATGCTCCAGAACTTTGTCAAGGTCTTATGAAAAATTTATTTCTTCAGAAGGGTATTTTTCAACAAACTAGTTGCAGCCATACTCCACAACAAAATGGAGTTGTGGAGCGTAAGCATAGACATTTACTTGAGACTGCACGATCTCTATATTTTCAGTCTAAAATACCAGCTAAGTATTGGAGTGAAAGTGTTTTGTGTGCTGCATACATCATTAACAGGCTTCCTTTACAAAGTATTGGCAATGATACACCTTACCATAAGCTAACAGGTACATTTCCTTCCTTAGATCATATGAAAGTTTTTGGTACTCTTTGCTTTGCCTCAACTGTTTCTGAAAATCGAAGCAAATTTGATCCAAGGTCCATTCCTTGTGTTTTTTTGGGATATTCCTTGTCACAAAAAGGATACAAGGTTTTAGATTTTAGTCATGACAATTTATTTGTTTCTCGAGATGTTATATTTCATGAGTTTCATTTTCCTTTCCACTCTCATACAATTCCTTCCAGATTTCCTACTCAGATTTATTTACCTACAGTAACATCTTCTTGTCATACTGATGATATTTCTTTATCTACTACAATTCCTCATTCTGATGCCTCTGATATTGTCTCATTTTCCACTTATGGTGATCATTCTATTCCTACTGGTCCTGTATTGTCCAGTTCAGACACTCCTTCTGTTTCTTTTGGTTCTTTACATGATCTCAGTGACATTTCTTCTGCTCCTGTCTCACTCAGAAAGTCTGTTCGAATTCAGAAACCACCTTCCTACTTATCTGATTATAAATGTCATTCTATTATAGCCCCTACTCATTGGTGTAATTTGGTTCAAACACCTTCTTCTTCTTGTTTTTCTAAATGTGATTTGACTGAACCACAGTCCTATAAAGAAGCTTCATCTCATCCCCTTTGGTTAGCTTCTATGCAAAATGAACTAGCTGCTTTGCATGCTAATCATACTTGGGACTTGGTTCCACTTCCTGCAAACAAGAAACCTATAGGATCAAAGTGGGTTTACAAAGTTAAATTGAAATCTGATGGGAGTCTGGAACGCTGCAAGGCTCGTTTGGTTGCAAAAGGATATAACCAGAAATTTGGTATTGATTATGAGGAGACTTTCTCTCCAGTTGTTAAAATGAGCACTGTTAGAATTTTACTTTCTTTGCCTGCTTCTAAACATTGGCAGTTACATCAACTAGATGTTAACAATGCTTTCCTCCATGGTCATCTAAAAGAGGAAGTTTATATGTCTGTTCCAGAGGGGATTCCTAATCCTTTTAATCTAGTGTGTTTGCTGAAAAAATCCATTTATGGACTTAAGCAAGCGTCTAGGGAGTGGCATGCCAAGCTGGTTGAAGAACTCTTGTGTCAAGGATTTCGTCAATCCAAGAATGATTATAGTTTATTCATTAAGAAACAGAATTCTTTGATTTGTGTTGCAGCTGTCTACGTTGATGATGTTATATTGACAGGTGATGATCTTACTGCTATAAGTGCTCTAAAGACACATTTGAATGTTCAATTTGGGATTAAAGATCTTGGTGATCTCCACTATTTTTTGGGTATTGAAGTTACTCACACCACTGATGGACTTATCTTGTGTCAACACAAGTTTGCTAAGGAGCTTTTACTGGAGTCTGGTATGGATGTTTCTGTTTCAGCATGTACTCCTTTACCAGTTCATCTTAAACTGTCTCATTCTGAAGGCGATTTCGTTTCTAATCCTGAACTGTATAGATCATTAGTTGGTAAGTTGAATTACCTTACTAACACACGTCCTGATCTTTCTTACACGGTTCAAACCTTGAGCCAATTCATGCATTCTCCTCGTACTTGTCATATGACTGCTTTACATCATGCCATTCGGTACCTTGTTGGTACTATTACACAAGGGATATTGTTGAAGGCTACAGATCAGTTAAAACTGCAAGCTTTTTCAGATGCAGATTGGGCTTCATGTGTTGATACTCGACGCTCTATCACTGGTTACATTTTACTTCTTGGTAATTCACCCGTCACTTGGAAATCCAAGAAACAAGGTACTGTTTCTCGTTCATCTGCCGAAGTTGAATATCGGGCTATGGCTTCTGCAGCCTCTGAAGTTACTTGGGTGGTTCGCTTACTTGATGAACTTGGTGTTACGAATCTTAAACCTATGGTTTTGCATTGTGATAACCAATCTGCACTCCATATAGCCAAGAATCCTGTTTTCCATGAGCGTACTAAACATATTGAACTTGATTGTCATTTTACTCGAGATAAGGTTTTGGAAGGCTTGTTGCAACTTAGTTACCTTCCTACGCGTTCTCAACTAGCTGATGTTCTTACCAAAATCGCTCCGTCTGCCCAGTTCAAGTTCTTGCTTTCCAAGATTGGAGTTTCACCACCTCCTATCTTGAGGGGGGATATTGAATATCCAGCTCATACTTCATCTAGTAGTGGCTGAGTTAGTTATAGTAGTGGCAGAGTTAGTTATGCCACATCAGCCTAGTTTGTTACAAAGTTGTGACACCTATATGTAGTACTCAACTCTTTGTTTTCAGAACTTACTTACTGTATTATGATTACATTTGTTACTCTCTCAATTCTCTTTCTCAACTACACTGTTTATGCATAAACAAGATGAAGAATAGCTCAGTTTATCAATGTGTCTTCTCCATCACCGTGTTTCATCCTTGCCGAATTCCTCGGACCCGAATGTTGGAAGTTTCCCACCTCTTACACCCGTCCACTCTCTTGGTTGCTCAGCAGATTCTAAATATTTCACATCACGATTACTTCTTAAATGATGGTTTCTCTTACTGCAATATGGTGACTTGGATCATGTTGATAGTAGTGAATTGATGAAGGTTGAGGTCCAGAGCTCAATCTCACTCCTTAACCTTTAACTAAATTCGACAAAAAGTATGTTTGTCGAAAATGCTCTGATGGAATTTAGCAGAGTCCGTCGAATTTAGCTAAATTCAACATGATATATTGGACCGGTTAAATGCAATCAAATTTAGTCGAATTTAGCAAGACCAAATTTTCAACTGCAAATTCAAACTTTTGCCAAAAAATTTGAAACTCCCGCTCAAAAAATCAAACTTTTGCCAAAAAATTGAAAATCCCGTCCAAAATTCAAACTTTTTCCAAAAATTTGAAAATCCCGCCCAAAAACTTAAATTTGACAAAGAGAGTTCGCCATTTAAATTTTATTGAAAATAGTCCACGAGTAATTTAGACAAAATGAAGTAGATTTTATTCGACCTAAAGAAGAGGATATGAATTTGGCTGAATAGCAAATTCGACCAATGATGGTCAAAATAACTCAGTATTGGTAAAATAAATTAAACTAGTTTTGGTTGTTAATATTTTTTAAGTAATCTTTGGTCAAATTTAAACATACCAAAACATTTTTTTAGTTGCGGCTTTTGACCAATTCAGTGTAATTAAATATTCAACTATAATCATTTAAATCACCTATATAAATATATTTCCAAATGAGTGTAGACAACATGCTAAAAATATAAATAAATACGCACCAACATTGAAAATAAAGTCATATTTAAATTCAGCGGGTTACCAATAGGTTACATTCGTTAAACCTTCGCAAAAGACCTCTGACAAGTTTACAAAAGAGAGAAGTTAAATTAAGATACACCAAATTCTTCTCAAAAGACAAAGAGAGAAGTTAAATTAAGATACACCAAATTCTTCTCAAAAGACATTGCTAGTTCAACAAAAAAGTGCACCTGAAATTCTAAAACCTAAGGGATCAGTTCATAATTATGCTAATAACAACTAAGGCAGGGATACTTCTCTGCGTCGGGAGCTTCATCTTCATTGTCCATATAGTCTTGTCCACCTCCATAGCCTTGTCAACCTCTGCAACCTTGTCCACCTCCATTGATTTCTCTGGCAGAACCTCCTAAATATTCATCAAAAGATAAATAAGAAATAAGAAATATAAGTCAAGAGACGCGGTCTAAGATCAAGAACTTGAACAAAATTTTGTAGAAAAAGAACTAATATTTGAACAAGAATATGTACAAACTGAAAATGCTTTGAGGACTACATTGTATTGTTATATTAAATAGAACGTTTACATGCATATTAAATAGACTAAGCACACAGAGGGTGGTGCCTGGAAAATAGGAACCAAAATCCTAATACTACTCCACTACTCCCACGGACGCATGACTCTCTGAGCCGAAACAAAGACCTATTCTAATGCTTTTAATACGGGGCCTGACGGTAACATTCTAATTATTTCTCAACATTAAACATAAACATAAGCCCATCAATTTAACCAAAGCCCAAACAAATCAAACAAGTTTAGATTAATTTCCAACAATCTCCCCTTAATCTAAACTTGTCTCATGCAATCCTTCCAGCCCGTATGGCTTTTAAACTGAGAGCCCGTATGGCTATCAACTGAGCCTGTATGGCTTTCTTCCCGTTTGGAATTTGATAGCCATACAGGCTCAATTTAAAAGCCATACAGGCTGGAAGGATTGTATGAGACAAGTTTAGATTAAGGGGGAGATTGTTGGAAATTAATCTAAACTTGTTGTATTTGTTTGAGCTTTGGTTAAATTGATGGGCTTATGTTTATGTTTAATGTTGAGAATAAATTAGAATGTTACTCTCGGGCCCCGTATTAAAAGTATTAGAATAGGTCTTTGTCAGTGGGAGTAGTGGAGTAGTATTAGGATGTTAGTTCCTATTTTCCAGGCACCACCCTCTGTGTGCTTAGTCTATTTAATATGCATGTAAACGTTCTATTTAATATAACAATACTGAAAAATAAGTACTTGACAAACACTTTCTTAATTTCTTTAAAAGATCTGCTCTAAAATCAAAAACAAATAAAAAAAACAGTGTTACATTTATAGAAGGAAAAAATAGAATGAGTTTCGCTTCTTGTTCTTAAACATTTTTTTATATTAAGTGTCAGAAATGCTCTTGCATGACAGACTTCCAAGTTTCCAAGCTCCTGCTAGGTGTTAACTGCATTTTCTAACATGTGAATACCTTCAGGATACTCAGTTACTCACTACTAAAAGTAAGTGTCAAGCTGAATTCTTTTATGAATAAAAAATATTACCATGTAATTAACATCTATTATATTAAATGCATTACAAATAATATTGAATAAAGATTGTATGTGACAAGTAGTAACCATGAAAGAAACATATACACTAAGAAAGAAGGTTTCCAGAAATATGTACAGAAATTCTTTGTTTACCACATTTATAGAAATGCATATATATATAAGATGAACTGAAGAAAAAATTTTGAGAATCAGAAAATGATAGTATTGAGAAACTATCTGATACACATAAATTCGGTCTAAATGGGTAATGTTGTCTAACTTTACCATCCCTTTTATTTAATACACTACAAGGGGATAGGGTAATTGCGACAGAATAAATACAAAGAATCTGTCGCAATTGCCCTAACTTGTGACGGAAAAATTCTGTCACAAATGCTCGAGTCGTAAATTCTTATTCTGTCGCAAATTGTTAATCTGTCGTAAGTTTATAGTGGGTCCCCGTTTTGCACAAAATAATTTTAAAAAAAAGGAAAAATCAAAAAAAAAAATACGACTGATAATTCTGTCACAAATTTCCCAAACTTATGACGGATAATCTGTCATAAATGGTTTATACGTTGTGACCGAATCTGTCGCAATTTTTCCTAATACAACATTTTCAAATTCTTTTTTTGAAAAATTTTCAAATTAATATGACATGATTAATGACTACTGCAGTATAACATTTTCATCCACTTAGATTAGGCACTCCTGGAAATAGAACATACCAACACATTCGTTGATTTCCAGAGGTTGCTGCGACCAACACTACAACAAATACTAGCAATTTCTACAAACATTTTAGCCTATTTTTTGTTGGAAGAATGCTTTCTTCCTACAAATTACCTGTCAAAAGTTTTTTACAACTTCTGCCGATTTGTCAGAAGAACATACTTTACTAAAATATAAACGCTAAATTTCATTATTCGTTATTCCGTACTCTAAATATTCCTCCTCTCTATATCTTGTTTTCTGAGATGAAGTCAATCAAACAAAACACCAATATGCTACATAAACGATTATGGGATCCAATTATAGCCAAAAAAATGCCCATATTACATTAACATTAATCATGGTAAGAATGAAACAAAATACAATATTTAAGGAATTGGATAAATACAGATCTGAGAAAAAAATAATTGAAAACAATATATATCCTGTCGTTCCCTTCTGCATCTTCACTTGATGAACTCGAACTTCTAACCACCTTTGAAACTTTGAGCGATTTTGAATCTTCGAAAATCATGATTCGAATTTTGGTCATAATTAAGAGTAGTGAGAGCAGAGGATATGGGGTTGTTGATTTATGGGATGTTGGTATAGATAGGAAATATGTTGAAGGGATAACATGGGAGTATGATAATATGCAGATAGTCGGAGGCAGGTGAGAGATGAGACAGATTTGAGCCAGAGAGAGTGAATAGATGAGAGTTAAAAGGAAAAAAACCTAGCAGTCTGATGTCAAACTTTTGTTATTAAGTAATGCAATAATAACGGGCATGTAATGTTTTGTTCTTTTACTTTTGTCAAATTACAATTAATATGTACTAGCTTAAAACTCGTGCGATGCACGGATTATTATTAATAATTATTATTTTTATTATTTATGTTTTAATATTATTTTAATAAATTAATAACTCTTTGTCTGTGATATTTTGGAAGATGAGGGGTCTTAGTAAGGAAAAATAGAAAAAGTAACGTGTTTTAGCTGAAAAGGTAAGTGCCCGTAATTAAAAGTATTTAAATAGGATTAGTGCTTCATCATGGATTAGTGTTTCGACTTTTAAAAAAATATTTATCGACAATCCAACCGTATGGATGTAAACACCTATGGATTTTAGTTATATTCAAAAAATTTAAGAAAAAATTAAATTTCTGTTAAGATGTCGCATTATGGGGCTTTTTTTATTTTTTGATTATTTTTTCCCAAAACGAGATAATTAATTTTTCCCAACACTAGACTATTAACATCCGTACGGTGAATCGTCGAAGAAATCATTAAAAAAACTATTCAATGAATTTGGTACGCGCCTCGTTCCTATAAGTAGTACGCTTATAATGTTTATGTTAAGATGCAACAGAATTGGGCCTTTTTATTTTTTTAATTATTTTTTCTCAACACTAGAATGAGTACATATTAACATCCGTACGGTTGGATCGTCAAAGAAATCATTTAAAAAAAATTATTCAGTGAATTTGACAAGTGTTCCATTCTTGGAAACATTACTGTTCCAGCGTTTCTGTAAAGATGTGGCACAACCCGATCTTTATATTTTTTGATTATTTTTCCCCAACACTAGAATGAGTACCGATTAATATCCGTACGGTTGGATCGTCGAAGAAATCAATTAAAAAATTATTCAGTGAATCTGACACGTGTCCCGTTCCCGGAAGCAGTATTGTTCCAACGTTTATGGAAATATGCAGCATAACCATACCTTTATATTTTTTGATTATTTTTTTCCAACTCTAGAATTAGTACCGATTAACATCCGTACGGTTGAATCGTCGAACAAATCAATAAAAATAATTATTCGGGTTTAGGGTTCGGGTTTAGGGTTTAGGGTATTGAATGGGTACAGGTAAGCTTGCGACCGAATCTGTCGCAAGGTATAACTATCGACGGAATATATGAGAATCCGTCACAAAGTAATGTTCGACGGATAATCTGTCGCAAAGTACGTTACGACGGACTTTACATTCCGTCCCAAGTTCAAATTTACGACATAATATTTACGATTTCTGTCACAAGGTGTCTTAGCGGGAAAATTAACCCGCCTAAAAACTAGAAGCAGGAAAGTAAATTATTAAATTAGTACTTGTGCGGGAATAATAATAATAAAATATTAACATTGCGACGAAAATGTTCCGTCACAAAGTACATTGCGACTGAATGTAATATTTCTGTCGCAAATTGAACTTGCGACTGAAATTTACTAAAATTCTGTCACAATTGTCCGTTCCTCTTGTAGTGATATCATGCCAACTAATTATTCAATTAAGCTACCATATTAGTTCAGAACATGAATTCAACATATTATAAAAAATAAAATGCTCCAAGAACCAAAGTTGTTTTTCAAATTACCCGCTATGAATCTCATAATTTAACAATTCAAATGACAACCTAATACCTATGCAGGTTTGCTCGTTGAGTATCTAAAAGGATTTTCATTAATCAACGTTGGTAGAGGCTGATTGCAATTAAAAAAACTAATACCCTTTAAATCATAAAAAAAAATCATACTTCTACAATGACTATCACTGTCCTTCAAAATCTGAGGAAGCAAACCACCAGCTGTTCGTATATAATGTGACTAGAACGTTTGCTGATTCGGGCCCCACTACAAGAAAAACAGCTTCACACAACGGGGTTGCCCGCTGTGTAACACCCTGTTTTCGTGTTGTCTATTGAGACGCGGTCTCTTACTCATATCATACAACGGTGCGAAATCATTGTGTGACACGCTTACAACAACACACACTACTTACAAAACTGTTGTCTAATAACCAGAAACAACAACACATTTTTTTAGAAAAGTGTTGTAAAGATTCATCTCCAACAAGACATTCTTATTAAAGTTTTGTTGTTGTTCGCTAAATAGACAGTAGTTTTCAACTAAAATACACTTGTTTTGATTTTTGTTGTACAACGGTTTTCCTTCTTAAAACGTTGTTTACTTTAGATTTCAACAATGGTCTTCTTGTTCGAAAATTGTTGTGTTTATTGTTTCTAGACAACGTTTTTTTGTTTAAGGTCTGTTGTCCGAGTTCATTACACTCAACATAATAATATTGTGTTATGTTGTTTTTAAGAAGTTAGACAATGGACATATTGTTTTGTATGTTTCATGAATTTCTTATTCACAACGGTTTGTCTTGGACAACTTGTTGTTTACATTTGTTTTCAATATTGGTCTTTTTGGTAGAGAATGAATGTGTATTTATTTTCTAGACAACGTTTTTCTTTAAAAAAAAGTGTTGTAAGAAATCTTTGGTCTAAACATTCAGGCAATCGTTTAATATAAATAATGGTCAACCAAAACAAAAATACAAAATCAAAGCATTTATCAAAATTTCAAATACCAAATATACAAATATATAATTTTTTTTACAAAACTAAAATAAATATACAAAAAATACATAACTTGTGTACACTAGTTCTAGTGGTGGCTGAGGAAGAGACACCGGAGCTTGAGGCGCACTTGTACGCAAGGAGAGGGCTGCCAAGGTCCCAAGTCCTAGTATTCGCTCCCCGTCAATGACAACAATGAATTGTATTTTCTTCTCAGGCCAATTTTTCAGCACTTCAAGAATTTTGCCTCTGCAAAAAATATGACCAGCAATCATTTCAGGATCCTCTGCGATGATTCTTGGTGACACGAGTATAGCTACTTAAGAGAACCTCAGTTAATGGTGTCCTGGAAACATATGAGTATTATTCAAGAGAAAGGAAATTGAAAGAGGTGGCGAATAGGTATAGACAAATTGCAAATGGAAGCATTGTTATAATGCTAGTGTGCTACCACAAACAAAAAATACACAAGATAACAAGTAAAGATTAGGTGTAAAACAGACCTGAACAAGATAATAGAATATACGAAGCCCTTCAGGATCCTTGCTGGTCTGAACATCCATGAGCGACCCAATCTTTGATGTAGTAAAGGAGATATGCTCGTTCCCCATAACAATTTCAAGCTCTTGCCTACCAACGTGGTCAGGTTCTGGCCAAGACTCTACATCAATTTCAACCAAGACTCTACATCAATTTCAAGTTGATAATCAACATATATATATTGTTGGTCTGTAATGACAAGAAACTGAACCACACCCTCAGACACAACAAAAAAAAGCAATAACTGAACAAGTAACTCTTGTACACCGAGGCAGGAAACGAAATGAAGAGCATATATTACATAAGTAATCAGGTAAATCAGAAATCCGTAGCTACATTAGACTATAGTACAGCCTACATTATCTCCGGCTACATCAATAGAATATTAAAGTAAACAATGCCACCTTCTTAAGTATATCGTCATTCTTTTGATGCCAAGTTATTCTGCAAAATTTATGTACGCTTGCTCAGAAAACCACCTGAAATTTATAGGGCACAAGCAGTGAATAATGGACATGGACAAAAGATATAATAAGAGAACATCCCTATACCCGAAAAGCAGGAATTTTTCCCAAAACATTATTATAATACTTTATTGAAGTCACAAACAAATCCTAGCCAAGAAAATGCAAACTCTAGATGTATCAAGACTTGAAGATATAATGTTCCTACCAAAAAAACGTCTATACACCCAAAAACGAAGGTATTTGGTTTGAACCACAATAACAATACTTAGTAGACACTTGGTAAATGGTAATTTAATCAAGACTACACTATCTTGGCCGTAGCAATGAAGCATGAAGAGAGTATGCAACTATTAGAGTGCTAGTACAAACCAGATAAGCTAAAACTCATAAAAATAGCCTCAGAGTTTATCTATTTCTCAAAACTCTATAAATGTACTTACTGAAAGTGTTTTCTCATAAAAATAGCCTGAGAGTTTATCTATGATGAGTTAGGAAGAACTTTCTTGTATTCTTATTTGATTTCGTTTATATTAATAAAAGACTTGTTTTGTTTTTATTACGGGCTTTATCTATTTAAAGTGTTTTTAAATAAGATGTTCCATAGTTTAGAGTAAAGCTTCTAGAATTATAATGAGATTGTAATAGTGAGATCTAGAAGATGATAACTCTAGACTTAAACAGTTCCTGATCATAGGATAACTAATCGGAAGTTAGTGAATCCGCAAAGATTGGTACATACTATGCTTGCTCCCTTCAGGAGGATGTCTGTTCTCATAGGCATTTGTGTGGTGACACTATAGCTAGTATGTAGGTGCTTATTAGGGAATAAGTTCACTGAACATGACTCGAGTAGTTGGACAACTAATGGAGATTACTCACGTGTCGATAGTTGTTCACTGAGTGATAGTTGTACAAGTGTCCTTAGACTTGAGATCGTTAAAGTTATCTTGTATATAATGAACTGTGCTTTGGTTTAGTCCTTAGTCTCAAGGACATCCATTAGGTCTATTCTGGGCATAGGGATTTGTGCATGGAGATAGTTAACGTCAATAGAGGATCTACCCCTTCCAGTATAGGAAGTGAATATCCTATGTTATTCTTAGTATGCGAGTTCTGGAATCTCTGGCCAGAGTGAATGAAATTAGAAAGGAGTTTCTAATTTGCATTAATATGAACTTTGCATTATGAATAAGAAATCATATGATTAAATCTGATAGGCTTGACACGAGTTCCGTGCCTTGTATTTAATCGGGATATTGTAGGGTAGAAGGAATTGATTGTACTGTAACTAGTCACTGACAGGTTCTTGGTATTCTAAGCAGTGAATTCATATTATCCGGATAGTCGCGATATGTTGAGAAGCATCACTCACGATGTAGAATAAATATAATTAATCAGTTAATTATATTTAATGAATTTTAGAATTCATATAAATAATAAATAAAAAGTTTATTATTATTTATTTCTACTACCGGCTTAATATTGAACCTACAGGGTCACACCATAAAAAGATTAATTTATTGATGAAGGTATTTTGAGAGAGAATAATAATAATGATTAAAATAGTTTTAATTATTATTTAAACATTTTATAAGAGAAAGTGAGGGATTTATATATTAATATATATTGATATATTAAATATATTAACCCTACTTGAGCCCTATATAAAGGATGAGATGAGATGAGTTAGATACACTTTTGTTTTTGTGAAAAACCTAGTTGCCTCTCCTTCTTCTTCATCTCTCTATCTCTCTCAAAAGAAAAAGGAAAACCTCCATTTTTATAAAGCTTCAAGTTTTATAAAAAGCTTCATCGAAGAATTATTCTTGGTGGATACCGGTAGAGGGCTTCACACTCTGAGAAGCTACTGCTAACGATCATCTCGATTCAAAGCTTCGATTTTTCAAGGTAAGATTTTGATTCCACATCATTTTACAGTTTTCTATATGTGCGATATATGGATTTTACGAAATAAAATGTTATTTCATGCTTCCGCTCATCCTTATATTCCTTCACTTACACCAGCAAAATGATTTTGCTCATGTCAAGTAAAAAAAATATATACCATACTTGAATTATTGCATTCTATATTAACATATTACTTGCAAACCAACAATAAAGAATTTGAGAAGCATGGACAGCAATATAAAAAAAATCAAAATGAGACTCTAAACACACACCAGCTCATTTTTAGGCTCTATTCATATTCAAGGTTCCCCTAGCATGTGTTGATCCTAGGCAGTCTAAAATTCCGATAAACAACAAATGAATCGCTTTGTGATGCAATACTAACGGAGCACAATCACATTTGATTGGATCACAATCCTAGGAGGTTCTCTTATTTAGAAAGGTAGTATTAATTGCAGAAACACAAGTGTTAGTATTATTATTATATTACGGCAGAAGAGAAGAGATTTGGTTGACTCAAAAATGTACCTGGCTTTGATATATGGTTAATACGAGATCGAGGTCCTTGAAACATCCAGTTATCTTCATCCAGGGATTTAACCTCCTTTGCAAGTGCCGGCATCAGGTTAGCCTTCAGAACTACAATCCATACACATTCATTAAGAACAGCTTATTATTCTTTTGTTTGGATTGTGATTTTTAACAGTGACGACTCTTAAACAAAATTCCACCAACTAAACCAAACCCACCAAAACAATATCCTCAAAAATCAAATTTTTCGAAAAGGACTTAAATTCCAACCAAACCCCATATCAAAAATCAACAAAAAGTCAAATCCCAATATCATCAAAACACCCATTTGCACAATTCCACTACAATTATTGGGCAGGCGGAAAGGAAAACATAAGAGGGAAACAAAATTTGGGTTAGGATAATTTTTTTAAAAAAATAAATTTATTTGTTTCTAAATTTTTTCCGTATGAGAATATTTTAAAAATTCTATTGTCCAGAATATTTTAAAAAAAAAATTGAAACAACAATTCGGGAAGAAATACTAGCTGTCTAGAATATTTTGTATGTCACTTATTCAGGTTCTCATATCAATACTAGTATAGTTATTATGTGATGTTCGTTTCACTTCGGAATTAGTTATGATATCATTATTAATGGTTGCCTAATCATTCCTTATAAACATACATCAATCTCGGACGAAACACTAGTTAGAACAAAACATATGTGAGTACAAGTCAAATCAGTAGTTGACCGTTAAGATCTCAAACCAAATAGATTTATTTTTTTCTAAAATTTTTGTAATATCATCAATATTCAGGCGGTTGGATCGTCGATAAATATTTTTTAAAAAAATCGAAACATCAATCTAGGACGAAACACTAGTTAGAAGTACTAGTCAAATTAGTAGTTGATCGTTAAGATCTCAAACCAAATAAATTTACTTTTTTCTAAAATTTTTAATATCATTAAAATACATAGATATTGATATCCATACGGTTGGATCGTCGATAAGTATTTTAAAAAAAAATCGAAACATCAATCTGGGATGAAATACTAGTTAGAATTACTAGTCAAATCATTAGTTGACCGTTAAGATCTCAAACCAAATAAATATTTTTAAAAAAATCGAATGCAACAATTGTGTGATAATATTAAATATTCAGGATTCCTATGATAACATTCCATCAAGTGTGTGACACTTTTGTATTAAGGACAACAAATAAAAGTTATAAAAGTAAAATCTACGATTTTGATACAGACAACGATTTAGCTAATAAAAGTGTTGTAACGTAATTAGTCACACAAGGATTTTATAAAAAAATCCATTGTGTATATCATACAACGGTTTAACAACATAAACAATTGTTACAAAGAATATTCAACAACGAACGGATCAAAGCAAAAACCCTTGTGTATATTTTACAACAGTTTTTGGACCAAAACCATTGTTAAGTACTATAACTTACAACACTTTTTTTTAAAAACCAGTGTCTTAAACATTTATGAAATCGAATAAACAAAACATATGTGAGTACCAGTCAAATCAGTAGTTGACCGTTAAGATCTCAAACCAAATAGATTTATTTTTCTCTGAAATTTTTGTAATATCATCAATATTCATGCGGTTGGATCGTCGATAATTTTTTTTTTTTTAAAATCGAAACATAAATATAGGACGAAACACTAGTTAGAAGTACTAGTCAAATTAGTAGTTGATCGTTAAGATCTCAAACCAAATAAATTTATTTTTTTCTAAAATTTTTAAAATCATTAAAATACATAGATCTTGATATCCATACGGTTGGATCGTCGATAAGTATATTAAAAAAAAATCGAAACATCAATCTGTGACGAAATACTAGTTAGAATTACTAGTCAAATCACTAGTTGACCTTTAAGCTCTCAAACCAAATAAATATTTTTAAAAAAATCGAATGCAACAAGTGTGTGATAATATTAAATATTCAAGATTCCTATGATAACATTACATCAAGTGTGTGACACTTATGTATTAAGGACAACAAATAAAAGTTATAAAAGTAAAATCATTGATTTTGATACAGACAACGATTTATCTAATAAAAGTGTTCTAACGTAATTATTCACACAAGGATTTTATAAAAAAATCCATTGTGTATATCATACAACGTTTTAACAACATAAACAATGGTTAGAAAGAATATTCAACAACGAACGGATCAAAGCAAAAACCCTTGTGTATATTTTACAACAGTTTTTCGACCAAAACCATTGTTAAGTACTATGACTTACAATACTTTTTTTTTAAAAAAACCAGTGTCTTAAACATTTATGAAATCGAATAAACAAAACATATGTGAGTACGAGTCAAATCAGTAGTTGACCATTAAGATCTCAAACCAAATAGATTTATTTTTTTCTAAATTTTTTGTAATATCATCAATATTCATGCGGTTGGATCGTCGATAATTTTTTTTTTTTAAAAATTGAAACATCAATCTACGACGAAACACTAGTTAGAAGTACTAGTCAAATCAGTAGTTGATCGTTAAGATCTCAAACCAAATAAATTTATTTTTTTCTAAAATTTTTAATATCATTAAAATACATAGATCTTGATTTCCATACGGTTGGATCGTCGATAAGTATTTTTAAAAAAAATCGAAACATCAATATGGGACGAAATACTAGTTAGAATTACTAGTCAAATCACTAGTTGACAGTTAAGATCTCAAACCAAATAAATATATTTAAAAAAATCGAATGCAACAAGTGTGTGATAATATTAAATATTCAAGATTCCTATGATAACATTACATCAAGTGTGTGACACTTATGTATTAAGGACAACAAATAAAAGTTATAAAAGAAAAATCAATGATTTTGATACAGACAACGATTTAGCTAATAAAAGCGTTGTAACGTAATTATTCACACAAGGATTTTATAAAAAAAATCCATTGTGTATATCATACAACGGTTTAACAACATAAACAATTGTTACAAAGAATATTCAACAACGAACGGATCAAAGCAAAAAACCTTGTGTATATTTTACAACAGTTTTTGGACCAAAACCATTGTTAAGTACTATAACTTACAACACTTTTTTTTAAAAACCAGTGTCTTAAACATTTATGAAATCGAATAAACAAAACATATGTGAGTACCAGTCAAATCAGTAGTTGACCGTTAAGATCTCAAACCAAATAGATTTATTTTTTTCTGAAATTTTTGTAATATCATCAATATTCATGCGGTTGGATCGTCGATAATTTTTTTTTTTAAATCGAAACATAAATCTAGGACGAAACACTAGTTAGAAGTACTAGTCAAATTAGTAGTTGATCGTTAAGATCTCAAACCAAATAAATTTATTTTTTTCTAAAATTTTTAATATCATTAAAATACATAGATCTTGATATCCATACGGTTGGATCGTCGATAAGTATTTTTAAAAAAAATCAAAACATCAATCTGTGACGAAATACTAGTTAGAATTACTAGTCAAATCACTAGTTGACCTTTAAGATCTCAAACCAAATAAATATTTTTAAAAAAATCGAATGCAACAAGTGTGTGATAATATTAAATATTCAAGATTCTTATGATAACATTCCATCAAGTGTGTGACACTTATGTATTAAGGACAACAAATAAAAGTTATAAAAGTAAAATCATTGATTTTGATACAGACAACGACTTATCTAATAAAAGTGTTCTAACGTAATTATTCACACAAGGATTTTATAAAAAAATCCATTGTGTATATCATACAACGTTTTAACAACATAAACAATGGTTAGAAAGAATATTCAACAACGAACGGATCAAAGCAAAAACCCTTGTGTATATTTTACAACAGTTTTTCGACCAAAACCATTGTTAAGTACTATGACTTACAATACTTTTTTTTTAAAAAAAACCAGTGTCTTAAACATTTATGAAATCGAATAAACAAAACATATGTGAGTACGAGTCAAATCAGTAGTTGACCATTAAGATCTCAAACCAAATAGATTTATTTTTTTCTAAATTTTTTGTAATATCATCAATATTCATGCGGTTGGATCGTCGATAATTTTTTTTTTTAAAAATCGAAACATCAATCTACGACGAAACACTAGTTAGAAGTACTAGTCAAATCAGTAGTTGATCGTTAAGATCTCAAACCAAATAAATTTATTTTTTTCTAAAATTTTTAATATCATTAAAATACATAGATCTTGATTTCCATACGGTTGGATCGTCGATAAGTATTTTTAAAAAAAATCGAAACATCAATCTGGGACGAAATACTAGTTAGAATTACTAGTCAAATCACTAGTTGACAGTTAAGATCTCAAACCAAATAAATATATTTAAAAAAATCGAATGCAACAAGTGTGTGATAATATTAAATATTCAAGATTCCTATGATAACATTACATCAAGTGTGTGACACTTATGTATTAAGGACAACAAATAAAAGTTATAAAAGAAAAATCAATGATTTTGATACAGACAACGATTTAGCTAATAAAAGCGTTGTAACGTAATTATTCACACAAGGATTTTATAAAAAAAATCCATTGTGTATATCATACAACGGTTTAACAACATAAACAATTGTTACAAAGAATATTCAACAACGAACGGATCAAAGCAAAAAACCTTGTGTATATTTTACAACAGTTTTTGGACCAAAACCATTGTTAAGTACTATAACTTACAACACTTTTTTTTAAAAACCAGTGTCTTAAACATTTATGAAATCGAATAAACAAAACATATGTGAGTACCAGTCAAATCAGTAGTTGACCGTTAAGATCTCAAACCAAATAGATTTATTTTTTTCTGAAATTTTTGTAATATCATCAATATTCATGCGGTTGGATCGTCGATAATTTTTTTTTTTTAAATCGAAACATAAATCTAGGACGAAACACTAGTTAGAAGTACTAGTCAAATTAGTAGTTGATCGTTAAGATCTCAAACCAAATAAATTTATTTTTTTCTAAAATTTTTAATATCATTAAAATACATAGATCTTGATATCCATACGGTTGGATCGTCGATAAGTATTTTTAAAAAAAATCAAAACATCAATCTGTGACAAAATACTAGTTAGAATTACTAGTCAAATCACTAGTTGACCTTTAAGATCTCAAACCAAATAAATATTTTTAAAAAAATCGAATGTAACAAGTGTGTGATAATATTAAATATTCAAGATTCTTATGATAACATTCCATCAAGTGTGTGACACTTATGTATTAAGGACAACAAATAAAAGTTATAAAAGTAAAATCATTGATTTTGATACAGACAACGACTTATCTAATAAAAGTGTTCTAACGTAATTATTCACACAAGGATTTTATAAAATATCCATTGTGTATATCATACAACGGTTTAACAACATAAACAATGGTTACAAAGAATATTCAACAACGAACGGATCAAAGCAAAAACCCTTGTGTATATTTTACAACAGTTTTTCGACCAAAACCATTGTTAAGTACTATGACTTACAACACTTTTTTTTTTAAAAAAAACCAGTGTCTTAAACATTTATGAAATCGAATAAACAAAACATATGTGAGTACGAGTCAAATCAGTAGTTGACCATTAAGATCTCAAACCAAATAGATTTATTTTTTTCTATTTTTTTTGTAATATCATCAATATTCATGCGGTTGGATCGTCGATATTTTTTTTTTAAAAAAATCGAAACATCAATCTACGACGAAACACTAGTTAGAAGTACTAGTCAAATCAGTAGTTGATCGTTAAGATCTCAAACCAAATAAATTTAATTTTTTTCTAAAATTTTTAATATCATTAAAATACATAGATCTTGATATCCATACGGTTGGATCGTCGATAAGTATTTTTAAAAAAAATCGAAACATCAATCTGGGACGAAATACTAGTTAAAATTACTAGTCAAATCGTTAGTTGACCGTTAAGATCTCAAACCAAATAAATATTTTTAAAATAATCGAATGCAACAATTGTGTGATAATATTAAATATTCAGGATTCCTATGATAACATTCCATCAAGTGTGTGACACTTTTGTATTAAGGACAACAAATAAAAGTTATAAAAGAAAAATCAACGATTTTGATACAGACAACGATTTAGCTAATAAAAGTGTTGTAACGTAATTACTCACACAAGGATTTTATAAAAAAATCCATTGTGTATATCATACAACGGTTTAACAACATAAACAATTGTTACAAAGAATATTCAACAACGAACGGATCAAAGCAAAAACCCTTTTGTATATTTTACAACAGTTTTTGGACCAAAACCATTGTTAAGTACTATAACTTACAACACTTCTTTTTAAAAACCAGTGTCTTAAACATTTATGAAATCGAATAAACAAAACATATGTGAGTACCAGTCAAATCAGTAGTTGACCGTTAAGATCTCAAACCAAATAGATTTATTTTTTTCTGAAATTTTTGTAATATCAGCAATATTCATGCGGTTGGATCGTCGATAAATATTTTTTTAAAAATCGAAACCTAAATCTAGGACGAAACACTAGTTAGAAGTACTAGTCAAATTAGTAGTTGATCGTTAAGATCTCAAACCAAATAAATTTATTTTTTTCTAAAATTTTTAATATCATTAAAATACATAGATCTTGATATCCATACGGTTGGATCGTCGATAAGTATTTTTAGAAAAAATCGAAACATCAATCTGTGACGAAATACTAGTTAGAATTACTAGTCAAATCACTAGTTGACCGTTAAGATCTCAAACCAAATAAATATTTTTAAAATAATCGAATGCAACAATTGTGTGATAATATTAAATATTCAGGATTCCTATGATAACATTCCATCAAGTGTGTGACACTTTTGTATTAAGGACAACAAATAAAAGTTATAAAAGAAAAATCAACGATTTTGATACAGACAACGATTTAGCTAATAAAAGTGTTGTAACGTAATTACTCACACAAGGATTTTATAAAAAAATCCATTGTGTATATCATACAACGGTTTAACAACATAAACAATTGTTACAAAGAATATTCAACAACGAACGAATCAAAGCAAAAACCCTTGTGTATATTTTACAACAGTTTTTGGACCAAAACCATTGTTAAGTACTATAACTTACAACACTTTTTTTTAAAAACCATTGGTAAGTACTATAACTTACAACACTTTTTTTTAAAAACCAGTGTCTTAAACATTTATGAAATCGAATAAACAAAACATATGTGAGTACCAGTCAAATCAGTAGTTGACCGTTAAGATCTCAAACCAAATAGATTTATTTTTTTCTGAAATTTTTGTAATATCATCAATATTCATGCGGTTGGATCGTCGATAAATATTTTTTTTCAAATCGAAACATAAATCTAGGACGAAACACTAGTTAGAAGTACTAGTCAAATTAGTAGTTGATCGTTAAGATCTCAAACCAAATAAATTTATTTTTTTCTAAAATTTTTAATATCATTAAAATACATAGATCTTGATATCCATAGGGTTGGATCGTCGATAAGTATTTTTAAAAAAAATCGAAACATCAATCTGTGACGAAATACTAGTTAGAATTACTAGTCAAATCACTAGTTGACCGTTAAGATCTCAAACCAAATAAATATTTTTAAAATAATCGAATGCAACAATTGTGTGATAATATTAAATATTCAGGATTCCTATGATAACATTCCATCAAGTGTGTGACACTTTTGTATTAAGGACAACAAATAAAAGTTATAAAAGAAAAATCAACGATTTTGATACAGACAACGATTGAGCTAATAAAAGTGTTGTAACGTAATTACTCACACAAGGATTTTATAAAAAAATCCATTGTGTATATCATACAACGGTTTAACAACATAAACAATTGTTACAAAGAATATTCAACAACGAACGGATCAAAGCAAAAACCCTTGTGTATATTTTACAACAGTTTTTGGACCAAAACCATTGTTAAGTACTATAACTTACAACACTTTTTTTTAAAAACCATTGTTAAGTACTATAACTTACAACACTTTTTTTTAAAAACCAGTGTCTTAAACATTTATGAAATCGATAAACAAAACATATGTGAGTACCAGTCAAATCAGTAGTTGACCGTTAAGATCTCAAACCAAATAGATTTATTTTTTTCTGAAATTTTTGTAATATCATCAATATTCATGCGGTTGGATCGTCGATAAATATTTTTTTTAAAATCGAAACATAAATCTAGGACGAAACACTAGTTAGAAGTACTAGTCAAATTAGTAGTTGATCGTTAAGATCTCAAACCAAATAAATTTATTTTTTTCTAAAATTTTTAATATCATTAAAATACATAGATCTTGATATCCATACGGTTGGATCGTCATTAAGTATTTTTAAAAAAAATCGAAACATCAATCTGTGACGAAATACTAGTTAGAATTACTAGTCAAATCACTAGTTGACCGTTAAGATCTCAAACCAAATAAATATTTTTAAAATAATCGAATGCAACAATTGTGTGATAATATTAAATATTCAGGATTCCTATGATAACATTCCATCAAGTGCCTGACACTTTTGTATTAAGGACAACAAATAAAAGTTATAAAAGAAAAATCAACGATTTTGATACAGACAACGATTTAGCTAATAAAAGTGTTGTAACGTAATTACTCACACAAGGAGATTATAAAAAAATCCATTGTGTATATCATACAACGGTTTAACAACATAAACAATTGTTACAAAGAATATTCAACAACGAACGGATCAAAGCAAAAACCCTTGTGTATATTTTACAACAGTTTTTCGACCAAAACCATTGTTAAGTACTATGACTTGCAACACTTTTTTTTTAAAACCATTGTTAAGTACTATAACTTACAACACTTTTTTTTAAAAACCAATGTCTTAAACATTTATGAAATCGAATAAACAAAACATATGTGAGTACCAGTCAAATCAGTAGTTGACCGTTAAGATCTCAAACCAAATAGATTTATTTTTTTCTGAAATTTTTGTAATATCATCAATATTCATGCGGTTGGATCGTCGATAAATATTTTTTTTAAAATCGAAACATAAATCTAGGACGAAACACTAGTTAGAAGTACTAGTCAAATTAGTAGTTGATCGTTAAGATCTCAAACCAAATAAATTTATTTTTTTCTAAAATTTTTAATATCATTAAAATACATAGATCTTGATATCCATACGGTTGGATCGTCATTAAATATTTTTAAAAAAAATCGAAACATCAATCTGTGACGAAATACTAGTTAGAATTACTAGTCAAATCACTAGTTGACCGTTAAGATCTCAAACCAAATAAATGTTTTTAAAATAATCGAATGCAACAATTGTGTGATAATATTAAATATTCAGGATTGCTATGATAACATTCCATCAAGTGCGTGACACTTTTGTATTAAGGACAACAAATAAAAGTTATAAAAGAAAAATCAACGATTTTGATACAGACAACGATTTAGCTAATAAAAGTGTTGTAACGTAATTACTCACACAAGGATTTTATAAAAAAATCCATTGTGTATATCATACAACGGTTTAACAACATAAACAATTGTTACAAAGAATATTCAACAACGAACGGATCAAAGCAAAAACCCTTGTGTATATTTTACAACAGTTTTTGGACCAAAACCATTGTTAAGTACTATAACTTACAACACATTTTTTTAAAAACCATTGTTAAGTACTATAACTTACAACACTTTTTTTTAAAAACCAGTGTCTTAAACATTTATGAAATCGAATAAACAAAACATATGTGAGTACCAGTCAAATCAGTAGTTGACCGTTAAGATCTCAAACCAAATAGATTTATTTTTTTCTGAAATTTTTGTAATATCATCAATATTCATGCGGTTGGATCGTCGATAAATATTTTTTTTTAAAATCGAAACATAAATCTAGGACGAAACACTAGTTAGAAGTACTTGTCAAATTAGTAGTTGATCGTTAAGATCTCAAACCAAATAAATTAATTTTTTTCTAAAATTTTTAATATCATTAAAATACATAGATCTTGATATCCATACGGTTGGATCGTCGATAAGTATTTTTAAAAAAAAATCGAAACATCAATCTGGGACGAAATACTAGTTAGAATTACTAGTCAAATCATTAGTAGACCGTTAAGATCTCAAACCAAATAAATATTTTTAAAATAATCGAATGCAACAATTGTGTGATAATATTAAATATTCAGGATTCCTATGATAACATTCCATCAAGTGTGTGACACTTTTTTATTAAGGACAACAAATAAAAGTTATAAAAGAAAAATCAACGATTTTGATACAGACAACGATTTAGCTAATAAAAGTGTTGTAACGTAATTACTCACACAAGGAGTTTATAAAAAAAATCCATTGTGTATATCATACAACGGTTTAACAACATAAACAATTGTTACAAATAATATTCAACAACGAACGGATCAAAGCAAAAACCCTTGTGTATATTTTACAACAGTTTTTGGACCAAAACCATTGTTAAGTACTATAACTTACAACACTTTTTTTTAAAAACCAGTGTCTTAAACATTTATGAAATCGAATAAACAAAACATATGTGAGTACCAGTCAAATCAGTAGTTGACCGTTAAGATCTCAAACCAAATAGATTTATTTTTTTCTGAAATTTTTGTAATATCATCAATATTCATGCGGTTGGATCGTCGATAATTTTTTTTTTAAAAAAATTGAAACATAAATCTAGGACGAAACACTAGTTAGAAGTACTAGTCAAATTAGTAGTTGATCGTTAAGATCTCAAACCAAATAAATTTATTTTTTTCTAAAATTTTTAATATCATTAAAATACATAGATCTTGATATCCATACGGTTGGATCGTCGATAAATATTTTTAAAAAAAATCGAAATATCAATCTGTGACGAAATACTAGTTAGAATTACTAGTCAAATCACTAGTTGACCTTTAAGATCTCAAACCAAATAAATATTTTTAAAAAAATCGAATGCAACAAGTGTGTGATAATATTAAATATTCAAGATTCCTATGATAACATTCCATCAAGTGTGTGACACTTATGTATTAAGGACAACAAATAAAAGTTATAAAAGTAAAATCATTGATTTTGATACAGACAACGATTTAGCTAATAAAAGCGTTGTAACGTAATTATTCACACAAGGATTTTATAAAAAAATCCATTGTGTATATCATACAGCGGTTTAACAACATAAACAATGGTTACAAAGAATATTCAACAATGAACGGATCAAAGCAAAAACTCTTGTGTATATTTTACAAGAGTTTTTCGACCAAAACCATTGTTAAGTACTATGACTTACAACACTTTTTTTTAAAAAACCAATGTCTTAAACATTTATGAAATCGAATAAACAAAACATATGTGAGTACGAGTCAAATCAGTAGTTGACCATTAAGATCTCAAACCAAATAGATTTATTTTTTTCTAATTTTTTTGTAATATCATCAATATTCATGCGGTTGGATCGTCGATAATTTTTTTTAAAAAAAAATCGAAACATCAATCTACGACGAAACACTAGTTAGAAGTACTAGTCAAATCAGTAGTTGATCGTTAAGATCTCAAACCAAATAAATTTAATTTTTTTCTAAAATTTTTAATATCATTAAAATACATAGATCTTGATATCCATACGGTTGGATCGTCGATAAGTATTTTTAAAAAAAATCGAAACATCAATATGGGACGAAATACTAGTTAGAATTACTAGTCAAATCACTAGTTGACAGTTAAGATCTCAAACCAAATAAATATATTTAAAAAAATCGAATGCAACAAGTATGTGATAATATTAAATATTCAAGATTCCTATGATAACATTACATCAAGTGTGTGACACTTATGTATTAAGGACAACAAATAAAAGTTATAAAAGAAAAATCAATGATTTTGATACAGACAACGATTTAGCTAATAAAAGCGTTGTAACGTAATTATTCACACAAGGATTTTATAAAAAAATCCATTGTGTATATCATACAACGGTTTAACAACATAACCAATTGTTACAAAGAAAATTCAACAACGAACGGATCAAAGCAAAAACCCTTGTGTATATTTTACAACAGTTTTTGGACCAAAACCATTGTTAAGTACTATAACTTACAACACTTCTTTTTAAAAACCAGTGTCTTAAACATTTATGAAATCGAATAAACAAAACATATGTGAGTACCAGTCAAATCAGTAGTTGACCGTTAAGATCTCAAACCAAATAGGTTTATTTTTTTCTGAAATTTTTGTAATATCATCAATATTCATGCGGTTGGATCGTCGATAAATATTTTTTTTTAAAATCGAAACATAAATCTAGGACAAAACACTAGTTAGAAGTACTAGTCAAATTAGTAGTTGATCGTTAAGATCTCAAACCAAATAAATTTATTTTTTTCTAAAATTTTTAATATCATAAAAATACATAGATCTTGATATCCATACGGTTGGATCGTCGATAAGTATTTTTAAAAAAAAATTGAAACATAAATCTGTGACGAAATACTAGTTAGAATTACTAGTCAAATCACTAGTTGACCGTTAAGATCTCAAACCAAATAAATATTTTTAAAAAAATCGAATGCAACAAGTGTGTGATAATATTAAATATTCAAGATTCCTATGATAACATTGCATTAAGTGTGTGACACTTATGTATTAAGGACAACAAATAAAAGTTATAAAAGAAAAATCATTGATTTTGATACATACAACGATTTAGCTAATAAAAGCGTTGTAACGTAATTATTCACACAAGGATTTTATAAAAAAATCCATTGTGTATATCATACAACGGTTTAACAACATAAACAATGGTTACAAAGAATATTCAACAACGAACGGATCAAAGCAAAAATTGTTAGGTCCTGATAAGTTTGTAGAAGGGGGGTTGAATACAAACTATACCGTTTTATCGAAATTTGTTCATTTAAGATTAAACAATTAGAACAAATTAATGCGGAATAAAAACTGAAACAATATTCAAGTTAAATAGAAACTCTATTAAACTTGAGGGGTGTTACAATTTTGATCACTGATTACAAAGAACTTAATAAAACAAATCTAGAATAAATTCGACATGAATTTATCTATTTTTGTAATAAAAAGGATCGAATACTAAAAAGTAGTTCGATATAAAATCTAGGGATTATGATCCGCTAGAAAGTCAAGGTAGTACAAGAGATACAGTTCTTATGGATTAAATGTTTAAGAACAATCAAGAATTTAATTCTCCTGCAGAAATTGTGCTTGACAGTTTAGAAGTTATGAAGACAGAGGTATTTGATAAATAAGCTGCTGTGTCTTTTTTTTGTTCTTTAGTATTGTAATGAATTGATGATGTTGTCAATTGTCTTTTGTCTTCTTTATATCATTTTCTTTTCTTTAAGTTGACCATGTGCAATCCACTTTATCATAAGTGAATTAAGCCTTGGAAGACTTGCAGGAAAACAATCAAATAACCTTTGGAAGACTTTCGGGAAGACAAGAAATGAGTAGGGAAGACAACCGGGAAAACTAGGGATTGGCCTAGGAAGACTTTCGGGAAGACTCACCTGTGAGTCTTCCTAGCTTATAAAACTAAGTCTTCCTAGTTTATTTTCATTCTAATTTAAATAATTAAATAAATAAATTATGTATTAAATTAATTCTTTACAGAATTAAATTAATAAATAATATACTTAATAATATTAATTATTTATAAGAGAATAAATAGAATTAGTTGACTTCTTAAACAATTCCAGAATCACTTTAAAATTAGATAATTAACAAACACAATAGTACGTTGACACTCGATGCACTGTCTGGTTCATGAGTGACTAACGACAATGTTTGTTCTTTATCTATTTGACTTTAAGCAGTGATTCACTTCCTTCTCATTCAAGAACTCCGTAATCAGTATCTTTTTTTGTCACCACTTGAAATCTCCGTCACTTTAATAAATCCACTGAGCTTGAATACTTCATTGAGGCTTGATCAATAAATTGAGCTTCTTTCAATGTAGAATCACTTCAAGTCTGTAGATGACTTTAATCTTTATTCTTTGACAGATATAATCTTCTGAGATTCCTGTGACAATTGTGAATTATTACTTACTTATTACAGACTTGTTTAATGTTGAGTTAATTCCTTGATGTAAACAAATAGGCTTAAACATATGCCTTTCAATCTCCCCCTATTTGTTTGTTAGAGAATAACAATCAAATACCTAGAGGATAACTCAACTAACTAAACAAGTAGAAATAAGACATTAAAATCTAAGTAAATAATAACACAAAGTTCTGGATTTCATATAACAAATTCCAGATTCAAACAATAAAGATAAATACAAGATAGATGTTCCTCTAGCCTGAACAAATGATAACTTTTCCCTATCTTGAATCACCTAAGCTCTAAACATTTAATATTTACAAACAGAGCTTCTTCAAATTTCAGACTCAATCATCTCTCCTTCTTCAAGTGCTTCAAGCAAATCCTTGTCCAGAACATGATCAGATTCAGAAGTAATGCCACTAGGTCTGACAGGTTGAGTTGTGACTTTCTTCAGCCTATTCTTCATTTGATGATATCTTTTGATATTTGCTATGCAATAGTCTTGAATCAAATCAGCAACTTCTGTCTTCTCTTGTGTAGCAAATCCTGAAGTCCTCAACATGTTCTCCAAGTAGACAAGATGCTTGGCAGGAAAATCCTTCAGAGATATTGGATCCACACCACAAGTCTGAAGTGCCCTTCCTTTAAAAAATTTTACTTCATAAGGCACTTCCACCACTTGTGGACTAGCTTTCATTGCAAAGTCTCTTAGCTGATCATGCAACAGCTCAACTAATGGAGAAGTTCTTTTTACCTTGCACATGAAGACCCATAGTTCAGAGAGAGTTCTGCTTTCCAGAAGATTGAGAGACACTAAGAAAGTTCCCTCATTATGAGTATAAACATTGATCTTCAACTCCTCTCTAACTCTGTCATATCCAGTTGAGATCCTTGAAATCTCTGCATGAAGAGCTTTCATATATACTGTGTTGTCTGGATTGACCTTCTTGTATCTTTCCAACATGCTAAAAAACTTTCCATCATTATCTGACCCTGTTGGATGTGAAAACATCTCTCTAGCTCTATCCCATTCTTCTCCAAGCTTCAGCCTCACATATAACTTCCTGTCCTTGACCTTTATATCATGAAGCCGTTGCTTTTCTTGATGTTCAGCTTTTTGGATAACTAGATGCTTTGAGATGATGTTAGAAACTTTAGCATTCTCCTCCTCTCTTCTCTTCAGACCAGCTTTCTGTCTTAACAGCTCAGCTTCAAAGGCAGGATCCACTTCAGGTTCATCTTCCCAGTCAGCATAGTCAGCCTCTCCTTCAACCTCCACTTCACCAAAGATATCTTCAGGGTTTTCTTCAGATTCAATATTGTCAAAATCTCCCTGTTCACCTTGATAGTAGTCAGCATCAGAAAAAGTTAACCTCTGCTTCCCTTTGTCCTTTACAGAACCAGAACCTCCAGCTTCTCCTCCTCTTTGTTTCTCCACATTCTCCCCCTTAGTTGAGGAATCCTCTACAGTTTGAGCTGTGGAAGCCCTAGGATTCACCTCAGATGTTCTCCTTATCTCTCCTCTATCTCCTCTTTCATCAGCATCATCCTCATCCTCATCATCTCCCTCAAAGAAAATTCTTTGCTCTTCAGTAGGTTGATGTGAATTCTTGATCATATTATACAAGTGCTTCATACCTTCATTCAGATGCTCCATTCCGCCTTCAATCCTAGACATCCTTTGTTCATTAAACCTCTGGTTTTCATCAGATGTTTGCAGAATAAAGTCCACCTTGGTAGAAATAGAAGCAATCTCCTTGACACTTTCTGATATCTGAGCATTTGACAGTGTAAGATCAGAGATGTCTGAAGCCACCAGTACTTGAGATTGTTGGATTGAATTCAGCTTCGGGAGGAGATTATTCTTCAATCCTTCCAGGTCATCTTTCACAGTACCCAGCTGATTTGATACATAGGTGGAAGATTGAGCAACCACTTGTGCTTTCAGAAGATTGTTCTCAGCCTGGGTTTCTTGTAACTTCCTTTGTAGATCAGCTAGCTGGTTCAACAAAGCAGTGTTTGTGTCAGTGTGTGCACTCACCTCAATTGCTCTCAGTGGTGTTTCACTCAACTCACGTGCTTGTGTTTCACTCGGTGTTTGACTCATATCTCTCACCACTAACTGCCTGTCTAAATTCTCCGTAGATGTACCTGCAGGAAAAATCACCCTAGCCCCTTCAAGAGAGGTCAGTGGTGGTGCAATGGGAGTTCGCAATTCCCGATCCCTGAATGAGTCTGTCAAAATATTTGACATTGTATACTGAATTTCTTCAGGGACAGACTCATCAAGTTGCCTTTCACTTTCTCCAGTATAAACTGCGAGTGAAAAATCCCTTAGGGGAGCCAGAGATGTTCCCTCTGGGAGGGGAGAAAATGATTCTATTATTGGTGGCGAAGAATCAGATTTTCCCTCTGATGCCTGTGAAGGCTTTTCTACCGTAACTATGGTAGGCACTGTTTCAAAGTCAAAAGTAAAGTGCTCTCCTGACATGGTGTCCTGAGTGTCATCTATAAGGATATCTTCTCCCATTGTGAGTAATGGGAGGGTGCTTGACTCAGTACAAGATGCCATGGCCCTATGGCGAATTTCAATAGATCCACCCTGTTGAGAGGATGTCTCCAGAGACTGTGTAGTGGCCATATCAATGTCCATATCCTTTTGAGAGGATACAGATGGGCTTACAGTTGTCTCCCTATAGGTTTTTCTTTTCTTTAAGGGTGGAGACAGAGCTGTGGGAACACTCATTTCAGGTATATCACTAACATTTCTTGAACTGGTTTGTACATTAGGCTCAGGTTGTGTTTCAGGAGTGTTTGACTCTCTGTTTGGCTCTATGACCTGGGTCAGAGACTGTGGTTCTACAATCTCTGGGTCAGCCCTAACAACCACTTGGGTTTCAATTGAAGTACCAGAAGAAGAACCAGGGTTAGGAATAACTACCTGCAGTGGAACTGGATGTGGTTCGGGAACTTGTTCACCAAAGATAGGAAGATTAATGAATTGACTCATCAATGGTGAAACAAGAACAGGTATATTGAGGAATTTGGATGAGACATCAAGTCTGGTGTAGAATTTGGTGTCTGTGGTTGGAGAGGTTTCAAATCTAGCTTCTCGAAACAGTTCTACCTGCTCAGCAGTGAGAAGATGATTAATGATAAGAGTTAGAAAGCGAGGGTACCAACACCTTACTTTCCCACCATTATCAGAATCTCTCCTAGAGTGAGCAAGCCTGTTGAGCAATAGGTTCCACAGAATCTCAGCAAAGTTCAATCTACGACCAAATACTATAGCATAGGCAATGTATTGATTAAGACTGGTAATGCAATGAAAGTTTGTTTTTGTGCAGTTACCAAATACCCTAGCTATAGTATCAAAGAACAGATCCCATTCCCTTACAACAAAACTTTTGGACAATTTAACCATTTGAAAGGGACCCTGATAATGAATATTCACAAAGAACTGTGATAACTCATCATCAGTGGGTAAGGGATCAAACCTGTCCTTTGGAAAATGTAACACATCACAAAATAAATCAAAAGTAACTGTATATTGCTGGTTTAAAATATTGAAAGTAAAAGATTTTGAATCTTCAGCAATAACAGCACTTGAACACAACATCCTTAATGGATCAATTTTCAGAAGTGCATTGGCACAAATAGCATAACTAACACATGAATTGCTATTTAAAAATTGAATCCACGGTCTAAAACGTTCCACTTTACACCTAGCCGGATCAAAATACCCAACAAAATTATTTAACACAAGTTCAAAATTAGGATCCATTTTAATAAAACAAGAAAATTTTAATTAACTTAAAATTAAATTAGTATTTTAGGGATTTTTAGAATTAATCAAAATTACTTAAAATCCACAAAATCACAATTCTATTAAAATTAACTAAATTTAAATTTTTAATCCCAAATATTCGAACTTAAACTTTTGAAAAACAGAAATTAATTGGGCAAATGGTTTTCAAACACACACACAATTTAACACACAGAAATAACTCAGTTCTTACACAAAAGGAATTACTCAGCAAAAGCAAGAATACCAAAGTCGAATGGTTTTTAAAAGAAAATGGACAGCAATTCGACTTATTTGTGCGATTTTAAGAGAACTAAATGTTTTGCTAAGTAAAAACTTGAGCAATCAAGAACAAGTTCAAGGATTTCTGCAGAAACTGAGATAGAATGCGAAAGGGGGTTTTTCAAAAACAAGAAATGAACTGCTAAGGTAAATAACTGATAAGAAATGCGTAAGTAATGTGTATGTATATATATAATAGAAGAATAATTAAACTGAAAAGAAAAGGATTTGAATGGTTTTTTTTTAAATTTGTATTGGGAAGACAATCGGGAAGACTTAGGATAGTCTTCGCGGTAGTCTTCCTAATACAAATTAGTAAGTTTTCCGGAAAATTAATTTAAAGAAAAACAGAAATAAAACTAAATAATTCATAGTCTTCCCGAGAGTCTTCCTAGTTCAAAAAACTGGGAAGACTTCGAAAAAGACTTAAAATAAAAAGGAAAAAACAAAAAACAAAAAGAAAAAATCCCTTGTTTTCCCGGTAGTCTTCCTAGTGTAAAGCTGGGAAGACTTAGGAAAAATTCAGAATTTAATTCGAATATTTACAGAAAAATACAGAATTAATATAAAAAAAACATGAAAAATACTTAAAAATCTAGAAAAATTCACAGAAAATTCCATAAATCCTAGAAAAATATGCAGAATATTATAGAAATGCATAAAATTAATATAAACTTGCAGAAAAATTCAAACAACAATATTTACAATCTGAAAAATACCTAAATAATTCTAAATAAATATATTTTCAATAAAAATACATTTCTCTACTTAAAAAATATGAGAAAAATATTTTTAAAGAAAATAAAATATTTAGAGCTATTTAAATACACAAGCATATACTATTAAATGAGAATTGGCAGTAAATATCAGTTAAATGACAAGAGAAAATGACTTTTTGAAAGAACAAACAAGACAGAGATATTGTTAATCACTAAGACTGTTTAACATACCCAATTTACCAACTAACTTGATAAATGTGGATTCGTCAACAGATTTAGTGAATATATCTGCAGTCTGTTCTTCTGTGGGTACAAAATGTAACTCCACAGTTCCATTCATGACATGCTCTCTGATAAAATGATACCTGATATCAATGTGCTTCGTTCTCGAGTGCTGCACAGGGTTGTTGGAGATTGCTATGGCACTTGTATTATCACAAAATATGGGAATTTTGTCTAATGCAAAGCCATAGTCCTTTAATTGATTCCGTATCCATAAGATCTGAGCACAACAGCTTCCAACAGCAATATATTCAGCTTCTGCTGTTGAATTGGAAACTGTTTGCTGTTTCTTGCTATACCAGGAAATCAACCTACCTCCTAGGAATTGACAACTCCCACAGGTGCTTTTTCTATCCACAACACTACCTGCATAATCAGAATCTGTATATCCAACAAGATTAAAACCAGAATCTTTAGGGTACCAGGTACCTAGATTAGGTGTACCCTTAAGATATCTCAAGATTCTTTTCACAGCAACGAGATGAACATCTCTAGGGTCCGCTTGGAACCTTGCACACAAGCATGTAGCATACATAATATCTGGTCTACTAGCAGTAAGATAGAGTAAGGAGCCAATCATACCTCTGTAGCTTGTAACATCTACCTTGATAGATTTGTCAGAAGCTCCAAGTTTGATGGCTGTTGAAGATGGAGTCCTTGCTGATGCTGAATCCTCCATATGATACTTCTTGAGGAGTTCTTTGAGATACTTGGATTGACAAATAAATATACCATTTGACCTTTGACTTACTTGTAATCCAAGAAAGAACTTCAGCTCACCCATCATACTCATTTCAAACTTACTCTGCATAAGCTCAGCAAATCTCTTACAGAGATTATCATTAGTAGACCCAAATATGATGTCATCCACATAGACTTGGACTAATATCATATCATTTTTGTGTTTCTTTGAAAAAAGAGTTTTGTCTATGATACCTCTAACAAAACCATTTTCTAAAAGAAAACCAGAGAGAGTGTCATACCATTTTCTTGGGGCTTGTTTGAGACCATAGATAGCCTTGAAGAGAAAGTACACAAAGTCCAGCAGCTCCTGATTTTCAAAGCCAGGGGGCTGTTCCACATACACTTCTTCATCAAGTTCACCATTCAGGAATGCACTCTTAACATCCATTTGATAGACTTTAAAATTGGAGTAAGCAGCAAATGCTAAGAACATCCTGATGGCCTCAAGTCTAGCCACTGGTGCATAGGTTTCATCATAATCAATGCCTTCAGCTTGTGAATACCCTTGTGCAACCAGTCTTGCCTTGTTCCTTGTAACAATGCCTTCCTCATCTAGCTTGTTCCTGTATACCCATCTTGTACCAACTACTTTCTTGTTCTTTGGCCTGGGTACCAGCTTCCAGACTTGCTGTTGTTCAAACTGATTGAGTTCATCTTGCATAGCAATCACCCAATCTGGATCAGTCAGTGCTTCCTCAGTTTTCTTTGGCTCCATTTTAGATAGAAATGCTGAGAAAAGACATTCATTCTGAGAAGCTCTTCTAGTTTTAACTCCAACATCTGGATCACCAATGATCAGCTCAAAAGGATGAGCTCTATTCCAAACAGTCTGTCTTGGAAGATTTGATCTTGATGATTCACCTTGAAATTCACTTTGATGTTGTGAGTGACTAGCTGATCCTTCATTTGCTCCCCCTGAGTTGTTGCTTGATTGCCTTGATGATTCTTCTCCAGTGTTGGTGGTATCTCCATTGTTACCAGTGTTTCCACCACCATCACCATGATCATTATCATCATTATTATTATCATCACCAGCAATAACTTCAGGTGGGGCTTCATCATCTGATTCTGAGTCTGGCAAGTTATCAAACTTCAGCTTTTCAGATGAGTCTTCTTTTTGGATACTGGGGAACTTAGTGTCATCAAAAGTAACATTGACACTTTCCTTTACTGTGTGACTGCCAACCACGTAGACCCTGTAAGATCTTCTGGAATATCCAACAAAAATAGCTTCTTGTGCCTTTGCATCAAACTTGCCACGTTTAACATTGTCATCTATAAGCACAAAGCATTTTGCTCCAAATACATGAAAGTACTTGACAGTTGGTTTCTTGTTGTTCATGATCTCATACGGAGTCTTCATTAAGTCCTTGTTGATTAAAGTTCGATTCTGAGTATAACAAGTTGTATTCGCTGCTTCAGCCCAAAAGTACGTTGGAAGTTTGGACTCACTTAGCATAGTCCTAGCTGCTTCAATCAATGTACGATTCTTTCTTTCCACTACTCCATTTTGTTGAGGAGTTCTAGGGGCAGAATACTGTCTTGTTATTCCTTTATCAGCACAAAAGTCATTTAGAATGGCATTCTTGAATTCAGTACCATTATCTGACCTTATGGCTCTAACAGGGAATCTAGAATCCAGCTCAATCAACTTTATGTGGCCAATCACCAGGAATGGGGTCTCATCCTTGGAATGTAGGAATAAAACCCATGTATATTTTGAATAGTCATCAACAATCACAAGTGCATATTGTTTCTTTGACATGGACATCACATTAACTGGACCAAACAAATCCATGTGCAGTAGCTGAAGAGGTTCAGTTATTGATGATGTATCAGTGCCCTTGTGAGAAGCTTTCTTTGACTTTCCTTTCTGGCATGCCTCACACAGTCCTTCCTGTGTAAATTCCATCTGAGGCAAACCTCTAACTAATTCCCTCTTGACTAAAGAGTTCATAGTTTTGAAGTTAAGGTGAGACATCTTCTTGTGCCATAGCCAACTATCATCTGATGAAGCTTTAGCATAAAAACAATTAACTTCATCTTTGAATCCTGAGTTCAGATCAGCTATGAACAAGTCACCTTTCCTCACTCCTTGAAGAGCAGGCTTTCCATTCTTCTTGTGAAGGATCTGGCACTTCTCTCTTTCAAAGGAAACAGAATATCCTCTGTCACAGAACTGACTGATGCTGAGAAGATTGAACGTCAGACCTTCCACAAATGAAACATCTTCAATGATAACATTTCTGTACTTCAAACAGCCATATCCTTTCGTAATACCCTTGCTGTTATCTCCAAAGGTTACTACTGGGCCAGCTTTCTCAACCAAATCTGATAGCAGGGCTCTATCTCCGGTCATATGCCTTGAACAGCCACTGTCAAGAACCCATATAACACGGCTTACCTGTTTAACTCCCTGCAATACCAGATTGATTAGTCCTTCCTCGGAACCCACACTTGATTGGGTCCGGCATACTTAAAGAATTGGCCGTTGTCAGGCAAAACAACATTTTTAACTAAAACTACTTCAACCTCTTTCACATAAGAGCGTTTCCATTTATAGCCAGCCTTAACACATTTCTGAGTAGGCTTCGGGATAAATGAATCCACTCTAGTCTGAGGAGGACTAGTAGTCTTTGCTTTAACATGCTTCTTATTATTAACATGTTGACGTGGAGCAGTCTTATCACTAGATACATGCTTTTTATTAAAGAAAGCATACATAACATTAAAAGCACAAGACATGCAATTACTCACACCACATGCTTTATGAGAAGAATTAACAGCAGGCATGTTAGTTCTACAGTTGTTTTGATCCAACTTATGGATATCTGATTTAGTCTTTTTAGTTGTAGCAACTTTGACTGGAATATCAGATATACACTTTTTGGATTGTTCAACTTCCAAAGCAATATCTTCTTCACGAATCTCCTCTGCAATGATGATAGAGTCTTCATTCAGAGGTTCTGCTTCGGACTCCTTACAGAAGGGTGTTTCAATACCCTTAAGCACATATGGAACAACCTTTCCTTCAGATTTGAATCTGCAAGGGGAGTTAATTCCAAGCAATCCAATGGCCTCATTATAACCATAACCTATACTGACATGATTACCCATAGCTTGTTTATTCATAATCTCTTTAGCCGTCTTACAAGAGTTGTAATAGGCATTAGCTTTGGTATTAAGCTCACTAATCTGATCTTTGAGAATGGTTTCCAGTTGTTGATACAATTTAACCCTATTCTCAAGAAAAGCTATTTTCTCAACAAGTTCATCCTGATTAACATGCACTAGTTTTAATTCTTTTATCTCATTTTCAAGATTTTTGTTCAAAAGAATTATTCTATCATTTTCAGTGCGAGCACATTCTAAGGTGCCACCAAGATGACGAATCATTTCAGTATCAGTAAACATTACCTCTGACATGTGTGCAGATGAAGTGCTTGCCTCTTTAGCCACTAAAGCAAGGTTCCCAATCTCACCTGCTTCTTCATCACTGTCAGTGTCATCCCAACTCTTTCCTTCAGCAACATAAGCTTTCCCAATCTTGTTCTTCTTGCTAGAATCAAATGTGTTTCTAGTCACTTGCTTTGGCTTTCTACATTCAGTAGCAAAGTGACCCAACTCATTGCAATTGTAGCATCTGATTGTGCTCCTTTCCACAGTTCCAGTTTTGTAGCCACCCCTTGTGCCACTTGAAGATGAAGAACCACCTCTCTGAAACCTGGGTCTGAACTTAAGATTTGGATTCCTCTTGAATCTGAACTTCCCAAACTTCCTGACTATCAAAGCCAAATCACCATCCTCCAGCTGATCAAGTTCTTCTAAAGAATAGAAGTCACCACCAGATTGATCAATGGATGTTAATCCATATTCAGCATCAATAACATTCATGTTGGAACTGGAAGGTTGAACAGCCTTCACTTCCAGTTTCTGTGGGACTTCAGCAGCCAGTGCAGTAGAAGTACTAACAATCTTCCCAGTTCCATACAGCTCCCTTTGTTGAATCTGCTCCAGCTCATAGGTCTTCAGAACACCATACAATCTCTCCAAAGCAATTTCATTCATATCTCTTGCTTCTCTAATGGAAGAAATTTTGTGCTCCAAATGAGGTGGAAGTGTAAGAAGGAACTTCTTGTTAATCTCCTTGATGGTGTAGTGCTTCCCATTGAGATTCAGATCATTGATTAATTTGTTATATCTCTCAAAAACCTGAGAGATACCTTCACCAGGATTTGATCTGAAATGCTCATATTGTGAGGTGAGAATCTCCAGCATATTCTCCCTAACTTCCTTTGTCCCCTCATTGATTATCTCTATAGTTGCCCAAATGTGTTTAGCAGTATCACAGTTGAGAACATGATTATGCATGATTGGATCAAGACAATCAATAAGGATCAACTGAAGACAGGAATCCAAGGTAACATTCTCTTTCTCATCAGGAGTGTAATCCTTGGCATCTTTAGGGTACATTCTAGCAACCCTAGTCACAACATTATTCTCAATGAGTTCTCCCTCAATAATCATAGGGACTTTGGGACCGTTCTTCAGCACATCAATGTATTTAGGATTTGCAACCTTAAGAAATAGAAGCATTTTCTTCTTCCACATTGGATAATGCTCCTTGCTGAACATAGGGATTTTGACAGTACCAACTTTCTGTGTAGTAGACATCTTTTGAGATTTTTTAGGAATAAGATAAAAAATCAGAGTTTAAAAGAAAAATCTCAAAACAATTGGATCTTTGATTTGTATATCAATCAAAAGGCTCTGATGCCAATTGTTAGGTCCTGATAAGTTTGTAGAAGGGGGGTTGAATACAAACTATACCGTTTTATCGAAATTTGTTCGTTTAAGATTAAACAATTAGAACAAATTAATGCGGAATAAAAACTGAAACAATATTCAAGTTAAATAGAAACTCTATTAAACTTGAGGGGTGTTACAATTTTGATCACTGATTACAAAGAACTTAATAAAACAAATCTAGAATAAATTCGACATGAATTTATCTATTTTTGTAATAAAAAGGATCGAATACTAAAAAGTAGTTCGATATAAAATCTAGGGATTATGATCCGCTAGAAAGTCAAGGTAGTACAAGAGATACAGTTCTTATGGATTAAATGTTTAAGAACAATCAAGAATTTAATTCTCCTGCAGAAATTGTGCTTGACAGTTTAGAAGTTATGAAGACAGAGGTATTTGATAAATAAGCTGCTGTGTCTTTTTTTTGTTCTTTAGTATTGTAATGAATTGATGATGTTGTCAATTGTCTTTTGTCTTCTTTATATCATTTGCTTTTCTTTAAGTTGACCACGTGCAATCCACTTTATCAGAAGTGAATTAAGCCTTGGAAGACTTGCAGGAAAACAATCAAATAACCTTTGGAAGACTTTCGGGAAGACAAGAAATGAGTAGGGAAGACAACCGGGAAAACTAGGGATTGGCCTAGGAAGACTTTCAGGAAGACTCACCTGTGAGTCTTCCTAGCTTATAAAACTGAGTCTTCCTAGTTCATTTTCATTCTAATTTAAATAATTAAATAAATAAATTATGTATTAAATTAATTCTTTACAGAATTAAATTAATAAATAATATACTTAATAATATTAATTATTTATAAGAGAATAAATAGAATTAGTTGACTTCTTAAACAATTCCAGAATCACTTTAAAATTAGATAATTAACAAACACAATAGTACGTTGACACTCGATGCACTGTCTGGTTCATGAGTGACTAACGACAATGTTTGTTCTTTATCTATTTGACTTTAAGCAGTGATTCACTTCCTTCTCATTCAAGAACTCCGTAATCAGTATCTTTTTCTGTCACCACTTGAAATCTCCGTCACTTTAATAAATCCACTGAGCTTGAATACTTCATTGAGGCTTGATCAATAAATTGAGCTTCTTTCAATGTAGAATCACTTCAAGTCTGTAGATTACTTTAATCTTTATTCTTTGACAGATATAATCTTCTGAGATTCCTGTGACAATTGTGAATTATTACTTACTTATTACACACTTGTTTAATGTTGAGTTAATTCCTTGATGTAAACAAATAGGCTTAAACATATGCCTTTCAAAAATCCTTGTGTATATTTTACAACAGTTTTTCGACCAAAACCATTGTTAAGTACTATGACTTGCAACACTTTTTTTTAAAAACCCAGTGTCTTAAACATTTATGAAATCGAATAAACAAAACATATGTGAGTACCAGTCAAATCAGTAGTTGACCATTAAGATCTCAAACCAAATGGATTTATTTTTTTCTAAATTTTTTGTAATATCATCAATATTCATGCGGTTGGATCTTCGATAAAATATTTTTTTAAAAAATCGAAACATCAATCTACGACGAAACACTAGTTAGAAGTACTAGTCAAATCAGTAGTTGATCGTTAAGATCTCAAACCAAATAAATTTATTTTTTTTCTAAATTTTTTAATATCATTAAAATACATAGATCTTGATATCCATACGGTTGGATCGTCGATAAGTATTTTTAAAAAAAATCGAAACATCAATCTGGGACGAAATACTAGTTAGAATTACTAGTCAAATCAATAGTTGACAGTTAAGATCTCAAACCAAATAAATATTTTTAAAACAATCGAATGCAACAAGTGTGTGAAAATATTAAATATTCAAGATTCCTATGATAACATTACATCAAGTGTGTGACACTTATGTATTAAGGACAACAAATAAAAGTTATAAAAGAAAAATCAATGATTTTGATACAGACAACGATTTAGCTAATAAAAGCGTTGTAACATAATTATTCACACAAGGATTTTATAAAAAAAATCCATTGTGTATATCATACAACGGTTTAATAACATAAACCATTGTTACAAAGAATATTCAACAACGAACGGATCGAAGCGAAAACCCTTGTGTATATTTTACAACTGTTTTTGGACCAAAACCATTGTTAAGTACTATAACTTACAACACTTTTTTTTAAAAACCAGTGTCTTAAACATTTATGAAATCGAATAAACAAAACATATGTGAGTACCAGTCAAATCAGTAGTTGACCGTTAAGATCTCAAACCAAATAGATTTATTTTTTTCTGAAATTTTTGTAATATCATCAATATTCATGCGGTTGGATCGTCGATAAATATTTTTTTTTAAAATCGAAACATAAATCTAGGACGAAACACTAGTTAGAAGTACTAGTCAAATTAGTAGTTGATCGTTAAGATCTCAAACCAAATAAATTTATTTTTTTCTAAAATTTTTAATATCATTAAAATACATAGATCTTGATATCCATACGGTTGGATCGTCATTAAGTATTTTTAAAAAAAATCGAAACATCAATCTGTGACGAAATACTAGTTAAAATTACTAGTCAAATCACTAGTTGACCGTTAAGATCTCAAACCAAATAAATATTTTTAAAATAATCGAATGCAACAATTGTGTGATAATATTAAATATTCAGGATTCCTATGATAACATTCCATCAAGTGTGTGACACTTTTGTATTAAGGACAACAAATAAAAGTTATAAAAGAAAAATCAACGATTTTGATACACACAACGATTTAGCTAATAAAAGTGTTGTAACGTAATTACTCACACAAGGATTTTATAAAAAAATCCATTGTGTATATCATACAACGGTTTAACAACATAAACAATTGTTACAAAGAATATTCAACAACGAACGGATCAAAACAAAACCCTTGTGTATATTTTACAACAGTTTTTGGACCAAAACCATTGTTAAGTACTATAACTTACAACACTTTTTTTTAAAAACCATTGTTAAGTACTATAACTTACAACACTTATTTTTAAAAACCAGTGTCTTAAACATTTATGAAATCGAATAAACAAAACATATGTGAGTACCAGTCAAATCAGTAGTTGACCGTTAAGATCTCAAACCAAATAGATTTATTTTTTTCTGAAATTTTTGTAATATCATCAATATTCATGCGGTTGGATCGTCGATAAATATTTTTTTTTTAAAATCGAAACAAAAATCTAGGACGAAACACTAGTTAGAAGTACTAGTCAAATTAGTAGTTGATCGTTAAGATCTCAAACCAAATAAATTTATTTTTTTCTAAAATTTTTAATATCATTAAAATACATAGATCTTGATATCCATACGGTTGGATCGTCGATAAGTATTTTTAAAAAAAATCGAAACATCAATCTGTGACGAAATACTAGTTAGAATTACTAGTCAAATCACTAGTTGACCGTTAAGATCATAAAACCAAATAAATATTTTTAAAAAAATTGAATGCAACAACTGTGTGATAATATTAAATATTCAAGATTCCTATGATAACATTCCATCAAGTGTGTGACACTTATGTATTAAGGACAACAAATAAAAGTTATAAAAGAAAAATCATTGATTTTGATACAGACAACGATTTATCTAATAAAAGCGTTCTAACGTAATTATTCACACAAGGATTTTATAAAAAAATCCATTGTGTATGTCATACAACGGTTTAACAACATAAACAATGGTTACAAAGAATATTCAACAACGAACGGATCAAAGCAAAAACCCTTGTGTATATTTTACAACTGTTTTTCGACCAAAACCATTGTTAAGTACTATGACTTACAACACTTTTTTTAAAAAAACTAATGTCTTAAACATTTATGAAATCGAATAAACAAAACATATGTGAGTACGAGTCAAATCAGTAGTTGACCATTACGATCTCAAACCAAATAGATTTATTTTTTTCTAAATTTTTTGTAATATCATCAATATTCATGTGGTTGGATCGTCGATAATTTTTTGTAAAAAAAAATCGAAACATCAATCTACGACGAAACACTTGTTAGAAGTACTAGTCAAATCAGTAGTTGATCGTTAAGATCTCAAACCAAATAAATTTAATTTTTTTCTAAAATTTTTAATATCATTAAAATACATAGATCTTGATATCCATACGGTTGGATCGTCGATAAATATTTTTAAAAAAAATCGAAACATCAATCTGGGACGAAATACTAGTTAGAATTACTAGTCAAATCACTAGTTGACAGTTAAGATCTCAAACCAAATAAATATATTTAAAAAAATCGAATGCAACAAGTGTTTGATAATATTAAATATTCAAGATTCCTATGATAAAATTACATCAAGTGTGTGACACTTATGTATTAAGGACAACAAATAAAAGTTATAAAAGAAAAATCAATGATTTTGATATAGACAACGATTTAGCTAATAAAAGCGTTGTAACGTAATTATTCACACAAGGATTTTATAAAAAAAAATACATTGTGTATATCATACAACGGTTTAACAACATAACCAATTGTTACATAGAATATTCAACAACGAACGGATCAAAGCAAAAACCCTTGTGTATATTTTACAACAGTTTATGGACCAAAACCATTGTTAAGTACTATAACTTACAACACTTCTTTTTAAAAACCAGTGTCTTAAACATTTATGAAATCGAATAAACAAAACATATGTGAGTACGAGTCAAATCAGTAGTTGACCATTAAGATCTCAACCCAAATAGATTTATTTTTTTCTAAATTTTTTGTAATATCATCAATATTCATGCGGTTGGATCGTCGATAAAATATTTTTAAAAAAAATCGAAACATCAATCTACGACGAAACACTAGTTAGAAGTACTAGTCAAATCAGTAGTTGATCGTTAAGATCTCAAACCAAATAAATTTATTTTTTTTCTAAAATTTTTAATATCATTAAAATACATAGATCTTGATATCCATACGGTTGGATCGTCGATATGTATTTTTAAAAAAAATCGAAACATCAATCTGGGACGAAATACTAGTTAGAATTACTAGTCAAATCAATAGTTGACAATTAAGATCTCAAACCAAATAAATATTTTTAAAACAATCGAATGCAACAAGTGTGTGATAATATTAAATATTCAAGATTCCTATGATAACATTACATCAAGTGTGTGACACTTATGTATTAAGGACAACAAATAAAAGTTATAAAAGAAAAATCAATGATTTTGATACAGACAACGATTTAGCTAATAAAAGCGTTGTAACGTAATTATTCACACAAGGATTTTATAAAAAAAAATCCATTGTGTATATCATACAACGGTTTAATAACATAAACGATTGTTACAAAGAATATTCAACAACGAACGGATCGAAGCAAAAACCCTTGTGTATATTTTACAACTGTTTTTCGACCAAAACCATTGTTAAGTACTATAACTTACAACACTTTTTTTTAAAAACCAGTGTCTTAAACATTTATGAAATTGAATAAACAAAACATATGTGAGTACGAGTCAAATCAGTAGTTGAACGTTAAGATCTCAAACCAAATAGATTTATTTTTTTCTGAAATTTTTGTAATATCATCAATATTCATGCGGTTGGATCGTCGATAAATATTTTTTTTTAAAAAATCGAAATATTAATCTAGGACGAAACACTAGTTAGAAGTACTAGTCAAATCACTAGTTGATCGTTAAGATCCCAAACCAAATAAATTTATTTTTTTTCTAAAATTTTTAATATCATTAAAATAAATAGATCTTGATATCCATACTGTTGGATCGTCGATAAGTATTTTTAAAAAAAATCAAAACATCAATTTGGGACGAAATACTAGTCAAATCACTAGTTGACCGTTAAGATCTTAAACCAAATAAATATTTTTTTAAAAATCGAATGCAACAAGTGTGTGATAATATTAAGTATTCAAGATACCCATGATAACATTGCATCAAGTGTGTGACAATTATGTATTAAGGACAACAAATAAAAGTTATAAAAGAAAAATCAACGATTTTGATACAGACAAAGATTTAGCTAATAAAAGCGTTGTAACGTAATTACTCACACAAGGATTTTATAAATACTTGTCTCATTACCACAACGATTTGATGCACCATTGTCTCAGGATTATTCGCACAATACGGCTAAGAAAACAGTTGTATAATTATAACAACGGTTTTCTGTAGCATTGTCTTAGGTTTATTCACACAATACAACTGAAAATAGTTGTCTATTGGTCACACTTACACAACAACACTTTAAAAATACCCTTGTCTAATTCAATTTTCTAGACAATGGTTTTTAAACCGTTGTAATCACCCTGGATTAGACAACACTTTTTCGAGGTTGAAAAATAATCGTTGTCAGTTAATTCTGGGCAACACTTTTTCGACCAAGCATTGTCTGATCAGTGTTGTCTGATTGCGTTTTTCTTGTAGTGCCCGGAAATGCAGCAGTCGCCAAGTTATGGAGCTCCAGATCCAAAACGGACTGATTCACCTCACGCATAGGCAAAGTACGGATCACCTGGCTCACCTCATCCAGAATGGTCGACATCATCTGATAAAACTCATCAGGAATAGCAACAGAAGCATGAGAGTTGTCCTTTTTTGGTTAGCTAGTCCACCGTGCTTCTTCCTGCGCTCCGATAAGCTCTGTCACCGTGTCTTGGGGATGAAGGATGATCCTCCCCCTCTTTGGGGGTCTAGCCTGCATTGTCGCAATGACGTCCTTCTTTCGATAAATCTCCATTTGGGTACGAGGGGAAGGTGACTGATCAGTTGGCAACAACTCCGCCAACTCAGCTGTAGAATCATCTTGAGAAGACCGCACATTTTTCATTTTTTCCTGAAACAAATTGGAAAATTAGAATTACATCTATAAAGTGGTTCTGTCTTACTTTTTTGAACAAATGTAAAACACACCTGTAAATCTTTCACAGCGGGATCACTAGGGTCATACACTATAGTCAAGAATTCTTCGTCGGTGATCGGCATCTCTCCTTTTTCCTCTCTTTCTTCATCAATTTCCTGTAAGATATAAAAAAACCAAATCAGACCTTAAGAACCAAAGGTTTTAGAGCAGCAGCTAGTTTTGAGTCTGTTCGTCAAATGTTAATCAGCATATAATATTAATTCAATTGATCTAGTTAGCAATGTACGAGCTGATCCTATGAAACAATAGTATTCATTCACTAAATAATTTAACTTGGAAAATCTAAAGAAAAGTCTACCTTTATTTTTTTATAAATAGAAAAATGAAAAGCGTAATGGTTTAATGCATACCAAAATCTAAAGATAAGGATCGATATTTAATCCAGATGCAATAGACATTGAAAACAACAAAAAACTAGTACAACAACAAGCATACTATAGACGAACAACCAAAACTAACACAAATTCACAGTTGGAAACATATGACACGTAAACACCTAACACCTTCATGCAGGAGATCACTAATAATACATGGAGCCAACCATGAACTTACATACCTTTCTTTCAAAATTGACCTGGATATAAAGAAAGCACCTTGTCTTTATATTTTTTTACCACCTTCAGTTCTTATTGTCAACTAACAGAATCCTACACTATGCCTTATTGTCAACTAGCAAGCAGTTTGACTTAAAATGCTTTAATTTTTTCGATACCAATAGGGATTTCAAATAGATGACCAAAGGAGACCTTAACAATGAAAAATAAGGATCCTTCAAATCATATGGAGTTTGATGAAGTCAATAGTCTAATCCCAGGATAAAAATCATGGCCTTATGACTGCACAAAGAGAATGAGAAAAAAGAAAACTCGACAAAAATGGTCATTTGATTTTTTTTTTAGACTGTTGCTAAAAGACAATAAAAACTAATATTAGTATAGAGAATCTACCTCACGTCTCTGCTCATATGGTATGGCCCCTATGTGGGAGGTAAATTCCAACTTCAATCGAGACTTTTGGCCAAGTTCCGACCTCATTGCAAACTGCGGTGTTCCCCAATGATCGCAAATAGCATTCCATGTGCGTTGAGAGAAGTAATGAGGGTTCAGAAGCTTAATATCGATATCACGATATCCACAATCCAGCAGGTCATTCACTTTATTCTCTAATCGTTCTTTCTCCTTATTAAGATAAGACCTAAAGTTTCTCTTCAAATGGGCTCTCACAACTCTATCTCCATTTTTTGGTAGACAATTATCGGGATATTCATAATAGTCCTGCAAAACAGATTACATATAGTATTAAGATTAAATAGTAAACAAGCAACATATGAAACTGAAAAAAAAACACAAGTATTTATTTACTTTAAAACTGTTAATGCAAGTGTTGTAAAAATCTTCACGCTTAGCTCCCTTCGTTTTCAGTGTATTTTCATCCCATTTCATCCGAACAATGTGGGCCAGAGTTTTCTTGAGTTTAGTAGCCCTGAAACTGCATCAACATAATTAAAAAAAAAGACAAAATTAAAAACTAAAAAAGACAAACGACAATTAAAAGACAAAATTAAGAATAACACCGCAAGTGATATAATTCTTGCTAAAGTATTGTAAAGTACGGAGAGTGCAATACCAATACATGTGTAAAAATTTAAGACTGCAGCCAGTAACTATCTTAACGTTAAGGTATTTCCAACTTGAGGTACAACAAATACTACACAAGCTACAAGCTTCCCTAGACGCATTGATATGCTCAAGCTACAAGTATAAATGCTAGTAATCAACGACACCATCAAATCTACACACAAGAAAGCAAATAAAGATAGAAAGAACAGAAAAACAGATGATGTAATAACCACCTTGGATAATAACTTATAAAGAATGAATGTACTTATTTTAGGAGGAATGCCTCTGTTTTCCTCAATTTAATTGAAGTGCCACTTTCAGACACTTCTTATACATCTTTTTGAATTTCACACTAGCCCTTGTCCTTTTTAATTTCACATATCCTCTTTTCAAAATATTCACTAACTTTTACTAGGACTATTTGTCAAGCCACCATGCCATATCATGCACTACTAGTTAATAAAAGAAAATGACTCCGGTATAATTCAAAATTGAAGTGCATATTTATATATTACCACTATTGTGCACTACTGGTACTTCCTAGAAAACTATATCTGATTCAGCAAAAAAAACACATTTTGAGGCATTCACACTTTCTATGACTATAATTCTTATTGAAGTATTGTAAAGTGCGGAGAGTACAATACCAATACATGTATCAATAAAAAAGGAAAGATAAAATAAATATCATCGCAACTAAATTATACTTCTGTAAACAAGTGTAAATTTATCTTGATTATTTAACATACCCTTTTTCGTTCTTTATAAAACGTAGTGTTGGCTTGGCATCCGCAGGTGGTTTCTTCGGGTAGTCCCGTTCAGAACAGCTACGTCGTTTTCTCTCAAATATGATAACTTGTCGGTTACTTTCTCCCACCTCCCAAGACCCTTTCACATGGCTTTTTCTATCACCACCCTTGTGCGTTTCACCACCCCCTCCACTGGTCTTCTTGCTTCCCTGATCATTACCCTTGTTTTTTTGCTCTTCGGACCAGCCTATGCTACCTATAGAATCCAAAGAAACCAATAAAAAACAATAGAACATTTAAGACTGCTCTTAGGTCCTCTGGTTTATACTGCAATTTTGCCTTAGATTAGACATTTTTTTCATATCAAAACAATTCAAAGTATTTAAGTTTAAGCAGCTAATGTTGCACATCAACACCTGTTAGGTCTAAAGTATCGTAGAAGGGGGGGGGGGGGTTGAATACGATACTCGTAAATAATTTCAATTTCGTTCGCGGATTAATCTTTCAGTTCTATAACGAAATCAAACACACCAAACCAAATCAAGTTTCGGGGAATATATCTTTTTATAAATATAAACCTCGAGGGGTGCTACAATTTCTAATCCGTAGATTAGCTTCAATGAGTTTAAGGTTACACAAATACAAAACAATGATCAAGTTCTGAGCACTATTAATTTCTCTGATAATTTCTCCGGCTCAATTCTCTCTCTCAGTAATGTCTCTGTGTTGAATGCCTTAACTGAAGAAGACACTATCTTCTTTCGACTTAATTGTAGTCTTCAATTTGAAAACCATCGAACCAAACTTGTAAAAACAATCCTGGCCATTGGATATTCATCAACTTGAAAAACAAAGAATACTTTTCACCTGCTCCATAATTTAAAAACCATCGAATGATTTAAAAAACCATCTAATGAAATAAATCATTTTACCATTCGATAGTTTTTAAAACAAAACTATCGAATGCCAAATTGATTCATTTTGGTTTTCTTTGAATCACTTTTCATTCCATTCGATAGTTTTCTAAATAGAAAAACTATCGAATCATTTTCGTGTCTTTTGACTTTTAATGATTACTCTGAGCTCCTGGGTGTTTAAGTAATAGACTGTATCAATTTCTTCTGAGACGATAAAATAGCTTGATCTTTTTAGTGCCGTCACCTAGTGCAACTGGTCTGGTTCACAGATGAATAACACTTGATCAATTCTTCTTTTATGTCTTCAATTCAATGCTGCTGATACGTCCTTTGTCGTTCTGGTTGCTTCATTTAAATCACTGGAATCCCGTGGTACTTAACCCTAAATCATTCACATACTTCTGTCATCTTGAAAGTCTTGTTTCTTTTGCTGTCACTGAGGCTTGAACATTTTCATGAACTTCTTTCCGTGACCTGTTTACGGACTTCAAGAATACATAACGTATTTTGATTTTTTGAGTTTACGTTTTCTTCTTTGATTCTGGATTCCTGTGCTTCTGTTAATACTATTGTCTGTCTTGTCCTTTGTTGAGTTGTAGTTATCTCTTTTACATCTTATGTTACATTATGCTTTACAATCTCCCCCTATTTGATTGGATAGAGTTCGACAAGCAAATACTTCGAGGATAACTCAACTAACTAAGGAAACATTAAACTAATTAAAGTAAGACAGCGTAATAATATTAAATGCATTCTGGATCAGATATATATACATTTCCAGATTTCATAAATCAAAAAACAATCAAACTTTATACAATGAAGTTGCTCCTCTAGTCTGAGCTGATAGTTCTTTTGTTCTTTGCTTCAATCTTCAGTCCATTCCAATCTCACCTTCTTCAATCATTGGATCGGAGTTAGCATCTTGATAATCAATCACTGATGGATAGTGCAGTGGTTCTCCAGGTTTAAGGATTGCTCCTTGGATGTGTCTTCCAATATATTCAACCTCTTGACCCACTCCAGCCCACAACCATGCAATGTTAACATCTTTCTTGTTTAGCTTTGGCATGTTTGGTAGTCTGGGATGCACTTCCAATCCTCTTTCCACTCTTTTCCTATAGTAAGGAACATTCTCCATTAGAAATCTTCTAAGAGTGTCTGCTGCTTTGTCCTTCTCCGTTGATGTGAATCCAGTGGATCTAAGATACTTCTCAACTGAGATTAGATAATTGCTTGGGTAGTCTCTCAGTTTGTCCTCGGCCAAATAGCAGATTCTGAACAAGTCATTCGTCATGAATCTAACCATTGGAGGATCTTGAGTAATCTCTGGACCGACTTTCATCAAGATCTCTTTAACATGCTCTCGGAGCAGTTCATTCAGCCTTGTCGTCCTTTGAATATTGATGAGAATAACCTGCAATTCTGTGTATGTCCTCTGTTCTAAAAACTTAGTGGAAATCACAAATGTACCTTTCTCCAGAAAACTGATTAATAAGCTCCAGACACCATTTGCTTTAATCCCTGCTTTCAGACAGATTATAGAATTTCTCAGTGCTTTGAAGTAAGTCTGATCTTCAAGATTAGCACTTCTGATGTCCTGAATGATGACTTCCACCTCAGCATTGTCGTTGACTTCTAATCCATCTTCAACTCCGCAAAAGGTTTTGTAAGCCATTTCCCATTCAGTACCATCTTTCTTTGCCAGATCTATCATCTTCTTCTTCCTCACTTCATTATACACTTTGAATCTCTTCAGTTTTTCACTCCTCAGAACTGCCTGTTGTTTCCCTTTCTCAGCATGCCTGGCATCTACTGCAGCTCTCTGAGCTCTTATTGCTTCCAAGGCAGCTTCCTCTTCAGGTGATAGAGAATTTGCTTCTTCTTCCATATTATCCTCCCAGATAGGATGTTCAACGGGCTCTGGATAATATGGCACATGCTCCTCTTGAATAGGTTGCTCATTCATGACCTTAAATTCCTCTTCACTCTCCTTCTCTTCCTCTACAAGCTCCTCAATCCAGTACTGTCTGATTGGAATAGCTTCAACCGTCTCCCAAACTCCCCATCCATCCTTCTCCTTAGCTTGCTCCCCCTCTCCAACTTTCTCCCCCTTAGTTGAGGAATCCTCGATAAAAGCATCCTCAGCATAAAAGGTAGTAGAAGGATCAGGTTGCTGATTTGAAGGACCAGGTTGTCCAGATTGTTGGTTCTTCAGTATACTCCAGATAGACTCTACTCCGACGCCCTGATTCTCCAAGAAATCCATAATCTGCTTATTCATTTCATTCATAGAAGCTAGCGACAGGTCAATGTCCTCCAATCTTGAGTTGGTAGTCTTTTCCATATGATCCAGCCTCTTGTTTAGCTTAGACTCCACTCTTGAAAGGGTATTCATTGCATCTTTTACCCGCGCTTGACCATCCCGGATAACCAGAACGTCTTCCTTCAAAGCTTCTTGTCCTTGTTGCAAAGCAGTTACTTCATTAATGAATCCATCTTTAAGTTCCCTGACGTCCATCCTCAACTCGACCAGTTCCTCCATAGCTTCCTTCTTTAAGGAGTCCACTGCCTGCTTCGTACCTGTTATAGTGCCAGATGCACTGCCAATGACCCTGAATGTTCTTCTGGAATCAGCTGCAGCCAAGTCAACCTTCTATTGAATAGTCTTTAAAGAAGCATTGGCTTGACTAGAGGAGATCCCTTGGTCAAAGGAAGGTCGCAGTGGAACCTTGAATAATGGATTTCCGTCTTTATCACGAACTGTCATCTCCTTGAGGGAAGATTGAACTTGTAACTCTCTTTCTGTCGGTAACAGCAAATCATCGATATTTGGAAGGGTTAGGGTGTCACTCCTCACATTTGGCTCTGGGTGTACACTCAACGTTTCTGTCGGTGTTTGAATCATTTTTCCTTTCCCACTCAGGCCAGGTGTAAGTGTTTTTGTTTCACTCAAATCCTTAGTGCTGATTGTACCTGCAGAAGAAAACACCGTAGCCGTCCTTAAGGAGGTCACCGGTGGTGCAATGGGGCTTCGCAAGTCCCCGTCCTTGGATAAACCAAGTTGCTGATCATCCGTGGATGATGTATCCTTAGAAGGATCTAGAGTTTGAATCTCTAGGGGGTTAGAAACAGGCTCTATTAACAGCAGAGATTCTGAATCTTCCCCAATAGTCTGTGAAGACTTTACCTCAGTTGAATCCTCAATGTGAGTTGGTTCATCGATACTGAGTTGCCGATCTGCACCTACGTCAGACCCTTTACCCGCAGGATCCAGATATGTTCCATCTGGGGAGGTAGACAATGACCCTTTAGATTGTGCATTTAGGTCAAAGCCTTCTCTCGACGTCTGTGAAGACTCTTGGTTCTTAGAACCTTCAACCAGTGAACCTGACCGTAATATGGTCGGAACACCAGTTGCTTCCGTCAATTCTTCCTTACTTGATTGAGCTATTGGTTCAAATATAGCTTTTGTTAGCGTAGCCCAATCAGCATCAGAAAAATCAATAAAGGGCGCTTTGGAAGTTTGAAATAAAGTATCAACAGTTGTCTCGGTTTCTGTTCGTCTCCTTTTAGAGGAAGGCAGAGCTGCTGTTGAAGGGTGTATCTCCTTATGTGGTGCTGCTAAGGCACTATCTCCCTCTACACTCACGGATGTCTGAATATTGGGTATAGGAGGGGAAGGAGGTTCGTTTATTGTTTCATTTGGCTCTTCCAAAGGCTCTTCGACCGTGGTTAGAGGTTGTGGGTTTGCAACCTCCTGGTCTTGAATGGCCACTGAGGGCTCTGGATCAACATCCATAGGTTCAGGTGCCATTTCAGGTTGAGGTTGAGGAATATTACCTTCAATTACCTGTTCCCCTGGGGGTAGAAGTGGTAGGGGCACCGTTCTTAGATATTCAGTGAGAACAGTGGGTACCCCTGGAAGATAGTTGATCTTCCTGATGAGAGCGGTTATTGCATTGCTCTTCATTCTCATGCACTCCTGGTTGGCTTCACCTTCAAATATCTCCCGTTCATCATCTGTTAAGATATCATTGAGAATTAGCTGTAGGAACCTAGGATAGAAACAAAGCACATCTTCATCTATGCCCGTTCTTTCATCCAGTGGTCCCATGCATATGATTACTTGATCAATCAGTAACCGTCCAATGTTAATATGCCTATTGTTGGCAATGGCAAACCCTATCTTTTGAAGGAATATGGGAATACCATGCAGATTTGTAAGCTTGGCAGTAAAAACATGGATTAGGGTATGAAAGAAAAAGTTCCATGCCTTTGGAAAGTAATGCTTAAGGAACTCTCCCACAAAGAAGTTAGGTTGTTGACTTCTAATGAGAGTGAAGAAAGTATGTATCTCCTCAGTTGTGGGATCGGGAACATGGTTTTCTGTTGGAAAACGAAGTATTCTATTAAAGTCATGTTCCGTCACCCTTATTGTTCTGCCTCCTGGCACAACAAAACTGAAGGACCTTACGTTATTCTCACTTGTATCCGTGGCGGTTGTGTACAACGCAGTCAATTGATCGATGCAAAGGACCACGGGAGTACTCACAGCATATGCCACTAATGAACGTGTGTTCAAAAACTCTACCCATGCACGAAACTGTAAGTTCGTTATGGATTGCAAGTTCTGAAACGAGACATGATTAGTTTTGGTAATAATAAATTCTCCAGCCATTTTAAAATTTCCAGAAAATTTAAATAAACCAAAACTAATTTTACTTGAATTTAATTAATTATTTCTAATTAATCAAAATTGAAACAAAATAACCCTTTTTAAATCTTTAAAACACTTTAACCAAGAACAATTCCCAAAAGTAAGAACCCTAATTTGTAATTTGATAACTTTCGACTTAATTCCAAACTGAAGAAACAGATTGTTTAAGCAATTCGATCTCAAGCAAGTTCTGTATTATCAAATCACTAAGGTCCAGAAATCCGTTTCGATGGTTTTCTCTTAAAACTGAATAAAGAACCAAAAGAAGACTAATCCACCACAGTTTCACGGTTAAAATGAAATAACTGTGGTAAAAACAATGGATTCTTGAAGGTGAATATCAGTGAAAAGATCAAGAAACTATCGAGTATTTCTTGTTCTTGGCTGTGTGTACTTTGTAAGTATATTGTAAACTCTTAGATCTGTGAATGAAACAAAAAAAACGTCTAAGGTAAACTTTTATACTCACTGTACTTACAGGGGTATTTTAGTCCTTTTTCATTCGATAGTTTTATAAAGAACTATCGATGGTTTTTCTGAGGGGGTAAAATGGTCAAGTTTACTTCGATAGTTTTTCCAAAAACTATCGAAGTGTTTTGATTTAGAATTCAAACAGACCTTTTCTGTAAAACCATCGAGGGATTTGTAATAAATAACAAAAACTATCGAACTTTCTTTTTTCTGAAAAACTATCGAAGATTTGAATTATAAAAGGAATTAAATCTTTTTTCGATATTTTTCACCTGATTTTCAAAATCTATCGAGAATTTAAATATTAATTAAGGTAAATTCCTTCGATATATTTTAAATTAAATCTCAAAAACTATCGAGAAATGCTTTCGATAGTTTTTCTTTTCCTTTTCAAAAACTATCGAAAATTAAATTCGATAGATTTATCTATGTACTTGAAAAACTATCGAATTTCCTAAATTCGATATTTTTTGCTTCTGTCTTCATTTTAAAACCTGTTCATGTTTTAAAAATCAGAATTTTTATTTCCTGCCTAGTTTTAATTCTAATAAATCTTTTCAAATTTACCAAAATAAATTCTTAACAGAAAATTCACAATTTTCTTAGACTAAAATCAATTAAATATCATTGAGTGATATTAACCAATTAAAATCTAATCAATTATGCTGCATTAATCTACAATGTTAAAAACAAAGCAAATTAATTCAAATTAAATAGATGCTAGAATATTTAGAACAAATATTAGCACCTAAATAATTTTTAGAATTAATAACCAATTAAATTCCAGAAGATATATCATCCATAATTATGACATAAAATTAGTACAAAAATCCTAACTACGAGAATTGCTCCAGAAAATAAATTCACGAGTCCTAAGGATATAACAATTCTTAAACTCATGTATTCACTAGGACTCTCTGCAGTTACTGACTTCTAATCAAAATCAATTAGAAAGATTTAACATCCCAAGTTCACCAACCAGCTTATTGAAAGTGGATTCATCAAGCGGTTTAGTAAAGATGTCTGCAATTTGATCCTCTGTGGGTACAAAATGTAACTCCACGGTTCCATTCATGACATGCTCTCGGATAAAATGATACCTGATGTCGATGTGCTTCGTCCTCGAGTGTTGCACTGGGTTGTTTGAGATTGCTATGGCACTTGTGTTGTCGCAAAATATAGGAATTTTTGTCAACAAAAGCCCATAGTCACGGAGTTGGTTTCTCATCCACAATATCTGAGCACAGCAGCTTCCAGCAGCAATGTATTCAGCCTCATCTGTTGATGTGGACACAAAATGCTACTTCTTGCTATGCCAGGAAACTAACCTTCTTCCAAGAAACTGACAGCTCCCTGAAGTACTCTTCCGATCAATCTTACAACCTGCAAAATCAGAGTCTGTGTATCCAATAAGATCAAATCCTGTATCTTTAGGGTACCAAATTCCAAGATTTGGGGTTCCCTTAAGATATCTAAATATTCGCTTAACAGCTATTAGATGAGATTCTTTAGGATCAGACTGAAATCTAGCACACAAGCATGTTGCAAACATTATATCTGGTCTACATGCAGTGAGATAAAGTAATGAGCCTATCATACCTCTATAGCCTGTGATGTCAACCTTCTTACCAGTTTCATCCTTATCAAGCTTAGTGGCAGTTGGCATATGAGTCTTTTCTGTAGATGAGTCTTCCATTTGATACTTCTTCAGAAGATCTTTGATGTACTTGGACTGACAAATGAATATACCATCTTGTTTTTGGTATACTTGCAGTCCAAGAAAGAATGACAATTCACCCATCATGCTCATTTCATAACGACTCTGCATTAACTTAGCAAATCTCTTGCATAGATCATCATTAGTAGAACCAAATATTATGTCATCAACATATACTTGTACCAATATCAAATCATTTTTATGCTTTTTGACAAAGAGAGTTTTGTCTACAACACCTCTTGTAAAATCATTTTCAAGTAAGAATTCATAGAGAGTGTCATACCATGTCCTTGGAGCTTGTTTGAGTCAATAGAGAGCTTTGAATAGAAAGTACACAAAGTCTGCCAGTTTTGAATCCTCAAAACCTGGAGGTTGTTCCACATACACTTCTTCTTCTAACTCCCCGTTCAGAAAAGCACTCTTCACATCCATTTGATATACCTTGTAATTAGAATGTGCTGCGAATGCCAGAAACATTCTGATGGCCTCAAGTCTTGCTACTGGTGCATAGGTTTCATCATAATCAATACCCTCTTCTTGAGAGTAACCTTTAGCAACCAGTCTGGCTTTGTTTCTCGTTACAATGCCATCTTCGTCTAACTTATTTCTGAATACTCATCGTGTTCCAATAACAGATTTTCCCTTAGGCCTGGGTACCAGCTTCCAAACTTTCTGCCTTTCAAACTGATTGAGTTCCTCTTGCATAGCAATCACCCAATCTGGATCATCTAGAGCATCTTCAACTTTCTTAGGTTTTGTTTCTGAAAGAAACCCAGAATAGTGACATTCATTTTGTGATGTTCTCCTAGTTCTCACTCCTGTGTCCGGATCACCAATGATCAAGTGAAAGGGATGATCTCTATTCCATACCCTTTGTCTTGGCAGATGCGATCTTGATGATTCTCCTTGTTCTAGATGTTGTGGAGTGTGACTAGTTGATCCTTCTCCTGCTCCCCCTGAGTTGTTGACGGTTTGATCTGTTGATTCTGAAGACTGACTAGTGGATCCTGTAGAATGTTGAGGATCTCCACTTTGGTCACCACTTTGTCCAGAATCATTATCATTATGATTATTATTAATGACTGTAACAACTTCAGGTACTTCTTCATTGTCAGAGAGATCTCCTGATAGATTTTCAAATACCAAGGATTCAGATTTCTCTCCAGTTTGCAGGCCTGGTCTTTTGGTGTCGTCAAATGTTACATTAAAGCTTTCCAACACCTTCTTATCTTCAATCACATATACCCTGAACGCCTTAGATTCCAGAGAATAGCCCAGAAAAATGCCTTCATCTGCTTTGGCATCAAACTTGCCAAGATGTTCTCCATCTTTAAGTACAAAGCACTTTGCACCAAACACATGAAAGTACTTCAGTGTTGGTTTCTTGTTGGCCATTAACTCATACGGAGTCTTTTCATGATCTTTGTTAATCAGGGTACGATTCTGAGTGTAGCAAGTTGTATTCACTGCTTCAACCCAAAAGTAAGTGGGAAGTTTTGATTCACTCAACATGGTCCTTGCTGCTTCAACCAAGGTACTGTTCTTCCTTTCCACTACTCCATTCTGTTGAGGAGTTCTTGGTGCTGAAAACTGTCTTGATATTCCTTTCTCTGAGCAGAAATCATTTAGAACTGCATTCTTGAATTCAGTTCCATTGTCTGATCTTATTGTCCGCACAGGTAGCTTAGCTTCCACTTCTATCTTCTTGATGTGATCAATGATTAGTTGTGTTGCTTCATCCTTTGATTGTATGAACAACACCCACGTGTACTTGGAGTAGTCATCCACCATCACCAATGCATATCTATTTCTTGAAAGTGACATAACATTAACTGGACCAAATAAATCCATATGAATCAGCTGTAATGGTTCAGTAATGCTTGTCATTCCTTTGCTTCCATGTGATGCTTTCTTCGACTTCCCCTTTTCACATGCTTCACATAGTCCCTCCTGATTGAATTCCATCAGGGGCAACCCTCTCACTAACTCTCTCTTTACCAAAGAGTTCATAGTTTTGAAGTTCAAGTGTGAGAGCTTCTTGTGCCATAGCCAACTTTGTTCTGAAGATGCCTTTGCATAGAAACATGTAACTTCTCCTTCACTGGTAGAACTTAAGTCAGCTATAAACAAATTTCCTTTTCTCACTCCCAGTAGAGTAAGCTTCTCATCCTTCCTGTTGGTGATCAAGCACTTGTCCTTTCTGAAATCTACATTGTAGCCTTTATCACAGAACTGACTGATACTTAGAAGATTGTGCTTTAATCCTTCAACAAGAGAGATGTTCTCAGTGATGACATTTCCAGCTTTCAATTTACCATATCCCGTAGTGAATCCTTTGCTGTCATCTCCAAAGGTCACAGTAGGGCCGGTCTTCTTAACCACCTCTGTAAGCAGGGACTCTTCACCTGTCATGTGTCTAGAACAACCACTATCCAGAATCCACACGACTTTTGAGCTTTTAACCTTACCCTACAATCACAGATTGATTAAGCGGACTTTGGTACCCAAAGTTGTTTGGGTCCTGAAGGTTTAGATACTTTAACAGGAGTAACATTCAACTTAGTCTTACCCTGCTTGACATTCATAGTATCTGTGGATTTAACATTACTAGTGTTGTTGCTATTATCATTCATCAACTTAAAATAAGCATGCATGATGTTGTACTTACATAGCAAACACTCTTTCTTCCCACAGGGCTCATGATTATCAGGCATGTCAGACATGTTATGCATTTCAGAAGTATTAGCAGTTTCTACTTTAACCTTTTTACATGCATGTGTAAGGTGTCCAGCAGAATTACAAATAGAGCACAACTTCCTAGATACAATGGGAGAATATGGAACCATTTCCTGATTAACAATCTTCTTCTTCCCATTCCTGTTCTTTTTAGAACTACTAACTAAGTCACCTACTTCAGTTTTAGGTAATGCAACTTTTACTGAGCTCTTAGGCAATCAACATTCTTAAGAACATGTGGAGTATTCCTTTTGACAACTGAAGGTGTCACATGGAATTCCACTATCTTCTTACCAGCTTTCTTGTTATAGTCAAATCCTATTGCATTTTTATTCCCTATGGCCTGAGTATCAATGATCTCCTTAGAAATTAGGGCGGAATTCTTAAAAGCATTCAGTTTCAAATCTAAATCTGAAATCTGCTTCCTGAGGATAGTCTCTATCTCATCATTACACTTGACCTTGTTTTCTAAGTACGCATTCTTTTGCTTAAGATCTTCTAATGTGACAGCTACAAGCTCTAGTTCTTCATTTTTAGATTCTAGGTTTTTAATCTTAAGAACTAGTTTAGCATTTTCCATTTCTGATGCTAGCATGCTTGTGTGTACATTAAACAATTCTACACTAAGATCTTGCACAGTTTTCTTGTACTCAGAATTAGACATATCAATTGTAGTTAAGATAGGTACCTGAGATGATTGTGGTGATTCCTCTGAAGAGTCAGCCATTAGAGCAACATTTACATATTCCTCCTCTTCATCCGAATCAGTATCATCCCAGTGTTTTCCCTCTGCTATATAAGCTTTCCCTTTCTGCTTTCCAGAGAATGCCTCCAATTATTGTTTAAGCTTGGCATTCTCTTTCTTCAACTCATCATAAGAATCCTTCTTTCCATAGACATCTTTCATGTCTCTCGCTTGACGAGGCTTCCGGCATTCAGTGGCGAAATGCCCTAACTCATTGCAGTTGTAGCTTCTTGCTTTGCTTCTATCAATCATGCTAGTCTTGTAGCCTCCCTTAAAGCCTGTACTAGGTGTATAATTGCTCTTCTGGAATCTGTTGGTTGAGCCCTTGAACTTGTACTTAGGGTTTCTCTTGAAACGAATGTGGCTAAACGTTTCAGCTAAGTACGCCATGGTTTTGTCTTCCATTTGCTCAAGCTCTTCTAGGGTGTAGTAATCACTTTCATCAACACCCAGATTCACAGAATCCATTTCTTCTTCTATTATCACCTCCTTTCCAGCTCTAGGGGTTTGAACCTGAATCTCAAAAGTTATTGGTTCATCCACTACAAGTGCTGCTGATCTCACAAGTGCATTGTGCTTGTTCTCCACTGTCCCTGATCCGTAGATTATCACCCTTTGTTCCTGTTCCATCTCATAGGTCTTCAACTTGCCATAGATCATCTCTAATGACATCTTTGTGAAGTCAATTCTTTCCCCAATGGATGATGACTTGTGTTCTACATGATGGGGCAGCGTCATCATGAACTTCCTGTTTGATTCTCTCAGTGGATAGGTCTTTCCTTTCATTGCCAATTCATTGAGAAGCTTAGTATATTTCTCAAAGACCTGAGTTATACTTTCTCCTGGCAGGGACCTAAACGCTTCATATTGAGAAGTCAGGATGTCCAATCTGTTTTCCTGCACGTCTTCAGTTCCTTCCATTATCAAGTTAATGGTATCCCACATATGTTTCCCGCTTGTACAGTTCATCAACTGATAGCTCATTTCCTTGTCTGCGGAGTCTGCTAATATCAACATCAATCCTGTATCCAATCGAATCAGTTCTTTGTCAAAATCTGTATACTCGGTTATTTCCTTAGGTTGGGTGCCTTGAGGAATCCTACTACCATCAGGAGCTGTAGATTCACTAACTGGTTTCATTGGTACAAACGGTCCGTTCTCTAATATGCCAATGTATAACGAATTTGATGCCTTGATAAATAACAACATCTTCATCTTCCACAAACCGAAATCATCTCTAGTAAACGGGGGAACTTTAATACCAGCTGTTGTCTTTGGTGCACTCATGGTTTCTGAAAATTCCAAATTGTTTAAAATTCAAGAAATTCCAATTAAATGAAAAATTTTGAAAGTTAAAAAAATTGCTTCGAATTTTCACGCTACGTTTGATTTTGGTCACATTCACCGGATCTGATTTGTATGTCAATCAAGTAGCTCTGATACCAATTGTTAGGTCCAAAGTATCGTAGAAGGGGGGGTTGAATACGATACTCACAAATAATTTCAATTTCGTTCGCGGATTAATCTTTCAGTTCTATAACGAAATCAAACACACCAAACCAAATCAAGTTTCGGGGAATATATCTTTTTATAAATATAAACCTCGAGGGGTGCTACAATTTCTAATCCGTAGATTAGCTTCAATGAGTTTAAGGTTACACAAATACAAAACAATGATCAAGTTCTGAGCACTATTAATTTCTCTGATAATTTCTCCGGCTCAATTCTCTCTCTCAGTAATGTCTCTGTGTTGAATGCCTTAACTGAAGAAGACACTATCTTCTTTCGACTTAATTGTAGTCTTCAATTTGAAAACCATCGAACCAAACTTGTAGAAACAATCCTGGCCGTTGGATCTTCATCAACTTGAAAAACAAAGAATACTTTTCACCTGCTCCACAATTTAAAAACCATCGAATGATTTAAAAAACCATCGAATGAAATAAATCATTTTACCATTCGATAGTTTTTAAAACAAAACTATCGAATGCCAAATTGATTCATTTTGGTTTTCTTTGAATCACTTTTCATTCCATTCGATAGTTTTCTAAATAGAAAAACTATCGAATCATTTTCGTGTCTTTTGACTTTTAATGATTACTCTAAGCTCCTGGGTGTTTAAGTAATAGACTGTATCAATTTCTTCTGAGACGATAAAACAACTTGATCTTTTTAGTGCCGTCACCTAGTGCAACTGGTCTGGTTCACAGATGAATAACACTTGATCAATTCTTCTTTTATGTCTTCAATTCAATGCTGCTGATACGTCCTTTGTCGTTTTGGTTGCTTCATTTAAATCACTGGAATCCCGTGGTACTTAACCCTAAATCATTCACATACTTCTGTCGTCTTGAAAGTCTTGTTTCTTTTGCTGTCACTGAGGCTTGAACATTTTCATGAACTTCTTTCCGTGACTTGTTTACGGACTTCAAGAATACATAACGTATTTTGATTTTTTGAGTTTACCTTTTCTTCTTTGATTCTGGATTCCTGTGCTTCTGTTAATACTATTGTCTGTCTTGTCCTTTGTTGAGTTGTAGTTATCTCTTTTACATCTTATGTTACATTATGCTTTACAACACCAAAATGGAATATCAAGTATATCAAGTATGCTGAAGATAAGACATACGCAGACACATAGCATAATTAACAATTACCAAACTACAAATGGAATATCAAGTATATCAAGTGTACAAGACATACACTACAAATTACCAAACTAGCGAATATGGTTACATGGCATGCCTTGATAGTGAATCGGACAAGATAATGACCAGACTAAACGTCTGGTACAAGTTACAAGTCAGGCTTCATGCCTAGTCACACATACATAACAAATCTTTCTAAGTTAATGACTTGTACAAACACACATACACACACACACACATGCACACTTGGCAGTTGTCCATATATCTTGTCATTGATAGAAAAATGCAAAGAAAGTAACTATGTAGACAAGTGACGAACATGGTCTAAAAACTGCTCAGTTAAAGTAAGAAGGTTCAACAGTTTGGTACAAAATAAATTATCTGGTTTCAATGATTACATTTCAAGCCCAAATATCTCTGCTTGTAAATTATCTGGTTTTAATGTTACTAACTGAGCTAGATTAAGAATCAATATAAATGTTACATCATAAGTCTCTACTTTGATATATACTTGTTAATCCCAAATGACCTAACAGAATTGTAGAAGGGGGGTTGAATACAATTCTAGATATTTTAGATTTAAAACAACTTTTGAAATAATACTGAACTTATAAAATAAAAACACAAGCACTTAAATAATTTCAGTTGGATTGTTTGATGATACAACTGAAGTGTTTTTATTGCGGAAATAATCTGTGATACAAAATGTACACAGCTGCTCAGTTACAAGAATGTAGAGAAGTATGCTCTCAAAGATAGCTAATACAATATGTTTGTTTTTCTTCTCACACTCTTATTTTAACTGCTACACTTGGTTATATATATTCCCAAGTTTACAATGCTATTTTTGGCTACTCTAAAGTACACTAAAGATAACCACCAATAGCTTGCTTTTCATTCCTTTTGTCCAATGGTCCTTGGAGATCTTTGTCTTCTGTCTTCAGTCTTATAATGATCCCACTCAAAAACCAGATTGGAAATTGGAATGTTTCCTTATTCCCTATGTCCATTTTGATGGCTTCCAATGCAAAGTACACTTACAAATCTCCCTTTTGATCTGTCAGAAATCTGTCACTATCACTTTGTCAACTATTCAGAAAAGCAATAATGATTCGTTGATAGCAGGGAAATGTTTTTCGTTGATAGCTTTATTCTTCATTCCGTTGATGGTGTATTCCTTGATTCGTTGATTGAGTAATCTTCATTCCGTTGACATGTCTTCACTTAGGCAAAATTACATGGCTTAATATATTTACGATTCACCAGCCTATTTTGCCTATCTAGTACTAAGTCAACATGACTTAGAAAACCTATCTAATACGTACAACAGAATGCATATCAAACTGCTAATTATTGTACAGTGCAATTGCTACATCACTCATTTCGTTGATGAGCTTCCTGTCAACGAAACGCTACAAAGCATGCCATTCCGTTGACAGTTACAAAATGACTTAATACAAAATCTACTAAGTGTTTTTATTATTATCATCAAGAACAACATATTCCTAACAATCTCCCCCAATTTATGACTGATAGAATAACAGCCATAAATCAAGAACCTTGATGATAACAAAAACACTCAGTCAAATTACACATGATAAAAATAGAAATTGCATTGAGCTTCATTGAATTTAATTGAAATGCAAAGTAGAAAATCTTACAAAACCAGTGCACAGAGTTGCTCCTCTAGTCTGAGCAGATTTTTCATCTTTGCCTCTGTGGTCTTGTTTTCTTCCGTTTTCTGGCATTGTTCTCCTCAATCTGAGCTTGAAGTCTTCTGTAGAAAATCTTCTCTTCTTCTTCTTGATTCCCCAACCTGGATTGCATTAATCTGAGAGTTTCATTGGATGCCTTTTCCAGTTGGTCTTCTATTCTGAAGAATCTTCTACAGTTGTCCTTGTCTCTGAATTCCATCATCCAAAAAGGTTGGAGATGAATTTTCTTTCCTGTTTGAGGGACCTTCAATACTCTGGGAAGTGCACCAGGCTTGTTCCAGCTAGCTTTGATTTGACAAATTTTGGAGACAACCTCAGACTTGGCTGTTTTGGTGAAACCAAAATATTTCTTCAGACATTTAAACACAGATAACAGTGTCTGTAACGCCCCCAAATCCGGGGTCAATGATTTGGTCGTCACGCTGCACTCTTAATCCAAACAACCTGTTCAATATAAAATCAACACAATAATAATAATATCTGTGACCCCAACTCTACCAAGAATCTTTAAAGGTCATAGTGCTAGAAACAAGAATCCAAAATTTCATTACAACAACTTTCCTTTTTACAATCATTCTCTTTACAAAATTCTAATACACTAGTATAACTTCGATAAGAAGTATACCAGGCAACTAATCTTATACAATACATTAAGCAATAGAAAACATCTATATACAAAACCTCTCACTAGCTCCACTGCTCTGGATCAAAACGTCTTTACGCTAATATCTTTCCCCATCTCTGATCAGCTACGCGGACAACTCTCGCCAATACACCTTCTTTCCGGCAGGCTAAAATATATATAAATAAAACAAGTATGAGCGAATGAATTGCTCAGCAAGCGTATTATTAAATATGATACGAAAGGTTTCCAAAATAAACTTTGGATTTTCAAATAAACAAGCCTATGGCTTAAACATTTGAAATCTCTAATATTTTCAAAGTAAGTTTGGTAATTTATCACAATATCTCATTTAGCTTCTCGCAACCGAATAGTTTTAAAACACAAAAGATTTATATAGGTCGTTACGATGACCGAATCAACAATAGCTACAATAGTATGTAGAAAATATGAAATAAACATAACTCGTACGTCTTCAAGACCATGGTTTGTACAAAAATACTAATTTGAAGATAACAGGTCTATTCACGACATTTTCCGAAATCAACAACTCTGGAAGGTTAGAATAATCAAGGGGCAAGAATGAGCCAACACGCTCGGTTAAGAAATAAAGAACGCACTTCAAGACTTCAACATGGTACCGACTGGATATGCGGTATGAATAAAACTCAACAAGATAGATATCTCACGACTGCCAATGGAATCAAGGAAGTGGATTTCAACTATTTGGAATCCGAATGTATTAAGAGTAAGCGATTTCAGCAAGATTGAAACCACTATTAATAATCAACAAACCAACAACTTCACGCAACGAATAAACCTGAGAATCAGGTCATATCTCACAAGTACAAAGTATATGGATGTAACTCATCCTAGAAATGAAAATTCATATTAGAATTGGATTTTTCTAACAATTATCAAATACAAAGGTTGTGCTGCTGGCCAGCCACGCATCAACCCCGGACTAGCTCATGTCATAGTCCTCTACTGGATCCTAGGCCAATCTGGGCCTTAATTTCATCGACCAATAATTGGTCCATTTTTAAAAACATTCCAATTCTATATTATTTATACGTCAGGTGTCAGAACAATTGACAACCTTACTTCGACAATCAGGTGTCGGAAGAATCGACAACCTAATACAACAATTGCTGGAAAACTCACGTTCCAGGAAACAGTTCAATTATGAAGAATCCTTTAAGGAATAACAATATAATCTAGTATCGACGAGATCGACACAATATGGGGAGGTGCACATGAAAAGTGACAATATAATAAGCATCGACGAGTTCGATGTAACAACTGGGATATAATGAAGAATAAACAATGACATGCTCAACAAGGTTAAGTCTGATATGAAACAGACAATATGATATCAACAGAAAAGTGTAACAAGTCAATATAGAGTAGGGTTCAAAGAATAAACAATAACATGCTTAACAAGATTGAATCTGATATGAAACAGGCATTATGATATCAACAGAATTTGCAATAACTCAATATGGAATAGGGTTCAAAGAACAGGCTCTAGATGGCCTTAACAGTTCAATTCATCACATTATGGAAGAATTAGTTAAGATTCAACAATCTGGTAAGTGACAAGAAAGTCAAGTTCAAGTTTAAGAAAAATTCAGGGTGAAGTTTATAAATGAAGAAAACAAAGGTTTATTAACTTCTGGCAGAAATAGTTCAAGTCCTTCGAACATATACTTATAATAGATAAGCCTCGTATTTGAAGGAAGTAAACTAAATCATGCACAGCATAAATGAATTCGAATCAGGGAATGGATCAGATGATCGCATTAACAAGAAATGGTAATAATACTTGCAAGGGTGCAGGATGGAAAAATGGAATACTTGTAGAACAAGTACCACAACTTCGGAATTTAAAATAACGTTTTCAACATAGGGTTCGTAAGTTCCCACTCATCTAGGGTTGGCAATATTCCAACCTAATATTTTAAAATCATGTCTTTTAAAAGAAAGCCTTAGTATACGGCCCATAATTATCTCTTCAAACTTTTCAATATAATAAGTATATCTTTCCAATCAATATGAAAATATGAATCTAAACTCAAAAGGTATAAAAGAGTACTCGTCAATTTACGAGATTAAATAACATACTTGCAATTCAATGCAAAAGAAATCAACATTTGAAAATTCAGTAATAAGCATTCAACATGCATACTAATAATTCAAGATAATATCCCTTAATTAATAAGCAAGGGTATAAACACTTGCCTCTGGTCCTTAGCTATTTCGTAACGCTGAAACAATACGATTTCCTCCTTATTCTGTCTTGTCGCACGATTCTCTACTTCCGTCCTTCTTTGCTTTAACGCTCTTGCGAATACCACTAGTCTGCTTTTACCATTTCGAATCCACGTGCCAGCCTCGATAGTCAAACATGAGACGGTACTTAGTCTTCAACGTATAATCCTCATATTATATAAATGATCGTAACTTAACTTCGACGCACTTACCGATCTTACCGATATCTCTGTTGCATAAACATCCACATCTCAAATGATAGACCAATCGCAATCAACCACATAAGTAATCCACGTAACTTGCTTGACGACAATCCCCATACTATAAAAAGTCAACATCCAAGTCAACGGCCTCGTAAATCTTACTTTCTAACATAACCGACAAATTTCTATCCTATCTACCCCTCGTGATAACATTAGACACAACCAATTACTCAAACAAGTCTCCACACAATTTATTCACATGCATGACTCACACAGATAATTCACATTGTTCACATAACACATTTAAACAAGTGACCGGTTACGTATCGGACGCCCGGTCTAATTTACGATATTTAAAACTCAGACACTAGCCCTAGTACGGGCATATACTGACTATAAAGCACATTACACAACTCATACGAATCACATAGCACTTAAAACTATTTTTAAAACATCACACAAAGCTTATTTGAATTTAAATAAGCCACAAACAATTTTTAAATCAAAAATCGGATTTTTAAATCCAATATAAGTATTTTAAATGCAATTAAATCAATTAATAAAATTAATTGACACTCTTTAAATGCTCAAACTATTTTTAAATAAATGAACCAAGCTAGAAAATAATTAAACTTAATTTTAATTAATTAAATCTAATTAATAATTAATTATTAAGAATTAACTGATTAAAAGAATTAATCAATTAATTAATTAAATTAATTATTAATCAAAAATAATTAAAATAATTAAATTTAATCAATTTTCGAATTTAAATAAATATTTATGAATTTATAAAATTTTCAGAATAAAAAAAAATGTATTTTTAAATTAAAGATATGATTTTTAGAATATTTGAAACAATTTTTGAATTATTTTTTTAAAACAAAAACCCAGAAACACTATTCACGAAAATAGATTAGGGTTTTAACAGATCAAAACCGGGTCGGGGATTCGGGTAAACGGGTCGCCAAGAACACGGGTGGGTCACCAAGAACACCACCCAGTTTCCGGCCACCCACCACCGCCGGCGACCACTCAATCACCACCAAAACGCGCAGATTTCCGAGGGGAAAACACGGAAATGAAATGGTCATCACAAAACTCGACTAATTCAACACAAAACTTCACAGAACTCGCCCGAAATCGGCCAGAAAATTCCCGCCGACGGCGGTGCTACCGCTTTCCGGCCAACCGAAAATTAACACCAAATCCTAAACCGTTTACACAGATCGATTCCACTCCCAACGATCTATTTAACCGCCTAAACACAATCAAGAACCAATCAATGAATCAAAAGTCCGGCCAAAACTCAAAGAATCCGGCGACCTTTATAATTCTCCGATTAGCTCGAATTAAAGCTCTATAAATCAAATAAAAATCATCAAAACAATCAGCACAACACATACCACTTATTCACATCATCAATTATCAAGAACAATCAATAACAAAGAAACCCCCAAATCAAATCAATAAATTCGAAATAAATAAATAGATTAAAAATCGGAAAAATCAGAAAATCATACCCACATGAATTTTGATGATGGATTTAGGTAGAGGATGATGAGAGATTCGATTTGGTTACAAGAACATCGAAATCGGAATCCGATAACGTCTTCAAAAGTGAGTTTGATTCTCAAGAACACGAAGAACACGTTTCAGGGGTTTTTAGCTTTTTAACTGTAATTATGCTTTATTATACGCAAAACAAAGTACGATTTGCCTTTTTATATTAAACGGAAAATAATACCCCAAACGACATTTTTGGATCGATACTGATCTGATAGATCGCTTTAAATACAATTTAACAGATAAAACGCTTTAAATCTTTAATAAAGCAGAATACACGTTTTACGAGACGATAATCATCCATAAAGTACGGATAACTACAAGTATCGTTTAATAATAGATATACGAACCAAAATACTTCTATTACGAATATTTTCGAATACTTTCCACTTTAACGAATGAAATTTTGGTACGAACGATATACCAATTGCCCGAATAATTTGGGAACGATCCAAATTTTCTTTTCAATAATTATAATAAAATAAAATAGTATAACATCCTTTTCAAAATAGTTTCAAATTCCCCACACATATCACATAACATCACATTGTCACATATTCGATCATTTAACGAATAACTTAGCACGTTTAAACAGATTAATCATTTAACAACTCTTAATATGAAATTAAAATCTCATTTCATATCATATAATAACACGTAATTTTCCCGGATCTTACATCCTTCCCCCCTTAACAGGATTCTGTCCTCAGAATCAGCTCGCGCAAACATAGGTGGATATTTTCCAACATCTCATTCTCAAATTCCTAGGTTGACTCTTCAACCTTAGGATTTCTCCTCATACTCATACTAATTTGACTCCTCTATTACTTATCACTCTCTCATACTGACTCCATATCTCAATCGGTTATTCAACATAGAACAATTTAACTAAATCTCTATAGGTTCATATTCTACGAAATACACTATGAATATACCACTCACGGGGTGGCAAGCAAACTTATACGCACTTTCCCAACACTCAATAAATCGTCGTAAGGTAGCATTTCAAAATCGTCATAGTAACTGTTGTCGTAAGAGAATCTAATCAACGGTAAACGATCCTCCCAATTACCTTCAAAATTTAGTACACAATCATAGTCTGTCTGAATTCTTCAATTACGTCGCGGATCTCTGTCAAATACAATTGAACTCGTCATTCCATGCCGTACCATTATCTCTCATTAATCGGTCAATAACAACCTAAATAACACCACGATAAGCTCTAAGCCTTAGCAACTCCATACCACAGTTTATCTCAACATGTCTTCGTCTCCATTCAGGAATCTCTTTAGTTGTAGTCGTCTACTATACCTCTGTTATTTTGTCTTCATTTTCCAACACCTCAAGTACTTAAACATTCACTAACATCAATATTCTTTTAAGTCTCTAATATATCCTTACATTTCTTTCTTATCCCTTATTCTTTCTTGCTCCTTCCTGTAATTGAATTCCATTTCTCTTTCCATAACTGTTTCCTTTATGTAGCCCTTTCTCTCTAATCAATCCTGGTTGAATCCTTATTCCCGTCATTTCTTTTAGTTAATCTCTCATTATCATAACCTTAAAGCTCCATCCTTTCTAATCCTTGTACCGAAGATATTTTCATCTCAATTCCCTCCTTTACTACTCATACTATCAGCCATCCATATTCTTGGGTCAACTTTATCTACCTCCAATATGTCTAACAACTACTTTCAACGATCACATACCTTTCATGCCAATTAACTCTTCATTACCTCATCCATTGTCTTTAAATCCTTATTAACACCTCTTCATCTTCTTTTCCTATCTTCACAGTAACACTCATGACACCTTTTCCATGGTTCCATCTCATTTCCCAAACAGCTTGATCAACTCGACATTATCTTGATTCTCATGCTATACATCCACATTGACTGGTAAAATCTACCTTAACTATCGTGAGCAAAAGACTTGCAACCATATCATACAATCCTGAAATACTCAAAGATTAACTCATTCTCCATTATTAGCCTATCATCCGATCTTAAAAGTTCTTCTCATTGAGACAAAAATCCATTATGTCCATTTTCCACAACCTAGGATAACATCAGCACAATTACACCTTTTTCCCCAATTTCCAATCAACTCTTGAATTATCTAACTTCACCTTTTCCACATCGTAACGTTAATCGATAGAAAGAGAACAACTGGCCCCGTTATATGTTACTAGTATTCTAATCGCATCGTAGTCCGCTTTCGTTCATGGTAATTCAATCGCAAATTCTTCGTTCATTATGGTAGGGTAAATTTCAGTTCACCCTAGTGGTATACCTCCCAGATTATTTGAAATAAGAAGTTCATGATAGTTTGAAGTGAAAAGATTCTATATCGTAGCAAATGTCCCACAATTGGGGTTACCAAATCTGTATATTCCAAAGCAACATTATTGGAAGTGAAAGGATTACTGAGAGACCAATTTGATCACATGAACTCACTGTTGTGTGTCTCTATTAAGACAGTACTAAAGGTAATTAGCCTTCTTGTATTTCACAACACACAAGTGACGGCGTCCCGTCAGACTTCTATCACATAGACAGATAGTCCTTGTGTCCCCTATAAATAGGGTTGTTTATCTCAGTTGGAGTAGAGAAATATGAAAGAAATTTAGAGTCAGAATAACAATCAGGGCCTTTCGATAAGAATTCTCAAATACACACCTTGGATTGAAATTGAATAAATTCCAAAGGTGTTATTTCAGAAAAAGAAGAACAACCAGAAAGGAAGTATCAACAAATAGTGTTACATCACAATTAGAGTTATCCACTCCGGAAGAATGAAGGAGTTGGAATTTAAATAACATATTTTCAACAAGCTCAAAATTTGAAGTAGGCATAACAACAATCTTTGGCGCAATTTAAAACATGATTGATCAAGAGTATCAAATGCAAGATCAACAGGTGGAATATATCCATCAACACAGGTTTCTTTTTAAAGGAATGCCAAATATTTCATTAGGATGGGAAGGTATTACCAAGGTCTTCACATATGCCTCCTCCGTCGACTCCTTCGATAGCTCGTTATTCGATTTCAGCCCTTCTTCTCCACGTTATTCGATTTCAGCCCTTCTTTTCCACGTCATTCGATTTCAGCCCTTCTTTTCCACGTCGCAAGGTTATCAATATCGTACGTCGTCGTCGACTCGTAATAGTCCTCGAAGATTCCGCCATAGACGTCTACAAACGTAAGAAGTTCTATCCATTTCAGCACAACTATCTCAATCAAATACCTCCATCTCAACTCACTCAGCGGTACTATATCCAATAGTCCAACACGAACTCTAAATGAGCTCTGACGTTCCTTATATAACTATATACACTCCCACACACTCTCGTTTCTAGTTTTACTATAACCCTTGCTCTGATACCAACTGTAACGCCCCCAAATCCGGGGTCAATGATTTGGTCGTCACGCTGCACTCTTAATCCAAACAACCTGTTCAATATAAAATCAACACAATAATAATAATATCTGTGACCCCAACTCTACCAAGAATCTTTAAAGGTCATAGTGCTAGAAACAAGAATCCAAAATTTCATTACAACAACTTTCCTTTTTACAATCATTCTCTTTACAAAATTCTAATACACTAGTATAACTTCGATAAGAAGTATACCAGGCAACTAATCTTATACAATACATTAAGCAATAGAAAACATCTATATACAAAACCTCTCACTAGCTCCACTGCTCTGGATCAAAACGTCTTTACGCTAATATCTTTCCCCATCTCTGATCAGCTACGCGGACAACTCTCGCCAATACACCTTCTTTCCGGCAGGCTAAAATATATATAAATAAAACAAGTATGAGCGAATGAATTGCTCAGCAAGCGTATTATTAAATATGATACGAAAGGTTTCCAAAATAAACTTTGGATTTTCAAATAAACAAGCCTATGGCTTAAACATTTGAAATCTCTAATATTTTCAAAGTAAGTTTGGTAATTTATCACAATATCTCATTTAGCTTCTCGCAACCGAATAGTTTTAAAACACAAAAGATTTATATAGGTCGTTACGATGACCGAATCAACAATAGCTACAATAGTATGTAGAAAATATGAAATAAACATAACTCGTACGTCTTCAAGACCATGGTTTGTACAAAAATACTAATTTGAAGATAACAGGTCTATTCACGACATTTTCCGAAATCAACAACTCTGGAAGGTTAGAATAATCAAGGGGCAAGAATGAGCCAACACGCTCGGTTAAGAAATAAAGAACGCACTTCAAGACTTCAACATGGTACCGACTGGATATGCGGTATGAATAAAACTCAACAAGATAGATATCTCACGACTGCCAATGGAATCAAGGAAGTGGATTTCAACTATTTGGAATCCGAATGTATTAAGAGTAAGCGATTTCAGCAAGATTGAAACCACTATTAATAATCAACAAACCAACAACTTCACGCAACGAATAAACCTGAGAATCAGGTCATATCTCACAAGTACAAAGTATATGGATGTAACTCATCCTAGAAATGAAAATTCATATTAGAATTGGATTTTTCTAACAATTATCAAATACAAAGGTTGTGCTGCTGGCCAGCCACGCATCAACCCCGGACTAGCTCATGTCATAGTCCTCTACTGGATCCTAGGCCAATCTGGGCCTTAATTTCATCGACCAATAATTGGTCCATTTTTAAAAACATTCCAATTCTATATTATTTATACGTCAGGTGTCAGAACAATTGACAACCTTACTTCGACAATCAGGTGTCGGAAGAATCGACAACCTAATACAACAATTGCTGGAAAACTCACGTTCCAGGAAACAGTTCAATTATGAAGAATCCTTTAAGGAATAACAATATAATCTAGTATCGACGAGATCGACACAATATGGGGAGGTGCACATGAAAAGTGACAATATAATAAGCATCGACGAGTTCGATGTAACAACTGGGATATAATGAAGAATAAACAATGACATGCTCAACAAGGTTAAGTCTGATATGAAACAGACAATATGATATCAACAGAAAAGTGTAACAAGTCAATATAGAGTAGGGTTCAAAGAATAAACAATAACATGCTTAACAAGATTGAATCTGATATGAAACAGGCATTATGATATCAACAGAATTTGCAATAACTCAATATGGAATAGGGTTCAAAGAACAGGCTCTAGATGGCCTTAACAGTTCAATTCATCACATTATGGAAGAATTAGTTAAGATTCAACAATCTGGTAAGTGACAAGAAAGTCAAGTTCAAGTTTAAGAAAAATTCAGGGTGAAGTTTATAAATGAAGAAAACAAAGGTTTATTAACTTCTGGCAGAAATAGTTCAAGTCCTTCGAACATATACTTATAATAGATAAGCCTCGTATTTGAAGGAAGTAAACTAAATCATGCACAGCATAAATGAATTCGAATCAGGGAATGGATCAGATGATCGCATTAACAAGAAATGGTAATAATACTTGCAAGGGTGCAGGATGGAAAAATGGAATACTTGTAGAACAAGTACCACAACTTCGGAATTTAAAATAACGTTTTCAACATAGGGTTCGTAAGTTCCCACTCATCTAGGGTTGGCAATATTCCAACCTAATATTTTAAAATCATGTCTTTTAAAAGAAAGCCTTAGTATACGGCCCATAATTATCTCTTCAAACTTTTCAATATAATAAGTATATCTTTCCAATCAATATGAAAATATGAATCTAAACTCAAAAGGTATAAAAGAGTACTCGTCAATTTACGAGATTAAATAACATACTTGCAATTCAATGCAAAAGAAATCAACATTTGAAAATTCAGTAATAAGCATTCAACATGCATACTAATAATTCAAGATAATATCCCTTAATTAATAAGCAAGGGTATAAACACTTGCCTCTGGTCCTTAGCTATTTCGTAACGCTGAAACAATACGATTTCCTCCTTATTCTGTCTTGTCGCACGATTCTCTACTTCCGTCCTTCTTTGCTTTAACGCTCTTGCGAATACCACTAGTCTGCTTTTACCATTTCGAATCCACGTGCCAGCCTCGATAGTCAAACATGAGACGGTACTTAGTCTTCAACGTATAATCCTCATATTATATAAATGATCGTAACTTAACTTCGACGCACTTACCGATCTTACCGATATCTCTGTTGCATAAACATCCACATCTCAACTGATAGACCAATCGCAATCAACCACATAAGTAATCCACGTAACTTGCTTGACGACAATCCCCATACTATAAAAAGTCAACATCCAAGTCAACGGCCTCGTAAATCTTACTTTCTAACATAACCGACAAATTTCTATCCTATCTACCCCTCGTGATAACATTAGACACAACCAATTACTCAAACAAGTCTCCACACAATTTATTCACATGCATGACTCACACAGATAATTCACATTGTTCACATAACACATTTAAACAAGTGACCGGTTACGTATCGGACGCCCGGTCTAATTTACGATATTTAAAACTCAGACACTAGCCCTAGTACGGGCATATACTGACTATAAAGCACATTACACAACTCATACGAATCACATAGCACTTAAAACTATTTTTAAAACATCACACAAAGCTTATTTGAATTTAAATAAGCCACAAACAATTTTTAAATCAAAAATCGGATTTTTAAATCCAATATAAGTATTTTAAATGCAATTAAATCAATTAATAAAATTAATTGACACTCTTTAAATGCTCAAACTATTTTTAAATAAATGAACCAAGCTAGAAAATAATTAAACTTAATTTTAATTAATTAAATCTAATTAATAATTAATTATTAAGAATTAACTGATTAAAAGAATTAATCAATTAATTAATTAAATTAATTATTAATCAAAAATAATTAAAATAATTAAATTTAATCAATTTTCGAATTTAAATAAATATTTATGAATTTGTAAAATTTTCAGAATAAAAAAAAATGTATTTTTAAATTAAAGATATGATTTTTAGAATATTTGAAACAATTTTTGAATTATTTTTTTAAAACAAAAACCCAGAAACACTATTCACGAAAATAGATTAGGGTTTTAACAGATCAAAACCGGGTCGGGGATTCGGGTAAACGGGTCGCCAAGAACACGGGTGGGTCACCAAGAACACCACCCAGTTTCCGGCCACCCACCACCGCCGGCGACCACTCAATCACCACCAAAACGCGCAGATTTCCGAGGGGAAAACACGGAAATGAAATGGTCATCACAAAACTCGACTAATTCAACACAAAACTTCACAGAACTCGCCCGAAATCGGCCAGAAAATTCCCGCCGACGGCGGTGCTACCGCTTTCCGGCCAACCGAAAATTAACACCAAATCCTAAACCGTTTACACAGATCGATTCCACTCCCAACGATCTATTTAACCGCCTAAACACAATCAAGAACCAATCAATGAATCAAAAGTCCGGCCAAAACTCAAAGAATCCGGCGACCTTTATAATTCTCCGATTAGCTCGAATTAAAGCTCTATAAATCAAATAAAAATCATCAAAACAATCAGCACAACACATACCACTTATTCACATCATCAATTATCAAGAACAATCAATAACAAAGAAACCCCCAAATCAAATCAATAAATTCGAAATAAATAAATAGATTAAAAATCGGAAAAATCAGAAAATCATACCCACATGAATTTTGATGATGGATTTAGGTAGAGGATGATGAGAGATTCGATTTGGTTACAAGAACATCGAAATCGGAATCCGATAACGTCTTCAAAAGTGAGTTTGATTCTCAAGAACACGAAGAACACGTTTCAGGGGTTTTTAGCTTTTTAACTGTAATTATGCTTTATTATACGCAAAACAAAGTACGATTTGCCTTTTTATATTAAACGGAAAATAATACCCCAAACGACATTTTTGGATCGATACTGATCTGATAGATCGCTTTAAATACAATTTAACAGATAAAACGCTTTAAATCTTTAATAAAGCAGAATACACGTTTTACGAGACGATAATCATCCATAAAGTACGGATAACTACAAGTATCGTTTAATAATAGATATACGAACCAAAATACTTCTATTACGAATATTTTCGAATACTTTCCACTTTAACGAATGAAATTTTGGTACGAACGATATACCAATTGCCCGAATAATTTGGGAACGATCCAAATTTTCTTTTCAATAATTATAATAAAATAAAATAGTATAACATCCTTTTCAAAATAGTTTCAAATTCCCCACACATATCACATAACATCACATTGTCACATATTCGATCATTTAACGAATAACTTAGCACGTTTAAACAGATTAATCATTTAACAACTCTTAATATGAAATTAAAATCTCATTTCATATCATATAATAACACGTAATTTTCCCGGATCTTACAGTGTCTGATAGTCTTCTCCCAGAATCCTGTGTCGAGGCCAAACCTGTTCTCTCCCACCCTTGTAGACAAAAACCAATCTCTCTGGTAGTTTGTAAGAAGCTGCTATTCCTCTCACTTCAACCAGGTTATCAAGAATGATATGTAGGTCAGACTCCTCCCTGATATCAGCAATGTAGATGAAGTCTTCTGGATTGGTAAGGGGTTTCTCAGCTTGTGGTCTCCTTACAAGAAATGGCTTAGCCTTGGCAGCCCTCTGCTTAGATTTCTTCTTTGGATCCATTTCAAAGAGGAATTTTGGAAAGTTGGCCTCATCAAACTCAATTGGCTCTCCCTTTGGCTCAATTGGCTGTTCATGAAAATTTACAGGATGTTTAGGATCACAGGCTAACTTTACCTCAGAAACTGGATCAGGAATTGTTGGAGGTGCAATAGGTACAAAAGAGTCTGTTGTAATACTCTGAGAGTAATCATTCTCAAAGGTTATGTTTCTCCTAGCTCTTGCCTTTGGTTGCCTTATGCTCTTCTTTGTACTCCTTTCCTCTCTTGCTTTTTCTTCTAGCTGTCTTTCTTCTTCATCAAGAGATTGAGCAACTGCAAGAGCTTGCATTGCTGCTCTTTCTGATTCTTCAGCCTTAGCTTCAGCAAAGTTTGGATGACCAACCCAAACACAGATTTCTTGTCCATTCCTGTAGACAATTGCCCTTTGCTTCCTTATCTCAGAATCATTGCTTTCCTTGCATTTTGTGATAAGTAGTCCTAGAAGCTTGAGCTCATCTGGATAAGGTGCAGGATAGAAAATCCTTGCTATGTTTTTGCCCTTTGGTTTAGCAGGGGACTTGGGAGATAAGCTTCTTTGAAATGTAGCTTGTTCCACATCCCTAATGCATGAAGTTTGTCCTTTTTCCTTTCTTGGACCTTGAGTGACTCCATGTAGAAGGGGCTTTACCTCATAGAAAGAATTGGTCTGTGGCTCCCATTCCGTTGACACTAAAACCATGGCATTCGTTGATGGTGTTGTAGAAGTAGCTTGATCCGTTGATGAATCTGAATTCTTTGCAGTTTTAGCTATCTTCTTGACTCTTGCTTCTATGTTAGACCTGTGGTCTTTGATCTGTTCTGCAAGTCTTAGCCGCATAGAAGCATCCTGAATCAAGTCTATTGCATCCATTTTCTTCTTTCCTGACTCCCCCATTGCTAGTGGCTCCTTTGGTAAGGAAATGGCTGGGACCATAACCTTTGTGATTTGAATGTCAAGATCCTTAGATTTCTCCCCCTTTTTGTTATCATCAAGAGAGATGATAGGGAGTCCCTGAGCTGCCAATAGCTGGGTTAGAAGTTGAGTTTGCTTCTCCTGTTCCTTTTGCATCTGAGATAAAGTAGCTTCCACCTTATCCACTCTAGAAGAGAGAGTCTTCAAGGAGGTAGCCACTTCAGGTTCCTTAGAGAAAAACCTGTTCATCTTGGACACAGTGAGAAGAGGAAGCTTTTCATCTAGCCTCCTATCAGTAGCATCCTTAAGATTGCTAATGGAGTCCTTGATTCTGTAGCTTCAATCCTTGTCTGCAACATTTGTAGCCTTTGGACTTCCAGTGAATCCATAATAGCCTTGTAGAATTTCTTGTCCCTGGCATTTGCAGAGTCATGAGCTAGATATGCCTCATTGTACTGCCTAGTAATAGCAGCATCCAGGTTGCATCTTCCTTGCATATCCTGAGAAAGCCAGTTTGGTGTAGGAGGCACCACAGAAGTCCCAGTCTATGAAGTGATAGCCACCTGTACATTGTCACCAAAACTGTCATCATCATCAGAGAAATCAGACTCACCACTTGTTGCAGCTCCTAGAGACAAATTGGTCAAGGCATCCTTTGCTCTTTGCATAGATGCAGTTGTATGAATTAAGTGGAATGACCTTTCTACCTCCACATTGCCCTGTTGAGCCATAATTTGATAGGCTGGCACAGGATGAGTAAAGGTCTCAGGATCCAGAGAAATACTATCCAGAGTTTGTTGATAATGCTCTTGGAAAGTAAGTTCCCTTTCTCCCTCATGGACCTCCATTAACTCATTAGCAATGACTGCTTCCTCCCTTATAGCTCCTGTAGTCCCTTCTCTCTCTCCTCTATTTTCTTGCATCATGGGCTCCCCATGGCTCACACCTCTCACACCCTCACCTTCACCTACTAAAGTGGTACCCTCAGCCTCTCCTTTTGCCTGACTGGAAGAAATAGTCAGCTTATCAACGGAATGGTAGTTTGAATTGTCAACGGTATGGATACCGTTGATGGAGAAACAATTGTCAACGAAAGAGAATGTTTCGTTGATGAAGTCAAGAAGGTACTTTGAGAAAGTGAGATTACAGTGGAATCTGTGGTGATTGATTTTAGAGATTGTTCCACAGATTCTCTTGTAATTTCAGAAAAGGATGATTGGTGGCCCAACAAATCACTTAACAAGTGATGGTCACCAATTTCAGAGTGGGGCTTCTCCAAGAAAAGAGTTGGAGAATCAGGGATAGATGAATGGATCATATCCACATCTAATGATTGAGTTGGTGAATTTTGAGGAGTTGGTTCAAGATTTATATTTAGAGAGTGGGACTGTAACCCCAGAGTAATAATAGGGGTTACATCAAACTGAATTTGAGAAACTGGAAGTGTTGCTTCCAGTGTGTGTGCACCCTGTGAAACCTGGGATTTTTGCTTCACTCTCCTTTGGTTTTGGGAAATAGTAGACTGTGGGCTTGAAGTGTCCCTTACCCTCTTGGAGTGTGCTCTTGGAGGAGAGCTTGTTTCAATAATTATATCCTTTTGGGAGGATGCAACTAGACTTGTGCTTAAATCCATATTACCCATTGTGCCTTGTTGGGAAGACACAATGGGGCTTGGCTGGATCTCACTCATCTCTCCTTCCTTATCCTTAAGGTTTCTTTTATATTCACCCATTCCCTCACCTCTCACAGCACCTACACCACTCCTTTTTGGTTGTGTAGTGGATTTTACAATAGGTGCCTTTTAGGAAGCACCTGAGGTTGGCTTGGAGGATTTCTTTGATTTTGGTTTTGTTGCTGGGACAGGAGCCTGTTGGGTCACAGCTACAGACTCCATAGCAACAGGGTTGGGTGAAACAGTAGAAGTAATAGCTATACTAGTAGGGATAACAGTAGTTACCTCAATTATTGGAAGATACACCACTGGAACATCACCATTGTGGTTCAGCCTCAGTATGTCTGTCAATACTCTCTTCTCTTGCACAAAGCAATCAAACCTAGAAACAGGGTTAGTGATAACCAATGGTGCTGGACTAACATGGTTAGCCAACATCATCAGAAATCTAGCAGAATAGATATTTTTCTTCCTATTAACCTTATCACCCAACTTAGCACCAATTTCATACATAACTTGGGTGCTAAAGTTGTAATATCTATCAGTTAGTAGCATGGTAAATAGAATCAACATGGAATTAGTTAATGCATCAAAATTACTAATTTTACTAGAAAAGACCTTGATGAATGCATCAGCTAGATAACTGTATTACCTAACCAAACCTCTCCTAATTATTTTACCCAGATTATCAGTAGGCAAAGAGTAGTTTATGTAATTTAGCATGTTAATCATTTCAGTATATGTGGGCAAAGCAGAGCAATTATTTTCAGGAAGGTGTAAGCATGCTTGCAACACATCAGAATTGACTATGTACTCATTACCTTGAATGGTGAATTGCAAAGTGCAATTTGTCCCACTGTACTCACATGAGGTCCAAATCTCCTTGATTATCTCATTGTAGAGTGGTGCAGAGTGAAACATTGCGTAGCTTAGCTTGAAATTCTTCATGAAATCCATCATCTTGAAAAAGATGATGTTCGGGCTTTCCTTGACAACAAAAGGAATAGAGTTGTTCTTTTCATAAATGAACCCTCCAACAGACATGAGTTTCACGATGGGTGCCATTGTTGAGTAAAGAAAGCTTGAACTGTGATTTGATTTGAGAGAGAAAGAGTAAGAAAGCTTTTGCAATTTTTGAGAGCAGGTAGAAAAGAATTAAAGAAAATAAAATTTCTTAAATACTCCCCCAAAAATTCTCAAAAGTTAAGTCCAATAATAAATGAAAATTACTGGATTGGCTTAAAAATGTAACCGTTACAATTAAAAAATTACCATGATTTATACTTACAGGGGTGTATGCATAGATCGTGGTAAAAGACGTGTAATTTCAACGGTTGAGATTAAAAGCACTATATCAATGAATCAGAATTGGCCGTTTAAGGTCTCGTCTATTTCGTTGATAAAGCTGCATTTCGTTGATATAAAAGAGCTATCAACGAAACACCCAGAAAAATGCTAAGACTGTCAACGAAATGGTGCGTTTTGTTGACATAGTAATTTTGACTTAGACAAAATTGCACTTTTTCCTGAGAAAATTAATTCACAGAAAAATCATAGCAAATTCCTGGCTACATTGTAACTTGCAAATATCTCAGAAATAATTAAGAAAAATTTAGCATACCTAGCTCACTTACTAATCTTGAGAATGTTGATTCATCAAGTGGCTTGGTAAAGATGTCTGCAAGTTGTTGTTCACTTGGAACAAAATGTAACTCCACAGTACCATTCATAACATGTTCTCTAATGAAATGGTACTTGATGTCAATGTGCTTGGTTCTTGAATGATGTACTGGATTCTCAGTAATGGCAATGGAACTAGTGTTGTCACAGAAGATAGGAATTTTCTCAACTCTTAATCCATAATCAAGTAGTTGATTTTTCATCCATAAAATCTGTGCACAACAACTTCCAGCTGCAATATACTCAGCCTCAGCTGTGGAGGTAGAAACTGAGTTTTGTTTCTTGCTGAACCATGACACAAGCTTGTTTCCTAGGAATTGACAGGTGCCAGTTGTGCTTTTCCTGTCAATTTTACATCCTGCAAAATCTGCATCTGAATAACCAATTAGTTCAAAGCCAGATTCTCTAGGATACCAAATGCCAAGGTTTGGTGTTCCTTTGAGATATCTGAAAAAAAATTTAATAGCAACTAAATGGGATTCCCTAGGATCAGCCTGAAATCTAGCACATAGACATGTAGCAAACATAATATCAGGTCTACTAGCTGTTAAATATAAAAGTGAGCCTACCATGCCTCTGTAACTTGAAATGTCCACAGATTTTTCCTTAGTATTCAATTCAAGTTTGGTAGCAGTAGGCATGGGAGTTTTGGCAGGAGAGCAATCCATTAGATTAAATTTCTTCAGCAAATCATGAATATATTTTGTTTTACTAATGAAAATGCCTTCATTAACTTGCTTCACTTGGAGACCAAGAAAGTAAGTTAATTCTCCCATCATGCTCATTTCATATTTACTTTGCATAAGCTTGGCAAACTTTTGACAAAGTTTCACATCTGTAGACCCAAAGATTATGTCATCTACATATATTTGAACAAGTATAGTAGAACCATTCACAACCCTGTGAAAAAGAGTTTTATCTACAGTACCTCTAGTGAAGTGATTCTCAAGGAGGAACTATGAAAGTGTGTCATACCAGGCTCTAGGTGCTTGTTTTAACCCATAGAGTGCTTTGAGGAGGAAGTACACATATTCTGGAAACTCATCATCTTCAAAACCAGAAGGTTGACTTACATACACCTCCTCTTCCAATTCCCCATTCAGAAAAGCACTATTCACATCCATTTGATAGACTTTGAAATTGGCATGGGCTGCATAGGCTAGGAAAATCCTTATTGCTTCTAGTCTTGAAACATGAGCAAAGGTTTCATCAAAATCAATTCCTTCTTCCCGTGAATAGCCTTTTGCAACCAATCTAGCTTTGCTCCTTGTGACTATGCCATTTTCATCCATCTTGTTTCTGAACACCCATTTTGTGCCTATGACACTCCTGTCTTTAGGCTTGGGCACCAGCTTCCAAACATTGTTCCTCTCAAATTGGTTTAGCTCCACTTGCATAGCTAAAATCCAATCTGGATCTAGAAGTGCATCCTCAACTTTCTTTGGCTCATCTTGAGACAGAAAGCTACTATATAGGCATTCCTCTTGAGTTGCTCTTCTAGTTTGGACTTTTGAAGAAACATCACCTATAATAAGTTCAAAGGGATGATCTTTAGTCCATTTCCTTGAGGGAGGAAGATTTGTTCTTGAAGAAGTAGGTTCATGATCATGGTTGCCTTGATTTGATAAATGTCCTTGAGAAACTCCCCCTGAGTTTGTTGTCCCTAATTGATCACTTCTAGAGGCATTTATGTGACTATCAACGGTATGACCATTTTGACTGTCAACGAAACGCTCATTCTGACTGTTAACGAATCCACCATCATGACTGTCAACGAAATGACCATTTGGTCTGCTAGCAGCTATTCTTTTCAATCTTAATGCAGCAATTTCATCTTCACTGCTGCTTTCATCTGTGCTAGATACAACAACTTTAGGCTGTTTCTCAATAGCCTTGACATGATTCACTTGATCTCCTTCCTCATTCTCAAAAGAAAGACTTTCATGGAAACCTTCATCACAGAGACCTTGAATTTTGAGATCATAAAAAACAACATGTACAGATTCCATAACAATGTTGGTTCTGAGATTATAGACTCTGTAAGCTTTCCCTGCTGCATAACCCACAAATATTGCTTCATCTGCCTTTGCTTCAAATTTCCCCAAATGCTCAGCTTGATTTCTCAGAACAAAGAACTTGCATCCAAAGACATGAAGAAAGTTCAATAGTGGCTTCTTTCTTTGGAGTAGTTGATAAGGGGTCATTCCCTTGGCCTGATTAATCAAAGAAATATTTTGAGTGAAGCAAGCTGTGTTAACTGCCTCAGCCCAAAAATAAGTTGGTAACTTTGATTCATCTAGCATTGTCCTTGCAGCCTCAATAAGTGTTCTGTTTTTCCTTTCAACTACACCATTTTTCTGTGGTGTCCTTGCTGCAGAAAACTCATGCAAAATACCATTTTCTTCATAGAACACCTTCATGCTTGAATTCTTGAATTCTGTCCCATTGTCACTCCTAATCTTTCTTACTTTGAAATCAGGATGATTGTTTACCATCTTGATGTGATTGATAATGATTTCACTTGCCTCATCTTTGGAGTGCAAAAAGAAAGTCCATGTAAATCTAGAAAAATCATCAACAATCACAAGACAGTATTTCTTCTTTGAAATGGACATGACATTTACAGGGACAAATAGATCCATATGAAGCAACTCAAGCTGTTGGACAATTGATGACTCTGTCTTGCTTTTGAATGATGCCTTCTTTTGTTTCCCTTTTTGACAGGCATCACACAAACCATCCTTGGAGAATTCTACCTGTGGAATTCCTCTAGCAAGATCTTTCCTCACCAAATCATTCATAACTTTGAAATTCAGATGAGATAATTTCTTCTGCCATAGCCAACTTTCATCCTTGCTTGCCTTGCTGAAAAGACAAGTGATGGTGTCTGGACTTGTGCTACTAAAGTCAGCAATGTACACATTCCCTCTTCTGAATCCAGTCATGACCACATTGTTGTTTCCTACCTTAGAAACAACACAGGCTTCTTTTGAAAAAGTAACTAAAAATCCTTTGTCACAAAGTTGGCTGATACTAAGCAAAATGTGCTTAAGACCATCCACCAATGCAACCTCATCTATGATGACATTCTCTTTTGAAATCAAGCCATATCCCTTAGTGTAGCCTTTGCTGTCATCTCCAAAAGCAATACAAGGGCCAACTCTTTCTTGGAACTCTGTGAGCAGGGTAGAATCACCAGTCATGTGTCTTGAACAACCACTATCCAAGTACCAAAGATTCCTTTTGTCTCCCTGCACACAATAAAACCAAATCAAGTTGATTTTGGTACCCAAGTTTCCTTGGGTCCTGTTTTGTTAGCCTTTGCTTTTCCTTTTATATCATTTTTTCACTTGAGACTCAGATTGATTTAAATCAACCTTTATCTTTGGTGCTGATTTCTGAGGGTTGCTCACATTTTCTTTCACGGCATGCATAGTTGGAGGAACAAACATGTTATTCACATTCCATGGCATTTGTGGCACATTAAACATATTCATGTATGGATTAGGCACAAATGACATGCTAGCATATGGATTCTGAAATTGTGCATATGGAGCAAACATGTTAGGCATAACAGGCATTGTAGGCATAGAACCATTCATTGCAGGCTTAGGCATTTTCAAATTAGCAGTCTTCTTAACAGATTTGCAGTTAGTAGATAAATGACTAACACTTCCACAATTAACACATGTCTTTCTAGGAGCATATTTATCAGGTGTGTAATTGTTATGTTTGTTAATCCCTACTTTTCCATTCCTGTTATTCTTTTTATTGCCCTTAGCCTCAACTTGAATTTTCTCTACCTTGTCTTTCAATTGCTTGTTAGACAAGTGACCTACATTAGCTCTTTCAATAGGCTTCTCAACTTTCTTTGATTTACTAGACTCACCTTGAACAAAGTTCTTGGTGACAGGACCATACTTGTTATTAAGTCTAGTGAGTTCTTCTTTTCTTTTCTCTGTCAACGAAACAGCCTGATCGGTTGATGGTTCATCTGTCAACGAAACTTTGCATTCCGTTGACATATCAACCTTCAACAAATGATCATTGTTGTTTGTTGACTCTGTTTCTGATTCTAAGGTTTCACCAGCATACCCTAGCTTCTCTTTGTTCTTTTTCCATGATTGCTCACAGAAAGATTCCATACCTTGAACATGAATGATGTTGGTAGCAACATTCCTGGAATCTTTCCATTTTGCAATCACACTTTGTTCTATTTCAAGTTGTGTTTTAAGAATCTCTTCCCTTTCTAACACGTTCTCAAGTTCCTTCTTAGCATCCCTACTAACACACCTTATTTTCTCAAATTCAATGAGCTGTGCTTCTAACATGGCATTCCTATCACTTAAGAGCAAATTAGTCTCTTTTATTCTAGAATTCTCTTTGGTAAGTGATTTAAGAGTAACACGCAAATTATATAGTACAGTAGACATTTCATTTACTGCACTACCGCATTCCTCTTTAGAAAGCTCAGAAAGATTAGTAATTGTTACTTGGTTGCTTGAGGAGCTTGCTTCCTGCTCATGATTGTTAGCCATAAGAGCCAAGTTGACATACTCAACATCATCATCAGAATCTTCACCATTACCAGCCCAATCATACTCCTGAGACATGAAAGCCTTTTCTTTTTGCTTAAGAAGTTCAAAGTATTTCTTTTTATAATCAACAGGCTCAAATTTCTTGTTGCCCTTCTCAACCTTGGGTTTTCTGCAGTCTCCAGCAAAGTGACCAATCATTCCACAATTGAAACATTTAGACTTTGACTTTTCAATCCAGTTATTTTTGCTAGGTTGAAAGTCTATCCTTGGTGGTCTTGCTTCTGAGTTTCTCTTGAACTTGAACTTAGAGAATTTCCTTGAAAGAAAAGCAATGTGTTCATCAATCTCATCGAAGTCATCCAAGTTGGCTGGTTCTGGTTCTTCTTCTTCTGTCATCTTGCCTTTACCATTGCTAACATCACTCCTACAACTAGCTCGACTAGTTGTGGCTTTTGCAGCTTCTTCATTGTCATCTTCTTGTTGGTTCACAGATGCAATCAATGCAATAGATCCACCTTTCTTCTGTACCTTTTAAATTTCTTCATCTTGCTCCATTTCCAACTCATATGTCTTTAAGGTTCCATAAAGCCTTTCAAGAGTGCAGTCTTTGTACTCTTGAGTGTTTCTGAGAGAAACAGTCATAGGCTTCCATTCTTTTGGAAGAGCTCTAAGAAATTTAAGGTTTGAATCCTTGGTTTGATAGATCCTCCCATACAACTTTAATCCATTCAAAAGCTTTTGAAACCTACTAAACGTGTCATTTAGGGTTTCACCAGCTTTAAAATGAAAATGCTCATATTGTTGTATAAGGAGTTGCATTTTGTTTTCCCTAACTTGTTCAGTTCCTTCACAGAGTGTTCTAACAGTATCCCATACCTATTTAGAGGTTGTACAGTTTATGACATTATCAAACATCTCTTGCTCCAAACCATTAAACAGAATGTTCATGGTTCTTTTATCTTTATGGATTTCTGCAACATCTTCAATAGTCCATTATGAGACAGGTTTTGGAATTTCTACATCAGGAGCATCATCTGGTAGTCCAACTCTAGATGCAAACTTCATGGGAACGTGTGGACCTTTCTCAATGCAGTCTACATACCTCTCATCCATAGACATGAGATATAAATGCATCTTTACTTTCCAGTGAAAATAATTGTCCTTATCAAGAACTGGTATCTTTACTCCTGCATCCTTCTTCACCATGGTTACTATTTTGGTCTTGATCTTTAAACTTCTTGTATGTTAGAAGCTTGCTCTGATACCAATTGTTAATCCCAAATGACCTAACAGAATTGTAGAAGGGGGGGTTGAATACAATTCTAGATATTTTAGATTTAAAACAACTTTCGAAATAATACTGAACTTATAAAATAAAAACACAATCACTTAAATAATTTCAGTTGGATTGTTTGATGATCCAACTGAAGTGTTTTTATTGCGGAAATAATCTGTGATACAAAATGTACACAGCTGCTCAGTTACAAGAATGTAGAGAAGTATGCTCTCAAAGATAGCTAATAGAATCTGTTTGTTTTTCTTCTCACACTCTTATTTTAACTGCTACACTTGGTTATATATATTCCCAAGTTTACAATGGTATTTTTGGCTACTCTAAAGTACACTAAAGATAACCGCCAGTAGCTTGCTTTTCATTCCTTTTGTCCAATGGTCCTTGGAGATCTTTGTCTTTTGTCTTCAGTCTTATAGTGATCCCACTCAAAAACCAGATTGGAAATTGGAATGTTTCCTTATTCCCTATGTCCATTTTGATGGCTTCCAATGCAAAGTACACTTACAAATCTCCCTTTTGATCTGTCAGAAACCTGTCACTATCACTTTGTCAACTATTCAGAAAAGCAATAATGATTCGTTGATAGTAGGGAAATGTGTTTCGTTGATAGCTTTATTCTTCATTCCGTTGATGGTGTATTCCTTGATTCGTTGATAGAGTAATCTTCATTCCGTTGACATGTCTTCACTTAGGCAAAATTACATGGCTTAATATATTTACAATCCACCATCCTATTTTGCCTATCTAGTACTAAGTCAACATGACTTAGAAAACCTATCTAATACATACTACAGAATGCATATCAAACTGTGAAGTATTGTACAGTGCAATTGCTACATCACTCATTTCGTTAATGAGCTTCCTGTCAACGAAACGCTACAAAGAATGCCATTCCGTTGACAGTTACAAAATGACTTAATACAAAATCTACTAAGTGTTTTTATTATTATCATCAAGAACAACATATTCCTAACAAATGTAAATTATCTGGTTTTAATGTTACTAACTGAGCTAGATTAAGAATCAATATAAATGTTACATCATAAGTCTCTACTTTGATATATAGTCATATCAAATTCATAGACACTGAGCATAACTAACAAACAATTTCAATTCTGATTAACGTAAAATCAAAAAAAAAATGAGGAAAGAGCCCTAAATCATTATCAAAAAATACCCCAAAACAATAGAACAATTAAGAACAAAAACAAACCAATAATTCACTAAACCCCAAAAATTACAAGTAAGAGAGAATCTACTACTACTACTATAAGTCCACAAAATTACATAAACCCCAAAAATTAGGGTTTTTAATTCAACGATTTAAACAGCAACTACACCCTAAACAACTATACTACACCAAAATACATGATGTGAGTCACCAAAATTGGGGTTTTCACGGAGAGAGAGAGAGAGAGAGAGAGAGAGAGAGAGAGAGAGAGAGAGAGAGAGAGAGAGAGAGAGGGAGTGGGAAACAAACCCCGAAACTGATAGGAAGTTTCAGCTTCTTATCTGAGCCTTCGTGTTTAGCCATCGGTTACATAGTTGCAATGAAAAACCTAATTTCAGAGAGAGAAAAGTAGAAAGGAAATTCAATGGAAATGAAAAAATGGGGAGGGGGGGTGATATTATATACATTAAAAAGTTATTCGATCGTTACTTGTCGAATTTAGCCGAGATAAATTATTTGACTGATTTTTGTCGAATTTATCGAGCACCTAGTTCATAAAACCTCATGTCTTATAGTACTCCAGCCTCCTGTCTTACATTACTCCAACCCAATTTCACACTATCTAATTTATAAATATAGGATCAAATTTAAGGAATAAATTTAAATAGTCCGTAAATTTAAGGAATAAGTTTTCGATACAAATTTGATTAAAAATAATAAATTACACTACATCATCATTATCATTTAATTCATCATCTTCATTTTCGTTCTCATCTTTGTCTTTATCTTCGTCTTTATCTTGTTTGTCTTTTTGGCTTTCTTCTTCATCGCCATAGTCTACCGAATAATGATTTTCAAACATTCTCAAGTCAACAAAAAAATTTGAGGGATCACGAATAGTAATTGTTTCAACATGTAATGATGAAGCATTTGCCACTTTATTTTTGTAAGGCATCATCGTTGATTTTGATCTTTTCTTTGTTTGACACACTTTCGTCAATGTGTCGACTCTTTGTTGTAAGAACCGTGTACCATGATGATTTCGCATTTGAAATATTTGGTGCATAGTACACTTGATGGACTTGGATAGCCAACACAAAAACGTCTTCGACATTTAGCTTTAATTTGACATCAATGGTAGTAATCCGGTGTCTATCGACTTTGACATGTTTTGTGTGATCAAACCAATGACATTTGAAGACTATGACTTGATGCCCATTGTGATATAAGAGTTTTAAAACTTCTTCTACTCTTCCATAATAGTTTCCATAACTTTCTTTGTAAGAAGTCCCTACATTTACAAATGTATAAAATTTAAAAATATATAATAAAGAATAAATACAACCTAAATATTGCTAATAACTAAAATTTCTCACCGATGACAACTATTCCGGAATTTGGTGAAGTGAGCTCATTAGCATTTACACAATTAAATTTGTAACCATTGCACTTGCATGCTTTATAAGACCCCACTTTAAATGTCGGACCTCTTATTAGGTCTATAAATTTCTTCTTGAGCTCTTCATCATCTTGTACCTAAACAAGATATGTGAAAAACATAATACATAAATGTGTGAATAAAATAAATATACAAAAGTGTGTACATATACGTGTATTTATAAAAGAAAACACGTACCCTTTTTTTGAACCAATTTCCAAATTGTTCTTTTTGACAAGTTCTTTTTCTGCATCATTGAGATAGGGGTAATGTTGTTGTACCAACTTCTGGAATCCACTACATATTTAAGTTGACAAAAAAAATAAAATTGTAAACTAAATTTATCATTTTTCAAATAAAGATGTTTTGAAATAATCTAACCGCGAGTACTTTCCAACTTCCGGCGAATTTATAAGATCATAGTATGTCACGAGTCCATGTTCATCACCACCCAAGATTCGATCTCCACTCCGTAGACTAGGATGTGTCGGGTACGTGTAAACCTCTAACAAATTAACATCATGAAATTTTTGAGCTGCCTCATTTTGACGTAACTGATAATGCACTATTTCGGATTTGGAATCAAAAAACAATGAGTAAAAGTGTACACATTCCTCCTTAATGTACCGTTGTGCCATTGAACCCTCCGCTCGAGCTTTGTTTCCAACTCTTAGGTCCTGATATGTTTGTAGAAGGGGGGTTGAATACAAACTATACCGTTTAATCGAATTTGTCCTTTTAAAGATTTAACAATTTAGAACAAATTAATGCGGAATAAAACTGAAACAAAATTCAAGTTAAATATAACTTATATTAAACTTGACGAGTGTTACAATTTGATAACTGATTACAAGTTTCTTGATAAAACAAACCTAGAATAAATTCGACATGAATTTATCTATTTTTGTAATAAAAAGGATCGAATACTAAAAAGTAGTTCGATATAATTTCTAGGGATTATGATCCGCTAGATTTACAAAGCAGTACAAGAGTTACAATTCTTATGGATTAAATGTTAAGAACAATCAAGAATTAATACTCCTGCAGAAATTTGAAGCTTTGAAGTTGAAGGAATTTAAGACAGGCTTTTAATGAAATGTTGAAGGTTCTGTCTTGTTTTTGTGTTGTAATAATGTCTTGTAATTGTAATGTCAACTGATCACCTTTTGCTTTTATACAAATGCCTTGTCCAATTTTCCACGCGCCAATCCACTTGCAGAATGTATTAAGAAGACTTGCAGGAAAACTATCCTTTTTGCCTTGGAAGACAATCGGGAAGACAAGGAAATGTAAAGGGAAGACAATCGGGAAGACTAGGGTTTAGCCTAGGAAGACAATCGGGAAGACTCACTTTAAAAAACTGAGTCTTCCTAGTTCAAACCTAAGTCTTCCTAGTTCATTTTTATTCTAATTTAAATAATTATCTAAATAAATTATGTATTAAATTAATTCTTTACAGAATTAATTTAATAAATAATTTACTTAACAGTAATAATTATTTGTAAGAGAATAAATAGAATTAGTTGACTTCTCAATTAATTTCTGAATCACTAGAACTTAGATAAAGAATAAACATATTAGTACGTTGACACTCAATGTACTGTCTGGTTCACGAGTGACTAACAACAATGTCTGTTCTTTATCTGTTTGCCTTTAAGCAGTGATTCACTTCCTTTTCATTCAAGAACTCTATAATCAGTATCTTTGCTGTCACCTCTTGAAATCTCTGTCACTTTAATAAATCCACTGAGCTTGAATACTTCAATGAGGCTTGATCAATAAATTGAGCTTCTTTCAATGTAGAATTACTTCAAGTCTGTAGATGACTTTAATCTTCATTCTTTGACAGATATAATCTTCTGAGATTCCTGTGACATTTGATTTTTATTATTTACTTATTACATCTTAATTAAAGTTGAGTAGAATCCTCGGTGTTTACAAATAGGCTTAGACATATGCCTTTCAATCTCCCCCTATTTGTTTGTTAGACAATAACAACCAAATACCTCTAGAGGATAACTCAACTAAAACAAGAAAAGATAAGACTTTTAAGAGCCAATCAAATAATAAAAAGTTCTGGATTAAATATAACAATTTCCAGATTCAAGCAATAAAGATAAATACAAGATAGATGTTCCTCTAGACTGAACATATGATTACATTTACCTATCTTGATTTACCTAGCTCTAAACATTTAACATTTACAACTTTGAGCTAACTCTATCATGTCTTAGTCTCTAATTTCACCTTCTTCAGCTTCTTGCAAGGTGACTAGAAGATCTTTGTCAAGGACACAATCACTTTCAGAAACCACTCTACTTGGCATTACTGGTTGATTGGTGATCTTCTTCAATCTGTTCTTCAACTGAGCATACCTTGGAACTTTCTCCGTGCAGTAGTCTGAGATCATATCAGCAACCTCAGACTTCTCTACAGTAGTAAACCCAGAAGTTCTCAGAAGATTCTCCAACTTCACCAGTTGCATTGCAGTTTGTAGCTTCAAGGAATCAGGATCCAGCCTTACCGTCTCCAAAGTTGTACCTCTGTAGATTTTGACTTCATAAGGAAAGTGTACAACTTGAGGGCTGGCCTTCATTGCAGAGTCTCTCAGTCTGTCATATAGAAGCTCATTTAAGCATGAAGATCTCTTTACCTTACTCATTAGAATCCACAATTCAGAGAGAGATCTTCTTTGGAGTAGTTCAAGAGAAACAGTGAATGACCCTTCAAGAGCACTTGACACATAGATGTACATTTCTTGCCTCACTTGATCAAATGCAGATGTAATCCTTAGGATATCTTCCTTCAATGCCTTCATGTATAATGAGTTTTCCGGATTAACAGTTCTCATCTTCTCAAGTAACTTCAGAAAAGTACCATCATTGTTTGTGCTTCTCTGAGGGATATCAAACATCTCCCTTGCCTTATCCCACTTGTTTGCTTGCTTCATCCTAACATCCAATCTCCTTTCTTTGATATGAATACTATGAAGACGTTGTTTGTCTTCATGTTCAGCCTTTTGAATTTTTAGCTTCTGAGAAATGATGTTTGAGACCTTTGCATTCTCATCCTCCTTTTTCCTTAGTTCTGCTTGCTGCTTCTTCAGCTCCTTTTGAAACAAAGGGTCAAGTGTATACAAATCAGCTTCATCCTCCCAATCATCAAAGTTAGCTGCCTCTTCAACCTCCTCCTCACCAATAGGTTCTTCAGGTATGGTCTTCTCCAGATCACCAGATGTGTCAAATTGGAAATCATCCTGTTCACCATGGTAGTAGTAGGCATCATCAAAGATAGACTCCTCCAATGATTGTTTACCATTCCCTTTATCTTTTCCTCCTCCAGAAGCTCCTCCAGCTTCTCTTTCTCCTTTCTTCTCCCCCTTAGTTGAGGAATCCTCTACAGTTTGAGCTTTGGAAGCCCTAGGATTCACCTCAGATGTTCTTCTTACTTCTCCTCCTTCTCTCCTTTCTCCTCCTTCATTAGCATCATCCTCATCACCATCATCACCTCCTTCAAAGAATGTTCTTTGTTCAGCTGTAGGTTTAAGTGAATTCTTGATCATGTAGTACAGGTGCTTCATCCCTTCATTTAAATGTTCCATTCCTCCTTCTATCCTAGACATCCTTTTTTCATTAAACGTTTGATTTTCATCAGCTGTTTGCATAATGAAGTCCACCTTGGTAGAAATGGCAGCAATCTCCTTAACACTCTCTGATATTTGAGCATTTGACGTTGTAATATCAGAGATGTCTGAAGCCACTAGTACTTGAGATTGTTGGATGGAATTCATCTTCGGGAGTAGAGTACTCTTCAGTCCTTCCAGATCATCCTTGATAGTACCCAGCTGATTAGATACAGAGGTGGAAGATTGTGCAACCACTTGTGCTTTGAGAAGATTGTTTTCAGCCTGGGTTTCTTGTAACTGTTTCTGCAGAGCAGCTAGCTGGTTCAACAACAAAGCAGTGTTTGTGTCACTGTGTGCACTCACTTCAATTTCTCTCAGTGGTGTTTCACTCAACTCACGTGCTTGTGTATCACTCTGTGTTTGACTCTCATCTCTCACAACTAACTGTCTGTCTAAATTTTCAGTACCTGCAAAAGAAATCACCTTAGCCCCTTCAAGAGAGGTCAGTGGTGGTGCAATGGAAGTTCGCAAATCCCAATCCCTGGTTGAGTCTGTCAAAATATTTGACATTGTAAACTGAATTGCTTCAGTGACAGACTCACCTGGTTGCCTTTCACTTTCTCCAGTATAAACTGCGAGTGAAAAATCCCCTAGGGGAGCCAGAGATGTTCCCTCTGGAAGGGGAGAAAATGATTCTATTAAAGGTGGCGAAGAATCAGATTTTCCCTCTGATTCCTGTGAAGGCACTTCTACCGTAACTATGGTAGGCACTGTTTCAAAATCAAAAGTAAAGTTCTCTCCTTGCATAGTGTCCTGAGTATCATCTATTTGGATATCTTCTCCCATTGTGAGTAATGGGAGAGTGCTTGACTCAGTACAAGATGCCATGGCCCGATGGCGAATTTCAATGGATTCATCCTGTTGAGAGGATGTCTCCGGAGACTGTTCAGTGGCCATATCAACGTCCATATCATGTTGAGAGGATACATATGGGCTTACAGATGCCTCCCTGTAGGTTTTTGTTTTCTTTAAGGGTGGAGACAGAGCTGTGGGAACACTCATTGTATTTACATCACTAAATCTTCTTGAACTGGATTGAACATTTGGCTCAGGTTGTTGGTCAGAAGTGTTTGACTCTCTGTTTGGCTCTATGACCTGTGTTAGAGATTGTGGTTCTACAACCTCTTGGTCAGCCCTAACAACCACTTGGGTTTCAATTATAGTACCATATGAAGAAGATTCAGGGTTAGGAATAACTACCTATAGTGGAACCGGATGTGGCTGAGGAACTTGTTCACCAAAGATTGGAAGATGAATGAATTGAGACATCAATGGTGAAACAAGAATTGGTGTGTTTAGGAATTTGAAGGAGCAGTCCAGTCTGGTGTATAATTTAGCATCTGTGGTTTGGGAGGTTTCAAATCTTGTATCTCTAAACAGTTTTACCTGCACAGCAATGAGAAGATGATTAATGATAAGAGTGAGAAAGCGAGGGTACCAACACTTCTCTTTCACATGATTATCAAAATCTCTCCTAGAGTGAGCAAGCCTGTTGATCATTAGATTCCACAAAATTTCAGCAAAGTTAAGTCTACGACCAAATACAATAGCATAAGCAATATACTGATTTAGACTGGTAATGCCATGAAAATTGGTTTTTGTGTAATTACCAAAGACTCTCGCTATTGTATCAAAGAACAGATCCCATTCCCTTACCAGAAAACTTTTTGAGAACTTAACCATTTATAAGGGACCCTGATAATGAATATTCACAAAGAACTATGATAACTCATCATCAGAGGGTAAGGGATCAAACCTGTCCTTTGGAAACTGTAACACATCACAAAATACATCTAAAGTGACTGTATATTGCTAGTTTAAAATATTGAACGTAAATGATTTTGAATCTTCAGCAATAACAACACTTGAACACAGAAACCTCAATGGATCAATTCTCAAAAGTGCAGAGGCACAAATAGCATGACTAACACACGTCTGACTATTTAAAAAATGAATCCAAGGTTTAAATCGTTCCACTTTACACTTGGACGGATCAAAATACCCAACATAATTATTTAAGACAAGTTCAAAATTAGGATCCATTTTAATAAAACAAGAAATTTTTAATTAACTTAAAATAAAATTAGAATTTTAGGGATTTTTAGAATTAATTAAAATTACTTAAAATCCACAAAATCACAATTTTATCAAAATTAACCAAATTAAAATTTTTAATCCTAAAATTTCGAACTTAAAACTTTGAAATGCAAAAATGAATGGACAAATGATTTCTAAGGCACACAAACAGTTCAGAAATCACAGAAACACAAATGATCACTAAAACACAAGAAAATCACTTAGCAATTCAAGAACAATCAAGTCGAATGATGTTAAGAAAAATTGAAATTTTGACAGCACTTCGACTTAAAAGCTTGATTTTGAAAGAACAAAGAGTTTTGCTAAGTAAATACTTGAGCAACAATGAATCAAGATCAAAGTATTCTGCTTAAATGATTGAATTCGAAGGGGTTTGTAAAGAAATAAGAAAACTGTTCAGAAAACTGCTAAGGCAAATAAGAAATAGAAATGCTGTGAGTAGGTGTATGTATATATATATATATATATATATATATATATATATATATATATATATATATATATATAAGATAACTGATAAAAGAAAAACAAATGATTTGAAACGTTTTTTTTTAAATTTGGAACTGGGAAGACAATCGGGAAGACTTAGGATAGTCTTCCCGGTAGTCTTCCTAGAACAAATTAGGAAGTCTTCGGAAAAAACAAAAAAAAGGAAAACAGAAAATAAAATAAATAATAGAGAGTCTTCCCGATAGTCTTCCTAGTTCAAAAACTGGGAAGACTTAGGAAAAGACTTAAAATTAAATAGAAAAAACAAAAAACAAAAAAGAAATATTTTGAGTCTTCCCGGTAGTCTTCCTAGTATAAAACTGGGAAGACTTAGGAAAAACTTAGAATAATTAATATTTCTATAGAAAAATTGCAGAAAAATAATAAAAATAATAAAAAATGCATGAAAAATATTTACAAGTCTAGAAAAATTCACAGAAAATTCCATAAATTCTAGAAAAATATGCAGAAAAATATAGAAGTGCATTAAACTAATATAAACCTGCAGAAAAATTTAAACAACAATATTTACAATCTGAAAAATATCTAAATAATTCTAAATAAATATATTTTCAATAAAAATACATTTCTCCACTTAAAAAATATGAGAAAAATATTTTTAGAGTAAATATAATATTCAGAAATATTTAAATTAACAAGCATGTTATTACAAACAAGAATTGGCAGTAATATCACTTAGTAACAATGAGAGAAGACTGATTTTTGAAAAGAACAAACATGACAGAGATACTGTTAATCACTAAGACTGTTTAACATACCCAATTTACCAACTAACTTGGTAAATGTGAATTCGTCAACAGATTTAGTGAATATATCTGTAGTTTGATCTTCTGTGGGAACAAAGTGTAACTCCACAGTACCATTCATGACATGCTCTCTGATAAAATGATACCTGATGTCAATGTGCTTCGTTCTCGAGTGCTGCACAGGGTTGTTGAAGATTGCTATGGCACTTGTATTATCACATAAAATAGGGATTTTGTCTAATACAAAGCCATAGTCCTTCAATTGATTCCTTATCCATAGGATCTAAGCACAACAGCTTCCAACAACAATATATTCATCTTCTGCTGTTGAATTGGAAACTGTTTGTTGTTTCTTGCTATAACAGGAAATCAATCTACCTCCTAGAAATTGACAACTCCCAGAGGTACTCTTTCTATCCACAACACTGCCTGCATAATCAGAATCTGTATATCCAACAAGTTTAAAACCAGAATATTTAGGGTACCAGATACCTAAATTAGGTGTACCCTTAAGATATCTCAAGATTCTTTTAACAGCAACGATATGTAAATCTCTAGGGTCCACTTGGAACCTTGCACACAAGCATATAACATACATAATATCTGGTCTACTTGCAGTAAGATAGAGTAAGGAGCCAATCATACATCTGTAGCTTGTAACATCTACCTTGATAGAGTTATCACAAGCTCCAAGTTTGACTGCTGTTGAAGATGGAGTCATTGCTGATGCTGAATCCTCCATGTGATACTTTTTTAGGAGTTCTTTGAGATACTTGGATTGACAAATAAATATACCATTTGACCTTTGACTTACTTGCTATCCAAGAAAGAACTTTAGCTCACCCATCATACTCATTTCAAACTTACTCTGTATTAGCTTAGCAAATCTCTTACAGGGATCATCATTAGTAGACCCAAATATGATGTCATCCACATAGACTTGGACTAATATCATATCACTTTTGTGTTTCTTTGAAAAAAGAGTTTTTTCTATGATACCTCTAACAAAACCATTTTCTAAAAGAAAACCAGAGAGAGTGTCATACCATTTTCTTGGGGCTTGTTTGAGACCATAGATAGCCTTGAAGAGAAAGTACACAAAGTCCAGCAACTCCTGATTTTCAAAGCCAGGGGGCTGTTCCACATACAATTCTTCATCCAGCTCACCATTCAGGAATGCACTCTTAACATCCATTTGATAGACTTTAAAATTTGAGTAAGCTGCAAATGCTAAGAACATCCTGATGGCCTCAAGTCTAGCCACTGGTGCATAGGTTTCATCATAATCAATGCCTTCAGCTTGTGAATACCCTTGAGAAACAAGTCTTGCCTTGTTCCTTGTAACAATGTCATCCTCATCCAGCTTGTTTATGTATACCCATCTAGTACCAACTACTTTCTTGTTCTTTGGTCTGGGTACCAGCTTCCAGACTTGTCGTTGTTCAAATTGATTGAGTTCATCTTGCATAGCAATCACCCAATTAGGATCTGTCAGTGCTTCCTCAGTCTTCTTTGGTTCCATCTCAGATAGAAACCCTGAATAATGACATTCATTCTGAGTAGCACTTCTAGTTCTAACTCCAACACCTGGATCACCAACGATCAGCTCAAATGGATAAGATTTATTCCATACAGTCTATCTTGGAAGATTTGATCTTGATGATTCACCTTGAAATTCATTGTGGTGTTGTGAATGACTAGTAGATCCTTCATTTCCTCCCCCTGAGTTGGTGCTTGATTGCTGTTAGATCAGGATTCAATGATCGTCGGGATCTAGACTTCAACTGATCAGGATTGCTGACATCATCAGGATTGCATGGTCGTCAGAATCAGAATGAATATCAGGACAGGGATCAGGATTGATCATCAGGACTGGAAGCTGATCAGGATTCCTACTTTGAGTTATATTTGGAGTCTAGTTAAATAAGGAAGATTATTCTGTCGATTCCTGGTTTGTAGTAATGTAGCTATCGATTAAGGATAGGTTTCAATCTTTGTAATTGATTAGGACTTATCATTGATAGAGAAGCTGTGTAGTATATAAACACAGTTTTGGTTTCGATTTAAGAGATTGAAACACTCGAGTATTTTTGTAATCTAGAAGCTCTCAAGAACATCAGAATTTCTTGAGAGAGTTTTTGTAACCTAGCAGCCCTCAAGAACATCAGAATTTCTTGAGAGAGTTTTGTAACAGTTTTTTATATCAGATTTAATAAAGCTGTTATTATTCTTTCATATTTGTAATATATACTTTGATACGTCGAGAATCTTATACAATTGTATTCAACCCCCCTTCTACAATTGTTTATTACTGGGCAACAATTGGTATCAGAGTAGACTGATTTAATTTGAATCAGATACGATCTAAGATGTCGACAACAAAGTATGAAAGCATGAAAATTCCCATCCTGAAGAAATCAGAATATCCAACATGGAAGGTAAAGATGTTAATGTACCTGGAGGCTATGGATCCTGACTATCTGGACAGAATTCGTGATGGACCATATATTCCTACAAGGATTGTAGAACGAACAGACACTGTACCTGAACATTATGTGGTCAAGGCCAAGAGTGACTGGACTCCAGAAGAAAAAGCTCATGTACTCAGAGAACCAAAGATAAAGAACATCCTGCACAGTAGTCTTGATGCTGTCATGTCCAACAGAGTGATTGCATGCAAGTCTGCTAAAGAAATCTGGGATACCTTGGAAACTCAGTGCCAGGGATCTGCATCTGTCAAGAAGAACAGAAGGGCTCTTTTGATTCAAGAATATGAACAATTCGATGCTAGACCTGATGAGAGCCTAACTGATTTATATGATAGATTTCTGACACTTCTGAACAGTTTATCTTTAGTTGACAAGGAGTATGAAACTGAAGATTCAAGCACCAAGTTTCTAAGAGCTTTACCTGAAGAATGGGATACTCAGACCTCGATCATTAGACATCAGTATGATCTCAACACTGTGTCTCTTGATGAAGTCTATGAAATGTTAAGAACTCATGATCTTGAAGTTCAACAGAGAAAGAATAAGAAAAGCAGCAAGGAAAAATCTATTGCTTTGAAAGCAGAGGCTAAATCAAAAGGAAAACCTATGGAGGTCTCTAAAAGGAAAACAAGAATAATTGAGTCAGATCCTGATGACTCATCATCAAATACTGATGGCAATCCTGATGCCAATACTGATGATGACTCTTCTGACTCAGACATTGAAGAGATGGTTGCTATGATATTAAGAAGCTTCAAAAAGATGAAGTTCAGGAAGGCTAGGAGACAAGGCAACTTCCAGAAAAGGACCTTCAATGCAAACAAAGACAAGAAAATCAAAAAGGACGGCAAGAGTAGCAAATTTGACAAGTCAAAGGTTAGATGCTACAAGTGTAATGGTATGGGTCACTTTGCTAGTGAGTGCAAGAAGACAAAGGCACTCATTACATCAAGCAAGGATTGGATGGACTCTTCCTCAGAATCTGATACTGAGGTGGTCAACTATGCACTAATGGCCAATATTGATGATATTGTTATTCCTGATGATAAGGTACTTAATACTGTCTTTGATTTTGATATTGATAATGCTTCTGAGTTAAGACGTTTTCTAAAGTCATTGCATATTAACTTTAGAAGTCAAAATGCTGAGAATACTAGGATATTATCTGAGATGTCTAAACTTAGGAAAAGGAATGAGCATTTAGAAGCTGAATTTTCTCTTATGCAAAAAGTACAGATAGAATGTGATAATGCTAAACACATGTACTTAGAGATGAAACTTAAATGTACTGCTCTTGAAAAGGAACTTGAGTATGCTAATGAGAAAATCAGAACCTGGACAGACTCTGGTAGGAAATTTCATGAGATTAATACCTCTAAGAATTGGAAAGAGTGTCTAGGGTATAAGTCATATGAGGATAAGAAACTTAAGGAGAAAATTGTTGTTGATGAGACAGTTAGTCCAAAAACCTATAGACATGTTATAGACAAAACCAAATCTAAGATTACTCCTGTTAATTTTGTTTTTGGTAAAGATTCCAATTCAACTTTTGAAAAGGGATCTACTTCTGTTCAAAATATCAAAGTTATTAAGTCTAAACCTGTCTTGAGTAAAGTCACTAAAAATGTAGGTTTACTGTCTCAGAAACAACTTAAGGATAAAATCTGTGAGGTTACAGATAGGAAAAAGGAAGCTACTGTTAAGAGAAACAGGAATGGTAAAATTGGGATCAATAAAGAGAATGGTTATAAGTATATCCCAAATGCACCTAGGAAATGTTGTTTTAACTGTGGTAACTCTAATCATCTTGCTATTGATTGTAAAAAGAGTTTAAAGAAAAGTACTGAAATTCCTATTTCTGATGTCAGGAGTATATCAGTATTTTATAAACCACAGAAATCCTGCTTTCATTGTGGTAGTATATGGCATTCTATTTATACTTGTAAAGATTATCATGATTTGTACTATAACTTTTATGATCCATTGCCTAAGGTTGATAATAGTACAAAGTCTGGTAGAATTGATAATGTCATAGTGAAGCATGCTTTTGTTAATACTGATACTGACAAAGCAAATCCTGATGGAATAAATCCTGCCAGGACTGCTAAAGTCATAAAGTCTTCTGCTGCTAAAATTAATAAATTGCATGGAAAAGGAACCCAACATGTGTGGGTTCCTAAATGTTCTAACTAGAATGTTTCTATTCTGATTGAAGGGAAAAAGGAAAAATGTGTTAGTCATGGATAGTGGATGTTCTGTGCACATGACTGGAAACAAATCCCTGTTATCAGAATATGAGGAAAAAGCTGGCCCAACTGTGTCTTATGGAGATGGCAACATTGGACAAACTTTGGGATATGGCAATATAATCATTGGAAATGTCATCATTGAAAAAGTAGCTCTAGTGAAGGGACTAAAACACAACCTGTTGAGTATTAGTCAAATCACTGACAGAGGTTATCATGTCAACTTCTATTCCACACATTGTGAAGTAGTCAGCAAAGAGATAGGAAAGATAGCACTGACTGGCTACAGGCATGGTAACATTTATGAAGCCAACATTCTCTCAAATACTGATGACTCCCCTACATGTCTCATCAGTAAAGCTTCAGTAGATGAAAGTTGGAATTGGCACAAGAAGCTTTCTCATCTCAACTTTAGCAATATCAATGAGTTGGTTAAGAAAGATTTAGTTAGATGATTGCCAAAAGTGTTATATACTCCTGATGGACTCTGTGATGCATGTCAAAAAGCTAAACAGAGAAGGACATCATTCAAGAGTAAATCTGAATCCTCTATTGAAGAACCATATCACATGTTGCATCTTGATTTATTTGGACCAGTCAACATTATGTCCATCAGTAAGAAAAGGTACACTCTTGTAATTGTTGATGAATATTCTAGATTCACCAGGGTGTATTTTATGCACAGAAATGATGAAACTCCTGAAATACTGTTGGATCATATGAGAATGATTGAGACAACTACAAAGTACAAAATCAAGATACTCAGGAGTGATAATGGTACTGAATTCAAGAATTCAAAGATGGAAGAGTTCTGCAAATACAAAGGAATTATTCAACAATTCTCTGCTCCTGGCAAACCTCAGCAAAATGGAGTAGTTGAAAGGAAAAATAGAACTCTTATTGAAGCTGTCAGAACTATGTTGGAAGAAGCTAAATTACCTACATATTTCTGGGCAGAAGCAGTCAACACAGCATGCTATACACAAAATCTCACATTGATAAACAGACATGGTGTTACTCCTTATCAATCACTCATGGAGAAGAAACCAAGTTTCAAGCATCTGCATGTGTTTGGCTGTAAATGTTTTGTTCTCAGAACTCATCCTGAACAGCTAGGAAAGTTTGAAACAAAGGCTGATGAAGGAATTTTCATAGGCTATCCTGCATCAAGAGCCTTTAGAGTTTTTAAATTGAGAACAAGAACTGTCATGGAGTCAATACATGTATCTTTTGATGATAAGAAGATAATTGGATTGAATGAAGACTCACATGATAGACTGATTTTTAAAAATGAAGATACCAAGGAACCTGAAGAAAATGAATCAGATCCTGTCAGTTCATCAGATCCTGATGGGTCACCAAATCCTGATGACACATCATGTAAGATCCGTGAACTTTATTAATAATATAAATTGTATTATATGTGTGGAATACTTATTATGAAGTATTTCGAGTTATAATGATAAGGATTGTTAAGTGTTTATGTGTTATTTGTTGAGTCGAAAGCCCCTTTCAAATATTTCGTCATTTGAAATCTTATTCAATTTTGAGCCCCGTTTTGAAAATTCAAGGGCCCCGTTGAAATTTTGTACATCATTATTATTCCTTCGTCATCTGTGTTCGAATCATTATCGGAGGATTTCTTCATATTATTATATCCCTTATTATCCGATATGATCACTAGTAATTGTTTTATTCAAAGGAAGAAAAATTATTCTAAACCCTAACCCTAATTTTTTAAGGTTAATTGATATATCGTCCGTATCAATAAATACATCTGTTATAGCCCCAGTATTCTTGAGAATTAGTTATATAATGATATGTATTGATTTGGATAATTATCAGTATTTGTAGATGATTATCTTTTCGTAAACCGTGTTTTTAACCTAATTAGGGTTTTTAAACGAACCAGTGGATCAATATCGATCCAAAAATGTCGTTTAGGGTATTATTTTTCAATAAGTATAAAAAGGAGAATCGTACATTATACCTCATATAATCTGTATTACAAATATACAAAAATACAAAATTCCCGAACCGTGTTCTTCGTGTTCTTGAATAATCAAACCAACTTTTGAAGGTGTTATTGAAATCCAAATTCAAAGTTCAAGTACTCAAATCAAAGATCTTGAGCTCTAGTTTCAGAATATTCCAACCTCATCATCATCTGGTAATTTTTCGATTTTATATGAATTTTACAAATTTCGAATTTAAATTAGGGTTTATATTCGAATTGGGGATTTTCATTCTGTTGATTCTCCGTTCAATTGATTGCTTCCAACATGTTTCTAGGGTTCTAATTAGTAGGAATTCATGTTTTAATTTCATGTTTATGTTCGATTTTGAGAAATCCGATTTCTAGGGTTTTGCCCGATTTTTCTTTTTAATAGTCCGTTCATATGAATGATCTGACATTGTTTTTGATAGAGGGCTTTTGTTGTATGTGTTCTTAGCTTCATTTTAACATAAAGAACGTAGAGTTTCATGTACGATTTTGGTAGATCGGAAAATTTGTTCAAGGTCACCGGAATTTGATCGAGATTGAGATTCCGGCTTTGTTTTGGTTTGTTTTTTTATCAGAATAGATTGTTGTGTTGTTGAGGATTGTTTTGGTATAAAAAGCCCCAATTTCTGTTAAGTTTTTGGCTCGCCGGAATCAGGAATTGTCACCGGATTCTGGGATTTTTCCGGGTTGTTCTTCCCGACCCGTTTGTGTTCTTCCCGACCCGTTAACCCGTTTTCTTGACCCGGTTTCAATCTTCGAAACCCTAAAATATTTTCAGAAAACTGTTTTTGAATTTGATTTTTAAATTTAATTCGAAAATAGTTTAAAATCTTTAAAAATTCACATTTTAATTTTAAAAATATATTTTTAATTCAGAAAAATTTTGGAAAATTATATTTATTATTTTAAATTCGAAAATTTATTAAACTTAATTATTTTAATTATTTTTAATTAATAATTAATTTATTTAATTAATTGATTAATTCTTTTAATCAATTAATTCTTAAATATTAATTATTAATTAGATTTAATTAATTTAAAATTCAGTTTAATTATTTTCAAGCCTGATTTATTATTTAAAAATAGTTTGATCATTTAAAGAGTGTCAATTAATTTTATATTAATTGATTTAATTACTTTTAAATACTTATAATGGGATTAAAAATCCGATTTTTGATTTAAAAATTATTTGTGACTTATTTAAATTCGAATAAGCTTTGTGTGATGTTTTAAAAATGTTTATAAGTACTATATGGTTCGTATGAGTTGTGTAATGTGTTTTATAGTCCGTAAATGCCCGTACGAGGGCTAGTGTCTGAGTTTTAAATACCGTAAATTAGACCGGACGTCCGATACGTAACCGGTTACTAGTTTAAAATGTGTTATTGATTAATTGTGTGTCGAGGATAGAATGAGGATAGTTAGACTTACTATTCTAAGTTGTTTATTATAGAATCGAGTTCCCGGAGCAAGGGAAAGGGGAAAGTAGAGTGAACGAGATAGAAAACCGACAGCGACGTAGACCAGGCAAGTATCTGTGCCTTTACTTGTGATAAATTGTTATTGTTTTCAATACTTACATGTTATTACCCCAGAACAAGTTAGATTATCAATCCTTACCCTAATTTGGGCAACTGATTCCATTTTCGTAAATTTTCTTAACTCTTTGATTTGATCTGCATCGGAAACCCTTATTTCCAAATTCATCTGATTTTGTCTACAACCATTGATTGTTGATTATCATCATTTGATTATTGCCTACAACCATTGACAGTTTGATTCTATCATTGACTATTGATTACAGTCATTGATTATTGATTACAACTACTGATTACCTTCTTGAACGAGTGCATCATACCGTTGAAACCATTCCGAATCTATTTCTTGGACTTTCTTTGATAATGAATAGTTGAAGCTCTTTTGCAACTATTACACCCCGTTATTGTGTACTTATCTTGTTATGCATATTATTGCTTATACCTTGTGATAGAATTGGCATGTTTTTAAATAGGACCAGTGATGGTCGGGCCATACTTATGGTCAGAATAATTTAAGGCCCAGATTGGCCTAGGATCCAGTAGAGGACTTTGCTATAAGCAAGTCTGGGGTTGTTGCGTGACTGATCAGCAGCACAACCTTTGTATTTGAAAAATGTAGAAGTCCAATTCTAATTCCTCTTTCTTCATTAAATATTGTTAAAAGCATATGTTTGACTTGTGTATTGTTGATTCAGATAATTGAATTCTTTCCTTTCATTATAGAACTGTGATTGATACATATATCATGCTTGCTGAGCACATGTGGCTCATACTTGTTTTGTTTCTAACCCTATTCCAGTGAAGCGAGAGAATGACCAGACACATCGCTAGTGACAGTTCTCCCGATGCTAGGAGACCACCCCGAGTGATTGTCATTGGACGGGTAGTTGTTTTATCTTGGAACTTAGACTAGATGTCTAGCTTTGTATATTAAGTGTGTAATAACTCTGAAAACTGGTTTGTAATAATTATGACTTAGAAGCTTGTTTCATGCCATAATCTGGATGCGGTCTTGGATAAGGGGTATTTTATGTTATTATATATTATGCATGTGTTATATTCAGGTTTATATTGTGTACCGTTGGTCGGGTGACTCCCTAAATCTGTACCCCGGGTTTGGAGGGTGTCACACATCAAATCCTGATGACACTTCAAATGATAATTCTGATGATGAAAACAATAGTAATACAACTAGTAGTGCAAATGTTGAGGGGGAGCAACAGCATTCTACTACAAGTTCAGAGTCAACTCAATCATCAGGACAGAATTCTTCAGATACTGATTCAAGTGATGATCCTGATAATTCATCAAGAAGAGATAGCAATAATTCAGGGGGAGCTTCATCTGAAGCAAATTCTTCAAATCAATATAACACCAATCCAGGAGGAGCATCTACATTAAGGAATGACTTACCAACAGCAAGGAAATGGCCTGCAAGTCATACTCCTGATTTGATAATTGGAGATCCTGATGCAGGTGTTCAGACAAGAAGTGCAACTCAAAATGAATGTCTATATAATAACTTTCTGTCAAAGGAGGAGCCAAAGAAAGTTGAAGATGCACTCAAAGATGCTGATTGGGTAACTGCAATGCAAGAAGAATTGAATGAATTTGAAAGGAATGAAGTCTGGAAACTGGTGCCAAGACCAAAGAACAGGTCAATTGTTGGTACAAAGTGGATTTTCAAGAATAAGACTAATTCAGATGGTGTAATTATCAGAAACAAAGCAAGGCTAGTTGCAAAGGGGTATTCTCAACAAGAAGGAATTGACTATGATGAAACTTTTGCTCCTGTTGCAAGACTAGAAGCCATCAGGATCTTTTTGGCATATGCATCTCATAAGAAATTCAAGGTTTTCCAGATGGATGTGAAAAGTGATTTCTTAAATGGTGAACTGGAGGAAGAAGTATATGTTGAACAACCTCCTGGTTTCATTGATCCAAAATATCCAAATCATGTTTACAGATTGGATAAGGCACTTTATGGACTAAAGCAAGCTCCAAGAGCATGGTATGAAACCTTAGCTCAGTTCTTACTAGAAAGTGGATTCAAAAGAGGTACTATTGATAAAACTCTATTTTATTTGAATCATGGTAAGGATTTGCTTTTAGTTCAGATTTATGTTGATGATATCATTTTTGGGTCAACAAACAATAAGCTGTGTGAAAAGTTTTCTAAGCTTATGCAGTCAAGATATCAAATGAGCATGATGGGAGAAATGAGTTATTTTCTTGTTCTTCAAGTTAAACGGACTGATGATGGCATTTTTATCAATCAGTCTAAATATACAAGGAATTTGTTGAAAAGGTTTAACATGGAAGATTGTGCTACTACAAGTACTCCCATTGCTACAACTACCAAACTTGATCCTGATCAAGGTACTGAGGTAGATGTAACTCACTACAGAGGAATGATTGGCTCTTTATTGTATCTCACTGCAAGTAGACCAGATATCATGTTTGCAACCTGTCTGTGTGCAAGATTTCAAGCAAAACCTAGGGAACCTCATCTGATTGCAGTTAAAAGAATTTTCAGATATCTCAAAGGCACTCCTTCTCTTGGTCTTTGGTATGCAAGGGAATCAGATTTTGGTTTGTGTGGTTATTCAGATGCTGATTTTGCAGGATGCAAAATAGACAGAAAAAGTACTTCAGGAAGCTATCAGTTTTTGGGTGGTAGACTAGTTTCATGGTTCAGTAAAAAGCAAAAATCTATCTCTACTTCAACAGCAGAAGCTGAGTACATTGCTGCAAGAAGCTGTTGTGCTCAGATAATGTGGATGAGAAATCAGTTGTTAGATTATGGCCTGTCATACTAAAAAAATCCCTATTTATTATGATAACCAAAGTGCTATTGCAATGACAGGAAATCCAGTTCAACATTCTCTTACTAAGCACATTAGTATTAGATATCATTTTATAAGAGAACAAGTTTTGGGAGGAACAATTGAACTTCATTTTGTTCCTACGGATCAACAACTAGCTGATATATTCACCAAGCCACTACCTGAAGCTACTTTCAATAAGTTGGTGAATGAACTTGGAATGATGAACTTTGAGAATTTCTGAGAAAAGCTACAGAGAAGAAATCCTGATGACTATCAAATCCTGATGGTCATTCAGAAAGGTATGTATTTTTGATCAAATCCTGATAGGACTTTATCCTGACAAGAAGTCAACTGGTCAATCCTGATGCATAAATTCTGAAGCTGGTGTGAAAACCAGAGGTTATAAAGCAATTTGAAAACAACAGTGCTGGTATTCTCTGGAAAGTAAAAGCTATACTTAGTCTCTGATTAAGTATTAAGTTTTACTTTTAAATCTCAATTTATTTTCTAAGGAATTACCATTCATCATTTTAAATGTCATATGCACTATTGCTAACAATTTGTACAGGAAATAACAGAAGATGAACAATTGAGAGAATTGATAAATTTCATTGATACTTGAAGCTGTTTACAAATGGAAAAGGAAAATTACATTGTTTTCTAGTCTAGTTTTCTATTCAGGAACATGTGTCCTTCAAATTAGCATGAATGCTCCTGAGCAGCTTCACAGTCCATCAGGATTGGAAGGTCTCTTGTTCCATCCTTAATGGACAAGAAGAGGAGCTGATGCACTTGAAGGCGGATCGTCACCGTGACCACCGGGACTCTTCCGTACCTCCAACTTGCATGACATACAAGCATCACGGATCCTCTTTCTTCTCTCAAGCTCTCGTTCAAGCAACTCAGCATCATCATCTTCATCCTCATCGTCTTCATCCTCTTCATCATTGACAATGATGAGATTGTCATGAGGATTCCAGTCAGGATTTGCCTGCTGGAAGTTGTGCCAAAGCACATCAGCCATTGCATTAACAAAGGCCTCATGTTCCTGAGGATCAGGAACAGGTTGAGGTTCTTCATTTTCTGCAATTTCTGCTAGAACCTGATCCATCTCCTGCCAGATTAACTCTATGTCACCGAGTTCTTGATCAGGTAACGCATCTTGTTGGTTATTAGCAGCCATGGAAAAACGAAGAAGATGAAAGGTTTTCGTAAGTTTTTTCTGTGGAGAGGGTTTGTGTATCTTTGGTAAATGATAATACTGTTTAACACTCTCTTTTATTGAGATTTTTTGTTAAGGCTGCAGGTCATTTGCTTAGTCTCGAGGCGACGGTTCAGTTTTCCATGACTATTTTGCTTTGATAAATGGTAAGAATGTTTTAGTGGGTTCTACATCATTCATTTGGTGAATTTTAAAAAAAAAACATTTTTCAGGATTAGTGAAATAAAATTTTGTTTTCTTAAATGAAATTTTATTTTTACTTCAAATAGAAAATATTTCTTAATCCTGACGAGGCAAATGGTTTTATTGGTAATGCTTTTATTCCTGATGAGGTTAGGTTTTTCTTACATCAGAAAATGTCTACTTGTTATGGATTACTTTCTCATGCTATGGGGCAAGGCCAATCACACCTTGTTCCTAACCCAAGCATTCATCCGAAACAGTCCAAACAGTCAACAACCACCTCTAATGTCTCTCAAAAGACTTAAGTTGTAAAATCAAAGAAATCAGCTAGAACTGATGTGTCTGGAAGGCAATCAGGTTCAAAGGATTTTTCCTCTACACCACTCACTAAAAAGAAGTTACAAGGGGGTGTACAAGGGGTCCTGGTGAAGAAAGCTGCTAAGGGTGTTGAGGCTGTTTCTGTTAAAAGGAAGTTAGTGCTCAGGGATGAGACTGATTCAGAGGATGATTTACCTATATCCTCTATAATGAATGTGAATAAGGAAGTTGCTGATACTGCTATTGAAGCTGTGGTACCATCATCAAAGCCACAGAAGAAAAGGAAATTATCTAAGGGCAGGTATCATATTCCTTTTGAAAAGAAGCAGGATACTGATGTACAAGACACTTCTATTCTTAATGAGCAATCAAGTTCAGCTGCTCAAGCAAATCCTGATGTTAGTATTCCTGATGCTGCACCAAGTCAAGTGGTTACTATTTCAGACTCTCCAGCACAAGACTCTCCAACAAAAAGACATGTTGATATTTCATGGGAGAAGTATGGTGCTGCTGCTTCTAATTTTGGGATTAAACATCCAATGGAAAAGCTAAGGAAAGCAGGAGAGTTAGTGTTTTCTAGACAGAAGAAACTGAAGGGATCAAGCCCACAAGAACCTGGACCTCAAAGTGGTTCAGCAGCTCGTATTGATGATCCAGCCACACAAGAACCACTCAATCAAAGTTTGGGTGAAGGCTTAGCAATTGGAATGGTCACACAAGAACCATCTTCTCAAAGTGAAGATGCAGGCCAAGCTACAGTTTCTGAGAAATTTCCTGACAATGCTCAAGGGATTTCTGGTGCAGATGACGTTCAAAGATTGGTCGAGGACACTGTCAATGAGGGAAGCACACAAGAACCTCCAACTCAAAGTGTTGAAGAAGCTTTAAAACCTCGTGCTACACAAGAACCATCAGTAACAAACACTGATGCAAGCTTATCAAATCCTGACAATGTTACTCCTGATGCTAATGGTGCTCCTGATGTTGAGCCAATTTTGATACAACCACTAAGATCACGACCAATGGACCATCCTATCACAGATTCACAGGATAAACTGAAAGGTATAGCTATTCCTGATCCTGATGTTACTCATGATGATGATGATGATGATGATGATGATTCTGATGATAGGTCTGATGAATCTATCAGCTATCCATATGCCTTGGATTATGCGTATGATGCAGTGAAGATGATAGAGAATCCAGATTTGAAGAATCATCTGAAGGCTACAACTCTTTTATCTAAAAGCTTGAAACATGAGATTGATTCTGTCAAAGCTGCAACTGAGTTGGTGAGGGAAGATATTTCTATGAGTTTTACAAAGGTGCCCACTGCTCTTCAACTAAGGATAGTGGAATCCCAAGTGAAATCTGTTGCTTCTGAACAAACCTCCATCAACAAAAGGATTGATTCTCTTGATACAAAGGTAACTGACATTCAAACCTCTCTTGCCTTAATTTTGAATATATTGTCAAATACTGATGTCAAAAAGGGGGAGAAGGTAAGTCAGACAAAATGTACACCTGATCTAGTATTGAGAAATAATGATGATGATGATCATACTGGAAATGATGGTGACAAGATTCTACAAAGAGAAACCTCTGATGCTGCTGTTATGAAGACAATTCAAACTTCTCAAAGTCAAACAACGCAGTCAACTCATGTTTCCGATTCTGGAGTAAGGACAGTAAGAACAATGGTGCAATCTCAGATCCTGACGGAAGAACAAATCCTGACATCTGGTCATGGACAAACTCTTGCTACAATTCCTGAAGGTGATGAAGATGTGATTATTGATAATCCTGAAGATGCATCAAATCTATTCCAGAAGTTCTCTACGAAAGATGGCAGAATTATTACTCTATATCACACTGATAAAAGAGTTCAACAATTATTTGCAAGAAAAGCACTCTCTACAATTATTTACTAGAAAGAAGCTATGCTTTTGAAAAAGAGAAAGATAAGAAGTGGAAACACATAAGTACACTGAGGTGTAACACGCCTATCAATTTTCAGAATGGAGGAATTATAACAAGTGCTTCAAGTGTTGTTGATTTATCTGATTTGGTTAGATCAAAAGCACTCTGGCTACGAATGTTTTCAAATCTGAAGCAATTGTCAAGTAATTCAAGAGGAGGTATTGGACACAGGGATGCTGAATATCTGAATATGTCATATGTTGATCCTTACTCCTTGACTGAAATTGGAGGTACTTTAACTTCTGAAAACCTGAACAATTTACTAGCTGTTGAAATAGTTATAGATTGTCATGATGGTATTGAAAAGAAAGAAAAGCTTCTATACTTCATGAAAGATGGTAGTGTAAAGATTCTGTGCATTCAAGATCCGCTGATGAAAACTACACAGGAACTGAAATATGTTCATTATCTGTTAAGATGGAAGAATAAAGTTTACAAAGAATGGAGTGACATGATCTTGTCAACAATAAGAAGAAGACTGGATGGAAACAAAAATTTCAATGGTAATTATACTCCCATGTATTTAAATCAAAGAGGTCAAGATGTGGAAATGCAAAGGGGCACTGCTGTTAAAGAAGGAAATTGCTTATCTTTTGCTTGAAGAGCACAGTCTACGGAGAAGCTCCATTCAGAATCTCAGAGCAGCTATCTACCAGATTAATGAGGAAGATGAAGAACTCAGAAATCTTAAGGAAAGAGTGATTCAAATTCTTGAAGAAAAAGAAGAAAATTTGTTATCCAACTTCTTGAAGATGAATCTGTTCTATAAAAGAATTTAAACAGATAAGTTGCTGCTAATATTTGTACATTTTGTAAATATGTTTTTGACATCATTGAATCTTAGGAATCTATACTTTATTTCACAAAGTATAAGATTGGGGGAGATTGTTAGATCATGATTCAATGATCGTCAGGATCTAGACTTCAACTGATCAGGATTGCTGACATCATCAGGATTGCATGGTCATCAGAATCAGAATGAATATCAGGACTGGGATCAGGATTGATCATCAGGACTGGAAGCTGATCAGGATTCCTACTTCGAGTTATATTTGGAGTCTAGTTAAATAAGGAAGATTATTCTGTCGGTTCCTGGTTTGTAGTAATGTAGCTATCGATTAAGTATAGGTTTCAATCTTTGTAATTGATTAGGACTTATCATTGATAGAGAAGCTGTGTAGTATATAAACACAGTTTAGGTTTCGATTTAAGAGATTGAAACACTCGAGTATTTTTGTAATCTAGAAGCTCTCAAGAACATCCGAATTTCTTGAGAGAGTTTTTGTAACCTAGCAGCTCTCAAGAACATCAGAATTTCTTGAGAGAGTTTTGTAACAGTTTTTATATCAGATTTAATAAAGCTGTTATTATTCTTTCATATTTGTAATATATACTTTGATAAGTCGAGAATCTTATACAATTGTATTCAACCCCCCTTCTACAATTGTTTATTACTGGGCAACAATTGCCTTGATGATTCTTCTCCAGTGTTGGTGGTATCTCCATTGTTACCAATGTTTCCACCACCACCACCATGATCATTATCATCATTATTATTGTCATTACCAGCAACATTCTCAGGTGGGGCTTCATCATCTGAATCTGAGTCTGACAAGTTATCAAACTTCAGTTTCTCAGATGAATCTTCTGTTTGGATACTAGGGAGCTTAGTGTCATCAAATGTAACATTGACACTTTCTTTCACATGGTGACCATCAATCAAGTACACCCTGTAAGATCTTCTGGAATAACCAATAAAAATAGCTTCTTGTGCCTTGGCCTCAAACTTGCCACGTTTCACATTGTCATCCTTAAGCACAAAGCATTTTGCACCAAATACATGAAAGTATTTGAGAGTTGGTTTCTTGTTGTTCATGATCTCATAAGTAGTCTTCATTAAATCCTTGTTGATTAAAGTTCGATTCTGAGTATAACAAGCAGTGTTCACAGCTTCAGCCCAAAAGTACATTGGAAGTCTTGATTCACTTAACATAGTCCTAGCAGCTTCAATCAATGTACGATTCTTTCTTTCTACCACTACATTCTATTGAGGAGTTCTAGGGGCAGAATACTGTCTTGTTATTCCTTTATCTGCACAAAAGTCATTTAGGACTGCATTCTTGAATTCAGTTCCATTATCTGACCTTATAGCTCTAACAGGGAATCTCGAATCCAGCTCAATCAACTTTATATGATCAATCACCATCTGTGGGGTCTCATCCTTGGAATGTAGGAATAAAACCCAAGTATATTTGGAATAGTCATCAACAATCACAAGTGCATACTGTTTCTTTGACATGGACATCACACTAACTGGACCAAACAAATCCATGTGAAGTAGCTGAAGTGGTTCAGTTATTGATGATGTGTCAGTGCCCTTGTGAGAAGCTTTCTTTGACTTTTCTTTCTGACAAGCCTCACACAGTCCTTCCTGTGTAAATTCCATCTGAGGCAAACCCCTAACCAATTCCCTCTTGACTAAAGAGTTCATGGTTTTGAAGTTAAGGTGAGACATCTTCTTGTGCCATAGCCAACTTTCATCTGATGAAGCTTTAGTATAAAAACAAGTAACTTCATCTTTGGATCCAGAGTGCAGATCAGCTATGAACAAATCACCTTTACTTACTCCTTGAAGAGCAGGCTTTCCATTCTTCTTGTGAAGGATCTGACACCTATCTTTCTCAAAGGAAATAGCATATCCTCTGTCACAGAAATGACTGATGCTGAGAAGATTGAACTTCAGACCTTCCACAATAGATACATCTTGAATGATAACATTTCCAAACTTCAAACAGCCATATCCTCTGGTTATACCCTTGATGTTATCTCCAAAGGTAACTCCTGGGCCAGCTTTCTCAACCACATTTGATAGCGGGGCTCTATCTCCGGTCATATGCCATGAACAACCACTGTCCAGAACCCACATAATACGGTTTACCTCATGTGCCACACCCTCTGACATGAATGTTGATGAAGTGCTTGCCTCATTAGCCATTAAAGCTAGGTTACCAATTTCACCTGCTTCTTCATCACTATCAGTATCATCCCAACTCTTTCCTTCAGCAACATAAGCTTTCCCAATCTTATTCTTCTTGCTAGAATCAAATTCCTTCTCACTTGCTTTGGCTTTTTACATTCAGTAGCAAAGTGACCCAACTCATTACAATTGTAGCACCTGATTGTGCTTCTTTCCACAGTTCCAGTTTTATAGCCACCCCTTGTGCTATTTGTAGATGAGGAACCACCTCTCTGAAACCTGTGCTTGAACTTAAGATTGGAATTTCTCCTGAATCTGAACTTGCCAAATTTACTCACAATCATTGCCAAATCACCATCCTCCAGCTGATCAAGTTCTTCCAAAGAATAGAAGTCACCACCAAATTGATCAATGGATGTTAAGCCATATTCAACATCAATAACATCCAAGTTAGAACTGGAAGGTTGAACAACCTTCACTTCCAGTTTATGTGGGACTTCTGTAGTCAATGCAGTAGAAGTACCAACTATCTTTCCAGTTCCATATAACTCCTTTTGTTGAATCTGCTCCAGCTCATAGGTCTTTAGAACACCATACAGTCTTTCTTGAGAAATCTCTCCAAGATCTCTTGCTTCTCTGATTGCAGATATTCTGTGCTCCAAATGAATTGGAAGTGTTAGGAGAAACTTCTTGTTAATCTCCTTGATAGTATAGTGCTTCCCATTGAGATTCAGATCATTGATTAATTTGTTGTATCTCTCAAAAACCTCAGAGATACCTTCACCGGGGTTTGATCTGAAATGCTCATAAGAAGAGGTGAGAATTTCCAGCTTATTCTCTCTGACTTCCTCTATCCCCTCATTGATTATCTTTATTGTGTCCCAAATGTGTTTGGCAGTAACACAGTTTAGGACATGATTATGCATGATAGGATCAAGACAATCAACTAGTATCAGTTGTAGACAGGCATCCAGTGTAGCATCATCTTTCTCATCAGGAGTGTAGTCCTTGGGATCCTTAGGATACATCCTAGCAGCTCTAGTGACAACATCATTCTCCATCTGCTCTCCCTCAACAATCATAGGGAGTCTTGGTCCATTCTTCAGAACATCAATATATTTAACATTAGCCACTTGAAGAAACAGGAGCATTTTCTTCTTCCACATAGGATAATGCTCCTTACTGAACATGGGGATTTTGACTGTACCCACTTTCTGAGTTGTAGACATTTTTGAGATTTTTGAAGAATAATAAAAATTTCAGAGTTTAAGAAAAATATCTCAAAACAATTGGATCTTTGATTAGTATATCAATCAAAAGGCTCTGATGCCAATTGTTAGGTCATGATATGTTTGTAGAAAGGGGGTTGAATAAAAACTATACCGTTTAATCGAATTTGTCCTTTTAAAGATTTAATAATTTAGAACAAATTAATGCGGAATAAAACTGAAACAAAATTCAAGTTAAATATAACTTATATTAAACTTGACGAGTGTTACAATTTGATCAGTGATTACAAGTTTCTTGATAAAACAAACCTAGAATAAATTCGACATGAATTTATCTATTTTTGTAATAAAAAGGATCGAATACTAAAAAGTAGTTCGATATAATTTCTAGGGATTATGATCCGCTAGATTTACAAAGCAGTACAAGAGTTACAATTCTTATGGATTAAATGTTAAGAACAATCAAGAATTAATACTCCTGCAGAAATTTGAAGCTTTGAAGTTGAAGGAATTTAAGACAGGCTTTTAATGAAATGTTGAAGGTTCTGTCTTGTTTTTGTGTTGTAATAATGTCTTGTAATTGTAATGTCAACTGATCACCTTTTGCTTTTATACAAATGCCTTGTCCAATTTTCCACGCGCCAATCCACTTGCAGAATGTATTAAGAAGACTTGCAGGAAAACTATCCTTTTTGCCTTGGAAGACAATCGGGAAGACAAGGAAATGTAAAGGGAAGACAATCGGGAAGACTAGGGTTTAGCCTAGGAAGACAATCGGGAAGACTCACTTGTGAGTCTTCCTAGTTTAAAAAACTGAGTCTTCCTAGTTCAAACCTAAGTCTTCCTAGTTCATTTTTATTCTAATTTAAATAATTATCTAAATAAATTATGTATTAAATTAATTCTTTACAGAATTAATTTAATAAATAATTTACTTAATAGTAATAATTATTTATAAGAGAATAAATAGAATTAGTTGACTTCTCAATTAATTTCTGAATCACTAGAACTTAGATAAAGAATAAACATATTAGTACGTTGACACTCAATGTACTGTCTGGTTCACGAGTGACTAACGACAATGTCTGTTCTTTATCTATTTGACTTTAAGCAGTGATTCACTTCCTTTTCATTCAATAACTCTGTAATCAGTATCTTTGCTGTCACCTCTTGAAATCTCTGTCACTTTAATAAATCCACTGAGCTTGAATACTTCACTGAGGCTTGATCAATAAATTGAGCTTCTTTCAATGTAGAATTACTTCAAGTCTGTAGATGACTTTAATCTTCATTCTTTGACAGATATAATCTTCTGAGATTCCTGTGACATTTGATTTTATTATTTACTTATTACATCTTAATTAAAGTTGAGTAGAATCCTCGGTGTTTACAAATAGGCTTAGACATATGCCTTTCACCAACTTTCAATTGCAAATTGTGCAAGTATCTTTCAACAAAATACATCCAACGCCAATTAGCCGGGCCACCCAACTTACACTCGGTAGCTAAATGTATAGGCAAACGCTCCATCGGATTAAACCACCCAGGAATGAAGACAGTTTCAAGCTTGGAAATTATCTTCCCTATATCTTTCTCCACTTTTTGAAAATATGTGTATTTAAGATTCAACGAGCATAAATATTGAAAGAAGTTGCACAACTCAATAATAGGATCAGCTACATGCTTCGGAAGTAAGTCACGACAAACAATAGGAAACAACTTTTGCATGAAAACGTGACAGTCATGTGATTGCATCCCGCGAATGCAATTTTTCTTCCAATTCACACACCTAGATACATTTGAGGCATACCCATCTAGAAGTTTCAATGCGACAATCCAGTTGAACAACTTATGAATTTGCTCCCGCGAAAGCACGTATGGTGCATGTGGTTTCGTGCCATCAGCTCGAATCCACAATTCACGACGTACACGTAATTCTTCACAATCCTTTCTCGCTTTTGTGTTATTTTTGGACTTCTTTCCATCATCAAGATTTGTGAAAAAAAATGTTGTCAAAAACATTTTTCTCAGTGTGCATAATGTTAATGCTATGACGAAGGCTAAGTGTCTCCCAATATGGAAGCTCAAAAAAATGGAGAACTGTGAGTCCAATTATGTGTCACACCATAATCTTTCGGTTTTCTCTTCGATGACTTTCCCGGATGGGGAAACTGTATATGCTCACACATAGTCTTTGCAAGGCCTCCTGAATGTCGAGCACACACTAATCGTGTTTCAATACTTCCAAACCTTGTACTCTTTCTCAGGGGATCATTTGGTTCCAAAAAATATCGATTAGTGCCATAAAAACTAGATTTACCACCATTTTTGAGTTTAGCTTTTACCTCTCCTATGCAAACATGACATGCCAAGTTACCCTTGGTGGACCACCCCACTAAGCATGGAAAGTCCAGAAAAGTCGCTAATTGTCCACAAAAGCATCGCATTCATCATAAAATTTGTACGTGAGAACATGTCATATGTTTCCGCCCCGGTATGCCACAAATCTTTCAATTCATCAATTAGCGGCCTACGATAAACATGCAAATCTTTTGTCGGATCCGTTGGCCCGGGAATAAGAAGAGGCATGAACATGTATGGAGCCTTAGTACACAAAGATGGGGGAAGGTTGTACACAACAACCACCACAGGCCAAACAGTGTACTCCTCTGCGTGTGAATCGCGAAAGAGGTCTAATCCATCTGTAGAGAGTCCAAGTCTAACATTCTGAATCTCCTTTGAAAATCTTGGAAATCTATGATCAAATTGTTTCCATTCATCTCCATTTGTTGGGGGACTTAATTGACCTTCAACTACAACTCTCTCATGGTGCCATCTCATACATTGTGCAGTCTTCTCGGCCATGAATAAACGTTACAATCTCATGGTAACAGGAAAGTAGCGCAAGATCTTTCGCGGGATCTTCTGTTTTTTAGGATCTTTTTGCACTTTGTATCTATCTTCTGTGCATATATCACAATGTGTCTTATTGTTGTTTTCCTTGTAATATAACATGCAATCATTCACACAAGCATCAATCTTTTGGTACTCCATATTCAACCCTTTAATCATCTTTCACACGGTATAGTACTTCTCAAGAAATTTATGATCATCGGGCAATACTAATCCAATAAGGTGAAGCAAATCATCAAAGGCATTGTTACTGCAATTATGCTTATTTTTCCAATTTAGCAACTCCATTACGAACTCTAATGTTGTAAAGTTGTTATTGTTTGGATAAATTGGCTCAGAAGCAGTATTCACCATCTTGTAAAATTCTTTTGCTGTTGCATTCGATTCTTCCTCGAAATCCTCGAAATCATCATCATATGCATCATACATATCATTATCTCTATAGTTAGTATTAAGAGAACTCGTTCCAACTTCGTCTCATGGCATATCTTTCTCGCTGTGATAATCCCATCTAGTATACCATTGCATGATACCACATTGATACAAATCCACTTTCACGGTACTAGGATTCTTGTAGTGCTTATTTTTACATTCTTTTACACGGACATCTATAAGACTATTGTCTTCTTCTTGAAGATTATGTATAGCAAATTTAATGAAACTATCCACACCAATTTTGTATTATTCCCTTAAGTATTTTGTCTTATTATACCGACTACGACCAACCCAACTATGATCGAATGCCATCTACAAATGTGCACAAATTGATATAATTAAGAAAATTCAATTCTAAACAAATAAAAGTAAAGTGTGAATCTAATTGTAGACAACTAACAATATCTCTAATTTTGTCAACATATTTCACTAATCAAAACAATCATAAATGCAATTTTGAACACATCGTAAAGCATAATGTAACATAAGATGAAACAGAGATAACTACAACTCAACAAAGGACAAGACAGACAATAATATTAACAGAAGCACAGGAATCCAGAATCAAAGAAGATAAGGTAAACTCAAAAAATCAAAATACGTTATGTATTCTTGAAGTTCGTAAACAGGTCACGGAAAGAAGTTCATGAAAATGTTCAAGCCTCAGTGATAGTAAAAGAAACAAGACTTTCAAGACGACAGAAGTATGTGAATGATTTAGGGTTAGTACCACGGGATTCCAGTGATTTAATTGAAGCAACCAGAACGACAAGGGACTTATCAGAAGCATTGAATTCAAGACATAGAAGAAGAATTGATCAAGTGTTATTCATCTGTGAACCAAGCCAGTTGCACTAGTTGACGGCACTAAAAAGATCAAGTTGTTTTATCGTCTCAGAAGAAATTGATACAGTCTAAAACTGAAACACCCTGGAGCTCAGAAGCTTTTCTAAAAGATCAAGGACTAGAAAAGGATTCGATAGTTTTTCTATTTAGAAAACTATCGAATGAGATTTAAGAAAACCATTTGAAAACTAAAGTAATGTAATTTACTTTTCGATAGTTTTTATTTAAAAACTATCGAATGGTAAATTCATTTATTCATTCGATAGTTTACAAATGTAGGAGCAGGTGAAAAGGTGACTTTGTTTGACAGGTTGATGAAAATTGGACGGCCAGGATTGCACCTTCAATTTTGGTTCGATAGTTTTCAAATCAAGACTACAATTAATACAGAGATGAAGAAGTGTCTTCTTCAGTTAAGGCACAATATACAGAGACATTACTGAGAGAGAAGTTTGAGCCGGAGAAATTCATAGAAATTAATAGTGCTCAGAATTTGATCATTGTATTGAATTTGTGTAACCTTAAACTCATTGAAGCTAATCTACGGATTAGAAATTGTAGCACCCCTCGAGGTTTATATTTATAAAAAGATATATTCCCCGACTCTTGGTTTGATTTGGTGTGTTTGATTTCGTTATAGAACTGAATGATTAATCCGTGAACGAAATTGAATTATTTGTGAGTATCGTATTCAACCCCCCCCCTTCTACGATACTTTGGACCTAACAATTGGTATCAGGACTACTTGATTGACGTACAAATCAGATCCGGTGAATGAGACCAAAATCAAACGTAGCGTGAAAATTCGAAGCAAATTTTTTAACTTTCAAAAAATTTCATTTAATTGGAATTTCTTGAATTTTAAACAATTTGAAATTTTCTTAAACCATGAGTGCTCCAAAGACAACTGCTGGTATTAAAGTTCCCCCGTTTACTAGAGATTATTTCGGTTTGTGGAAGATGAAGATGTTGTTATTTATCAAGGCATCTAATCCGTTGTATATTGGCATATTAGAGAACGGACCATTTGTACCAATGAAACCAGTTAGTGAATCTACAACTCCTGATGGTAGTAGGATTCCTCAAGGCACCCAACCTAAGGATATTACTGAGTATACAGATTCTGACAAAGAACTGATTCGATTGGACACAGGTTTGATGTTGATATTAGCAGACTCCGCAGACAAAGAAATGTGCTATCAGTTGATGAACTGTACAAGTGGGAAACATATGTGGGATACCATTAACTTGATAATGGAAGGAACTGAAGACATGCAGGAAAACAGATTGGACATCCTGACTTCTCAGTACGAAGCTTTTAGGTCTCTTCCAAGAGAAAGTATAACTCAGGTCTTTGAGAAATATACTAAGCTTCTAAATGAATTGGCAATGAAAGGGAAGACCTATCCACTGAGGGAAACCAACAGGAAGTTCATGATGACGCTGCCCCATCATGTAGAACACAAGTCATCATCCATATGGGAAAGAATAGACTTCACAATGATGTCACTATAGATGATCTATGGCAAGTTGAAGACTTATGAGATGGAACAAGAACAACGAGTGATAATCTACGGACCAGGGACAGTGGATAACAAGCACAATGCACTTGTGAGATCAGCAGCACTTGTAGTGGATGAACCAACAACTTCTGATATTCAGGTTCAAACCCCTAGAGCTGGAAAGGAGGTGATTATAGAAGCTGGAATGGATTCTGTGAATCTGGGTGTTGATGAAAGTGATTACTACACCCTAGAAGAGCTTGAGCAGATGGAAGACAAAACCATGGCGTACTTAGCTGCAAAGTTTAGTCATATTCGTTTCAAGAGAAACCGTAAGTATAAATTCAAGGGCTCAACCAACAGATTCCAGAAGAGCAAGTATTCACCAGGGACTGGCTTTAAGGGAGGCTACAAGACTGGCATGATTGATAGAAGCAAATCAAGATGCTATAATTGCAATGAGTTAGGGCATTTCGCCACTGAATGTCGGAAGCCTCGTCAAGCAAGAGACAAGAAAGATGTCTATGAGAAGAAGGATTCTTATGATGAGTTGAAGAAAGAGAATGACAAGCTTAAACGGCAATTGGAGGCATTCTTTGGAAAGCAGAAAGGGAAAGCTTATATAGCAGAGGGAAAGCACTGGGATGATACTGATTCGGATGAAGAGGAAGAGTATGTAAATGTTGCCCTAATGGCTGACTCTTCAGAGGAATCACCACAATCATCTCAGGTACCTATCTTAACTACAATTGATATGTCTAACTCTGAGTACAAGAAAACTGTGCAAGATCTAAGTGTAGAATTGTTTAATGTACACACAAGCATGTTAGTATCTGAAATGTAAAATGCTAAACTAGTTCTTAAGATTAAAAATCTAGAATCTAAAAATGAAGAACTAGAGCTTGTAGCTGTCACATTAGAAGATCTTAAGCAAAAGAATGCGTACTTAGAGAACAAGGTCAAGTGTAATGATGAGATATAAACTATCCTCAGGAAGCAGATTTCAGAGTTAGATTTGAAACTGAATGCTTTTAAGAATTCCGCCCTAATTTCTAAGGAGATCATTGATACTCAGGCCATAGGGAATAAAAATGCAATAGGATTTGACTATAACAAGAAAGCTGGTAAGAAGATAGTGGAATTCCATGTGACACCTTCAGTTGTCAAAAGGAATACTCCACATGTTCTTAAGAATGTTGATTGTCCAGTTTTTGTTAAGCCTTTTCCACCACTCTTTCATGAGGATGATCTTTTCATAAGACAAGAATTGCTTGAGGAGGATTTGTTGAAGGTTAAAGAGGTAAAGACTAAGTTGCCTAGGAAATCAGTAAAAGCTAAATTACCTAAAACTGAAGTAGGTGACTTAGTTAGTAATGCTAAAAAGAACAGGAATGGGAAGAAGAAGATTGTTAATCAGGAAATGGTTCCATATTCTCCCATTGCATCTAGGAAGTTGTGCACTATTTGTAATTCTGCTGGACACCTTACACATGCATGTAAAAAGGTTAAAGTAGAAACTGCTAATACTTCTGAAATGCATAACATGTTTGACATGCCTGATCTTCATGAACCCTGTGGAAAGAAAGAGTGTTTGCTATGTAAGTACAACATCATGCATGCTTATTTTAAGTTGATGAATGATAGTAGCAAAAGCACTGATAATGTTAAATCCACAGATACTATGAATATCAAACAGGGTAAGACAAAATTGAACGTTACTCCTGTTAAAATATCTAAACCTTCAGGACCCAAACAATTTTGGGTACCAAAGTCCGCTTAATCAATCTGTGATTGCAGGGTAAGGTTAAAAGCTCAAAGGTTGTGTGGATTCTGGATAGTGGTTGTTCTAGACACATGACAGGTGAAGAGTCCCTGCTTACAGAGGTGGTTAAGAAGACCGGCCCGATTGTAACCTTTGGAGATGACAACAAAGGATTCACTACGGGATATGGTAAATTGAAAGCTGGAAATGTCATCATTGAAAACATCTCTCTTGTTGAAGGATTAAAGCACAATCTTCTTAGTATCAGTCAATTCTGTGATAAAGGCTACAATGTAGATTTCAGAAAAGACAAGTGCTTGATCACAAATAGGAAGGATGAGAAGCTTACTCTACTGGGAGTGAGAAAAGGAAATTTGTTTATAGCGGACTTAAGTTCTACCAGTGAAGGAGAAGTTACATGTTTCTATGCAAATGCATCTTCAGAACAAAGTTGGTTATGGCACAAGAAGCTCTCACACTTGAACTTCAAAACTATGAACTCTTTGGTAAAGAGAGAGTTAGTGAGAGTGTTGCCCCTGATGGAATTCAATCATGAGGGACAATGTGAAGCATGTGAAAAAGGGAAGTCAAAGAAAGCATCACATGGAAGCAAAGGAATGACAAGCATTGCTGAACCATTACAACTGATTCATATGGATTTATTTGGTCTAGTCAATGTTATGTCACTTTCAAGAAAAAGATATGTCCAGTCAATGTTATGTCACTTTCAACGATCAACTAGTCACACTCCACAACATCTAGAACAAGGAGAATCATCAATATCGCATCTGCCAAGACAAAGGGTATGGAATAGAGATCATCCCTTTCACTTGATCATTGGTGATCCGGACACAGGAGTGAGAACTAGGAGAACATCACAAAATGAATGTCACTATTCTGGGTTTCTTTCAGAAACAGAACCTAAGAAAGTTGAAGATGTTCTAGATGATCCAGATTGGGTGATTGCTATGCAAGAGGAATTCAATCAATTTGAAAGGCAGAAAGTTTGGAAGCTGGTACCCAGGCCTAAGGGGAAATATGTTATTGGAACAAGATGGGTATTCAGAAATAAGTTGGACGAATATGGCATTGTAACGAGAAACAAAGCCAGACTAGTTGCTAAAGGTTACTCTCAAGAAGAGGGAATTGATTATGATGAAACCTATGCACCAGTAGCAAGACTTGAGGCCATCAGAATGTTTCTGGCATTCGCAGCACATTCCAATAACAAGGTATATCAGATGGATGTGAAGAGTGCTTTTCTGAACGGGGAGTTAGAAGAAGAAGTGTATGTGGAACAACCTCCAGGTTTTGAGGATTCAAAACTGGCAGACTTTGTGTACTTTCTATTCAAAGCTCTCTATGGACTCAAACAAGCTCCGAGGACATGGTATGACACTCTCTCTCTGAATTCTTACTTGAAAATGATTTTACAATAGGTGTTGTAGACAAAACTCTCTTTTACAAAAAGCACAAAAATGATTTGATATTGGTGCAAGTATATGTTGATGACATAATATTTGGTTCTACTAATAACGATTTATGCAAGAGATTTGCAAAGTTAATGCAGAGTCGTTATGAAATGAGTATGATGGGTGAATTGTCATTCTTTCTTGGACTGCAAGTGTATCAAAGGCAAGATGGTATATTCATTTGTCAGTCCAAGTACATTAAAGATCTTCTGAAGAAGTATCAAATGGAAGACTCATCTACAGCAAAGACTCATATGCCAACTGCCACTAAGCTTGATAAGGATGAAACTGGTAAGAAGGTTGACATCACAGGCTATAGAGGTATGATAGACTCATTACTTTATCTCACTGCAAGTAGACCAGATATAATGTTTGCACCATGCTTGTGTGCTAGGTTTCAGTCTGATCCTAAAGAATCTCATCTAATAGCTGTTAAGCGAATATTTAGATATCTTAAGGGGACTCCAAATCTTGGAATTTGGTACCCTAAAGATACAGGATTTGATCTTATTGGATACACAGACTCTGATTTTGCAGGTTGTAAGATTTATCGGAAGAGTACTTCAGGAAGCTGTCAGTTTCTTGGAAGAAGGTTAGTTTCCTGGTATAGCAAGAAGTAGCATTCAGTGTCCACATCAACAGCTGAGGCTGAATACATTGCTGCTGGTAGCTGCTGTGCTCAGGTCTTGTGGATGAGAAACCAACTCCGTGACTATGGGCTTTTGTTGACAAAGATTCCAATATTTTGCGATAACACAAGTGCCATAGCAATCTCTAACAACCCAGTGCAACACTCGAGGACGAAGCACATCGACATCAGGTATCATTTTATCCGAGAGCATGTCATGAATGGAACTGTGGAGTTACATTTTGTACCCAGAGAGGAACAAATTGTAGACATCTTTACTAAACCGCTTGATGAATCCACTTTTTCAAAGCTGGTTGGTAAACTTGGGATGTTAAATCTTTCTAATTGATTTTGATTAGAAGTCAATAACTGCAGATAGTCCTAGTGAATACATGAGTTTAAGAATTTCTATATCCTTAGGACTCGTGAATTTATTTTCTGGAGCAATTCTCGTAGTTAGGATTATTGTACTAATTTAATGTCATAATTATGGATGATATATCTTCTGGCATTTAATTGGTTATTAATTCTAAAAATTATTTAGGTGCTAATATTTGTTCTAAATATTTAAGCATCTATTTAATTTGAATTAATTTACTTTGTTTTTAACATTGTAGATTAATGCAGCATAATTTATTGGATTTTAATTAATATCATTTAATGATATTTAGTTGATTTTATTCTAAGAAAATTGTGAATTTTCTGTTAACAATTGATTTTGGTAAATTTTAAAAGATTTATTCAAAATAAAACTTGACAGGAAATAAAAAGTTTGATTTTTGAAGTATGAACAGGTTTTAAAAATTGAACAGAAGCAAAAACCATCGAATTTAGAAAATTCGATAGTTTTTCTAAGTACTAAATAAAAACCATCGAAGTCAAATTCGATAGTTTTATAAATAGGAAAAGAAAAACCATCGAAAACAAGTTTCGATAGTTTTTGATATTAAATAGAAAAAGTATCGAATGGAAATTAACTAAAGTAATTTTTAAATTCTCGATAGTTTTCTAAAAAAAAACCTTCGATAGTTTTTTTTGGTTTTACAAAGAAAGAGACTTCGATAGTTTTTCTGAAAAACGTTTTAAATTCACATTTCAAACACTTCGATAGTTTTTGAAAAAACTATCGAGGTGCAGTTGACATTTTTGCCCTCACAGAAAAACTATCGATAGTTCACTTTAAAATCTATCGAACATTGAATGACAAGTTTACCCCTGACAGTTTTAAAACGTATATAACAATGCCTTAGTTTTTCTTTCTTTTCATTGTTTTACAGATCTCATAAAAGCTAAAGGATTTATATACTTACAATACATACACTACCAAGAACAATACTCTCGATACTTTCTTGATTGATTTACTGGTTGTTTTACATCAACAATTCCTTTACTGCAGTCATTTCTTTTCAAACAGAGAAATCACTGTATACTGTTTTGTTGAGTTCTTAAGATAAATCCATCGAGAGAGAAAGGGAGAAACAGTAGAGCTTTGTTACTTTGATAATTATCAATAATTTAGTACTCTGGTGATTTATCAATAGAGTTCTTAAGATTTAAACTCACTAACAATTATCAATTTATAGTCAGAGTTCTAAATCTAAGCATTAGTTTTTGGTTAGTGTGTTTTAATTCGAAAAGAAAAGGGGTCTTTTGTTAAAAGTTTGATTAATTAGTAATAATTAATTAAAGTTAAGTGGAAATTAGTTTTGGTTTAAAATTTAATTTTCTGGAAATTTGATTTAAAATGGCCGGAGAATTTATTGTAACCAAGACTAATCATGTCTCGTTTCAAAACTTGCAATCCATAACGAACTTACAGTTTCGTGCATGGGCAGAGTTTCTGAACACACGTTCATTAGTGGCATATTCCTTGAGTACTCCCGTAGTCCTTTGTATCGATCAATTGATTGCGTTGTACACAACCGCCACGGATACAAGTGAGAATAATGTAAGGTCCTTCAGTTTTGTTGTGCCAGGGGGCAGAACAATAAGGGTGACGGAACATGATTTTAATAGAATACTACATTTTCCAACAGAAAACCTTGTTCCGGATCCCACGACTGAGGAGATACATGCTTTCTTCACTCTCATAAGAAGTCAACAACCTAACTTCTTTGTGGGAGAGTTTCTGAAGCATTATTTGACAAAGCCATGGAACTTTTTCTTTCTTACCCTAATCCATGGTTTTACTGCCAAGTTAACAAATCTGCATGGTATTCCCGTATTCCTTCAAAAGATAGGGTTTGCCATTGCTCACAATAGGCATATTAACATAGGAAGGCTACTGATTGATCAAGTCATTCTGTGCATGGGACCACTGGATGAAATAACAGGCATGGACGATGTGTTTTGTTTCTATCCTAGGTTCCTACAGCTAATTCTCAATGATATCTTAACAGATAATGAACGTGAGACTTTTGAAGATGAAGCCACACAGGAGTGCATGGGGATGAAGAGCAATGCCATAACTGCTCTGATCAGAAAGAATCATCTTCCAGGGGTACCCACTGTTCTCACTGAATATCTAAGAACGGTGCCCCTACCACTTCTGCCCCCAGGGGAACAGGTAATTGAAGGTAATATTCCTCCACCTCAACCTGAAATGGCACCTGAACCAATGGATGTTGATCCAGAGCCCTCAGTGGCCATTCCTGACCAGGAGATTGCAAACCCACAATCTCTAACCACGGTCGAAGAGCCTTTGGATGAGCCAAATGAAAACATAAACGAACCTCCTTCCCCTCCTATACCCAGTATACAAACATCCATGAGTGTAGAGGGAGATAGTGCCAAAGCAGCACCACATAAGGAGATACACCCTTCAACAGCAGCTCTGCCTACCTCTAAAAGGAGAAGAACAGAAACTGAGGCAACTGTTGATAGTTCATTTCTCTCATCCAAAGAACCCTTCACAGATTTTTCTGATTTTGATTGGGCAATGCTAACAAAAGCAATATCTGAACCCATTGCTCAATCAAGTAAGGGAGAATTGACGGAAGCAACTGGTGTTCCGACCATATTACGGTCAGGTTCACTGGTTGAAGGTTCTAAGAACCAAGGGTCTTCACAGACGTCGAGAGAAGGCTTTGACCTAAATGCACAATCTAAAGGGTCATTGTCTACCTCCCCAGATGGAACATATCTGGATCCTGCGGGTAAAGGGTCTGACGTAGGTGCAGATCGGCAACTCGGTAACAATGAATCAATTACTATTGAGGAGTTAACTGAGGTAAAGTCTTCACAGACTATTGAGGAAGCTTTAGGATCTCTGCTGTTAATAGAGCCTGATTCTAGCCTCCTAGAGATTCAAACTCTAGATCCTACAAAGGATACATCATCTACGGATGATCAGCAACTTGGTTTAACCAAGGACGGGGACTTGCGAAGCCCCATTGCACCACCGGTGACCTCCTTAAGGACGGCTACGGTGTTTTCTTCTGCAGGTACAATGAGCAAAGAGGGATTGAGTGAAACAAAAACACTTACACCTGGCCTGAGTGGGAAAGGAAAAATGAGTGAAACACCAACAGAAACGTTGAGTGAACACCCAGAGCCAAATGTGAGGAGTGACACCCTAACCCTACCAAACATAGATGATTTGCTATTACCGATAAAAAGAGAGGTACATGTTCAATCCACCCTCAAGGAGATGACAGTTCACGACAAACAAGGGAATCCACTATTCAAGGTTCCACTGAGACCTTCCTTTGACCAAGGGATCTCCTCTGGTCAAGCTGATGCTTCTTTAAAGACTATTCAAGAGAAGATTGACTTGGCTGCAGCTGATTCTAGAAGAACTTATCGGGTCTTAGGCAGTGCATCTGGCACTATAACAGGTACTAAACTGGCAGTGGACTCCTTGAAGAAGGAAGCTATGGAAGAACTGGTCGAACTGAGGACTGATGTCAAAGAGCTTAAGGATGGTTTCATGAATGAAGTTAATGCTCTGCAACAAGGACAAGAAGCCTTGAAGGAAGACGTTCTGGTTATCCGGGATGGTCAAGCTAGGGTAAAAGATGCAATGAACACCCTTTCAAGAGTGGAGTCTAAGCTAAACAAGAGATTGGATCACATTGAAAAGACTACCAACTCAAGATTGGATAACATTGACCTGAAGCTAGCTTCTGTGCATGAGATGAATAAGGAGATTATGGAGTTCATGGAGAATCAAGGTAACGGGGTACAGTCTATTTGGAATATGTTGAGGAACCAACAACCCGGACCTTCACAGCAACAACCTGATCCTTCTACTACCTTTTACAATGAGGATAACTACATCGAGGATTCCTCAACTAAGGGGGAGAAAGTTGGAGAAGGGGAAACAAATGAAGTGACTAATGAAGGTTGGCAAACAACTGGATAGGGAGTTTGGGAAACCAATGAAGCTATTCCAGTTAGACAGTACTAGATTGAAGACATTGTGCAAGAAGAAGAGAGTGAGGAAGAATTTGAGATCATGCAAGAGAAACCACTACAGGAGGAGAATGAGCCATATTATCCAGAGCCAATAGAACATCCTATCTTGGATGATGATATGGAAGAAGAAGCAAATTCTCTGTCACTAGAAGAACAAGCTGCCTTGGAGATGGTGAAAGCTGACAGAGCTGTAATAGATGCCAGGCAAGCTGAGAGAGATAAACAACAAGCAGTTCTAAGGAGTGAAAAGCTTAAAAGATTCAAGGTGTATGCTGAAGTAAGGAAGAAGAAGATGATGGATTTAGCACAGAAGGAAGGTATTGATTGGGAGGTGGCTTACAAAACCTTTTGTGGAGTTGAAGACGGATTAGAAGTCAACGACAATGCGGAGGTGCGAGTCATAATTCAGGACATAAGAAGTGAAAATCCTGATGATCACACTTACTTCACTGCATTGAGAAATACTGTGATCTTTCTGAAAGCTGGGGTTAAAGCAAACGGTGCATGGAACATATTGATCAACTTTCATGAGAAAGGTACCTTTGTGATTTCCACTAAGTTTTTTAAACAGAGAACATACACAGAACTGCAGGTTATGCTCATCAAGATACAGAGGACGACAAGGCTAAATGAACTGCTCCGTGAGCATGTTAAGGAGATCTTGATGAAAGTCGGTCCAGAGATTACTGAAGATCCTCCAATGGTTAGATTCATGACGAATGACTTGTTCAGAATCTGCTATTTGGCTGAGGACAAACTGAGAGATTATCCAAGTAATTATCTGATATCAGTGGAGAAGTATCTTAGATCCACTGGATTCACATCAACGGAGAAGGACAAAGCAACAGACACTCTGAGAAGATTTCTAATGGAGAATGTTCCTTACTATAGGAAGAGAGTGGAAAGAGGATTGGAAGTGCTTCCCAGACTACCAAACATGCCAAAGCTAAACAAGAAAGATGTTAACATTGCATGGTTGTGGGCTGGAGTGGGTCAAGAGGTTGAGTACATTGGAAGACACATTCAAGGAGCAATCCTTAAACCTGGAGAACCACTGCACTATCCTTCTGTGATTGATTATCAAGCTGATAACTCCGATCCAATGATTGAAGAAGGTGAGATCGGAATGGACTGAAGACAAGAAGCAAAAGACAAAAAGAACAATCAGCTCAGACTAGAGGAGCAACTTAAGTGTATAAAGTTTTATTGTTTTTTGATGTATGAAATCTGGAAATGTATATATATCTGATCCAGAATGCATTTAATATTATTCAAGCTGACTTACTTTAATTAGTTTAATGTTTCCTTAGTTAGTTGAGTTATCCTCGATGTATTTGCTTGTCGAACTCTATCCAATCAAATAGGGGGAGATTGTAAAGCATAATGTAACATAAGATGAAACAGAGATAACTACAACTCAACAAAGGACAAGACAGACAATAATATTAACAGAAGCACAGGAATCCAGAATCAAAGAAGATAAGGTAAACTCAAAAAATCAAAATACGTTATGTATTCTTGAAGTCCGTAAACAGGTCACGGAAAGAAGTTCATTAAAATGTTCAAGCCTCAGTGACAGCAAAAGAAACAAGATTTTCAAGACGACAAAAGTATGTGAATGATTTAGGGTTAGTACCACGGGATTCCAGTGATTTAATTGAAGCAACCAGAATGACAAGGGACTTATCAGAAGCATTGAATTCAAGACATAGAAGAAGAATTGATCAAGTGTTATTCATCTGTGAACCAGACCAGTTGCACTAGTTGACGGCACTAAAAAGATCAAGTTGTTTTATCGTCTCAGAAGAAATTGATACAGTCTAAAACTGAAACACCATGGAGCTCGAAAGCTTTTCTAAAAGATCAAGGACTAGAAAAGGATTCGATAGTTTTTCTATTTAGAAAACTATCAAATGAGATTTAAGAAAACCATTTGAAAACTAAAGTAATGTAATTTACTTTTCGATAGTTTTTATTTAAAAACTATCGAATGGTAAATTCATTTATTCATTCAATAGTTTACAAATGTAGGAGCAGGTGAAAAGGTGACTTTGTTTGACAGGTTGATGAAAATTGGACGGCCAGGATTGCACCTTCAATTTTGGTTCGATAGTTTTCAAATCAAGACTACAATATTAATACAGAGATGAAGAAGTGTCTTCTTCAGTTAAGGCACAATACACAGAGACATTACTGAGAGAGAAGTTTGAGCCGGAGAAATTCAGAGAAATTAATAGTGCTCAGAATTTGATCATTGTATTGAATTTGTGTAACCTTAAACTCATTGAAGCTAATCTACGGATTAGAAATTGTAGCACCCCTCGAGGTTTATATTTATAAAAAGATATATTCCCCGACTCTTGGTTTGATTTGGTGTGTTTGATTTCGTTATAGAACTGAATGATTAATCCGCGAACGAAATTGAATTATTTGTGAGTATCGTATTCAACCCCCCCCCCCTTCTACGATACTTTGGACCTAACACACATATAAATTATCATTATAATTACACTAATCAAAACAAAAACAATCATATATTATACTAAGAACTAAAAATAACACTTACTTGATGATTTTGGATGATCACGTGAAGGAAAAAATTGGTGAATTTGATGATTTTGGATGATCTTATAAGGAAATAAAGGGTAAAAGAAGAGGAAAAATGGTGAAAAGGAAGATGAAAGATGGTGAAAGGGGGAAGAACGACGGCTGGAAAGGAAAGTGGGCAGTAGGGTTGCCAAAAAGAGCACGGCTAAATTCGACGCAAAATGGTCGAATTTATAAATGCAACAACACTCAATCGAATATTAAGAACGACAGTTTTTTGTCGCACGTGTAAATTCGACAAAATGTTGTCGAATTTAATCAAATGCAACCAAAAAAGGTTGAACCTAACTTAATATGACCAAATCAATTCAAATTTAAGGTTTAATTCGACTGACTAGGGTTTCATGTCGAATTTATTGTGAAAAATATAAGAAAATTGCTATAACTTTTAAGAAATAAATATTGAAATTAATTAAATTTTTGCATATGCTTTTTATTTACTAAAATCTTTACATCTGTACGGTTGGATTGCTTAAATTAATTTTATATAAAATAAAAACTCTAACCCTAAGCCGTACCCAAACCCTAAATACTATATCTTCACCCCATTATCTCGTTGTTGTAACAACTTATGAAGAATTTTTTTTTATTTTGTCAATATTATTTTCTCAAAAAATTATATTGAATATGACATGTCTTCCTAGTACTCTCATAATTGTTTTGTACTTTTTCAAACTAACTACATACTTATTTATTTTTCTTGAAAGTATTCAATAAGTTAAAATTCAATTTTCTCCTATCATATTAATATTTTTTTGTACAGACTAAATTTGTACATATGATGAACGGCATCCTTGTATTTATTGATATTTTTTCATGATATGTATACACATTTAAATATTTAATAACATTTTTTTAAAAATTGCAAAAATAAAACATTCGACGGAATTCTGTCACATTTATAAATGCGACTGAAAACAGTCGAATATAGTTTTGAATAGTGTGAAAAAGTTTTGGCGACAAATATCCCGCCTTTTACTAAATTCAAAATTATAGGCGGTAAAATTCCCGCCAAAACTAGAAGTTAAATTCGACAGAATTCGGTTGAATTTTAAAATCTGAAATTAATATTTTAGCGGGATGTTTCCCTCCTTTTTTGGCGGGTTTTGAATTCGATAACACAAAAACATTGTCGAATTTAGTACTAAATTCGACAAATTAATTTCGAAAGAAACCGTTTTTGGCCAAATTCTTTCGCATTTAGCCACATTCTATAATTTCGACTGAATTCTGTCGAATTTGGTTTGTCGAAATTAGCCTTACTTACTTGTAGTGTATAAATTCATTCATATATGTGCTTATGTGAGCTGTAAAGTTAAGGGGCTTATTGTTGTTGGTCTCGTAAAAAAGGCTACTTTGTCTTTAAATTTAAATTTGTGGCTCTAATGAAGAAGGCTCTCAGTTTAGTGATGTTGGTCCTTAAGGACAGTGTATTAATCCTTAAGCCATGAGATAATATCCTAAACTTCTCATATCTTAAGTAACCTCCCATTATGTTTGGCTTACCGTTTTTGGTGTTTCTCTCTCTCACTAGGATGGACAAGGCCGTTAGTGTCTTGTTAGTGTCATTGGTCAAGTGATCTCCTCAAAGGAGCCCACGCCGTACCTATAGGCGAAAAAGGCGTTCAAGCTTTTTAGTCTGCTCAAGGACCCTAAAATCAGACCTTGTGAAATCTGGGTTCTAGACATAGATGATAAGGTGGGTCAGTTGTGATGTCCCAGATTCCTTCCAATATTAGAACATCACTCTTAGGATCGGGGTACTGTTGTTGTATTTAAGAATTATAATCACGTGATCTTTGATTCTGATCCATTCCATAGTTTCTCTACTTCCTTGGATGGTTTGAGGATCCACTCCCCGGCTCATCTGGAGTTTATGCATGCTTTGGCTCACCCGAGACCCTATGAGTCCCAGAAGAGTTCTCTTGCAGGCCGGGTTCTGCCCGCTCTATGACTCTAAGATAGGGGGATGACATTGGTGATTGCGGGAGGAGGTACATGTGTCCATACACGAGGATAATCGTTAGCAGGGATGGTGGCCTTAGTGGTGTTTCCTAAGGGTGTATTATGGTGGACATGTTACATGCATGCTTCTTTGTTTGCTTAGTTTTTTATATGAACTATTGTTGTAATTAATCTCTTGGTGCCTGAACTTAGGTGATTTCTACCTAGTATTGCGAACTTTGCTCTATCCTTGCATAGAGTAGTAGCATATTTTAGGTTTACTTCAATTATATAAATAAAAATTTGCAAAAAAGTGTCATAATTGATTAAATACCTGTTATCATCTGTGAAATTGATGATAGTTAACGTTTAGAAGTCGTGAAAGGGATGTTGGCAGCTGAGATAGGAATAGTGAGGGACAACACTCAAATTCGTATAATAAAAGTTACATCTAAGAGGTTCAATCCTCTTCCAATAAATATGTTTCCATATATAAATGTGCAATGATATCTTTATATCAAAGCCCATTCTTTCTTTTGAAAGAGGCTTTATTCGTATTAGTTATCAAAGATTAATAATCAAAGCTACCCTTTTTTTTCCATGGACTACTTTTCCATTTCTTCACTCTATCCCTTTCTCACCTTTTCACGCTACCCTCTCGTGTAAACTTTGGATTCCTCCTTGGTCTCCATTAAGACACTGTTTGCTAAACTTCAATTCACATCTTTAGTGTTTATTAAAGTTAACTTTGATCTTTCTGAGCCTTTTAAGACTCAAGTGATTACTCTTATTAGAATACCTGCGTTGTGTTGCTTGGTCTTTCTGGTAAAAGTTATAGAAAGGCGTGATTTAGAAGTAGAAGCTTTTGCTGCTGCAATGGATCTCCCCTCTTTGAACAATCAACCCCTGTCTTTAGATATGGTTGGTCGGAAACGTATTCAGAATGATACTGATGTTGAGGAGGCCTTGAACGAGCATCGAAAATTGGATCTTGCTTCTGGATCGACTACTCTACCTCTGTTAACTCCGGACATTGACTTTTTGGTTCAGGTTTCCTCTTTCCCTTTACTTTCTAGAAATTTAGACTGTTCAGAACATGTTCTAACTAAGGATAAAGGGTTAGTTTGTGTGAATCCTTTTGTCTAGTTTATGCGTCAGTCTGCTTTGAGTTGGGTCCATTGTTGTCTGGCTTTGCCTAGATTTAATTCTAGTTTTGATTTTGATAAAGTTGAGCGTTCGATCTCCAATTTGTTTAATCCTATTGGTTTGATTGATGTGTTCACTCGCCATGAGGGTTATTTGGTATTACGATTCAAGGATAATGAGGGTGTTGAGTTAGCTCTGCGTCATTGACCTTGTTTGTTTGACACTTGTGAGTTTCTATAACGACTCAGAAAAACGCTTGTACAATATTAATATTTAATAATATTTGAGTTCTATGATATGTGAGTATTGTGTGAAAGGTGGATATGTGAAAATGTGATAATTAGATGTTTACTTGGTGAATGGTATGGATTAAAATACTTGTGTATGCTTTTAAGTGCATTTTATATGAATTTCTTATTAAAAATTAGTTCTTTTTGACCTTCCGGGAATTTTATAAAATCAAACGAGACTCTTTTTATTGTGAAATCTTTTTCACAACCTTTAGTTTATATTCTAGTATTTTCTAAAATTAATGGAGGAATTTATTTTTGGCTTTAAGGATTTAAAAACGATTTTATGAGTTAAATGTCATTTAAGTGATCAAAACTTTAAAAATTCATATTTAATTCAATTTTGATCATAAAAATATTTTAAAAATATGTGTGAGCTTGTAAATTCGTATTCTTTGTTTTAAAAATAAAATTGTGATTTTTAAACATTATCTTCATTTTATTTCGAATTATAGAAAGGCATTTACGTTTGTTTTAGTTATTAAAAATCAGATTTTGGAATTAGCAAGTTACTAAAATACCCCTGGGCTTATAAAACCCTGCACCCATTTTCCCCTTTCTCCACTTTGCCGTTCATCACTCTCTTTTCTCTCTTTTCTCTCTCGGCTATATCTCTCTCGATTGTCTCTGTAAAAATCTCTCTCATTCTCTCAATTTTATTGATGATTATGAATATACATACATATATATATGTAATCGTGTGTGTATGTATGTGTATGGCTGTAAGACCCCAGATTTTGGGTAGAATTAAAACTTTTATTATATGTTGATGTAAATATGGATAGTGGCAATGACTTTGAGAATCAAGTTATGAAATGAATATGAATTTCGGTTTTCAAACATTTTGAGAATAGTAAGAATGGACTGAACATATAAATAAGAACAATCAATCTGGAAGATAAGAATACAATACTCCAGGGAAGGAAAGTATTTTTATGTCATCCAAATCAATATCTGGAATACATCCGACAACTCCATAAACAAGATAGCGTACGCCCGAGAAAGCACTAGAACGTTTTCTAAGTGCAAAGAGTAGAGAGAAAATAGATCAGGAATATTGGAACGGAATTTTGATCCAAAGGATTATAGAAAAACCACTGATGAATAGTAACTCTTCATTTAAAAGTTTTTCAGACCGCCCTATATGCGGGACGATATAATAAACTTTCAAAGTCGCATTAGTGATCTACGATGGAAATAAAAGAATGCAGAAGCTGTCAGAATCGGAAAAATAGCATTTTTCGTTTTCTCCGAAATTTCACCAAAAACGGACTAAATAATTATTATTTGAGGATATTTAAGGATTTAAATTATTAATTCCATGGATATGGATTTGATAAATGAATTAGAATTATCGAGAACGATTTCGGTAAAATACCTCGATAGAACCCTCGAGAAACCTTGCGAGCGTTCTACGAAATTAAACGAACCAGAAAAGCTACTTTATTCCAAGCCAATGCATGCTTGCCAAGTGTCAAGACAAGAAGAGACCAAGGGTGATGACTCACCACATTGGATAAATATCAAGTAATTAAACAAGATAAGAAGAAAAAGAAAAAGGAAGAGAAATTTTCGGGAGAGAAGAAGAAAGAAAAATGGGAGAGAAAGAAATGATCATAACTTGAGATTCCGTTGTCCGTTTTTGGCGTTCCACCACTCAAATCGAAGCTCTCGAGAAGTCCGACGTAACCATGGTAAGCAATCGCCTCACCTCTGTCATTTACCCTTCGATTTCAGTGAGTAACAGTTGGAGAAGATGATGAATAGTAACTTGTATTTTGCTTTGTTGCTTTTGATATTGAGTTTGTGGCTTCCAAAGGTTGTATTAAGCAAGGATCTAAGGTTACATAAGGAATATAGCAGCAAGCAAGCTTGGAGGAAGGTATAAACCTCTGCCCCTTTGAGTTTTATATGAGTTTTAAAGTGGTTTTGATGTTCATGTAAAGTTAAGATCATGATTAAGTGATTTAGTGATTATTTGGATTTGTTTGAATGTGTAAAATGATGGGTGTTGGATTTGAGCCTCCCCACTGATCTTAGAGGTGTATGATGGTTGTTTGTTGAGGTTGTAGATGTATGGTATGCCCGGTGTGGCTTGGTTATGTTGTGACAAAATAGGATTATTCGATTTTAAGCCGTCGTAATGCCCGATTTTCGGTAACTCTATAAACTGCCTAGAATCAGAAAACATAACTGCCTCTTTTGGTTCAGTTATGAACATGAGTGTGTAGAGCTTTGTTTCTAGTTTACGTGAGCGCAAGAATCATGTCATTACGATTTACGGTTTATGAGATATGACCATTTTAGTGAAAGTGGTTCAAGGAACGAGATTGCAGAAATGTACCAACTTTGTGGCTATGTTTGAGACCCTTAAGAGTTGTTTTAAAATATGGAATTTTGTATTGAAGTGTCAAGGGCAGTTACGAAGCTTTGTACGAAGGTTTCAAGTCCAAAAGATTATTTTCCGATTTTATAAAAATGTGTTAGCCGAGGTTGCGCAAGTGAAAACCACTAAGAACATGACTTAGAAACCAATGTTGTAAATGGTTAAGTATAACATGTATTCGAGGATCGATTTCGGACTAAACCTACGACTTAAGTAATTGTCGATTAACATGGACTTAGTATGAGCCTATAACGAGTTAGTAATGCCTTGGTTGTGTTTCGCTTACGTGTTTAAGCATTGAGTACAAGTGGATTATCCAGGGGATTAATCGTGCGTTTTCTTTGACTTTGTCTAGATTGTCCGGCATCGTCGCGAACCCCTATCACTTCTTGAGCATCAGGCAAGTTTTCTAAATCTATACTTTGAAGTATTGATTATATATTACTGCTGTTGCCATGTGTGGAGTTATACAGTTGTGCGATACATGTTATATATTGTATAAAAATAGAGTTTGACTTGGGTTTATATACGAGCTGTGAGATAATGTACTTATGAACCGGGATACCTTGTAGCTCTATAGATAAGAGCATGTTTATTGTTTCGACTCTAGACCGGGAGTCGATATTTGTGTTATATAGATAGTCGTGGAAACCCGGAGGGATTCCAGCGGCAGAGTACTATTCATCTTGAGGAATATTATTATTAAATATTAACTATATTTCTAGAAAGTATTAATTACCTGGAAATGATTTGAGGAATGTTATTTGAATATTACCTCATTCGAATGTTATTACTTGGAAATGATTTGGTAATTGGCTTATAAGCTAGATATGGGATATCAGTTATAAGCCAGGTTTTTATAAATGCCCTAGGTAAAGGGCGTATGATTTTATTCTTTAGACCGGAAGTAGATATATTTTCGGTATATTTTAAATGATTATTTTTCCGATAAAGATATCGGGTAACTGTTATTCGAGGGTTAATTATGTAGTTAAAGAATATTATTTATATTCATTTGAGGATTATTGACTTTAAGAATATTATTGTAAATATAATGTAGGAATATTCATTCGAGGATTAATTATTTATTTAATGAATATTATTTTGAATATTCATTTAATGATTATCTATTTAAGGATTATTTATTTAAGGACTATTTACCTAATGAATATTACTTTTGAATATTCATTTGGGTTTTATTTATTTGATGAATATTATTTTCAAATATTCAATGGAGATTATTATTTAATGAATATTATTTTGAATATTCATTCAAGGTTTATATTATTTTGAATATTCATTCGAGGTTTATATTATTTTGAATATTCATTCGAGGTTTATATTATTTTGAATTATTCATTCGAGGTTTATTAGTTACTGAATATTATGTAGAATATTCATTTAATCCTTATTTATTTAATGGATATTATTTCTAAATATTCATTCAAGGTTTATTTACTTAATGAATATTATTTTCGAATATTCATTTGAGGGTTTACTTATTTAATAAATTTTATTAATTGTTTTAAATCAAAAGAGGTTCCCAAACCAATGTTTTCCATTTAAGTCCGTCTTTTAAGAGGATTTAAATGCTCGCTCAACTATCAAAAATATGGGAAACCTGAATTAAGTAACTGCTATTCATTTTAAACTCTCAACTCAAAACTGTCGGGGGACAGATATTTTCTCAAAGCAATTTAGTTGCTGCAAGTTAAATATTGTGCTACCACCTCAACGCTCGAGGGGTAAATTCATGGAACAAGTCGATATCCATTAACAAGCATCGCTTGGGAAATATTGGAGAATCTTCCTTTCCAACCTAGATACAACTACTGAGTGGAGTCGTATCAACAAGTATTACACTTGGGGAAAGGGAGACGATCTTTACGTTTCAGAGTCATGGATTTCATCTGAACTAGGAGCATGTGTAAGAGGTCGAGTCGCGCCGATCCATCACCTTATTGCCCCAAATGGGCCGGGAGATCCAGAAAGGCGGTAGACAATGTCAGGCTGTCGTGATACTTCCATCTACATGTAGAAAACATATTTTTGTTGTACAACCTGCTACTGATCATAGTAAGGTTGGTACGACGGGCGCGGAGAAGGCTCCAGTATTGGTTCATCATCCATTTTGGATAATTATGCAACATGTACTGAAAGGGACCACGGATGGCTCCGTTGGTACAGGTTTACCGATCATGTTGACAGAGGGATTCTGCAACATGTATTGAAAGGGACCAAGGATGACACCCGTGGTACAGGTTTACCGGTCATGTTGGCAGGGGGTCGAAAAGTGTTCAAAATAAAGTTACAATGAATCCTTGCAACTTCATCTGTTATGAGTTATGACTCTGATAATATATGCATAAGTAAATCTTGGGTTACGGAGATATGATATTAATTTTCCTCGTAACTTCATCTTTTATATCATTTGACTCTGTGGATACCTTACAGAATATGAGTTATGGTAAGGGAGTTGTTTATACTGAATCACCTTATAACTTCATCTTTTAAGTTATATGCTGATATTCTGCTTATATAGCAGATATTTTTCGAAAAGGTTATATTTGGTTTACTTTGAAACCTCATCCTTTATACTAGAACTTTGTTCATAGTATAGAAAAAGTTTGCAGAATATTATGGAGATGATATTTGAAATACAACAATGGTTTTTGGAATACATTCCGATAAGGAAATGATTTCAGTATCGAGATATTTTGACAAATTATTGTCTTATACCCGCTTTATTCTGGGATGAGTTAAAGGCAGAATTATGCCATACTTTCATTACCTTGCTGAGCTATCGCTCACTCTTGCTATTGTTTTATATATATTATATAGCAGCGAAGCAGGATGCCAATGGGTCGGCACATACCTCGCAAGGCGTTTCCGTAAACAGTTTCTAGCAGTGATCTCGAGAGTAGTACGAACCAATCGAATCAGGCTACAACTTTTGGTATTCAACTTATGTATAGATATGAATGGTATGAGAGGATTGTGAGCATCAGAAGGCTAAGTTGGTAATGTAACATTACTTAGAAATTGTATCAGTGACAGATTCAAAAGACATTTGGGTATTGTAATAAAAGTTATTTATTCCGCAGTTGTTGTATTGTGTCGTTTCTGAGACTCTAACCTGTGTGTGTGTGTGTGTGTGTGTGAGACATATGTTGTGGGGTCATGAGCAGGTGAATTATGAATGGTGTGAGTAATACAGGTAAGGCAAGGAATACATGGATTGTGACAACCCTAGATCCCTGACCCCGGATTTGGGGCTGTTACAGAAATGGTATCAGAGCGTTAGGTTACAGTCCTCAGAAACGATAGGAGATCGAGTCTTACAATACCCTTAATAATGATAAGAACATCTAGAGCTCAAATTAAGTTCGTAGTCGGGTTAGAGGACATGACCCTGACTGTTTAAGATGAAGCCCGAGAGGGGACTTCTTCTGGGAAACCGTACTTAGGACTTCATGGTTAGTCACCTCGATTCGTATGAGTTATAGATGGATGGGACTCTGAGATGCCAGATCCCGAGGCCTTCGAGTAGGCATTTGATGATGCGCTCCTTGAAATGGACGGAGACCCGATAAAGAAAGATCCATAGGAGGATCTAGAGGAAGACCCCATAGTGGGTCAAGGAAAGAATCTTGTAAAGGACGTGTTGATTGATAAAGATGTGGTGCGTTACTTGAGGTCTAATAATAAGACCGGACGAACCTTCGAGGGATAAATAAGTGACGAGACGAGAGTTTAAGGATCGTTCATGATTCATCAAGAGGTATGACAAGGAAAATGGAGTAGAGTCTCCAAAGCAGAAGAGGTAGAGGCAGTATAGCCAGTATCAGTGGATTGATTCGACTTGAACGAAACCTGTTACTCGTGATCGGTTATAGCTGCCCATAAGGAGGCGGCATACGTAAGAACCAAGATGTTCAGATTTTCACGAACGATTAAGGGTACTTAGTTGCCTGGAATAATGTAAGGAATTGTTTTGGGCTATGAGATTTCAAACCCCCACGACCAGCGATTCCACGGGAAATAGTTTCTATTATATCATTGAGGGATTTTATTGTCTCAAGGAGAATTTTGGGTATATGTACCATGTAAATGTTATGGTAAGACAAGCACGCTAAGACGGAATCGAGAACGAGATTTACCACCCTCAGGAAACCGGGAAGGAATTATGAGGATAGAACCGAAAGGTCGGAAATCAGATCCGAGCATTACTAGTAGGTAAATAGATTGATCAAATTCCCCTGATTTTGGGAAGAAATTCAACAAATTTTGGCAGACCTTGATTGCTACAATTGATTGTAGAGATAAAATGATGAAGTTGAGATTGGACGGTAAAGGCGAAATATATTTAAGGACCAAGACGGACTGAGAAATTCCGGGATTGACTTAAATGAAAAGGCTATTGTGCCAAAAGTGTTAAGCTTTTGTAGCGCACAGGATTGATATGGGAGAAGGAATATTGGGTATAAGGATGATTGAAATAGAGACCGGATTTAAGCCTGTAGATTCTAACGATCTTCCGGAGTACCGCCCAGTCGACAGGTGGAATTGTCATGGCTACGGGAAACAACGATATCGAAGACTTTTTATAGAACAGAACGCTTACTTGAGAGGTTTGCGCCTTGTCGAATAGAATTCCCTGCGATTGCAAATGTTGATGGTTGAATTCTTAGCGACTATTATAAGTCGGCAATGACGTAAGTATCGAGCACCTTAGGGTGTGCCTGGAGAAGAAGAGCTTTTTAATCGAACGATTATCCGTTAGAGGAGCCGACATAAAAGGCATCCGTTGAGACCTTGGCAAACCTTCCCAATCTATGATCTATCTTGATCTCTCTCCAGGAAAGAATTCTGGTAAAGGGTATATTCCCTCTTCGAAGTTGTTTTATAACACTTGTGTTAAACCATATTCAGTTTCAATTGTGCCAGAGGCTATCACAATGCCTACTTTCAGGTTTTCGAAGCCCTGCCAAATGATGTTATTTAAGCTTTCACTTTTCTTCAAATAATGAATGACCCTATGGTGATACATCACCACTTGTTTGTTAAGTACCAGTATCTTGTGGTTATTCTTTTCTTTGTATTTTCTTTGGAAAACCGCACCTTTGGAATCTGTTCAATTTTAATCCAAGGTGTTCCTTTGAGAAATATTGTCGAAAGGCGATAATCATTAAATTGATCTCGAATTGCTTTCATACTTTTCAACTTCCACTGAGACGAACAACCCTATACTTATAGGGGCTACAAGGACTATCTGTCTGTGTGATAGAAGTCGGATGGGACGCCATCACTTGTAAGTTGTGAAATACAAGAAGGCTAATTACCTTTAGTAATGTCTCAATTGAGGCACACAACGTTGAGTTCTTATGATCATGTTGATCTCTCGGTAAATTCTCTTACCTCCAATAAGGTTACCTTAAAACTCGTAACCTTACGATCACCAGTGTGTGACGTTTTCCTTGATATGGGAGCTGTCTTTTCAAGGCCCCATAATTTTGTTATCCGTATTGAATTTCAAGGGGAGGCCAACCAGGTCAAATAAGTCAAAATTCGCTGATAGGAATTAGATTCGCGACGAAATCACTTATGACAGGAGCGAATCCCTAAGACGGATAGAATGTTAGCGACATATCGATGAAATTGGTTTATTCTCCCAAGGATAATATGATAATGGAAAGCGTGTCAATCGATATATGTGAAAGAAATAGTGACGTGCCGTGAACTCCACTGACAACGGTGTTAGATAGATGCCCTATAGTGAGATTGAGATTTTGGAGGAGTTGTTTACGAATGGACACTACCTCTGGGTCAGCAAGATAAGTACTGACGATGGAGTCAGAGGGAGCTGGTATTGTGACTTGGGAGAGGTGCAGCGTGTGTGGTTCTAGAGGAATAATTTTCGGAAATATATGGAGACCCGGATGAAAATGAAAGTTAAAGAGTTAAAACCAGAAACCATGACTGTAACCGAGTATGAGGCCAAGTTTTCCGAATTATTGAGGTTTGTTCCGGAGTTTGTGAACACAGAATAAAAGAAAGCCAGTAGGTTTCAACTAGGGCTACCTCCAACCAGCAGCCCATTATCGGGACCTTTAAATAGCAGGTGCCCTTCTATACTGTTTAGACAGAGCTAATGTATCGTTGTATATCAAGAAGTTGCATGACGATTAAACCTTAAGGCCGAGCTGCTAAGGGAATACTTACAAGTAGAAATAATCCATCGAGGGATTTTCCCATAAGACTGGTACATCCAGGTTGTGAACTAGAAATATGAGGTCGACACTTTTGATAGACCTGATTCCTTTCAAGTTGGGAGAAGTTGATATTATAATAAGAATGGGTTGGTTGACACCCAATGAAGCCCAGACTGATTATAGGGGATAGAGAGTAATAAATAAATAATGGAGACAGATTCAGAGATTCTTGAATATAGTCAGACTAAGAAATTATTATGCCGGAGATATGAGGCTTAATTAGCTCTTAAGGTTGACGCCAAGAAAAGAGATACCAAGTATAAAGGGAACTACAATGGTTTTGGGAGATTGTACAAGATCTTAATGCACTACCAAATATCGATTGGGATGACATGAGAATGAATACCGAGTATTCAGAGTATAGTGGGAATGAAAGAGTTAGTGACTCAGTTACAAGAGTTGTTGTATAAGGATATGATAAGACCCAGTGTACCACCGTGGAGAGCCCGGTGTTGTTGTAAGAGAGAAAGATTTTAGCACAAGATTATATATCGAACCTCGAGAGTTGTATGAGTTTGACATGGAGAATAGGTACCCTTGTAAATGATTGTTTGATCAGCGGAAGAACGCTGTGTATTTCCAATTTATTTAAGAACTGGGTATCACCAGTTGGAAGTTAAATCAGAGGATATGCCCAAGACTGCGATTCGTACTAGGAATAGACACTTCGAGTTTTCAGCGAAGTTATTTTGGGTTGACTAATGCACCCACAAATTTTATGGAATGTAATGAATTGGCTTTGAGTTACCCATGATAGTAAATAGCATGAGATGGAGAAATGGCTAGAATTGACCTAGGATTATGACCGTGAGATACACTACCATCCGGGGAAGGCCAATGTGGTGGCCGATACCCTTACTTTAAAATGAGACAGAGATGGATTCCGAATGATCGGGAATTAAAGGATGAGATTTTACACAACACCCAAGTTAGTCCAACAAACTAGAAGGACAAAAGATTTCACCAACAAGCGGCTAGTGACAACCAAGACAGACAGAGAAAGTATGCGGACTAAGCCCGCGAGTATAGAGATAGTACTGCTACTGATAAGCTAAATGGCATGTTGATGGATGACAAGCAAGTTTATGTTGGTGTAATTTTCTGTACAAACAAGATAGAGAATATGAGGTTAGAGATTCGTGATGCTAAAAGATATCCATGGAAAGAATTAATGAGATTTGAAAAGAAAGGGAAGTGAGCCCGATATTCTTTGGGCCATCTGAGATTTAAGACGCGCCAGGAAGGTGGCCTACGAGCCAGCCTTACCCCCCAAACTTGTAGAATGGTCATAACGGGGTTCATGTGTCAATGCTACGTCAGTATACTATAGATGCCCGACATATGTAGAGTACGAGCACGTAGACATACAACCAGACTTGACCTATGTGGAGCAACCAATGGAAATGATAGATCGAAAGGAACAAGTACTCCGAAACAAGGTCATCAAACTAGCCAGAGTGGTATGGAGGAATCATAATGTGGAAGAATCAACTTGGGAGCAAGAGAGCGAGATGCTAGAAAGATATCCCCATTTGTTTTCAGAGTGATTCCGGGACGGAATCCTTTTAAGGAGGGGAGACTGTAAGACCCCAGATTTTGGGTAGAATTAAAACTTTTATTATATGTTGATGTAAATATGGATAGTGGCAATGACTTTGAGAATCAAGTTATGAAATGAATATGAATTTCGGTTTTCAAACATTTTGAGAATAGTAAGAATGGACTGAACATATAAATAAGAACAATCAATCTGGAAGATAAGAATACAATACTCCAGGGAAGGAAAGTATTTTTATGTCATCCAAATCAATATCTGGAATACATCCGACAACTCCGTAAACAAGATAGCGTACGCCCGAGAAAACACTAGAACGTTTTCTAAGTGCAAAGAGTAGAGAGAAAATAGATCAGGAATATTGGAACGGAATTTTGATCCAAAGGATTATAGAAAAACCACTGATGAATAGTAACTCTTCATTTAAAAGTTTTTCAGACCACCCTATATGCGGGACGATATAATAAACTTTCAAAGTCGCATTAGTGATCTACGATGGAAATAAAAGAATGCAGAAGCTGTCAGAATCGGAAAAATAACATTTTTCGTTTTCTCCGAAATTTCACCAAAAACGGACTAAATAATTATTATTTGAGGATATTTAAGGATTTAAATTATTAATTCCATGGATATGGATTTGATAAATGAATTAGAAGTATCGAGAACGATTTCGGTAAAATACCTCGATAGAACCCTCGAGAAACCTTGCGAGCGTTCTACGAAATTAAACGAACCAGAAAAGCTACTTTATTCCAAGCCAATGCATGCTTGCCAAGTGTCAAGACAAGAAGAGACCAAGGGTGATGACTCACCACATTGGATAAATATCAAGTAATTAAACAAGATAAGAAGAAAAAGAAAAAGGAAGAGAAATTTTCGGGAGAGAAGAAGAAAGAAAAATGGGAGAGAAAGAAATGATCATAACTTGAGATTCCGTTGTCCGTTTTTGGCGTTCCACCACTCAAATCGAAGCTCTCGAGAAATCCGACGTAACCATGGTAAGCAATCGCCTCACCTCTGTCATTTACCCTTCGATTTCAGTGAGTAACAGTTGGAGAAGATGATGAATAGTAACTTGTATTTTGCTTTGTTGCTTTTGATATTGAGTTTGTGGCTTCCAAAGGTTGTATTAAGCAAGGATCTAAGGTTACATAAGGAATATAGCAGCAAGCAAGCTTGGAGGAAGGTATAAACCTCTGCCCCTTTGAGTTTTATATGAGTTTTAAAGTGGTTTTGATGTTCATGTAAAGTTAAGATCATGATTAAGTGATTTAGTGATTATTTGGATTTGTTTGAATGTGTAAAATGATGGGTGTTGGATTTGAGCCTCCCCACTGATCTTAGAGGTGTATGATGGTTGTTTGTTGAGGTTGTAGATGTATGGTATGCCCGGTGTGGCTTGGTTATGTTGTGACAAAATAGGATTATTCGATTTTAAGCCGTCGTAATGCCCGATTTTCGGTAACTCTATAAACTGCCTAGAATCAGAAAACCTAACTGCCTCTTTTGGTTCAGTTATGAACATGAGTGTGTAGAGCTTTGTTTCTAGTTTACGTGAGCGCAAGAATCATGTCATTACGATTTACGGTTTATGAGATATGACCATTTTAGTGAAAGTGGTTCAAGGAACGAGATTGCAGAAATGTACCAACTTTGTGGCTATGTTTGAGACCCTTAAGAGTTGTTTTAAAATATGGAATTTTGTATTGAAGTGTCAAGGGCAGTTACGAAGCTTTGTACGAAGGTTTCAAGTCCAAAAGATTATTTTCCGATTTTATAAAAATGTGTTAGCCGAGGTTGCGCAAGTGAAAACCACTAAGAACATGACTTAGAAACCAATGTTGTAAATGGTTAAGTATAACATGTATTCGAGGATCGATTTCGGACTAAACCTACGACTTAAGTAATTGTCGATTAACATGGACTTAGTATGAGCCTATAACGAGTTAGTAATGCCTTGGTTGTGTTTCGCTTACGTGTTTAAGCATTGAGTACAAGTGGATTATCCAGGGGATTAATCGTGCGTTTTCTTTGACTTTGTCTAGATTGTCCGGCATCGTCGCGAACCCCTATCACTTCTTGAGCATCAGGCAAGTTTTCTAAATCTATACTTTGAAGTATTGATTATATATTACTGCTGTTGCCATGTGTGGAGTTATACAGTTGTGCGATACATGTTATATATTGTATAAAAATAGAGTTTGACTTGGGTTTATATACGAGCTGTGAGATAATGTACTTATGAACCGGGATACCTTGTAGCTCTATAGATAAGAGCATGTTTATTGTTTCGACTCTAGACCGGGAGTCGATATTTGTGTTATATAGATAGTCGTGGAAACCCGGAGGGATTCCAGCGGCAGAGTACTATTCATCTTGAGGAATATTATTATTAAATATTAACTATATTTCTAGAAAGTATTAATTACCTGGAAATGATTTGAGGAATGTTATTTGAATATTACCTCATTCGAATGTTATTACTTGGAAATGATTTGGTAATTGGCTTATAAGCTAGATATGGGATATCAGTTATAAGCCAGGTTTTTATAAATGCCCTAGGTAAAGGGCGTATGATTTTATTCTTTAGACCGGAAGTAGATATATTTTCGGTATATTTTAAATGATTATTTTTCCGATAAAGATATCGGGTAACTGTTATTCGAGGGTTAATTATGTAGTTAAAGAATATTATTTATATTCATTTGAGGATTATTGACTTTAAGAATATTATTGTAAATATAATGTAGGAATATTCATTCGAGGATTAATTATTTATTTAATGAATATTATTTTGAATATTCATTTAATGATTATCTATTTAAGGATTATTTATTTAAGGACTATTTACCTAATGAATATTACTTTTGAATATTCATTTGGGTTTTATTTATTTGATGAATATTATTTTCAAATATTCAATGGAGATTATTATTTAATGAATATTATTTTGAATATTCATTCAAGGTTTATATTATTTTGAATATTCATTCGAGGTTTATATTATTTTGAATATTCATTCGAGGTTTATATTATTTTGAATTATTCATTCGAGGTTTATTAGTTAATGAATATTATGTAGAATATTCATTTAATCCTTATTTATTTAATGGATATTATTTCTAAATATTCATTCAAGGTTTATTTACTTAATGAATATTATTTTCGAATATTCATTTGAGGGTTTACTTATTTAATAAATTTTATTAATTGTTTTAAATCAAAAGAGGTTCCCAAACCAATGTTTTCCATTTAAGTCCGTCTTTTAAGAGGATTTAAATGCTCGCTCAACTATCAAAAATATGGGAAACCTGAATTAAGTAACTGCTATTCATTTTAAACTCTCAACTCAAAACTGTCGGGGGACAGATATTTTCTCAAAGCAATTTAGTTGCTGCAAGTTAAATATTGTGCTACCACCTCAACGCTCGAGGGGTAAATTCATGGAACAAGTCGATATCCATTAACAAGCATCGCTTGGGAAATATTGGAGAATCTTCCTTTCCAACCTAGATACAACTACTGAGTGGAGTCGTATCAACAAGTATTACACTTGGGGAAAGGGAGACGATCTTTACGTTTCAGAGTCATGGATTTCATCTGAACTAGGAGCATGTGTAAGAGGTCGAGTCGCGCCGATCCATCACCTTATTGCCCCAAATGGGCCGGGAGATCCAGAAAGGCGGTAGACAATGTCAGGCTGTCGTGATACTTCCATCTACATGTAGAAAACATATTTTTGTTGTACAACCTGCTACTGATCATAGTAAGGTTGGTACGACGGGCGCGGAGAAGGCTCCAGTATTGGTTCATCATCCATTTTGGATAATTATGCAACATGTACTGAAAGGGACCACGGATGGCTCCGTTGGTACAGGTTTACCGATCATGTTGACAGAGGGATTCTGCAACATGTATTGAAAGGGACCAAGGATGACACCCGTGGTACAGGTTTACCGGTCATGTTGGCAGGGGGTCGAAAAGTGTTCAAAATAAAGTTACAATGAATCCTTGCAACTTCATCTGTTATGAGTTATGACTCTGATAATATATGCATAAGTAAATCTTGGGTTACGGAGATATGATATTAATTTTCCTCGTAACTTCATCTTTTATATCATTTGACTCTGTGGATACCTTACAGAATATGAGTTATGGTAAGGGAGTTGTTTATACTGAATCACCTTATAACTTCATCTTTTAAGTTATATGCTGATATTCTGCTTATATAGCAGATATTTTTCGAAAAGGTTATATTTGGTTTACTTTGAAACCTCATCCTTTATACTAGAACTTTGTTCATAGTATAGAAAAAGTTTGCAGAATATTATGGAGATGATATTTGAAATACAACAATGGTTTTTGGAATACATTCCGATAAGGAAATGATTTCAGTATCGAGATATTTTGACAAATTATTGTCTTATACCCGCTTTATTCTGGGATGAGTTAAAGGCAGAATTATGCCATACTTTCATTACCTTGCTGAGCTATCGCTCACTCTTGCTATTGTTTTATATATATTATATAGCAGCGAAGCAGGATGCCAATGGGTCGGCACATACCTCGCAAGGCGTTTCCGTAAACAGTTTCTAGCAGTGATCTCGAGAGTAGTACGAACCAATCGAATCAGGCTACAACTTTTGGTATTCAACTTATGTATAGATATGAATGGTATGAGAGGATTGTGAGCATCAGAAGGCTAAGTTGGTAATGTAACATTACTTAGAAATTGTATCAGTGACAGATTCAAAAGACATTTGGGTATTGTAATAAAAGTTATTTATTCCGCAGTTGTTGTATTGTGTCGTTTCTGAGACTCTAACCTGTGTGTGTGTGTGTGTGTGTGTGAGACATATGTTGTGGGGTCATGAGCAGGTGAATTATGAATGGTGTGAGTAATACAGGTAAGGCAAGGAATACATGGATTGTGACAACCCTAGATCCCTGACCCCGGATTTGGGGCTGTTACAATGGCAGTGCGTGTGTGTGTGTTCGTGTGTGTATCAGTTGCATGCAAAAAGGGGTTTGGCGATTTTGATTTCATTCAACTCCGAAACCTTTGTTTTGTGATGTTTGGGTGTTAAAGCGATTGTTTAGATTATTATTGGTGAGGTTGTTAGGTCCTGATTAGTTTGTAGAAGGGGGGTTGAATACAAACTATACCGTTTTATCGAATTTGTCCTTTAAATGATTTAACTGTTTAGAACAAATTAATGCGGAATAAAAACTGAAACAATATTCAAGTTAAATAGAAACTCTATTAAACTTGAGAGGTGTTACAATTTTGATCACTGATTACAAAGAACTTAATAAAACAAATCTAGAATAAATTCGACATGAATTTATCTATTTTTGTAATAAAAAGGATCGAATACTAAAAAGTAGTTCGATATAAAATCTAGGGATTATGATCCGCTAGAAAGCTAAAGCAGTACAAGAGATACAATTCTTATGAATTAAATGTTGAAGAACAATCAAGAATTAAATCTCTGGCAAATTTTGTAGCTTGACAGTTGATGAAGTAATGAAGAGAGAATGAAATATTTGTTATCTGTCTTTACTTCTGTCTGTTTTTGATATGTGAATGTCAACTGCCTTTTGTTTGCATTTATACAATTAACTTGTATGTTTTTCCACGCGCCAAATCATTTGCAGTTTGTACTTAGAAGACAAGCTGGAAAACATTTCTTTTTGGCCTTGGAAGACTCTCGGGCAAACTAGGAATGGCTTAGGAAGACAATCGGGTAAACTGAGATTTGTTCTAGGAAGACAATCGGGAAGACAGCCTTGGTAGTCTTCTTAGTTTAAAAACTAAGTCTTCCTAGTACAAAATCTAAGTTTTCCTAGTTCAAATATATTCTAATTTAAATAATTAATTAAATAAATTATGTATTAATTTAATTCTTTGCAGAATCAAATTAATAAATAATATACTTAATAATATTAATTATTTATAAGAGAATAAATAGAATTAGTTGACTTCTTAATTAATTCCAGAATCACTTAAAATTAGATAAACAACAAACAAAATAGTACGTTGACACTCGATGCACTGTCTGGTTCATGAGTGACTAACGACCATGTCTGTTCTTTATCTATTTAACTTTAAGCAGTGATTCACTACCTTCTCATTCAAGAACTCCGTAATCAGTATCTTTTTCTGTCACAACTTGAAATCTCTGTCACTTTAATAAATCCACTGAGCTTGAATACTTCATTGAGGCTTGATCAATAAATTGAGCTTCTTTCAATGTAGAATCACTTCAAGTCTGTAGATGACTTTAATCTTCATTCTTTGACAGATATAACCTTCTGAGATTCCTGTGACAATTGATTTTTATTATTTACTTATTACATCTTAATTAAAGTTGAGTAGAATCCTCGGTGTTTACAAATAGGCCTGGACATATGCCTTTCAATCTCCCCCTATTTGTTTGTTAGACAATAACAACCAAATACCTCTAGAGGATAACTCAACTAAAACAAGAAAAGATAAGACTTTTAAGAGCCAAGCAAATAATAAAAAGTTCTGGATTAAATATAACAATTTCCAGATTCAAACAGTAAAGATAAATACAAGATAGATGTTCCTCTAGACTGAACATATGAATACATTTCCCTATCTTGATTTACCTAGCTCTCTACATATAACATTTACAAAAGAGCTAAACCTATCATGCCTTCAGTCTCTAATTTCACCTTCTTCAGCTTCTTGCAAGGTGACTAGAAGATCTTTGTCAAGGACACGATCACTTTCAGAAACTACACCACTTGGCATTACTGGTTGAGTGGTGATCTTCTTCAATCTATTCTTCATTTGAGCATACCTTGGAATTTTCTCCGTGCAGTAGTCTGAAATCATATCAGCAACTTCAGACTTTTCTACAGAAGCAAACCCAGAAGTTCTAAGAAGATTCTCCAACCTCACCAGTTGCATAGCAGTCTGTAGCTTCATGGAATCAGGATCCAGCCTCACAGTTTCTAAAGTTGTACCTCTGTAGATTTTGACTTCATAGGGAAAATGTACAACTTGAGGACTGGCCTTCATTGCAGAATCTCTAAGCCTGTCATATAGAAGCTCATTCAAACACGAAGATCTCTTTACTTTACTCATCAGAATCCACAATTCAGATAGAGATCTTCTTTGGAGGAGGTCAAGAGAAATGGTGAAAGACCCTTCAAGAGCACTTGAGACATAGATGTACAGTTCTTGCCTCACTTGATCAAATGCAGACGTAATCCTTAGAATATCTTCTTTCAAAGCCTTCATGTACAATGAATTGTCTGGATTAACATTTCTGATCTTCTCAAGCAACTTCAGAAAAGCAGCATCATTGTTTGTGCCTCTCTGAGGGATATCAAACATCTCCCTTGCCTTATCCCATTTAAGTCCTTGCTTCATCCTAACATCCAATCTCCTCTCTTTGACATGAATACTATGAAGACGTTGTCTGTCCTCATGTTCAGCCTTTTGAATCTTTATCTTCTGAGATATGATGTCAGAGACCTTGGCATTCTCATCCTCCTTTTTCCTCAGCTCTGCCTGTTGTTTCTTCAACTCCTTTTGGAACACAGGGTCAGGTGTATATAATTCAGTTTCATCCTCCCAATCATCAAAGTTAGCCACTTCTTCCACTTCCTCCTCACCAATAGGTTCTACAGGGATAGTCTTCTCCAGATTACCAGACATATCAAATTGAAAATCATCCTGTTCACCATGGTAATAGTAAGCATCATCAAAAGCAGACTCCTCCATTGATTGTTTACCTTTCCCCTTATCCTTTCCAGAAGCTCCTCCAGCTTCTTTGTCTTCTCCTTTCTTCTCCTTTTCTCCTTTCTTCTCCTTCTCCCCCTTAGTTGAGGAATCCTCTACAGTTTGAGCTGTGGAAGCCCTAGGATTCACCTCAGTATCTCTCCTTATCTCTCCACTTCCTCTCCCATCTCCTCCTTCATCAGCATCATCATCTTCATCAGCATCTCCCTCAAAGAATGTTCTTTGCTCTTCAGTAGGTTGATGTGAATTTTTGATCATATTGTACAAGTGCTTCATACCTTCATTCAGATGCTCCATTCCTCCTTCAATCCTAAATATCCTTTCTTCATTAAACTTTTGATTTTCATCAGCTGTTTGCAGAATAAAGTCCACCTTGGTAGAAATGGCAGCAATCTCCTTGACACTTTCTGAAATCTGAGCATTTGACATTGTTAAATCAGAAATGTCTGAAGCCACCAGCACTTGAGATTGTTGAATTGAATTCAGCTTCGGGAGTAGATTATTCTTCAATCCTTCCAGGTCATCTTTCACAGTACCCAGCTGATTTGATACAGAGGTGGTAGATTGTGCAACCACTTGTGCTTTTAGAATTGTGTTTTCAGCCTGGGTCTCTTGCAACTTCTTCTGTAGATCAGCTAGCTGTTTTAACAAAGCAGTGTTTGTGTCAGTGTGTGCACTCACTTCAATTGCTCTCAGTGGTGTTTCACTCAACTCACGTGCTTGTGTTTCACTCGGTGTTTGACTCATATCTCTCACAACTATCTGTCTTTCTAGATTTTCAGTAGATGTACCTGCAGGAAAAATCACCCTAGCCCCTTCAAGAGAGGTCAGTGGTGGTGCAATGGGAGTTCGCAATTCCCGATCCCTGATTGAGTCTGTCAAAATATTTGACATTGTATACTGAATTTCTTCAGGGACAGACTCATCAAGTTGCCTTTCACTTTCTCCAGTATAAACTGCGAGTGAAAAATCCCTTAGGGGAGCCAGAGATGTTCCCTCTGGGAGGGGAGAAAATGATTCTATTATTGGAGGCGAAGAATCAGATTTTCCCTCTGATGCCTGTGAAGGCACTTCTACCGTAACTATGGTAGGCACTGTTTCAAAGTCAAAAGTAAAGTGCTCTCCTGACATGGTGTCCTGAGTGTCATCTAGATGGATATCTTCTCCCATTGTGAGTAATGGGAGTGTGCTTGACTCAGTACAAGATGCCATGGCCCGATGGCGAATTTCAATAGATCCACCCTGTTGAGAGGATGTCTCCAGAGACTGTGTAGTGGCCATATCAATGTCCATATCCTTTTGAGAGGATACAGATGGGCTTACAGTTGTCTCCCTATAGGTTTTTCTTTTCTTTAAGGGTGGAGACAGAGCTGTGGGAACACTCATTTCAGCTATATCACTAACATTTCTTGAACTGGTTTGTACATTAGGCTCAGGTGGTGTTTCAGGAGTGTTTGACTCTCTGTTTGGCTCTATGACCTGGGTCAGAGACTGTGGATCTACAATCTCTGGGTCAGCCCTAACAACCACTTGGGTTTCAATTGAAGTACCAGAAGAAGAACCAAGGTTAGGAATAACTACCTGTAGTGGAACTGGATGGGGTTCGGGAACTTGTTCACCAAAGATAGGAAGATTAATGAATTGTCTCATGAATGGTGAAACAAGAACAGGTATGGTGGTAAATTTGGATGAGACATCAAGTCTGGTGTAGAATTTGGTGTCTGTGGTTGGAGAGGTTTCAAATCTAGCTTCTCGAAACAGTTCTACCTGCTCCGCAGTGAGAAGATGATTAATGATAAGAGTTAGAAAGCGAGGGTACCAACACCTTACTTTCACACCATTATCAGAATCTCTCCTAGAGTGAGCAAGCCTGTTGAGCAAAAGGTTCCACAGAATCTCAGCAAAGTTCAATCTACGACCAAATACTATAGCATAGGCAATGTATTGATTAAGACTGGTAATGCAATGAAAGTTTGTCTTTGTGCAGTTACCAAATACCCTAGCTATAGTATCAAAGAACAGATCCCATTCCCTTACAACAAAAGTTTTTGACAATTTCACCATTTGAAAGGGACCCTGATAATGAATATTCACAAAGAACTGTGTTAACTCATCATCAGTGGGTAATGGATCAAACCTGTCCTTTGGAAAATGCAACACATCACAAAATAACTCAAAAGTAACTGTATATTGCTGGTTTAAAATATTGAAAGTAAAAGATTTTGAATCTCCAGCAATAACAGCACTTGAACACAACATCCGTAATGGATCAATTTTCAGAAGTGCATTGGCACAAATAGCATAACTAACACAAGTATTGCTATTTAAAAATTGAATCCACGGTCTGAAACGTTCCACCTTACACCTAGCCGGATCAAAATACCCAACAAAATTATTTAAAACTAATTCAAAATTATTAGGATCCATTTTAAATAAAACAATAAAATTTTAATTAACTTAAAACAAAAATAAAATTTTAGGGATTTTTAGAATTAATTAAAATTACTAAAATCCACAAAATTAAATTTTATCAAAATTAATTAATTTTCAAATTTTAGATCCTAAAAATTCGAACTACACTTGAAAAGCACAAATGAATTGGGTAAATGATTTCAAACTCACACAGTAAACACACACAGTAACCACTCTCAGAAACAACTATGATCAAACACAAAACAAGCAATCACTTAGCAAATTTCAAAAAAGACAAGTCGAATGGTTTTTTTTTTAGGAAAATTGAAAATTTTAACAGCAGTTCGACTTATTACCTTGATTTTTAAGAAAAACAGAACTGATTTGCTAAGTTAAGACTTGAGCAATAAGAACAATGATCAAAGTTCACTGCAGAATGGATTGGATTCGAAAGGGGGAAAATAAAAACTGCTAAGGGAGAAAAACAATAATGAATGTGTGTATGAACTGCGTATGTATCTATATATATAAAATAACTGTTAGAATTCAAAACAAAAGACAGTCAAACGTTTTTTTTTTTTTTAAATAAGATTGTACTGGGAAGACAATCGGGAAGACTTAGGATAGTCTTCCCGGTAGTCTTCCTAGTACAAACTAGAAAGTCTTCCGAATTAAATTAAAACAGAAAAACAGTAAATAAAAACAAATAATATTAAGTCTTCCCGATAGTCTTCCTAGTTCAAAAAACTGGGAAGACTTCGAAAAAGACTAAAAAAATAAAAAAATAAAAAGGAAAAAAAACAGAAAACAAAAAGAAAATATTCCTTGTTTTCCCGGTAGTCTTCCTAGTGTAAAACTGGGAAGACTTACCAAAAAATTCAGAATAAATTCGAATAATTAACAGAAAATGCTGAAAAACTTAGAAAAATGCATGAAAAATATATAAAATTCTAGAAAAATTCACAGAAAATTCCATAAATCCTAGAAAAATATGCAGAATATTATAAAAATGCATAAAATTAATATAAACTTGCAGAAAAATTCAAACAACAATATTTACAATCTGAAAAATATCTAAATAATTCTAAATAAATATATTTTCAATAAAAATACATTTCTCCACTTAAAAAATATGAGAAAAATATTTTTAAAGAAAATAAATTATTCAGAGTTATTTAAATACACAAGCAAGTAATATTAACAGAGAATTAGCAGCAAATATTAGTTAAATGACAAGAGAAAATGAATTTTGAAATAACAAACCTGACAGATATATTGTTAATCACTAAGACTGTTTAACATACCCAATTTACCAACTAACTTGATAAATGTGGATTCATCAACAGATTTAGTGAATATATCTGCAGTCTGTTCTTCTGTGGGTACAAAATGTAACTCCACAGTTCCATTCATGACATGCTCTCTGATAAAATGATACCTGATATCAATGTGCTTCGTTCTCGAGTGCTGCACAGGGTTGTTGGAGATTGCTATGGCACTTGTATTATCACAAAATATGGGGATTTTGTCTAATGCAAAGCCATAGTCCTTTAATTGATTCCGTATCCATAAGATCTGAGCACAACAGCTTCCAGCAGCAATATATTCAGCTTCTGCTGTTGAATTGGAAACTGTTTGCTGTTTCTTGCTATACCAGGAAATCAACCTACCTCCTAGGAATTGACAACTCCCAGAGGTACTCTTTCTATCCACAACACTACCTGCATAATCAGAATCTGTATATCCAACAAGATTAAAACCAGAATCTTTAGGGTACCAGATACCTAGATTAGGTGTACCCTTAAGATATCTCAAGATTCTTTTCACAGCAACGAGATGAACATCTCTAGGGTCCGCTTGGAACCTTGCACACAAGCATGTAGAATACATAATATCTGGTCTACTAGCAGTAAGATAGAGTAAGGAGCCAATCATACCTCTGTAGCTTGTAACATCTACCTTGATAGATTTGTCAGAAGCTCCAAGTTTGATTCCTGTTGAAGATGGAGTCCTTGCTGATGCTGAATCCTCCATATGATACTTCTTGAGGAGTTCTTTGAGATACTTGGATTGACAAATAAATATACCATTTGACCTTTGACTTACTTGCAATCCAAGAAAGAACTTCAGCTCACCCATCATACTCATTTCAAACTTACTCTGCATTAACTCAGCAAATCTCTTACAGAGATTATCATTAGTAGACCCAAATATGATGTCATCCACATAGACTTGGACTAATATCATATCACTTTTGTGTTTCTTTGAAAAAAGAGTTTTGTCTATGATACCTCTAACAAAACCATTTTCTAAAAGAAAACCAGAGAGAGTGTCATACCATTTTCTTGGGGCTTGTTTGAGACCATAGATAGCCTTGAAGAGAAAGTACACAAAGTCCAGCAGCTCCTGATTTTCAAAGCCAGGGGGCTGTTCCACATACACTTCTTCATCAAGTTCACCATTCAGGAATGCACTCTTAACATCCATTTGATAGACTTTAAAATTGGAGTAAGCAGCAAATGCTAAGAACATCCTGATGGCCTCAAGTCTAGCCACTGGTGCATAGGTTTCATCATAATCAATGCCTTCAGCTTGAGAATACCCTTGTGCAACCAGTCTTGCCTTGTTCCTTGTAACAATGCCATCCTCATCTAGCTTGTTCCTGTATACCCATCTTGTACCAACTACTTTCTTGTTCTTTGGCCTGGGTACCAGCTTCCAGACTTGTTGTTGTTCAAACTGATTGAGTTCATCTTGCATAGCAATCACCCAATCTGGATCAGTAAGTGCTTCCTCAGTTTTCTTTGGCTCCATTTTAGATAGAAATGCTGAGAAAAGACATTCATTCTGAGAAGCTCTTCTAGTTTTAACTCCAACATCTGGATCACCAATGATCAGCTCAAAAGGATGAGCTCTATTCCAAACAGTCTGTCTTGGAAGATTTGATCTTGATGATTCACCTTGAAATTCACTTTGATGTTGTGAGTGACTAGCTGATCCTTCATTTGCTCCCCCTGAGTTGTTGCCGGTTTGCCTTGATGATCCTTCTCCAGTGCTGGTGGTATCTCCATTGTTACCAGTGTTTCCACCACCATCACCAGGATCATTATCATCATTGTTATTATCATTACCAGCAATAACTTCAGGTGGGGCTTCATCATCTGATTCTGAGTCTGGCAAGTTATCAAACTTCAGCTCTTCAGATGAATCTTCTTTTTGGATATTGGGGAACTTAGTGTCATCAAAAGTAACATTGACACTTTCCTTTACTGTGTGACTGCCAACCACATAAACCCTGTAAGATCTTCTGGAATAACCAACAAAAATAGCTTCTTGTGCCTTGGCCTCAAACTTGCCACGTTTAACATTTTCATCTAAAAGCACAAAGCATTTTGCTCCAAATACATGAAAGTACTTGACAGTTGGTTTCTTGTTGTTCATGATCTCATACGGAGTCTTCATTAGGTCTTTGTTGATTAAAGTTCGATTCTGAGTATAACAAGCTGTATTCGCTGCTTCAGCCCAAAAGTACATTGGAAGTTTGGACTCACTTAACATAGTCCTAGCAGCTTCAATCAATGTACGATTCTTTCTTTCCACTACTCCATTTTGTTGAGGAGTTCTAGGGGCAGAATACTGTCTTGTTATTCCTTTATCAGCACAAAAGTCATTTAGAATGGCATTCTTGAATTCTGTACCATTATCTGACCTTATGGCTCTAACAGGGAATCTATAATCCAGCTCAATCAACTTCACATGGCCAATCACCAGAAATGGGGTCTCATCCTTGGAATGTAGGAATAAAACCCATGTATATTTTGAATAGTCATCAACAATCACAAGTGCATATTGTTTCTTTGACATGGACATCACATTAACTGGACCAAACAAATCCATGTGCAGTAGCTGAAGAGGTTCAGTTATTGATGATGTGTCAGTGCCCTTGTGAGAAGCTTTCTTTGACTTTCCCTTCTGACATGCCTCACACAGTCCTTCCTGTGTAAATTCCATCTGAGGCAAACCTCTAACTAATTCCCTCTTGACTAAAGAGTTCATAGTTTTGAAGTTAAGGTGAGACATCTTCTTGTGCCATAGCCAACTATCATCTGATGAAGCTTTAGCATAAAAACAATTCACTTCATCTTTGAATCCCGAGTTCAGATCAGCTATGAACAAGTCACCTTTCCTTACTCCTTGAAGAGCAGGCTTTCCATTCTTCTTGTGAGTGATCTGACACTTCTCTCTTTCAAAGGAAACAGCATATCCTCTGTCACAGAACTGACTGATGCTGAGAAGATTGAACGTCAGACCTTCCACAAATGAAACATCTTCAATGATAACATTTCCGTACTTCAAACAGCCATATCCTTTCGTAATACCCTTGCTGTTATCTCCAAAGGTAACTACTGGGCCAGCTTTCACAATCACATCTGATAGCAGGGCTCTATCTCCGGTCATATGCCTTGAACAGCCACTGTCCAGAATCCACATAACACGGTTTACCTGTTTAACTCCCTGCAATATCAGATTGATTAGTCCTTCTTCGGAGCCCAAAATTGATTGGGTCCGGCATACTTAAAGAACTGGCCTTTGTCAGGCAAAACAACATTTCTAACTAAAACTACTTCATCCTCTTTCACATAAGAGCGTTTCCATTTATAACCAGCCTTAACACATTTCTGAGTAGGCTTAGGGATAAATGAATCCACTCTAGTCTGAGGAGGACTAGTAGTCTTTGTTTTAACATGCTTCTTATTATTAACATGTTGACGTGGAGCAGTCTTATCACTAGATACATGCTTTTTATTAAAGAAAGCATACATAACATTAAAAGCACAAGACATGCAATTACTCACACCACATGCTTTATGAGAAGAATTAATAGCAGGCATGTTAGTTCTACAGTTGTTTTGATCCAATTTATGGATATCTGATTTAGTCTTTTTAGTTGTAGCAACTTTGACTGGAATATCAGATACACACTTTTTGGATTTCTCAGCTTCTAAGGCAACATCTTCTTCATGAATCTCCTCAGCAATAATGATAGAAGATTCATTCAGAGGCTCTGCCTCAGACTCCTTACAGAAGGGTGTTTTAATACCCTTAAGAATATAAGGAACAGCCTTTCCTTCTTCTCTGACCCTACAAGGTGTATTAATACCAAGCAATCCTATAGCCTCATTATAATCATAACCTATACTGACATGATTACCAACAGCTTGCTTATTGAGAATTTCTTTAGCAGTCTTACAAGAACTGAAATAAGCATTAGCTTTAGTCTTCAGCTCACTAATCTCTTTCTTAAGAATGGTTTCCAGTTGAATATAACATTTAACCCTATTCTCCAGAAAAGCAATTTTCTCATTAAGTTCATCCTGATTAACATGCACAAGTTTCAAATCTTTTAATTCCTTTTCAAGATTTGTGTTTAAAAGATTTATTCTATCATTTTCAGTGCGTGCACAACTTATGGTGCCACCAAGATGATAAATCATTTCAGCGTCAGTAAAGGTTACCTCTGACATGTATCTAGATGAAGTGCTTTCCTCTTTAGTCATTAAAGCAAGGTTCCCAATCTCACCTGCTTCTTCATCACTGTCAGTGTCATCCCAACTCTTTCCTTCAGCAACATAGGCCTTCCCAATCTTGTTCTTCTTGCTAGAATCAAATGTGTTTCTAGTCACTTGCTTTGGCTTTCTGCACTCAGTAGCAAAGTGACCCAACTCATTGCAATTGTAGCATCTGATTATACTCCTTTCCACAGTTCCAGTTTTGTAGCCACCCCTTGTGCCACTTGAAGATGAAGAACCACCTCTCTGAAATCTGGGTCTGAACTTAAGATTGGGATTCCTCTTGAATCTAAACTTCCCAAACTTTCTGACTATCAAAGCCAAATCACCATCCTCCAGTTGATCAAGTTCTTCCAAAGAATAGAAGTCACCACCAGATTGATCAATGGATGTTAATCCATATTCAGCATCAATAACATTCATGTGAGAACTGGAAGGTTGAACAGCCTTCACTTCCAGTTTCTGTGGGACTTCAGCAGCCAATGCAGTGGAGGTACCAACAATCCTTCCAGTTCCATACAGCTCCTTCTGTTGAATCTGCTCCAGCTCATAGGTCTTCAGCACACCATACAATCTTTCCAAAGCAATCTCATTCATGTCTCTTGCTTCTCTAATAGCAGATATCTTGTGCTCCAAATGAGGTGGAAGGGTAAGAAGGAACTTCTTGTTAATCTCTTTGTTGGTGTAGTGCTTCCCATTGAGATTTAGATCATTGATTAATTTGTTGTATCTCTCAAACACCTGAGAGATACCTTCACCTGGATTTGATCTGAAATGCTCATATTGTGAAGTGAGAATTTCCAGCATATTCTCCCTAACTTCCTCTGTCCCCTCATTGATTATCTCTATTGTTCCCCAAATGTGTTTGGCAGTTTCACAATTTAGAACATGATTATGCATGATAGGATCAAGACTCTCAATAAGGATTAACTGTAGACAGGAATCCAAGGTAACATCCTCTTTCTCATCAGGAGTGTATTCCTTGGGATCCTTAGGGTACATCCTAGCAGCCCTAGTCACAACATTATCCTCAACAACTTCAGGATCAATAATCATAGGGAGTTTGGGACCACTCTTCAGCACATCCAAGTATTTAGGATTTGCAACCTTAAGAAATAGGAGCATTTTCTTCTTCCACATTGGATAATGCTCCTTGCTGAATATTGGGATTTTAACTGTCCCCACTTTCTGTGCAGTAGACATCTTTTGAGATTTTTAGAAAAATAAAAAATTCAGAGTTAAGAAAAAAAATCTCAAACAATTGGATCTTTGATTAGTATATCAATCAAAAGGCTCTGATACCAATTGTTAGGTCCTGATTAGTTTGTAGAAGGGGGGTTGAATACAAACTATACCGTTTTATCGAATTTGTCCTTTAAATGATTTAACTGTTTAGAACAAATTAATGCGGAATAAAAACTGAAACAATATTCAAGTTAAATAGAAACTCTATTAAACTTGAGAGGTGTTACAATTTTGATCACTGATTACAAAGAACTTAATAAAACAAATCTAGAATAAATTCGACATGAATTTATCTATTTTTGTAATAAAAAGGATCGAATACTAAAAAGTAGTTCGATATAAAATCTAGGGATTATGATCCGCTAGAAAGCTAAAGCAGTACAAGAGATACAATTCTTATGAATTAAATGTTGAAGAACAATCAAGAATTAAATCTCTGGCAAATTTTGTAGCTTGACAGTTGATGAAGTAATGAAGAGAGAATGAAATATTTGTTATCTGTCTTTACTTCTGTCTGTTTTTGATATGTGAATGTCAACTGCCTTTTGTTTGCATTTATACAATTAACTTGTATGTTTTTCCACGCGCCAAATCATTTGCAGTTTGTACTTAGAAGACAAGCTGGAAAACATTTCTTTTTGGCCTTGGAAGACTCTCGGGCAAACTAGGAATGGCTTAGGAAGACAATCGGGTAAACTGAGATTTGTTCTAGGAAGACAATCGGGAAGACAGCCTTGGTAGTCTTCTTAGTTTAAAAACTAAGTCTTCCTAGTACAAAATCTAAGTTTTCCTAGTTCAAATATATTCTAATTTAAATAATTAATTAAATAAATTATGTATTAATTTAATTCTTTGCAGAATCAAATTAATAAATAATATACTTAATAATATTAATTATTTATAAGAGAATAAATAGAATTAGTTGACTTCTTAATTAATTCCAGAATCACTTAAAATTAGATAAACAACAAACAAAATAGTACGTTGACACTCGATGCACTGTCTGGTTCATGAGTGACTAACGACCATGTCTGTTCTTTATCTATTTAACTTTAAGCAGTGATTCACTACCTTCTCATTCAAGAACTCCGTAATCAGTATCTTTTTCTGTCACAACTTGAAATCTCTGTCACTTTAATAAATCCACTGAGCTTGAATACTTCATTGAGGCTTGATCAATAAATTGAGCTTCTTTCAATGTAGAATCACTTCAAGTCTGTAGATGACTTTAATCTTCATTCTTTGACAGATATAACCTTCTGAGATTCCTGTGACAATTGATTTTTATTATTTACTTATTACATCTTAATTAAAGTTGAGTAGAATCCTCGGTGTTTACAAATAGGCCTGGACATATGCCTTTCAGAGGTTGTGAAGGAAACCCGATTTTTCCGGGCACCTCCGACCATGCCGCCGTCGGCAATGAGCTCCGGCGAGCCGACGGGGACGATGATGATACTTTTGAGTCCGATTATTGTATTAATAGCTATGTTTAGTTAAGATTGTGATTGCATGTTGAGAAATCGAATTGCATGTGCCTATTTCGATTTTTCCCCTTTTTATAAATTCGGTTTGAAAACTTGGTTATGTGATGTTTGATTGTTAATCTCGGTTTATAGTGAATGCATGTCGAATTAATGGTGTTAAGTTTGGTTAGTTTGAAATTTTGATGTTAAAGGTTTTGATTTGGAGATTGTTGTGAAATTCAAAGTATAGGTATTGTTAGTTGTGGTATTTTCTAATTGCATGTATAAGTTTTGAGAAATTTCTTGAGTACTCTTCCTTAAGGTTCTGATTGTTAGTGTTGGGTGTGATTAATTGATGATTAGTTGTGGTAGGGATTATAATGGTGGAATGGTGTTATGTTGACATACATCATGCTGAAATTTTCCAGAAAGCTGTCTGCCTGTTCTGTTTTGACTGATTGCATAATGTTGCTGCCTGTTTTAGACAGAGAGTCTAGGAGCTAACTGTTCTAAATTGAATCTAGTTTGTGCACGCGCTAACCTTGTATCGATAGGTATTGCGAATAAAAAGTTATACTTGTTTTACTAAAAGTTGCGCAGCAGGGATTTTCTGTGCTTTAGTACCTACTTTATACAGTTCGTTTTTAAACTAAATAAATTATTCTGAAGTTTCAAGTTTTATGCTAAGTTGAGTTAGTAATCAGGAAGTAGCCTGTCAAATTTGGTAATTGTTTGATTATTTTTGGAATTATGAAAAATGTTTTAGTAAAGTATGCACAGTTGATTTTTCTGCTTTTTGAGATGAAACATTGTTATAAAAAAATGTTAAGGATATGGTTGGCATGACCAAATTGATTTAAGGGATACCAAGTGTGGTATGATTTGAAAGATATGTTATCATATATATATATATGTATAAGGAGCATGTTATGTGTATTTAGATGACGATGTGAGTTATTTGGTTGATTGCCTATTACATGGTTATAATTGTTTTGAGGTATAACTATTATGTGTTTACGCGTTTAGGATGCGTTGGGTAGTTTAGAATAAAGGATTAGAATCTTAGAGAAGCATTCTAAGATAGAATATACTCTTTTGTAGAGTCCAAGGAAGTGGAACTTAGAGAGTTCAAGGAAGTGGAACTTAGAGACAAAGGAAAGACTAAGGTGGAGAATCAGTGATTGTTCATTACCCTTTTTAGCTACTTAAGGCAAGTAATCCAAACTTGCTTTCGTATTTCGATTCCATTGTTTCATTTTGACATATATGAATTGTTACCTTATCTTGATATACCTTTAATTCTGAAAACACCTATTGTTCATTGATAACCCTTATCTTTGTTCATATATACCATGTTGAACTGTATACCATGCTTTGTTTAGTTCTTGATCCTTAAACCTTTATACCATGTTCATATCCATGAATTGAAACCTGATAACTTATAATTCTATAACCTGAACTTGATCACATACTTATGCATTCCCTTTTTATACCTGAAAGTGAATACACCTAACTCTCATTCTAGTACATTCCCAGAACATACCCGATGATAAATATTTCTTATATTCCACTAATAGAAATCAAAGTGTTTTGATTGAACTTATCTGATTTCCAAAGGACTTCTTTATATCTGAAAATGTTTTAAAAAGGAATAAGGTTTAGACTCATTTAAATTCTGATTTATGGTTTCCACGGATTCCTAAGATTGGAGGCGTAAGAGGCCGAGTAACGCCGGTCCAGCACTTTTTAATTATAATAAATGGACTAGGGATGGACTAGTCTAAAGGCCAATGTGTGCCTAATGGGACCCAATACAAGGACCAGAGGGACTGTGTGTCCGGTATGGGGACTTTACGTGGCTGATCACCCGTATTGTCCGGTGCGTTGTGAAAAATCTCCAAAAAAATTACTTATTGTTTTCTTGAAACGGATATCTTGAAAATGAAATTGGTTTACCCTTTGAAATTGCATATTTCTGTTACTGTTCTAATAATCCTTTGATATGGATTCTGCTTAAACCATGCTATATATATATTGATATTGGAAACTGTTTTGAAATTGTATATTCAATTCATTGATTCTAATAATCCCTTGATACGGACTTTGCTATACCCATGTCATACATATTGATATTGAAACTGTTTCCCAGTGAATAACTGTTTGGTCATATTATTACTTGCTGGGCATTTGGCTCATTCTTTTTCCCTATTCTAACCCACAGTGAAACGAGAAGATGGTACGTACATTTCAGACAGCTAGGAAGTCTTCCTATAGGGTTGTTTTTGGGATGCCAGCTCAGGTAGGTGATGGCCATATCTAGAAGGTGTTTTATAATAGAGAACGTAGAACTCTTAAGACTTTGTTGTAATAACTTTTGAGACTTATGTATTAATGAATTAGATAGTGGATGCTTGTTTCACACCATCAACTGTTGAGATCCTTTGGTAGAGTTGGGGTCTAGTCTGCATGTTTATATTATTGTTTATGGGTTTAATATGTATAGAGGTTGTAGTGACTCCCCGATTATGACCCCAGATCGGGAGGGCGTCACAGGTTGGTATCAGAGCTGTCAATTTTGGTCACTGAAACAAGCCAGGATTAGGATCCCTATTAATAAAAGATTAGGATCCCTTTTAATAAAAAATGACTAAGATAGTTATGAAAGGAGTAGGAATCTGTTAGGATATTAGATTGATAGATGCTAAGTAGCCACGGTAGGCGTAAGTACTCTCTTTTAAGTTAAGTTTTTAGGATTAAGATAACCTGTTATTATATAAGTATCTATATCTATATTGTTATCGCAGGAGATGGACGTTGTCGGTGGAGACACACCCCCTCACCCCTCTATCACACTATCTGACCCAGTGGAGATAGGTAGTCCTAGTGTTCAGTCCGTTGAGACACCATTTGCACCTGAACCTGTTCAGACTACTATCCCTTGGAGAGCAGCATCTGTTGATTCTCGAGTTTCAGTCATGGGAGATCCTGCACCTATTTTTCTTCATGCACATGTAGACCTTGCTAGAGACCTAGAGACCCTTTCCGGACAGAATGCCGAGCTTCAGGCCCTTGTAGATCGGATGTCGGATGAGGCAGACCGTCGTGTTGCTGTTACTGAGGCGGAGTGGCAGGATAGGATTCGTACTGTAGAGGAGACAGCGCGAAAGCGCCTAGCTGAGGGACCAGTCACTGTTGATGCTTTAGAGGAGGCCAGGAGAGTGACTAGGATTGTTAGCTGGATGCTGTGTGAGCTGAGAGCTGTTCGTGGTGGACGAGACTAGCTATGGTTGGATTCTGAGAGTGGGACATCTGTTAGAGCCCATTGGTTTTAGTACTGATCATTTGCACGTTTGACTACTCGCTATTAGGATATTTTCCCTTTTTCCTAGTAGACATTATGATATTATCTGCTTTGACATTGACTCTGTTTTGATTTTTGGGTGATCATGTACCCTATCATCTATTGTACCTGACTTTTATCTTTACGTTATGCACGCACTTTTCTTATACCTTGCTTTAAACTGTTATACCATTTATTGTTAACCTGTTCCTATAATACCTATGTTTACCCTGTTTACCCTGTTACGGAGACGAGCAAGTTATCTAACAATATGGCTAAAAGTTTTAAATTTTCTTTATGTTATATACAGTTTTATAAACGTTTTCAAAAAGAGTTTTCATTGTGGTATATATATGCATATTGTTTCATAAATTGCTTATCTCTTATTAGAAAAATGCCACCAAAGAAAAAGACTACTGCTTCTACTCAACAAACAACTGATACCGAGGCCCAAAACCCGGTAGACCCAACTATAACTCAGATACTTCAATTACTCCAACAACAAACTGCTGCCTTGACTCAACAACAACAACAACAAATTGTTCAACCTTTGACAACCTTTAAATCATTTCAAGCTGTACACCCACCTGAATTCAAAGGTACTCTAAACCCTGTTGAGGCGAAATCATGGTTAATCGACTTTGAGAAAGCGTTTGCGTTAGTTAAGGTTGGGGAGGATCAGAAAACTGAATTTGCTAGTTACTACTTGAAGGCAGAAGCTAATTTTTGGTGGGAATCTGTGAAGTTAGGAGAAGAAGAAATTACTTGGCAAAGATTTACGGAACTATTTCAGGAGAAGTATTTACCAAGGTACCTACAAGATCAGTTGGAAGTTCAGTTCTTAGAATTAAAACAAGAAGGAATGAGTGTGGCGGAATACGAAGCCAAATTTACTGAATTGGCAAGATTTGCACCTAGGTACGTAGGAGATGATGTCAGTAAGGCTAGAAAGTTGCAACACGGATTAAAGCCATGGTTAAGGAGTAGAGTTGCAGCTTTTGAGTTGAGAAATTATACTGCGGTAGTACAGAAAGCGATGATCATTGAGGGCGAAAGCGATTTAGTTCAAAAGGAGAAATTTGGAAAGAAACGAAAGTTTGGAGGATCTGAAAGGAGCCAAGGTGATGAAGGACAAGGAAGTTCTCAGAATAGAAAAAGGTTTGGAAACCAATCAGGAGGAGATAGTGTTACGACCAAACCCAACACGCAAGTGCACGTGATCTCAAGTAATATAGATAGAAAATGAGGTTCGTTCCTACAGGGACTCGTTGTTTGTCTAGTTAATTCACTCACCAATGTATGATTATTATCCGATGCTAAAACAAATAACAAAGTGGATTTTTGTTATCACTATAATTAACCTAAGAATTATAACTAATTATCAACTACTTGAACTGAGATTTATGTCGAATTACTTATGCGAATAAAACATGGGATTTTAACTTCATTAAACAATCCATCTAAAGTCTTCAATTCTCTAGCCCTTTCATGTGATTTGTTAATACCTGATCGAACACACAAAACTGATATAAGCCAACTTTCGTTGTACCAATACCATCCTAAATAATATCCACAATTAAGATAGAAATCACTTAGTCTCCCAATTATGCTTAGTCCCTATATGTCTATAAAGATTGAAAACATAATGGTTGAAGTACAAGCATTCAATTGATCACATAGTCGTCATAAAACGGTTAGAGTTACGACACTAATTACGAATGATATTCTCACGCGTAAACCTATGCTAGCATGGCAAGTTCTAAACTCTTAAATCCACTTTCGCTTCAATAAGAATTAACACACAATTACAGGAGTTAGCTACTCTCCTATAACGAATTAAAACAACCATGATAGGATATCGCATCAATCACACTATAAGCATCGAGAAAATTCAACAAATAAACTTCATGAATAAATCCGCTAAAACCCCATGACAACGAGTTAGTTCATATTCAAACTAATCGTCACCATGGGTTCTAATGTAAACATGATGAAAGAAAACGAATTATATTGAATAAATATCAAGGTTCTAAAGAATACACCCAAACCAAGCATCCACAAGATAGAAAGAATACAAGAATAAATTGAAACTATCTTCTTTCTTCTTCTTCGTGCTTTAAAACTCCGTATATAATATGCGGTATATGTCTCCCTTGTTCTCTAGGGTTTTCTTCTCTTTATATAGGCCTCCAGGTGCAAACAAGTCGTACTAAATTGTAATTTTATTTTATTTCTCGACAAATCAGCAAATCGGGTCAAAACAGGAATTTTCGTCAGAAAGACCGGCGCTGCCGCGCCACAATTGCATAGGAGAGCGGCGCTGCCGCGCCAGACAATGACTGCTCTCTTTTCAGCGGCACTGCCGCGCCATGAGCAAGTTCAAACACGGCGCTGCCGCGCCGTGCCTTCTGTCCAGGAAGACTAATTTTTCCCTTTTCTTCGTTTTAGCTCCAAATTGCATTCCGATTGCTCCGCTTCATTCCTAGTACACCTGTGATAGATATTCCTGCACAATACCCTTAAAAGAGATCAAAAATACCATAACTCGAGTATAAACATTCGTTTTAAGCCATACGGACACGTTCTAAGTGAATAAAATACCCACTTATCACACCCCCAAACTTAAACCGATGCTCGTCCTCGAGCATAAACAAACTACCACTTCCGTAGGTGATCACGGTTGCATTTGGCATATGCAACAAGCCCTTTTAACCCCTAGGCAGCCCTAGTGGACGAGTAAGGTCTCGTGAGGGCCTATAGTGAATGTACCCACAAAATCCATCTAACAATGCAACTACAAATGCAACTAACTACATGTATGCAACTATATGGAAATGCAAGGACCCCCTTAGACTAACCAAAACCATTCATTAGGCAAACATCTCAAATCATGCAATAACTTCCAAACAGAGCTCGACTAAATTCCCGTATACTAACAATACATGCATAGAAACGTGGTGTGTGCGATACTCATCAGATATACTCCTAACACTAGATCAAAAATCATACCGATTCTTAGTCAAGGCAATCACAAGTTTATAAAAAGAATGAACGGTAGACACATCATAACTTCGAGACACTTCCATCATCATTCAGGTTAACCAGGAATTCATGCTTTATTACTATGACACATACTACTATTCACAACACATATGCTTATTTAACCGTGCAATGAGTGAGACCCCAAAAGGCTTATACAATAATACCCATTTAGCGAGTGTTAGGTCAGTGGATCCCAGACTATAAAAGCCTTAGGTCACTAGGACTAAGTCCCCTCAGACTTAATTACTCGAGTATTAAAGAGCTCACTCGTGGTTAATTTTGCATTTAACTATTTACATGACTCTTTTTTTTTTTTTTCTTTTTTTTTTTCTTCTCTTTTTTTTTTCAAATATACAATCTGGAATGAGAATTCTCATTTCCAACCCTAGACTACTCATATAAATATGAGCCGGCTACTAGCCATTTGACACCTAGCCATAATCAACAAACAACTAGCATGAAAATCCTGTTTCCCCCAAACTTATACTTTAGTGCTCTTACGTTATCAAGGGAATAAAGAACATTCTAAATATAACCAGGTAATTAACCTCAAACATCCAAACAAGCATGACCCCCAATCTAGCCCAAAAGCAAACAATGAGTTGTGTAAATGTTTTTGTCCCCATAACATGCATGTCAATTTCATAGAAACTATAAATCAACCCTCTATTCATGATTACCACACTCAAATCAACATCTACCTGCCAAACAGAAATAGCTCGTCCTAAGGGATCATGAAAATGCATGCCATGCTCATGCAACTATATGCACATAAGTAACACAATAACAGAATGTCCTATATGACATACACAAGAAAAAAAAAATGCTCTAACTAACATGAAATTAACTAACATGCACAAATGCTCCTAATATGCAATACACCTATTATACAAATGCACCTTTCATCCCCACCCCCAAACTTAAAATTTTCAATGCCCACATTGAAGGTAAGAATAAAAAGAGTGCAAAGCATACCTACTCGTCGTCCGAACCACTCCCATTAGGAGTGTCCGGTGGCGGATAGACAGCGCCAACTCCAAAGGACGGAAAAGTCACGTCCACCCCACTTGCACGCAAAGCCGTGCTCAAAGCCTGTGCAAACTGACCAAAATCTGCTGCAAAACCTGCCTGCATATCGTGCACCGCATCGATACGCCTCGTCAATCGCCTATACTGCCGCTGACTAATAAGAGAACCTCCATCCTGAGGCGCCTCCTCCTGCTGCTGCTGCTGCTGCTGCTGACCCTCTACTACAAAACCAAGACCCCACCAATCCGGCTCACCTCCATTCCACACATTCAGCCTCATTATACTCTGATGATCCAGTGCTGCCTGTGGCTGCTGCACAACCTCCGCTGCTGACCAAACAGCACCACTATCCCTAGCCAACCTAGCAATAACCGAACCATAAGGTATCGCCGCAGTGGTACTCCCTTGCATAAAACGGAGAATCCCCTGGTGGATCAAATTACCCACATCCACAAACTCTCTGCTGCAAATAGCATACAACAAGATAGCCCTCTCAACTGTCACCTCATTAGAATGCCTAGTAGGGATGAGGTTAGCACAAATGAACAAATGCCAAGTACGCGCATATTGATTCAGAGCCGTCGACATAAACGAAGTGGGCTCAGTAGTGCCACGCCTCAAGGTCCACTGTGTACCTGGAACACATAACCGCTGAATAATCATCTGAAGGTCCACAGCATCGCGAGTCCTCCCTGACCAATCCTCTCGATTCCTCCTAGGAGCCGGAAGACCAAGAACACGACGAATAGCACGCGGCCGATAATCCACACGAAACCCACGAACTTGGCTAATCCCATTCCTGTCCACACTAGCGTTCGCATAAAACTCGCGAACCACAGTCATCGGAACAGGCTCCGGAGCCTCACAAAATTGCTCCCAACCTCTCTCCTGAATATTCTCCAACATATACCCATCCGATGCTGTAGGCAAAAGACCCCTCTCACGGGCAATAGAACGCCCCAACAATTCATTATAAGCCTCACTAGCCTCATTAGAAACAAATTGAGGTCCGCCATTACCTCCCCCAGAATCAGATGAAAAAGAAGCACGAGGGTGCCTTCCACCAGCCCCACTACCACTAGCACCCTCACTACCACCACCAATTACAACCCGTTGTCGCTTGGATGCCATTGAATCGAATGGAAGAAGTGTTTAGAGTGTTTGAGAATTTTGAGATTTGTAAGTAGTGTATGTATAGGTTGTATAGGTAGGGTTATGGGATGTGGGTTTATATAGAGGAGTTTAGGGTTAGTGGGTTTGGGTAGTGGGTTTAGGATAATGGGCCACTAAATACAACAACAACTTTTCTTCTTTTTTTTTTTCAAATTTTCTGTTTTTTTTTTCTCAACAGTCGACACGGCGCTGCCGCGCCAGGAATGTGCTTTAGCACGGCGCAGCCGCGCCAAATCTTCTGATGAATTTTTTTTTTTTTTTTTTAAATGATACAATCATACAATCAAGTGGGTTGCCTCCCACGAAGCGCTCGTTTTAAGTCATGAGCTTGACATAGCTCCATCTCCTTACGTTGGGCAAATTAGAACCGCGGTCTCAACTTCGCGATTCAACTTCTCTCCAAAATATGGCTTTAACCGCTGACCATTGACCTTGAACGACTGGTCCGGTGACTTGTCAAAAATCTCCACTGCTCCATGCTGAAAAACTGCTTTAACTGTGAATGGACCTGACCAACATGACTTCAACTTTCCTGGAAATAACCGAAGTCGAGAGTTGAACAACAACACCAATTGCCCGGGCACAAATGTCTTAAGAACCAACCGACGATCATGCCACCTTTTGACTTTCTCTTTATATAGCTTGTTGTTCTCATAAGCTTGCAATCGAAACTCGTCCATTTCATTCAACTGAACCATACGCTTCTCACCTGCTGCTGTAAGATCAAAATTCAGCTTCTTCAACGCCCAATAAGCCTTGTGTTCTAACTCAGCTGGAAGATGACATGCTTTTCCATACACAAGCTGAAATGGTGACATTCCCAAAGGTGTTTTATAGGCCGTCCGATAAGCCCACACTGCTTCATCAAGCTTCAAAGCCCAATCCTTCCTAGAAGGACTTACCACCTTCTCAAGAATCCGTTTAATTTCACGATTAGACACTTCAGCTTGCCCATTGGTTTGAGGATGATAAGCTGTAGCAACTCGATGATTGATTTTGTAGCGTGCCATAAGAGATGTAAACTTCCGATTGCAAAAGTGTGTACCTTCATCACTGATGATAACCCGTGGAGTGCCAAACCGAGTAAATATATTCTTGTGAAGGAAATTGAGCACCACCTTAGCATCATTCGTTGGAAGTGCCTTTACCTCCACCCACTTAGACACATAATCCACAGCTAACAGAATATACTGATTACCACATGACGGAATGAACGGTCCCATGAAGTCGATTCCCCACACGTCAAAGATCTCTACCTCCAACATGACATTAAGAGGCATCTCGTCCCTACGAGAAATATTACCAACTCGTTGACATCGATCACATCTTAACACGAACTGATGAGCATCTTTGAATAGAGTCGGCCAATAGAAACCTGCTTGAAGAATACGTGTGGCTGTCTTTTCACCCGCATAATGGCCTCCATAAGCTGTAGCATGAAAATCACTAAGAATAGCCTCGGTCTCACTGTAAGGAACACAACGCCTAATAATCTGATCAACTCCTTGCTTGAACAAAAACGGCTCATCCCAAATATACTGCTTGACATCATGTAAGAATTTCTTCTTTTGAGCATAAGAGAGCTCAGGTGGTATGATGTTACTTACTAGATAATTCACAATGTCGGCATACCATGGTTCAACCTCTTTCACACTGAATAGTTGCTCATCCGGAAAAAACTCATTAATAACCGTATTGTCTTTAGGTGACTTCCCATGCTCTTCCAATCTAGAGAGATGGTCAGCTACCTGATTCTCCATCCCCTTTCTGTCCTTGATCTCCACGTCAAATTCTTGCAACAGAAGAACCCAACGAATCAACCTTGGCTTAGCATCTTTCTTCGCCAGGAGATAGCGAATAGCAGCATGATCCGTATAAACTGTCACCTTAGTACCAAGCAGATAAGAGCGAAACTTTTCAAACCCGTAGACAATAGCAAGTAATTCCTTCTCAGTGGTGGTGTAATTCATCTGAGCATCATTAAGAGTTTTGCTTGCATAATAAATAACATGAAACACCTTTTCTTTCCTTTGGCCTAGAACGGCCCCAAGCGCAAAATCACTAGCATCGCACATCAAAGCAAATGGTTGGCTCCAATCAGGAGCTGTAATAACTGGAGCAGAAATTAATTTCTTCTTCAAGATCTCGAATGCCTGTAAACAAGACTCATCAAACTTGAACGGAACATCTTTTTTTAAGAGATTGCAAAGTGGCTTAGAAATTTTTGAGAAATCCTTTATAAAACGCCTGTAGAACCCCGCATGACCAAGAAAACTGCGAATACCCTTGACTGAAACAGGGGCAGGAAGGTTCTCAATAGTCTCCACCTTTGCCTTGTCAACTTCCAAACCTTTACACGAAACCTTGTGTCCCAGAATGACACCTTCTTGTACCATGAAATGGCACTTTTCCCAATTTAGAACAAGATTTGTCTCCACACAACGCTTTAGAACCAAACTCAAGTTCTCCAAGCACTCATCAAAAGAATCCCCAAAGACTGAGAAATCGTCCATGAATACTTCCACATTAATTCCAATCATGTCAGAAAAAATTGCCATCATGCATCTCTGAAAAGTAGCTGGTGCTCCACACAGCCCGAAAGAAACACGTCTGAATGCAAATGTACCAAATGGACAAGTGAATGTAGTCTTCTCTTGATCCTCGGGCGCTATGCAAATCTGATTGTAACCAGAATACCCATCAAGCAAGCAATAGTACTGATGTCCAGCCAATCTGTCGAGCATCTGATCAATGAACGGAAGTGGAAAATGATCTTTTCGAGTAGCCTTGTTCAACTTTCGATAATCCATGCAAATCCTCCAACCAGTAACTGTTCGCGTAGGGATGAGCTCGTTCTTTTCATTAGTAACCACTGTCATGCCTCCCTTCTTAGGCACACATTGCACCGGACTCACCCAAGAGCTATCAGAGATCGGATAGATAATGCCTGCATCAAGCCATTTAAGAATTTCCTTCTTCACAACTTCCTTCATAACAGGATTCAGTCTCCTTTGATTATCAACTGTAGGTTTAGCTCCCTCTTCCAAAGGAATTTTGTGCATGCAATAAGAAGGACTAATACCCTTGATGTCTGCTATAGTCCACCCAATGGCTGATTTGAAATCCCTTAAAATTCGCAATAGCTTTTCCTCTTCCATGCCTGAAAGCTTAGATGATATAATAACAGGTAAGGTAGAAGAATCACCAAGATAGGCATACCTTAGATGTTCAGGCAATGGCTTAAGTTCCAATGTAGGTGCTTCCTCGATAGATGGCTTAAGTCTAACATGAGACTTCTTCAGCTCTGACAACCCCAAAGATTCGAACGGAATCTCAAATTTCTTCCATGGATATGCATTAAGATATTGCAAGTGTTCTTCATCCTCTTCGTTCTCAATCTCCAAGTCATTAGCAAGAACTCTTTCCAACACATCAGTTTTGATCAAGTGTTGAGTTGCGGAGTTAACCACCTTGTCCACCATATCAATTTTAAAACACACTTCCTCATCAGTTGGAAGCTTCATTGCATTGAAAACATTAAAGGTGACATTTTGATCGTGCACCCTCATAGTGAGTTCTCCCTTTTGGACATCAATAAGAGTCCGACCTGTAGCCAAGAATGGTCGTCCCAAGATGATAGGGATCTTCTTGTCTTCCTCAAAGTCAAGAATAACAAAGTCGGCTGGAAAGATAAGCTTGTCGACCTTCACCAAAACATCCTCAACTATTCCTCGAGGATAAGTAACTGAACGGTCCGCAAGTTGCAGAGTCATAGTAGTTGGCTTTGGTTCTGGAAGACCAAGTTGCATGAAAACTGATAAGGGCATGAGATTAATACTTGCACCCAAATCACACAAGCATTTGCTGAATGAGAGATCTCCAATAGTACATGGAATGGTGAAGCTTCCAGGGTCCTTCAACTTAGGTGGCAACTTTTGTTGCAAGATGGCACTACATTCTTCCGTCAATGCAACTGTCTCTAGCTCCTCAAGTTTCAATTTCTTCGAAAGAATGCCCTTCATAAACTTCGCATAGCTCGGCATTTGCTCAAGAGCCTCTGCAAATGGTATGTTAATCTGAAGCTTCTTGAAGACATCCAAGAACTTAGCAAACTGCTTGTCAAACTTTTGCCTTTGAACTCGTTTTGGGAATGGAGGAGGTGGAAACACCTTTTCTTCTACTACTTTCCGAGAATTTTCATTCTTCCCAGTTACGTGAGTCGAGAGAGTAGCATTAGGTACCAAATCAGGAACAGAATCGACCCCAGCGTCAAAATCACTTTTTTCTTCCAGAAGGGCCGGCGCTGCCGCGCCGTTTTTGTACTGGGCATCGGCGTTGCCGCGCCGTACTAACTGATCAGAATTTTCAGTTTTTTCCTCGGCTGACTTTTCTTCGTTCTGACCTTGCAGGATCTTCCCCGATCGTAAGGTTACTGCCTGGACCTGTTCCTAGTGATCTTTCTTGCCTGGATTCATCTCTGTGTCACTCGGGAGCGTTCCTGGTTGACGGTTCAACAGTGCATTGGCTAGTTGCCCAATCTGATTCTCTAAAGTTTTCAACGACACCGCCTGACTCTTGTACATCATTCGAAGCTCTTCCAATTCAGACTTCTCAGACTGATTCAATGAATTCCCTTGCGATGGTTGAAATCCCGGTGGATTGAATGGTTGCCTTGGAGCATAATGTGGTGGTTGATAGTTCTGATTATATGGCCTTGCATTGAACTGCTGATTTTGTGGTTGCTGAACACCACCCTGATTGTTGCTCCAACTGAAATTAGGATGATTCCGATTGTTGGGATGATACACATTAGGTGCTGGTTGCTGAGTTCTCTGAAAGTTACTAACAAACTGTGCTGATTCAGCTGAGATAGCACACAGATTCGTGTCATGAGCCCCTGCACACAATTCACACACCATAGCAACCTGGTTAGTCCCATGATTAGAAAGGGAATCTACCTTCATTGTCAACGCTTTGAGTTGAGCAGCAATAGCAGTAGCTGCATCCAATTCAAGTACTCCAGCCACTTTAGCAGGTGGCAAGCGTTGAGTAGGATTCTGAAACTCATTGGCTGCCATCATTTCAATAAGATTATAGGCATCCTCATAGCTTTTTGCCCATAGCGCACCTCCAGATGCAGCATCTAACATAGGCCTGGACTGAGCTCCCAACCCGTTATAGAAATTGCTGATTATCATCCAATCCGGCATCCCATGATGAGGACAACGTGCCAAAATCTCCTTGTACCTTTCCCAAGCTTCCCCCAAAGATTCCTGGGGTTGCTGAGCAAACTGAGAAATAGAATTTCTATAAGCTGCTGTCTTCGCCATGGAGAAATATTTCGTCAAGAACTTTTGAGCATAGTCTGCCCATGTTGTAATAGAACCTGATGGCATGGAATGTAACCAACTCTTGGCTTTATCCCTAAGAGAGAAGGGAAATAGCCTCAATCTGATTGCGTCATCTGTAACTCCGTTGAATTTGAAGGTGTCACAGATCTCAAGGAAGTCCCTAATATGAGCATTGGGATCTTCAGCAGGACTACCCCCAAACTGAACCGTATTCTGAATCATCTGAATGATGTTTGGTATGAATGCTGGTATGAATGTCCTCCACTTTTGGCTGAGAAAATTCACTCAAAGCCTTCGCTGGTTGTGCTTCATCTGCCATATCTTCTTTTGATTCACAATTGTTTTCTACACTGATGTTCTCAAAGTCAAGTTTCCTTCGTGCTAGTTCTTCTCTTCTTGCTAATTCTTCTCTACGTGCTCGAGCTCGTGTACGCATACACTCTCAATAAGTACCTGAAATTCACCAACTAGAAAATTGGTGAGAAACGTCCTAGTCACCGAACTTTAATGACCACTGATGGTAAATACTGAAACTAAACAAATAAAACCGAAATCCCCGGCAGCGGCGCCAAAAACTTGTTACGACCAAACCCAACACGCAAGTGCACGTGATCTCAAGTAATACAGATAGCAAATAAGGTTCGTTCCTACAGGGACTCGTTGTTTGTCTAGTTAATTCACTCACCAATGTATGATTATTATCCGATGCTAAAACAAATAACAAAGTGGATTTTTGTTATCACTATAATTAACCTAAGAATTATAACTAATTATCAACTACTTGAACTGAGATTTATGTCGAATTACTTATGCGAATAAAACATGGGATTTTAACTTCATTAAACAATCCATCTAAAGTCTTCAATTCTCTAGCCCTTTCATGTGATTTGTTAATACCTGATCGAACACACAAAACTGATATAAGCCAACTTTCGTTGTACCAATACCATCCTAAATAATATCCACAATTAAGATAGAAATCACTTAGTCTCCCAATTATGCTTAGTCCCTATATGTCTATAAAGATTGAAAACATAATGGTTGAAGTACAAGCATTCAATTGATCACATAGTCGTCATAAAACGGTTAGAGTTACGACACTAATTACGAATGATATTCTCACGCGTAAACCTATGCTAGCATGGCAAGTTCTAAACTCTTAAATCCACTTTCGCTTCAATAAGAATTAACACACAATTACAGGAGTTAGCTACTCTCCTATAACGAATTAAAACAACCATGATAGGATATCGCATCAATCACACTATAAGCATCGAGAAAATTCAACAAATAAACTTCATGAATAAATCCGCTAAAACCCCATGACAACGAGTTAGTTCATATTCAAACTAATCGTCACCATGGGTTCTAATGTAAACATGATGAAAGAAAACGAATTATATTGAATAAATATCAAGGTTCTAAAGAATACACCCAAACCAAGCATCCACAAGATAGAAAGAATACAAGAATAAATTGAAACTATCTTCTTTCTTCTTCTTCGTGCTTTAAAACTCCGTATATAATATGCGGTATATGTCTCCCTTGTTCTCTAGGGTTTTCTTCTCTTTATATAGGCCTCCAGGTGCAAACAAGTCGTACTAAATTGTAATTTTATTTTATTTCTCGACAAATCAGCAAATCGGGTCAAAACAGGAATTTTCGTCAGAAAGACCGGCGCTGCCGCGCCACAATTGCATAGGAGAGCGGCGCTGCCGCGCCAGACAATGACTGCTCTCTTTTCAGCGGCGCTGCCGCGCCATGAGCAAGTTCAAACACGGCGCTGCCGCGCCGTGCCTTCTGTCCAGGAAGACTAATTTTTCCCTTTTCTTCGTTTTAGCTCCAAATTGCATTCCGATTGCTCCGCTTCATTCCTAGTACACCTGTGATAGATATTCCTGCACAATACCCTTAAAAGAGATCAAAAATACCACAACTCGAGTATAAACATTCGTTTTAAGCCATACGGACACGTTCTAAGTGAATAAAATACCCACTTATCAGATAGGAATTTTCAGAAACAGAGGAGTGGATTTGGAAGTTCAGACAAGAAACCTCAAGGAGGAAAGCCGCCAACTATCACGGGAAAGCCGTCTATACCAGAGTGCAAGACGTGTGGTAAAAGACATTCGGGAATCTGTAACAAGTTGAACATCACATGTTTTAGATGTAACAAGAAGGGACACTATGCTGATGGATGTCCAAGTTCAAAACCAGGAGGACTAACATGTTTCAAGTGTGGAAAAGCGGGACATTTTGCGCGGGAATGTAAGGAACCGGTCCAATCTGCTAATGTACTTAGACTCACTGCACCACCAACACGGTCACAGTCATCTCAACCTCGAGCAAGAACTTTTAATATGTCAATCAATGAAGCAGTTCAGGACAGAGATGTAGTAGCAGGTACGCTTCCTGTGAATTCTGTTAAAGCTAAAGTGTTAATTGATTCTGGAGCAACTAGATCTTTTATATCTGAAAGATTCCTTGATAAATTGAAATGTGAGATAAAACCATTGGAAAGGACGTTAGTAATAGAAGTGGCTAACCAAGATAGAGTTCCCGTAGACCAAGTGTGTCCTAACTGTAAAATAGAGATCGGTGGATATCTTTTTCATGCGGATTTGATACCGTTCAAAATGGGAGAATTCGATGTTATCCTAGGAATGGATTGGTTAGTACATTGCGATGCACAGATTGAATGTAGGAAAAAGCAAGTAAGATTGCGTGTGGACGAAGATCAAGAAGTGGTGTTTCAAGGTCAAAGACAAACTAGGAAGTTCTTAACGTTTATGCAAACGACACGACTACTTCGACAAGGTTGTGAAGCTTATTTGGCTCATGTTATAGATGTGGAGAAGCAAGTATTGAAAATGGAGGAGATACCAGTTGTAAATGAGTTCCCTGAAGTTTTTCCTGACGAACTACCCGGATTACCTCCAGATCGAGAAGTAGAATTTACGATTGATTTGGCACCTGGAACGGAACCAGTATCAAAGGCACCTTACAGAATGGCACCGGCAGAAATGAAGGAATTGGCTACGCATCTACAAGATCTTTTGGATAAAGGAGTTATAAGGCCTAGTATATCGCCGTGGGGAGCGCCAGTTTTATTTGTCAAGAAGAAAGACGGAAGTATGAGATTGTGTATAGACTATCGAGAACTTAACAGGTTGACGGTAAAGAATAAGTACCCGTTACCGCGAATCGATGATTTATTTGATCAACTCAAAGGAGCAGCATATTTTTCAAAGACTGCTTTTCGCACGAGATATGGACATTATGAATTTTTAGTGATGCCATTTGGATTAACTAATGCCCCGGCTGTGTTTATGGATTTGATGAACCGAGTGTTTCGAACGTATTTGGATAAGTTTGTGATCGTATTTATTGATGACATCTTGATATATTCAAAGTCTTCGGAAGATCATGCGGAACATCTAAGGATCGCGTTGGAAGTCCTGAGAAAGGAAAAGTTATATGCAAAGTTTTCGAAGTGTGAATTCTGGTTAGAGGAAGTACAATTTCTTGGACACGTTATTAGTCGAGAAGGAGTGAGAGTGGACCCTGCCAAAATTGAAGTTGTGGTTAATTGGGAAAGACCAAAGACCCCTACTGAAGTGAGAAGTTTTCTCGGATTAGCTGGATACTATCAGAGATTTGTTCAAGATTTTTCAAAGATAGCTACACCGTTAACTGCACTGACTCGGAAGAATGAGAAGTTTGTTTGGACTGAGAAATGTGAGGAAAGTTTCCAAGAGCTGAAAGGAAGATTAGTGACGGCACCAGTGTTAGTCTTACCAGATGACCAAGGAAATTTTGTTATCTACAGTGATGCTTCACACAAAGGATTGGGATGTGTTTTAATGCAACATGGAAAAGTGATCGCGTATGCTTCACGACAACTCAAACCGCACGAACGAAAGTACCCAACTCACGATTTGGAATTAGCAGCTATTGTGTTCGCGCTGAAAATTTGGAGACACTATCTATACGGAGAGAAGTGTGAAATCTACATGGATCATAAAAGTTTAAAGTATATATTCACTCAGAAGGAATTAAACATGAGGCAACAGAGATGGTTGGAGCTAATTAAGGACTACGATTGTAGTATTAACTACCACCCAGGAAAAGCGAATGTTGTGGCGGATGCGTTAAGTCGAAAGGAGAGATTGAATTTGTTCACAATACCTAAGGAATTGCTTCAAGACTTTGAGAAGTTGAAACTAGAAGTTTATGATTCGGAAGTTACTGACGAAGTTCTCAACACTATGACGTTTCAACCGGAATTGTTGGAAAAGATACGAAGATGTCAAGAGGAGGTTATGAATCAAGAGATGAACACATTGACTGGTGAAGAGATCTGCACCCAAAGGGACGACAAAGGAATTTTGAGATTTTCTTCGAGGATATGGATTCCAAATGTGACAGAATTGAAGAATGAAATCTTGCGGGAAGCCCATAGTTCACAGTACTCAATTCACCCTGGTAGCACGAAAATGTATCGAGATTTGAAGGAACATTTCTGGTGGCCGGATATGAAAAGAGAAATTGCCGAATGGATAAGTAAGTGTTATACTTGTCAACGAGTCAAAGCCGAACATCAAAAGCCGAGCGGACTATTGCAGCCATTGGATATTCCTGAATGGAAGTAGGAACATCTTGCCATGGATTTTATTGTTGGACTACCGAGGACAAAAGCTAATCATGATGCCATATGGGTAATTGTAGACCGTCTGACCAAGTCTGCACATTTTCTCCCAATCAATGAAAGATTTTCACTGGATAGGCTAGTACAGCTATATTTGAAGGAAGTTGTGACACGCCACGGAGTTCCAATAACCATTGTGTCGGATCGTGATCCAAGGTTTAACTCCCGATTTTGGAGACAATTTCAAGAATGTCTGGGTACCAAGCTTGAGATGAGTACCGCTTATCATCCACAAACTGATGGCCAGAGTGAACGAACAATTCAAACCATTGAAGACATGCTTAGAGCTTGTGCACTGGATTTTAAAGGAAGTTGGGATGAACATTTGCCGTTAGTAGAGTTTTCGTACAACAACAGCTATCACGCGAGTATTGGAATGCCACCGTATGAAGCGTTGTATGGAAGGAAATGTAGATCGCCTGTATATTGGGAAGAAGTTGGAGAACGAAAAGTTTTAGGACCCGAGCTAGTACAACAAACGAAGGAAAAGGTTGAAATCATTCAGAAAAGGCTAGTTACGGCACAAGACAGACAACGGAAGTACGCGGACCAAGACAGGAAGGATATAAGCTTTGAAGAAGGAGATCAAGTGTTGCTAAAAGTGTCGCCATGGAAAGGAGTTACGAGATTTGGCAAGAAAGGGAAACTTAGCCCGAGATATGTAGGACCGTTTGAGATACTGAGACGTATTGGAAAAGTTGCATATGAGTTAGCGTTACCACCGCACATGGAGCATATTCATAACGTTTTTCATGTTTCGATGCTTAAGAGATTTAATCCTGATGCAAATCAAGTGATCGAATATGAACCTTTTGAGATTCAACCTGATTTGTCATATGTAGAACAACCTGTAGAAATTCAGGATCATATGGATAGGAAATTAAGGAATAAGATTGTTAAGCTAGTTAAGGTTTTGTGGAGGAATCCTAAAGTTGAAGAATCAACTTGGGAACTTGAGAGCGAGATGCTTGAAAAGTATCCGCATCTATTTTCATAAGGTTAGATTCTGAGGACAGAATCTTTTTAAGGGGGGAAGGTTATAACGACTCAGAAAAACGCTTGTACAATATTAATATTTAATAATATTTGAGTTCTATGATATGTGAGTATTGTGTGAAAGGTGGATATGTGAAAATGTGATAATTAGATGTTTACTTGGTGAATGGTATGGATTAAAATACTTGTGTATGCTTTTAAGTGCATTTTATATGAATTTCTTATTAAAAATTAGTTCTTTTTGACCTTCCGGGAATTTTATAAAATCAACGGAGACTCTTTTTATTGTGAAATATTTTTCACAACCTTTAGTTTATATTCTAGTATTTTCTAAAATTAATGGAGGAATTTATTTTTGGCTTTAAGGATTTAAAAACGATTTTATGAGTTAAATGTCATTTAAGTGATCAAAACTTTAAAAATTCATATTTAATTCAATTTTGATCATAAAAATATTTTAAAAATATGTGTGAGCTTGTAAATTCGTATTCTTTGTTTTAAAAATAAAATTGTGATTTTTAAACATTATCTTCATTTTATTTCGAATTATAGAAAGGCATTTACGTTTGTTTTAGTTATTAAAAATCAGATTTTGGAATTAGCAAGTTACTAAAATACCCCTGGGCTTATAAAACCCTGCACCCATTTTCCCCTTTCTCCACTTTGTCGTTCATCACTCTCTCTTCTCTCTTTTTTGTCTCGGCTATATCTCTCTCGATTGTCTCTGTAAAAATCTCTCTCATTCTCTCAATTTTATTGATGATTATGAATATACATACATATATATATGTAATCGTGTGTGTATGTATGTGTATGGCCGTGCGTGTGTGTGTGTTCGTGTGTGTATCAGTTGCATGCAAAAAGGGGTTTGGCGATTTTGATTTCATTCAACTCCGAAACCTTTGTTTTGTGATGTTTGGGTGTTAAAGCGATTGTTTAGATTATTATTGGTGAGGTTGTGAAGGAAACCCGATTTTTCCGGGCACCTCCGACCATGCCGCCGTCGGCAATGAGCTCTGGCGAGCCGACGGGGACGATGATGATACTTTTGAGTCCGATTATTGTATTAATAGCTATGTTTAGTTAAGATTTTGATTGCATGTTGAGAAATCGAATTGCATGTGCCTATTTCGATTTTTCCCCTTTTTATAAATTCGGTTTGAAAACTTGGTTATGTGATGTTTGATTGTTAATCTCGGTTTATAGTGAATGCATGTCGAATTAATGGTGTTAAGTTTGGTTAGTTTGAAATTTTGATGTTAAAGGTTTTGATTTGGAGATTGTTGTGAAATTCAAAGTATAGGTATTGTTAGTTGTGGTATTTTCTAATTGCATGTATAAGTTTTGAGAAATTTCTTGAGTACTCTTCCTTAAGGTTCTGATTTGTTAGTGTTGGGTGTGATTAATTGATGATTAGTTGTGGTAGGGATTATAATGGTGGAATGGTGTTATGTTGACATACATCATGCTGAAATTTTCCAGAAAGCTGTCTGCCTGTTCTGTTTTGACTGATTGCATAATGTTGCTGCCTGTTTTAGACAGAGAGTCTAGGAGCTAACTGTTCTAAATTGAATCTAGTTTGTGCACGCGCTAACCTTGTATCGATAGGTATTGCAAATAAAAAGTTATACTTGTTTTACTAAACGTTGCGCAGCAGGGATTTTCTGTGCTTTAGTACCTACTTTATACAGTTCGTTTTTAAACTAAATAAATTATTCTGAAGTTGCAAGTTTTATGCTAAGTTGAGTTAGTAATCAGGAAGTAGCCTGTCAAATTTGGTAATTGTTTGATTATTTTTGGAATTATGAAAAATGTTTTAGTAAAGTATGCACAGTTGATTTTTCTGCTTTTTGAGATGAAACATTGTTATAAAAAAATGTTAAGGATATGGTTGGCATGACCAAATTGATTTAAGGGATACCAAGTGTGGTATGATTTGAAAGATATGTTATCATATATATATATATGTATAAGGAGCATGTTATGTGTATTTAGATGACGATGTGAGTTATTTGGTTGATTGCCTATTACGTGGTTATAATTGTTTTGAGGTATAACTATTATGTGTTTACGCGTTTAGGATGCGTTGGGTAGTTTAGAATAAAGGATTAGAATCTTAGAGAAGCATTCTAAGATAGAATATACTCTTTTGTAGAGTCCAAGGAAGTGGAACTTAGAGAGTTCAAGGAAGTGGAACTTAGAGACAAAGGAAAGACTAAGGTGGAGAATCAGTGATTGTTCATTACCCTTTTTAGCTACTTAAGGCAAGTAATCCAAACTTGCTTTCGTATTTCGATTCCATTGTTTCATTTTGACATATATGAATTGTTACCTTATCTTGATATACCTTTAATTCTGAAAACACCTATTGTTCATTGATAACCCTTATCTTTGTTCATATATACCATGTTGAACTGTATACCATGCTTTGTTTAGTTCTTGATCCTTAAACCTTTATACCATGTTCATATCCATGAATTGAAACCTGATAACTTATAATTCTATAACCTGAACTTGATCACATACTTATGCATTCCCTTTTTATACCTGAAAGTGAATACACCTAACTCTCATTCTAGTACATTCCCAGAACATACCCGATGATAAATATTTCTTATATTCCACTAATAGAAATCAAAGTGTTTTGATTGAACTTATCTGATTTCCAAAGGACTTCTTTATATCTGAAAATGTTTTAAAAAGGAATAAGGTTTAGACTCATTTAAATTCTGATTTATGGTTTCCACGGATTCCTAAGATTGGAGGCGTAAGAGGCCGAGTAACGCCGGTCCAGCACTTTTTAATTATAATAAATGGACTAGGGATGGACTAGTCTAAAGGCCAATGTGTGCCTAATGGGACCCAATACAAGGACCAGAGGGACTGTGTGTCCGGTATGGGGACTTTACGTGGCTGATCACCCGTATTGTCCGGTGCGTTGTGAAAAATCTCCAAAAAAATTACTTATTGTTTTCTTGAAACGGATATCTTGAAAATGAAATTGGTTTACCCTTTGAAATTGCATATTTCTGTTACTGTTCTGATAATCCTTTGATATGGATTCTGCTTAAACCATGCTATATATATATTGATATTGGAAACTGTTTTGAAATTGTATATTCAATTCATTGATTCTGATAATCCCTTGATACGGACTTTGCTATACCCATGTCATACATATTGATATTGAAACTGTTTCCCAGTGAATAACTGTTTGGTCATATTATTACTTGCTGGGCATTTGGCTCATTCTTTTTCCCTATTCTAACCCACAGTGAAACGAGAAGATGGTACGTACATTTCAGACAGCTAGGAAGTCTTCCTATAGGGTTGTTTTTGGGATGCCAGCTCAGGTAGGTGATGGCCATATCTAGAAGGTGTTTTGTAATAGAGAACGTAGAACTCTTAAGACTTTGTTGTAATAACTTTTGAGACTTATGTATTAATGAATTAGATAGTGGATGCTTGTTTCACACCATCAACCGTTGAGATCCTTTGGTAGAGTTGGGGTCTAGTCTGCATGTTTATATTATTGTTTATGGGTTTAATATGTATAGAGGTTGTAGTGACTCCCCGATTATGACCCCAGATCGGGAGGGCGTCACAGTTTCTGTTGCGAAATTGGCATGAGTGCTCTCCAGAGCATTCAGATAGATTTAAAGTTTGGGTTAGATTTACTAGAATTCCATTTCTCTACTGGACTTTTGATGGTCTCTGTCTTATTGCTCAAGCTGTAGGGACGCCTGTTGCATTCTCTAGTGAAACATTTTATGTTGCGTCATGCAATGCTCCTATTACTTTTGCTAGGGTTTTGATTGAATTGGGCAACACTGATCCTATGCCTTCTTTCATTTTTGTTGCTAATTTTGCTACTTTAGTGCGAAGTAAGGTCTTTGTGCACTGGGAGGATAATCCGTTCTACGAGACCTGTCTTTCTGTTTCGCATATTAGTGACTACACGGCTATAAGAGCACTCTATTCTATTGATGATGAGACGTCCATTACTGCCAAGGGCTCGTCGTGTAAGATTTATGTGTCTCCTAGCTCTAGTCAGTACCATGATCTCATCTCTGAGGATAACAGTGACATAGAGAGCCCAGTTCTCCTGAATGCGGAATGTGAGGATTTTTGAGGAAATGAAGTTGAGGGCTTTTCCTCTCCTAGTGAACTTACTGGTGATCACGTCCCTAATGTTGATTCTATTGATACTGTGATTGAAAATCTCGAAGTCTTAGAATTTCCGCTGAATAAGATTGGGACTACCTCTATGTTAAGAGAGGTGTAAGGGATGAAGCATGTTGGGCCATTTGGAAATGTTAAGGACGTCACTTCTATTTTGAAAATGCCTGGGGATGTGGTTGTTTTAGGGACATATGAAGATTTGGCTAGTGGTCCAAGATCTGTAACATTGTCTTTTGATTGTGAACAGAGGCATAGGAGGGCTATTCCTAGTGATGTTGTAGAGAATCCTCAGGTCACAGCTATTGCTGGTGCTGGTGATAAAGGAAAGTTGGATGCTCTGAGCTTGGACCTGGTGGCTGATCAGGGACATCTTGGTTCTGGATCTCTTGGTGATGTGGATGGTGATAATGCTGATGCTCGTTGCTCACAGGACTCTAGTTAGTCTTGTTGTTGTTCGCTCTTGTTCCGCCTTTTGATTTATGTTACTTTTGACTATGTTTCTTTGTGTTGTAATTTAAGCTTTAGTTTGTAAACTCTTGATACTACGCCTACTGGTTAGGTTGCGTAAACTTGCTCCCACGGGAGCTGGGGGTATTGTAATTGTCCCTCTTATTTGTTATTATTGAATATATAAAAAAGGTTACCAAAAAAAAAAGATAAATAATCAAAGCAGTTAATAACAAATTGATTTTCTTCTCTAGCAACATTAATTACTAATTACAGGTGATATGTTAAGAAAATTTAATGATGATAACATATACTTAAAACAAATTACTTAGTTTTTATAGCTTATTATTCGATGATGTTCTATGAATCAGATGATAAGGTAACTTGTAGGTATTTTTTGTTTTACATGTAATAATTTTTAAGAGATCATTCTAAACCTGTAAGGAATGATTTTAAATCAACCCATTTAAAAATCAAGCAATCAATACAGTTGATGTGCCAATAAATCAACTATTATTCATGTATGTCAACAACTAAAGGACCGTTTGACTGATATGATGAAATGAAGTGATAAAAATGTGAAGTTTACATATGCATATTATAAATATTCTACGTCATATGTTTCACAAATTATAGTGTACAACATGTTCATAAAAGTCAACATGCGTCAAGGAGATATACTTATATGTAAAGTGCATACTATTGATAATATTGCAGAACCACTGACTAAGGCTTTGTCGCAGCAGAAGCATGTAAGTCACACTAGTTCCAAATGTATTGGATACATGGGATATTGGCTCTAGTGCAAGTGGGAGATTGTTAGTATTAGTGCTCTAGAGACAATACTTTTATGTTTTAAAGAAAACATTTTATTATTATAAATTATGTTTTATTGATTATTATTATTAGTTTATTATGTCTTTATTTACTGCGTTATAAATGTTAGCATAATAAATGTCCTTGGAATTATGATATGTATTCGATATCTTTAAGTATGTGACTTAAAAATGAGATTATATGAATAGTATCTTTATTCCTAAATATCCTTAGTCAAGTGTTATTATTTAAGGACAATAATAATGCACAGAGACTAGTATGTTTGTTGACTGATGACCACATCTCATTGGTCATAGGTATGGTGATACTAAAGTCGAAACATAGGTGCATGTAAGAGTATATGGCACTGGATTGACCCGCCGTGAGATTACACATGTTAAAAGTGTCATAAGTAATTCTCACTGTGATAATGGTGTAATGATCCTTAGACCTGAAATCATTATATTTTTATACGAGAATTAATATACTTTGATTACATTAAAAGTTACCTTTGACCGGGTGATGATAAAAGTGGACATTGGGTATATTATGAATCGTATGAGAAATATGAATGATCTAGATGGGATTTAACCCTCCTAATTTTAGGAGCGATATTATTGGCCTCTTGTTTGAGTGAGACTAAGAAATGCACGGTCGTGCTCAAATGTTGATTTGATTTATTAGTCTACTTATCGATCAAGAAAACTAAGATTAAATTATGAAGAGGATGACACATTACATGCCTAGAGTTTAATCTATAATATTAAGGTTAAAGGGATTATATTACCTGGAACATTATTCACGAAAGGCTTAATCGAATCACCGATTTAATTATTATTACTTGGGTGGCAATGATGTATTACTAGATTCCGCTCATTGTTTACAATTTTAATTAGTTATTAAAATTGTTACCAACGTAATAATAACCTACAGGGTCACACACAAAGAACGCTTGAAGGAGAAATAATTTAAATTATGAATTTAAATTTAAATAAGTAATTTATTCTATTTATCATATTAATTAAGTATGACTTGATTAATTATTTAAATAGAAAATGGAATTACTTAAACTAGTTCTGAAATTAATTATTAATTAATTAAGTGCGACTTAATTAAATAATAAATTGGAATTTCGGATTAATATTTTATTATACTTGGATTATAATTAGAAAACTATTTTCCTCTCTATATAAACTCTAAAAGAGGGCTGATTTTAATGAAGAAAAATGTTTTTACATTAAAACCCTAGCCGCTTATGAGAGCAAGAAAAGAGAGAGAGAGAGAGAGAGAGAGAAAGAAGCAGTTTTCGGGTGCTAGTACACATCAATCCTTCAAGAAAAGCGTTCGTGTGGATAACGTAGAGTGTAGATCGCGAGAGCGGGATACATGGTGATTGAACAAGCTTTGGATATCCATTAATCTTCCATTAATGAACTGTTAAAGCTTCTTAAGGTATTTGTTCTTAATCTCCGAATTAAATCTTTTGTTTTCGCATGGATCCTGCGGATGGGTTTCGAATTTTGATTTATTTTTACGTTTTCCGTTGCGTTTATGTGCTCGAAACCCTTCAATGGTATCAGAGCTACTTGCGAAACGTTTTAATTCGGTTGTGTGTTTAACAGTTTTCGATATATATGCATATTTGCGATCTACCATGTTTTTGTGTTGATTTATATATATGTATACATATGTTTTTGAATATATGATATTCATGAGGATTTGATAATCATGAGATGATTGTGTATATTGATGTATGTATATGATACATATTAAATCGAATTATGAGAATCGTATTCGATACGATTTCTGAATACGATGAGCAGATTTAGTGAAATTTGCATACTGTGTCAGAATTTCGACAATACCTTTTCGGAAAGGGAACCGGGCGTCTGAACAAAACTGACAAAGTCACTCGTTCGTCTGTAAGGTGTTTGACGTCGTTTACTGTCTGTAAGCAGCGATTTAATGTTTTCAGAATTCTGATTTTGATTTTTTGATTTACACTTTATTTGATTTCTATGATTGGATCATGAGAAATAGGATATGGTATGATATTTTAATGCAATATGGGATGTTCTTAATTGTTATATGAGCATGGTGATTGGTTATGGCCTAAAGACCCATAGATAGTGGTTTTGTTTTAATGGTTTGGTTTCTAAATACGACTTGCATGTCGTTATTCCTTGTAATGTTTAAATCTCGAATGTAACTCGAGTTCTACTTGTAAGTTCAGTAGGATAGGTTGTTTTATTTATGTAATATATATGAAGACATCCAAGATGGAGAACCAAGGAAGCATTACAAGGAGGCAAGCAAGGAGGCAAGTTAAAGCTTGAAGACTTGTAACATTGTATTGTATTTTGATACCACCATAGATTGACCTTGATTTTTCCATTAGCTTGGAAAGATCACTTAGGTTGGGCCATAACCAAACACGTTTACTTTACGCACTTTACATATATGATGCATGTGATGATGATATGTATGCGTAGATAATGATGCATGCTTTAATTAGATTAAACATGTATGTATTAGATACGTCACCCATGCCATGTTTTCTAAACAAGATAAAATCTGTAACGATTCAAGATTTTAAAATTGAACAAACCGAACATGAGATTCCTGTGTTTATGAAACACGGAAATAAATATGAATTTTCAATTTTTTGATATGGGGTGATTTTGACAAAAATACAAGCAGCGCTTGTAAGGAAGGCGAGTTTTAAGCGAGACCAGTGTGACTCCTCCGTTGGACTAGAAATCAAACCATTGATGAATTTTGAATTGAAGTACTTAGTTCAAGGAAAAATTGGGAATCTCTTGATGATGGGATCATGGTCCTATCAACTCTGCATCCAGCATAATCAGCATCAGAATAAACAACCAAATTGAACCCTATGTCCTTGGGATACCATAACCCTAAGTTTGGAGTGCTCTTCAGATATCTGAAAATCCTCTTGATAGCAATCAAATGAGATTCCTTTGGATCTGATTGAAACCTTGCACACATACATGTTACAAACATGATGTCTGGTCTACTTGCAGTGAGATAGAATAGAGAGCCAACCATGCCTCTACAGACTGAGATGTCCACCTTCTTTCATTTCTTATCTTCATCAAGCTTTGTGGTTGTAGCCATGGGAGTTTTTGCAGGAGAGCATTATTCTAGATTAAACTTCTTCAATAAATCCTTGATGTACTTAGTTTGACTAAAGAAAATGACATCCACTATTTGACTTATTTGCAATCCCAGAAAGAAGGTTAATTCTCTCATCATACTCATCTCATATTTTCTTTGCATGAGCTTGGAGAATCTTAAGCATAGTTTCTCATTTGTAGACCCAAAGATGATATCATCCACATAGATTTGAACTAGGATGATATCACTACCATGTAGCTTGTAAAACAATGTTTTGTCTTTAGTGCCTCTAGTGAACTGATTGTCTAAGAGAAATTGTGATAGGGTGTCATACCATACCCTAGGAGCTTGCTTTAAACCATATAGAGTCTTTAGCAATTTGTATACAAATTCAGGGAAATGAGGGTCCTCAAAGCCAGGTGGTTGTTGCACGTATACTTCTTCTTCTAGCTCTCCATTAATAAATGCACTCTTGACATCCATTTGATAAACTTTGAAATTTGAATGTGCAGCAAATGCCAAGAAAATTCTAATAGCTTCCAATCTTGCAACTGGTGCAAAAGTTTCATCATAATCAATGTCTTCTTCTTGAGAGTAGTCTTTTGCAACCAACCTTGCTTTGTTTCTGGTAACTACACCTTCTTCGTCTATTTTGTTTCTGAACACCCATTTGACACCAATGACTGATCTATCCTTTGGTGTAGGAACCAATTCCCAGACTTTATATCTTTCAAATTGATTTAACTCCTCTTGCATAGCAATTATCCAGTCAAGATCTAACAGTGCATCATCTATTTTCTTTGGCTCAACTTTGGATAGAAAGCAACCATACATACATTCATGTTGAGTTGATCTTCTAGTCCTCACACTTGCATTTGGATCACCAATAATTTGTTCGATAGTGTGATCTTTATTCACTTTGTAGTTGGCTCAGTCTCATTCCTTAGAGTTGAGACAGCCTCATCATTCAAATTTGATTTATCTTGAAATGCTCCCAATGTGAAGTTGCTCTTATTCACGGGTGATTCTTGAATGATTGGCTCTGCACTGTAGATTGGCACAATTTCTCTATCTTCAATCACATTCACTTGAGTTTGTTGAGTGTCAGTCTCAACTTCAATTTCAGATTCTTCAAAGTCACTCAGATTCTCAAATGGTAGAGGAACCTTGTCTTGTTCAATTGCTTCTTCTAGGCCAGGAAATTTTGTCATCAAAATTAACATCTGTACTCTCTATTACTTTCTTTTGACAAATGACATAAACTTTGTATGCAGACATAGTGTAGCCAAGAAAGATGCTTTTAAATGCCTTTGCATCAAATTTTCCAACATATTCATAATTATCCTTCAATACAAAGCACTTGCTTCCAAAATCATGAACATACTTCAGTGTAGGCTTTTTTAAAAAACATCACATTGTAGGTTGTTTTGCCAGTGTCTTTGTTGATGAGTGTCCTGTTTTGAATATAGTATGCAGTGCTAACAGCTTCAGCCCAAAAACATGTAGGCATTTTTGCATCCAGGAGCATTGTTCTAGCAGCTTCTATTAGAGTTCTATTCTTTCTCTCAGCAACTCCATTTTGTTGGGGAGTCCTTGGAGCTGAGAATTGATGTGAAATGCCATTGTCTTTGCAGAATGCCTCAAGTTTGGCATTTCTGAGCTCTATTCCAGTGTCACTCCTTAATGCAACTACACTTGCATTTCTAACTTTTGCATCTTTGTCAATCTTCTTGATGTGCTCAATGATTATATTTGGAGCCTCATCCTTAGATGCTAGAAATTCAACCCAATTGTATCTTGCAAAATCATCAACCATCACCAATGTATACTTCTTCTTTGAAAATGATAGAACATTAACATGCCCAAACAAATCCATGTGAATTAACTGTAAGGGATTTGTTATTGATGTTATAGTTTTTGACTTATGACTTGATTTCTTCATCTTTCCCTTTTTGACAAGCCTCACACACTCCTTCTTGTAAGAATTCAAGTGTAGACATGCCTCTAACTAACTCTCTTTTGACTAAGGAGTTAATTGCTTTGAAATTCAAATGTGACAGTTTCTTGTGCCACAACTAACTGTCTTCATTTGAAGCCTTTGAGTAGAAGCAACAAATATTTCCCTTGTTTACAGAATCCAAATTGGCCACAAACAGGCTTCCTTTCCTTACTCCAGTTAGGGCAAGATCACCAGTCTTTTTATGTGTAATCAAACACTCATCTTTGTCAAATCCAACTTTAAAACCTCTATCTGTAAACTGTCCAATGCTTAACAGATTGTGTTTGAGCCCACTGACCAGTGCAATATCTTCAATGATCACATTTCCGATTTCCAATTTGTCATTCCCAGTGTGTTACCAATTCTGTCATCTCCAAAAGTAACCATATGGCCAGCTTTCTCTTCATACTATGATAGCATAGCCATATCACCAATCATATGGTTTGAGAATCCACTGTCCAACACCCACATGACTTTCTTTTCCTTTTTTTTGCCCTATAAACACAATTGTATTATTTCTTCTTTGGTACGCAAAAAAGTATGGGTCCATTTGACTTAGAAATAGTTTTATCAAATCCAACATGCTTATAGTTTTTTTGAGTGCCAGTCTTCTAGTCATTGTGGAAAGTCTCAGAGTTTGACTTCTCAGACTTTGGTGACAAAGGTGTCATTGTGGAAAGTCTCAAAGTCTAGAAGGATTTGAAGACTTTGGCCTTGTGTGGTGTGTGCAATCATTGTGACTTATGCATCCATTCGCGAATTGTCTTCTCAAAATAAAACAACTAGTCATGACATTCATATTGCATGACATACAATCAAATTTATTAAAGAATGGTGAGTCTCTATGTCTTAAAGACACATAGCAATCATAGAAAGGTTTAGGCACACTACCAACAGGTTTCTTACAAGCATGAGTTAAGTGATTAGAACTAGAACAGTTTTGACAAACTTTCCTAGGGGCATTTGGCACATAAGCATAGTTATTGTTCTTGTTAATCCCTAGTTTGTCATTTCTATTCTGTTTATTTTTAGGCACAGTCTTAACATATTCAATCTTTTCAGACTTAACAGGTTTCTGTTCATCTTTGGCATGCTTCTTGGTTTCAACTTTGACACTCTCACTCTTAGAAGGAGTAGGTTGTTCATTAGCTTGTGCGTCATCTTCCTCACATAGAATTTTCTTGATGATTAAAGACTCTTCATCAAGACTAAATAAGGATTCTTTAAAGATGGGTGCCTTGACATTTTTCACAACATAAGGCACATTCTCATGAACAACTTTGTAGTCATCAATAAATGCCATTCCTTTCCTTTTCTTGAGTGTGTCATAATAAAAACCAATAGCTACTTTTCTATTCTCCTTATGCTTATCATGATATGTTTGCAAAAAATTTGATGAATTTCAAAATGCTTTTATCTTAAGTTCATTTTCAGCTAATTCATTTCTAAGAGCTTTCTCTATCTGATTAGCACATTCAACCTTGTTTTTCAAATATTCAACTTCTTGTTTGAGATTTTCAACATACACATGATCTTCATTTCTTTTGGTTAACAATTCATTCTTAGTAGACAGTTTATCAATTTCTTCATTAGCATCAGTCATACTAGTATGAATGTTAAACATTTCAACACTTAGCTTTTCAACAGTTTGTTTATATTCAGAAACAGACAGGTCAATAGTAGTTAAAGATGGTACCTGAGAGTTGTCTAAAAAATCATCATTTTCTTATGATTTAGCCATCAAGGCATAGTTACAGAATTCTGAATCTTCTTCATCACTGTCAGTATCATCCCAAAACTTTTCTTTAGCTATGAAGCTTTGTTTGATTCCTTTTTTAGCAGAGCCTCATACTTTGCTTCAAGTTCAAGAAAAGCCTTGTCTTTCTTTTTTGGCTTTTTGCACTCACTAGCAAAGTGCCCCAAGTCATTACACTAAAAGCACCTGATTGTAGATCTATCCACAGAGCCATATTTGAACTTACTTTGGTATGGCTTTATGGGTGATTTTCCTTTGTTGAAAGAGTTGTTGTTGTTGAAAGGCTTTGCCTTGAATGGTTGTTTCCTTTTAAATCTAATATGAGGAAACTTTCTTGCCATGAATGCAAATGATTTATTCTTCATAGCATCCAAGTCCTCCAAAGTATAGAAATCCTCTTCACCTAGGTCTTCTATCTTCACAGTATCTTCAATCACAGGTTCATCTTTAGTAATCTCTTCAATCCTTAGTTGACTTGTTGATGCTTCAAGATCCTTAAGAGATTCATTCACAATCAGGGCACAAGAGGTGTTAACCATTTTCCCTACTTGGCTTGGATAGCTCTTTTCTACATGATCTCAAATTCATGTGTCCTCTGCACACCATATAGCACATCATATGAAACTTTGTTTAGATATCTATCTCTCAGAGAGATAACCTTTTGCTCCAAGTGATTTGGTGTAGACATTAAAAACTTGATATTCAACTCCATTGTGTTTTAGACTTTGCCATTAATTTGTAACTCAGTGACAAGTCTGTGAAATCTATCAAACACATCAGTAATGTTTTCTTTGGGTTGAGTCATAAAAGCTTTATACTTTGTAACCAGTATTTGTTTTATGGTTTCTCTTACTTCCTATGTTCCTTCATAAAGAATCTATATATGATCCCACATCTCTTTTGCAGATGTACAAGAAGTAATATTGGCAAACATAGACGGTTCCATTGAATCAATGATAATAAGCATGAGATGACTGTCTAGTGCAACCTTTTTTTCTCAATATCAGTCCACTTGGAGATATCGTTAGCAATATAAGATTTAGCAATTACAGTGGTACCAATAGTGGATCCTTGAACCTCTTGTTGTGGAATGAAAAGACCATTCTTGAGAATCTCAGGATACAAAGGGTTTGCAGCCTTCATGAACAGCAACATCTTTATCTTTCATAGATTGTAGTTTTCTTTACTTAACTTTGGAACATTCACTGTACTTGTAGTCTATTGTGAACTCATATTGATCTTTCTCTATTTTGCTCAACAGCCTGCTCTGATACCACTTATTGAGTATGAGTTTCACCTAAAGATAATATAGAATGAGGGTGAATGTATAAGGCTATTGTTTCTTGATTATTTTTCTTTTTCTGGTTTTGATTACTTGTAGCTTGAAGATGTATGTTATACAGAAAGTAATATGGAATAATAACAACACACAAATTTACTTTTAATCCAATATGGTATTAGATCGAAAGGTGCTACAAACTGTGAATACAAAGAGTATTCTCAGCTTCATTTTTCTCTGAGAGATGTTCTTGAAATCACAATGAAAAACTTAACAACTAAAGATAAGGGACTGTGTACTTATAACTTGTACACATAACGTCTACAATCTGTCTATACTATTTTGGTGAAAGTTGGCATCTTGTTAATTTTTCTTGTTTTGGATACTGCCAGATCCATATCTTTAGTTGTTCAACTTTGACTATCTCTCTGAGCTTTTTTGTAGGCTTTCCATGTGCATACTACAACGATTAGGACCATTGCATGTGCCTTGGTTTGATTTGATTCTTTGTCTCCAAAACTTTGTATGTTGTTGATCAGAGATTTTGTTAAGTCCCTCATTCGATATTTCTGGAATACTTGATTTGATATCTTGACTTCTCGAATTAGTATATACCGATTCTCAAATTGGCTATCTTCACTTCTCGAATTAACTTTCTTGGCACTTATTGAATCAGTGTATTGACTTCTCTAATCCTTGACATCTCGAATTAGTTATAATGACTTCTCTAATCCATGACATCTCGGATCAATATAAAATAGTTTTCTAATTCCAGACATCTTGAATCAGTATAGAATAGTATTCTAATTCCAGATATCTCGAATTAGTGTATTTTGAATTCACTAATTGAGACATCTCGAATCAGTCACTTCTTCACTTCTCGAATCAATACACTTCACTTCTCGAATCTTCAATGTACCACTTCTCGAATCTGTTAATTTTGCACTTCTCTAATCATGACTCAGCCGAATTTCAATCTCCATTTTTGCAACTCCTTTATTCTTCAATTTGTCTTCAAATATCTTGAGGTATGATCTTGTGATCTTCTTCCAAGTTATACTTTAGGACTTATTCAGTGGTTACAAGCATTGAGAATACATTTGAACTAAGTACAATTATAAAACCTTTGGAAACAAAGGGATCCCCTAGTTAAAGGGTCAAGTAAGTAATACAAAGTATTACAATACTATAGGCTTGTTATTAAATGATTACGGAAATGCCTCTATGACTAACAACCTCCCCCCCCTCCAAAAAAAATATTATTCATTGTTAATCCAGGAATAATATGATGAGCAAAAACAATGAACATATCTAGCATATGGATTTTTATTTAAAATTGGAGTCCTTATATTGTTAAGTTACGATGCATGTTTAATAACCTTCATCGTATCTCTTACCTCTGATTTTTTATGTTGACAACCCGTGTTTAGCGAAAAAATTATCAATGACACTTTTTAAAGAAAGTGAATATCCTTAACTTGAACAACTCCAACAAACTAATATATTATTTCCACGTGGTTTTTAAATATCTTAAAACAATCAATTTCTGCTCTTCATCATAATAATAATATAATATTTATAATATAATTAGAATTATAATGATCATCATCAAATAATAATGAAAAATATTTATCTTCAATATCACAAGTCATAGCTTTTGTTATCTTTGATACGCAAGCAAGACAACTTGTTTTTTTAATGGAAGAAGTTGTAAGTTGATGATTTGTCGGCGCATTATCTTTGATAATTTTTCAAACATTAAGATTATGCAAACTGACTTAATTAGCAAAAAAAATTAAGTAAACTATACCAATAAAGTTTTTACAAAACATTACCTCTTAGTAAGAATGATTAAGAAGCATCATGTCCATAAAATTCCAAGCATAGTCCAACAACTATACACGCAACAGCAACACTTATTGTTAAACGGGTAAGACAAACAACTTCTAATATTTCATTTCCTAATAAAAAATCTCGTCACACTTTTTTCTTGATCTATAAAACTCAAACAAGCCTTTGAATCTTATGTATAATCCCTTTATCTCTACATGACCCTCGAATATTTATATAGCATTCTTCCAAATTTGAAATTCTTATTTTATAATGACTTCATCCTTATTTTTAATGTCTCTGAAAATATAAATATATATACACAATATGCGGCATTTTGGGACACTATAATCCAATCATTCATATTTGTTGAATCGTCCAATTTGAAAATAATTCATTCTATCCCCACATATTTTTTCTTTAAAAGGAAAGAAAAATTGGCCTATAAAGACCTATTAGCACACATTTTGTTCGCACGTCATCTCGTATCCATGGTTCATATTTGTCGATAGATTTGTGCTACATATCGAATTAATATATATCATCACATGCCATATTAATATCAATTCGAGGTCTTTTGTCACTTGATTTACATATTTGCATCACTATTATGAGAAAGGTCATGATATCCTTACGAAAGGATCGATGTCCTTGGGTGAAGATTATAGGTGGCCATGATCTAGTGTAGGGTGTGTACGACCGCACTAGGCCCATTGAAGTCAGGGGCCCAAATTTTTTACAAAATTCTTTATATTTACACAAGTTTATGTATGCATGAGATACCTAAATTGATAATGCATTCACTGTTGATTTATTATGAATCCTTCTAAACTTAATATATCTCTATTTTCACTATCGTTGATCGAAAATGAATAATTTGATGGATTTTTAGACCTTGCTGCAGAAATAAATAGTTTTCTATATATGAATTTAAGTGAATTATATATTCTATAGAAAATTTCATGTTACTTTAATCTTTTGATCTAATTTATCATTGAGGTTTTAACTTATACGAACTTTAAGATTATAATAAGTACATTCACTCATTTTTTTTTCATAACTTATATATCGTTAATTGTATTGTTTCTTAAGTGTAAAGTTCATGTAGTTTTGAGAATTTACATTTTTTTAGTGTTTGAGTTAGACAAATTGTTATTTGCTGGTTGTGCATTTTCTTATGTATATTTTTAACAAATTTTTGAATGAGAAGCCCTAAAAGTTTCTTGCATTGGGCCTCAAATTCATCAGGACTGGCCCTACTGAAGACCAATATCCTAAGTGACTAATGTTTAGGAGTAAGTTAAGTGAGTGAAGGACACCCGTCAAAAGGAGACTTAACATGTAAGATATCTTCTAGAAGAGGCATAACACCCCACAACAATAACCAAGAACCCTTGGTGACATGGGTACTGAAAGGATAACCCAATGGGTCTTTGGAGATACATAAGTTAAAGAATATTATCATAACTTTTTGTGAACTATAAGATCCCAAATATGACTTATTAAATATAATGGGGCCGAAACATTGAATAAAGTACCTCTCACAACCTTTATGAACCTCTGGCGGCATGGATACCGCTAGAGCATCTTAATAGTTAAGCAAAGGGACTTAAGTTAGAAGAAAATTCTCTAAGATTCATGTGAGCTGTAAGATAGTTCAAATATGAACGAAGTGTGTGCAACCTACTTCTCACTTACCGTTTTCGACTAACCACTTTTTACTTCCCACTGGCCGACAATGATACTTATGATGGTAAATTCTAAACAACGTGAAATTCAAGGTTAAAGTTGTGAACGGCCAAAATTAGTCAAGTGACATCCAACGCATTCAGGAAGATATTCATGTCATTCGTTAAAGGAGCATGGCGACAAGAAAAGCGTTAGGAAGAATAGGACATCCATTGGGAATGTCGGAGAGCTAAGGATGTAATTAAGCACATTTATTTTGAATGTGAATTTTAAATTTAGAATTGTTTAGTTGTAAAACCCTTATGAACTATGTTTAGGGCATGGAATTCAAACATGTTTAAATTTTTTCAAAGGCTCGAGATTTCAAGGATCGATGTATAAAATTCAAGTTAAAAATCGATCAAAAATAAGTTATTTTATTTCAACAATTCAAAAATAAATTAGATCACTTAGGCAACCCTAATAACGGTCGATGGTGTCTAGCACCATCAGAGGTGCTAGAGGGTTTGGCACCACTTAATGACGTGAGGGGTGGACCCCGGCTACCGATCTCGTCATGTGATTAATTCTTTTAACTTTCACTTAACTTCCATCCTCCATAAAGAAATGATTTTGTTTGCTTGTTGACTTAAAATGATGTTGTTGACCAACTCTTGGTATCTGCTAAGGAAAATTTTAATTATTGAATGAGAAATGAGGTCATTGAACTACTCTCGTTTTATGTTAAATACCAATGTTGTTATTAACCAAAGTATAGTGTTATTGAATGAAGCACCGAAGCATGGTGCAGCTAATTGAAGCATGACATTGTTGTGTGATGCATGACGTTTTTGGCCAGAGCATGACGTTACTGACTGAAAAATGACGTTGTTAGAAAGAGCGCATGGTTCCGTAGATTGAAAAAAAATGTTGACTAAAGTCCAAATTTAATTGGTAAATCGCCTAAAAATTGTTTGTTTGTGAGTGCTACTGCGACATGTTAACTAAAGTCTTGTATTATTGATTGAAGTCTTGTGCTATTTAACAAAATATTTTTGTCGTTGACTAAAGTTTGGCTTCCGTAGACTAAAAGTAACGTAAAGTAATGTATATGGATAGAATTTCTAGATTTTAAGGCATGACTTTTAGAAATAAGGTTTCTTCAAATCAGGGGAAAAAAATCAAATTATATCGGATTATGTCAAAATGAAGGTTAAATACCTCATTTTGGGGGATTATGCTAGAGAATACGCTCGTGATGGATCTTTGACTTCTGTTAGTAAATTGGCTTCGAGCAGGTCATGGTCCCATCAGGATGAGTCCTCCTGATTCAATCTAGGCTTTAACTTCATATTACTACAAGAAATATCACAATACGACTAGAGAAATTTAAAATGAGAGATTGCCTACAAGGAAGTAAATAATTGCTTCCCCTCGTGACAACCTAAACTTACCACTATAGATCTATCAAAATCATATAAATATAAGAGATTTACCCTCCACAAATATAAAAAAAAGAAGTTGATTCTTAAATTTGAAATTTAGTCAATTTTATATGAAATGTTATTTTAACGGATTACTTTTTTGGGAGGTGGATGATTTTCTACAAGCGACTTTTTGTCTCACCGGTTAATAATATACGTATTGCGAACAATGTAATTTTATCCTCAAACCATAAATCAATTCATACTTACAATTTAATCAAAATTTAAAATTGCCCCCACGCCACATAATACAAAAATCACGTAAACTGCACTATGTACTGTACGATTTATACGGTTTATACATTTGAAAAATATTAATTCTTTGGATGAAATTAGAAATAAAGTCTTATTTGATGTGAACACTAGAAATAATTATTATCATAATTTATTAACAACACTATACATATCCATTTATGTCATTTGTTCCTAAACGTCGCATTGTTGATCATATAAATTTGTTTGTATATATATTATAAATAATTTATTAAAAAAATTGAGAATTGTTTTAGGATCTTAAAAATATTTGATAATTTGTTTCAAAATTTAATTTAAAAGTTTAGAATTGTTACAAGAATTTTTCCTGAAATGTTTATTAACTTGATGATTTATTTAAAACTAAAAATGAAATATTTAATTTTATAGATTAGAAATTAGGGGGAATCCATTATAGAGACTCCAGCTCCCATAGGATCAAGTTCAATCTTGCCGAAGCAAGAATAAGTTCATACAAACCAAATCAAATTACAACTTAAGAAATGTCTGATGAAAAAACAGCAAACATAAGAACTCTCCTTAGTTGTTCTCTTGCTTCTAGTCGCCTTGGCAGATAAATCCTCCACCAGTCGTTTGTTTTTAATTTTATAGATTAGAAATTATGAGGTATCCATTATAGAGACCCCATCTCTCATAGGAGCAAGTTCAATCTTGCCGAAGCAAGAATAAGTTCATACAAACCAAATCAAATTACAACTTAAGAAATGTCTGATGAAAAAACAGCAAACATAAGAACTCTCCTTAGTTGTTCTTGCTTCTAGTCGCCTTGGCAGATAAACCCAGTCGTTTCGCCTTGTAGGACCGCTTCCGGTCCTCCTTCAATTCTTCCATCTCCAGAGCCATAATGGCTCGAGTCTGATCCTTGTTGAAACTAGAGCTAGTCACAGTGTGGAGTTCATCTCTCTTCTTGCTCTCTTCGAGTACATTTGTAAAGCATAATGTAACATAAGATGTAAAAGAGATAACTACCACTCAACAAAGGACAAGACAGACAATAATATTAACGGAAGCACAGGAATCCAGAATCAAAGAAGAAAAGGTAAACTCAAAAAATCAAAATACGTTATGTATTCAAAAAATGTTCAAGCCTCAGTGACAGCAAAAGAAACAAGACTTTCAAGATGACAGAAGTATGTGAATGATTTAGGGTTAAGTACCACGGGATTCCAGTGATTTAAATGAAGCAACCAGAACGACAAAGGACTTATCAGCAGCATTGAATTGAAGACATAAAAGAAGAATTGATCAAGTGTTATTCATCTGTGAACCAGACCAGTTGCACTAGGTGACGGCACTAAAAAGATCAAGTTGTTTTATCGTCTCAGAAGAAATTGATACAGTCTAAAACTAGACACCCTGGAACTCAAAAGGTTTTTCAAATGATTAAGTACAAAATAAAATGTTCGATGGTTTTTCATAAATGAAATCTATCGAATATGGTTAAGGAAATTCTTTAAGAAAACTATAATTAAGTATTTGTCATTCGATAGTTTTATTTATAAAACTATCGAATGGAAAATACTTTTAATCCATTCGATAGTTTTCTAATTGAGGAGCATGTGAAAAGTTTGTTTTGTTTTATATGGTTGATGAAGATCCAACGACCAGGATTGATTCTTCAAGTTTGGTTCGATGTTTTTTCAATTGAAGACTGCAGTTAATACAGAGTGAAGATAGTGTCTTCTTCAGTTAAGGCATTCTACACAAAGACATTACTGAGAGAGAGAACTGAGCCGGAGAAATTATCAGAGAATTAATAGTGCTCAGAATTTGATCATTGTTTTGAATTTGTGTAACCTTAAACTCATTGAAGCTAATCTACGGATTAGAAATTGTAGCACCCCTCGAGGTTTATATTTATAAAAAGATATATTCCCCGAAACTTGATTTGGTTTGGTGTGTTTGATTTCGTTATAGAACTGAAAGATTAATCCGCGAACGAAATTGAATTATTTGTGAGTATCGTATTCAACTCCCCCTTCTACGATACTTTGGACCTAACAATTGGTATCAGAGCGACTTGATTGATATACAAATCAGATCTGGTGAATGAGACCAAAATCAAACGTAGCGTGAAAATTCGAAGCAAATTTTTTAACTTTCAAAATTTTTCATTTTATTGGAATTTCTTGAATTTTAAACAATTTGAAATTTTCAGAAACCATGAGTGCTCCAAAGACAACCGCTGGTATTAAAGTTCCCACGTTTACTAGAGATGATTTCGGTTTGTGGAAGATGAAGATGCTGTTATTTATCAAGGCATCTAATCCGTTGTATATTGGCATATTAGAGAACGGACCGTTTGTACCAATGAAACCAGTTAGTGAATCTACAGCTCCTGATGGTAGCAGGATTCCTCAAGGCACCCAACCTAAGGATATTACTGAGTATACAGATTCTGACAAAGAACTGATTCGATTGGACACCGGTTTAATGTTGATATTGGCGGACTCCACAGACAGGGAAATGAGTTATCAGTTGATGAACTGTACAAGCGGGAAACATATGTGGGATACCATTAACTTAATAATGGAAGGAACTGAAGACGTGCAGGAAAACAGATTGGACATTCTGACTTCTCAATACGAAGCGTTTAGGTCACTGCCAGGAGAAAGTATAACTCAGGTCTTTGAGAAATATACTAAGTTTCTCAATGAATTGGCAATGAAAGGAAAGATCTATCCAATGAGAGAATCAAATAGGAAGTTCATGATGATGCTGCCCCATCATGTAGAACACAAGTCATCATCCATTAGGGAAAGAATTGACTTCACAAAGATGTCATTAGAGATGATCTATGACAAGTTGAAGACCTATGAGATGGAACATGAACAAAGGGTGATAATCTACGGATCAGGGACAGTGGAGAACAAGCACAATGCACTTGTGAGATCAGCAGCACTTATAGTGGATGAACCAATAACTTCTGAGATTCAGGTTCAAACCCCTAGAGCTGGAAAGGAGGTGATAATAGAATAGAAATGGATTCTGTGAATCTGGGTGTTGATGAAAGTGATTACTACACCCTAGAAGAGCTTGAGCAAATGGAAGACATAACCATGGCGTACTTAGCTGCAAAGTTTAGTCACATTCGTTTCAAGAGAAACCCTAAGTACAAGTTCAAGGGTTCAACCAACAGATTCCAGAAGAGCAATTATACACCTAGTACAGGCTTTAAGGGAGGCTACAAGACTGGCATGATTGATAGAAGCAAATCAAGATGCTACAACTGCAATGAGTTAGGGCATTTCGCCACTGAATGCCGGAAGCCTCGTCAAGCGAGAGACATGAAAGATGTCTATGGAAAGAAGGATTCTTATGATGAGTTGAAGAAAGAGAATGCCAAGCTTAAACAGCAATTGGAGGCATTCTCTGGAAAGCAGAAAGGGAAAGCTTATATAGCAGAGGGAAAGCACTGGGATGATACTGATTCGGATGAAGAGGAGGAAGATGTAAATGTTGCTCTAATGGCTGACTCTTCAGAGGAATCACCACAGTCATCTCAGGTACCTATCTTAACTACAATTGATATGTCTAATTCTGAGTACAAGAAAACTGTGCAAGATCTTAGTGTAGAATTGTTTAATGTACACACAAGCATGCTAGCATCAGAAATGGAAAATGCTAAACTAGTTCTTAAGATTAAAAAGTTAGAATCTAAAAATGAAGAACTAGAGCTTGTAGCTGTAACATTAGAAGATCTTAAGCAAAAGAATGTGTACTTAGAGAACAAGGTCAAGTGTAATGCTGAGATAGAGACTATCCTTAGGAAGCAGATTTCAGATCTAGATTTGAAGCTGAATGCTTTTAAGAATTCCGCTCTAGTGGCTAAGGAAATCATTGATACTCAGGCCATAGAGAATAAAACTGCTATAGGATTTGACTATAACAAGAAAGCTGGTAAGAAGATTGTGCCTGTGACATCTTCAGTTGTTAAAAGGAATACTCCACATGTTCTTAAGAATGTTGATTGTCCAGTTTTTGTTAAGCCATTTCCACCACTTTTTCATGAGGATGACCTTTTCATAAGACAAGAATTGCTTGAGGAGGATTTATTGAAGGAAAAAGAGGTAAAGACTAAGTTGCCTAGGAAATCAGTAAAAAATGAATTACCTAAACCTGATTTACCTAAAACTGAAGTAGGTGACGTAGTTAGTAATGTTAAAAAGAACAGGAATGGGAAGAAGAAGATTGTTAATCAGGAAATGGTTCCATTTTCTCCCATTGCATCTAGGAAGTTGTGCACTATTTGTAATTCTGCTGGACACCTTACACATGCATGTAAAAAGGTTAAAGTAGAAACTGTTAATGCTTCTGAAATGCATAACATGTCTGACATGCCTGATCTTCATGAACCCTGTGGAAAGAAAGAGTGTTTGCTATGTAAGTACAACATCATGCATGCTTATTTTAAGTTGATGTCTGATAGTAGCAATAGCACTGTTAATGTTAAATCCACAGATACTATGAATATCAAACAGGGTAAGACTAAGTTGAATGTTACTCCTGTTAAATCATCTAAACCTTCAGGACCCAAACAATTTTGGGTACCAAAGTCCGCTTAATCAATCTGTGATTGCAGGGTAAGGTTAAAAGCTCAAAGGTTGTGTGGATTCTGGATAGTGGCTGTTCTAGACACATGACAGGTGAAGAGTCCCTTCTTACAGAGGTGGTTAAGAAGACCGGCCCGATTGTAACCTTTGGAGATGACAGCAAAGGATACACTACGGGATATGGTAAATTGAAAGCTGGAAATGTCATCATTGAAAACATCTCTCTTGTTGAAGGATTAAAGCACAATCTTCTAAGTATCAGTCAGTTCTGTGATAAAGGCTACAATGTAGATTTCAGAAAGGACAAGTGCTTGATCACCAACAGGAAGGATGAGAAGCTTACTCTACTGGGAGTGAGAAAAGGAAATTTGTTTTTAGCTGACTTAAGTTCTACCAGTGAAGGAGAAGTTACATGTTTTTATGCAAAGGCATCTTCAGAACAAAGTTGGCTATGGCACAAGAAGCTCTCACATCTGAACTTCAAAACTATGAACTTTTTGGTAAAGAGAGAGTTAGTGAGAGGGTTGCCCCTGATGGAATTCAATCAGGAGGGACTATGTGAAGCATGTGAAAAAGGGAAGTCGAAGAAAGCATCACATGGAAGCAAAGGAATGACAAGCATTACTGAACCATTACAACTGATTCATATGGATTTATTTGGTCCAGGTAATGTTATGTCACTTTCAAGGAATAGATATGCATTGGTGATGGTGGACGACTACTCCAAGTACACGTGGGTGTTGTTCATACAAACAAAGGATGAAGCAACACAACTAATCATTGATCACATCAAGAAGATAGAAGTGGAAGCTAAGCTACATGTGCGGACAATCAGATCAGACAATGGAACTGAATTCAAGAATGTAGTTCTTAATGATTTCTGCTCAGAGAAAGGAATATCAAGACAGTTTTTAGCACCAAGAACTCCTCAACAGAATGGAGTAGTGGAAAGGAAGAACAGGACCTTGGTTGAAGCAGCAAGGACTATGTTGAGTGAATCAAAACTTCCCACTTACTTTTGGGCTGAAGCAGTGAACACAGCTTGCTACACTCAGAATCGAACCCTGATCAACAAAGATCATGAAAAGACTCTGTATCAGTTAATGGCCAACAAGAAACCAACACTGAAGTACTTTTATGTGTTTGGTGCAAAGTGCTTTGTACTTAAAGATGGAGAACATCTTGGCAAGTTTGATGCCAAAGAAGATGAAGGCATTTTTCAGGGCTATTCTCTGGAATCTAAGGCTTTCAGGGTATATGTGATTGAAGATAAGAAGGTGTTGGAAAGCTTTAATGTAACATTTGACGACACCAAAAGACCAGGCCTGCAAACTAGAGAGAACTCTGAATCCTTGGTATTTGAAAATCTATCAGGAGATCTCTCTGACAATGAAGAAGTACCTGAAGTTGTTACAGTTATTAATAATAATCATAATGATAATGATTCTGGACAAAGTGGTGACCAAAGTGGAGATCCTCAAAATTCTGCAGGATCCACTAGTCAGTCTTCAGAATCAACAGATCAAACCGTCAACAACTCAGGGGGAGCAGGAGAAGGATCAACTAGTCACACTCCACAACATCTAGAACAAGGAGAATCATCAAGATCGCATCTGCCAAGACAAAGGGTATGGAATAGAGATCATCCCTTTCACTGGATCATTGGTGATCCGGACACATGAGTGAGAACTAGGAGAACATCACAAAATGAATGTCACTATTCTGGGTTTCTTTCAGAAACAGAACCTAAGAAAGTTGAAGATGCTCTAGATGATCCAGATTGGGTGATTGCTATGCAAGAGGAACTCAATCAGTTTGAAAGGAAGAAAGTTTGGAAGCTGGTGCCCAGGCCTAAGGGAAAATCTGTTATTGGAACACGATGGGTATTCAGAAATAAGTTGGATGAAGATGGCATTGTAACGAGAAACAAAGCCAGACTGGTTGCTAAAGGTTACTCTCAAGAAGAGGGTATAGATTATGATGAAACCTATGCACCAGTAGCAAGACTTGAGGCCATCAAAATGTTTCTGGCAATTGCTGCACATTCCAATTACAAGGTATATCAGATGGATGTGAAGAGTGCTTTTCTGAACGGGGAGTTAGAAGAAGAAGTGTATGTGGAACAACCTCCAGGTTTTGAGGATTCAAAACTGGCAGACTTTGTGTACTTTCTATTCAAAGCTCTCTACGAACTCAAACAATCTCCAAGGACATGGTATGACACTCTCTCTGAATTATTACTTGAAAATGATTTTACAAGAGGTGTCGTAGACAAAACTCTCTTTGTCAAAAGGCATAAAAATGATTTGATATTGGTGCAAGTATATGTTGATGACATAATATTTGGTTCTACTAATAACGATCTATGCAAGAGATTTGCAAAGTTAATGCAGAGTCGTTATGAAATGAGTATGATGGGTGAATTGTCATTCTTTCTTGGACTGCAAGTGTATCAAAGGCAAGATGGTATATTCATTTGTCAGTCCAAGTACATTAAAGATCTTCTGAAGAAGTATCAAATGGAAGACTCATCTACAGCAAAGACTCCTATGCCAACTGCGCGCCACTAAGCTTGATAAGGATGAAACTGGTAAGAAGGTTGACATCACAGGCTACAGAGGTATGATAGTCTCATTACTTTATCTCACTGCAAGTAGACCAGATATAATGTTTGCAACATGCTTGTGTGCTAGGTTTCAGTCTGATCCTAAAGAATCTCATCTAATAGCTGTTAAGCGAATATTTAGATATCTTAAGGGGACCCCAAATCTTGGAATTTGGTACCCTAAAGATACAGTATTTGATCTTATTGGATACACAGACTCTGATTTTGCAGGTTGTAAGATTGATCGGAAGAGTACTTCAGGAAGCTGTCAGTTTCTTGGAAGAAGGTTAGTTTCCTGGTATAGCAAGAAGCAGCATTTAGTTTCCACATCAACAGCTGAGGCTGAATACATTGCTGCTGGAAGCTGTTGTGCTCAGATCTTGTGGATGAGAAACCAACTCCGTGACTATGGACTTTTGTTGACAAAGATTCCAATATTTTGCGACAACACAAGTGCCATAGCAATCTCAAACAACCCAGTGCAACACTCGAGGACAAAGCACATCGACATCAGGTATCATTTTATCCGAGAGCATGTCACGAATGGAACTGTGGAGTTACATTTTGTACCCACAGAGGATCAAATTGCAGACATCTTTACTAAACCGCTTGATGAATCCACTTTCAGTAAGCTGGTTGGTGAACTTGGGATGTTAAATGTTTCTAATTGATTTTGATTAGAAGTCAGTAACTGCAGAGAGTCCTAGTGAATACATGAGTTTAAGAATTTCTATATCTTTAGGACTCGTGAATTTATTTTCTGGAGCAATTCTCGTAGTTAGGATTAGTATACTAATTTTATGTCATAATTATGGATGATATATCTTCTGGCATTTAATTGGTTATTAATTCTAAAAATTATTTAAGTGCTAATATTTGTTCTAAATATTCAAGCATTTATTTAATTTGAATTAATTTACTTTGTTTTTAACATTGTAGATTAATGCAGCATAATTGATTGGATTTTAATTGGTTAATATCACTCAATGATATTTAATTGATTTTATTCTAAGAAAATTGTGAATTTTCTGTTAACAATTGATTTTGGTAAATTTTTAAAAGATTTATTAAAATTAAAACTTAACAAGAAATAAAAAGATCTGATTTTTAGAACATGAACAGGTTTTAGAAATTGGAAAGAAGCAAAAATCATCGAATTTAGGAAATTCGATAGTTTTTCAAGTACATAGATAAATCTATCGAATTTAATTTTCGATAGGTTTTGAAAAGGAAAAGAAAATCTATCGAAAACAATTCTCGATGGTTTTTTAGAATACTTTTATAAATATATCGAAGTGAATTAATATTATTTCTATATTTAATTCTCGATAGTTTTTGTAAAGGTGTCTGAAAAATATATCGAATAGAATTCACTTAATGTAATATATGAATTCTCGATACTTTTTCAATAATTACCTCGATAGTTTTTGGATTTTTCAAAGAAGTAACTTTCGATAGTTTTTCAGAAATACGTTTCAACTTCAAAATTCTCATACACTTCGATAGTTTTTAGAAAACCATCGAGTACAGATGACCATTTTGGCCCTCTGAAAATCCATCGATAGTTCATTTAAAAACTATCGAACTGTAGAAAGACTATTTTACCCCTGTCAGTTTTAAACGTATATAACATTGCCTTAAGCTCTTTTCTTTTCAGTTTTACAGATCTGAGAAAAAGCTTTCGTTTTATATGCTTACAAAGAGATACACAAAAACAAGAACACATTCGATAGTTTTCTCCATTTTCAAGCTAGAAAAGCTTAAAAAGTTTACTGGTTTTCATTGTTAAACTCGTTTTAACCGTGAAAACTTTACTGTTTAAGTTTTTAGAAATTTCTGATTGAGAAACCATCGAACTTGACATTTGAATTGAATATTGGTTAGTATTCAAGGGTTCTAACGTTTACAAGTGTTCGAATTTTTGTGTTAGTGTTAAAAGGGGTAATATTGTTTTTAGGGTAATTTTGTTTAGAGTTTGATTAATTGAAAATAATTAATTAAATTCAAGTGGAATTAGTTTTGGTTTAAGAAATTAATTTTCTGGAAATTTAAAATGGTCGGAGAATTTATTGTAACCAAGACTAATCATGTCTCGTTTCAGAACTTGTAATCCATAACGAACTTACAGTTTCGTGCATGGGCAGAATTTCTGAACACACGTTCATTAGTGGCATATGTTGTGAGTACTCCCGTGGTCCTTTGTATTGATCAATTGACTGCGTTGTACACATCCGCCACGGATACAAGTGAGAATAATGTGAGATCCTTCAGTTTTGTTGTGCCAGGGGGCAGAACAATAAGGGTGACGGAACATGACTTTAATAGAATACTTCATTTTCCTACAGAAAACCTTGTTCCGGATCCCACAACTGAGGAGATACATGCTTTCTTCACTCTCATTATAAGTCAACAACCTAACTTCTTTGTGGGAGAGTTTCTGAAGCATTACTTGCCAAAGGCATGGAACTTTTTCTTTCATACCCTAATCCATGTTTTTACTGCCAAGCTAACAAATCTGCATGGTATTCCCTTATTCCTTCAAAAGATAGGGTTTGCCATTGCCAACAATAGGCATATTAATATTGGACGGTTACTGATTGATCAAGTAATCATATGCATGGGACCACTGGATGAAAGAACAAGCATAGATGACGATGTGCTTTGTTTCTATCCTAGGTTCCTACAGCTAATTCTCAATGATATCTTAACAGATGATGAGCGCGAGACATTCGTCGAAGAGGAGACCATGGAGTGTATGAAGATGAAGAGCAATGTCATAACCGCTCTGATAAGGAAGAACAACTATCTTCCAGGGGTACCCACTGTTCTCACTGAATATCTAAGAACGGTGCCCCTACCACTTCTACCCCCAGGGGAACAGGTAAATCAAGGTAACATTCCTGAACCTGAACTGGCTCCTGAACCACAACCAATGGATGTTGATCCAGAGCCCTCAGTGGTCATTCCTGACCAGGAGGTTGCAAACCCACAACCTCTAACCACGGTCGAAGAGCCTTTGGAAGAGCCAAATGAAACAATAAACGAACCTCTTTCCCCTCCTATACCCAATATTCAGACATCCGTGAGTGTAGAGGGAGATAGTGCCTTAGCAGCACCACATAAGGAGATACACCCTTCAACAGCAGCTCTGCCTTCCTCTAAAAGGAGACGAACAGAAACCGAGGCAACTGTTGATACTTTATTTCAAACTTCCAAAGCGCCCTTTATTGATTTTTCTGATACTGATTGGGCTACGCTAACGAAAGCTATATCTGAACCATTAGCTCAATCAGGTAACGAAGAATTGATGGAAGCAACTGGTGTTCCGACCATATTACGGTCAGGTTCACTGGTTGAAGGTTCTAAGAACCAAGGGTCTTCACAGACGTCGAGAGAAGGCTTTGACCTAAATGCACAATCTAAAGGGTCATTGTCTACCTCCCCAGATGGAACATATCTGGATCCTGCGGGTAAAGGGTCTGACGTAGGTGCAGATCGGCAACTCGTTGACAATGAATCAATTACTATTGAGGAGTCAACTGAGGTAAAGTCTTCACAGACTATCGGGAAAGATTCGGGATCTCTGCTGTTAAAAGAGCCTGTTTCTAACCCCCTAGAGATTCAAACTCTAGATCCTTCAAAGGATATATCATCTACGGATGATCAGCAACTTGGTTTATCCAAGGACGGGGACTTGCGAAGCCCCATTGCACCACCGGTGACCTCCTTAAGGATGGCTACGGTGTTTTCTTCTGCAGGTACAATTAGCACAAAGGATTTGAGTGAAACAAAAACACTTACACCTGGCCTGAGTGGGAAAGGAAAAATGATTCAAACACCGACAGAAACGTTGAGTGTACACCCAGAGCCAAATGTGAGGAGTGACACCCTAACCCTACCTAATATTGATGATTTGCTGTTACCGACAGAAAGAGAGCTACAAGTTCAATCTTCCCTCAAGGAGATGACAGTTCATAACAAAGAAGGAAATCCATTATTCAAGGTTCCACTACGACCTTCCTTTGACCAAGAGATCTCCTCTAGTCAAGCCAATGCTTCTTTAAAGACTATTCAAGAGAAGGTTGACTTGGCTGCAGCTGATTCAAGAAGAACATTCAGGGTCATTGGCAGTGCATCTGGCACTATAACAGGTACGAAGCAGGCAGTGGACTCCTTAAAGAAGGAAGCTATGGATGAACTGATCGAGTTGAGGACGAACGTCAAGGAACTTAAAGATGGTTTCATGAATGAAGTAGATGCTTTGTCGCAAGGACAAGAAGCTTTGAGAGAAGACGTTCTGGTTATCCGGGATGGTCAAGCTAGGGTAAAAGATGCAATGAACACCCTTTCTAGAGTGGAGTCTAAGATGAACCAGAGATTGGACAAGATTGAGAAGACTACCAACTCCAGATTGGATGACATTGACCTGAAGCTGGCTTCTATGCAAGAGATGAATAAGGATCTATTGGATTTCATGGAAAATCAAAGTGATGGAGTACAGTCGATTTGGACTATGCTGAAGAACCAACAAACTTGCCAACCTGGTCCTTCAAATCAACAACCTGATCCTTCTACTACCTTTTATGCTGAGGATGCTTTCGTCGAGGATTCCTCAACTAAGGGGGAGAAAGTTGGAGAAGGGGAGAAAGAGAAGCCTAAGTATGGATGGGGAGTTTGGGAGACAGTTGAAGCTATTCCTATCAGACAGTACTGGATAGAGAAACTTGTAGAAGAAGAGAAGGAGAGTGAAGAGGAATTTGAGGTCATGCATGAGCAACCTATTCTAGAGGAGCATGAGCCATATTATCCAGAGCCCATTGAACATTCAATCTGGGAGGATAATATGGAAGAAGAAGCAAATTCTCTATCACCTAAAGAAGAAGCTGCCTTGGAAGCAATAAGAGCTCAGAGAGCTGCAATAGATGCCAGGCAAGCTGAGAAAGAGAAACAACAAGCAATTCTGAGGAGTGAAAAACTGAAGAGATTCAAGGTGTATAATGAAGTGAGGAGGAAGAAGATGATAGATCTGGCAAATAAAGAAGGTAATGAATGGGAGATGGCTTATAAAACCTTTTGCGGAGTTGAAGACGGATTAGAAGTCAATGACAATGCTGAGGTGGAAGTTATCATTCAGGACATCAGAAGTGCCAATCTTGAAGATCAGACTTACTTCAAAGCATTGAGAAACTCTATGATCTTTCTGAAAGCTGGGGTTAAAGCAAATGGAGCCTGGAACATCCTGATCAATTTTCTGGAGAAAGGTACATTTGTGATTTCCACTAAGTTTTTAGAACAGAGGACATACACAGAGTTGCAGGTTATTCTCATCAAGATTCAAAGGACGACAAGGCTGAATGAACTGCTCCGTGAGCATGTTAAGGAGATCTTGATGAAAGTCGGTCCAGAGATTACTGAAGATCCTCCAATGGTTAGATTCATGACGAATGACTTGTTCAGAATCTGCTATTTGGCTGAGGACAAACTGAGGGGCTACCCAAGTATCTATCTAATCTCAGTTGAGAAGTATCTTAGATCCACTGGATTCTCATCAACGGAGAAGGACAAATCAGCATACACTCTTAGAAGATTTCTAATGGAGAATGTTCCTTACTATAGGAAAAGAGTGGGAAGAGGATTGGAAGTGCATACCAGACTGCCAAACATGCCAAAGCTAAACAAGAAAGATGTTAACATTGCATGGTTATGGGCTGGAGTGGGTCAAGAGGTTGAATATATTGGAAGACACATCCAAGGATCAATCCTTAAACCTGGAGAACCACTGCACTATCTATCAGTGATTGATTATCAAGCTGCTAACTCCGATCCAATGATTGAAGAAGGTGAGATTGGAATGGACTGAAGATTGAAGCAAAGAACAAAAGAACTATCAGCTCAGACTAGAGGAGCAACTTCATTGTATAAAGTTTAATTGTTTTTTGATTTATGAAATCTGGAAATGTATATATATCTGATCCAGAATGCATTTAATATTATTACGCTATCTTACTTTAATTAGTTTAATGTTTCCTTAGTTAGTTGAGTTATCCTCGAAGTATTTGCTTGTCGAACTCTATCCAATCAAATAGGGGGAGATTGTAAAGCATAATGTAACATAAGATGTAAAAGAGATAACTACAACTCAACAAAGGACAAGATAGACAATAATATTAACCGAAGCATAGAAATCCAGAATCAAAGAAGAAAAGGTAAACTCAAAAAATCAAAATACGTTATGTATTCTTGAAGTCCGTAAACAAGTCACGTAAAGAAGTTCATGAAAATGTTCAAGCCTCAGTGACAGCAAAAGAAACAAGACTTTCAAGATGACAGAAGTATGTGAATGATTTAGGGTTAAGTACCACGGGATTCCAGTGATTTAAATGAAGCAACCAGAACGACAAAGGACTTATCAGCAGCATTGAATTGAAGACATAAAAGAAGAATTGATCAAGTGTTATTCATCTGTGAACCAGACCAGTTGCACTAGGTGACGACACTAAAAAGATCAAGTTGTTTTATCGTCTCAGAAGAAATTGATACAGTCTAAAACTAGACACCCTGGAACTCAAAAGGTTTTTCAAATGATTAAGTACAAAAGAAAATGTTCGATGGTTTTTCATAAATGAAATCTATCGAATATGGTTAAGGAAATTCTTTAAGAAAACTATAATTAAGTATTTGTCATTCGATAGTTTTATTTATAAAACTATCGAATGGAAAATACTTTTAATCCATTCGATAGTTTTCTAATTGAGGAGCAGGTGAAAAGTTTGTTTTGTTTTATATGGTTGATGAAGATCCAACGGCCAGGATTGATTCTTCAAGTTTGGTTCGATGGTTTTTCAATTGAAGACTGCAGTTAATACAGAGTGAAGATAGTGTCTTCTTCAGTTAAGGCATTCTACACAAAGACATTACTGAGAGAGAGAACTGAGCCGGAGAAATTATCAGAGAATTAATAGTGCTCAGAATTTGATCATTGTTTTGAATTTGTGTAACCTTAAACTCATTGAAGCTAATCTACGGATTAGAAATTGTAGCACCCCTCGAGGTTTATATTTATAAAAAGATATATTCCCCGAAACTTGATTTGGTTTGGTGTGTTTGATTTCGTTATAGAACTGAAAGATTAATCCGCAAACGAAATTGAATTATTTGTGAGTATCGTATTCAACCCCCCCTTCTACGATACTTTGGACCTAACAACATTTCATGTCCAACTGCTGAGCAGGAGGACACTGTCACCAACAGCATCTTTAAGTCTTCTATCCATAGGCCCAGTCCATTCCTGAGCAGCACTCACAATCCGCTTGTTCCGGGTTTTGAGCATTGCATCCAAAGTCATCGAGTCATAATCAATTTTTACCTTCCTAGGCCGACCTCTTCCACGCTTCGTCAGGCTAAGCCCTGAAATTCCATGTCCTTTGTTCGAAGCAAATTTCTTATCCCTGGTGTCAGCAGCAAGGGGAACCAAAAGAGGTTGCTTTCTTGGCCTGCCTCGTCCTCTCTTGGGAAACACTCTATTCGAGCTCTCATTTGCATGATCAACAGCAATGGTCACCTCATTCTTGTCAGCAATCCCATAGGAAAGGGAATTGCTTCGTCTTCCCCGTTTTCTCCCACTAGGTCCCTTAAATGTCCCCTGTAAAAGCTCTATATTTTCTTTCTGGCCAACAACAACCCTCGTTTCAGTAGCCCCACAACCCCCCGTAGCACCACCCGCGACATCAAACTCCTCTTCCAAGTCCTTAAAATCAACATCACTAATTGTTATTCGCCAACCTTGAACATCCATTTCCTCCAGGAAATTGTCTATTTTCCGAAGAAGCTTAGAGTAGCCACAATCCATGATTTCATAAGATGTTTTATGACAAACATCACAAATATCAAAAGTAGTCAAATAGGAGACCTTCACTCTAACGACCGAATTAGCATCCCCATCCAGACTAACCATCAAGAAGGCAGGCATGGAGCACAAAGTAGACATCTCAACACAAATAACTGCCTCATTCATTGGAGTCAAATTAGTTAGGTGATCTAAAGTTCTTGGATCAAACCCAATGGGAGTACCTAGAGTACTAACCAACTGATATAGACCTTTCACTGACCAGTAAAGCAAGGGAACATTAGATAGCTGAACTCCGGCCTTTACTACATCAGCCTTCCCTGAGTATAGGTTCTCCTTGCAAGGCTTAAAGAAAACCTCAATAGTAGGAGAGACACTATCAATAAACATGGATCATGTAGCTGTAGCAACCAACAAATTCATTCTCCTATCGAATTTAAACAACAAAGTGCCTAGTCTATGTCGAGACCTCAATTAGACTCACACAAGCAAATTCATCTAACGCCAACCAACGAATAGTTTCAAAATCCAAATTAATATTATCACTGGCCATTGCAAAACAACAACTATCCCACATAGCATTCATATCATCAAAAAATGAATCTAAAGGCTTAACCAAAACAGAGTCCCTCTTACACAGAACTTGATAAACTTACTAATATCCATATGTGAATAAGAATGACTAGAAGTTTTACCTGGTTTAGGAGTACAAAATCTTGGAGTAAAACAAGATGGAGGATTCTGCGCACCATCTGTTTTAGGACTAGGCCTCTGCTCCAAGGATTTAAGGCAAGTAGTAAACCCTTCAGTAAAGAAATTCTTGACACGAGAATCCACAAGCCGGAGACCAAAAACCATCTTAGATTCAGATCCAGAAGTAGTCGTTAATGATTTCGCCATGAGTAACCAAAAAGAAAAGTCAGAGAGAGAAGAGAAAGAATAGAAGGGGTGAGAGGGTAGCTGATATAAGCGAGAAAAGAGAGGGGCGGAAGCAAAGAAAAAGGAAATTGAAAGGAGGAGAAGAGGCGGTGGAGAATAAAGGGTAGAGGAAAAAGAGAGGAAAGGGAAAGGGAGAGAGCGAACACGTGAGTCGACTCTCATTTGTTAATACGTAGTTGATCTAGAGCAAATTACGTTTTTGTTTGAATCTCTTTAAAGTCTACGTTCTCTCCCTTCGTTTTCTAAAAGAGTTTTTAATTAAATTTTGTATATGCAATGCAAACGTTAGTTACTGGTTGAGCAGTTGCCTCCTCTCGTCCAACCCATGCAGTCTGCGTCTGGACGAGTTGCTGAAACTGTTGAACGAGTAATAATTAATTAATGTCTTACTTCGTCTCCATACAAGACCGTTCTTATTTTATTCTCGCAAATGACTCCAAATGGAAGGATTTTAGATTGAATAAATATTATTTTCTTACTTATTTTTGGATAAAAATACATTTTTAATCAGGACCTTTTCAAATCTTTATGTCATTCCAAAAGTCGTGTTTGGAGTGCTACCAAACCAGGAAAAGATTACAAGTGTTGGTATATATCATAGTTTTTGTCAAGAATATTAACTAAAATGTAATTAAATAAGGTTTTCAACCATTTAAAACCCAAAAAATATTCTCTTCTAGTCTTTATTCGATAATATGGCATTAATAAAACAAGCTGGAGTAGAAAGCAAGTATAATCAAACAAAAGATAGCACCTTTTAATAAAAAAATTGCACGCATCTCTTTCTATAGCAATCCTTAAACATTCATAATTCCTTTTGTCCGGGATAAGAAAAAGAGTACATGAGTATTCATAGAATTGTTTCTTAGCACCTTGCATATCTTATTATATCAACTTACTATTTTAAAATTACGTTTAAATGTTAAACTTTTTAGATCATATATTTATCTAATACATGGTTCCGTTGTATGTATTATAAGATGAATTTTTGTAAAAGAGATCATATTCAAAATTCTAGTACCGCTAGTCTGGTGCTCGGTATCTCCAAAACAATCAAAACCGTTGGATCAAATATTTTTTAAAATAGACGAACAAAATTATATCATATAAAATAGAAATTATTATCTAAAAAAGATTAGTATTAGAATTGGATTAGAAGTAATTATAACTTAATAAAAGGACTAGTTTCATTAATACTAATATTCAATTCCTTTTACATATCAAAATTATAAGGATGGTTAGATTTTAAAATAGATATATGAGAATCATTAATCGAATATGAAAATGTGTATTTGGTCGTTAGTTGAATTATATTAAAAATACTAAAAAATGTATCTTGACATGAAAATTTTCTAAATCGAATATAATTCTCAAATTAAAAATTTGTCACTTTCTTCTATCTTTAGTTTTGGTGTAGCTTTAATTGTAAAAATATTGTTAAACCATCACTAAATTAAAGATTTTTTTGTTAGATCTTAAAATAGATAAATTAAAAATGTTTGATATAATATTAAAAAGTGTATTTGATTGTTAGTAGAACTACATTCAAACTAAAAAGAGTATTTTGATAATTTAAATTAAATATAAATAAATTCCTAAGTTCAATAAGAATTCTTAATGTAAAAATTCGTCACTTTTTTTTTCTTCAGTTTCAAGGTATTTTTAATTGGAAAAGAATTGTTAAAACATCACTAAAATAAAGATTATTTTGTGAGTTTGGTGTGAGTTTTGATGTTTATATTAGTAATTGTTTCCGGCCAAATTTGCAAACATTTTTTAACATGCATGGAGGCTGGAGCACCTAATTTCTCTAGCAGAAGGTTTTAAACAAACAATTTTGTACATGTAAGACAACAACCAAACAGGGGCTTAACGTACCTACAGATTGGTCCACAGTCAGGAGGCGAAGAATATAATAATAGTACGACGGTTGATTCCGGAAACTAGTAGACAAACAAATCTTGCGATTCCTATCCACGACGAATAATATAATTTTAATATTTAAAATTATTATTTTCAAACAGCAATAAATTCTCTTGCTCTTGGTTTAAGTGAAACATGCAAGATTTTGTAAGCCGCGCAAGACAGGCAGAAGAAGAGCATTAGTATTAGTAGCATAAAACAAACATATATCGCACATTTTTCTAAATATTTACTACTAAACTCAACCAGACACAGTTTCAGTTGAATGTGGATCTGTAATTCATTGATTTTACAAATTCTAAAAGGGGAACAGTTTCTGATGAAACCAAAGGATTATATAAATATTATTATAAGCAAGTTAAATTACAGTAGTTGGGCAAAAGGGCCACCGCAGCAGAGACAAGTGGATTAGAGAAAAGTACGAGGCATGTAATGGTATTACGTAGTATATATCAACTACAAAATATTATGATTACCATTCTTGTCGTATCTACACAAAACGTGTGATTTGATCAGTATATATAAGAAGCTTAGGTAAATGTACCTAATCAGAAATAATTCAATATGTGGAGGCTAAACATAGCGGAGGGAGGTTCTCGTAAGGATCCTTATCTGTACAGTACAAATGACTTTGTTGGGAGGCAAACCTGGACGTTTGATCCTGAGTATGGAACACCAGAAGAAAGAGCCAAGGTCAAAGAGGCTCGAATCAATTTCTGGGATAACAGGTATCAAGTTAAGCCTAGCAGCGATCTCATCTGGCGAATGCAGGTTTTATTCTTGTTCCTCACTTCCTGTTCTGCATCATATGCATAAAATTATAGTAACACATCCGCAACTGATAAAATCTATGAGTATCCACTTTTCAATACTCTAAGCATACAAGGTTGAATTGCTATATGGGGTATCCAAAGTGCTAATGCAGTATACATAATCCTTCACTATGTTCACCAACCTCGTTCTAAAAAGGTAAGAGTCAAAGAAAGAAGTCCCACCGGCCACCATCAATGGGTCACAGCTAGCTGTGAAATGAGCCAATCAGCCAAACCTGAAATAGTTTTGCAACATTTTTAAAACATGGAAATTTTGAATAGTGTACAGAATTTATTTGTTAGGTATGTTGAGTGATTTAACAAAAAAACTTTGTGATTTATATAATTTGAAAATATATTAAATATTTAAATACCAGACTCAACAATAGAATTTAAATTTTTTAAAATATACTGTAGTAAATATTTATACCAGATTTAACAATAGAATTAAAATTTTATAACATAGCCTGTGCACACAGGTCATTCGCTAATAATTTTAATATCAGCTACTATCATTAGCAGCATTGCAATCATCTTCTTGATAACCCCACATATCAGGGGCTTTCTTGGAACCATCACATAATTGAGCCTTGTGGCTAAATATCCATGGGCAAAGTTTAACACTGCCTTGGAAAAAACAGACACACTTGGATAAAAAGAGAGTGATGATTTTAACCATTTGAATCTGTATGGTATCTAATCTGTTGACATCACTGCTAATATAAACTGGTTAAAAGATCATTCACAATATCTCTTTTCTTAATATGGTACCTTATTATAGGTGGCTAAAGTAAAAACAAAACTGACAGATGACTAATTACCTACAACACTTCAATGAATTTTATACAGTTAAAAGAATTCCGCGGTGACTGAACAAATACTCTTGTAAATTCATCAATCCATATACATATTTGGGTCTACATTACTTCCCGTTTTGTTGCATACTATATATAAGCTTCTTTGAGATATACCTATAAAGTTGTATATGTTTTGATGAATCTAGTTTTTAAGAGAGAAGAATTTCGAACAAACTATACCTCAAATGAAGGTTGAGAATGAGGAAGAAATCACCTATGAGACGACCACAACCACATTAAGACGAGCTGTCCACTTTTTTGCAGCCTTGCAGGCCAGTGATGGTCATTGGCCTGCAGAAAATGCTGGCCCGTTATTTTTCCTTCCACCACTGGTAACCAACTATTCTCCATTTTTCATTTTGGTATACCTGTGCTGCTACTAATTTCATCTTCCTACAAAAAAGGGTGAACACCAAAAGTAACAAATAAATTGAGTCAACATCTTGTGCTAAATGACTACTATTACTGCTTGTTATTAAACAAAAACTGCAGGTTATGTGCTTGTATATTACAGGACATCTAAATACTGTATTCCCTGCGGAACATCGGAAAGAGATCCTGCGTTACCTTTATTGTCATCAGGTACATTTCTCGACCCAATAGATGACTTCCATGACCAAAATGTGATTGAAAGCATTGTATTAGAGGTGACGATTCCCTTCATGATGAAGTAGTCAATCATGATATGGTCATCCATCATATGTATATACTTACTATTTCAAAAATTATAAATTAGATCATCGCATTAATGCAACAAAAGAAGTTTGCCAATATTTAGCAATTCTGCTTTGCAGAATGAGGATGGTGGCTGGGGATTACATATTGAGGGCCACAGCACAATGTTTTGTACAGTCCTCAGCTACATCTGCATGCGTATTCTTGGAGAAGGACCTGATGGTGGTATAAAGAATGCATGTGCCAGGGCAAGAAAGTGGATCCTTGATCATGGTAGTGGTACAGCAATACCCTCCTGGGGAAAGACATGGCTTTCGGTAAGATCATGTGACTTGCTTTGTAAAACTCACAAATTTCAAGAATTAGCATACTCAATGTATCCATAGACTTCCTTTTTCAGATTTTAGAGATAAAATATATATTTTAAAGTTTTTTTACTCTCCCTGATCTCTAAACCTGTATCTTCAATCTTCAACAATACTAAACTTGAATTCCAGATACTTGGTGTATTTGAATGGTCAGGAACCAACCCAATGCCTCCAGAATTTTGGATCCTTCCTTCATTCCTTCCCATGCATCCAGGTTCACTAAGTTCTTATGGCAATACAATTTCATACTTCGTATGCACGTAGATGACTCTTTATCTTTGTACAAGTGTACATGTCTATCTTAAATGAGCTCCTCTTCCATGTTGAATGTCTATGTAATTCTCTTTTTCTCTGATATGCAGCAAAAATGTGGTGCTACTGTCGAATGGTTTACATGCCCATGTCCTATTTATATGGAAAGAGGTTTGTTGGTCCAATCACTCCTCTCATTTTACAACTGAGGGAAGAACTATATGCACAACCTTATGACACCATTAACTGGAAAAAAGCACGACATAATTGTGCAAAGGTACTGCTACTATTACACGTACCTACATTTTTGTAATATTTAGTGAGAATAATTTAGACATATATAACTCAATAGAACATGATTACAAACTAGTACATCACAAGTAGCGCAAAAAAAATCCTTGACAAAAAGAATGATTCAGAAAATGATATAAACATATCTACTTTTGTAACCCACTTATTTGTCCATGACATTATAAATACACTCCTAGAGTCCCAAGAAAGGCATAAAATAAATAACTAACCGATTGATGAGTTGAGCACTGTGTGCATGTTTATATAAGAATCCATAAATATTATCTTATATACCAATTTGTTATTACAGGAAGACCTATACTATCCTCATCCAATGATACAAGATTTGATGTGGGACAGTCTCTACATACTCACAGAGCCTTTGTTGACTCGTTGGCCCTTTAACAAATTGAGAGAAAAAGCTCTTCAAACAACTATGAAGCATATACATTATGAAGATGAGAATAGTAGATACATTACCATTGGATGCGTGGAAAAGGTAATATGACTTGCGGCATATGATACATAATTTTGAGCATGTAAAAGAAGTTTGTCACATTTAACATACCTTTTCTTTATCAAGTTAGTAGTTCCACTTCTGACATTTAACACTTTGAATCCCGCACAATTTGAACAGGTTTTATGTATGCTGGCTTGTTGGGTAGAGGATCCTAATAGTGATTACTTCAAAAAGCACCTTGCAAGGATCCCGGATTACATATGGGTAGCTGAAGACGGAATGAAAATGCAGGTTAGAACAGATTTAGACATAGACTACGGTGATACATCACATGAATTTACAAACTCAGGCATCATGCATAAAATCTTTACAAGATAATTAGAATGACGACACATTAAACCCCTGATAAGAATTTTTGACATCAAGTGTTACTAATGAAGAGGTTAAGCTATTTATACATGTAAATATAATTTACATATCTCACATCTTTTAAATATCAATTGTAAACAAATTTGCACACAAAGTAATATGTAGAAAAATAATGGAAGCAAACCACTTTATTTATTTACAAGTCTTTTTACTTGTCACTAAATAATGTAAATGGGAATTTAAATGCAGAGCTTTGGTAGTCAAGAATGGGATACTGGTTTTGCCATACAAGCATTATTGGCAAGTGATCTCACAGACGAAATTTCTCAAACTCTTTCAAAAGGACATGATTTCATAAAGAGATCCCAGGTTCCTGCTTAAACCTACACTTATATTCATTTATCCTAACAAGTCTGCTCACCAGGAAGAATGTATGCCCTAAACACAATATCAATCTACTAATATATTCTTGCAGGTCACAGAGAATCCTTCTGGCGAATTTAAAGGCATGCACCGCCATATTTCTAAAGGATCCTGGACCTTTTCAGATCAAGATCATGGATGGCAAGTTTCTGATTGTACTGCAGAAGGACTAAAGGTACTTAATTACTCGTCTGAATTTTCATACTTCCTAACATTATAACAAAAACAACAAAGATGAAATACAATATCTTTCCTCTTCTGTGGTGCTTTAGTGTTGCCTACTTTTTTCAAGAATGCCAACGGCTACTGTTGGCAGTAAACTGGAAGACAGTAGAATGTTTGATGCTGTCAATGTACTGCTTTCCCTACAGGTGATGAGAATGAACCCTAATTTCCTTTCCCTATTGCACATGTTATCATACTATGGGTAATCAGTCTAATTAGTCAAGACAGCTACAAATGTTTTACATGTAATAAAATGCAAATTTTATACCATCAAGATAAGATCATGACTTGTATTCATTTCCATCTGCCACTGTAGAGTAAAAATGGAGGGTTAGCAGCATGGGAACCTGCTGGATCCTCAGAATGGTTGGAGGTAGTTTCTTTAAACTTATAAATATTATAATAAGTAACTACTAATTCTCTCTATTCAAAGTGAGAGTCCATGAGAAGTCATTCCTTTAGAAACTCTTAGGAAAACATGAAAAATCAAAGCAGAGAAATTAGATGAAAATCAAAAACCTGGAAACTATAACAGGTGGTGGGCTAAGCTAAAAAATAAGCTTAACAATATTGAACAAGTCCTTAATTCAGCCTTCTGGAAGTTCAGCCTCCCCTCCACCAGCTATGCCACCTCACTTATATTTAAACAAGGGGTAAAACCTAGTGCCATCTGATATTTTCTGTTTAAATCAGATTTATATTTCCGAAAGTTGCAGAAAAGAGTATTGACCGTGCACAAATGTATTTGAGACATAACATGTTCAAGTATTGAAACTTAAGGTTTCTTTTAATTGTTTGAACTTGCAGCTGCTCAATCCAACAGAATTCTTTGCAGACATTGTCATTGAACATGAGTAGGTTTCGTCACATATTTTGAGTTTGGATGACTTGAATACTCTATTGAGCACAAGACTAATGATATATCAATTCAGGTATGTTGAATGCACTTCGTCTGCAATACAAGCAATGGTTATGTTCAAAAAGTCATACCCTGGGCATAGGAAGAAAGAGATAGAAGGTGCTATTTTAAATGCTGTTCAATACCTTGAAGACATACAGATGCCAGATGGTTCATGGTACGTTCCTCCAGCGAAGAGTTAATATTATACTTGAGTACTTATTTGCAAATTTTAAACATAAGGAGTGACGCCTACAGGTATGGAAATTGGGGTGTGTGCTTCACATATGGCACATGGTTTGCTATCGGTGGTCTAACTGCAGCAGGAAAGACATATAACAATTGTGAAACCATCCGCAAAGCTGTGGGTTTTCTTCTAAAATCACAACGTGATGATGGTGGTTGGGGAGAAAGCTATCTTTCTTGCCCGAACAAGGTAATGCTAGTGACTGAAAACTTAAAGAAACAATATGCTAAATCTAGGGTTCTGCACTGTTTGCAATATTTTCCTAATGGGAGTCTCTCACTATCTGGATTTCATCTACTACTCCTAATTTAAAGTCTTGTTCTACAGAAATACACACCATTAGAAGGAGATCGGTCAAATTTGGTCCACACTGCATGGGCCACAATGGGTCTGATTCATTCTGGCCAGGTCAGTTTTTTGTACTTTCCTTTATCAGACCAAGTGATGTGATTTCCACTCTAGTATTTCGTATAAACAAACAAATCTACTTTTATGTATTCATGTGATTCTAGCACCATTAGGAGTTCCAAATATCATCATTCCAACATATTACTATTTTTGTACTCGTTCTTAAAAAAAATCTAACTCATGAGTATCCTTTATAGGCTGAGAGAGATCCAACACCTCTTCATCGTGCAGCAAAATTGTTGATCAATTCTCAAATGGAAAGTGGTGACTTTCCGCAACAGGTATGGGTTATCACATATACTAGGTTTTAGAAACTAGACTGATGTAGATACCATAAGATGGAGAAAGCAATTGCACTGCAACAAATAATTTCACATTTGCCTGACAAAATAAAGATTTCGAATAGTTTTGCACATGCATCTGGTCAACTAATTTTCCTTCATTTTCAATTCAAAAATATGCAATGTTCTACTTGTATCAGTTATGTCTTCTTTCTTAGGTATATCCAGAATGTTTCCCCCCTAATTTCTGACCTAATGATTCCATGTAGATGTGTATAACCTGAAGTGGCAAAATAAGCACAACGAAAACCATTTATGTATGTGCATCATAGATTATATGATCAAAAACAAAAAAGAAGCTTTTGGGTATCATAACTGTCCTGTTCCAGTGTTGTCTAACCAGCACACCCTACTCACAATACAGGAAATTACTGGAGTTTTCATGAAGAACTGCATGCTGCACTATGCAGCATACAGAAATATCTACCCATTATGGGCTTTGGCAGAATATCGTAAGAATGTTCAATTACCATCCAAAAAGGTCTGATATCTCTACAGTAGCGCAAGTCCAGGATGACCACTATGGAATGGAGTCAGGATCCTTACTGCAGTCAATTTCTAAATACTTTTGGAAGGTTCGTTGAGAAAGAGCAAAATGTTTGCAAGTTTCAAGAATCTTTTAGGTTTATCATTTATGCCACTAATTGTATAATCATGTTTTCCCCTTTTCCTTGTCCTAGTTGTAGATCATAGTTTTATTCATTGCCAGCTTTCATTTATCCTTAATGCATTAATCTTATTCAAATGGAAATGTAAATTTTTAAGGAGGAATAAAAGTTAGCAATCTCTAATAATTCACAACTTACAGTATCGGCAAACCTAAGTTGATGAGCCAAAATCTACGATTACTTTATGTTGGTGCTTTTATGTTATTTATACTAACAAAAGATTAAATTCTAATCGCTATTGGAAGGTAATAATAAACTACATACACATAAATCGCACTATATCCAAAGTACGGAAAAAAATATTAATGATTTAAAATATAAAAGAGTACTATTTGCAATTTCCAATATCATACTAGTATGAGTTCATATGCTTGAAATTTCAAGTAGACATAAACTCTTTCCCCGGATATTATAACATAGTAAACACTAAACAGCAAACAATGATGGAGACACTCAGAAGCATAGTGCATGCAAGCGTTTTATGATTAATACCATATATCAACATAAAATAGTACCTCAAGCCTTGTAAAATTGTATTTCTGAAGAACATCAGATTGCTCCAACAAATAGTGTCACTGAGTGACATGGGATTTGTAGCAAATGTTGTACCCCGACTCCCCAAAATCGCTAAATGTAGAGAATGTGAAGGTGGACTTTATCTACAAATCAACTTAAACCAGGTGAAGGCACAGAGAATTTCTAATCCACAGTAACATCAGCTCGTAAGACTACATATTCTGACATTCATTCTGTGTATTGCGGCTGTTAATAATTAATATCAAAATTTTGAATTCCAATTACAAGATCAGAGACCTTTGCGCTAACAGCATTAACTTGCCAAATGAAGTGAATACGTAGTGGAGAATCCTCGGGATTACAGGCTTCCCCGTATTCTCCCATTGCAATGCCTCCAAAGTGGTATTGTAGCTACAGAAGTTACCTCCATTACGATATCAGGGACTCAGAGGCCAGCAGCATTACCATTCACTCTCTAACTGGAATATTGATTAATATTTCCCAATTAACTAAATACTCTAAACTGTCAAACCTTTTACTCTCTAACTGGAATATTGATCAACATTCTCCAATGAACTAAATACTCTAGACTGTCAAACAGTATGTACGGAAAGCCTCATACTCTAATTTCAATTCATTACCAAGTCATTTTACACTCACCAATCACCAGTAATCCCCACAAGAACAGAGGCCATCACTAAAGTGATGAAAGCGGTGAGAGTCCCTTAAGATTACCACCCTTCCCACTATTTTTGATATGTATTTGATTGCAGTGTGACAGTCTGCACACACACGCAGGTTTTTTATGACACGTATAGGTCTTCCAGCTGGTATTGTTAAAATCCCAAAAGCAACAGCTAATTTCTCACTATGATGCCTGAGCATGTGCTCCTTTTCCTCTTCTTCAACATCATGTAAAACTAATTTTGTTGATGAAACATAACCCTCCTTCTTCATCCGCAAATCCAACTCTTCCAAGAATGAATATATTCTTTCTCGCTGTGGATGGAGTGCGTCACCAACAGAAAATGTGTGAATCTTGTTTTGCGCTTCAATCCAACTATACCCCGGTACTTTCTTTACCCCAGAATCCCTCATCTTTAATCTCATTTTCCCAACATCACCCCATCTACCAGAAGCTGCATATAAATTCGAGAGAAGAACATACATACCAGCATTATCAGGTTCCATCTGGAAAATCATCTGAGCAGCTTTCTCTCCCAATTCTGTATCTCCGTATATCCTGCTTGCACCAAGTAGCGCACCCCACGTTGCAGCATCAGGTTCGAAAGGCATATTCTTCATTAAATTCTTTGCATCGTTTAAGCGCCCAGCTCGACCAAGAAGATCGATCATGCAAGTATAGTGTTTTGCGTTTGCAGTTATGCCATAATCACGAGTCATTGAATAAAAATAGTCTGATCCTTTGTCAACCAATCCAGTATGACTACATGCAGATAGAACACCAACCTAAATAAATATGGCCAAGATTAACACATAAGTATCCACGAACTTATAAATATGCAAATATAGACACCTCATTCGAAAACAATGATAACTTATTAACAGGGTTAAACTCTGGATTTAATTCCTACTGTATGTATACTATTGTAGGGACTTTTGAGTTTTGATTTAGCACATGGCCGCAAGACACACAACTCACACAAGGTTTTCTTTCAAGCAACTATTATCTTAATGACTTGGGTCCTAGGACCGCTATACTCGACGAACTAACAAAAGGTACAAGTCTGAATCTAATGTGAAGGCTATTACCATGATTCATCAATTATTTTCAAACAGGATAGAAGCAATTCAGACGTCTTCCATTTAAAGTCGTAGTCCGCTACATAAATTTATCTTTGTGATTGTAGTGGTTGTAAAAGACACGATGAGATATACAAATACTCCTATGCACAAATGGCAAATCTATTACCCTGTTAGAGGTTAAGAAATAATTAAATACCATGGTAACTTCATCAGGTTTGACACCAGCCGCTTTCATTGAATTAAAAATACTCAGAGCCTTCTCACCAAAACCATGTCTTGCATAACCAGCTAGTATTGTGTTCCACGAGACAACATCCTTATCCGCCATATCCTCAAATACATCATATGCTTCGTCAATACTTCCGCACTTACAATACATTGCAAGAAGTGCATTCCCTACGAAGCACCCAGACTCGAACCCGGCTTTGAAAGTTCTTCCGTGTACTTGTTTTCCCAACTCTAACGCAGCAATATCTGCACAGGTGCTTAAGACACAAGTAAAAGTTGATCTATTTATCCTTTCTCCGTCTCTCTTCATGTCCACAAATAGACTCAACGCCTCTTCACTATGAGCACTTTGAGCATATCCTGCAATCATTGCTGCCCACGAGATGGAATCGCGATGGGGCATCTGATTGAACAAATGCCTAGCATGAGCAATATCGCCATTCTGTGCATACCCAGTAATCATCGTATTCCATGAACTTATATTGGGACAAGGCATTGCATCAAACAATGCCCTTGCCATGTCCATACTTTTCATCTGGGAATACCCAGCGATCATTGCATTCCACGAAACAGAATTCTTTTCCGGCATTTCATCAAAGACCTTTTTAGCTTCATCCAACATACCATTTTGCAAATAACCAGATACCATTGCTGTCCATGTAAATACATCTCGTTTCGGAGATGCATCAAACAATTTCTGCGCTTCCATCAATTCCCCACATTGTGCATGTGCAGAAATCATTGTATTCCAGGACACTTCATCTCTCACAACCATCCTATCAAAAATACGCCTCGCATCAATAAACCTCTTCTTCCTCACATATCCCCCCATCAAACAATTCCATGAAACAACTGCCCAATCCTCTTTCGAATCAAACAACCTACGAGCATCTTCCATCCTCCCATTCTGCACATAAGCCGCCAACAGCCCATTCCACGATATCGAATTCTTCTGCGGCATTCTCTCAAAAATCATCTTTGCTTCATCAACATAACCATTCTGAGCATACCCAGATAACAAAGAATTCCAAGAAACAATATCCCTCTCAGGCATTCGATCAAACAACAGCTTAGCAGCTCCAAGATTACCATTCTTAACATACCCACTAAGCATTACGTTCCACGAAACCAAATCTCTCTCAGGCATTTTATCAAACATCTGGTGTGCTAACTCAAACCTATTATTAGACAAGTACCCAGATATCATTGCATTCCATGTAACCGAACTACGCTTAGACAGTGAATCAAACAGACGTTGTGCAGAATCACATTGGCCAATGCGCATGTAATTAGTAATAGCAATGTTGCTTTTAACAATGTCTGAGTCTGTTTTGAGACTAGGTTTGTTGAAGTGTTTTTCATTAGATACATGTTTATGTGTATCTAATGATTTTGTTATTCTTGGGTTAGAGCTTCGAAGAGATCGGAGGGAGCTGTTGTGTACTTGTCTTAACCGCATAACAGTAAAGTAATGCATTTGCAATCAAAACTTGCCGCTGAATTTTGTAGTTCTATGAATTTTTAGTTTTCGAGTGGATTAAATTCATATTTATACCTTTTTAATAATACATTTTCTAATAAAGACGGAAAATAAATTCATCCGTCCTCAAATTATTTGGATTTTTTATTTCAATTCCTGAACAAAAAATTTGGTATTTAAGATCATTTAATTTTTAATAAATTTTTTTTATTAAGTTTTAAAAAATATTTAAACATTTTTAGACATGTGTCATAAGATTTAAATTGACGAATTCAAACGGCATAGAGCTAGCATTTTTGTGTAAATTTTTCAAATATGACTCAATGTACTAACTTGAAATTAAGATACGAGTAGAAAATCATCTGCTTGCAAACATGAGTACATGAAGACATTCATAAGCTGGCATTACTGCAAATATTTCAAAGCATTGTAAGTTCCCAACAGCTTAGACTTGACAGATTGAAATTGTTCAACCAAATATTAATAAGCAATGCATGTTAGCTAAATCTTTGAGCTATTACAAATGCAATCACAAACACCAAATTAACTTGCACTTCCATAAGTGGCCTTTAAAGCCAAATAATGCTAATGGTGATTAGGACCCAAAAGCGAGAGAAGGAAGGTTCTGTAGTGGCCTGAAGTCTCCGATTGCACTTCATCGTTTAAAGTCTTCCCGTATTTCTTATAGTATTCAGCCTTTATGTATTGCATATCAATCTCAGTCCTTGTCACAATAACCCTGATGAGTTTGGTATCATCTGTACCCAACCCTTTCATTGCTTTGTTCAACACCTGCAAAGTATAAAGTAAATAAGATTGTACATACAACGTGTACTTCTACCGACATTTAAGCTAGCTGCATTGTGATGATGAAGGAGTTGGAAAAAGGAATAGGGGCTGCAGATCGCAATACCTTGGCGAAATGCTTATAAGGATTCTTTGCGCAGCCTAAGATTGACAAAAGTGCAAGTTCTAGTTTCCCCGATGTTTCACTCTTCACTGCCTGCAAAAAGTTGAGTTTGTCAAGGTATAGTCCGGACTCCAAATATTAGGAAAGCGAAAACAAGAGGTAAAAGAATTGCATACCTTATTCAGTGAGTTTCCATACATATCATGGTATGCAGAACTGACAGCAATCAAATGTGCTGGACTTCGTTCGCTAAATATACGAACAAAGATTTTTTCATTAGTCCCTAATTTCTTCTCCCCTGCTTTAAAGAGAGCCTTTGCATCTTCCGCAACTAGCCCTCTGTCGATTTCTGCGCCTTGATAACGTGGTGCATTCAAGTATGCAAGCAAGATCTGCATTTATTAGTTGAACAATATGAGGAATTAAGAACATTAAGTGAACTAGTTAACTGAAAGCAGGAAGATGATTTACCTTTTGATGATCACCGGTTGTTTGTAGTTCTATATCACGCTCAATATGAGTTCCAAACTTTGAATAATATATCTGTTTCAATGTCTGTAATTGAGGAACTGTACGAGTGCATATCAATTCTGTTGCAGCTTCAAGATTAAGAAAGTCCGGAGATAGTGACTCATTTAGTATAATCGCATCCCTGCTTGCTGGCTCATGCATCCATAGCAAAACAGCTGTCTGATACTTACATGTGTTAATTTCGACAGAGGTGGGTAGTAGGGCAAAAAAAAGAAAAGAACTCAATCTATAAAGGAGATAAATATACCCCAACTCAGAATTGGTAAACTTGAATGTTGTAAAAATTAATCCTTTTAACCTCTACAAGTGCTCTACCAAGAAATGAAATGTAATCCCTCTATCTATGATGTGTTTAGCACAACTGTTTTGGGATTAATTGTATAGTTCATTCAGAATTAAAAGCTTAATGACAGTAATTAACCAAAGGGCTGTAGACCACTGGTGGAACCTGGGTTAAATGAGTCGATTGTGTTCTAAAAATAAGATAATTTTAGTAATTCTAGTCTTCTGCTAAAAAATTGAGATTTTAGTAAAGTTGGTTAACCCTCCTACCCTAAATATAGTCGAATTGTGGGCACGTTCTTTTGATACTTATTGATGATATTGTGGCCCTAAGTTAAATTGTTTCAACCAATTTAAAAATGACCATAGTTAACCATAAAACAGAACTCTTTTTGTGTTTGATACCTCTAATTTTCCTCTAAGCTCTGAAGCTAGCTTTTTTAGGAGGTCAGTAGAGTACATTGTGCTGTATTCTTGTTGAATCAGAGCACGCTGCATTGCATCACGATGAGCAAGAATTTTAATGACAGCTTCATTGTCGCATCCAAATCCTGCAAAATGGAGAATGTGTAGAAACTTAAAAACAGGAAACCTCACAATTCATGTAGCATACTACAAACCATTGCTGTTTGGAAATCTCAGTTACACAGTTATTTGTTGCTGTTTTCCAATTTAAATTTCAAACCACTACTTTGTTTAAAATCTCAGTTACATGGTTAGTAGTTGCTTGCTGTTTTTGCACTTGGATATTTCCTAAGCATAATTTTGTTCATTTCGTTTCTTCTGCTTCTCAGTTCTGTAGTGCTCTCTGATCTCGAAGTTAAATGAACTTAGCAACAACCAATTAACGTAGAATCTTGTCTTCGTTGTAAATGGATGTGCATCATTAGGTTACCAGAATATTCCATCCACATGAAAAGGTAATGTAATTTAAAGAACTTGAAGCTGCTCTGCAGGCTTATGGAAGTACACAACAGAAATGTATCACTTTTTAGAACAATCAAGAAAATTTAGGGTCGTAAATGAGCCTATACGCTTATTATTGGCTCAATAAATTTTAACATGTGCTTAGCTCTTATATAAACAACCGTAATTTGAGCACAATTTACCAAGTTTGGATGCAACAAAACTCGTTTCAAACATTCGCAGACAAAGTCAAGTGTTATGTTTGTGATTTAAGCTTGATTTAGTAACTACTTTTTAAAACACAAGTAGAAACATTAAGAAGCCCAATCTGGAAATTCATATATTATTGACAAGTCGTCCAAGTCTAAATCTTCAAATTACAACCTAACACAATTACAGGGAGAGTTGCGTTATTATAATACGTACCCTTAAAAGCGCGGTAAAGCTGAATGGCATCATCTCTTGGGGAAGTAGGAACATGAGATAGGCTCAAGCTTGACATATTTCCCTGTGAGTTTCAGAGTTGTTAGAGAAGCAGACAGGCAATGGTTGTATTGTATTGTTAACATGGAATGGAACAAGTCAAGGCCTGGAGAGGTCCATATTTATAGAAACACATTCGCATCATGCATACATCGAATAATACAGTAGCAGATCATCATGATTATTTAATGCCGGAAACGACGACTTCGTCTTTTGTTAATGTTGATGTTAGGTAGAAATAGAATCTGTCAAGTGGCATTAACGTATTTTCCACTCATATATTACAAAATTTATGTCTCCGCGTTGTTCAACTAATCCTATTGTTCTTCTAAAGTTGCAACCGCGTAAAGCCCTTCCTCCCTGTACGTTTCTACTTTGAATTTAGATTTATGAATCTGAGATATGACTCCTTTTGGCACAATGTGACTATGTGAGTATAAAATATTCAAATGGCACATTCAGGAAAATATATATATACTAGTTTAAAACCGTGCGATGCACGGATTGTTAATTTTTATTTTATTAATTGTAATTATGTAAAAAATAAGTAGGCATGTTAAAATATCTAAACACTTTTAATTAATTAAAAACATTAAAACAAATTTTAAAATAAATAAGTTGGGGTTTGCCTGTTATATTTTTGGAAATAAGGGGTTTTAGTAAGAAAAAATAAAAAATGTAACATATATTTAGTTTAAAAAGGTAAATGCCCGTGATATTTTTGGAAAATAAGGTTTTAAAATTTAATAATTAAAAGTATTTAAATACGTTTTAAAATAAATAAGTAAAGGGTTTCCTGTGATATTTTTGGAAAAATAATGGATTTTAGTGAGAAAAATAGAAAAAGTAAATTGTAAAAGTCAATTTCCCGTGATATATTTAGAAAATGAGGGACTTTGTTAGAAAAAATATATAATGTGTTTTAGCTTAAAAGGTAATTGGTTATAAATAGGTATTTGATTATTTATATTTTAATATTTTTAGTAATTGCATTTGTTAAAAAAAATAAGTAGACATGTTAAAATAGGTAAACTTTTAAAAAATAATTATAATATTAAAATAGGTTCAAAAATAAATAACTAAATGTTTGTCCGTAATATTTTTGGAAAAAGAGGGGTTTTAGTAAGAAAAAAAAAACTAACATATTTTAGTTAAAAAAAGGTAATTGCCCGTGATATATTTGAAAAAGTAGGGGAATTTGTTAAAAAAAATAAAAACAATAATGTATATTATGTGAAAAAAGTAATTGGTTATAAATAGGTAATATTATTATTTAATAATATATTTCTATAAATAAGTAAGGTTAATTAAGTAAAAACACGAAGTACAGTTAATTAAGGGCAATTAAGTAAAATCACAACGTACCATACCGACCAACCAAACTTTTAATGTTTCATCTATTATATAATAGTATTGATATATATATATAGGGTTAGGCTCAAAAGAGAACCGATCACTAAAAAAGAACTTTAGAACTGTTATAAGCCGTTGGATTATTACTAGATCAACTGTTCAGATTCAACTCATTTTTATATACAAAATCTTATAAGGGTATTATTGGAATAAAAGGATTCTACTACCGAACATATTTTGTTTCATAGTATAAATACAGTGTTCTGCAGCTGAATTTTAAAAGTTATGCATATGGACTTCAAAGTTCTACAACTGAACTTACTTTTTTCCACAAAGTTCTACAAGTGAACTTGATTATTTTTATAATGTTCAGCTGTTGAACAATGTTATTCACATTATTTTCATACCATAACTTTCGTGTTCTACCGCTGAACATAAAAGTCATGCAATCGAATTTGAAATCAAACACATAAATTTTAAAGTTCTGCAACTGAACTTACTTGTATTTAAATGTTCAGCTGCTGAACACTGTTATCTCATATTGTGTTTAAACAAAAACTTGAATATTTTCACAAAAAATGATAAAAATAATTGGGGAAATTTTATGATGATGATGGAGAATTTTGTGATCGATATCGATGTATGATTATTATCGTTAATAAAATATTAATTAGCTCTAAATTATGTATTTTGTGTTTTTGGACAACTTTACCCATGAACTTTATATAATAAATATATATTATTTTGAAAAATAAGATAGAGTTCTAAGGGTTCTAAGGTTAAGGGTTCTACAAGGAACATGACCCATATATATATATATATATATATATATATATATATATATATATATATATAATAGCACACTTCAGGATGATGGGATATTGGAGAAAAGATCATGTATATTACTATTTGAACACATATGGCCTCAAATATCATAATTGAAAAAAATGATCTCAAATATCACACTAAAACGCTATTTAATATAGTGTTTTCACTTCTGTTTGCAAATTTAAAAAAAAAAGAATCGGATAACACCACTTGAAGTAGCGTTTTGATCCAAAAACACAAGTTAAAGTAGCGTTTTGACTATGTTTTTTTTCAAAAACTTGTAAAAATGCTATGCGATTCCACATTTTGGTTAAAACAAGTTAAAGTAACGTTTTAGTGTGATATTTGGGGTCACTTTTTCAAATTGTGATATTTTGGACCATTTTTCTTCAAATTGTGACAGAAAGGGTCATCACCCACATATTGAGTTCGTTTATCATAGAAATAATTACTTACTAATTTATACAAGTAGAAATAATATTCTATATTTCTATATTATAAAGAAGAAGTAGAAGAATTCGAATTTATAGAGAACGGAAGTGCCATAAAAACAGATATTAATGGCGCATTTCTAGTCTTGTCAAAAAAATGATGCATTTCTAGTTGTAAAGTTGTAATATACAACTATAACTTATTGTTGTATTTTTGCTTAAACACTAAATATGCACTTTTATTTACTTATTTATTTCTAATTAAAAATTATGGGAAGAAAACATCTTTGCGACTTTGCATTTCTTGAAAATACTTCTGTTACACCCAAAATTTATACAAGGAAAGAATTGACTATTTGAATATGGTCAACTATTGGGATGACATGATTACAGGGATCTATTAATATGAATGATAGATGAAGGTAGTAGGAGGTGAACTTGAAGCTCCAAAACAGAAGCAGGTATGAGTTGAAACGCCAACCATGGGCAGGACCAAGGTTGGAGCGCCAAACTTGGGTGAACCACAGGCTGGCGCGCCAACATGCTGAAGAGGACCAAGTTGGGGCGCCAACTTGGAGATACCATGAAGAAGAAATAGAACATCATTTAATGGCTGGCATGTATTGAAGATTTATAGAAGACTACAAGATGAAGACTAAATATGACTGAAGGCCTGATTCTGTATTCTAATAAGTTATCCTTATTGGGGAATCAAGGTGTGATTAAGCCTGTCTATACACTTAAAGGGTCTATTCTTGTATTCTAGCAAGTTATCCTTGTTGGGGGATTAAGATACGCCTGGTGTGACGATAACATTGGAGAACTTGCCATGTAGTCTGGTGGGTTATCCTCATCGGAGGGTAAGGATCAGCTTGTGCATTTGAAGGAAGCCATGACTTGTCCCTGCAACTGAATGATTGATGTGGTAGTTGGTAGCGGTTGATGTTAGCTCCGGAAGTTAGGGATAATGTTGTATCCGTGAAGGCACAGTCATAGTTGAGCCTTGGGGTCATTGGGCTAGACTTCATCGTATGGGCTCTCCTTAGTGGGCTTGGGTATACATTTCATAATGAGTTGAGAGTTCTAGTCCAACATGGACTATGCTTTATGCTTATCACCAAGGAGACATATCTCTAGCAGACTTAGGATCCTTGTTCTATTAGAATTACGTGAAGCTTGATCCCTATAAATATAGGGTACGTAGGCACATTAAAGGGGTTGGACGTTGAGAGCTCAGAGAGACCACCGCCACCCCTTTGATCTCAGCTTCTTATAAACACAATCACCACCATTCTCCGGCGACTGTTCCATCCTTCATGAAGTAAAGAAACTTCTCTTTCTTTTCAACACCATCATGACAATCTAACACTATATCCACAGCTTGTAAATTGTTCAGGTGTTCAACAGTTAAGTTACCTCTAATTTCAGTCAGTGGGTGAGGGTCAACATATGGCATGTTCAGAAATTCAGCATCTCTGTGACCTATACCTCCTCTTGAATTGTGTGACATTTGCTTTAGACTTGAAAACATTTGTAACCAGAGTGCTTTAGATTTTTGTAACCCAGAAAAGTCTGCAACATTGGAAACATTTGTTATAATTCCACCTGACTGATAATTAACAGGTCTATTGCACTGAATAGTGTCAATATGCTTCCACTTCTTATCTTTTTCCCTTTCAAGAACATAGCTCTTCTCTAGCTTATATTGTTGTCTTCTTGAGTTTCTCCACAACAATCTATTTGAGTTTTTCAGCTTTTGCACATAGAGATTGAAATCTCTATCTATTGTTCTTTTTATTTCTTTTCTTCTTGCTTCTTCTTCTTCATCAACTTCTTTGTTATGAGAATCAACCACAGTGGACAGAATTAACAGATCAACCTCTTGTAGAATTTCAGATTCATCGGGATCTTGAACAGTGTCAGGATTAGAATCTTCAATTTGAGTTGTATTACTGTTGAGAGTTGATTGTCTTGGTCTTCTCCTCAAAACAACTTGTGGTTCATAATATTCACCCACACCTTCATCATGAATAGTAGTCCTGATAATTTGAGTATCATGAACTATTGGAGTTTGAGTGTCAGCAGGAATTTCTTCAATTCTTAACCCTCTAGACCTTGTCTGTCTAGGCATAGTTTGAGTTGATGAGCTTCTACCTCTTCTAGCTCCTCTCCTACATTTGTCTCCTCTTCCTCTAACAGGAGCAAGGTTGTTAAAACTTTCCATGATCTCTTTTTGTTGTCTCAGAAAATCTTCTTGAGATAGATCAGGATATTCTTCAGTAGCAGTGGAGAGATCTTTCCTAGCAAACAACTGTTGAACTCTCTTATCAGTATGATACAGAGTAACAACATCACCATCTCTTGTTTTGAACTTCTAGAATAGATTAGCAGTATCCTCAGAATTTTCAATAAGTACATCGTCATCACCTTCAGGGATTGTAGGAAGTGTTTGTCCATGACCAAGCGTCAGGATTTGATCACCTGTCAAGATTTGCTCTTTCATCAGGATCTGAGATTTCACTAAGGTCCTTACTGTTCTAACTCCAGAATCATAAACATGAGTTGACTGCATGGATTGATTTTGAGTAGTTTGTCTTATAGACTTCACCATAGCAGCATCAGAGGTTTCCCCTTGTCTTACCATATCATCACCATCATTTTCAGTATGATCATCATCATTATTTCTTCTCAATACTAGATCAGGTGTACATTTTGTCTGACTTACCTTCTCCCCCTTTTTGGCATCAGGATTTGATAACAAATTTAAAATCAAAGAGAGAGAGAGGCTTGAATATCAGTTACCTTAGAATCCAAAGAATCAATTATGTTGTTTATTGAAGATTGTGCAGTGATGAGATCTTTGACATGAGAATCCACTACTCTGAGTTGAAGAGTAGTAGGTGCCTTTGCCAAGCTCTGAGAAATATCAGCCCTCACCAACTCATTTGCAGCCTTTACAGAATCAATTTCACCCTTAAGGCTCTTGTTTAACAGAGTTGTAGCCTTCAAGTGATTCCTAATATCCTCATTCTGAATCAAATTTGCAGCATAAGAAGCATGTTGTAGAGCACATGGGTAGCTAACAAGATCAACAGACTTGTACCATTCATTATCCCATTCATGCCTTCTTAGCTGTTCAGCAGGATCAATTATAGAAGGACCAGAAAAATCTTGACCAGAAGCCTTGCTAGCCATGAATGTGCTTGAAGAACCAAAATTAGTTCCAAGACTAGATTTTATTGTTGTAGTAAGCTGATCCTTCTCATCATCATCATCATCATCACTGTCATTATCATCAGAATCATCAGAATGATTAGAATCAGGAATAACAACACCTTTGAGCTTATCCTGATGATCTGTGATAGAGTCTGTCATAGGCCTTGTGCTAAGTGGTTGTATCAGGATTGGCTCAGCATCAGGAGCACCACTTGCATCAGGAGCAACACCGTCAGGATTTGATATGCTTGCATCAGTATTTTCTACCAATGGTTCTTGTGTAGCTTGAGGTTCAGAAGCTGCTTCAACACTTTGAGTCAAAGGTTCTTGTGTGCTTCCCTCAGTGACAGTGTTCTCGACCAAAACATCCATTTCAAGAATACCAGAAATCCCTTGAGCATTGTCAGGAAATTCCTTAGAAACTGTAGCTGATTTGCCTGCATCCTCACTTTGAGGGGATGGTTCTTGTGGGGCAGGAATGTGAATGTCTTCATTCTCCCTTTGAGAAAATGGTTCTTGTGGGACCATTCCTTCAGTTGTGCCTTCACTCACACTTTGAGTAAGTGGTTCTTGTGTGGCAGGATCTTCAGTAGTTGTTGAACCACTTTGAGGTTCAGGTTCTTGTGGGCTAGATCCTTTCAGTTTCTTATGTCTCTTAAAAACTATCTCTTCTGCCTTCCTTTTCTTTTGCAATGGAGGTGAAAACCCAAGCTTGGAAGCAGTCTCAACAACCTTCTCCCATGAAATTTCTATAATCTTTTTAGTTGGAGAGGCTGGAGAATCAGAGATTGAGACAATCTTATTTTGTTCATCAGGAATACCAACGTCAGGAATAGCTTGAGCATCAGGATTTGACAACTCATCAGGATTTGAAGTATCCTGAACATCAGTATCGTGCTTCTTTAAAGGAATATGATACCTGCTCTTTATTAACTTCCTTTTCTTCTGTGGCTTAGAAAATGGTGCCACAACTTCACTAGCAGTATCAGCAACTTCCTTGTTCATCTTAAACTTGGAGGATAGTGGCATAGCATCCTCAGAATCAGAATCATCTCCCAAAATCAATTTTCTCTTAACAGCAACCTCATCAACCTTATCAGCCTTCTTCACCAGGACCCCTTGTACACCCCCTTGTTTCTTCTATTTAGTGAGTGGTGTAGAGGAGAAATCCTTTGATCCTGATTGTCTTCCAGACACATCAGATCTAGCTGATTTCTTTGGTTTTACAACTAAAGTCTTTTGAGACACAATAGAGGTGGTTGTAGATTGTTTAGAGTGTTTGGGTTGGATGCTTGGGTCAGAAACAAAGTGTGATTGGCCTTGTCCCATAGCATCAAAAACTGATCCATATTGAGTAGGCATTTTCTCTTTCAAGAAAAGCCTGACCTCATCAGGAATGAAGGCATTGCCTTGAAAACCATTTGCCTTATCACTGTTGACTAAGGACTTCACATTGTTCTCAGTAATTCTACAAATTGGTAGAATTATATCCTCTTCAAATATAGCACCAGGACACAAGTGATTAAATATTAACTGAAAAAATCTAAGAAAATAGACAAAACCTAACTTATCTGCTTTCCTATCACTTAAAGCTTTCAAAATAAATGACCCATAATAAAAAACAGTATAATAGATAAGAGAGTACCCTATCTTGAGTGATCCTGATGGTAGAGCATCAAAGTTAGATGTCTTGTTCAGGAAACATCTACTTATGGTGTCAAAGAAATAGTTCCATTCCTTCTTTAGCTTGGTCCTGAAGAGATTTCCATATCTCTTAACTTCTCCATTATAGCCCAGCTTTGTAACAAACTCGAACAAAGTTGAGTCAGAAACTACAGCAGTCGTTTGATCATTTAAGGCAGGCAAGTGAAGTGCCTCCTCAACAACAGCAGGAGTTACATAGTGAGTAACCCCATCAAACTCGAAACTCATCAGGATTGAGCCTGAGTGTCCTTTATCAAAAACAGCCGTGTTCCATACCTGCATCGCTGATTTAAAAGAAACACTCACAGGTTCTGTTAGAGCATACTTCAATGGACTTGAATTTAAGAAATCCTGGATAATGTGAAACTCAGTGGTTAAATCCTGATGATCTAAAACGGCCACAAAGTTATTAGTGGCAAAAGTAACACCACTAATTACTGTTTGTTTGTTCATGAATGATGAAGACGACATTGATACAGTATAGAAAACTTGAGAATTGAGATTTAGAAATTAGGGTTCTTGAGCACAGAGAGAGAATGAAGATGAAAAACTGATGAGATAAGAGAGTAATTTGCAAATTAGAAAATCAAATGTATTTTGTTAAAACAAAATATTACCCTCAATGACAGGTGGCAAAATATGATTCGTGCACAAATAATTAGTGGACCAAATTACGTGCGTAATTAATCATAACTGCACCGCTTTTTATGTGTATCTATATGTATATATCTATAAGTGTAACACACGCGCGCATACAGTTGTCCAACTAAAACTCAAACGTTTCTCATCAGTTACTGACGAAAAATTAGGCACAAATTAAGCAAATTAGAAATGCTGACCTGTCCATCAGGATTGACCAATTGACTTCCTGTCAGGATTGTGTCCTATCAGGATTCGATCAAAATTACATACCTTACTGAATGACCATCAGGATTTGATAGTCATCAGGACTTCCTCTCTGTAGCATTTCTCAGAAATTCTCAAAGTTCATCATTCCAAGTTCATTCACCAACTTGTTGAAAGTAGCTTCAGGCAGTGGCTTGGTGAATATATCAGCTAGTTGTTGATCAGTAGGAACAAAATGCAGTTCAGTTGTTCCTTCCAGTACTTGTTCTCTTATAAAATGGTACCTGATACTAATGTGCTTAGTAAGAGAATGTTGAACTGGATTTCCTGTCATTGCAATAGCACTTTGGTTATCACAATAAATAGGGATATTGGAGTATGACAAGCCATAATCTAACAACTGATTTCTCATCCACATTATCTTAGCACAGCAACTTCCTGCAGCAATGTACTCAGCTTTTGATGTTGATGTAGAGATAGACTTTTGTTTTTTACTGAACCAAGAAACTAGTCTACCACCCAAAAACTGACAACTTCCTGAAGTACTTTTCCTGTCTATCTTGCACCCTGCAAAATCAGCATCTGAGTAATCACACAAACCAAAATCTGATTCCCTTGCATACCAAAGACCAAGTGAAGGAGTGCCTTTGAGATATCTGAAAATTTGTTTGACTGCAATCAGATGAGGTTCCCTGGGATTTGCTTGAAATCTTGCACAAAGACAGGTTACAAACATGATATCTGGTCTACTTGCAATGAGATACAACAGTTAGCCAATCATTCCCCTGTAATGAGTTACATCTACCTCAGTACCTTGATCAGGATCAAGTTTGGTAGCTGTAGCTATGGGAGTACTTGCAGTAGCACTATCTTGCATGTTAAACCTATTCAATAAATTCCTTGTATACTTTGACTGATTGATAAAAATGCCATCATCAGTCTGTTTAACTTGAAGACCAAGAAAGTAACTCATTTCTCCCATCATGCTCATTTGATATCTTGACTGCATAAGCTTTGAAAACTTCTCACATAGCTTATTGTTTGTTGACCCAAAAATGATATCATCAACATAAATCTGAACTAAAAGCAAATCCTTACCATGATTCAAATAAAACAGAGTCTTGTCAATACACTACACCAAAAATGACCTATTGCAACCCCACAAAAGTGTATTGTTAGACCCCAAAAATGTTACAGTAGATGTTTATGCAACGTTTTGGCCAAAATTCGGCGTTACATTTGCTGGCGTTGCCTATGGCCTCTATTGTAACATTATGTGTACTTGTTGCAACATTTTTTGAAATATTACAATAGCACTTTTTTGTAACAATTTTGTCAGTTTTAGTAACATTTTTAAGGTGTTACAATAGACTAATGTAACACTTGTTTGCAACATTTATTAAGTTAAAATGTTACAAAGTCAGTTGATTGTAACATTTTAGTGCAACATTTTGATGCATTTTGCAATACTTTTTAATTTTTTTGCAACAATTATCTGCAACATTTTGATGCCTGTTGTAATGCTTTTGGTTTTTTAGCAACATTTATCTACAACTTTTTTATCCCTATTGTAATACTTTTAGATTTTATTGGCAATTCTTAGTTGCAACACTTTTTATTAGTCCAATTGCAATGTCCTGTTTGAAATTTCAATACACCAATCACAAAAGCATACCAAACCACAAATCACATTCCAAAATTTTCAAATGGCATACCAACAAAACATATGTCAATAAAGCCCAAAGTCGGGTTGTAGCACAATATCATCTTACATCTAGTACTTAAGTCAAATCGAATTACATGGTCGACTTACACCAGAATTCTACATTAAACATAGTCTTACATGTCAAATTACCAACCTAATAAAAAAAATAGGCACGCACAAAGTAAAAGAACTGATCATAAACCATCACTTTTGTCATCCTCATGATTGTCGGCTCATGATCATTGTCTTCCATATTGTCCTTTGTATAATATTTAAAAGGATTTTGCTATATACGCATGTGCAAAATCACAAAGACCTATTAAGGAAATTACCCTGTCAAGTAATTAACAATATCTCTTCTCTTGTAAACAAGAGGTTGAGAGTCATGTGTAAGCAAGTATCAGAGTAAAGGCACTTTTTAGAACCAAAGATAAACATAGATAATTATCCGAGCACATCAACAAGCTAGTATATCATATTTGCACAGAGGAGCTGGCAGAGTGCAAAAGGAATTGGCTACCCAGTCAGCAAATGAGTTCAGAAACTTTGTTCCCTACAAACAAAAGAATATACACAAAATAGTGATGGAGAAATAATTACTGGTAAATAAGAGAAGATGCTACAGACAGAAACTCTGACACAAATACAAATATCAAGACTCACATATATCAAACCAAGCCAAACACATCTGGCATGTTACACTCAAATATGAACAAATATAAAATCACTACCTGATCAAACAATACTCTGTAAGCATTTAAATCATGGTATAGAGTCATTTAAATATTGCCACTGGTATACACATACTATTGCCATTTAAATAAATTTTGTCAATAACAGAGTCATTTTCTACATGAAATGCATAAGGCAGATTCTTTAACCCTAGACCTTATATATGTAGAATTAGTTCTCTATCATATTTTTGAATTATAGACTTGGATATTTAATGATTGATATGTATGGAGTTCCTCGAAAATTATTGATTATTTTTTATTTAAATCAAAATCATAACATCAACTACACTTCTATAAACTAAAATTTGTGTCCTGCATATCTTATCTTGTTGACTGAAGCTACAGGTTAAATGCCTTCGACAGAAAATCATCCAGTCGACGACTAAAGACAAATTGTTAGCAATCAAGTGAAATTAAAGTGTGTTAGAAATAGTCAATGAACTCAGTATTCAGAAGCAAATGCACACTGAAAACTTATACCATATTTACCGAAAAATAGTACTATCAACGAAGAACGAACCATGTAACTTGGGAAATGTAGATAGCAGAACAATTCTAAATTGCCAAGCATCTGAATTATGTTCATAACAATCCATTACTAAGGTAGATTCAGATGAGATAAAGAAGTATTGCAGGGAAAAAAAAGATGTACCTCTTTTTCGTTTTCCTTTTCACCTGTGCTAGTTCAGTACTATCCCCCCAGTTGAGCTTAACAAGACTTTCCAGAGATATTTGGGTTTTCCAAAAGTTAGGAATGACAAATCTTTTACTGACCTCTTCTAGTTCAAGGTCATACCAAAGAATCTGTCCACCACTTTTCTGTAGAAGGACTTCCTTACCACTGTCTGAATATGCCATACCAACATTCTGTTCAACAGACAATATCTTGTTTCACGACTTCTTCACACCATATTTCTCTATATGCACTTAAACTTGCAAACTAAAAATTTTTATTCACTTAAACTTACAAACTGTTCGTCGCTACTATTATTGATTCTGTACCATGTAGAAACTAATAGCTATTTAGTATAACTAACAGTCAGCTTAATTAACAACAAAAGAAAAAAGAGACTCAGACGGAAAATATAGAAATCTAACAGACATAGAGATCAAGTACCAGATATTTTGAGTTCCTTCCTGGTTCTTTCTTTTCAACTTCAAGAGCATGAAGAATAACATTTGTTCTGTGTGCATACTTCACAAGTAGGGGTTGTGCTTCTATCAAGTTTTGTGTCTTAGCTTTTGGTTTCTAATGATAATTTGCCCATAAAAAACTGCATTAAAGATTTAATTAGTTTACCAATCTGTCTGATAATAGCTTATCATTTCACAATAATATATATTATAACTGTCTTAACTAAGTAGGCACGCGGTGAAGAACAACAGTCTCAACAGTGAGACCAGGCCCAAAACCAAACAGAACACCCCAATCAACATCACATTATCAAACACTGATCACTTAACAATGTAGAACAAACAAACACGAAAACTCACAATCAGGACCCCAAACAGTGCATACATATTTCAATATCTTTTGCGAATACACGTGTATCTATACCCTTAAACACAAAACTAACACAGAGCCAAACAAAATCCCTAATGTAAAACCCCTAATTCTAAAAATCAACTTAAACAAAATCTCAATTCAACCTTAATTAACAAATTAACCGTATAAATCGATTTTTAAAAAAGCACAAATTAACAATTAAACCCTAATTGATACATCTAAAATCGATTTTAAAATTGATTTGGGGAAAGAAGATACCTTTGTCGATCTTGAGTGTTCTTTGAGCTTGAATTTTTGAGCTTGAGTTTTCGAGCTTTGAGTGTTCTTAGGGCTTCAATCTTCAAGATTCAATTTCTCTCTATCGCCTCCTCTCTCTCTCTCTCTGGCTTGTCTCTATGTCTGAGTGTTTTTTTTAGTGAAAATGTTTTAGTCAAATGTTAGTGTTAGTGTTAGAAAGCCCGGGCAAAATAATTTGGCAAGCCCGCTTCTTCTTTTTTTAATGTAGCCCGCCAAAGGTTTACACCAAAATCTTGAACTTATGGTAACGTTTATTTATATTCATTGCAATAAAATTCAGTTTTTGCAAAACTGAAATCCAATTGTAACGATATTAAAAATCATTACTATAGTTGTAAACTTGTCAAAACTTGTCATTAAATAGCAACGATTTTTAAGCAATTTTTTCAGTGCGCGTTGCAATAGCTGATCTATGTTGTAGTGGAGATAGGTGAGGTTGAGAGAGAGAGAGGCAGGCGTGGGAGGGAGGGAGAGTATTTTTGTGTAATTAAATTTTATTTTGTGAGGGATTGTGTTTTTGGGCTCTGGTACCAAATATTTTGGTGCCAATTTTTAGCCCGCCCAGCCAAAGGTTTAAATTCCCGCCTTTAAATTCTGGTCAATTTGATTAAAAGCGTAATAGGTATTGTAACGCTTTTTCAAAAGTATTGCAATTGTCAAAATGATACTTCCGTTTGTAACACTTTTCAATTTTATATAACGTTTTTTTAAAAATGTTACAATAGATTAGCAAGTCTTTTGTTTATAGAAACACTTTATGCAACACAAACCTAGTTTGGGGTTGCAATAGGTCAAATATGGTGTAGTGATAGTACCTCTTTTGAATCCACTTTCTAGTAAGAATTGAGCTAAAGTTTCATACCATACTCTTGGAGCTTGCTTTAGTCCATAAAGTGCTTTATCCAATCTGTAGACATGATTTGGATACTTTGGATTAATGAAACCAGGAGGTTGTTCAACATAGACTTCTTCCTCCAGTTCTCCATTTAAGAAAGCACTTTTCACATCCATCTGGAAAACCTTGAATTTCGTGTGGGCTGCATATGCCAGAAAGATCCTGATGGCTTCTAGCCTTGCAACAGGAGCAAAAGTTTCATCATAGTCAATTCCTTCTTGTTGAGAATACCCCTTTGCAACTAGCCTTGCTTTATTCATGATAATTACTCCATCTGAATCTGTCTTGTTTTTGAACACCCGCTTTGTACCAACAATTAACATGTTCTTTGGTCTTGGCACTAGTTTCCAGACTTCATTCCTTTCAAATTCATTTAACTCTTCTTGCATTGCAGTAACCAAATCAACATCCTTAAGTGCATCCTCAACTTTCTTAGGTTCCTCCTTGGATAAAAATTTATGATAGAGACATTCATTTTGAGTTGCACTTCTTGTCTTAACACCTGCATCAGGATCCCTAATTATCAAATCAGGAGTATGACTTCTAGTCCATTTCCTTGCTGGTGGTAATGTATTTCTTGAAGTAGATGCTTCCCCTGGATTGGTGTTGTCTTGATTAAAAGAGTTTGAATCAGTAGAAGCTCCCCCTGAATTATTGGTGTCTCCTCCTGATGGATTATCAGGATTATCACTCGAATCAGTATTAGAAGAATCCTGTCCTGATGATTGAGTAGACTCAGAATTAGTAGCAGTTTGATGTTGTTCCCCCTCAACATTTGCACTGTCAGTAGCATCATCAGTAGCACCATCAGTAGCACCATCAGTATCTGGTGCTTTATCAGGATTTGGTGTGTCATCGGGATTTGATGACCCATCAGTATCTGATGGAGTGTCAGTATCTGATTCTTGTTCTTCAGGTTCCTTGGTACCTTTATTTGCAAAACTCAAACTATCATGAGAGTCTTCAGCAATTCAAGTTATCTTCTTATCATCAAAAGATACATGTATTGACTCCATGACAGTCCTTGTTCTCAAGTTGAAAACTCTAAAAGCTCTAGATGCTGGATAGCCAATAAAAATTCCCTCATCAGCCTTGGTTTCAAATTTCCCTAGCTGTTCAGGATGAGTTCTGAGAACAAAACATTTATAGCCAAACACATGCAGATGCTTCAAACTAGGTTTCTTCTCCTTGAGCATTTGATAGGGAGTTACACCATGTCTGTTTATCAGTGTGAGATTTTGAGTATAGCATGTTGTATTGACTGCTTCTGCCCAGAAATAAGTAGGCAATTTAGCTTCTTCCAACATTGTTCTGCCAGCTTCAATAAGAGTTCTATTCTTTCTTTCAACTACTCCATTTTACTGGGGTGTGCCAGGAGCAGAGAATTGTTGAATTATTCCTTTGTATTTGCAGAACTCTTCCATCTTTGAATTCTTGAATTCAGTACCATTATCACTTCTCAGAATCTTGACTTTATACTTTGAGCCTGTCTCAATCATTCTCACATGGTCCAACAGTATTTCTGGAGTCTCATCTTTTCTGTGCAGAAAATACACCCAGGTGAATCTAGAGTATTCATCAACAATTACAAGAGTGTACCTTTTCTTACTGATGGACATTATATTGACTGGTCCAAATAGGTCAAGATGTAGCATGTGATAAGGTTCTTCAATAGAGGATTCAGTTTTACTCTTGAATGATGTCCTTCTCTGTTTAGCTTTTTGACATGCATCATAGAGTCCATCAGGAGTATACAAAGCTTTAGGTAATCCTCTAACCAAATCTTTCTTAACCAACTCATTGATGTTGCTAAATTTGAGATGAGAAAGCTTCTTGTGCCAATTCCAACTTTTGTCTATTGATGCTTTACTGATGAGACAAGTAGAGGAGCCATCAGTATTTGATTGAATGTTGGCTTCATATATGTTACCATGCCTGTAGCCAGTAAGTGCAACCTTTCCTGATGATTTGCTGACTACTTCACAATGTGTGGAATAGAAGTTGACATGATAACCTTTGTCTGTGATTTGACTAATACTCAACAGGTTGTGTTTTAGTCCCTTCACAAGAGCTACTTTTTCAATGATGACATTGTCAATGATTATATTGCCATATCCCAATGTTTGTCCAATGTTGCCATCTCCATAAGACACGGTTGGGCCAGCTTTCTCTTCAAATTCTAATAGCAGGGCTTTGTTTCCAATCATGTGTACAGAACATCCACCATCCATGACCAACACATTTTTCTTTTTACCCTGCAATCAGACAAAAATACACTAGTCAGAATATTTAAGAACCCACACTTGTTGGGCTCTTTTTCCATGCATTTTACTAAATTTAGCAACAGAAGACTTTTTGACTTTTGCAGTCCTGTCATAATAATATCCATCAGGATTTGCTTTGTCAGTATCAGTATTGAAAGATGCATGATTCACATTAACATTCTTAAGTTTACCAGAATTTGCAATTTTATTAAACTTAGGTAAAGGATCATAAAAGTTATGATACAAATTATGGTATTCTTCACAAGTATAAATAGAATGTCATTTACTGCCACAATAAAAACAAGACTTCTATGGTTTATAAAATATTGATCTATTCCTAACATCAGACCTAGGAATTTCAGTAACCTTCTTTTTACTCTTCCTGCAATCAATAGCAAGATGATTAGAGTTACCACAGGTAAAACAACATTTTCTTGGTGCATTTGGGATAAACTTATAATTATTCTCTTTATTAATCCCAACTTTACCATTCCTGTTTCTTTTGACAGTAGGTGTCTTTTGTTTACCTGTTACTTCACAAACTTTATCCTTAAGTTGTTTCTGAGACAATAAACCTACATTTTTCTTCTCAGTTTTCTTGACAGGTTTAGACTTAGCATTTGAGACTGGTTGAGCAGAAGTATATCCCTTTTCATAAGTTGAATTGGGATCTTTACCAAATACAAATTTAACAGGCTTAATCTTCGATTTGGTCTTGTCTATAACATGTCTATAGGTCTTTGGACTGACTGTCTCATCTATAACAACTTTCTTTTTCAATTTCTTATCTTTATCTGACTTGTACCCTAGACATTCTTTCCAATTCTTAGAAGTATTGATTTCATGAAATTTCCTTCCAGAATCTGTCTAGGTTCTGATTTTCTCATTAGCATACTTAAGTTCTTTTTCAAGAGCAGTACATTTAAATTGCATTTCAAGTTTCATGTGTTTAGCATTATCACACTCTTTTTGTACCTCTTGCATAAAAGAAAATTCAGCTTCTAGATGCTCATTCCTTTTCCTAAGTTCAGACATCTCAGATAAGATCCTAGCATTTTCAGCAGACTGACTTCTAAAGCTAATATGCAATGATTTTATAAAACATCTTAACTCAGAGACATTATTTGTATCAAAATCAAAAACAGTACATGATACCTTTTCATCAGGAACAGCAGTTTCATCAGTATTGGCCATTAGAGCATAGTTGACCACCTCAGTATCAGAATCTGAGGAAGAGTCCATCCAATCCTTGCTTAAAGTGATGAGTGTTTTAGCCTTCTTGCACTCAGTTGCAAAGTGCCCCATTCCATTACACTTGTAGCATCTAACCTTTGACTTGTCAAATTTGCCACTCTTGCTGTCCTTTTTGTTGTACTTGTCTTTTTCAGCATTGAAGGTCTTTTTCTAGAAGTTGCCTTGTCTTCTAGCCTTCCTGAACTTCATCTTCTTGAAGCCCTTGACTATCATAGCAACCATCTCCTGTATGTTAGAGTCAGTGGAGTCATCATCAGTATTAGCATCAGGATTGCCATCAGTATCTGATGATGAATCATCAGGATCTGACTCCACCATTCTTGATTTTCCTCTTGAGACCTCCATGGCTTTTTCTTTTGATTTTGCCTCAACATTCAAGGCTACAGATTTTGCCTTGCTGCTCTTTTTGTTCATTCTTTGTTGAACCTCAAGATTATAAGTTCTTAGCATCCCATAAACCTCATCAAGAGACACAGTGTATAGATCATACTGGTGCCTAATGATTGAAGTTTGAGTATCCCATTCTTCAGGTAAAGCTCTCAGAAACTTGGTGTTTGAGTCTTCAGTTACATACTATTTGCCAACTAGAGATAGATTATTCAGTAGAGTCAGAAATCTATCATACATGTCAGTAAGGCTTTCATCAGATGTAGCATCAAACTGTTCATACTCTTGAATGAGTAAAGCTCTCATGTTCTTCTTGATAGATGCAGATCCCTGGCATTGAGTCTCCAAGGTGTCCCAAATTTCCTTTGCAGACTTGCATGCAATCACCCTGTTTGACATGACAGCATCAAGACTATTGTGCAGAATATTCTTTACCTTTGCATCCCTGAGAACATGAGCCTTTTCTTCTGGTGTCCACTCACTTTTCACCTTGATCACATAGTGTTCAGGAACAGTGTCTCTCTGACCAATAAGTCTCTTAGGGATGTATGGTCCATCATTGATCCTATCTAAACACTCAGGATCTATTGCTTCCAAGTACATCAGCATCTTTACCTTCCATGTAGGATATTCAGATTTCTTCAGCATGGGAATCTTAATGCTTTCATATTTGAATATCGACATCTCAGATCGTTTCTGATTCAAATTAAATCAGTTTGCTCTGATACAAATTGTTGCCCAGTAATTAACAATTGTAGAAGGGGGGTTGAATACAATTGTATAAGATTCTCGACTTTAATAATCACAAATATGAATAATAACAGCTTTATTAAATCTGGTATAAAACTGTTACAAAACTCTCTCAAGAAATCCTTATGTTCTTGAAAGCTGCTAGGTACAATGATACTCGTGTATGCGATTGATTACAAATCAAAACCTAAACTGTGTTTATATAGTACACACAGCTGCTCTGTCGATTACAAGATAAGACCAAATCAATTACAAACAATATTGATACATATCCTGACCGACAGCTACATTCCTATAAATAAAGAACCGACAAATCATATTTCCTTATTTCTCTGAACTTGATAGTTATCTTGAAGTAACAATCCTGATCAGCTTCCAGTCCTGATGATAATCCTGATCACAGTCCTGATAGCAAACCTGATATTGACGCTCGTGCAATACTGATGACATCAGCAATCCTGATCAGTAGTTCAGATCCTGACGATCATTGAATCCTGATCTAACAAAAGAAGCCAAATGGGAAGTGGAGGACTTGTGTGAATTTTACTGATTTAAACAAGGCATGTTCGAAGGATAGCTTTTCATTGTCGCGGATTGATCAACTGGTGGATGCTAAAGCGGGGCATGCATTGTTGAGTTTCAGGGATGCTTATTTAGGGTATAATCAAATTCCTATGTATGGGCCTGATCAGGAGCATACTTCCTTTATCACGGATAGAGGGCTTTATTGCTATATTGGAATGCCTTTTGGGTTGTTAATGCTCGAGTGACTTATCAAAGGTTGGTGAACATGATGTTCAAGGAACAGATTGGGAAGACCATGGAGGTGTACGTGGATGACATGTTGGTCAAGTCCAAGAAAGCGGTGGATCATGTCAAGCACTTAGAGGGAATGTTCAATATATTGCGAAGCTATCGGATGAGGTTAAATCTGTAAAGCATAATGTAACATAAGATGTAAAAGAGATAACTACAACTCAACAAAGGACAAGACAGACAATAATATTAACAGAAGCACAGGAATCCAGAATCAAAGAAGAAAAGGTAAACTCAAAAAATCAAAATACGGTATGAATTCTTGAAGTCCGTAAACAGGTCAAGGAAAGAAGTTCATGAAAATGTTCAAGCCTCAGTGACAATCAAAGAAACAAGATTTTCAAGACTACAGAAGTATGTGAATGATGTAGGGTTAAGTACCACAGGATTTCAGTGATTTATTTGAAGCAACCAGAACGACAAAGGACTTATCAGCAGCATTGAATTGAAGACATAGAAGAAGAATTGATCAAGTGTTATTCATCTGTGAATCAGACCAGTTGCACTAGTTGACGGCACTTAAAAGATCAAGTTGTTTTATCGTCTCAGAAGAAATTGATACAGTCTAAAACTGAAACACCCTGGAGCTAAGAAGATTTACTAAAAAGATCAAGGACAAGAAATGGTTTGATGGTTTTTCTATTTAGAAAACCATCGAATATGATTTAAGAAATCCATCAGATGTCAAATGTAAAGTAATTTACATTTCGATAGTTTTGAATTAAAAACTATCGAATGGTAAATTACTTTTACACATTCGATGGTTTTCAAATTGGAGCAGGTGAAAAGTTTTACTTTGTTTGACAGGTCGATGAAAATTGGACGGCCAGTGTAATATCCGTGATTTTTTTTTATATATAAATGATATATTTGGTGTAAAGTATTTCTTGTGGAAAAATTTGAATATCAATAAGTTACGATTATGAAGTGATTATGTGTTATTTGGTGAGTCGAAAGCCCCTTTCAAATATTTCGTCATTTGGAATCTTATTCAGTTTTGAGCCCCGTTTTGAAAATTCAAGGGCCCCGTTGAAATTTTGTATATCATTATTATCCCTTCGTCTTTCGTATTTGAATTGTTATCGAAAGAATTATTCGTATCATTTCTTCCCTATTTATTTGATCTTGTCAGTGTAATTCGTTTGGTTCAAAAAGGGAAAAATTGTTCCAAACCCTAATTGTCCAGGGTGACGGATATGTCGTTTATATCAATATTTCATCTGTTATAGCCCCAGTATTCTTGAGCATTAGTTATATAATGATATGTATTGATTTGGATAATTATCAGTCTTTGTAGATAATTATCTTTTCGTAAAACGTGTTTTTAACCTAATTAGGGTTTTTAAACGATCCAGTGGATCTATATCGATCCAAAAATGTCGTTTAGGGTATTATTTTTCACTAATTATAAAAAGGAGAATCGTACATTATACCTCATATAATCCGTATTACAAATATACAAAAATACAAAATTCCCGAACCGTGTTCTTCGTGTTCTTGAATAATCAAACCAACTTTTGAAGGGGTTATTGAAATCCAAATCCAAAGTTCAAGTACTCAAATCAAAGATCTTGAGCTCTAGTTTCAGAATCTTTCAACCTCATCATCATCTGGTAATTTTTCGATTTATTATGAATTTTTCAATATTCGAATTAAAATTAGGGTTTATGTTCGAATTGGGGATTTTCATTCTGTTGATTATCCGTTCAATTGGTTGCTTCTAACATGTTCCTAGGGTTCTAATTAGCAGGAATCCATGTTTTAATTTCATGTTTATGTTCGATTTTTACGGGTTTGATTTTCGGGTTTTGACCCGAATTCTTCTTTTGAATAGTCCGTTCTTGTTGTTGATCTGACATGAATTCTGATAGAGGGCTTTCATTGTGTGAGTTGTAAGCTTCATTTTAACATAAAGAACGTAGAGTTTCATGTACAAAATTTGTAGATCGGAAAATTTGTTTAAGGTCACCGGAAAATAGTCGGGTTCGGAGTTCCGGTGATGTTTTTGGTTTGTTTTTGATCGGAATGTATTGGTATGGTTATTTGGAATGTTTTGGTATCAAAAGCCCAAAAATTGGTCGTGTTTTTGGCTCGCCGGATTCTGGAAAAGTCGCCGGATTCTGGAAATTTTCCAGCAGTTCTTGGCGACCCGTTTCTGTTCTTGACGACCCGTTTTCCGGCCCGGTTTCAATCTTCAAAACCCTAATTCATTTTCAGAAAACTGTTTTTGGATTTTATTTTTAAAAATAATTCGAAAATAGTTTAAAATCTTTAAAAATTCATCTTTTTATTTTAAAAATATATTTTTAATTGCAGAAAATTCTGGAAAATTATATTTATTATTTTAAATTCGCAAATTGATTAAACTTAATTATTTTAAATATTTTTAATTAGTAACTAGTTTATTTGATTGATTGATTAATTCTTTTAATCAGTTAATTATTGAAAATTAATTATTAATTAGATTTAATTAATTAAAAATTCACTTTAATTATTTTCAAACCTGTTTTATTATTTAAAAATAGTTTGAGCATTTAAAGAGTGTCAATTAATTTTATTAATTGATTTATTTGCATTTAAATACTTATATTGGATTTAAAAATCCGATTTTTGATTTAAAAATTTGTGTGCGACTTATTTAAATTCAAATAAGCCTCGGATATTGTTTTAAAAATATTTATAAGTGCTATATGGTTTATATAAAGTGGAATAATGTGTTTAGTGTCCGTAAATGTTTTATATAAAGATTTGTGTCTGAGTTTGCTTATCGGAAAAATAGGTTGGGCGTTCGATAAATCTCGGAAGTGGCCCGATAGGCTGTTTAGACTTATAAAATGATTACGAGTGATATGTCGAGGCTAGTGTTAATGATGAGATGTACTAGTATGAGATATGTATTTTAGAATCGAGTTCCCGAGGGAAGGGAAAGGAGAAGGTAGAATAGCAACGGTAGAAGTTGACTACGTCGAACCAGGCAAGTGTCTATTTCTTTCACAAATCCTTGAGTAATCTTACTCTAAGTTATTATATGTATGTTGTTATCAAACCAACCTCAATGATTCGATTCTTATCATGTATCTGAACCGATAACATTGTTTCCATGAAAAATTCCTGATTCCTTTGATTATCCACAATCTTGTTGAATATTGAGAATCCTCACCTTCGATTCACTTGTGTGTATTATAACGTTGTCATTTCTTGAGACGAATGTGTTGCTTCCTTGAAACCATTCCAAACTTGTTTCACGGACCTTACTTGATCTTGATCAGTTGAAGCTCTTTTGTAATTTATCATACTATTCCACCCTCGTTGTGATTGATTGTCAGATGAAACTCTTTTGCTATGTCATTTCACCCTCGTTGTGATTGATTGTCAGATGAAACTCTTTTTCTATGTCATTTCACCCTCGTTGTGATTCATTATCAGATGAAACTCTTTTGCTATTGTCATTTCACCCTCGTTGTGATTGTTTGTCAGATGAAACTCTTTTGCTATTGTCATTTCACCCTCGTTGTGATTGATTGTCAGATTAAACTCTTTTGCTATTGTTATTTCACCCTCGTTGTGATTGATTGTCAGATGAAACTCTTTTGCTATTGTCATTTCACCCTCGTTGTGATTGATTGTCAGATGAAACTCTTTTTCTATTGTTATTTCACCCTCGTTGTGATGGATTGTCAGATAAAGCTCTTGATATTGTCATACTATTTTATTCTTGTTGTAATTGTTATTGAAGCATGTATTTCTTATGTGTTATGATAGAATTGGAAATGTTTTGAAAAAATAGACCAGCAATGGTCGGACCAAATTTTTGGTCAATGATAATTATGGCCAGGATGGCCAAGGATCCAGTGGAGGGCTTTGCTATAAGCAGGTCCGGGGTTGATGTGTGGCTGGCTAGCAGCTCAACCTTTGATTTGAATGAGATAAATAAAAATCCAATTCTAATCTGTTTTCTTCAGAAGAGGTTGATATAATCATGCATTGTGCATTGATTCAAATTCTTGTGATTCCTTTTCGTTATGAAACTGCATTGAATATATATATATATGATGTTTGCTGAGCACTTTTGGCTCACTCTTGCTTGTTGTTTTATAACCCTATTCCAGTGAAGCGAGAGTATGAGTCGGCACAGCATGACGGATAGTTCACCGGCAGCTAGGAGAGCTCCTCGAGTGATTGTCCTTGGCAGGGTAGTTGTTTGTTTTGTTTTGTTAGACTAGATGTCTAGCTCTGGACTTAAGTTGTGATGTAATAACTCTGATAAAACTGGTTTGTAATAATAAAAGATTGTAGAAGCTTGTGTTCAATGCCATAATCTGGATGCGGTCTTGGTTAAGGGGTATTTTATGTTATTATTATATTATGCATGTGTTTTATTCAGGTATATTGTGAGTTGTTGGTCGAGTGACTCCCCAAACCTGTACCCCGGGTTTGGAGGGCGTCACAGGTTGGTATCAGAGCAACAGGTTATGGCATATGAAAAAAGTTAGGATTTAGGGTCCAGGATAACATAGAGGGTTAGGAATTCACCTAGTGGTCATAGAAGGTCGATTTGAGATATTATGTGTAGTAATCGAGTATGGTTATAATTGCAGCCACCTAGCTCTAGTTCAGATTCAGATCCGTTAGAGCACCCGGTAGAGGAGAGACTTGTACCAGATGAGAGAGCAGGACCGTCGCGACCGACGCGACCTCAGGCTGGACCTACAATGGTCAGGAGGGATTCTATACCTTGTCCCGTTCCACTTCGACGCATACCCGCAGCACCGCGATCTCAGGCTTCAGTTTCCGGACCTATGTTCCAGATCACTGATCCACCAGTTCCACATCACCATTATCAGAGGATGAGAGAGGAGAGGGATTACTTTCATAGACAGGTGTCAGAGATGCGTGAGATGCGTTCAGCAGAGGCAGTTGTAGCCAGAGATAGAGATAGATTCAGAGATCAGACAGTTGATACACGTATGAGACTTAGAGTTGTGAGGACATTGGTAGAGACGAGATTGCATGGACTAGCTACTAGCTGAGAGGGAGAGACTACAGCAAGGATGAGAGAGATTTTGGACTATGCGATGGGAGAGATTGGGGAGATTGCCGGACCAGCACTATGGGAGATTAGAGACGATGATCCGTGAGCAGGAGTAGATTAGATGGGATGTTATGGGAGTGGATGGATTCTAGTCAGAAGAGTACATAGATGCATAGTATATTATCAGCAGTGCACCAGGCTTATAGTATCGCCTTGGATTGTTGTTGTATTTTTGTTGTTGTACTGTTGATCGGCAGTTATAGTTCAGCTATAACATATTTTACTTTTGAAAGCATTCTACGCTTGTATCGAATCTTATTATATATGATCAGTACCTTTGCAGAACAGTCATTCTTTCTTTGTCATTTTACGTCAACACCATGATTGCCATTCTACTTATTGCCACAATTGTTTTTTTTTCATATATATGTGAAAACTTGTAACCGTCGCGGTACCATTTGGCGATTCGTAACCCTTGATTCTAATAACAATATTCTTTTCCATTTATAAATTGTTTGATTAAATCAGTTATTGTTTATTCATCAGCAATATGCCACATAGACGAAACACGCGTGCGAATAATTCCACTGACCGAGAAGGTCAACAGAATACACCCCCGACGGGTCATTTAGATTCGGTTGTAATACAGCTTTTGAACACCCTTACTCAACAAACTACTGCGTTAGCACAACAACAACAACAGATTCAACAGCAGTTGCTACAGTAGCAACAACATCAACAGCAACAGCATCAGCAGCAGCAGCACCAGCAGGTAGTACCCGTGGTTACGTTCAAATCTTTTCAAGCAGCAAAACCTCCAGAGTTTAAGGGATCCGCTGATCCAATTGAGGCAAAGGCATGGTTGAAGGAAATGGAGAAAGATTTTACATTGATAGAGGTAACGGGAGAGAAGAAAACTGAGTATGCTAGTTATTTTCTGAAAAATGAGGCAAGCTATTGGTGGGAAACTAGTAAGGCTTTGGAACCAGAAGGGTTAGTTACGTGGGAGAGATTTACAGAATTGTTCTTAGAGAAGTATTTTCCTGACTATATACAAGATCAAATGGAGTTGAAGTTTCTAGAACTAAAACAGGGTAGTATGACTGTTTCTCAATATGAGACCAAGTTTACTGAGTTGTCTAGGTTTGTTCCGACATACGTGGAAACGGAGAAGAAGAAGGCCAAGAGGTTCCAACAGGGACTGAGGTCATGGATTCGTAGTAAGTTAGCAGTTTTGGAGTTAGATACATATGCAGCCATAGTACAGAAGGCAATGATTACGGAAGCAGAGAGTGATTCATACACGAGAGAGAAAGAGAATAAGAAAAGAAAGATAGGGGCATCCGATAAGGTACAGCCACAGGGAGATTTTCAGGGTCATTCAAACAAGAAACCAGGATTTCAGATGAGTAGAGGTTCAAATTTCAGGAAGACGGATACCAGGGATGCAGGACCAATCAATGTTCCATCCAACAACGATCAGCAAGTAGTTTCCAGACCTCCACTGCCAGAATGTAAGACATGTGGGAAGGGACACCCCGGAGTATGCCACAGATTGAGTGTTACATGTTTTAACTGCAACCAGAATGGTCATTATTCCAGGGATTGCAAGACAGGTGTTGTGTGTTATCGATGCAAGAAACCAGGTCATATGATTAGGGATTGCAGGGCACCAGTACTCGTGAACAACATGATTCGAGCGATAGAGGCACCTCCAGCTGTCAATGATCAGCCGCAAGCCAGAGCTTATAACATAACGATGAGGGAAGCAGATTGTGACACTGATGTGATAGCAGGTACACTTCTAATGAATTCAGAAGCTACTAAGTCGTTTATTTCTGAGACGTTTGCTCGTAATTTAAATTGCTTAATGGAACCTTTAAGTGGAGTGTTGAACATAGAGATAGTTAACCGAAATCGTATACCAGTCAGTTTATGTTGTCCCCGTTGTGAAGATTGAGATTCTAGGGAATTGTTTTTATGTCGATTTGTTACCCTTTAAGTTGAGAGAATTTGATGTGATCTTAGGAATGGATTGGTTAACTAAGTATGATGTGCGCATTAATAAGACTGTAGCGTTAGTTAGAATTATGTGGAGAAGTTCTAAGGTAGGAGAATGTATTTGGGAACTAGAGAGTAAAAATATGTTAGAAGAGTATCCCCAGTTGTTCCTTGACTTGATTCTGAGGACAGAATCCTTTTAAGGGGGAAAGGATGTAATATCCGTGATTTTTTTTTATATATAAATGATATATTTGGTGTAAAGTATTTCTTGTGGAAAAATTTGAATATCAATAAGTTACGATTATGAAGTGATTATGTGTTATTTGGTGAGTCGAAAGCCCCTTTCAAATATTTCGTCATTTGGAATCTTATTCAGTTTTGAGCCCCGTTTTGAAAATTCAAGGGCCCCGTTGAAATTTTGTATATCATTATTATCCCTTCATCTTTCGTATTTGAATTGTTATCGAAAGAATTATTCGTATCATTTCATCCCTATTTATTTGATCTTGTCAGTGTAATTTGTTTGGTTCAAAAAGGGAAAAATTGTTTCAAACCCTAATTGTCCTGGGTGACGGATATGTCGTTTGTATCAATATTTCATCTGTGATAGCCCCAGTATTTTTGAGCATTAGTTATATAACGATATGTATTGATTTGGATAATTATCAGTCTTTGTAGATAATTATCTTTTCGTAAAACGTGTTTTTAACCTAATTAGGGTTTCTAAACGATCCAGTGGATCTATATCGATCCAAAAATGTCGTTTAGGGTATTATTTTTCACTAAGTATAAAAAGGAGAATCGTACATTATACCTCATATAATCCGTATTACAAATATACAAAAATACAAAATTCCCGAACCGTGTTCTTCGTGTTCTTGAATAATCAAACCAACTTTTGAAGGGGTTATTGAAATCCAAATCCAAAGTTCAAGTACTCAAATCAAAGCTCTTGAGCTCTAGTTTCAGAATCTTTCAACCTCATCATCATCTGGTAATTTTTCGATTTATTATGAATTTTTCAATATTCGAATTAAAATTAGGGTTTATGTTCGAATTGGGGATTTTCATTCTGTTGATTCTCCGTTCAATTGGTGGCTTCTAACATGTTCCTAGGGTTCTAATTAGCAGGAATCCATGTTTTAATTTCATGTTTATGTTCGATTTTTACGGGTTTGACTTTCGGGTTTTGAACCGAATTCTTCTTTTGAATAGTCTGTTCTTGTTGTTGATCTGACATGAATTCTGATAAAGGGCTTTCATTGTGTGAGTTGTAAGCTTCATTTTAACATAAAGAACATAGAGTTTCATGTACAAAATTTGTAGATCGGAAAATTTGTTTAAGGTCACCGGAAAATAGTCGGGTTCGGAGTTCCGGTGATGTTTTTGGTTTGTTTTTGATCGAAATGTATTGGTATGGTTATTTGGAATGTTTTGGTATCAAAAGCCCTAAAATTGGTCGTGTTTTTGGCTCGCCGGATTCTGGAAAAGTCGCCGGATTCTGGAAATTTTCCGGCTGTTCTTGGCGACCCGTTTTCCGACCCGGTTTCAATCTTCAAAACCCTAATTCATTTTCAGAAAACTGTTTTTGGATTTTATTTTTAAAAATAATTCGAAAATAGTTTAAAATCTTTAAAAATTCATATTTTTATTTTAAAAATATATTTTTAATTGCAGAAAATTCTGGAAAATTATATTTATTATTTTAAATTCGCAAATTGATTAAACTTAATTATTTTATTTATTTTTAATTAGTAATTAGTTTATTTAATTGATTGATTAATTCTTTTAATCAGTTAATTATTGAAAATTAATTATTAATTAGATTTAAGTAATTAAAAATTCAGTTTAATTATTTTCAAACCTGTTTTATTATTTAAAAATAGTTTGAGCATTTAAAGAGTGTCAATTAATTTTATTAATTGATTTATTTGCATTTAAATACTTATATTGGATTTAAAAATCCGATTTTTGATTTAAAAATTTGTGTGCGACTTATTTAAATTCAAATAAGCCTCGGATATTGTTTTAAAAATATTTATAAGTGCTATATGGTTTATATAAAGTGGAATAATGTGTTTAGTGTCCGTAAATGTTTTATATAAAGATTTGTGTCTGAGTTTGCTTATCGGAAAAATAGGTCGGGCGTTCGATAAATCTCGTAAGTGGCCCGATAGGCTGTTTAGACTTATAAAATGATTACGAGTGATATGTCGAGGCTAGTGTTAATGATGAGATGTACTAGTATGAGATATGTATTTTAGAATCGAGTTCCCGAGGGAAGGGAAAGGAGAAGGTAGAATAGCAACGGTAGAAGTTGACTACGTCGAACCAGGCAAGTGTCTATTTCTTTCACAAATCCTTGAGTAATCCTACTCTAAGTTATTATATGTATGTTGTTATCAAACCAACCCTAATGATTCGATTCTTATCATGTATCTGAACCGATAACATTGTTTCCATGAAAAATTCCTGATTCCTTTGATTATCCACAATCTTGTTGAATATTGAGAATCCTCACCTTCGATTCACTTGTGTGTATTATAACGTTGTCATTTCTTGAGACGAATGTGTTGCTTCCTTGAAACCATTCCAAACTTGTTTCACGGACCTTACTTGATCTTGATCAGTTGAAGCTCTTTTGCAATTTATCATACTATTCCACCCTCGTTGTGATTGATTGTCAGATGAAACTCTTTTGCTATGTCATTTCACCCTCGTTGTGATTGATTGTCAGATGAAACTCTTTTGCTATGTCATTTCACCCTCGTTGTGATTGATTGTCAGATGAAACTCTTTTGCTATTGTTATTTCACCCTCGTTGTGATTGATTGTCAGATGAAACTCTTTTCCTATTGTCATTTCACCCTCGTTGTGATTGATTGTCAGATGAAACTCTTTTGCTATTGTCATTTCACCCTCGTTGTGATTGATTGTCAGATGAAACTCTTTTGCTATTGTTATTTCACCCTCGTTGTGATTGATTGTCAGATAAAGATATTGTCATACTATTTTATTCTTGTTGTAATTGTTATTGAAGCATGTATTGCTTATGTGTTATGATAGAATTGGAAATGTTTTGAAAAAATAGACTAGCAATGGTCGGACCAAATTTTTGGTCAATGATAATTATGGCCAGGATGGCCAAGGATCCAGTGGAGGGCTTTGCTATAAGCAGGTCCGGGTTGATGCGTGGCTGGCCAGCAGCTCAACCTTTGATTTGAATGAGATAAATAAAAATCCAATTCTAATCTGTTTTCTTCAAAAGAGGTTGATATAATCATGCATTGTGCATTGATTCAAATTCTTGTGATTCCTTTTCGTTATGAAACTGTATTGAATATATATATATATGATGTTTGCTGAGCACTTTTGGCTCACTCTTGCTTGTTGTTTTATAACCCTATTCCAGTGAATCGAGAGTATGAGTCGGCACTGCATGACGGATAGTTCACCGGCAGCTAGGAGAGCTCCTCGAGTGATTGTCCTTGGCAGGGTAGTTGTTTGTTTTGTTTTGTTAGACTAGATGTCTAGCTCTGGACTTAAGTTGTGATGTAATAACTCTGATAAAACTGGTTTGTAATAATAAAAGATTGTAGAAGCTTGTGTTCAATGCCATAATCTGGATGCGGTCTTGGATAAGGGGTATTTTATGTTATTATTATATTATGCATGTGTTTTATTCAGGTATATTGTGAGTTGTTGGTCGAGTGACTCCCCAAACCTGTACCCCGAGTTTGGAGGGCGTCATAGCCGGGATTGATTCTTCAATTGTGGTTCGATAGTTTTCAAACCAAAAGCCTACAATTACTACAGAGGAAGAATGTGTCTTCTTCAGTCAGGTTCATTTACACAGAAGCAATTACGAAGAGAGAGATCAAGCCAGAGAGAATACCAGAGAAATTAATTCTGCTTGAATTCTATCATTGTATTGATTGTGAATAACCTAGAACCCATTGAAGCTAATCTACGGATTAGAAATTGTAGCACCCCTCGAGGTTTATATTTATAAAAAGATATATTCCCCGACTCTTGGTTTGATTTGGTGTGTTTGATTTCGTTATAGAACTGAATGATTAATCCGCGAACGAAATTGAATTATTTGTAGGTATCGTATTCAACCCCCCCCCCCCCCCCTTCTACGATACTTTGGACCTAACAATTGGTATCAGAGCTACTTGATTGACGAACAAATCAGATCCGGTGAATGAGACTAAATCAAACGTAGCTTGAAAATTCGAAGAAAATTTTTTTAACTTTCAATATTTTTCATTTAATTGGAATTTCTTGAACACAAGTCCTCATCCATAAGGGAAAGAATTGACTTCACAAAGATGTCATTATAGATGATCTATGGCAAGTTGAAGACTTATGAGATGGAGCAAGAACAACGAGTGATAATATACGGACCAGGGACAGTGGATAACAAGCACAATGCACTTGTGAGATCAGCAGCACTTGTAGTGGATGAACCAACAACTTCTGATATTCAGGTTCAAACCCCTAGAGCTGGAAAGGAGGTGATTATAGAAGCTGAAATGGATTCTGTGAATCTGGGTGTTGATGAAAGTGACTACTACACCCTAGAAGAGCTTGAGCAAATGGAAGACAAAACCATGGCGTACTTAGCTGCAAAGTTTAGCCACATTCGTTTCAAGAGAAACCCTAAGTACAAGTTCAAGGGCTCAACCAACAGATTCTAGAAGAGCAAGTACTCACCTAGTACATGTTTTAAGGGAGGCTACAAGACTGGCTCGATTGACAGAAGCAAATCAAGATGCTACAACTGCAATGAGTTAGGGCATTTCGCCACTGAATGCCGGAAGCCTCGTCAAGCAAGAGACATGAAAGATGTCTATGAAAAGAAAGACTCATATGAGGATTTGAAGAAGTAGAATGCCAAGCTAAAACAGCAACTGGAGGCATTGTCTGGAAAGCAGAAAGGGAAGGCTTATATAGCAGAGGGAAAACACTGGGATGATACTAATTCGGATGAAGAGAAGGAATATGTAAATGTTGCTCTAATGGCTGACTCTTCAGAGGAATCACCACAATTATCTCAGGTACCTATCCTAACTACAATTGACATGTCTAATTCTGAGTACAAGAAAACTGTGCAAGATCTAAGTGTAGAATTGTTTAATGTACACACAAGCATGCTAGCATCTGAAATGGAAAATGCTAAACTAGTTCTTAAGATTAAAAATCTAGAATCTAAAAATGAAGAACTAGAGCTTGTAGCTGTCACATTAGAAGATCTTAAGCAAAAGAATGCGTACTTAGAGAACAAGGTCAAGTGTAATGATGAGATATAGACTATCCTCAGGAAGCAGATTTCAGAGTTAGATTTGAAACTGAATGCTTTTAAGAATTCCGCCCTGATTGCTAAGGAGATCATTGATACTCAGACCCAGGGTAATAAAACTGCTATAGGACTTGACTACTCCAAAAATGCTGGGAAAAAGATTCTGGAATTCCCTGTGACATCTTCTGCTGTCAAGAAGGGTATTCCACACATTCTTAAGAATGTGGTCAGTCCAGTCTTCGTCAAGCCCTTCTCAGAACCTTTTCATGAGGATGACTTATACATAAGACAAGAATTGCTTGAGGAGGATTTGTTGAAGGAAAAAGAGGTAAAGACTAAGTTGCCTAGAAAATTAGTAAAAACTGAATTACCTAAAACTGAAGTAGGTGACTTAGTTATCAAGGCTAAAAAGAACAGGAATGGGAAAAAGAATTTGTTAATCAGAATATTGTTTCTTCTTCTCCCATTGCATCTAGGAAGTTGTGCACTATTTGTAATTCTGCTGGACACCTTACACATGCATGTAAAAAGGTTAAAGTAGAAACTGCTGATACTTCTGCAATGCATAACATGTCTGACATGCCTGATCTTCATGAACCCTGTGGAAAGAAAGAGTGTTTTCTATGTAAATACAACATCATGCATTCTTATTTTAAGTTGATGAATGATAGTAGCAAAAGCACTGTTAATGTGAAATCCACAGATACTATGAATATCAAACAGGGTAAGACTAACTTGAATGTTACTCCTGTTAAAGTATCTAAACCTTCAGGACCCAAACAAGTTTGGGTACCAAAGTCCGCTTAATCAATCTGTGATTGCAGGGTAAGGTTAAAAGCTCAAAGGTCGTGTGGATTCTGGATAGTGGCTGTTCTAGACACATGACAGGTGAAGAGTCCCTGCTTATAGAGGTGGTTAAGAAGACCGGCCCGATTGTAACCTTTGGAGATGACAACAAAGGATTCACTACGGGATATGGTAAATTGAAAATTGGGAATGTCATCATTGAAAACATCTCTCTTGTTGAAGGATTGAAGCACAATCTTCTAAGTATCAGTCAGTTCTGTGATAAAGGCTACAATGTAGACTTCAGAAAGGACAAGTGCTTGATCACCAACAGGAAGGATGAGAAACTTGCTCTACTGGGAGTGAGAAAAGGAAATTTTTTTATAGTTGACTTAAGTTCTACCAGTGAAGGAGAAGTTACATGTTTCTATGGAAAGGCATCTTCAGAACAAAGTTGGCTATGGCACAAGAAGCTCTCACATTTGAACTTCAAAACTATGAACTCTTTGGTAAAGAGAGAGTTAGTGAGAGGGTTGCCCCTGATGGAATTCAATCAGGAGGGACTATGTGAAGCATGTGAAAAGGGGAAGTCGAAGAAAGCATCACATAGAAGCAAAGGAATGACAAGCATTGCTGAACCATTACAACTGATTCATATGGATTTATTTGGTCCAGTCAATGTTATGTCACTTTCAAGAAAAAGATATGCATTGGTGATGGTGGATGACTACTCCAAGTACACGTGGGTGTTGTTCATACAATCAAAGGATTAATCAACACAACTAATCATTGATCACATCAAGAAGATAGAAGTGGAAGCTAAGCTACCTGTGCGGACAATCAGATCAGACAATGGAACTGAATTCAAAAATGCAGTTCTTAATGATTTCTGCTCAGAGAAAGGAATATCAAGACAGTTTTCAGCACCAAGAACTCCACAACAGAATTGAGTAGTGGAAAGGAAGAACAGGACCTTGGTTGAAGCAGCAAGGACCATGTTGAGTGAATCAAAACTTCCCACTTACTTTTGGGCTGAAGCAGTGAATACAGCTTGCTACACTCAGAATCGAACCCTGATCAACATTTAGGCAAGTTTGATGCCAAAGCAGATGAAGACATTTTTCTGGGCTATTCTCTGGAATCTAAGGCTTACAGGGTATATGTGATTGAAGATAAGAAGGTGTTGGAAAGCTTTAATGTAACATTTGATGACACCAAAAGACCATACCTGCAAACAAGAGAGAACTTTGAATCCTTGGTATTTGAAAATCTATCAGGAGATCTCTCTGACAATGAAGAAGAACCTGAAGTTGTTACAGTTATTAATAATAATGATAATGATAATGATTCTGGACCAAGTGGTGATAGTGGTGGACATACTCAAACTACTACTGGATCCACTAGTCAATCAACAGGGTCAACAGATCATACCGTCAACAACTCAGGGGGAGCAGGAGAAGGATCAACAAGTCACACTCCACAACATCTAGAACTAGGAGAATCATCAAGATCGCATCTGCCAAGACAAAGGGTATGGAATAGAGATCATCCCTTTCACTTGATCATTGGTGATCCGGACACAGGAGTGAGAACTAGGAGAACATCACAAAATGAATGTCACTATTATGGGTTTCTTTCAGAAACAGAACCTAAGAAAGTTGAAGATGCTCTAGATGATCCAGATTGGGTGATTGCTATGCAAGAGGAACTCAATCAGTTTGAAAGGCAGAAAGTTTGGAAGCTGGTACCCAAGCCTAAGGGAAAATCTGTTATTGGAACAAGATGGGTATTCAGAAATAAGTTGGACGAAGATGGCATTGTAACGAGAAAAAAAGCCAGACTGGTTGCTAAAGGTTACTCTCAAGAAGAGGGTATAGATTATGATGAAACCTATGCACCAGTAGCAAGACTTGAGGCCATCAGAATGTTTCTGGCATTCGCAGCACATTCCAATTACAAGGTATATCAGATGGATGTGAAGAGTGCTTTTCTGAACGGGGAGTTAGAAGAAGAAGTGTATGTGGAACAACCTCCAGGTTTTGAGGATTCAAAACTGGCAGACTTTGTGTACTTTCTATTCAAAGCTCTCTATTGACTCAAACAAGCTCCAAGGACATGGTATGACACTCTCTCTGAATTCTTACTTGAAAATGATTTTACAAGAGGTGTTGTAGACAAAACTCTCTTTTACAAAAAGCACAAAAATGATTTGATATTGGTGCAAGTATATGTTGATGACATAATATTTGGTTCTACTAATGATGATCTATGCAAGAGATTTGCTAAGTTAATGCAGAGTCGTTATGAAATGAGCATGATGGGTGAATTGTCATTCTTTCTTGGACTGCAAGTATACCAAAGACAAGATGGTATATTCATTTGTCAGACCAAGTACATCAAAGATCTTCTGAAGAAGTATCAAATGGAAGACTCATCTACAGCAAAGACTCATATGCCAACTGCCACTAAGCTTGATAAGGATGAAACTGGTAAGAAGGTTGACATCACAGGCTACAGAGGTATGATAGGCTCATTACTTTATCTCACTGCAAGTAGACCAGATATAATGTTTGCAACATGCTTGTGTGCTAGGTTTTAGTCTGATCCTAAAGAATCTCATCTAATAGCTATTAAGCGAATATTTAGATATCTTAAGGGGACCCCAAATCTTGGAATTTGGTACCCTAAAGATACAGGATTTGATCTTATTGGATACACAGACTCTAATTTTGCAGGTTGTAAGATTGATCGGAAGAAGGTTAGTTTCCTTGTATAACAAGAAGCAGCATTCAGTGTCCACATCAACAGCTGAGGCTGAATACATTGCTGTTGGTAGCTTATGTGCTCAGATCTTGTGGATGAGAAACCAACTCTGTGACTATGGGCTTTTGTTGACAAAGATTCCAATATTTTTCCACAACACAAGTGCCATAGCAATCTCTAACAACCCAGTGCAACACTCGAGGACAAAGCACATCGACATCAGGTATCATTTTATCCGTGAGCATGTCATGAATGGAACTGTGGAGTTATATTTTGTACCCACAGAGGAACAAATTGCAGACATCTTTACTAAACCGCTTGATGAATCCACTTTTTCAAAGCTGGTTGGTGAACTTAGGATGTTAAATCTTTCTAATTGATTTTGATTAGAAGTCAGTAACTGCAAGATAGTCCTAGTGAATACATGAGTTTAAGAATTTCTATATCCTTAGGGCTCGTGAATTTATTTTCTGGAGCAATTCTCGTAGTTAGGATTTTTGTACTAATTTTATGTCATAATTATGGATGATATATCTTCTGGAATTTAATTGGTTATTAATTCTAAAAATTATTTAGGTGCTAATATTTGTTCTAAATATTTAAGTATCTATTTAATTTGAATTAATTTACTTTGTTTTTAACATTGTAGATTAATGCAGCATAATTTATTGGATTTTAATTGATTAATATCATTTGATGATATTTAGTTTATTTTATTCTGAGAAAATTGTGAATTTTCTGTTGACAATTGATTTTGGTAAATTTGTAAAAGTTTATTCAAAATAAAACTTGACAGGAAATACAAAAAGTCTGAATTTTAAAACATAACAGGTTTTAAAATTTTAGACAGAAGCAAAAATATCGAATTTTAGGAAATTCGACAGTTTTTCTAAGTACAAAGAAAATTCTATCGAAATTAATTTTCGATAGTTTTTAAAAAGGAAAAGAAAAACTATCGAAAACAATTCTCGATAGTTTTTGAAGATAATTTTAAAATATATCAAAGTGAATTTATCTTATTCAATATTTAAATTCTCGATAGATTTTGAAATTCAATAGAGAAAGTATCGAAGTGAATTTATTTTAATTAATATTTAAATTCTCGATATTTTTCTTAAAATCATTCGATAGTTTTTGGAAGCATAACAGAAAAGACTTCGATAGTTTTTCTGATAAACGTTTTAAATTCACATTTTCAAACACTTTGATAGTTTTTGAAAAACTATCGAGGTGCAGTTGACATTTTTGCCCCTCACAGAAAACTATCAGCAGTGTTAATAAAAACTATCGAACATTGAAAGACAGAATTATCCCTGAGAAATCAGTAAGTATTTAAATAGCACTTAGGCGTTTATTTCTTCTCATTTTTTACAGATCTAAGAAGCTTTACAAATACTTACATATATTTTCGAAGAAGAACATCAAAAAACTCGATAGTTTTCAGTTTTGACCGAGTTTTACACACAGTAATTTCAGTTTTGACAGTGATATCATTTTCAACAGTGAAATCTTTGTACTTTGTGAAATCTGTGTACTCAATTGTGGTTGTGGTTAAAAAGAATACTATCGAAAGCAACTTGTAGAACCTTGACTGAGAAATTGTTCTTGACTAGTACTTTTTGATTGATTTTAGTCTCTTGTGAAGTCAGTTTCAATCAAAATTGCTTTTCTTGATTTAGAAAATTAAGGTTCTTAATTTGTGAGTTTTTTTATTGTTCAAAATTTGATTAAGTGATAAAAAGGGTTAATTTTGTGTCAAGTTTGATTAATTAGTAATAATTAATTAAATTTAAGTGAAAATTAGTTTTGGTTTAAAATTTAATTTTCTGGAAATTTGATTTAAAATGGCCGGAGAATTTATCGTAACCAAGACTAATCATGTCTCGTTTCAGAACTTGCAATCCATAACGAATTTACAGTTTCGTGCATGGGCAGAGTTTCTGAACACACGTTCATTAGTGGCATATTCCTTGAGTACTCTCGTAGTCCTTTGCATCGATCAATTGACTGCGTTGTACACATCCGCCACGGATACAAGTGAAAATAACATAAGGTCCTTTAGTTTTGTTGTGCCAGGGGGCAGAACAATAAGGGTGACGGAACATGACTTTAACAGAATACTACATTTTCCAACAGAAAACCATGTTCCGGATCCCACAACTGAGGAGATACATGCTTTCTTCACTCTCATAAGAAGTCAACAACCCAACTTCTTTGTGGGAGAGTTTCTTAAGCATTACCTGACAAAGCCATGGAACTTTTTCTTTCACACACTTATCCATGTTTTTAATGCTAAGCTTACAAATCTGCATGGTATTCCCTTATTTCTTCAGAAAATAGGGTTTGCCATTGCTAACAATAGGCATATTAACATAGGAAAGCTAGTGATTGATCAAGTCATTCTATGCATGGGACCACTGGATGAAAGAATAGGCATGGACGATGTGCTTTGTTTCTATCCTAGGTTCCTACAGCTGATTCTTAATGATATCTTAACAGATGATGAACGGGAGATATTTGATGGCGAGGAGACCATGGAGTGCATGAGGATGAAGAGCAATGCAATAACCGCTCTGATAAGAAAGAATCATCTTCCAGGGGTACCCACTGTTCTCACAGACTATCTAAGAATGGTGCCCCTACCACTTCTACCCCCAGGGGAACAGGTAATTGAAGGTAATGTTCCTCAACCTGAGATGGCTCCTGTACAACAACCAATGGATGTAGATCCAGAGCCCTCGGTGGCCATTCCTGGCCATGAGATTGCAAACCCACAATCTCTAACCACGGTCGAAGAGCCTTTGGAAGAGCCAAATGAAACAATAAACGAACCTCCTTCCCCTCCTATACCCAATATACAAACATCCATGAGTGTAGAGGGAGATAGTGCCTTAGCAGCACCACATAAGGAGATACACCCTTCAACAACAGCTCTGCCTTCCTCTAAAAAGAGAAGAATAGAAACTGAGGCAACTATTGATACTTTATTTCAAACTTCCAAAGCGCCCTTTATTGATTTTTCTGATGCTGATTGGGCTACATTAACTAAAGCAATATCTGAACCCATAGCTCAATCAAGCAAGGAGGAATTGACGGAAGCAACTGGTGTTCCGACCATATTACGGTCAGGTTCACTGGTTGAAGGTTCTAAGAACCAAGTGTCTTCACAGACGTCGAGAGAAGGCTCTGACCCAAATGCAAAATCTAAAGGGTCATTGTCTACCTCCCCAGATGGAACATATCTGGATCCTGCGGGTAAAGGGTCTGACGTAGGTGCGGATCGGCAACTCGGTGACAATGAATCAATTTCAATTGAGGAGTTAACTGAGGTAAAGTCTTCACAGACTATTGGGGAAGTTTCAGGATCTCTGCTGTTAATAGAGCCTGATTCTAGCCTCCTAGAGATTCAAACTCTAGGTCCTATTAAGGATACATCATCCACGGATGATCAGCAACTTGGGTTAACCAAGGACGGGGACTTTCGAATCCCCATTGCACCACCGGTGACCTCCTTAAGGATGGCTACGGTGTTTTCTGATGCAGGTACAACTAGCACAAAGGGATTGAGTGAAACACAAACACTTACACCTGGCCTGAGTGGGAAAGGAAAAATGAGTGAAACACCAACAGAAATGTTGAGTGCACACCCAGAGCCAAATGTGAGGAGTGACACCCTAACCCTACCAAATATTGATGATCTGTTACTACCTACAGAAAGAGAAGTACATGTTCAATCCACACTCAAGAAGATGACGGTTCATGATAAGCAAGGGAATCCATTATTCAAGGTTCCACTGAGACCTTCCTTTGACCAAAGGATCTCCTCTGATCAAGCCAATGCTTCTTTAATGTCTATTCAAGAGAAGGTTGACTTGGCGGCGGCTGATTCTAGAAGAACTTATCGGGTCTTAGGCAGTGCATCTGCCACTATAACAGGTACAAAACAAGCAGTTGACTCCTCCAAGAAGGAAGCAATGGAGGAACTAGTCGACTTGAGGACTAACGTCAAAGAGCTGAAAGATGGTTTCATGAATGAAGTGAATGCTCTACAACAAAGTCAAGAAGCTTTAAGAGAAGACGTTCTGGTTATCCGGGATGGTCAAGCTAGGGTAAAAGATGCAATGAACACCCTTTCTAGAGTGGAGTCTAAGCTGAACCAAAGGTTGGACAGAATTGAAAAGACTACCAAGCTGAGATTGGATGACATTGACCTCAAGCTAGCTTCTATACATGAAATGAATAGAGATATTTCTGAATTCATGGAGAATCAAGGTGACGGAGTGCAGTCTATTTGGAATATGTTGAGGAACCAACAACCCGGACCTTCACATCAACAACCTGATCCTTCTACTACCTTTTATGCTGAGGATAACTTTATCGAGGATTCCTCAACTAAGGGGGAGAAAGTTGGAGAAGGGGAAACAAATGATGGAGAAGAGCAGACAAATGAAGGATGGAATACAACTGGATGGGGAGTTTGGGAGACCAATGAAGCTATTCCACTTAGACAGTACTGGATTGAAGAAATTGTGCAAGAAGAGGAGAGTGAAGAGGAATTTGAGGTCATGCAAGAGCAACCAATTCAGGAGGAGCATGAGCCATATTATCCAGAGCCAATAGAACATCCTATCTTGGATGATGATATGGAAGAAGAAGCAAATTCTCTGTCACTGGAAGAAGAAGCTGCCTTGGAGATGGTAAAAGCTCAAAGAGCTGCAATAGATGCCAGGCAAGCTGAGAGAGAAAGACTACAAGCAGTTCTAAGGAGTGAGAAGCTGAAAAGATTCAAGGTGTATGCTGAAGTGAGGAAGAAGAAGATGATGGATTTGGCAAAGAAGCAAGGGATTGACTGGGAGATGGCTTATAAAACCTTTTGTGGAGTTGAAGACGGATTAGAAGTCAACGACAATGCGGAGGTGGAAGTTATCATTCAGGACATCAGAAATGCAAATCCTGATGATCATACTTACTTCACAGCACTGAGAAATACTGTGATCTTTCTAAAAGCTGGGGTTAAAGCAAACGGTGCCTGGAACATATTGATCAACTTTCTTGAGAAAGGTACCTTTGTGATTTCCACTAAGTTTTTTGAACAGAGAACATACACAGAACTGCAGGTGATGCTCATCAAGATTCAGAGGACTACAAGTGTAACACCCCCAGACCCGGGGTCAAGAATCTGGGTTGTCACGCTCCATCAATTATACAATACCTGTATTACTTACAACATTCTAATAATATAACTCCAAAAGACCCCAATCACTTACGCGCACACACACAAGTTATAGCCTTGGAAATGAGCAACAATAAGTAACATTTGTTATTACAAATCAAATGTACTATCCAGGATCTCATCTATCATTTACAACCTCTACCTGAAGTTAAAATAATAGACCTCACAATTCTATACAAGGTTTAATAATACAAACCTATTCGAAAACAATTCTTACTAACTCAGTCTACAGCTGTTCTGCTAAATCCGACAGTATCCGTCCTGCTGAACTAACTCAAGGGTGGTCTCTCCATTCCCTTGCTCTCGTAACACGAGGTGAATCGGCAATGTTTTCTTCATGCTGAAATATTTAATAAAGCAAGAATGAGCTAATAGTGCTCAGCAAGAAATCTATCCCAGTTTAAATCTTTAAACCTTTTAGGGAGATAATCCATAAGGGATCAAAGTTTTTATCACTACTAGGGTCTAACCCCAAAATAGTATACCGTTTAAAATACCGTATGACTTATAATCATACTCATATACTCTTGGTAATCATTTGGAAATCCTTGGTATTAATATGATAAACCAAGTCTCAAACATATCTTTTTAAAATAGATATTAATATTGGAATCAAGGCTTAAAGCCTATCCATTGATTCAAAATACTATACAGTTCAATCTCTTTATAACCACATGCTACGCACTAAACGGATAAAATACTAGTATAACATAAAAGATGAAGTTACAAGGATTTATTGTAACTACAGTTCAATAACAACAATTACCCAATCACTCTTTCAACAATTAACATCAGCCTCCAAGCTGTTTCAATATCAATCAATCTTAACAGTTTAATCTGTTGTAGAGATAACACAATTAGTTACTCTATTTATTAACAGCATTTATCTGAAACAATTCACTTTTAAAACATTTTCATTATTATCTTATCCGAGGGACTGGGACTGTCAAGCCACTGGATATGATTAAACGATGATCAGTCGCTTCAATCACGTCCTTCCGAATCCGAGGGACCTTTTTACTACTAGTAGATGGACAAGAACACTTTTCGAACCTGACCATGACAAGAACACTTTTCGAACTTGTCTTGATGATGCAAGAACACTTTTCGAACTTGTCTATCATCCTTTGGCAGCACATGGGCCAGAAATAAAATGGCTGGACCGACTAGATACGGTCACTTACGCCGGATTACCGCAAATCCGGTATTCTCAATCCGCAGTAACGACATTCAAGTCGACCGCAATCTAGTTGCAATAGTACACTGACCAATCCGGTCACATCTGCTAGGGCATCATATACAATGATCCCTGCACTAACAAGCCCCATTAATAACAGGAAAAATCTTTACTCATATAATGTTCGAAGGAACAATCTTCGAACTATGATAACTATTACCAACAAAATACTTAGTTCATCTCCATATCATTCATTTGAGTCCACTTCACTTAATTAAATAAATATCCAAATAATATTTATAATAATATTATTTAAATGTCTTACATTAATTATCCAATACTATATATATATTGGAATATTTAATAATATTGTCAAAACTTTGTAACCGTTCAGAATTCCTTACTCCAGAATATTGAAAGGAGTAAGTCAAAGTGTGGGTTGACATTAGTCAACGAGACTACCGATGATTTCTACGTATTTTGAAATTACGACCTGGGAGTTTTTGTAAAATACCTTTTAGTTCTGATAAATCAGATCTCGAAAACATACTCACTTTTAATGAAAGAGGCAAGTGAAATCATATGTTCACTTCCTGGATTGGATTCCCAATTTTTGATAAGTTCAAATTAAAATCATCATTTGAGTTAAATAATTAAAGTAGTTGGGAACCCCTACTATATTCTCATAAATCCTTCTTAGATCAGAAAACATTTTAAATAACTATTGGAACCTTACGTAATATTTAAATAAGGTTCTATGATTTTTAAATCATTTTTGGAATATTTAATAAATATTCAAATAATAAATATTGAATTATTATTCAATATAAATCCACTTAAGTGAATATTCCAAATAATATTCACTTAATTAAATAATTATTCAAATAACAAGTATTGAATTATTATTCAATATAAAATCATTTAAGTGAATATTCAAAATAATATTCACTTAATTAAATAATATTTATTATAATATTATTTAAATATCTCACCTTAAATATCCAATAATATAGACATTTGAATATTTAATAAACCTTTAAAATATAACTGTCCCTGGAACCTTCCAGCTTCTGACAGTAGGATCAAAACAAAATAATACTTTGACTCCCGGTCTAAGTTTTAAAACTATCATACAAGTACTCTATACTTAGAGTCTTTAACCTTTAACCTTAGTTTATATCTAGTACTTACCTAGCATATAAACCTTATATCTTATACAGCTTTTTATTAAAAGCGAAAACAATTTATAAGTCATTTCACAGCATGAAAGCAGAATATTTATCATAATTACAACAACAGCATCACTTATGATGTAGGGTTTGAAAACTTGCATGCATCTATCATATGCATACATCACATCTCATCATTTTTAATACCATCACATCTATATACGATGTGAGGTTTGAAAGCATGCATAATATCGTATGCAAGTATTTCATTTGAAAGAATGCATCTACCATATGCATATTATCATAATATTGTACTTTAAAATACAGCATGGGATGAGAAAACTTGCCTCGGGTCCCTGGGTTGTTACGGGTTCGAGAACTTGCCGGGAAATCTATAAACAAAGAAATACCCGATCAGTCCCCCGGCTTAATCATTCGCTCGTAACACTCATTTAAAGTCAACTATATGTTAAACACATCATGTAGTCACGTTATTCCTCAACAAGGTTCGTGTTTTAATCGACTCGAAATAATCCTTTATCTTAGTCACAATGGTTGGTCCAAGTAGTACCCTAGAGTTGACTTTTCATAGAGTTACTATTACGCGACTCGTACTCTAACACTTTTAATAAATCCGAAAACTCGTATTTAAATACGAGACCACTTCTAAAATCATCTTGAGTATTTGTAATATTTATCATAAAAGTTTCGATCTCAAAACAGGGGTTTCACTTGGTGAAATGTATTCTCAAACTTGGATGAGCTACGGAAAGTTACTATTCGCACGTCTTTCACTAAAACGCTCATATCTCCTTAACCGTTAGTCGAAATGACACACCGTTTTCGCGTGCGCGATCTAGGGAAAGAATAGAACAAAATGTTTGAAAATGTTTTTCTGGTTCAGGGGATGAAAATCCCGAGAGCAGCAGTTTAAGGCAGTAGAGTGCAGAAACCATTCATCCTCGCGCCGCTTTGGTTCCGACATTTTTATAAAATCGAAAAATTATCTTTTTAACCCGAAACCTTCTTGATTCACTTACTAACTGTCCATGTTAGTATCCATTTTAATATCATGACCTAATTCCATTTTCAAGGGGCTTGATCATATTCTCAAAGTTCATATAATGAACTACTTAGTTATCCGAAACCGCTTTCACTAAAACGGATGTTTCTCCTAAACCGTAAATCAAAACGATACGATTCTTTCGCTAAAACAAACTATGGAACAGAGGCTACATGATCATGGTCAGAAATCTCATGTTTATTCCCTTTAATGTAACTGTGATCTCTGTCCAAACTACCTAAGTAAAATTCGACATGGTAACGGCGCTTAAATGCGATTCCCGTGTTTTTAAACACTCAATACAACCATCAATCCATAATCAACCAACCACCAATCAACCTCAAGCTAATCACTACAATTTTCTGTCAAAACATGGTCATACCCTAGTTCATAAGTTTATCCACAAATCAACCATCAAACATGCTTAAAATCATGCATACATGCTTCATTCTAACATAACTCTTAACAATCACTTATAACTATTAGATCTAGCATAATCTCAAAAAGGGAAGAAGTTTTATACCTTCCTTGGATCTTAATATGGACTAACAATAGCTTCTATGCTCTCCCTTGATCCTTAATCATCCTTAACAAACCTTAAAACTCAAGAAGAAAACAAAAAATTTCATGAGTCACTATTCATGCCTCAACTTTGATCCAATCTTTAACCATGATACACTTCTTTGATGGCCATGAAATTTTGAACGTACCTTTGGTATATAGTGAGGGAGCTATGGTTCAAATTTGGTGATTTTAGGACAAGTAGATTTGGAGTTATGAATTTTTCTTTCTTCCTTGTGCAAGCTGAGCAGAATTTTGAGAAATGAAACAAAATGGTTTCTAGCTTGCTTTTTCTTTTCTTTCTTTTGTCCAAATGATGCTAAATACCAGCCATATGATTGTGTGGTCTTTATTTGGTTTTGTCATCCAAGACACATCATCTTTGATTGTGTGGTTGTGGTGAAAGTGGTGACAAGGTGGTGATTCATCACCTTGTCATCACTTGGTCATGCATATGTCACTCCTCTGCATCATGCTTATGTCATAATTTGCATCCTCAATCCTCTTATATGTTACACTTGATGATCTTATAAGGTACTCCTTCTTTGGTTAGGGTTTAATCCATAATTTGTTACGCTTTTGTTTCGCGATAGTTTCAAGTGGTTTTTTTTTTAAACGTTTCTCTGTACCTATGTTAGGGGATACTTCCTTGATCTTTCCATTACCTTGGCTTAATATATGATCCTAGATTTCTCTCCTTAGCTTAAGGTATGATCATGGATTTCTCATCCTACACACTTTCTCAAAACGATCAAATCAATAAATCCTTGATTGTCCGATGAATAGTGATCAAAATTTAAAGTTGGAATCTCCTGATTCTGATCGCGTTTACATTCTTTTATTCTTCCTACACATCAATAATATAACCTCGAAACATTCATTCCATGTCTTCCATAGGGTGGTCTGAAATATTTTCCATCAGCAAATTTACTATTCATCACATTTACTATTCATCAAAAATTTTTAACTAAGTCCAAAATTTGGGGTTATTACAACAAGACTAAATGAACTGCTCCGTGAGCATGTTAAAGAGATCTTGATGAAAGTCGGTCCAGAGATTACTGAAGATCCTCCAGTGGTTAGATTCATGATGAATGACTTGTTCAGAATCTGCTATTTGACTGAGGACAAACTGAGAGACTATCCAAGCAACTATCTAATCTCAGTTGAGAAGTATCTTAGATCCACTGGATTCTCATCAACGGAGAAGGAAAAAGCAGCAGACACTCTGAGAAGATTTCTAATGGAGAATGTTCCTTACTATAGGAAAAGAGTGGAAAGAGGATTGGAAGTGCGTACCAGACTACCAAACATGCCAAAGCTAAACAAGAAAGATGTTAACATTGCATGGTTGTGGGCTGGAGTGGGTCAAGAGGTTGAATATATTGGAAGACACATCCAAGGAGCAATCCTTAAACCTGGAGATTCATTGCACTATTGATAAGTAGATATTTATTATTAGTTTATCCCAATATTTTTAGTTATTTTTGCATGGAATTGGATTTTATTTAATGTGTTTTAATGTTTTATTGTAGGAATCAAGAAAATAATTGATTGGAGCTGAAATTGGAATTTTGGGAGTTATTTCATTGAAAATTCAGATTTTTGGACAGCTTTCAAAGCTTTTGCTATTTTGGCTATTTCGGGAGTTCTACAAGTCCGTTTGAGGCCCGTAAACAGTCATTGGAAAGCTTGTAAGAAGGCCAATATTTATATTCTGGGCTAAGATTTTTAATCTGCTCTCAACTGCCCAGAAAAGTCCAGGAACAGCAGTCCACGAATTTCCTATTTAGAATTTTATTCTATTTAGGAATATTTCTTGTATTTCTATTAAATCATTAAAAACATTTATATATTATCAGTAGACGCATTAGAGACAACGGTTAGAGTAGAAAATAGACACGTAATTTTAGATAGAGAAAGAGAACAAGAACAGGGGAGACACTTGAAGAAGACACAAACGATGAAGATTGAAGATTGAAGCCACAATTACAAGTTTATCTTTCCTTTCATCTTCTTTATTCCTTTGTGTTGTTTTTCTTTAAGATGTTGAACTAATTGTTTTTCTAGGGCTTTAATGAACTCTTGAGTTTTTATATAAGTATTCTTTTCTATTTCTATTTTATGTTCATTATGGTTGATTATATTGATTTGGGTGTAATGCTTCTCAAAGAGTAATTAACTTTGAGATTGATTTATTAATTTGGGTGATGCTTGGAAGAGATAGCCTGAATTTAGAACCAATCAATATAACTTGAGATTAACATATTTGTTAATTTGTGTTTAGGATAGGAATATAACTAATCACCTCGAGTAGTAAAAAATGGGTTATGTGTTAATGCTGCTTATGGATTTAAATTCTACATAGGGATATGGGAATTAATCTTATAAGTTAGATTCACTTGTGATTCGGGAGGTCCTTGTGATTATTTATGTACCCTAGACTAGCGACTAGAACATGAAATTAGAGATGATGAAGGATACTTGTTAGACTCAAGATGAAGTTAAAGGCGTAGATATCTTACTCTTGTTTTTACTCTTTTGTTGATTTGTATATTTTAGGAGTAGTTTATAATCTAATCTTGATCTTATGTCATTTAACTTGAATTAGGAGAAAGATAGTAGTTGGTATTTAACAGCTTGAATTAGTCCTTGCGGGAACGAATTTTATATACTACTTGTTCGATACGTGCACTTGCGTTAGCGTTTGTAAAATCGATAACAAGTTTTTGGCGCCGCTGCCGGGGACTAATTTTAAGTATTTGTTTGTTAATATCATAACACTATTTAGTATTTTAAGATCAAGTTATTGTTTGTGTAGTTTTGTAGGATTAATAGACAAAGACAACTTGAGCTTCTAAGTAGATATGTATTCTAACTCTTATATTGATTCTTATAATTTGTTAGAACGTTACCCATACTTGCATCAAGTTAAAAATTGTAATTCTCGTATGCTTGACTATGTAATACACAATGAGTCATCATTACGTGAAGGGTCAATAGGTTGGTATGTTCTTCAGGAATTAAAATATGGCGTGTCATGTGAAGAAGGGCCAGTAGAATTAAGTTTTAATACGAAACGGAACGAATATGATGAATATGAAATTCCGTCTTGTATTTGTCCCTCTACTTTTCAAGAAAATATTTTAATAACTGAAAGTTCTTTGACCAATAATGAATTTGATGTTGTAGACGATCCTTCTATCATGTTGTGTGATGTAGAAGAGGATTTGGTTGTATTAGAACCAAAATTTGATGAGGTAGCTCTAAAATCTAATGAATTTGATTTGGATGAAGTTAGAATAAAAGAGTTGTGTTTGTCTTTTGTTGATCCAATTTGGGAGGCATTTTTGGAGCGTAAGTGTTCAAATATTCATGCTAAATATTTTGAGTGCTTTTACAATCAATTTTTTTTTGAACATCATGTTAGAGTTGTCTCCCAATATCTAGATGTTCTTGTATATTTGATATATACAAACAAAGTTAGATTAATCAAAATTGGGAGATATGCTAATTTGTATGCTTTTCACCTCATTCTTGAAGATATGTGTATAAATAAGTCTAGCCAAAGACAATAAAGAAGTGCGCTTTTTGGGAGGCAACCCAAATTTGTGTTAATTTGATTATATTTTTAATCTTATGCTTTTTTTTCAGTTTGTAGATTTTTTGTTTTTTTTTTACTCCCTCAAGATGCATTGATGTGTTGATTCAAGTGTCTCAGGCTATAAAACCAGGTTTAGTTCTCATGTGGAGGTGCAGAAAAAAAAAAGCAGCACATAAAAAGATACAGAGACGGTTAAAAGTCAAGGCCATGATTTGATATTTTTCTTTTCCTGGAGGATTTCTATCCCTCGGTGTACACGCTCGCGTGCATGCAGCATTGACCTTCGTTTGCAGAGAATTAAGCGCTGAAAAGCAAGAGAAAGAAAAAAAAATATTGCCTAGGAAGCTTCTGCTGGCCGTGCAAATTTTCGTGTTGAGACAGAAGTTATCAGCCGCTTCTATCCATTCAGACCTGCCCAACACCTGATGAAGCAATTACCATCCAGTCCTCCACGTGCTGTTCTTCCTCGAATCTCAAGCGAGTCACAACTCTCTGCTATTTCAGTTTCATCCTAAGCAACCACATTGCTACATATAATCTGAAGCAATCACGTGTGAAATTTGCGCTGCAAGAAGGGTGTTACAAATCTTTAACGAAAAAGAGAAAGAAAGGAACAAAGATGCGTGGTGATGATTCTCTGTCTCTGGCCTATAAATTCATTCTGTATTTGCAGTTATGAATCAATCTCTGTGGTGACAACATTTTGTCACAACAGTGCAGCATACCTGTGTCGGAGACCCTTAGTTTAACATCTCTATATGCAAGACGCTCTTTAGAAACATCGTTTACCCTTGAAAAGAGACTTGAATAGAGTATACAACATCTTTCCGCAGTCAACTGGCCATGTGTTCTTGAACTGATAATGAAGAAACAAAAACCAGGGTTTTGGCACAACTTTACAGGTTACTTAACAGGCAAAACTGTAATCACTTTGTTGAGGTTGTGATTCATTCAGGCTTATAAGCACAGAGTCACGGACAGAGCAACAAGCACACAGCCCTCTTTCTGCAGAAATCTGGTACTGTACTCTTGCACTGCCAAGAAAAAAAAAATTACATCATAGCTTTGCAGGCGCTACCGTCCGGACAACAAGCAAGTCACAAAATTAAAGCAGAGGAGTTGTAAAAAAAATAAAAAAAGAAAAAAAGAAAAAAAAAGAAAGAAAGGAAGCAGTGAGATTAATTTGGGTGCTAGAGGAATGCTATAGCAAGTGGATAGTGACTAAAATTAGGGAGCTTAAAATTTCTGCTACAACAATATCGCAGCAAAGCTGCAACAAGGGTTCTGAGCATTCAAAAAAAAAAAAAAAGAGTGTAGAAAATATTTGCTTTAACATTACGATAGCGGTACTGCAGCAAAGCTGTTGGTATTGTGATGCAGTTGCAATCAGATATACAGAATTTTATGCTATGGGAATGCTGCAGCAGCGTCGTAGAAAAAAAAGGGGTTGAAGAACTGAAATCACAGCATATGCTTAGTTGATTTGATGCAGCAACACAGCAGCAAGGTTCCTGAAAAAAAAAAGAACAGAAGGCACCTAAAATTTTATTACAGTATTGCTTTAACAACAGAGCAGCGAAGGAAAAGAAAGAAAAAGAGGAAGCATGGGAAATTCATATTTGGTTAAGGCTGCTGAAAAAAAAAATAAAAAAAAAATGCTCGCCATGCAATCTTTGTGTTCACCGTGCAAAAGTCCCTGCTGCTAAAGAAAAATGAAATGGAACCAAGATGCTCATGCAAAATATGGCACAACCATGCAACCAACTCTGTTAATTTGTGTATGTGTTTTGGTCTCTCATTACGCTCAAGCCTACGAAGCTTTTCATAGCAGCCCAATGCACTAAGGAGTGCAGAAAAGAGGAAGACACAGCAAAAATGCAGAAAACAAAACAGACAAAAATCATGGCCATGATGTTTTTTGTCATGCCCATGAAACATTTCTGTCTCTCAGCTTCTTGTTCAGGTTTATTCAGCATTCAGTACCTTTCAGAACCTAACATTCAGCATCAAGTTTATGCGATCAGCACTCAGCAATCAGCACCAGTTTTATTCAGCATTCAGCAACGTGATGCCAGACTCATTCAGCAGCATTTAAGGTCCATTCAGCAGCCTGCAAACTGGAATCATCAAGACCAAAACAGCCCACTCACTTAGCATCAGCCTATTGTGTAGCTAGTAACGAGCAAAATAAATAGTTGCAATGAGGAAGACTACAGTGAAGAGAAATTTTTTTTGCAGAGGTAGTGCAGAAAAAAATACGCAGCAGAAATAAAGCAAACAAAACAGAGAAAAATCATGGCCATGATTATTTTCTATCAAGACCATGATAAATGCATGTCCTCAACTTTGTCATTCATACCCGGCCATTTAACTGTCATGTACATTCAGATAGACATGATTAGTTGCTAAAGAAAGACAGAAAATTGTGCTTGCCATGCAATTTTGTGCGTTGCCCGTGCAGAAATTCTTGAGGCTGGAAGTAAAAGAAAAAAAAATCTTGTCCATGATAACTTTGTGTCATGGCCATTAAAAGCATCTGTGTCAGGCATTCAATTCTGCTGTATACAATGGTGAACCCGCGTTATATACTCTTTGGAGCTCTGTTCAGAATTTGTGCAAACTTTGGAGACAATCAATGTCCTTGCTGAATAACTTGAAAGGCTGCGAAGGACATCACCTGGTTCTAGGGGAGTATTCTTTCTTTTCTATTTCAATTTTTTTTTTTTTTGTAGTTTAATTTTATTAGTTTTTTTTTATATATTTATTCATTGAGGACAATGAACCACTTAAGTGTGGGGATGAGTTCTCAATATTTATAAAAATTCAAAAAAAAAATAATAATAATTAAAAAAATGATTGCCTTGTTGAAAAGCATGTTAATAAGAATAAGTACACATCGTGTAGGATTATTTCGCATAATTAATTCCGAATGTTGTGTGCACCCTTCGTGTATATACTATTTAGCATGGAAATTCCTTGTATGTGCTTTCGAAAATGTAAAAACTTGAGATTGCATCATTGTTAAGTTTCATAAGTAAAGCATGCTACTACCTAGCGAGAATTTGAGCCTTCATTGATGATTGATACATTTTTATATCAATCAAATTCTTTCTTGTCGTGAGTTGTTCATCAATGTATATGTTGCTCTAGAACTTGTTTTAAACCATGTTGAGACTACATGATATTTGCATACATAAAGATGATAAAGGCACTAGGATTAACCTTGTTAAACTAAACACTAACCTTACGTTAATCCTTAGTGAGCCCCCTTGAGCTTAAATCCTTTTCGTTTCTTCTATAGCCAATCAAAGTTTGAGCTTAATTTTTTTTTGATTTCTTTTAGTGGGACTTATGGGTGAGATGCTTCATGTTGTGGCTTCTTCCTCTAGTATTGCGAGTAAAGAAAAAGAAAAAAAAAAGAAGAGGAAGATAGGAAAAAAAAGAATGTGAAAAAAAAAAAAAAGAGAACAAAAGTAGAGCTATGTTCATTGGTTGTTGCAACGTGGAAGAGGGAAAGGGCATATTTTTATGTGCTTGTGAGCTTAATACATGTAAAAATTTGATCACCTTTTACATGATCTATCATTTCATGTTGTTATGCTTTAATATAAAATAAACATCTTGCTCTATTAGTTGTCAAGTTTAGCCACTTCTAGACCTCTTTTGTATTCCTACCCCTAACCTGAGCCCCATTACAGCCTTTAATAAAGACCTTTTGATTCATGTGTGCATTTATACAAAGTAGTGAAGATGTGGTGGACAACCAAGCTTATGGTAGCTCATGTGCATTTGATTGAACTTGAGAGATACACTTTCACCTATATACTAGAGTGATTTGAGCGTATTGCGAGATTCTTTTGTATCCTTAGCATGCTTACTTGTTGAAGGAAACTTTGATATGCATTTCATGATATTTTGTCTATGTGGACTACATGTGCATACTTGGATTGTTATGTTAAATGGTGTACAACAGAATGTCATGTAATATTTTAGAATTTTTATGTGCTTGAGTTTTACTAGTGTGGAGTACTATGATTTATTTCATGTTTGAGACTTGACAATCAGAAAAAAATAGGATTGTGTGGGTAAATTCACTACAAACCCTCACGAGACACAACTCGTCCTACTAGGGCTGCCTAGGGGTTTAACGGCTTGTTGCATATGCTCAATGCAATCGTGCCATCTACGAAAGTGATGTTAATAAATTAGGATGTAGCTTTTGTTTTTTTTCTTTGCCCGAGGACGTGCAAAACCTTAAGTGTGGGGATATTTGATAAGTAGATATTTATTATTAGTTTATCCCTATATTTTTAGTTATTTTTGCATGGAATTGGATTTTATTTAATGTGTTTTAATGTTTTATTGTAGGAATCAAGAAAATAATTGATTGGAGCTGAAATTGGAATTTTGGGAGTTATTTCATTGAAAATTCAGATTTTTGGACAGCTTTCAAAGCTTTTGCTATTTTGGCTATTTCGGGAGTTCTACAAGTCCGTTTGAGGCCCGTAAACAGTCATTGGAAAGCTTGGAAGAAGGTCAATATTTATATTCTGGGCTAAGATTTTTAATCTGCTCTCAACTGCCCAGAAAAGTCCAGGAACAGCAGTCCACGAATTTCCTATTTAGAATTTTATTCTATTTAGGAATATTTCTTGTATTTCTATTAAATCATTAAAAACATTTATATATTATCAGTAGACACATTAGAGACAACGGTTAGAGTAGAAAATAGACACGTAATTTTAGATAGAGAAAGAGAACAAGAACAGGGGAGACACTTGAAGAAGACACAAACGATGAAGATTGAAGATTGAAGCCACAATTACAAGTTTATCTTTCCTTTCATCTTCTTTATTCCTTTGTGTTGTTTTTCTTTAAGATGTTGAACTAATTGTTTTTCTAGGGCTTTAATGAACTCTTGAGTTTTTATATAAGTATTCTTTTCTATTTCTATTTTATGTTCATTATGGTTGATTATATTGATTTGGGTGTAATGCTTCTCAAAGAGTAATTAACTTTGAGATTGATTTATTAATTTGGATGATGCTTGGAAGAGATAGCCTGAATTTAGAACCAATCAATATAACTTGAGATTAACATATTTGTTAATTTGTGTTTAGGATAGGAATATAACTAATCACCTCGAGTAGTAAAAAATGGGTTATGTGTTAATGCTGCTTATGGATTTAAATTCTACATAGGGATATGGGAATTAATCTTATAACTTAGATTCACTTGTGATTCGGGAGGTCCTTGTGATTATTTATGTACCCTAGACTAGCGACTAGAACATGAAATTAGAGATGATGAAGGATACTTGTTAGACTCAAGATGAAGTTAAAGGCCTAGATATCTTACTCTTGTTTTTACTCTTTTGTTGATTTGTATATTTTAGGAGTAGTTTATAATCTAATCTTGATCTTAGGTCATTTAACTTGAATTAGGAGAAAGATAGTAGTTGGTATTTAACAGCTTGAATTAGTCCTCGCGGGAACGAATTTTATATACTACTTGTTCGATACGTGCACTTGCGTTAGCGTTTGTAAAATCGATAACAACTATCCATCAGTGATTGATTATCAAGCTGCTAACTCCAATCCAGTGAGAGAAGAAGGTGAGATTGAAATGGATTGAAGATGAGAAGCAAAGAACAAAAGAACTATCAACTCAGTCTAGAGGAGCAACTTCTATGTATAAAGTTTTATTGTTTTTTGATTTATGAAATCTGGAAATGTATATATATCTGATCCAGAATGTATTTAATATTATTAAGTTGTCTTACTTTAATTAGTTTAATGTTTCCTTAGTTAGTTGAGTTATCCTCGAAGTATTTGCTTGTCAAACTCTATCCAATCAAATAGGGGGAGATTGTAAAGCATAATGTAACATAAGATGTAAAAGAGATAACTACAACTCAACAAAGGACAAGACAGACAATAATATTAACAGAAGCACAGGAATCCAGAATCAAAGAAGAAAAGGTAAACTCAAAAAATTAAAATACGGTATGTATTCTTGAAGTCCGTAAACAGGTCACGGAAAGAAGTTCATGAAAATGTTCAAGCCTCAGTGACAATCAAAGAAACAAGATTTTCAAGACTACAGAAGTATGTGAATGATTTAGGGTTAAGTACCACAGGATTTCAGTGATTTATTTGAAGCAACCAGAATGACAAAGGACTTATCAGCAGCATTGAATTGAAGACATAGAAGAAGAATTGATCAAGTGTTATTCATCTGTGAACCAGACCAGTTGCACTAGTTGACGGCACTTAAAAGATCAAGTTGTTTTATCATCTCATAAGAAATTGATACAGTCTAAAACTGAAACACCCTGGAGCTAAGAAGATTTACTAAAAAGATCAAGGACAAGAAATGGTTCGATGGTTTTTCTATTTAGAAAACCATCGAATATGATTTAAGAAATCCATCAGATGCCAAATGTAAAGTAATTTACATTTCGATAGTTTTGAATTAAAAACTATCGAATGGTAAATTACTTTTACACATTCGATGGTTTTCAAATTAGAGCAGGTGAAAAGTTTTACTTTGTTTGACAGGTTGATGAAAATTGGACGGCCATGATTGATTCTTCAATTGTGGTTCGATAGTTTTCAAACCAAAAGCCTATAATTACTACAGAGGAAGAATGTGTCTTCTTCAGTCAGGTTCATTTACACAGAAGCAATTACGAAGAGAGAGATCAAGGCAGAGAGAATACCAGAGAAATTAATTCTGCTTGAATTCTATCATTGTATTGATTGTGAATAACCTAGAACTCATTGAAGCTAATCTACGGATTAGAAATTGTAGCACCCCTCGAGGTTTATATTTATAAAAAGATATATTCCCCGACTCTTGGTTTGATTTGGTGTGTTTGATTTCGTTATAGAACTGAATGATTAATCCGCGAACGAAATTGAATTATTTGTAGGTATCGTATTCAACCCCCCCCCCCCCCTTCTACGATACTTTGGACCTAACAAAATCCTCAGAAGTGTGTGTTCGGAGTGGAGTCAGGAAAGTTTCTGGGTTTCATTGTCAACCATCGGGGTATAGAAGCAAATCCAGCAAAAATCAAGGCACTCCTTAACATGAAGTCTCCGACATGTGTAAAGCAGGTACAGAGCTTGACTGGTAGGATTGTAGCTTTGAATAGGTTTGTTTCAAGGTCTTCGGATAAGTGTCAGGAATTCTTTAAGGCTATTAAGAAGGTCAGGAAGGATTTTATGTGGACGGTTGAATGTGAGTTGGCATTTCAAAAGATAAAGGAACATTTGGGATCGCCTTCTATGCACGCTAAACCAGTTGAAGAAGAGGTGCTGATTTTGTACCTGGCTATTTCGGAATACTCTATAAGTGCAATGTTGATTAAGGAAGAGGGGATGGATCAGTCTCCTATATACTATGTGAGTAAGAGGTTACATGATGCAGAGACTCGATATACAAACATGGAAAAGTTGGTGTATGCCCTTATTTTGGCTTCTCGCAAGCTACGTCCATATTTCCAGGCTCATAAGGTAGAGGTCGGAACATCTTTTCCACTTCGACAGATTATGCATAAGCCGGAGGTGATAGGTCGGATGATGAAGTGGGCGGTTGAATTGGGATAGTTCGACTTGGATTACAAACCAAGAACGTCTATCAAAGGTCAAGCATTGGCTGACTTCATATTGGAATTTTCTCCTGGGTTGGAGGAGGAAAAAATGGCCATTGTCCCTCTGCAACCTGTACTTAAGTCATACTTTACTAAGCCCGAGGAGTTAGAACTTTGGTGGACTCTGAGTGTTGATGGAGCAGTCAATAATGAAGGTGCTGGAGCTGGGATAGTTTTGATAAGTCCCGAAGGGCATATGCTCATGAGTGCTATCAACTTTGCATTTTGAGCAACAAACAATGATGCTGAATATGAAGTGTTGCTCGGGGGGTTGAGACTTGCCTTGGAGATGATGGTGGAGAATTTGCTGGTACGAAGTGATTCAATGATCGTGGTATATCAAGTGAATGGAGGTTTTCAAGCTCGTGGGCCAAGGACAGAGTTGTATATGAGAAGTGTCTTACATTTTATCTCCAAGTTCACTAAAGTAAAGTTAGTGAAGATCCCCCGGGGGAGAATGAACAGGCTGATGCACTTGCAAAATGGGGGTCACAGAAGGATGTGAGTGTGTTGGGTGCTATTCCTTTAGAGGTATAACAGGAACCGAGTGTACGGGAAATTGAAGTAATTCATGTAGAGGAGGTTGAACATGTAACATGGATGACACCAATCTGGAAGTATATCAAAGATGGCTGGCTGCCTGAAAATATAATTGAGGCAAGGAAGCTCAAATACAAGGCTGCAAGGTATGTGGAGTATGATGGGGTGTTATACAAAAGAGTTTTTAATCAACTGTTGTTGAAATGTATAGATGGTGATGCATGTCATTACATCATCAGAGAGGTTCATGAGGGTATTTGTGGTAATCACTCGGGGGGTCGATCCTTGGCGTTAAAAATCTTGAAACATGGATATTATTGGCCTACCATGAAGGAAGATGCTTACAAGTTCTCTCGAGCATGTGATAAGTGTCAGAAGTTTGCAAACTACGCGCGTAGCCCTGCCACTTCTTTAACATCCTTAATGAGTCCATGGTCATTTGTTATGTGGGGAATTGATCTGATTGGAGAACTTCCAACAACGAAGGGAGGAGTAAAATATGCAGTGGTGACCATAAACTATTTCACCAAGTGGGCAGAAGTTGCCCCTCTAGCTACTATAACTGTAAAGAAACTAAGGGATTTTGTTTTTAATTCTATTGTGTGCAGGTTTGGAGTCCCTTACAAGTTGATTTCTTATAATGGGAAACAATTTGATAGCAAGGATTTGAAGGGTCTTTGTGAATAATTACACATCAAGAAAGATTTTGCAGTTGTATATCATCCACAAAACAATGGACAGACTTAAGCAGTGAACAAAATAATAAATCATACCTTGAAGACGAAGCTGGAGAATAGCAAAGGAAGCTGGCCAGAGGAGTTACCCCTGGTGTTTTAGTCTTACAATACAACTCTAAGGACCACGACAGGGGAATCTCCCTTCATGCTCACTTATGGTTTAAAGGCTATGGTTCCGGTGGAGATAGGTGCAGGTTCATTCAGACGCGATAATTTTGATGAAGAGGCAAATCAGGTCAATCAGAGGCTTTATCTAGACTTGTTGGAAGAAGAAAGAGAAAACTCTCAGGTCAAGCTTGCAGCTTACCAGCAGAAGGCAGCAAGGTTCTACAACAACAAGGTGAAAGTTCGCTCTTTTAAAGTTGGTGACTTGGTTCTCAGAAAGGTTAAGCCAAATACCAAGGTAGCAGCTCATGGGGTTTTTGGAGCGAATTGGGAAGGTCCTTACAAGGTCAGAGTTGTTCTTTGGGGAGGAGCATATTACCTGTCAGACTTGGATGACAATCCAATTCCAAAATCTTGGAATGTCATTCACTTGAAGAAATATTACCAATAAAAGAGCCATTGAGCCTCTTGTAGTTTTGAAACTAGCAACAAATAAATTTATTCCTAGTCTTAAGGGGGGTAGTAAATATACACTATCCTGAGATAGTGATTGCATTATTTTTATTCCAAAGACCTATTAGGCTATGGGCCTTGATATCGGCAATGCCGAAGACAATTTATTTCCAGTGCTATAAGTCGTGAGGGCATTTTTTTTTGCAAGTTATGAAATTTCAAAACTTTTTAAAGTTGGTTCTAAGGATGAACCTATTCATTTTCTTTACTATCTGTTAATTGTTATGTTATGACTGAATATTATGGATGCAAATAAGACTGTGCGGAAATTTAGTACAGGAAAGGTTTGTCGCGCCTCGTTTGTTGGCGCGCCAATCACTTTACCCTTGCTAGTATGCATGTGATAAATATATGAAGAAATTTATGCAAGGAATAAGATATTATCCACAGGGGTGTTGAAAATATTTTCATAACAAAAGAAAGTTAGAATTACAACTTTGTAAGGTTAGTCAACCTGCATAAATTCTGACCGAGTTCAAGGATTTATGTTTTCCACGTTGGCAACCTCAATGTTCTCTGTGTTGTCCTCCATAACCTTATGCTTCAGGAGGGCTGTGTCATCATCTTGGCGCGCCAATTCCTCTGCTTCCACAGCTACCACTTTCTCTAACTCAGTTCTCTTGGCAGCAATAGCAGTAGTCTCTTTTTGTGCCAATTCGGTTATGAATGTAGCTAACCCAGTGCCAAACTTGGCGTGCCAGTCATAGTCAGGCTCGCCAGCAAGGAAAGTGATGCAGTAGGCTTTGATCCCATCATCAAAGGACTCCTTAGAAAGCTTGTTCTTTTCATTCGCCCAACCAAAGCTTTTCTCTGATTCAAGTTCTTTAAATTTTAACTGTATGTCAGTGGTCTTTTCCTCTAGAGATTGGATGAAGATGTCCTTGTCTTTCACTAGTTGGGTTTGGCGCTCCAAATCAGCTTGAAGAGAGGAGATAATAGAGTTAGTTGTTTTCTTCTCTGATTCTGATTTGTTCAATTTGGTATTAAGGGATTTCACATCCGTTTTAAGTTTTCCAACTTCAGCCTCAAGTTCTTTCATTCGCTTCAAGTTCTCTTCTTTGTTCTTTTCACATTCAGAATTGAACATGAATAAGTCAAGAGAAGCGCGAGTGGCAATTTTTTGCTTGTCAGCATTTGATCTAGCCATCCATCTCTTATAGTCGATCTCAGAGATACGGAAGTCCCCAAGGTGTCCAAATGCATTGAACACTCGTAGAGAGGAACATTTTGGTGCGCCAGAATCAGTAGGAGCGCTGACCTCACCAACCTTGTGATCTTCTCCAGTTTTCCCAGCCTTGCCCGTGTTTTGTTTTTTACTTAGAGGGAGTTGAGAGTCTTGAGGAGGGTCCTGATTCTTGTTCTTCGTGGCAGCATGCTTCTTGCTTGAAATAGGAATGGTAACGGCAGATGTTTTTTGTTGCGCAGAAGAAGTGCTTTTCAGCACGCCAAACAGATTGGGAACTCTGGTCATATCTGCAATAATAAAAGTTAGACACAGAGGGATATATAGCAATTGTATAGACACATATGGTTGCAATGCAAACAATGATATACAATATTTAACAAGAAGGTGCACAAAATTATTAACAAGTGATCATTACAAAGGTGTGGAAAATATAGGAAATATAGGTAATCAAAGGGTTTGGCGCGCCAAAGCATATTTTTACCTTCCTCATCACTAGCAATTTCAACTCGTTTGCCTTTGCCTTTTATGGGTTTTTTCTTGGGAGAAGGCTCAGGGGCACCGATATTAGAGGGTAAGAACCCATGTTTCTTTAAGTTATTAAAAGTAACTAGTGCATTAAGTTTCCTCCCTGATTCTAATAATACTAGAACTTTTAAGCATTGTGTTGAGTGCGGAGGTTCTAGTACAGTTTTTGGTTGTTTCACAGAAAAAAAACAAAAAAGATGAAGTAAGGAGATAAGGGAATACAGAAAATTAACATAGCAGTTGGTATTAGGTGCGCCAACTGAGGATTAAGTTTTACCTCCAATTCAAAATTCAATGGGTTGTAAGGAGGTGTCATAAAGATAGAAAAATCTTTCTTTCCAATCTTTGATATTGCTAATCTTGCTATCATTTATGCCTTTGCCCATATGATCTCTCCAAGCTACTAAGAAATAGTAGCCAGGGATGTTGGATTGAAGGCTAAAACACCAACTTAACTCTTGCATTGTGGGATCAGGATACTCAAGTTCTTTATATATCATATGTAACCCCAAAGCCATTCTATAGCTATTCGGTGAGAGTTGGATGGGAGCTAAGTTAAACCAATCAATGATTTGGTGTAACCAGGAATGTAGTGGCGCACCAACACCTAGTGGGATGTGCCTATCTGTGACTACTGCCCTAGGAACTCTAATGTCTCCTATATCAAATCTGTGAGGGCGCATATCTGGATGAGGTTTGGCATATTTTCCATCCTGAGCATAGTACTTCATAGCTTTAACCATATCTTTGACAGGATTGGTGGAAGACATGTTAACACGGGCGAATGTTCCCGCATTTTTTCTAATTTGGTCCATTTCTTTCTTCGATAGGGTGCCATGTTTTGACCAATATATATCTATATCTTGAGCTTTTAGTGGGAAGGGAAGAGTTTCTTCAGAGGAAGATTCAGTAGAAGAAAATTGGTCCTCCTGATTACCCTCAGCGATTGGCGTGCCAATACCTACACTTTCAGTTCTTTCTGAATCTTCTCTTAAATCATTCACTATTGAAGGGTTGGCATGAATTTCATCTAATAATTCATCTTCGTAATCACTATCCTCGACAACGATTTTTCTTTTTTTTTCTCTTACTAATGGTACGACGTGAATTGGATTTGTAGGAGGTGGCTCAGCCCAATCTTCAAATTCTGAGTCATAGTCAGTTGGACGAAGTATGGGGGATGGATTTGTCACATTTTCAATTGGTGAACTAGAATAATTGGTTGAACTTGACTTTTTCGAATGTGACATTTTAAAAGTTTGCGGATAATTTTTGTACAATTCCAGTAGGCACGCCAAATCCTGAGGCTTCGACCTTGAATATTGATATGAAGGATAATGAAACGGTGTTGAGGAAAGGCCAATTCTTCTGTTGAATGCCTTGAAAGGATAGAAATGAGAAGTTGAAGATGTGTTCCCCCTCCCAACCAGCTGCAAGCCAGGGTTAAAAAAGAGTAAGTGGGGGGAACACACATGTATAAAAGGGTAATTTATTGCCGCGTCAAAACACAACTTGCGGAAAATTATGAAATTATGGTGTCCCTTAATTAGTTATGTGCCTAATTGTATTGCACTAAACCCTTTTTGGTGCGGCAAACTATTATTAGAAAAGGAGATCTATGATATACAAGTAAAGGAAGATAGGAGGGTGTGAATACAAGGATGCAGGGTGCACTTGTCGCACCAGTTGTGTAGCAAAAAGCATTACTTTCCAGAAATGTAATTTGAAATATGTATTGGGAGAAAAGCGGATCAAATACATATACTTAAAAACATATCTTCAAGTCAAGACAAAGAACACGAAAAGTACACAACTTAAAACACTTAGATCTAACAGAATATACGGTGAAAATCAACAAGAAAAGGCTCAAAACGTACCTTAAGTAGCAGAGATAAATGGGTTGCTATCAATTTGATGAGTGACGAAGGTTTGAAGCTGATTCGAATGAAAAACCGATTGAACTCCTTGAGAGTGTTCTTGAAGAGAGAGAAAATGAAGCATGGAATGAAAAGGGGGAAAGACAGGGTTTAAATACTCACAGAAAAAATACCGTATAAAATACTTGTATATTTGTAAAAATATAAGTAAAATACGAGAAAATATTTTATTCAGGGAATCTATAGAAGTTTTGAGCGTTAAAACAGAAGGAAGACATTGATATTCAGTTGAAGCACCAACGCTGAGTTGAAGCGCCATTGCTGAGTTGGAGCGCCAATATTGAAGAACAACTTTATAAATTTTTAGTTTGTCTTATGAAAGCCTCTTTATATTTTTCAAATACAATAGAGGCTTGGAAGTAGTTGTTACACCCAAAATTTATACAAGGAAAGAATTGACTATTTGAAGATGGTCAACTATTGGGATGACATGATTACAGGGGTATATTAATATGAATGATAGATGAAGGTAGCAGGAGGTGAACTTGGAGCTCCAAAATAGGAGCAGGTATGAGTTGGAACGCCAACCATGGGCAGGACCAAGGTTGGAGCGCCAACCTTGGGCGAACCATAGGCTGGCGCGCCAACATGCTGAAGAGGACCAAGTTGGGGCGCCAACTTGGAGATACCATGAAGAAGAAATAGAACATCATTTAATGGCTGACATGTATTGAAGATTTATAGAAGACTACAACATGAAGACCAAACATGACTGAAGGCCTGATTCTGTATTCCAATAAGTTATCCTTATTGGGGAATCAATGTGTGATTAAGCTTATCTATACACTTAAAGGGTCTATTCCTATATTCTAACAAGTTATCCTTGTTGGGGGATTAAGATACTCCTGGTGTGACGATAACTTTGGAGAACTTGCCCTGTAGTCTGGTGGGTTATCCTCATCTGGGGTAAGGATCAGCTTGTGCATTTGAAGTAAGCCATGACTTGTCCCTGCAACTGAATAACTGATGTGGTAGTTGGTAGCGGTTGATGTTAGCTCCGGAAGTTAGGGCTACTGTTGTATCCGTGAAGACACGGTCATAGTTGAGCCTTGGGGTCATTGGGCTAGGCTTCATCGTATGGGTTCTCCTTGTTGAGCTTGGATATACATTTCATAATGAGTTGAGAGTTCTAGTCCGACATGGACTATGCTTGATGTTTATCAACAAGGAGACCTATCTCTATCAGACTTAGGATCCTTATTCTATTAGAACTACGTGAAAGTTGATCCCTATAAATATAGGGTACGTAGGCACATTAAAGGGGTTGGACGTTGAGAGCTCAGAGAGACCATCACCACTCTTTTGATCTCAGCTTCTTATAAACACAATCACCATCATTCTCCGATGATTGTTCTGTCATCAAACCACCATCGTAGATCTTAATTCTGGCGTGTAACCTCAAATTTTGTTATCATAAATTCCTCCGTTAACAACTTCCTTAATTTATCTTGTATTTCACCATAAAATAATTTGTGATATTTAGAACCTCGTTTCTAAAAATTGATTTGTGTTATCTAAAAAGACTACTAGACTAGCATCCCGGGTTAGTGGGTTGGGTCATATTTTATTTGGTTGAATCGTAAATTTGTGGCTGTGGACAAAACCGTCCACCCGCTGAGAAGAACGAGACACAGAACATGATGCAATGCAGCAGCTGAAACAATTGCATCTTCTACACACACACAGGCACAGCCCTCCTAAAGAATAACGTGTGTCAACACAAACACTCATCATTTCTTTTAATGTATAATTTCTACTTATACACACATACACTCCAAACAACAATCAATATATGCATAATTCTTACCAACCCAACTCAATAATCTCTTCTTATGTCATATCAAAGTTAGTAATTTTCTTGCTATTCATTTTTTAAGTATATAATGATTTGCTTGGGGACTCCGCCGCTGAAACCTGAAATTCTGATCAGTGATCATCTTGGATGGCACACTCAAACACCAAAATTAACAAAAATCTTGGCTTTTCCAGCCAAGAAAAACCGACCCTTAAGTCTAAACATCACAGCAGCAGCAGAGAAAACAAGAAATTTCAAGGGAAAAAACAAGGAGATGGAGGTGGCAGACAGGAGAGCTCTTGCTATTAAGAGGGTCAAGGAAGAAGCTGCTGCTTGTGAGGATTGTTTGAGGGATTTTTCGCTTTTTACGACGAATGTTAGAGGGGATTCTACTACTTTGTTTACTCAATCCTGGACTCCTGTGTCTGTCAAAGTCAGGTAGTCAATTTTGTTGGACTAATTAGTGCGCGAATAAATCATGATTTTTTGGGGCGGGTTTTGTGGATTATGATTGTGTTTATGATTCTTGATAGTTTTATAAAAAGATATCACATTGCATTTTGCTGTTCATAGACCTTGTTTAATGCTATGCATATTAAAATTGTGTGTGCTGCTGTGCTAATGCGTATTGTGTTGAAGATGTTACTCTTAGAAAGTTGTTGAAGTTGTACTTTACAGAAGCTGTTTTCAGGATAGGGCCTGTAAATTTACAATAGAGTTATCTTTAATTATGCTGTTACAAGCTCGGGAAAAAAACATTTTTGTGGTTTTGTATTTACGATAACTATCTCTGCTGTTACAAAGTATGAGTTAAAAAAATTCAGCTACCCTTTGTCTTTGGCTTAGTACATGTTCATATTCCTAAAGCTACTATGTTAAATGTTAATATCGATGCTCTATGTGGTACTTCTGAAATTGTTTGACACTTGACAGTGTGTTTATCTTTGATGTGCAGAGGGGTAATTGTTCTTTTACATGGTCTAAATGAGCACAGGTTTGTAATGTGTTTCCTCAAACATATCTGTATCAAGTTGAGCTATATATATTTTTAATCATAATCTTTGTGTGTTGCTTTTGCATAGTGGAAGGTACGGTGATTTTGCAAAGCAGCTTAATGCAAATGGATTCAAGGTCATTGGAATTGATTGGATTGGTGAGCTTAATGATTTCATAAGTTCACATTTTACCGGATAAAGCTCATTCATATATCTACATGACTACATATGTAAAATTCAAAATGTAAAGATGTTACTGCCAGTCATCCTGTATCTTTAGTTGGTTACATTTTTACTGAAGCAAAGAGAACCTTAAGTTTAAAAGGAATGGCAATCTCCTTCTAGTGGAGATGTATATGTGCACCATTTAGCCTGATTCGAAGGTTAATAGTCCAATAAATAGTTTTGTCAACTGGACTCCATTTTCTGTGAAGACTGTCAATTTAATATGATTTATAGTAATTGGCTGCTTAACTAAAACTAACATCTTCGAGGTATTTTCTTCTAAAAATTATTATGTTCATCAAATAAAAACAATATTATGTATGATGTTTATTATGTGCCACTCAAGTCCTGTGTTAGTGATGTGTCATCAGATGTGTGCACGGTAAACATGTTTTTGGTAGTATGCATTTCGTATGTGGACAGAAAAACACACGAAGAGAGAAATGTTAGCTAAGTTATTATGACAGGATAGAGGAAGAAAGAATACACTGCAATGGAAGAGAGAAACTAGAGATGAGTAGAAGTGCAGAACTCATGACATGTGAAAAGAATGTCCTTATGTAGAATGTACTAGGTGACATTTAAAGTTAGAATTGTTTTTCATCTTTGAATACGTTTAAAGTTAGTTACCTCCCCGTTGCTTGCTAGGAATTGCAACCCTTGCATCTTCAGATATCCTTCAAAGATGATAGATTTATAAGCTTGCTTGCTTTTTCTAAGTCCCATTTCAACTATGCATATGTATCTGGATGTTGCAGGGGTTGCAAATTTTTCATTTGAAGGCCCATTGGTGCAAACTGTAACATGTGAAGCTTCTAATAAGTAAGATTATTATTTAAGTCTTTACACCGGGACTCGTATATATAAGAATGGTGAAGGGGCATATGATTGACAAAAAAAAAGTTTTAAAAGCCTTTCTGTTTCACATTGAAGAATGGACAAAATTGCAAAATTACTAACTGTAAAGCACTTGTTACTTCTTTTAGATAGACTTTGAATCTTTGCTCGCCTTTTTTAACATATGTGCTATAGATACCTTCTCCACCTTAAAGTAGAATTTCCGAACCATTCTGTTGTCAAGATTTTCTAGTCATTGAACAGGCATCGTTACATAGGCCACCCAGATGTAAAGCATTATGCTCAATTTTTTACATTTATTTAATTTTTTGTTTAAGGTCAATTACAATAATTTTAATAATCAAGCATACATGCATCCACCGAATCTTGGACCCTCGACCTCTATTTTCATGGTCATTAGTTTATAATGTTTTAGAAGTATCTCCAGCATTACAATTAGAATTAGAATAATATAGAAATTTGACGAGGGTAGTGCACGAGGTATATCATAAGTTAACGACAGTCTGGTAATTCAAAACTTTATGATACATTCTTATTTATCAACTATACATATTGTATCTAATTTTCAATCCTTTACATTATTCAGGACATGGTGGAAGTGATGGGTTACATGCTTATGTTCAGTCTCTTGATGATGCAGTCCTGGATGTGGTACACTTTAGATTTATTTAGAAGATACAGAAACATTTGATACAATGGTGTTGTTTGCGTACGTAGTTTTATTGGCTGATGTCTCCGTTATATATGTAGAAATTATTTATGGAGAAGGTTTTAGCCGAGAGTACAGGACTTCCCTGTTTTTGCTTTGGACACTCGACGGGTGCAGCTGTTATCCTTAAGGTGACATCAACTTGAATATGTTGTCTTGCATACTACTTGATGCTAATTTCTAATAAATTCAAGTTGTTTTAATCTGATTGCTTATATATAAAACTTGGACATTTTTCAATCAGGCGGTACTTGACCCAGTAATTGAGACACATATAACAGGTGTTGTAGTGACGTCTCCAGCAATAGGCATTAAACCAGCACATCCAGTATTTCCAGTACTTGCCCCAATTTTCTCCTTATTATTGCCAAAATATCAGTTAAGTGCTGCGAATAAGAAGGGTGTTGTAGTGTGTCGAGATCCAGAGGCACTGCTGGTCAAGTATTCCGATCCATTAGTTTATACAGGATTTGTCAGGGTAAGAACTGGTTATGAGATCCTTCGAATTACTTCGTACTTGAAAAGAAATCTGAGCAGATTGAGAGTGCCATTTTTAGTCCTCCATGGCGCGGCGGATACTGTAACAGATCCAGAAGGCTCTCACAAATTATACGAAGAGGCTTCCTCGACAGACAAAAGCATCAAACTATATCCGGGGCTTGTACATGATCTACTCTTTGAACCCGAACGGGAAGAAGTTACACAAGACATAATTGAATGGTTGAACAATAGAATGCAACGTTAAGTCATAGAAATAAAATATATAGTTGTTGTGCCGGGGAGGCTCATGTTTAATCTGGTGCCAACTTTTAATTGCCATTTAACCCTTGCACTGGAGGTTGGCAAGAAGGTGTTGAATTGCTCGGTTGGCTTCAGAGTTTAGTTACATATCAACCTAAAATAATTGCACTCAGATTTAGGGTGACATTTTCAAATTTTCCGTGAACTTATCGATTTCATATTGCGAGGAACTTGTTAAATTTGAGAAAATTGATCATGCAAGTTTTAAGGAAAAGTATTAGAAGAACAGTCATTTCGGGTCAAATTTAGCTTAATAAGATCGTGTTCGTGTCCTTTCTGGGTTGTCTCGATAAATCTAATCGGGTTTGTGTGGAATCATACATTGAATGAGATAACTTTGAACAAGTAATATGGTTTTCTGATACTTAAAACACGGTTTAGTATAGATGTGATAACTAATATGTTATGCTGATACCATATAATTTAAACATTTCATGATTAAGCACACAGCATGTGAAACAAAGAGTAGAGATAATTAGTGATGGGGATTGGCCGGCGATCACAAGAACAAATGACCAGTGGCATGTCATATGATTCTCATTTTTTAGAAACAAATGGTCAACTAAGAGACACAGCTACCATCTCTCAGTAAACGGTTGCTTCTCCACCGTCCGATCAAATTCTACAACTCCAATCCTTACCTTTTAGTCCAACTGCAGGCCATTTATTCAAGTGTTTATATACCACCTGTGAAGCTAGTGTATGCTAGCAGTCTCAGCTACAAAGTAGTTAACAAACTTCTTCTTCCTCTCTACTAACCAAAATGCGTGAGATTCTTCACATCCAAGGAGGGCAATGCGGGAACCAAATTGGATCAAAGTTCTGGGAAGTTGTCTGTGATGAACATGGCATTGACCCTACTGGACGGTACGTGGGAAATTCTGATCTTCAGCTTGATAGAGTCAATGTGTACTTCAATGAAGCTAGTGGTGGAAGGTACGTGCCACGTGCAGTGCTCATGGACCTCGAACCAGGCACCATGGACAGCGTCAAGACCGGTCCGCATGGACAGATTTTCAGGCCTGATAACTTTATCTTTGGACAGTCAGGTGCTGGCAACAATTGGGCCAAGGGGCATTATACTGAAGGTGCTGAGCTTATTGACTCTGTTCTTGATGTTGTCAGGAAGGAAGCTGAAAATTGTGAATGTTTACAAGGTTAGTGATCACTAATTTGTGTTACAAGCTTCATTACCGTAAAATTTAATCATTACTCAACATTTGTTTAATATCAGAAAATTAAACTGGGTCAGGACCACTAATCCTGATAAACTGTAAGTAAAATGGTTGGAAAAGACCACTGATCCCAGTTTTCATAATTATTTCAGGTTTTCAAGTATGTCATTCTCTTGGAGGTGGCACAGGATCTGGAATGGGAACTTTGCTTATCTCAAAGATAAGGGAAGAATACCCTGATAGAATGATGCTCACTTTCTCTGTCTTTCCATCTCCTAAGGTGTCCGACACGGTTGTAGAGCCCTACAATGCCACGCTCTCTGTTCATCAGCTGGTAGAAAATACTGATGAGTGTATGGTCCTTGACAATGAAGCTCTTTATGATATATGCTTCAGGACACTCAAGCTATCCACTCCCAGCTGTAAGTATTACTTGTATGTTTGATTACTATATACCATTCAGGTTAAGCTTTTCACTAGTTGACAACATTCTGATCTGACTATGTGATTACTGAACAGTTGGAGACTTGAATCATCTGATTTCGGGTACAATGAGTGGAGTAACTTGTTGTTTGCGTTTCCCTGGTCAGCTAAATTCAGACCTTAGGAAGCTAGCAGTGAACTTGATTCCATTCCCAAGACTTCACTTTTTCATGGTGGGCTTTGCACCTCTGACATCTAGAGGATCACAGCAGTACAGAAACTTGACTGTCCCGGAACTGACACAACAGATGTGGGATTCAAAGAACATGATGTGTGCAGCTGACCCACGACATGGTCGATACCTGACAGCCTCAGCAATGTTCAGAGGCAAAATGAGCACAAAAGAAGTCGATGAACAGATCCTAAATGTACAGAACAAGAACTCATCTTATTTTGTTGAGTGGATTCCCAACAATGTAAAGTCTAGTGTCTGTGACATTCCTCCAAGAGGGCTCTCTATGTCTTCCACATTCATTGGTAATTCGACTTCAATCCAGGAGATGTTTCGGAGAGTGAGTGAACAGTTTACAGCTATGTTTAGGCGAAAGGCTTTCTTGCATTGGTATACAGGAGAAGGGATGGATGAGATGGAGTTCACTGAAGCAGAGAGTAATATGAATGATCTTGTCGCGGAGTATCAGCAGTATCAGGATGCTACAGCTGAAGATGATGACTATGATGATGGCAATGGCAGCAATGGAGACTGAAGATGATCCACTACATTGTTGATGCGTATGTTACGTGCAGCAATGCATCGTAAACATTAATTTCTTGGAAGTTTTATTACTCCTTTAATTCATGTCAAATGCTTCAAATGAGTCTAGGACTGTCTTTTCTGTTCTGCCTACCTTTGTAATTTTATTAAAAGAATTTCTCTTTTATAAACTGCAGTTGGTCATACATCTTAGATTTTTCACTTATCTTTTTGTGGAATCATCAATTGATTCGGAACCCATTTCTCATATTTCCCACAAATAAAAGGTTTAAAACCAATTGCAATAACAGACGGTAAATTGTTTAAATGAAAAACAAATACTGTTCGTAGAGCCCCAACAGGGAGCTTTACTTTATTTTTTGAACTAGGGTTCATCAAACTGTAGTAAAATACAACAAACAGAACTAGTCAAACAACATGAATTTGCAGTCTTCTTATACATCACCATTTGTGGGCAATAACCAAGGCCCATGTCTGCGCACCATGAGATCGCAGTCTTCTTATACATCACTGTTTGTGGGCAACAAACAAGCCCCACCTCTGCTCACCAGATGAGCTCCTGACCAGCTTTGATTTCCAACCACCAACTATATCATTATAGTCTTCCTGAATAATTTTAACGATAAACAACAAAACCATTCAAAAAACAATAAATAACTATATAATATGGTAAAAGAAATCGTTGAGGAAATATGGTACTCACTTCAGAGAAGTCCTGGATAAACTCATTCTTCTCTTTCTCAACTGTATCTAATTCTTTCTGCAAAACCTTTAGGAACTGGAATACAGAGACAAGAACAAATATATTTTAGATTGTAAAGTTGCATTTTAATTCTATTGTACAATGCGAAAAATAACGAACCTGTTCAGTTCGATCTTCTGCAGCAACCTTAATGAAACCAGCGTCTTTAAGCATCTGTACATCAACCAAAGAGATCAGGGTCTTAATGCATCATGAATGTCTGAGGATAACAGTAACACATTTGTACAGAAGTGTATAATTGTATATACCTGACCATAAGCTTCAACATCATGGAGATCATATCCTCGTTGCTTAATATACTCGGCAAATGTTTCCGAGGGAGTTCCAGGCCCTTTGCAGTAATCACTAATCAAGACTTTACCTCCTGGCTTCAACCATTTGTAGAAGGTTCTAAATAGTGCAGGTTTGTCCTGAATATTCATCAGCAAAATACCGAAGCTCTGAGGCTCAGAAAGTGGCAATAAAGAAAGAAAATAAAAGTTTACATGACTAAATTAGCATGGATCTTGTTGGACTGATAAAGAAACATCATCATATCCAATATAAACCTCTGATGAAAAACTGAGAAAGTACACATTCTTATCAATTTTCTAAACATGCATGCAAAGTAGCTTTTTCTTTCCGGGAGAATAAACCATATTTGCATTGGTTCAGAGTACATCCTAAATGACCTTTTGGAACTATAATGTTTTCTCAGTAAAAGGAAACCTGGAAGGAAGGTAATGAATATAAAGTAATAGCAACACCAATTGTAACATATGGATGTACTTTTAACATAGTTTTATATTTAGTTTGCTTTCGGCTAATAAAATAAATCCACATATCTCCCTAAAAATAAGAACTATCAGCAGACCATGAATTGTTTGTTAACATGTTAAATAACTGAGAATGAGAATTTAAAGCTTCGGGAGTAAAAGATTACTTGAATGTGTAGAATGGTGTCACGACTGTAGATCACGTCAAATGAGCTGTCAGGATATGTTTTTGTGGTGCAATCAGCAACCTCAAATTCAACGGAACATTTAAGTCCAATAGCCCGTTCAAGAGCAAAAGAGATCATATTAACGGAGAGATCAATGCCAACAACATCAACATCAAACTTCTCTGCCATGTAAAAGTCACCTCCACCGATACCACAGCCAACATCAAGGACTTTCTGCCCAGGCTTAAGATCCAGCTTCTCAACAAATTCTTTTGTTGTTTCTGTGGGCAAAAATAGGGATTCAGAGTATTAGAAGTTGGGTTTAACTCAATATAACAAACAATGATTGCTACTTGTAAAACATTGGTCAACTCTTCTGCAGATGAAAATAGGCAGTTGTATATTATATCTCCGAAGTGTTAATCTTGAACTTTAGTGAAGTTTTTCAGGATATTTCATGTCTAAACTCGAGTACCATTATTAAAAACAATAATTGTTAGGATGAAGGATAAAAAGCTATACTGGACCCACAAAATTCAGAAGTGAAAAAGCTTTTGTCACGAATCAGAAACGGAAGGCAGTGCAAGTTTCTACTGAGTAAAAGATCATACTCTCATAACACTCCATGCATATCCACACACATACACAAGCACACAGGCACACACCAAGAAACACACACACACATCATTTATTGGTCTTTCTTTGGATCAGCTAAAATAAGTAAGGGTAGAATGGAATAGAGTCAATGTATTATACCAAACCCTCCAGTGCTCACATAGCCCTGGCCAAAGATTCTCTCATAGCGTAATATGCCATTACACTTGTATTGAACATTATCCAAGAATTTTTGGAAACCTTTGTCTTCTTCTGAACCTACTTTCTGCCATAACCAGCAGATCTGCATCATAAAATCAAAAGAGTTGCAAAATTAATTTAATAGAAAATAACATTGCACAAATTAAATTATAAGCAATAGAAGACATACTTGATTTTGATTTTTCTTATTCCTCACATACGCCCCAATACATTTGCAGCTAACCAAAGATAATTCAAAGGACTTCCCAGAACCATCACGAATTTGGCATTCTTTGAAGATCTGCAAGAGTAGTTGTATTCAGACACTAGATACAATTAGCTATAGGCTACAGAGAAATATGTAAGTGTATCTAGACAGCACTTTTCATCGGACTGATTGAATTAACTATACGAGAAACTACATGCAGTTTTGCTTGAATTTAATATGTGTGACTGTAATATGTAAAGTTACTGAGAAATTAGCCAAGATTACTGAGAAATCGATGACAACTTAGCGATGAGCATCTCATAATTTTAAAGGTAGACTATTCATTCTGGTTCTCAAGGAACAAGATTCAGTAGGAATCTTTGAGAAGTTACATAAGGAATTGAATATAATCAAACTTATTGAAGCTACTATCTTGGGAGTCTAAAATACCAACAAAAATATCACATAAAGGAACAGATGATATCCACTTTACAACAGGAGCCCTGCATAATTTCAAACATGTTCATGAAATGTAGCTATTACAGCATACATAGTTTTTGGCTTACGTTAGAGAACTACCATTGTTCAGCTAAACTTAGAATACCTTAGTATAAAATCTTGGTTCTCTGTAGTGGGTTGGATTACTACGTCGCTTATGATCTCCAGATTGATGGAAACATGACTCTCTGAAGAAAATGTACCCACCAACCTTCAACCATTTGATCAATCTTTCTGCAAGATTTTCAACCTACAAAAGGATGGTAAGGATATAACTCAAAGAAATATCTTGACTGACTAGATGAAGTTGAGAAGATATACATAAACCCACAAAGGAAAAAAAATATGTGATCATCAACTGATAAAGGGGAGAATTGCAGAAAGGTTATTGACATGGTAAGCAAGCAAGGTTAGAACAAAGACAGAAGAAAAAGTGCCATCAATTTCCAATTATATCCATTAACAGCAGCATCTTCCATGGCCCTATAATTAAATTATATATATCATCTGAAACAAAGCAGGAACATGGCAGTAATATGTTACAAAAATGCTTGAAACTCATGCCAACAATGAATACGACTGTAGCACAATCAAGAAGATGCACCAACTTCGGAAAGATAAAAGTAAAAAATAAAAATTATAATGAGAGTTTCAAGGTTTTGTTCTTTATTTGCTGAAGAGAAATCTTTAGCACATAATGTTATTTCCAGGTCAGTTAACCATGTGTCGATGCATATCAAATTTTGATCTGTAGACTGTTAAATGTTTGCTTGCCAAGCAACTCTATGTGACTTGTTTTGCTATTACTAGTCTCTATTAGTCAATAATACAACTCTATTTGGATATAAAACTGTAAGATCCAACTCCAGAAATCAGTTCATTCACCCTACTTTAACATTATGTTGGTTACACTAATTAGTGGAGTGTTAGAAGAGCACAATACCTCTTGGTCAGATAGGTACATAAGTAGCCAGTTTGAAAAGATCAAGTCCATTGACTCATCTTCAATCTTCAGGTCGGGAGATGTGACATCAGCACACATGAATTTGGCATTCTTGTGATGTCCATTAATGCTCTCATTCTGCAACATAAGATTGTCAGAAGGACTACATAAAGTGGACACTATGAAACAAAAGATGTCTGATTTCACCAAGGTACAGGATGCAAACCTTCTTGATGACACTATCAATGAAGTCCAAAGCCAGAATCTGACCAGCCTTCTCAGCTAATTCACCAGTGAAACGACCAATACCAGCTCCAAGTTCCAGGACAGATTTCCCTCCGTATGGAGGCAGCATAGAAAGTACCTATCCAGACCATTTTATGAGTTTGCTTCCATAGCAGTAATACATAAGTTGATAATACAGTTTAAAGAAACACAAGAAAGAAATTATTCTAAATTAAAACATTAAATACGATCCATGCAGTTAAAATCAAGTTATAGTTTTACTACCCACACCCCTCCTGAATTTAAAGAAAGGAAAAAAAATAAGTACAATTATAACTCATTTGAGATGTTGACATAAATAATGGGGAAAAGAACAGAACATCATTAATTTTTTAGCAACAAGATGTTAAAACTTACATCAGTAAATCCAGTTGTCTGTATAAACGTGAACTTATCATAATTACGATAAATGCATGGATGATGTGCCAACAAGGATCCGAAAACCAATCAAAGAACAGATCGAAGGATTTGAGAAGATGTTTTCGACAGTAAAAAATGCTACAATCACAACGAGATATGAAGTATGATGATCTGTTTACTTTTATTCAAGGAATTCACAGCTAAAAATAAATAAATGGTAAAGACTTGTAGAAGATTGTTTTGTACACCTTCCTACTTTACTTACCTATTAGTTATGTTTTTATTTCCGTTTTTGAAGTTTTACACTAGCAATGCCAAAAAAAACTTAACAAACAAACACATCCATCTCCGCTTACCCTTCTGCCTACCAATAATACAAGAAATATTACCTCAGACTCGAAGCCACTATCATCACTTATGTCCATTACCACTACATATGAAGCTCAAAGCAGAAAGAGAGAGAAAGAGTATACAAAGAATGGTATGCCACAAAGCTTTAAGAGATGTATAAATCACATGTCCGAAATGAGGTACTGTATAGTTTAAATACAAGTCCAGTATAAGTCCAAGCATCGGGTAAGTGCGGTATCCTATAAATTAAGAATAAGTACCCTTTGGAATTAATTAATTGTCCCGAATAATTTAATCTTCACCTAATCTACAAAGTCCAAAAATAATAGTCCATCATCAGTCATCAGTGTCCTCAAATCATCGGGTAAATTACAATCATATTCCACTTCAGCATTAACAATGATCAATTAGTCTATTATAGCGTAAAGTACTCTCGGAACATAAAACCAAATTTAAATTAGTTTCTTGTATTCAACAAGAAAATGGAATGAGAAAATCGAAATAATAAGAAATAATGTGTGTAAAAACAAGGGAGGGGGGTGAATATACTTCAGGCCTCTCTTCTTTATCGAGGTCAGAAGCTTTGGAATCGAGCATCATGGCTTCGACAGTAAGGTCAATGGAATGCTCAGCCCAGTACTTCTTCTGAATAGCACGCTCTGCTTCACCTACATTTTCATCATCATATTAAAACCCCATGTTGAATAACATTATAGCAACAAATAAACACAACCCAAATGAAGAAAACTACCTTGAAGATTGGCCATGTTATGTAAAATGAGAATTGAAATCGAGAAATCGAGAGAGATTGGGATTAAGAACCCTCAATGGCAATGCGAGATCGAGAGAAAGAGCGAGATCTGCGATTATCAGATCTTCCTCTCTGACGCATCCAAACTCTCTCTTGGCCTCTCAGGGTTTGCTTGTGTGCATCACTCTTTCCCCTAACCTTCCTTATTTATAGACTCACTCCCCTGTCAGCCTATCAATTTTTTATTATTTTTGTTTTTTTTATTATTTTGTAGTACAAAACTGATCATTTTGTGAAATTTGAAAGAGTGGCTTTTATTCAGATTTTACAGAAATAACATTGACTATTAGATTTAGATTTAGGGATTATGGCTGATTTTAACCCGTTTATTAAAAGAGTTAACGTAGAATTTCAAACAGAAATTTTTATAAATTTTCATGTGTACTCATAGATTGTAAAAAAAAAAAAAAATTTTTTGAAGGTTGTAAAATAATTATTTAAAATTCACATGAAATACCCTTATATATATATATATGAAAACAAATATATTAACAAACTGTGATTTTTTTATTTAATGAAAAATATAAATTTGTATTTAACAATAAATTGACTCTATCTTTAATAAAATGCAATAATGCATATTTTTATTCCAAAAAATAGTAAATTTTTGTAATATAGAAATATCACAATATATATATAGGCTTGTGCTCATGTGAGAACCCCCATTATTGTGAGAACTGAGATCTAATCTCAGCCACACAATTTTATATCTAAACTAAATCTTAACCACACAAATGATATTTTAATTTTTATGTTTTTAATCTTTCATAACTTCATTCTCTCTCCACCCACCACACCACCACCACCACCACCCCCCCCCCCACCACCTGCCTCCACCACCACCACCCTCCGCCACCACCTGCCTCCACCACCGCCACCACCCTCCGCCCACCGCCTCCTTCCTCACCAGTCCACCTACAACCACCACCACCTTCCCGCCGTCACCATCACCAAACTCCGGCGACCAACACCACCAACACCAAACTCCGACCTTTATTTCATTAATTTCGGCAGCTCTCTCTCTTTCTCTCTCCCCTCTCTCTCTCCTTTCTCTCTCTAAAAACAATCTTCTGTATTTGGATTAAAAATCCCGCAGGTGGTGATTTTTTTCCAAAAAACTGGTGATTTTCATGATTTTTTGCTGATTTGTGTTTTTTTTCTGATTTGGAGTTGTATTTTGTAATTATGTTTCCAGAGATGATTCGTTGATGCTGGTGTTCGTCGTGGTGGTGGGGGTAACGGCGGTAAGGGTGGTGATTTATATATGATTTTGGTGTGGTGTTTGTTATGATTTATACTTGATTTTGGTGATTTTCATGTAAATTTGATGGTGATTTCTGTAATTTTGGTAACTGGAGGTGATGACGGGAGGTGGTGACCGGAGGTGGTGGTCGGCGATGACCGGAGGTGATGGTGTTTTTTGTTTGACGGTGGTGATTTTATTCAGAATTGTGGTGATTTTAGTTACGACGTTGGTGATTACTACTGGTCGCCGGAGATGGTGGTCGCCGGAGGTGGTGGTCGCCGGAGGTGGTGGTCGCCGGAGGTGGTGGTCGCCGGTGGCAGAAGGTGGTGAGTGGGTGGAGGTGGTTGAATAATAAAATATTAAAAAAAATAAATGAGTGGTGGGAGATTAATATAGTGTATTTAAATGAATGGCTAGGATTTGATCTCATATCTCACAATAGTGAGGATTCTCAATGGAGCACGACCCTATATATATAATTATATTGAACAGATATTAATAAGTATTTTTAAATTTAATCAAAAAAATTAAAAAAAAATCATGTATGACTTGATGATATTTTCGGAATCTATTTCGCACTTATCCTTTTTTGGTGTATGACGATATTTGTAGGGACTAGGGAGCGATATCATGAAAAGACCATAACAATTAATAAGCGGTATTAATGGCACCACACATGTTCAAAAAATTTGAAACTCGAAATTCGGTCCGATCCGATTTAAAAAAAAATTCAAAAAGTTTGGTTTGATTCGGCCTTATCCAGAAATCTTAAATGGACCTACTATTTTTCATAAGTCCGACCCGGCCCGAATCTCAAAAATATCGGTTAAAAATTTGGGATTTTGAAAAGTCCACCCGGGCTTTCAAAAAGCTCGGATAAAACCTAGTTCGGTCTGAATAAAAACCCGGGCTTTTTGAGAGATCCGAATAAAAATCTGATTTTTTATGGATAAAATCTGAAAATTAATAATATTTAAAATAAATTTCAAAAATATTAAACTTAGCAATTGAGGGAATGTGAAGAATTATGAGTCTAAGAATAATCAATAATATGTTGAACAAATCCTTCTTTCCAGAATATTTATTGAGTGTAGTGTATGCACTTCTTGAAATGGTCATGTACGAGAAGATTTATATGACTTACGGTCAAGTTAAGTTCAATAACGTACAATATAAGTAGAAAGTTCGGATAAAGTCCGATCCAAAACACTTTTTTGGGTCTCTGAATGGCACTGTAGTTGGAAACTGAACGCGGACGTGATATGTGGTCACCAATCAATCAGGAATTGCCAATTATTTCTGAGCCTAAAGAGTTACACATTAAAACCAGATATGCACAACTTTCCATGCTCGTGCTCCTTCATGGTCCTAAAAGTGACTCGTTGGGCAACGTTTTACATCTTAAAGCATCTGGAACATTAGAGTAAGTCCAACAGCTTACTTATATCATGTTTTAAGTTCAAATATAAGTAATTTAGCAAAAAATGGTGCTCCAACAATGTCCTAGTGGTTACTTAAATCACTAGGACATCCATCTCATTAGAGCAAGTCCAACAATATCCTAGATTGTTACTTATAAATATTATATAATAATGTGTCCTAGTGATTTAAGAACTTGATTTTTTGTAGGAACTCCAACAACATTACTTATATACATTCCCTATTATTATTATAATAATATACTAGCTTAAAACTCGTGCGATGCACGGATTGTTAATTGTTATTTTTTTATTATTTTTTTAATTGTATTTGTTAAAGAAAATAAGTAAGCATGTAAAAATAGCTAAACACTTTTAATTAATTAAAAGTATTAAAGCATATTTTAAAATAAATAAGTAAGGGTTTGCTCGTTATATTTTTAGAAAAAGAGGGGTTTTAGTATGAAAAAAATAAAAAATGTAACATATATTTAGTTTAAAAAGGTAAATGTCCGTGATAAATTGGTTATAAATAGGTAATATTATTATTTAATAATTTATTTTTATAAATAAGGTTAATTAAGTAAAAACACGAAATACAGTTATGGGCAATTAAGTAAAATCACAACGTACCATACCGACCAACCAAACTTTTCATACCGACCAACCAAACTTTTAATGTTTCGTCTATTATATAATAGTATTGATTTGAAAAGAGTGGAAGAAAGAGGGAGAAAAGAAATGTAAAAAATGAGGGAAATGAATTTTTTATTCATGGAAATTAAATAAGTAATGACTAGTGGTTACCTATTAATAGATAATGAGATGGATGTCCTAGTGAGGACATTGTTGGAGCACCATTTTTTGCTAAATTACTTATATTTGAGCTTAGGACATGATATAGGTAAGCTGTTGGACTTGCTCTTACCTATTAATAAGTAACCACTAGTCATTACCTATTTAATTTTCATGAATAAAAAATTCACTTCCCTCCTTTTCTACCTTTCTTTTCTTTCTCTTTCTTCCACTATTTTTCTCTCTCTTTTCAAATATATTATTATAATAATAATAGGGAATGGATATAAGTAATGTTGTTGGAGTTCCTACAATAAATCAAGTCCCTAAATCACTATGACACATTATTATATAATATTTATAAGTAACCATCTAGAACATTGTTGGACTTGTTCTTAGTTGGTAAGAGATTGTCAATTTCTATGTGACATGATAATTTCGATTGTTTATATATTCAACTTGTATATTTGCTAATAAGTTGTCAATCAAAATTATTATCATTGATGTTTGTGGAATCATATTGGCAATTTTTAAAGTTATTAACTATTGTAGTAGATTTTTAACAAAAGTTGTCAATAATAATTATTGAAGAAAAGATAAAAAATTAATATATGAGATGATATGGTAGAAGTTGGTAACTATTTTGACAATCTCTGTTGGAGAGACTCTTAGCGCAATATGATTGATATTTTAACTTTTATTTTCATATGAAGTAAAAAATCATTCAGAAAATTATTAATAGATGGTTACTACTCCCTGTCATTAATTTCTTTATGACTTTCCTTTTTAGTTGTTCTTTTTAAATCTTTATATTTTTAAATAATAAAGGTTTTCTGATATAAAATTTAAATATATCCGCTACTTTCTTGCGTTATATTTCTTTTATATATTAAATATAATATAACCACTTTTTTTATTTTTCTTCACTGATTTATATTTTTTTCTTAATTCTATACACAACTCGAATATAAAAAATTTGATGAAACTGTCTAATCCAAAAGAAATATTTTGATGAAAAAAGGAGATTATTTTATAAGGGCTTGATGGGCATGAGGATGATCTTACATAAGATTAAGACATTTTTTATTTCTATTTTTTTGTAAATGAAGGGATCTATTCTATTATTACAAAAATATCATCCCGTTTTTATACTTAAAATTATATCCTATATATAATTACCCTAAGGGGGTTTAGATGGTATGGTCGTCATGGGCATGTTTGTCTTTTCATAATATTATTAGTAATTATAGTTATCCTATATATAATTAGCATGGGGTTTAGACATTTTGGTCAGGGGAGTATTTGTCATTTTATAAGTATTGTTGTAATCACAATTTTGAAATTACGTGGAATAAAAATTAAAAATATTATTAGATTGTGAACAAATTGTGACCGGAATTTGTAAATGTTATTTTGATTTTTCTTTAAAAAAAATCTGAAATTAACTAAATATAGTAAAATAAAGTTATTGAATCTAAAAATATAAAAAATATGAAATTTAATAATTTTAAAATTAAAGAAAACAAGGAATTTCATGAAAATAAAAATAAAAAATGGAATAATAAAGATTAATATTAATAAAATAAGTATCATCCACTAAATATGGTTTGCAAACATTAGTCTATAATTTTTCAAAAAAAAATTAATTAAAATTAAAATATAAAATTTATAAATAATATTTATAAAGTATCCCTTGCACGAGTATAAAGCTAGTTCTTAAATAAGTTATTTATGGTCATCCTTAAACCCTTTTTTCTCATTTTATAACTCATATAATTTAGGGGTTTAAACCGTAGTATAATTGTAAAAATCGTGGAGTACATAACTTTAACCTTAGAAACAGCTTTCTTGTAATATATTTTAAAAAATGAAAAATAATTGGAGAGCTTGAAAATCATATATGTTTTGCAAGCAAAATCTTACAAAATATAATAATTTGTCAATTATGCCATATAAAATTCAACATTTCATTGAAAATCTTTAAAATTATATATATATATATAGGCTTTTGTTCAACTAGAAACTAAAATTAAAATAGAAACTAAAAACTAATCTAAACCCTTAGATTAATCTAATCTAATGGCTCTCTATTGCACCACACACCAGTTAAAATACACCATCACATACACAATCCCACCTAATTCCCTTCATTTTTAATTTGATTTTTCCCGTGAATCGGTGAACTTTTTTTGAAATCCGACTTCACTATATTTTTCTCCATTTTCCAACGATCAATATCCATACCATATGTGCTATATTACGGAGTACTAAAATTTTAGTGGTTTCTATAATAATAAATAGTGATTTCAGCATAGATCTAGCGATTTATTTTTATATACGTATAAATTTAGTAATTTTGCAGTACAAAATTTGTAATTTACGTATAGGTTTGGAGAAGAAATCACAACATTTACGCAGAAATCACTATTTATTCTTACATGAATCAGCAACATTTTAGTGATTCTCGCAAGCATAAATAGTAATTTATCGTCGAAATATATCAAATATGGTATGCAAACTAATTGTTACGAGATGAAAAAAAATACAGTGAAGTCAGATTTCAAAAAAAGATCACCAATTAACGGGAAAAATATAATTACGAATGGAGGGGATTAGGTGGGGTTGTATGTGAGAGGGTGTATTTAACTATGTGTGGTGCAGTTTCTAGTTTTTAATTAGTACAGGTTTCTAGTTGAATAGGACCCTATATATATATATTGCAAGTAAAACATTGCAAAACATATTGTTCTGCAAAATATATTGAGTTTGCAGAACATCTATACTTAGTTTGCAAAACATACATGATTTTAAAGATTTTTAATGAAATAATGACTTTAATAGGATATGTTAATAATACATTTTGCTATTTTTTGATAACAAAATATAATCTATTTTGTGATATTTTGATCACAGAATATACATGATGTCCGAATCTCCCATAAAACAGGAGTCTTCATAAAATTTTTCTCTTATATTTAGTTGTAGGAATAATAAACGAGATAAACACCTACATTCATATAATTTATGTCAATTAAAACTTTATTTTGACATTATAATATATCATCAATTACATCAATTTGAATTTCGCGGTAATTATAATCAATATGTTCTTTTTTTGAATAACAATGGAATTAATTCATTAATAAAAAGTCATACGGCATCTACAAAGATAATCGAGTTGAACAAAAATAAAATAGAAACAATCGTCTATCCTCTTGAATAGATAGTCAAACGATATGTTGAAAATGATATATTTACATGTACCCGCTTCACCGTAACTTGTTTCACCACAACCTGTTTGAGCTATCGACCATAAAGGAGAGAAAATAACACTCTCACCAGTAAGAGAAAAACAAACCGAAATTGCAAACAAAAAACCAAATTAAAAGAACTTAGATCTGAAAAAACGAAATCACGAGGGGATAATCGGTACACTCTCGAATCCAAAAACCTCATTGAATCGAAGAAGAACGAAACCGAAAGTTCCAAAAATTTAAATCTAAAAAAACAAACCAAACAAACTAAATGGGTAGAAAATCTTACCCTTATTTAGATCAATATGTTCTTAAATTGGTTAATTCAAATTCGGTGGCCCAAATTGCTTATATAAAATTAAATTGTGCGAAATATCGTTTTAAGGGAGCAGCACAAATTATATCAAATTTTGACTTAATTATAAAATGATCAATCTTCTGATTGTTCACCGGAGTCTGTTACTGGTAGGGCCGTGGGATCGATTACGTTGCACATGCCGAATGATTCCGTAACCCCACGTGAACTTCTGAAGATTCTCTGATTTCATTTGACACCCCACTCTAATATATTCAATATTTTTAATTTCAAATTATCTAGTTTTTTTCGTATCTGCATCTATATATATTTTAAGATACGAATTTAATTTTAACTTATTGAACGGAAGTTTAAGCATCGTCGGACCAGTCGATGATTAAACAAACTTAAGAACTGCGGTTTTCCCCATTATTACAGATACTATATTCCAAACTATTACTATTTCTATGTTCACATTTTCCATTATGAATTATTCTTAACAAACTATTTTAATGATTTAAATTTAATTGATTAATATTATTTCGATTTTCTATATTTTTCCTTAACGCCAATGCAGGCATGTAAAATGTAAACTGTATTCCAAACTATCATTCCTATGTTCACATTTTTTATTATGCATTGTGATATTATATATACGTGTATAGTTCGTAGAATAGAAATTTCTATGATATTATACTCTAATAAAATAATTTCATATATTTTATTTTATTATTTATTTATTTTATTATAATACATGGCTCTAACTGCATATATTAATATGTAATTAATCAGTCAGAAAATTATGAATTACTTTAAGATAAATCAGAGAGCACTACTAAATTTTAGACTGAAAATCTTTTAATCATTCTCATCATACTATATTAATCATTGTCGGTCCTTGAGTATTTGTGCAAATATTCAATATGTTATATTCTATTTTGGTCTCTTCTTGTAATCTACTTGGTAAGCTAGATAATCTATTTTCACGAGTGCCTTAAAATCATATATTTTATCATATTAGGCAAAAACTCATGCAAAATAGATATACAAAATATTATAAATTGAAATTGGTCCATTGGAAAAAGAATTATATTAATATTCTTATATTGTAAATTATGTTTATTTGCAATAAGTATATATTTGCTCAGATTATATATACTATTAGATTACAAATTCTATATACAATCAATATATATCTATTATATATATAATAGAGCAACTAGGGGGTTCAATGGTCCAATTTATTCAAGTTAAATTACCAAAATACCCTTCTAAATTATATTTTAATTATACATGTATTAATTACAATTAATACATGTATTTTAATTATACATGTATTAATTACAATTATATTTTAATTTATTCAAGATATTATTTTTTTATAGAAAATATTAAAACTTTTAAACATTAAATAAATTATGACAATGATGATTGATAATTGTCAATTGAAAGAGATTACTAACTAATTTAGAGTTTCATTCACTATTACAAAGTGATGCATATGAAATCTTATTTTGCTAAATTAAAAAAAAAACTATTGGCCTTATTGCATATTTCGTATCTAGGTTCGCTATTTGGTTCATTATATTTATTTGCTTATATAGCAGACGGTTTAGGGAGATCAAAAGTAAGTATAGACCAAATAAATGATGATAAAAAATAATGAATATGGCGAGTGGACAATGGATATCAATCAAATAAGGAATTTGGATACAAGAGATGTAATAATAAGGCAATAGGTTTGTTTTTCGAAGTTAGCAAAATATGATTTGATCAGCATATCAAATCTTATTTTGCTAAATTGAAAAAACAAACTATTAGCCTTATTGCATATTTCGTATCCAGGTTCGCTATTTGGTTCATTACATTTATTTGCTTATATAGTAAACAGTTCAGGCAGATCAAAAGTAATTATAGACCAAATAAATAATGATAAAAAATAATGGATATGGTGAGTGAACAATGAATATCAACTAAATAGGAAATTTGGATATGGAGGATGTAATAATAAGGCTAATATGTTTGTTTTTTTGAAGTTAGCAAAATATGATTTGATCTGCGTCACTTTACAATAGCCAACGAGAATATTTTTTTACCATATCAAATAATTTTAGTATATCTTAAACAATAAGCTATATATCAAACAAATGTTATAGAAATATTGTACGAAATAGTTTTACTAACTACTTCAAACAGGTTAAATACTGTTTTGTTTTTACACGACGGTTGCAAAATAAGTCACGCTCATTTAAAATAGTTTAATCTCCCGTAATTACAAGACTGCAAGAACTTCAAAATTACAGGTCTTACTTATATTGTACGCCGTTATTAGATATGATCTTTTTCAACGGAAAAAGATTTCATTCGCAACAGAACCTATAATACATTTCATATGCATGCATATATTTACATGATTAAATATATATGACTTTTTTTTTAACAAAAATGATCCCATTTACAACAAAACATATATTATCTTTAATAAATCAGCTTATACTTGTGCCTCGCACGGGTTATAAAACTAGTTCTAAACAAAGCAATAACGTATATTCGTTATAAGTTCAACATTCATCCGTTAGAAAATAAGGTCAGAGTTGATGTTAAAAACTACGCAATACCTTACTCCAAACTTAGAAGTTACTAGCGTTAAAAAATAAAAAAACTTACAAATTAGAGTTTGTTACGTCATATTTTTGGTTGACTCAATTATTTGTTAAATTTTTAATATTAATTTTTTTAATAATTAGTTTAATTTTTAAGTTAATTATTTACTCTCTCTGAAACCAGGAATAATCTTAAATTAATTATAAAAAATATCTTCAAACGATATCTTTCAAATGAGGAAAATATATCCTAACGCTAATCTAAATCAAAAAAGATAAAATATATTAATCTCAATCTATCCCTAATAATCACAAGAATTAAAAATCTAATCGTATAACAGGACTGTGTTGGGTTGATCCTCTAGGTACGCATGCATCTTGAAAGAGAATCTGACACATCTAACAAGTGATCGAGACACGTATCAAGTCTAGCCCAAACATCCAAAATCCCCCTATTTTCATAATTAATTATTTTAACAATTTTTGAAATTTGTTATCACCAAAATTTTTCTGTTAACCCAACTCATTGCACCAAACTTCTTGATCAAATTCAAAAAACACCGTATCCAAGTTTTTGAATATAATTAGGAAGTTTAGTTATGATTTTCAAGTAAATTTTAATTTTAAGAAATAACATACAGTTATTAATTTTCAAAAAATGAAATAGATATATTTTTATGGTTATGAATAATTAATAATTTATGATATTATTGGAACTATATATTTAATATTTATATAGAATTTTTTATAAATTTATTATTCTATTATTTTATTTAAATTAATAATTTTTTTGAATTAACCTGAATACGAATGGGTAAAAAACTATTTTTCAAAATGATTTATAGAATTTTACGGTATAAAATCCTCTGATGAACTTACTAATAACGGCACGCGAAGAAAAATTCTTACCACTTGCCCTTTTGTTTTTCTGTTTTTATGAAAAGATGGTGATGGATCCAAGAAATAATAGTGGTACAGTTATAATTTGAGATCTTGGTAGGTGGGGTCTCCTTGGATTTTGCGATCATAAACTAACTTCGCACACATTTTAAGAATGTTTAACCTTTATGTAAAAGTTAAAACTCAGTAATACGCACTAATTTTCATTTTCTTTTCTAAGTGGCATTACTTTTCGTCTTCTCAAGTACTCCTTCCGTCGGTTGAACACAAAAATTAAGAAAAAATGTAATTTAGGGAAAAAAATAAGAAAAATAAGTAAAGTAGTGAGATTAATCAATATTTAATGTATAAAGTAGAGATACTGGGAGAAAGTAGTGAATGTAGTTAGTTTTATATTACTCTCTTTGTTTCAAAATATTTGTCTACTTTTGACTTCTGGACACGTATTTCAAAATGCATTGACAGGATAGTTATATAAATTATTTTTCAAAATTTCTTTTTTTGAATAAAAATTTGATGTTTAAATTTTTATTCACAAAAAAATTTAAAAAATTATTTGTGTAACTACTCGGTCAAAACATTTCAAAATGCAAATCTAATAATAGAAAGTGGACATGTATTGTGAAACTGAGATATTATAAAACTTTACTATTTTAAGAAATTTTTGAAATATAAAAAATTGAGAAGGACATTTCAAAAAGAAAAACGTAAAGAAATGAAAGGGACAAAGAGAACTAATTATCAATGATTTTCTAAATAAGAAGTGAGAAGTGGTCCAATGTGAACCATTCTTTTATCCTTTTTTTCACAAAAATATCGGAAATTATTAGCATTCATAATCTCCACGCCGAGTCATCAACTTATGTTGCTTGATTATAGGGTTAAATATCAAAGTGATCACTGAAGTGAATACCATATATCATTATCATCATTGATCTCAACGGGGTATCGTTTCAATCACTAAAGTCATCATAAACATCGAACAGATAACTCTAAATATGTGTTTGAAAAGTAAAAATAATTTTTCTCGAGTTCTACACATATTTGTTCAATACTACTGCAACCAAATGAAAAGTTATGAATTATAGTATTTCAGATAATTTATTTAGATTTTAAAAAATTCATTTACTATTTATTTTTTATTAAATCAAAGTAAATAACTATAAAATTAAAAATAAATAGTAAATAATTTTTTTAAAATCTAAATATAATATCATAAATACTAGAGTTCATAACTTTTCATTTGGTTGCGGTAGCATTCAATAAATATGTGTAGAACTCGATATAAATTATTTTTACTTTTCGAACACATATATAGAGGTATCCGTTTGATATTTATGACGACTTTAGTGATTAAAATGATAACTCGTTGAGATCAGTGATGAAAGTGATATCCGGTATTCACTTTAGTGACCACCTTGATATTTAACCTCTTGATTATATGCAAGGGCCAACCTTTTCGCATTGTTGTCTTCTACTTCGAACTTCCAAGTGCTTACGTATCATCCAATTTTTCAAATTGATATTCACTAAAATGATAAAGCTTTAAATTGTTATAAATACTCGATCTCAAATCGATCAGTATTTTAATAATCTATTTATCATATAATAGTATTTTACACATAATTTTAATAGTGCTTAGTGTTCCTAAGTTCATGTAATTTAGATGAGTACAAGTGTTTTTTCATAGAAATGCATGTGGAGTATTTTTGTAATCGCAGAATTTGATCATATAATTACAATCATATCATTAAAAATATATTATATATTCATGTAAGTACCCTAAATATGTACTTAGAGGTATTTTTTTCATTTTAATATATATAATAGCATATATGTCGTAAAATATTATATATATATAATATATATATATATATATTATATATATATATATATATACTTGTTATTAATGATTGAGAAATATAGTGTTGGACAATTTTGGGTGTGTAGTATTTATCAAAAAACATAATATAATTAATATTTTTCAGATATATTTACAAAATGAAATATGTTTTAATTAAAAGATGATGTTATTTAATTAGAATAGACAATACAAAAGGATGTTAACATCAATCTATATATATACAAAGGAGGATACACGGGAGATGAGGTGGCGCCTCTAAGATCGTCTCAATCTATTTTTCTAATTTTCTAGAATTTTTGAGTTTTAAGTATTTATAAATCAAAAAATATCATTTAACATATTAGAAGTAGAATAGGTGTTCGAATTTATCGAGGAGAAGAGTTCGAATTAATAGGGAAAACATATAAATAAAAAGTTTGATTTGAAGTAGAATAGGTGTTCGAATTTATAAAGGAGAATAATTTGAATTTATATGTAAGACATAGAATTAAAAGTTTTATTTAAAGTAGAATATGTGTTCGAATTTATAGAGAAGAAGAGTTCGAATGAATATATAAGAGATACTTGCAATCAAAAGTTCTAATGGACGTAGAATAGGTGTTCGAATGTATAGAGGAGAATAGTTCAATTTTACAGAGACTTTATACGTTAGACATATAATTAAAATTTCTATCGGAAGTAGAATAAGTTTTCGAATTTATTGAGGAGAAGAATTCAAATTTATAAGAAATACATTTTTTTTAAAAAAATCTATTACAAGTATAATAAGTGTTTGTGAATTATAAGGCATGTATAATTAAAAAATATTTTGAAAGTAAAATAAGAGTGCGAATTCTAATAAGTGTTTTTCAACAAGAGAGCAGTTCATTAGAAAGGAGTATGTAAATAAGAAAATTAATATATGAGACAAGTATTCAATATATAAAATTTGCAATTTCGATCTTAACAAGGAAAATGTGTTTAACGATAGGACGACTTATTAGGGAGAAATGACTGATTGTTGTAATTTTAATGACAAAGTTTAAAAAAAAAAATATTAACGCCATCACGAAGCGCGACTTTATCAACTAGTTATATATTATTATATAATACTAGCTTATAGCCCGTGCGATGCACGGTTACTTAAATTTTATTTATAATTATATTTTTATTACCCATGCAACACACGATTGTTTTTTAATATTTATAATTATATTTATTTATGAATATTTTAATATTTAAAAGTTATTAGTTTACATGATTAAATTATTGTTAAAAAAGATTTAGCCAAAAAAATTGTAGTTAAAAATTTGATATTTATTATATTTTACACGCTCAATTTAATATTTGTTTATATTGAGTTATAAAAGTTAGATTTGGCCAATTTTATATTCCACATGAAATTCACAAAATAATCTTTAATTTAGTTGTGGTTTAATAGTTCTTTTTCAATTAAAAACTATTCTAAAACTAAAAAGAGAATAAAGTGACGAAATTTAATGTTGAGAATTATATTCGATTTAGGAAATCTACTTATATGTAATTTAGATTATTAGAATACCCTTTATTAACCAAATACAGTTTTTAATGTTAAATCTAACGGTTTTCACCTATCTATTTAAGATTAAACGATTTTTACTATTTTGTTATTAAATGAGTTTCCTTATTTAATTACAACTATTTTTATGTTTTGACTTTTTAGAAAATCCAATCCTAATATAATATCTTTTAACTTATATCATTTTTAGATAATAACTTCTTTTTATATGATATAATCATGATCGTCTATTTTTAAAAGTATTGGATCTAACGGTTGAGAATGTTTTGGCGGTATTTAGAACCAAACTACCAGGATAATATCAATAATTTTTCTTAATATTTATAAAAAAAATTAATTTTTAATTTTTTTAAATATTTATTGCTAAAATATAATATACTCTTTTTTGTAATATGTTAATGATGCGGGAACTTTGAAATTTTGAGAAAATAAATTATCAATTAAAATATAATTTTTTTTGTAATAGTTCTTCTTTTAAAGTAGTACACCGTGACGATCAAAATTCTGTATAAAATTCATTTTTTTTATAGTATATCTCGTAAATATTTATGTTATTATATTAAAGACTAAATAATTAAAGCTTCCTTATAAGTATGGTCGCTTTGTTTGATCACTCAATCCATAATCGTTGGATCTTTCAAATTAAATTATTGAGAAACATAGATATAACAGTAAAATTATCATGTAGAATGATCTAAGTTTTGAATCTACCAACAACATATTAAAATTTACAGGTTTTTTTTGAAAAATAATAATTTTTTCATTTTTTTTCTTGCAGACATAGGTTATTTGATAATATTTTTTGTAAAGTACGATTTTTTAGAAAAGTGGTATAGTAATTGATTAACAAATTTTTAAAGTGTCGAATTTAATATTTTACGATGTATATAGGTTAAAAAAGTTTGGCCTCTTCTGTAGCTGAGTCTAAAATTTCAAAATACGTTTTTTTTAATATGAATATAGTCGTGCTAACAATGAAATTAAGTTTTTATGAGTTCTTATAAAACAAAATCACCATTTGCGTATATTTTATTATTTAATAATAAATAATATTTGATTAGTTATGATCTAAAACTTAATAAAATATGATAAAAAATATGCACAATTTTATAAAATTTTATCCTCGTATTATTATATTCTTTGTTGATTTGAATTTTTCTTAGATTGATTTTAATTTTTGAACATAGATTTCTAAATTTAAAATAGTTAGAAAAAAGTAATTAAATTGGCGTTAAAATAATGATGACATAATAATTATGATTAGAATTTAAATACTCACTTTACTAATTTGGGATTTATCTTGTGTTTTAAAAATTAGATTTTGACGATTTTACACCCCACATGAAGATAACTAAATTATCTTTAATTAAAAGATGGTTTAACAATTTTTATCTAACTGGAATTGTTCATGTAAGAGAAAAGAAAGTCACGAAATTTTTACATGGAGAATTCTATTCAATATAGAAAACTTATTTATATTTGGTATATTTGGTTTAAATTATCAAAATACACTTTTTAGAATTTAAATATAATCTTATTATTAATAAAATACACTTTTTTAATATTCGATCTAACGATTTTCATTTATCTAGTTAAGAGCTAATGGTCCTTATTAATTTTGGTTGTCCAAGGACCGTACGACCAAAATTTTGGATAAGATCCATATTATGCTTATTATATATAAGGATTTAATATAATAAGGATATCAAGTATATACTGATATAAGTATCTTACTAACTGCTTTTACTTTTAATGTTTCGGTTTTATTTACAGTGTATATAAAATTTTAAAATACATTATTACTTAAAAATTATTAAACAGAATAAAATTATGTTATTGATATGGTCAGAAAAGTAATTATAGAAATATAATTGACTAGTCAAACAAAAGGCCGATATTTAAGGCCCGACACCCTAATTATTCATTAATTTCGTAATTAATGAATATGGAAAATATACAGCTCATAAAAAGAGTCTGAATTATGGCAAATTGGTCAAAGAAGGATCCAGAATCTCAATTAAAGGCAATTAATGAGTCATAGCCTTTATCGACAAGGAAAAGACTTATCTTGCAAGCAATACAATGCTTATCCAATATCAAAAAGGAGACTTATTCGCTAAGACTCCTAAACATACCATAAATACTAGGCTCCAGACGCCTATATAAGGTCCCTGATCCTACAATCAGAACTACGTCTTTGGCATGATTCTCAATAACGAATTGAGATACGTAGGCATCTTGTGAGGACCGATTTAGTACGGAAACACGAGTGCAACCATTAAAGCTCGAAGCTCATTAATCCTAGCATTAAATTCACAAAGCACGTTTTTTAATCCATAACATTTGGCGCCGTCTGTGGAAAGACAACATCAACCATGGCAAACACACGAAGAACAGCTCGGGATAATCAAACTCCTGAGGATCGCCCTCTCACCTCTGAGGCTGATCAGCCACCGCCGACTACTGGCACTGAAGGGGCGAATATCCCCACCAACACTCAAGGACCGGAAATCCCGATTTCGGTTGAAGGGACGAATCCCCTGCAGATGGTCATTCATGGATCTAATCCACAAGAGACCGTTCACCAGCAACCGATTACGACCGCCCCGCTGCTCATGAATGCACCAAGGAGCCTTCAACTCCATACTACTGATCTCCCTCAATACGCGAATCAGACCTTAGGGATGCCAAGCTATGGCATGCCCCCTCGACCCATGGCGGGCGGTAGTGGAACTAATCCAATCTACCATGAGGCATATGTGCCCCCTTATATTCAAGGTCTGGGACCCCAAAATCGCCAGACCCCTTTCGTTCAGGATTACTCAGGCCCATACACCGAGGATGCGGGTTATACAACTGGGGAGGATGTCGCCCCAAGAAGAAGACGTTCTTCCCAGACCAATCGGGAACAACCCCAAACTACTAGGGAGAAACTTGCAGCCCATGAGCCAGAGACTGCAAGGCTAAAAAAAACTCCTTGCTGAGGAAGAGGCCGCCCAATCTCGGGGTCGAACAACTGAAGGGATCCCAATAATCAACTTGGATCCACCAGCAAGAAGAACCAAGAGGGCCGAAGCCCCAAGGGGTGATCCCAGTATTCTGTTGCCTCTAGGAGATCCTGATGATCCTACACCACCGTTTACTCAAGACATCATGAAAACGGCAATATCCAGAAAATTTAAGATGCCTTCGATCAAAGCCTATGATGGAACGGGAGATCCCGCAAATCATGTAAGGACCTTCTCCAATGCACTGCTGTTGCAGCCAACCAACGATGCGGTCAAGTGTAGGGCGTTTCCGCAAACCTTGGCAGACATGGCCCAACGCTGGTATAGCCGTCTTCCTCCCAACTCAATTGGGTCTTTCAAAGAACTAAGCAAAGCTTTTATCAATCAGTTCATTAGTGGAAGGGTGCATGAGAAAAGCTCTGCATCACTCATGGCAATCCAGCAAGGAAAGAATGAAGCCCTAAGGGACTACATCAATCGATTCACTCGAGAGGCTTTGAAAGTCCCAGACTTAGAGGACAAAGTGGCTATGATAGCCCTGCAACAAGGAACTACTGATGACCACTTCAAAAGGTCGTTGGCTAAACATCCACCCGAGAGCATGCTGAAGTTCCAAGATAGAGCCGGAAAGTATATCAAGGCTGAGGAAAGCATGAGAAAGTATGAACCCACTGTTGGCGGTAGTGGAAACTCAAAGAAAAGAAAAGAAACTCAGGAGTACGACGTCAAGGAAAAGTTCCCCAGAACGTCAAAGAACTCCGATTCTCCCCCCAAGAGAAACAATTTTGGGCCAAAATTCACAGAATATGCAAGATTGAATACTCCCAGGAGTCAAATTCTGATGGAGATAGCCAAGGAAGAAGATCTCAAGTGGCAAAAGCCAATGAGGGCTGATTTGTCCAAACGGAACCAAAATCAGTTTTGTCGGTTCCACAAAGAAGTCGGTCATGACACCGACGATTGTAGGCAATTGAAAGATGAGATTGAGTTTCTGATACGAAGAGGAAAACTCAGCAAATTCACCATGGATGGAAATCAAGGGAGTCAAAGAGGAAATTATGAAAGGAAGGATTACGACAGAAGGGACAACGACCAAGATCGTAACCCTAAGCCCCGAGGGCCAGTTATCAACATGATATTCGGAGGACCAACTGCTGCTGGGTCCTCCCGAAACTCAAGAAAGGCTTATGCCCGAGAGGTAATGACTGTGGTTGGAGAATCACCGAAGCGTGCCAGAACAGAAGTGTCAATAGGTTTTGACGATTCAGACTTGGAAGGGGTGAAGTTCCCCCATGATGATCCTCTTGTCATAGTACCTGTGATAGGCAACTCTGAAACAAAGAGAGTCCTGGTTGACAATGGAGTTTTGATAAGTGGATTTTATATCCACTTGGAACGCTTCATATCGGCTTAAATTGATGACTTGAACTCAAGTATGTGGTGTGTTTAATGTGTTTTCATTAAGTTTTGCAGAACCAAGAGTTGGAGGTTAATTTGATTAAAATTCGGATTTTCCGGGTAGGTTGCGCAGTCTTCACTGTTTTGGCCATATCTGGAGTTCTACAAGTCCGATTCTGACGATCTTACAGCTCACGCGAAGAGAAAGGAATTCTGGACAGAAATCCCCGCGCTCCCGCGCCATTTCCCGCGCGCCCGCGCCACACTTGACAGAAAGCTCCGCGCGCCCGCGCCACTACCGCGCGCCCGCGCCAGAAAAAATACTGAAATTTGCTGTTTTGTGATCAGAAAAGGAAACATGCCATATTTGTTAGCCTTAAGACTTTATAAGTATTTGGTGGACGTTTTCTAGGGGATATACAGAGATATATCAAGATTCATAAATATATACGTCCACGGTGAAGAGAAGAAGAAGACGGCTGATTTAAGAAGACCTAGTTTTACATCCAATCTTTGTATTCTTCTAAATTAGGCGATACTTGAATTCTCGTTTGTTCTTTCTAAACCCTAGTTATTATATTCAGTTTTACAGACTTATTACTATCATGTTATCATCAGAACCCACGATGATGAACGGTTCGATTATGAACTAATCGTCGTCGTGGGATTCTAACGGATTTATTTATGTAGTTTAGTATCTTGATGCTTTAAAGATCTGTGTGTGATGTATAGTTGATATCCTCGTATGGTTAAGCTTAATTGATAGATGCGTCGCGAACATCTAATTTGTTAATCTCTTGTGAAGCGAAAGTGGATCTTGAGATTTAGAACTTGCCATGCTAGCATAGGTTCATATTCGTTTATCAATATGATTTGTAGTATAAGATGAAAATACTTATATTGCCCTGTGTGATCTTTATGGATAACTAGTTCCTCAACCGTTATGTTTTCAAATTCTATAGACATATAGGGTCTAAACATAATTGGTGTCTATTCATCTTCTATCTCTTTTGTGGATGTATGGGTAGTTTGATATACGTATGCCGACAGGTAGCGTGTATTTGATTCGTGTTATCCGATCAGATATCATAACAATTGCATATAGTGATTAAAGGTGTCAGATCTAAGCAAAGTATTTAATGAAGTTAGGATCCCATGTTTTCTCTACATAAGTAATTCGATTCCAATTCTTATTAGTTAATTAATTCTTAGTTTATTAAATTGCTTCATAGTTAATCGTAGTTATTCAAAACCCTATCTTGTTACTTGTCTTAGCAGTGAATAAAAACCATACATTGTTGCATAGGTACAAGACTATAACAACCTAAACCAGTCTCTGTGGGAACGAACTTAATTTTATTCTATATTACTTGTGACCACGTACGCTTGCGTGTTTTTGTGTCAACAAGTTTTTGGCGCCGCTGCCGGGGACTCGGTGTTATTTATATAGTTTATGTGCTCATCATCAGTGGTCGTTAGAGTTCACTGACTCGGATTGTAGTTGTTTGTTCTGTGTGTTTCAGGTACTTGAACGTGTATGCGAACACGTTCTCAAACTCGTAAATTGGAAGAAGAAAGATTAAAGTTAGTAAAGATGGGAGACGTACCAGAAGGAGTAGCACCTGCAGCTAAGGCTTTGAAAGACTATTCTCAGCCAAAGATCAATGATATCCAGTCGAGCATTGTCAGACCTGCCATTGCAGCCAATACCTTTGAAATCAAGCCTAGCACGATTCAGATGGTACAAAACTCAGTTCAGTTTGGGGGTGCTGCTATAGAGGATCCTAACATGCACATTCGGAGCTTCATGGAGATTTGCGATACTTTCAAGTTCAACGGTGTGTCGGATGATGCTATCAAGTTGAGGCTATTTCCATTCTCTTTGAGGGATAAGGCTAAAGGCTGGTTGCATTCTCTACCAGCTGGTTCTATCACTACTTGGGAAGAGCTTGCACAAAAATTTCTCTCCAAATTCTTTCCTATGGCGAAAACAGCTGCCATAAGGAATGCTATTGCTCAGTTTGCCCAGGCACAGGGTGAGTCATTGTGTGAAGCTTGGGAGCGTTATAAAGAGATGCTCATAAAATGCCCCCATCATGGAATGCCGGACTGGATGATCATTAACTGTTTTTATAATGGATTGGGGTGGCAGTCGAGACCGATGGTGGATGCAGCATCAGGTGGAGCTCTATGGGCTAAAAGCTACGAGGAAGCATATGATCTGATTGAGATGATGGCAGAAAATGAATATCAGAGTCCAACGCAGAGAATGCCACAGCAAAAGGTGGCGGGAATTCTTGATGTTAGTGCAGCTACAGCTTTAGCGGCTCAGCTAGAGGCATTGAATATGAAGATTGATTCTTTGGCAAATCATGGGATTCGTCAGGTAGCTAGTGTTTGTGAGCTATGTGCAGGTGCACATGAGACGAAGCAGTGTGCCATATCTAATGAATCAGTGCAGTTTGTGAGCAACTTTCCGAATCAGCAACAGCCAGCCCCGAATACTTATCATCCGAGCAACAGGAATCATCCTAATTTCAGTTGGAGCAATAATCAGGGTGGCATACAGCAATCACAACAACCGCATCAACAATTTCAAGCTAGGCCATACAACTCTGCAGGTTTTCAGCAGCAAGGGCAGAATTTTCAGCAGCAGTTTCAGCCACCAGGATTTCAACAAGCTCATGGAAATTCTGGTCAAACTTTTAAAGAACAATCTGAATTGGAAGAGTTGAGGTTGATGGTTAAAAGTCAGGCGGTCTCGCTCAAGACCGTGGAGAATCAGATGGGACAACTTACCAGTGCGATGCTGAAAATATCTCAGGGAATTCTTTCTAATGAACCAGAAGTTAATCCAGGCAAGAGGGAAGTTAAAGAGCAGGTGAATGCCATAACACTCAGGTCTGGTAGAGTCACAAGCAATCCAACATTAGCAGCCAAGGAAGACGAAGATTTCCAGGAACAACTACTTGTGCCCTCCCCAGAAAAAGAAGAGGTAATTCCTAAGCTGGTAGCTGAGCAGTTGGTTGAAGAAGGGGACAATAACAAGAGGTCTGTTGAGAAATCCTCTCAGGAGCAGACTAGAGAGAGCGAACAGATTTTTCCACCTCCCCCATATCCAAGAAAAGCCTACAGGCAAGCGATCGACAAGAAATTGGACAGGTTTCTGGAGGTGTTCAGGAAGTTACAAATTAATATACCTTTTGCAGAAGCTCTAGAACAGATGCCGAGCTATGCCAAGTTCATGAAAGGTATTTTATCCAGGAAATTGAAGCTTGAGGATTTGGAAACTGTGGCGTTGACTGAGGAATGCAGTGCTGTGCTGCAACAGAAATTGCCTCCGAAACTCAAGGATCCTGGGAGCTTTACAATACCTTGCACTATCGGGAAATTGTCTTTTGACAAATGCTTATGTGACTTGGGAGCTAGTATTAACTTGATGCCATTGTCTGTTTTTGAGCAGCTTGGTCTGCCTGATCCGAAACCAACGAACATGACATTGCAGCTGGCTGATCGTTCAATTACATATCCAAGAGGTGTGGTGGAAGATGTCCTAGTAAAAGTGGGTAAGCTCATCTTTCCTGCTGATTTTGTTATTCTCGACTTTGAGGAAGACAAGAGGATTCCCATCATCTTGGGAAGACCATTTTTAGCCACGGGCAAAACGATGATCGATGTCCAAAAAGGAGAGCTCACAATGAGAGTGCAAGATCAGACTGTCTCCTTTAATGTGTTTAAGGCCATCAATGTTCCGGAGGATAATGAAAAGTGTTTTAGAGTGGAAGGGGTTGATACTGGTCAGAATAAACCGTTTGATCAGTTGTTGAAGTCGGATACATTCGATGTTTGTGTATTAAGCAAGCCTCGTAGTGAGGAGGTAAAAGCAGAGCATGTTCAGATGTTAAATTCAGTTCCTTGGAAGAGGAAATTTGATACGCCAAACGAGTCGCTTGGTTTGACAGAGCTCTTGAACTCTCAGGTGCGGCTTAAGCCGTCATTTAAAAAAACTACTAATCTCGTTCTTAAATCTTCATCAAATCAGCTGAGGTATGCATATTTTGGACAGTCATCTATTTTTCCTGTTATTGTTGCTAACAATTTGTCAGGAAGTGAATTTGGAGAGCACCATCAGGATCCTCCGTTTGGGCCACCAACCACTCAGGGTGGCAGTATAATGTGATTCTGGTTAGTCGAGTCCGGCTAAATGACGTTAACGACAGCGCTTCGTGGGAGGCAACCCATGTGTTAGGTATGTTTCTACTATCTTTCTTATTACCTTCAATGAGGGCATTGAATATTGTAAGTTTGGGGGTGGTAATTAAGGATAGGTAGTGTTGTGGTGTTATGTGTTCATGTAGGAAATCATATTTTGCATGTTTGTGGTAATTCATTCATGTTTTGTTCGTTTTTTGCATGTTTGTTCATGTAGGACATTTTGTTTATGTTTTTATTATGTGAGTCCATTTTAGTTGCATGCATATTTCATGATCCCGTAGGATTTGACTATTTCCGATGGTGAGTCGATGTTGATTGGAGTGTGGTTGTGATGAATAGAGGGTTGATTAAGTTTTTAAGTATTGACTTGCATGCCAGAAACAAATCTATTTCATAAGTCTCATTGGTTGCTTTTGAATTTGATCAGACCATGCTTGTTTGGTGTTAGAATTTAACCACTTGTTTACATTTAGAATGTTGGCTAGATTCTTGAAAACGAAGGAGCACTTATGTATAAGTTTGGGGGAAACCAGGGATTTCATGCTAGTTGTAATAAAGGCTAGGCGTCAAATGGCTAGTAGCCGCTCATTGGTAAAAAATGAGTAGTCTAGGGTGGGATGAGAAAAAGGCAAAGTGCACTCATTCCGAAAAAAAAAAAAAAAAAAAAAGAAAAGTTGAAAAAAAAAAAAGAGTTGTTTTAGTTGTGTTTATGCAGAATTGATCAGGTTGAGCTCTTTAATACTCGAGCAATTAAGTTCTAGGGGACTTTGTGCCTAGTGACCTAAGACTTTGCCGGTCTGGGATCCACTAACCTAACGCTCGCTACATGGGTATTATTGTATAAGCCTTTAGGGGTCTCAGCCATTGCACGGTCAAATAAGCATGTTTTTGTGTAATAAAGCATGAATTCCTGTCTAACTCAGATGGACTGCGAAGGTGTCTCTTAAGAGTTCTTGTGTCTAGCGTTCATTCTGTTTGTAAGCTTGTGGTTGTTTTGGCTAAGAGTAGGTATGGTCTTGATTTAGTTTGGGAGTATAATGGTGAGCATTGCACACACGCACGTTTCTGTTTTTGTCTTGTTGGTCGATGGGAATTTGGTCGAACTCTGTTTGGAAGACTGTGTTCTTTGAGATGTTGGCTTGTTGATTGGTTTTGGTTGGTTTGAAGGGATCGTTGCATTTTCATATTAGTTGCATACATGCATTGCATTGTTAGTTGCATGAGTAGATGGATTTTGTGGGTACATTCGCTATAGGCCCTCACGAGACCTTACTCGTCCACTAGGGCTGCCTAGGGGTTTAAAGGGCTTGTTGCATATGCCAAATGCAACCGTGATCACCTACGGAAGTGGTACTAGTTAGTTGTATATAGTTATGTTTGTTTATGCTTGAGGACAAGCATCGGTTTAAGTTTGGGGGTGTGATAAGTGGATTTTATATCCACTTGGAACGCTTCATATCGGCTTAAATTGATGACTTGAACTCAAGTATGTGGTGTGTTTAATGTGTTTTCATTAAGTTTTGCAGAACCAAGAGTTGGAGGTTAATTTGATTAAAATTCGGATTTTCCGGGTAGGTTGCGCAGTCTTCACTGTTTTGGCCATATCTGGAGTTCTACAAGTCCGATTCTGACGATCTTACAGCTCACGCGAAGAGAAAGGAATTCTGGACAGAAATCCCCGCGCTCCCGCGCCATTTCCCGCGCGCCCGCGCCACACTTGACAGAAAGCTCCGCGCGCCCGCGCCACTACCGCGCGCCCGCGCCAGAAAAAATACTGAAATTTGCTGTTTTGTGATCAGAAAAGGAAACATGCCATATTTGTTAGCCTTAAGACTTTATAAGTATTTGGTGGACGTTTTCTAGGGGATATACAGAGATATATCAAGATTCATAAATATATACGTCCACGGTGAAGAGAAGAAGAAGACGGCTGATTTAAGAAGACCTAGTTTTACATCCAATCTTTGTATTCTTCTAAATTAGGCGATACTTGAATTCTCGTTTGTTCTTTCTAAACCCTAGTTATTATATTCAGTTTTACAGACTTATTACTATCATGTTATCATCAGAACCCACGATGATGAACGGTTCGATTATGAACTAATCGTCGTCGTGGGATTCTAACGGATTTATTTATGTAGTTTAGTATCTTGATGCTTTAAAGATCTGTGTGTGATGTATAGTTGATATCCTCGTATGGTTAAGCTTAATTGATAGATGCGTCGCGAACATCTAATTTGTTAATCTCTTGTGAAGCGAAAGTGGATCTTGAGATTTAGAACTTGCCATGCTAGCATAGGTTCATATTCGTTTATCAATATGATTTGTAGTATAAGATGAAAATACTTATATTGCCCTGTGTGATCTTTATGGATAACTAGTTCCTCAACCGTTATGTTTTCAAATTCTATAGACATATAGGGTCTAAACATAATTGGTGTCTATTCATCTTCTATCTCTTTTGTGGATGTATGGGTAGTTTGATATACGTATGCCGACAGGTAGCGTGTATTTGATTCGTGTTATCCGATCAGATATCATAACAATTGCATATAGTGATTAAAGGTGTCAGATCTAAGCAAAGTATTTAATGAAGTTAGGATCCCATGTTTTCTCTACATAAGTAATTCGATTCCAATTCTTATTAGTTAATTAATTCTTAGTTTATTAAATTGCTTCATAGTTAATCGTAGTTATTCAAAACCCTATCTTGTTACTTGTCTTAGCAGTGAATAAAAACCATACATTGTTGCATAGGTACAAGACTATAACAACCTAAACCAGTCTCTGTGGGAACGAACTTAATTTTATTCTATATTACTTGTGACCACGTACGCTTGCGTGTTTTTGTGTCAACAAGTTTCCGTGGATATCTTGTTCCACGATGCTTTTATCAAGATGGGTTACACTGATTCTCAGCTAACACCCTCAAATATGCCTATATACAGATTCAATGGGGTGGAATCAAAAGTGGAAGGCACTATCCAACTCCCAATGACCATGGGGGCAAGGGATGAATACGTCTACTCAAATGCTGAACTTCATAGTTATAAAGGCAACTTCAACCTACAATGCAATCCTGGGAAGGACTGGTCTTCATGCGTTCAAGGCCGTTGCCTCATCTTATCATCTTAAAATCAAGTTCCCAACGAGGAATGAGATTGGTGAAGAACGAGGAGACCAAAAGATGGCTAGAAGTTGTTATGTAGCCGCGCTAAGGCCTGATGGAACCGGGGGGCAAGTTCTCCCAATTGAAGACATGAATATCAGCGACAACGAGGACAGAAGGGGGAAACCAGCTGAGGACTTGGTCCCAATTCCCTTAGTCCGGGGAGAACCAGAGAAGGTGACTTATATTGGGGCACTACTGCCCGAACCATTGAAGAGCAAACTCACGTCTTTTCTTCAAGAAAACAATGACATTTTTGCTTGGACAGCGGCCGACATGCCAGGGATTGACCCCCAATTGATAACTCACAAACTGAATGTGGATCCTGAAAGGAAGACGGTGAAACAGAAAAAGAGGAATTTGGCTCCAGAGAGGCTTGAAGCCATTAAACAGGAAGTTAACAAACTTTTGGAAGCTGGGTTCATTGAGGAAATTCAATTCCCAGAATGGTTGGCTAACCCCGTGATGGTCAAAAAGGATAACGGGAAATGGAGGATGTGCGTCGACTTCACTGACTTGAATGATTCATGTCCTAAGGATTGTTTTCCTTTACCAAGGATTGATGCACTAATAGATGCTACAGCTGGACACGAGATGCTTAGCTTCATGGATGGCTTCAGTGGATACAATCAAATCAAGATGCATGAGGATGACATCGCCAAAGTATCATTCATCACTGACTTTGGCATTTTCTGCTTCTTAGTCATGGCATTTGGACTTAAGAATGCAGGGGCAACATACCAAAGATTGGTGAACAAAATTTTTGGACACCTAATTGGGAAAACCATGGAGGTCTACGTAGATGACATGTTAGTCAAGAGCCTCGATAAGGCCGATCACATTAAGTACCTTCGAGAGGCATTTGAAGTGCTAAGGCACCACAAGATGATGTTGAATCCAGCTAAGTGTGCCTTTGGTGTAGGCTCGGGAAAGTTTTTAGGCCTGATGGTTTCCAAGAGAGGAATCGAGGCCAATCCCGACAAAATCAAAGCAATTCTAGACATGGAGCCACCACGGACTGTCAAAGATGTCCAGAAGTTAACGGGAAGAGTGGCAGCATTGGGAAGATTCATCTCCAAGTCAGGAGAAAAGTGTTTACCCTTCTTTAAAGCACTCAAGAAAGAGAAATTTTTTGAATGGACAACTGAAATCCAAGAGGCCTTTGAGGCCCTGAAGAAATACATGGCTGAGCCACCACTATTGGCCAAACCAAAACCAGGGGAGGTTCTTTATCTATACTTGGCAGTATCCAACACTGCCCTGGGAGCTGTTTTGATAAAGGAAGAATTGAAAGTGCAGAAGCCCGTCTACTATGTGAGTAAGATTCTACATGGGGCAGAAATAAACTACTCAACGATTGAGAAGTTTGCCTTGGCCTTGATAATGGCCTCAAGAAAGCTACACCTGTACTTCCAGGCTCACAAGATAGAGGTCTTGACTGATCAACCTCTAAGAAACATCTTGCACAGCCCTCAAGTTAGTGGAAGATTGATCAAATGGGCCATTGAATTGGGCGAATTCGACATCAAGTATAAGCCTCGAACGGCCATAAAAGCTCAAGCACTCGCTGACTTCATGGTTGAATGTACCATTGACAACCAAGAAGTCGGGGGGCAGGAAGTAACAATGGAAGACAAGAAAGATCAAGAAATGGACTTCAAAGAATATTGGGTGCTCTATTTTGATGGAGCATCAAAAACAAATTCAAGCGGAGCTGGTTTAGTGCTACAAAGTCCTGATGGATTCCTCATTGAGTATGCACTAAAACTTGACTTCCCAACGACAAACAATGAGGCCGAGTATAAAGCTCTGATAGCTGGCTTAGGGCTGGCTAGAGCCTTGAGGGTCAAAACTCTGAAAGTATGTGGAGACTCGAGGCTAGTGGTTTCCCAAGTAAATGGGGGAATTTGAGGCCAGAGATGAAGTCATGGCCAAGTACTTGAAACTTGTCAAGGCCATCATGACTCAGTTCGACGAATGCTATGTAGAGCACATTCCAAGGGAAGAGAACATGAAGGTTGATGCCTTGTCTAAATTTGCTTCTTCCGAAATTGAAAACTATGCAGGGAGTGTATACTTCCAAGTACTGAGGACCCCAAGCATCAACGGAAAGTTGGTAGCACCCATTGATGTTGCTAGTTGTTGGATAGATCCCATCAAGGCTCATCTGGAAACCGGGTGGTTACCCAACGACACTTCAGAAGCACGAAAGCTATACGTCAGAGCACTAAGGTATACCCTGATTGAGGGAATCCTATATAAGAAGTCTTTCATCATTCCATATCTGAAATGTTTAAGACCTCAAGAGGCAGAATTGGCCCTGAAGGAGGTACATGAAGGAATTTGTGGGCAACACTTGGGGGGCAGAGCCCCTGCTCATAAAGTCACCCGTCTAGGTTTCTATTGGCCAAGCATACTTGCTGATGCTAAAAGCTATGTGAAGAAATGTGAACGGTGCCAGAAACATGCACCAGTGGTTAGGCAACCACCAGAGATGTTGACATCCATAAACTCACCAATCCCCTTTGCCATGTGGGGAATGGATATACTTGAACCATTTCCAATGTCAAGTGCTCAAAGAAAGTTCTTGATAGTAGCAATCGACTACTTCACCAAGTGGATTGAGGCTAAACCATTAGCCAAGATAACCACCAAGCAAGTGATGCATTTTTTCTGGGAAAATGTGATATGCAGGTATGGAATTCCACGAGTTCAAGAAATATTGTGATGAGAACGATATCAAGTTGCGCTTCACTTCTGTTGCCCATCCTCAAGCAAATGGGCAAGCTGAGGTTGCAAATCGAATTATCCTAGATGGATTAAAGAAAAGAGTTGAACGCTCCAGAAACACTTGGGTAGACGAATTGATCCCCATACTATGGGCATATCGTACTACTTGTAAAGTCACCACTGGAGCCACCCCCTTCCGGTTGGCGTATGGGGCAGAGGCAGTGGTTCCAGTGGAGATTACTCACACATCTCCAAGAGTCGAGGCTTATGAATGATAAGTGGATTTCATATCCACTTGGATCGTTCTAAATCGGCTTAAATTGGCTGTTTGTACTCAAGTACTTGTCGTTTTTAATGTGTTTTGAGTTAGTAAGTGCATAGTCGTATTGTTGGTGGAGTATTTGAGTTATCTTGACTTGGTGGTGGTGAATGAGCTTTATTGTGGAAGTCGTGAAGTTGCGGGACTTGAGAACGTGAAGAAAACTCAAGAAAATGCATTTTGAAGAAATCTGGCAGAAAGTCAAGGGTCCCCTCCCCCTTCCAAGCGCGCCCGCGCCCACTCCAATTTAATTCAAGCACGCCCACCCCCTTCCAGGCGCGGCCACCCCTGAAACATTCTGGAAAAGGCAATTTCAAGTCAGAATTGGAAACCAGCAGAAGACCAGTCAACTTTAAGGCCTATATAAGTAATTGGTGGACGTTTTCAGAGGATATAATTCATATACATTAAGATACATACATATATATCCATCCACCGGTGAGGAGAACAAGAAGACGGCTGATTACGAAGATCTAGATTTCATCTTTTCTTTGTATTCTTCTAATTAGGCGATACTTTGGATTCTCGTTTGTTCTTTCTTAAACCCTAGAACTTTTATTCAGTATTCTAGACTTATTATTATCATGTTTTCATCAGAACCCACGATGATGAACGGTTCGATTATGAACTAATCGTTGTCGTGGGATTCTAACGGATTTATTTATGGATTTTAGTAGTTAATTGTTTTAAAGATGTGTGTGTGATGGCTAATTGATATCCTAGTTTGGTCGTGCTTATTCTTCTTGGATGCGTAGCTAACATCTAAGATTGTTTGTTAATCTCTATTGAATGCGAAAGTGGATATAGAGGTTTAGAACTTGCCTTGCTAGCGTAGGTTTATGTATGTTTGTCATGCATGATTCGTAGGTGATTTTAACCATCTTACCTGCCCTATGTAATCTGAATGGATAACTTTCTCGTTAAACCGTTATGTTTTCAAATCTTATAGACATATAGGGTCTAAGCATAATTGGTGTCTACCCAACTTCTATCTCTTTTATGGATGTTTGAGTAGTTTGGTATACGTATACTGAAAGGTAGCGTGTACTGATTTCGTGTTATCCGATTAGTTATCACAACCGTCACATGCATTGATTAAAGACAAAATACTCTAGATGAAGTATCTAATGAAGTTAGGATCCCATGTTTTATTCTCATAAGTAATTCAACAACAATCTCTTTAGTTAATCATAATCTTGTTAAGTTAATTAGTTAATTTAGATAATCAAAACTCAAATTTGATACTTGTCTTAGCATTGAACAATAGCCATACATTGTTGCATAAGTGCATAACTGTGGTAAACCAGTCTCTGTGGGAACGAACTCTACTTATTCTTATATTACTTGTGACCGCGTATACTTGCGTGATATTGTGTGAACAATGAACCAGAAGAAAATGAAGAAGGCTTGAGGCTAGCTTTAGATCTAATTGACGAATTTAGAGATGAGGCAAACGCCAAGATAGTTGAACATAAAAAAGAAGGCATCTTTCTACTACAACCTAAGGGTTAAAGAAAGGTTCTTTCGTCAAGGAGACTTGGTTCTCAGAAAGATTGAAGCATCCGGAGTTGGACAAAAAGGCAAGTTGGCCCCAAGTTGGGAAGGACCATATCGCGTCAAGAACGTATTTGGTCGAGGCTCATACAAGCTAGAAACCCTTGAAGGGCATGAGGTGCCAAGGACTTGGCATGCCTCCAATTTGAAAGTTTATTATGTTTAAGGTGTTTCCTAGGAGGACTCACTACTATGAATAAGGTTTGATAAAACCAACTCGAGTTCTTAAACTTGGGTACTATGTAAGGGTTGATCCCATTTTCAAGTTATGAATAAATTCAATATTTTCATGTTTTAAAGCTTATATAGTATGAGTGTTGACAAACATTCAAGAAGCAAGAAAACAACACAAGCCATGAATGGCCACAAGATATAAATAAAAACTTAAATAAGAGTTAAGTGAAGCCCGTAGGCCAAAAGTACATCAATACTGGTACAAGCCAAGAAAGGCCATAAACATGAACTACAAAAGAAACTACATCTAATCTGCCTTGTCCACGTCCTCCTCCTCGTCTTCCCCTAAAACGGAACCGGAGTGAGTGGCAGCATAATCATCCCCGACAGTCTGACCGGGTGGAGAGGTATGATCTAGGTCGAAGATCCTGTCATCCTCCTCCATATCGTCCTCTCCAGCCAAAACCAACTCCAAAGGAGTAGGAGGATAAGGGCTGGGAAAATCAGAGATGGTGAGAGATCCAGGCATCTTCTCCAACACAGCAGCAAGAGCGCCATCCCATCCCTTAGTGTACTGAACTGGGAAGAGGAGCTCGTCATGCTTATCAATCAAGTCCTCGTACTCCTTGGAGTCAAGGTACTCGTCAATAAAGTCATCCTTGCCCTTCCTCAAAGACACCAGCTCAGCCTGGGAGTCGGCTTACTCCTTCTCCTTCCTAGCCAGTGTGGCCTTCAGCGAGCCCACCTCCTCCTGGGACTTCTCAAACTTGCCTTGGTTGGCCTCAGAAGATGAGCGCCAAGCCTTGGCTTGAAAGATAGCCCCTTGGTAGTTGGCATTAACCTACAAGCAAGTTACAAGTCAAATACTTAAACTTGAAATCCATTATTAACTACAAAGAAAAAAGAAGAGGAGAAATACTTACAGCAGCCATAGCTTGGGATCCAGCATGCTCCACCCCCTCAATGGTGGAGTTGGAGACGAAATCCTTGTAATCACAAGGAGTCAGAGAGTGATAAGACCACTCCACAGCGTGCTTGGACACTCCCACCACAGTGTCCTTCTTCCTGAGACCCCAGTTGGGGCGCCAAACTGAGCTTTTAGCCGAGGCAGGACCCTCAGCATCCTCAGTAAGGTCCACATGGGGCCTTATAAAAGCAGTAGCACTGGAGGCACGAGGGTCCTTCCCTGCCAAGCGTGCCCTCTTCATCCTTGTTGTCTCCCCATCTTCGGGCTCGTTGGTCTTATTAATAAAGACCGCAGCTGTAAAGAAACACAAGGAAAGAAACAATTCGTATAAGACAATCTCAAATAAACAAAGGAAAATATGAGGTGAGAATTACCCTTATCAGAAACATTTGAAAGTCCCAAGGACTTAAGCTGGAACTCATCCAGGAGCACCCAAGCCATTGTGGCGTAGTTGTCTTTTGTAAGCTCAGCATATGCATGGGCCTCTTCATCATTCAGGATGATGTCACTAGGGCTACCATCTGAAACCCTACTAAACGAGCTACGGAAAAGGGAGCCCCAATCCCCTCCTTCCCAAATCAAGTACATAAACTCTTCCTTCCATTTGAGGTTATTGTCAGGAATGGATTTGGGGTGAAATATTGGAGGAGTGGAAGGTCGATGGTTGATATAAACCCAACCCAAAGAAAGGGTTGAGCTATTCTTAAACTGAAAGATTCTTCTAAACAAAGCTACTGACAATGGAAATTTTTTCTTCAAGCAAAGAACAAGAAAACACATAATAATTCTCCAGGCGTTTGGAGGAAGTTGGCAAGGGTGAATCCCAACATCAGCCAAAAGCCTGGGAATAAACTTATGGAAATGGAACATGAGTCCCGCGACAATGGCATCCTTGTAAATGCAGAGTGCATTAGGACGCCAATGGCAAGAATGGTCCCCTGGGCCAGCTGGGACTAATCTATAGGGGGACTTAATCCTATACATTTTGTTATAGTCCCTAATTAAATCGATTTCATGGAATTTATTACTACAGTCGAATGAATCTAAATGCGAAACAGAAGGGTATTCATCACTACGTTCTAAAATCATATCTTGAAGTGACATATGAGAAGAACGAATGATGATACCTCTCTTAGAAGCTTTGTTCATTCTTTGAAGGCGTTGAGCAGCTTTGTCAGACATCTTCGAATCTTCAAATCTTCAAACTTTCAAGAGAAATCCCAGAAAAATCTCCAGAAAAATCTTCAGATCTTCAAAACTTCAAAGAAATTCCCAGGAAATCTTCAAAGAAACCCAGAAATCTTCAAGGGATGAAGGTGAAAACCCAGAAATCTTCAAGGGATGAAGATTGATCTCAAAAAAATAAGAACACCACCGTACAAAAGCTCGCCGGGAATCGCCTTACCACGGAGTAAGAAGAGAGAAAAATTAAAGATACTAGAGAGAAATTTTATAAAGTTGGAAGTAAGAAGTGAGAAATGAATAGAAATCTCACTCTTTTATAATAGAGATGACTGGAAACCCTACCGATTAAGGAAGGGCAACCGTCTATAGCCAGTAAGGCCCATAAAATCCATTTATGGATTACAAAGGCAAAAGCCCAAATAAATTAAATCTCAGGCAAAATCGAAGCCCAAATAAAATAAGGCCCGTTAAGGCCCAAGGCTGGAAAGATTTAAGTCCAAATTAAAATTGGACTATTTAAAGACCAAAAATAATAAAGCCTGGAATAAAACCAAGGCAAAAAAACAAAAGACCGAGGTCGAAATGACCCTAAGACAAAGTCGTTCGTCCAAGGTCGAATATACAAGGGAAATCGAGGCCGTATTCATCGACCTCACTCCCAAACTAAGCGGAAAAATTAAAAATTTAAGGTCGAAAAGACCCTAAATCGAGGTCAAACGACCCAAGTCGAAAAGACACACGAAACTGAGGTCGTATCCATCGACTTCGCACCAAAAGCAAGTCAAAAAATTGAAAAAATGAGGTCGAAAAGACCCTAGATCGAAGTCGATTGATTGAGATAAAAAATACACGATAAATCGAGTTCATATCCCCCGACCTCACACTAAAATGAGGTCTAAAAGCATAAGGAAACGAGGTCGAAAATGACTCAGAGAATAAAGTCTATTTTGACCTAGGAAAATCCTGGTCGAAAACACATGGAAATGAAGTCGACAAGTCAAGGTCGAAAATAGCCTACGAAGTGAAGTCGTCAACTTCGACCTCACAATCAATCGAGGTCCAAGATATACTAGAATCGAGGTCGAAATTGACCTATGATTCGAGGTCGAAACAAAAGACCTGGAACTAAAATCAAGGTCGAAGATATATGGCAAACGAGGTCGAACAGTTGAGGTCGAAAAAAAACTTGGAAATCCTGGTCGATAGCTTCGTCCTCACAACTGTTTGAAGTCGAAATCGAGGTCGAATGATCCTAGTCGAAAATGGCTGGGAAAATGAGGTCGAGCCCCTCGACCGGGGACCAGAATCGAGGTCGAAAAAAGAATGCTTGAGGTCGAACGATCCTGGTCAAAAATGACCGAGAATCTGAGGTCAAATCCTTCGACCTGGGACCATTCCTGGTCGAAATCCTGGTTGAAAATGACTTGGTTCCTGGTCGAAATCCTGGTCGAAAATGACCTAATTTGAGGTAAAAAATGCCCTAAAAATGGAAAATTTTGGGGAAAAACACGCTATAACTTCTACAAAAACCCCAAGGAGATTTTCCCAGAAGTTGGGGGGCAAATGATATGGTCAGAAAAGTAATTATAGAAATATAATTGACTAGTCAAACAAAAGGCCGATATTTAAGGCCCAACACCCTAATTATTCATTAATTTCGTAATTAATGAATAGGGAAAATATACAACTCATAAAAAGAGTCCGAATTATGGCAAATTGGTCAAAGAAGGATCCAGAATCCCAATTAAAGGCAATTAATGAGTCATAACCTTTATCGACAAGGAAAAGACTTATCCTGCAAGCAATACAATGCTTATCCAATATCAAAAAGGAGACTTATTCGCTAAGACTCCTAAACATACCATAAATACTAGGCTCCAGACGACTATATAAGGTCCCTGATCCTACAATCAGAACTACGTCTTTGGCTTGATTCTCAATAACGAATTGAGATACGTAGGCATCTTGTGAGGACCGATTTAGTCCGGAAACACGAGTGCAGCCATTAAAGCTCGAAGCTCATTAATCCTAGCATTAAATTCACAAAACACGTTTTTTAATCCATAACAGTTATGATTATATAAAAATTTATTATCATATTATTATATTCTTTATCGATTTGAATTTGTTCTTAATTAATTTTAATATTTTAATGAAAGAAACATAAAATTTCTATATTTAAAAGAATTAGTGGAAAAATAAATAAATTGGTGCTACAATAATAAAAAAATATTTATTAAAATTTAGATATTCACTTTACTATTTGGGTTCTATCCTGAGTTTTAAAAATTGAATTTTAACGATTTTACAACCCAGGCGAAACTAACAAAATTATCTTTAACTTAATGATGGTTTAATATTTATTATCTAACTTGACCAGTTGACCTACCCATAAACCGAAAAGAAAAGACGGTTAAGAATTTTTACATAAAGAATTCAATTCAATATAGAAAACCAATTTATAATTGGTTTAAATTATCAAAGCACATTTCTTAGTATTTAAATATAATCCTACATTTAATCAAATACACATTTTAATATAAGTATTATATTCAAAATTATCGTTTATGAATATGAAACCCTCGATATTTTAATAATATTTTAATATTATCCTTTTATGTTTGTTATATGTAAAATAATATAATTATAATTTGGATTAATCAAATTGTTACGTTACTTCAGAGAAAAAAATGTTTAAATTTATTCATGTACAGGAGTTCTTCTAAGTCACTTATAACGTAGGGTCCACGTGTATCATTGTTACTATGATATATATGAGCATTATATTGATAATTTTTAATATTGTAATAGATATGAATTGTTATCTTGATATTTGGTTTAACAATTATTATCTAACTGGAACTATACATAAATTCAAGAGAAAATATATTTAAGAATTTTTACATAGAAAAAATTTAAATTATCAAAATACACTTTTTAGTATTTAAATATAATTCTATTATTAATCAGATACACTTTTTAATATTAGATCTAACAATTCTCATCGATCTATTTGAGATCTAACTATAATTATTAATTTGGTCGTATAGTGATCGTACACGGACCATATCGATTTTAATTTTTTCTTAAATTGTTTTTAATATTTTATTGAAATAAACATAGAATTTATAAATTTAAAAGAATTAGGAAAATAAATTGGTGCTAAAATAATAATAAAAAAAATTTATTAAAATTTAAATAATCACTTTACTGTTTGGGCTCTATCTTGAGTTTTAGACAACGGATTTTAACTATTTTACAGCACACGCGAAGCTAACAAAATTATCTTTAATTTAATGATGGTTTAATAATTATTATATAACTGGAACTATCCATAAATTAAAGAGAAAAGATAATTACGAATTTTTACATAAAGATTCATATTCAATATAGAAAACCCATTTATAATTTGTTTAAATTATCAAAATACATCTTTAGTATTTAAATATTATCCTATTATTAATCAAATACAATTTTTAATATTATATCTAACGGTCCTCATCTATTTGAATATTTATAGTTTTATAATCCAACGGATCGTATACTTTTGGTAGTATAGTGACCGAGCAAAGTTTTGGATAAGATCTCCCTTACGCTTATTATATACTAGCCTATAACCCGTGCAAGACACGGGCCTTAAAAATAATAAACTAAAAAATTTAATGTGAACGGAAAATATTAAAATAAAAGTAAAAATTAATATGATACATTATAAAATGAGAAACTTAAATATTCATTGGAACATAAAAAAATATAAAACAAATACAAATGAGGCCGAGGAAGATAAATGAGGTATTATTAATATTATTTTATAATAAAATAATATTAATAATAAGGACAGATAGAAAATCTAACATGTTTTAATTAAAAAAAGTAATTGACCGTGATATTTTTAGAAGCGTTTTAATTATATTAATTGTATTTATTAAAAAAATACGTTGACATGTTAAAATAAGTAAGTTTTTTTAATAAGGACAAATAGAAAAGTTAACATGTTTTAATTAAAAAAAGTAACTGCACGTAATATTTTTAGATGTGTTTTAATTATATTAATTTTATGTGTTAAAAAAATACTTTCACTTGTTAAAATAGGTAAGTTTTTTTAAATAATTAAAAGTATTAAAATAGGTTTTAAAATATATAAGTTGCACTTGATATTTTTGGAAAAGAGAGATTTTAATGATAACAAATATAAAAGGTAATATATTTTAATTTAAAGGTAATTGCTCGTGATATTTTTGGAAAAGAAGTAGATTTTGTTAGAAAAAATGTTTTAACTATAAAAGCCAATCAGCTAGTTACTATTTTTATATTAATTTATTATTTATTAAATAGAGTATTAAAATAGGTTTTAAAATAAATAAGTAAGGATTGCACCTCATATTTTTGGAAAATAGGGATTTTATTGATGATGTGTTTTAATTATATTAATTGTATTTGTTAAAAAAAATACGTTCACTTGTTAAAATAGGTAAGTTTTTTTTTAAATAATTAAAAGTATTAAAATAAGTTTTAAAATATATAAGTTGCACTTGATATTTTTGGAAAAAAGAGATTTTAGTGATAACAAATATAAAAGGTAATATATTTTAATTTAAAGGTAATTGCCCGTGATATTTTTGGAAAAGAAGTAGATTTTGTTAGAAAAAAATGTTTTAATTATGAAAGACAATCAGCTATTTAATATTTTTATATTGTTTTATTATTTATTAAATAGAGTATTATAATAGATTTTAAAATAAATAAGTAAGGATTGCACCTCATATTTTTGGAAAATAGAGATTTTAGTGATAACAAATATAAAAGATATTATGTTTTAATTTAAAGGTAATTGTCGTGATATTTTTGGAAAAGAAGTAGATTTTTTTAGTTTTTTTTTTAATTATAAAAGGCAATCAGTTAGTTACTATTTTTATATTATTTTATTATTTTATTATTTATTAAATAGAGTATTAAAATATGTTTTAAAATAAATAAGTAAGGATTGTGTTATGGATTAAAAAACGTGCTTGTGAATTTAATGCTAAGGTTTAATGAGCTTCGAGCTTTAATGGCTGCACTCGTGTTTCCGGACTAAATCGGTCCTCACAAGATGCCTACGTATCTCAAATCGTTATTGAGAATCAAGCCAAAGACGTAGTTCTGATTGTAGGATCAGGGACCTTTTATTGGCGTCTGGAGCCTAGTATTTATGGTATATTTAGGAGTCTTAGCGAATAAGTCTCCTTTTTATTATTGGATAAGCATTGTATTGCTTGCAGGATAAGTCTTTTCCTTGTTGATAAATGTTATGACTCATTAATTGCCTTTAATTGGGATTCTGGATCCTTCTTTGACCAATTTGCCATAACTGGGGCTCTTTTAATGAGCTGTATATTTTCCCTATTCATTAATTACGAAATTAATGAATAATTAAGGTGTCGGGCCTTAAATATTGGCCTTTCCATTGACTCGTCAATTATATTTCTATAATTACTTTTCTGTCCATATCATTTGCCCCCCAACTTCTGGGAAAATACCCTTGGGATTTTTGTAGAAGTTATCGCATTTTTTCCTGAATTTTTTCATTTTTTCAGAGCATTTTCGACCAGGAATCCATGCCATTTTCGACCAGAATTCTAGGTCATTTTCGACCAGGATTCTAGGTCATCTTCGACCAGGATTCTAGGTTATTTTCGACCAGGACTGGGATGAGGTCGAACGTTTCGACCAGGAATTTTAATACAAAATCGACCAGGATATTTCGACCTCACCCAGTTATATTTTCGACCTCATTTCTGGTTTGGGTTTTCGACCTCATTTTTATAGCCATTTTCGACTAGAAAGTGGGGTGAGGTCGGACACGTCGACCTCGATTTCCAGTGCAAATTCGACCTCGATTTTTCGAGCTCGTTTTAACTGTTTTTCGACCAGGATTTTTGTTTAGGATTTCGACCTCAATTGGCGCGAGATCGAATATTTCGACCTTGCCTTTTAGGTCTTTTTCGGCCTCAATTCTTCGACTTCGAGCCATTGTATTTTCGACCAGAATTTCCAAGCATTATTTCGACCAGAAGGTGTGATGAGGTCGAACATGATGATCTCAATTTTTTAGTATAGCTTCGAATTCATTCCTTAGTCATTCTTCGACCAGGTTTTTAGAACAGAACTCAGATCATTTTCGAACTCAAATCTGGTTTGGGATTTCGACCTCAAGCGGAATGAGGTCGAATCCCTCGACCAGGATTTTTAGTTCAATTTCGACCTCGTTTTTTCTAGCTCAAACCTAATCTTTTTCGACCTCAACTTTTCTGTTCGATTTCGACCTCAATTTATCACGAGATCGAATGGTTCGATTTCATTTTTCAGTTCATTTTCGAACTCAATTTTTTGAGCTCACCTTAGAGTTAATTTTCCAACTTAATTCTTCTTTTAGGGCCTTTAATTTTTGAGCTTTGGACCCAAAATGTTTTGGGCCAAATCTCCTATTGGGCCTCGAATCCTCTTAGGATCACCTCCTGGGCCTTTACTTTTATTTGGGCCTTGAGCCTTAAATCAATTTGTACTGGGCCTTGATTTTTATTGGGCCAAGCTCTTTGGGCCTTAATTTCAGCAGCCCAAAGAATAACTATGGGCTTTGACTGGCTGTAACCGGTTAGACTTCCTTAACCGGTTGAGTTTCCAGTAAATTCGCCTATAAAAGAGTGAGATTTCATTTCTTACTCTTTATTCAAATCTTTCCAAAATTTATTTTCCTTAAATCTCTCTGTCTTTCTCTCTTTTTCTCCGTGGTAAAGCGATTCCCGACGAGTTTTTACGGTGGTGTTCTTATTTTTCTGGGTTCAAATCTTCTTCCCAAGAAGGTTTCTGGGTTTTGATCTTCATAGGTTGAAGATTTTCTGGGTTTCTGGATTTTGCATTGAAGATTTTCTGCATATTTTTTGAAGATTTGAAGATGGCCGATCGTTCTGCTCAACGTTTGCAGAAAATGAATCAAGCGTCAAAAAGAGGTATCACTATCCGTTCTTCTACTATGTCTTTACAAGATATGATTCTAGAACGTAGTGATGAGTATCCCTCTGTATCGCACTTAGATTCCTTTAATCATAGCAATAGATTTCATGATGCTGATAAAATTGCTGACTATAAAAACATGTATAAAATTAGGCCACCCTTTAGGTTAGTCCCTGTAAGACCCCAGATTTTGGGTAGAATTAAAACTTTTATTATATGTTGATGTAAATATGGATAGTGGCAATGACTTTGAGAATCAAGTTATGAAATGAATATGAATTTCGGTTTTCAAACATTTTGAGAATAGTAAGAATGGACTGAACATATAAATAAGAACAATCAATCTGGAAGATAAGAATACAATACTCCAGGGAAGGAAAGTATTTTTATGTCATCCAAATCAATATCTGGAATACATCCGACAACTTCGTAAACAAGATAGTGTATGCCCGAGAAAGCACTAGAACGTTTTCTAAGTGCAAAGAGTAAAGAGAAAATAGATCAGGAATATTGGAACGGATTTTGATCCAAAGGATTATAGAAAAAAACCACTGATGAATAGTAACTCTTCATTTAAAAGTTTTTCAGACCACCCTATATGCGGGACGATATAATAAACTTTCAAAGTCGCATTAGTGATCTACGATGGAAATAAAAGAATGCAGAAGCTGTCAGAATCGGAAAAATAGCATTTTTCGTTTTCTCCGAAATTTCACCAAAAACGAACTAAATAATTATTATTTGAGGATATTTAAGGATTTAAATTATTAATTCCATGGATATGGATTTGATAAATGAATTAGAAGTATCGAGAACGATTTCGGTAAAATACCTCGATAGAACCCTCGAGAAACCTTGCGAGCGTTCTACGAAATTAAACGAACCAGAAAAGCTACTTTATCCCAAGCCAATGCATGCTTGCCAAGTGTCAAGACAAGAAGAGACCAAGGGTGATGACTCACCACAATGGATAAATATCAAGTAATTAAACAAGAAAAGAAAAAGAAGAATTCTCCACCTTGAAGAAAATTCGGGAGAGAAGAAGAAAGAAAATGGAGGAGAAAGAAATGCTTATAACTTGAGATTCCGTTGTCCGTTTTTGGCGTTCCACCACTCAAATCGAAGCTCTCGAGAAGCTCTACGCAACCATGGTAAGCGCTCGCCTCACCTCTGTGATTTACCCTTCGATTTCAGTGAGTAACAGTTGGAGAAGATGATGAATAGTAACTTGTATTTTGCTTTGTTGCTTTTGATATTGAGTTTTTGGCTTCCAAAGGTTGTATTAAGCAAGGATCTAAGGTTACATAAGGAATATAGCAGCAAGCAAGCTTGGAGGAAGGTATAAACCTCTGCCCCTTTGAGTTTTATATGAGTTTTAAAGTGGTTTTGATGTTTATGTAAAGTTAAGATCATGATTAAGTGATTTAGTGATTATTTGGATTTGTTTGAATGTGTAAAATGATGGGTGTTGGATTTGAGCCTCCCCACTGATCTTAGAGGTGTATGATGGTTGTTTGTTGAGGTTGTAGATGTATGGTATGCCCGGTGTGGCTTGGTTATGTTGTGACAAAATAGGATTATTCGGTTTTAAGCCGTCGTAATGCCCGATTTTCGGTAACTCTATAAACTGCCTAGAATCAGAAAACCTAACTGCCTCTTTTGGTTCATTTATGAACATGAGTGTGTAGATATTTGTTTCTAGTTTACGTGAGCTCAAGAATCATGTCATTACGATTTACGGTTTATGAGATATGACCATTTTAGTGAAAGTGGTTCAAGGAATGAGATTTCAGAAATGTACCAACTTTGTGGCTATGATTGAGACCCTTAAGAGTTGTTTTAAAATATTAAATTTTGTATTGAAGTGTCAAGGGAAGTTACGAAGGTTTGTACGAAGGTTTCGAGTCCAAAAGATTATTTTCCGATTTTATAAAAATGTGTTAGCCGAGGTTGCGCAAGTGAAAACCACTAAGAGCATGACTTAGGAATCAATGTTGAAAATGGTTAAGTATAACTTGTATTCGAGGATCGATTTCGGACTAAACCTACGACTGAAGTAATTGTCGACTAAACATGGACTTAGTATGAGCCTATAACGAGCTAGTAATGCCTTGGTTGTGTTTCGCTTACGTGTTTAAGCATAGAGTACAAGTGGTTTATCGAGGGGATTAATCGTGCGTTTTCTTTGACTTTGTCTAGATTGTCCGGCATCGTCGCGAACCCCTATCACTTCTCGAGCATCAGGCAAGTTTACTAAACCTTACTCTATTATTCAGAGTATGTATATTTTCCTATGTTCAATACTTGTGTATTCCCAATTTATATACCAAATCTTTGTTGCAAGTATTGTGGCAAGTTTTCTAAATCTATACTTTGAAGTATTGATTATATATTACTGTTGTTGCCATGTGTGGAGTTATACAGTTGTGCGATACATGTTATATATTGTATAAAAATAGAGTTTGATTTGGGTTTATATATGAGCTTTGAGATAAAGTAGTTATAAACCGGTATACCTTGTAGCTCTAGAGATAAGAGCATACTTCTTGTTTTCGACTCTAGACCGGGAGTCAGTATTTGAGATATGGAGATAGCCGTGGAAACCCGGAGGGATTCCAGCGGCAGTGTACTAATTATTTTGAGGACTGCTATTATTAAACATTAATTATATTTCTAGAAAGTATTAATTACCTGGAAATGATTTGAGGAATGTTATTTGAATATTACCTCATTCAAATGTTATTACTTGGAAATGATTTAGTAATTGGCTTATAAGCTAGATATGGGATATCAGTTATAAGCCAGGTTTTTATAAATGCCCTAGGTAAAGGGCGTATGATTTTATTCTTTAGACCGGAAGTAGATATATTTTCGGTATATTTTAAATGATTATTTTTCCGATAAAGATATCGGGTAACGGTTATTCGAGGATTTTTGACTTAGAGAATATTATTTATATTTATTTGAGGATTATTGACTTTAAGAATATTATTGTAAATATAATTTAGGAATATTCATTCGAGGATTAATTATTTATTTAATGAATATTATGTAGAATATTCATTCAAGGTTTATTTACTTAATGAATATTATTTTTGAATATTCATTTACTGATTATCTATTTAAGGATTATTTATTTAAGGACTATTTACCTAATGAATATTACTTTTGAATATTCATTTGGGTTTTATTTATTTGATGAATATTATTTTCAAATATTCAATGGAGATTATTATTTAATGAATATTATTTTGAATATTCATTCGAGGTTTATATTATTTTGAATATTCATTCGAGGTTTATATTATTTTGAATATTCATTCGAGGTTTATATTATTTTGAATACTCATTCGAGGTTTATATTATTTTGGATATTCATTTGAGGTTTATATTATTTTGAATATTCATTCGAGGTTTATATTATTTTGAATTATTCATTCGAGGTTTATTAGTTAATGAATGTTATGTAGAATATTCATTTAATCCTCATGTATTTAATGGATATTATTTCTAAATATTCATTCATGGTTTATTTACTTAATGAATATTATTTTCGAATATTCATTTGAGGGTTTACTATTTAATAAATTTTATTAATTGTTTTAAATCAAAAGAGGTTCCCAAACCAATGTTTTCCACTTAAGTCCGTCTTTTAAGAGGATTTAAATGCTCGCTCAACTATCAAAAATATGGGAAACCTGATTTAAGTAACTGCTATTCATTTTAAACTCTCAACTCAAAACTGTCGGGGGACAGATATTTTCTCAAAGCAATTTAGTTGCTGCAAGTTAAATATTGTGCTACCACCTCAACGCTCGAGGGGTAAATTCCTGGAACAAGTCGATATCCATTAACAAGCATCGCTTGGGAAATATTGGAGAATCTTCCTTTCCAACCTAGATATGACTACTGAGTGGAGTCGTATCAACAAGTATTACACTTGGGGAAAGGGAGACGATCTTTACGTTTCAGAGTCATGGATTTCATCTGAACTAGGAGCATGTGTAAGAGGTCGAGTCGCGCCGATCCATCACCTTATTGCCCCAAATGGGCCGGGAGATCCAGAAAGGCGGTAGACAATGTCAGGCTGTCGTGATACTTCCATCTACATGTAGAAAACATATTTTTGTTGTACAAACTGCTACTGATCATAGTAAGGTTGGTACGACGGGCGCGGAGAAGGCTCCAGTATTGGTTCATCATCCATTTTGGATAATTCTGCAACATGTACTGAAAGGGACCACGGATGACACCCGTGGTACAGGTTTACCGGTCATGTTGGCAGGGGGTCGAAAAGTGTTCAAAATAAAGTTACAATGAATCCTTGCAACTTCATCTGTTATGAGTTATGACTCTGATAATATATGCATAAGTAAATCTTGGGTTACGGAGATATGATATTAATTTTCCTCGTAACTTCATCTTTTATATCATTTGACTCTGTGGATACCTTACATAATATGAGTTATGGTAAGGGAGTTGTTTATACTGAATCACCTTATAACTTCATCTTTTAAGTTATGTGTTGATATTCTGCTTATATAGCAGATATTTTTCGGAAAGGTTATATTTGGTTTACTTTGAAACCTCATCTTTTATACTAGAAACTTGTTCATAATATAGCAAAAGTTTACAGAAATATTATGAAATGATATTTGAAATACAATAATGGTACTGTTTTTGGGAATACATTCTGATAAGGAAATAATTTCAGTATCGAGATATTTTGACAAACTATTGTCTTATACCCGCTTTATTCTGGGTTGAGTTAAAGGCAGAATTATGCCCTACTTTTATTACCTTGCTGAGCTATCGCTCACTCTTGCTATTGTTTTATATATATTATATAGCAGCGAAACAGGATGCCAATGGGTCGGCACCTACCCCGCAAGGCGTTTCCATAAACAGTTTCTAGCAGTGATCCCGAAGAGTAGTACGAACCAATCGAATCAGGCTACAGCTTTTGGTATTCAACTTATGTATAGATATGAATGGTATGAGAGGATTGTGAGCATCAGAAGACTAAGTTGGTAATGTAACATTACTTAGAAATTGTATCAGTGACAAATTCAAAAGACATTTGGGTATTGTAATAAAAATTATTTATTCCGCAGTTGTTGTATTGTGTCGTTTCTGAAACTCTAACCTGTGTGTGTGTGTGTGAGACATATGTTGTGGGGGTCATGAGCAGGTGAATTATGAAGGGTGTGAGTAATACAGGTAAGGCAATGAATACATGGATTGTGACAACCCTAGATCCCTGACCCCGGATTTGGGGCTGTTACAGAGATGGTATCAGAGCGCTAGGTTACAGTCCTCAGAAACGATAGGAGATCGAGTCTTACAATACCCTTAATAATGATAAGGACATCTAGAGCTCAAATTAAGTTCGTAGTCGGGTTAGAGGACATGACCCTGACTGTTTAAGATGAAGCCCGAGAGGGGACTTCTTCTGGGAAACAGTACTTAGGACTTCGTGGTTAGTCACCTCGATTCGTATGAGTTATAGATGGATGGGACTCTGAGATGCCAGATCCCGAGGCCTTCGAGTAGGCATTTGATGATGCGCTCCTTGAAATGGACGGAGACCCGATAAAGAAAGATCCATAGGAGGATCTAGAGGAAGACCCCATAGTGGGTCAAGGAAAGAATCTTGTAGAGGACGTGTTGATTGATAAAGATGTGGTGTGTTACTTGAGGTCTAGTAATAAGACCGGACGAACCTTCAAGGGATAAATAAGTGACGAGACGAGAGTTTAAGGATCGTTCATGATTCATCAAGAGGTATGACAAAGAAAATGGAGTAGAGTCTCCAAAGCAGAAGAGGTAGAGGCAGTATAGCCAGTATCAGTGGATTGATTCGACTTGAACGAAACTTGTTACTCGTGATCGGTTATAGTTGCCCATAAGGAGGCGGCATACGTAAGAACCAAGATGTTCAGATTTTCACGAACGATCAAGGGTACTTAGTTGCCTAGAATAGTGAAAGGAATTGCTTTGGCTATGAGGTTTCAATCCCCCACGACCAGCGATTCCACTGGATAGAGTGTCTATTACATCATTGAGGGATTTTATTATCTCAAGGAGAATTTTGGGTATATGTACCATGCAAATGATATTGTAAGACAAGCACGCTAAGACGGAATCGAGAACGAGATTTACCACCCTCAGGAAACCAGGGAGGAATTATGAGGATAAAACAGAAAGGTCGGAGATCAGATCCGAGCATTATTAGTAGGTAAATAGATTGATCAAGTTTCCCTGATTTTGGAAAGAAATTCAGCAAATTTTGGCAAACCTTGTCTTTCTGATTACCAGAGAATGTCACCAAAGAGAGTGGAAATTAGAGCGAACCCTGTGGATTGGGTAAGATAGCTGTTATATGGGTTGGTGGACAGACCCTGATTGCTATAATTGATTGTAGAGATAAAATGATGAAGTTGAGATTGGACGGTAAAGGCGAAATATATTTAAGGACCAAGACGGACTGAGAAGTTCCGGGATTGACTCAAATGAAAAGGCTATTGTGCCAAAAGTGTTAAGCTTAGGTAGCACACGGGATTGATATGGGAGAAGGAATAGTGGATATAAGGATGATTGAAATAGAGACCGGATTTAAGCATGTAGATTCTAACGATCTTCCGGAGTACCGCCCAGTCGACATGAGGAATTGTCATTGCTATGGGCGACAATAGTATCGAAGTCTTCTTATAGAACATAACGCTTACTTGAGATGTTTGCGCCTAGTCGAATAGAATTCCCTGCAGTTGCAAAGGTCGATGGTTGAATCCTTAGCGACTATTATGAGTCGGCAATAATGTAAGTATCGAGCACCTTAGGGTATGCATGAAGAAGAAAAGCTTTGGAATGGAACAATTATCCATTAGAGGAGCCGACATAAAAGGCATCCGTAGAGACCTTGGTAATACCCTCCCCATTTGCAAATTATGTGGGGTACCTCCCCAATCTATGATCTATCTTGACCTCTCTCCAGGAAAGAATTCTGATAAAGGGTATATTCCCTTTTCGAAGTTATTTTATAACACTTGTGCTAAACCATATTCAGTTTCACTTGTGCCAGAGGCTGTCACAATGCCTACTTTCAGGTTTTCGAAGCCCTGCCAAATGATGTTATTTAAGCTTTCACTTTTCTTCAAATAATGAATGACCCTATGGTGATACATCACCACTTGTTTGTTAAGTACCAGTATCTTGTGGTTATTCTTTTCTTTGTATTTTCTTTGGAAAACCGCACCTTTGGAATCTGTTCAATTTTAATCCAAGGTGTTCCTTTGAGAAATATTGTCGAAAGGCGATAATCATTAAATTGATCTCGAATTGCTTTCATACTTTTCAACTTCCACTGAGACGAACAACCCTATACTTATAGGGGCTACAAGGACTATTTGTCTGTGTGATAGAAGTCGGATGGGACGCCATCACTTGTAAGTTGTGAAATACAAGAAGGCTAATTACCTTTAGTAATGTCTCAATTGAGGCACACAACGTTGAGTTCTTATGATCATGTTGATCTCTCGGTAAATTCTCTTACCTCCAATAAGGTTACCTTAAAACTCATAACCTTATGATCACCAGTGTGTGACGTTTTCCTTGATATGGGAGCTGTCTTTTCAAGGCCCCATAATTTTGTTATCCTTATTGAATTTCAAGGGAAGGCCAACCAGGTCAAATAAGTCAAAAATTCGCTGATAGGAATTAGATTCGCGACGAAATCGCCTATGTCAGGAGCGAATCCCTAAGACGAATAGAATGTTAGTGACATATCAATGAAATTGGTTTATTCTCCCAAGGATATTATGATAATGGAAAGCGTGTCAATCGATATATGTGAAAGAAATAGCGATGTGCCGTGAACTCCAGTGACAACGGTGTTAGATAGATGCCCTATAGTGAAATTGAGATTTTGGAGGAGTTGTTACGAATGGACACTACCTCTGGGTTAGCAAGATAAGTACTGACGATGGAGTCAAAGGGAGCTGGTATTGTGACTTGGGAGAGGTGCAGCAGGAATAATTTCCAGAAATATATGGAGACCCGGATGGAAATGAAAGTTAAAGAGTTAAAACAAGAAACCATGACTGTGACCGAGTATGAGGCCAAGTTTTTCCGAATTATTGAGGTTTGCTCCGGAGTTTGTGAACACAGAATAAAAGAAAGCCAGTAGGTTTCAAACAGGGCTACCTCCAACAAGCAGCCCACTGTCAGGACCTTTAAATAATAGGTACCCTTGTAAATGATTGTTTGATCAGCGGAAGAATGTTGTGTATTTCCAAATTTATTTAAGAACTGGGTATCACCAGTTGGAAGTTAAATCCGAGGATATACCCAAGACTGCGATTCGTACCGGGAATAGACACTTCGAGTTTTCAGCGAGGTTATTTTGGGATTGACTATGCACCCACAAATTTTTATGGAATGTAATGAATAGACTTTGAGTTATCCGTGATAGTAGATAACGTGGGATGGAGAAATGGCTAGAATTGACCTAGAATTATGACTGTGAGATACACTACCATCCGGGGAAGGCCAATGTGGTGGCCGATACCCTTAATTAAAATGGGACAGAGATGGATTCCGAATGATCGGGAATTAAAGGATGAGATTTTACACAAAACCCAAATTAGTCCAACAAACTAGGAAGACAAAAGATTTCACCAACAAGCGGCTAGTGACAACCAAGACAGACAGAGAAAGTATGCGGACTAAGCCCGCGAGTATAGAGATAGTACTGCTACTGATAAGCTAAATGACAAATTGATGAATGGCAAACAAGTTTATGCTGGTGTATTTCTGTGCAAACAAGATAGAGAATATGAGGTTAGAGATTCGTGATGCTAAAGGTATCTCCAAGGAAGGAATTAATGAGATTTGAAAAGAAAGGGAAGTGAGCCCGATATTCTTTGGGCCATCTGAGATTTAAGACGCGCCAGGAAGGTGGCCTACGAGCCAGCCTTACCCCCTCCCCAAACTTGTAGAATGGTCATAACGGGGTTCATGTGTCAATGCTACGTCAGTATACTATAGATGCCCGGCATATGTAGAGTACGAGCACGTAGACATACAACCAGACTTGACCTATGTGGAGCAACCAATGGAAATTATAGATCGAAAGGAACAAGTACTCCGAAACAAGGTCATCAAACTAGCCAGAGTGGTATGGAGGAATCATAATGTGGAAGAATCAACTTGGGAGCTAGAGAGCGAGATGCTAGAAAGATATCCCCATTTGTTTTCAGAGTGATTCCGGGACGGAATCCTTTTAAGGAGGGGAGACTGTAAGACCCCAGATTTTGGGTAGAATTAAAACTTTTATTATATGTTGATGTAAATATGGATAGTGGCAATGACTTTGAGAATCAAGTTATGAAATGAATATGAATTTCGGTTTTCAAACATTTTGAGAATAGTAAGAATGGACTGAACATATAAATAAGAACAATCAATCTGGAAGATAAGAATACAATACTCCAGGGAAGGAAAGTATTTTTATGTCATCCAAATCAATATCTGGAATACATCCGACAACTCCGTAAACAAGATAGCGTATGCCCGAGAAAGCACTAGAACGTTTTCTAAGTGCAAAGAGTAAAGAGAAAATAGATCAGGAATATTGGAACGGATTTTGATCCAAAGGATTATAGAAAAAAACCACTGATGAATAGTAACTCTTCATTTAAAAGTTTTTCAGACCACCCTATATGCGGGACGATATAATAAACTTTCAAAGTCGCATTAGTGATCTACGATGGAAATAAAAGAATGCAGCAGCTGTCAGAATCGGAAAAATAGCATTTTTCGTTTTCTCCGAAATTTCACCAAAAACGGACTAAATAATTATTATTTGAGGATATTTAAGGATTTAAATTATTAATTCCATGGATATGGATTTGATAAATGAATTAGAAGTATCGAGAACGATTTCGGTAAAATACCTCGATAGAACCCTCGAGAAACCTTGCGAGCGTTCTACGAAATTAAACGAACCAGAAAAGCTACTTTATCCCAAGCCAATGCATGCTTGCCAAGTGTCAAGACAAGAAGAGACCAAGGGTGATGACTCACCACAATGGATAAATATCAAGTAATTAAACAAGAAAAGAAAAAGAAGAATTCTCCACCTTGAAGAAAATTCGGGAGAGAAGAAGAAAGAAAATGGAGGAGAAAGAAATGCTTATAACTTGAGATTCCGTTGTCCGTTTTTGGCGTTCCACCACTCAAATCGAAGATCTCGAGAAGCTCTACGCAACCATGGTAAGCTCTCGCCTCACCTCTGTGATTTACCCTTCGATTTCAGTGAGTAACAGTTGGAGAAGATGATGAATAGTAACTTGTATTTTGCTTTGTTGCTTTTGATATTGAGTTTTTGGCTTCCAAATGTTGTATTAAGCAAGGATCTAAGGTTACATAAGGAATATAGCAGCAAGCAAGCTTGGAGGAAGGTATAAACCTCTGCCCCTTTGAGTTTTATATGAGTTTTAAAGTGGTTTTGATGTTCATGTAAAGTTAAGATCATGATTAAGTGATTTAGTGATTATTTGGATTTGTTTGAATGTGTAAAATGATGGGTGTTGGATTTGAGACTCCCCACTGATCTTAGAGGTGTATGATGGTTGTTTGTTGAGGTTGTAGATGTATGGTATGCCCGGTGTGGCTTGGTTATGTTGTGACAAAATAGGATTATTCGGTTTTAAGCCGTCGTAATGCCCGATTTTCGGCAACTCTATAAACTGCCTAGAATCAGAAAACCTAACTGCCTCTTTTGGTTCATTTATGAACATGAGTGTGTAGATATTTGTTTCTAGTTTACGTGAGCACAAGAATCATGTCATTACGATTTACGGTTTATGAGATATGACCATTTTAGTGAAAGTGGTTCAAGGAATGAGATTTCAGAAATGTACCAACTTTGTGGTTATGCTTGAGACCCTTAAGAGTTGTTTTAAAATATGAAATTTTGTATTGAAGTGTCAAGGGCAGTTACGAAGGTTTGTACGAAGGTTTCGAGTCCAAAAGATTATTTTCCGATTTTATAAAAATGTGTTAGCCGAGGTTGCGCAAGTGAAAACCACTAAGAGCATGACTTAGGAATCAATGTTGAAAATGGTTAAGTATAACTTGTATTCGAGGATCGATTTCGGACTAAAGCTACGACTGAAGTAATTGTCGACTAAACATGGACTTAGTATGAGCCTATAACGAGCTAGTAATGCCTTGGTTGTGTTTCACTTACGTGTTTAAGCATAGAGTACAAGTGGTTTATCGAGGAGATTAATCGTGCGTTTTCTTTGACTTTGTCTAGATTGTCTGGCATCGTCGCGAACCCCTATCACTTCTCGAGCATCAGGCAAGTTTACTAAACCTTACTCTATTATTCAGAGTATGTATATTTTCCTATGTTCAATACTTGTGTATTCCCAATTTATATACCAAATCTTTGTTGCAAGTATTGTGGCAAGTTTTCTAAATCTATACTTTGAAGTATTGATTATATATTACTGTTGTTGCCATGTGTGGAGTTATACAGTTGTGCGATACATGTTATATATTGTATAAAAATAGAGTTTGATTTGGGTTTATATATGAGCTTTAAGATAAAGTAGTTATAAACCGGTATACCTTATAGCTCTAGAGATAAGAGCATACTTCTTGTTTTCGACTCTAGACCGGGAGTCAGTATTTGAGATATGGAGATAGCCGTGGAAACTCGGAGGGATTCCAGCGGCAGTGTACTAATTATTTTGAGGACTGCTATTATTAAAGATTAATTATATTTCTAGAAAGTATTAATTACCTGGAAATGATTTGAGGAATGTTATTTGAATATTACCTCATTCGAATGTTATTACTTGGAAATGATTTGGTAATTGGCTTATAAGCTAGATATGGGATATCAGTTATAAGCCAGGTTTTTATAAATGCCCTAGGTAAAGGGCGTATGATTTTATTCTTTAGACCGGAAGTAGATATATTTTCGGTATATTTTAAATGATTATTTTTCCGATAAAGATATCGGGTAACGGTTATTCGAGGATTTTTGACTTAGAGAATATTATTTATATTTATTTGAGGATTATTGACTTTAAGAATATTATTGTAAATATAATTTAGGAATATTCATTCGAGGATTAATTATTTATTTAATGAATATTATGTAGAATATTCATTCAAGGTTTATTTACTTAATGAATATTATTTTTGAATATTCATTTACTGATTATCTATTTAAGGATTATTTATTTAAGGACTATTTACCTAATGAATATTACTTTTGAATATTCATTTAGGTTTTATTTATTTGATGAATATTATTTTCAAATATTCAATGGAGATTATTATTTAATGAATATTATTTTGAATATTCATTCGAGGTTTATATTATTTTGAATATTCATTCGAGGTTTATATTATTTTGAATATTCATTCGAGGTTTATATTATTTTGAATATTCATTCGAGGTTTATATTATTTTGAATATTCATTCGAGGTTTATATTATTTTGAATTATTCATTCGAGGTTTATTAGTTAATGAATGTTATGTAGAATATTCATTTAATCCTCATTTATTTAATGGATATTATTTCTAAATATTCATTCATGGTTTATTTACTTAATGAATATTATTTTCGAATATTCATTTGAGGGTTTACTATTTAATAAATTTTATTAATTGTTTTAAATCAAAAGAGGTTCCCAAACCAATGTTTTCCACTTAAGTCCGTCTTTTAAGAGGATTTAAATGCTCGCTCAACTATCAAAAATATGGGAAACCTGATTTAAGTAACTGCTATTCATTTTAAACTCTCAACTCAAAACTGTCGGGGGACAGATATTTTCTCAAAGCAATTTAGTTGCTGCACGTTAAATATTGTGCTACCACCTCAACGCTCGAGGGGTAAATTCCTGGAACAAGTCGATATCCATTAACAATCATCGCTTGGGAAATATTGGAGAATCTTCCTTTCCAACCTAGATATGACTACTGAGTGGAGTCGTATCAACAAGTATTACACTTGGGGAAAGGGAGACGATCTTTACGTTTCAGAGTCATGGATTTCATCTGAACTAGGAGCATGTGTAAGAGGTCGAGTCGCGCCGATCCATCACCTTATTGCCCCAAATGGGCCGGGAGATCCAGAAAGGCGGTAGACAATGTCAGGCTATCGTGATACTTCCATCTACATGTAGAAAACATATTTTTGTTGTACAACCTGCTACTGATCATAGTAAGGTTGGTACGACGGGCGCGGAGAAGGCTCCAGTATTGGTTCATCATCCATTTTGGATAATTCTGCAACATGTACTGAAAGGGACCACGGATGACACCCGTGGTACAGGTTTACCGGTCATGTTGGCAGGGGGTCGAAAAGTGTTCAAAATAAAGTTACAATGAATCCTTGCAACTTCATCTGTTATGAGTTATGACTCTGATAATATATGCATAAGTAAATCTTGGGTTACGGAGATATGATATTAATTTTTCTCGTAACTTCATCTTTTATATCATTTGACTCTGTGGATACCTTACATAATATGAGTTATGGTAAGGGAGTTGTTTATACTGAATCACCTTATAACTTCATCTTTTAAGTTATGTGTTGATATTCTGCTTATATAGCAGATATTTTTCGGAAAGGTTATATTTGGTTTACTTTGAAACCTCATCTTTTATACTAGAAACTTGTTCATAATATAGCAAAAGTTTGCAGAAATATTATGAAATGATATTTGAAATACAATAATGGTACTGTTTTTGGGAATACATTCTGATAAGGAAATAATTTCAGTATCGAGATATTTTGACAAACTATTGTCTTATACCCGCTTTATTCTGGGTTGAGTTAAAGGCAGAATTATGCCTTACTTTTATTACCTTGCTGAGCTATCGCTCACTCTTGCTATTGTTTTATATATATTATATAGCAGCGAAACAGGATGCCAATGGGTCGGCACCTACCCCGCAAGGCGTTTCCATAAACAGTTTCTAGCAGTGATCCCGAAGAGTAGTACGAACCAATCGAATCAGGCTACAGCTTTTGGTATTCAACTTATGTATAGATATGAATGGTATGAGAGGATTGTGAGCATCAGAAGACTAAGTTGGTAATGTAACATTACTTAGAAATTGTATCAGTGACAAATTCAAAAGACATTTGGGTATTGTAATAAAAATTATTTATTCCGCAGTTGTTGTATTGTGTCATTTCTGAAACTCTAACCTGTGTGTGTGTGTGTGAGACATATGTTGTGGGGTCATGAGCAGGTGAATTATGAAGGGTGTGAGTAATACAGGTAAGGCAATGAATACATGGATTGTGACAACCCTAGATCCCTGACCCCGGATTTGGGGCTGTTACAGTCCCAGCTGGTCCAGGGTATCGTTCCTGCCATTGGCGCCCAAATGCTCTTTGCATTTATAAGGGGGTCCTTGCTGCAGGAGTTCGATTCCCATTTCATCCTTTCATTCCCCAACTTTTAGCTGACGTAGGAATTAACCCTTGTCAGCTACCTCCAAATGCCTGGAGGTTGATTATGTGTTTCATTGTTTTATGTTTGAAAAACAAATTCCCCCTTTCTGTTGCTCTTTTTAGAAAGGTCTTTCAATTTAAGAATAGTTCTTCCAACACTTTGGGTTGGGTGTATATTAGTCACCGTTCTTCGACACCCCCCATTTTCCATCCAAAATCCATCCCTGACAATAACCCCAAATGGAAGGATGAGTTTATGTATTTGATGTGGGATGAAGGGGATTGGGGCACCCTTTTTCAGAGCTCGTTTAGTAGAGTGTCAGATGGTAGCCCAGATGACATAGTCCTGACTGAAGAGGAGACCCATGCTTATGCTGAACTCATCAAGGATGATTATGCCACCATGGCTTGGGAGCTTCTGGACGAGTTTGTACTTAAGTCTCTGAAACTTTCAAAAGTTTCTGATCAGGGTAATTCCATTTCTTCTATTTTCTTGTATTTGTATTAAGATTGCCTTATACCGATTTTGTTTTCCTTGATTTTTTTTACAGCTGCGGAGTTCATTAACAAGCAGAATGAGCCGGAAGACGGGGAAACAGCCAGAATCAAGAGGGCTTGTTTGAAGGACCCCAGGTTGGCTGCTAAAGGACCTTCTATTCTGAGGCCTCATGTAGCTGAGGTTGAAGAGGTCAAGGGCTCTTCCTCAGCTAAGAGCTCAGTCTGGCGCCCCAACTGGGGGATTAGAAAGAAGGACACCATAGTAGGGGTGGCCAAACATGCTGTTGAGTGGTCACATCATTCCTTAACTCCTTGTGACTACAAGGATTTTGTGGCCAACTCCACCATCGAGGGGGCTGAAAGTGCGGGCTCTCAAGCCTTTGCTGCTGTAAGTCATTATTCTCTTTTTCTTTGTAGTCCTTAGTATATACTTTAAGTTATCATTCTAACTTGTGATCTGTTCGTAGGCTAATGCCAGCTTTCAAGGGGATTTATTCCAAGCCAAAGCCTGGTGTGCATCTTCTGAGGCCAACAAGGCTAAGTTTGATAAGGCTCAGTTGGAGATGGGTTCCCTTAGGGCCTCCTTGGATAGAAGGGAGAAGGAGTTATCTGATGCCCAGGCGAAGCTGGTGGAGCTCAGGAAGGGGAAGGAGCTCCACATTGATGAGTACCTTGACTCTGACGAGTACAAGGATTTGATTACTCAACACGACGATCTCCTCTTTCCTGTCCAGTACACAAAAGGATGGGATGATGCTTTGGCGGAGGTTTCGAGGAGACTTCCTGGATCCCTCACTATTTCTGACTTTCCCAGTCCCCACGCTCCCACTCGTTTGGAGATGGCTTTGGCGGGGGAGGGTGATATGGATGAGGATGACAGGATTCTCAATCCCGAACATGCCTCTCATCCTGGTGAAGAGTCTGGGGAATCCAGCTCCGGTGAGGAAGAAGAATCTGGGAAGGAGTCTGGGGAGGAGTCTGGCTCTGAGGAAGAGGACGGAGGGGATGATGCTTAGTCGTAGCTAGTTGTAGATTTTTATGGCCAACTGTGGCTTTTATTTATTGATGTACTTTTGGCCTACGGGCTTAACTTAACTCTTTATTTAAGTTTTTATTTATATCTTGTGGCCATTCTTGGCTTTGTGTTGTTTTTCTTACTTCTTGAATGTTTGTGAACACTCATAGTAGATAAGCTTTAAAACATGAAAATGCTGAATTTATTCATAGATTAAAAATGGGATCAGCCCTTACATAGTACCCAAGTTTAAGAACTCGGGTTGGTTTTATAAAACCTTATTCATAGTAGTGAGTCCTCTTAGGAAACACTTTAAACATAATAAACTTTCAAATTGGAGGCATGCCAAGTCCTTGGCACCTCATGCCCTTCAAGGGTTTCTAGCTTGTATGAGCCTCGACCAAATACGTTCTTGACGCGATATGGTCCTTCCCAATTTGGGGCCAGTTTGCCTTTTTGTCCAACTCCGGATACTTCAATCTTTCTGAGAACCAAGTCTCCTTGACGAAAGAACCTTTCTTTAACCCTTAGTTTGTAGTAGAAAGAGGCTTTCTTTTGATGTTCAACTATCTTGGCATTTGCTTCATCTCTAACTTCGTCAATTAGATCTAAAGCTAGCCTCAAGCCTTCTTCATTTTCTTCTGGTTCATAAGCCTCAACTCTTGGGGAGGTGTGAGTAATCTCCACCGGGACCACTGCCTCTGCTTCATAAGCCAATAGAAATGGAGTTGCCCCGGTGGTGACTTTACAAGTAGTACGATATGCCCAAAGTATGGGGAGTAATTCGTCTACCCAAGTGTTTCTGGAGCGTTCAACTCTTTTCTTTAGTCCATCCAGGATAATTCGATTTGCAACCTCAGCTTGCCCATTTGCTTGAGGATGGGCAACAGAAGTGAAGCGCAACTTGATATCGTTCTCATCACAATACTTCTTGAACTCATCGTTGTTAAACTGAGTTCCATTGTCTGTGACTAGAACTCGTGGAATTCCATATCGGCATATCACATTTTCCCAGAAGAATTGCATTACTTGCTTGGTGGTTATCTTGGCTAAGGGCTTAGCCTCAATCCACTTGGTGAAGTAGTCGATTGCTACTATCAAGAACTTTCTTTGAGCACTTGCCATTGGAAATGGCCCGAGTATATCCATTCCCCACATAGCAAAGGGGATAGGTGAGTTAATGGATGTCATCATCTCTGGTGGTTGTCTAACCACTAGTGCATGTTTCTGGCACCGTTCACACTTCTTCACATAGCTTTTAGCATCAACAAGCATGCTTGGCCAATAGAAACCTAGACGGGTGACTTTATGAGCAAGGGCTCTGCCCCCCAAGTGTTGCCCACAGATTCCTTCATGCACTTCCTTTAGGGCCAATTCTGCCTCTTGGGGTCTCAAACATTTCAGATATGGAACGATGAAAGACTTCTTGTATAAGAGTCCCTCAATCAGGGTATACCTTAGTGCTCTGACGTATAGCTTTCGTGCTTCTGAAGTATCGTTGGGTAGCCACCCAGTTTCTAGATGAGCTTTGATGGGATCCATCCAACAGCTGCCAACATCAATGGGTGCTACCAACTTTCCGTTGATGCTTGGGGTCTTCAAGACTTGGAAGTATACACTCCCTGCATAGTTTTCGATTTCAGAAGAAGCAAACTTAGACAGGGCATCAGCCTTTATGTTTTCTTCCCTTGGAATGTGTTCCACATAGCATTCGTCGAACTGAGTCATGATGGCCTTGACAAGTTTCAAGTACTTGGCCATGACTTCATCTCTGGCCTCAAATTCCCCATTTACTTGGGAAACCACTAGCCTCGAGTCTCCACATACTTTCAGAGTTTTGACCCTCAAGGCTCCAGCCAACCCTAAGCCAGCTATTAGAGCTTCATACTCAGCCTCATTGTTTGTCGTTGGGAAGTCAAGTTTTAGTGCATACTCAATGAGGAATCCATCAGGACTTTGTAGCACTAAACCGGCTCCACTTGATTTTGTTTTTGATGCCCCATCAAAATAGAGCACCCAATATTCTTTGAAGTCCATTTCTTGATCTTTCTTGTCTTCCATTATTACTTCCTGCCCCCCGACTTCTTGGTTGTCAATGGTACATTCAACCATGAAGTCAGCAAGTGCTTGAGCTTTTATGGCCGTTCGAGGCTTATACTTGATGTCAAATTCGCCCAATTCAATGACCCATTTGATCAATCTTCCACTAACTTGAGGGCTATGCAAGATGTTTCTTAGAGGTTGATCAGTCAAGACCTCTATCTTGTGAGCCTGGAAGTACGGGCGTAGCTTTCTTGAGGCCATTATCAAGGCTAAGGCAAACTTCTCAATCGTTGAGTAGTTTATTTCTGCCCCATGAAGAATCTTACTCACATAGTAGACGGGCTTCTGCACTTTCAATTCTTCCTTTATCAAAACAGCTCCAAGGGCTGTGTTAGAAACTGCCAAGTACAAGTAGAGAGTTTCCCCTGTCTTGGGTTTTTCCAATAGGGGTGCTTCAGCCATGTATTTCTTCAGGGCCTCAAAGGCCTCTTGGCTTTCAGTTGTCCATTCAAAAATTTTCACTTTTTTGAGTGCTTTGAAGAAGGGTAAACACTTCTCTCCTGACTTGGAGATGAACCTTCCCAATGCTGCAACTCTTCCTGTCAATTTCTGCACATCCTTAACAGACTTGGGGGGTTCCATGTCTAGGATTGCTTTGATCTTGTCGGGGTTAGCTTCAATTCCTCTCTTGGAGACCATCAGGCCTTAGAACTTTCCCGAGCCTACACCAAAGGCACACTTAGCTGGATTCAACATCATCTTGTGGTGCCTTAGCACTTCGAATGCCTCTCGGAGGTGCTTAATGTGATCGGCCTTATCGAGACTTTTGACTAACATGTCATCCACGTAGACCTCCATGGGTTTTCCAATTAGGTGCTCAAAGATTTTGTTTACCAACCTTTGATAGGTCGCTCCTGCATTCTTAATCCCAAAAGCCATGACTAAGAAACAGAAGACACCAAAGTCAGTGATGAATGATACCTTGGCGATTTCATCTTTGTGCATCTTGATTTGATTATATCCACTGAAGCCATCCATGAAACTTAGCATCTCATGCCCAGCAGTGGCATCTATTAGAGCATCAATCCTTGGTAAGGGAAAACAATCTTTAGGACATGCATCATTCAAGTCGGTGAAGTCGACGCACATCTTCCACTTCCCGTTAGCTTTTTGACCATTACGGGGTTAGCTAACCATTCTGGGAATTGGATTTCCTCAATAAACCCAGCTTCCAAAAGCTTATTCACTTCTTGCTTAATGGCTTCAAGCCTTTCTGGAGCAAAATTTCTTTTCTTTTGTTTCACTGTCTTCCTTTCTGGATCCACATTCAATTTGTGAGATATCAATTGGGGATCAATCCCTGGCATGTCGGCCGCTGTCCAAGCAAAAATGTCATTGTTTTCTTGAAGAAAAGACGTGAGTTTGCTCTTCAATAGTTCAGGCAGTAGTGCCCCAATATAAGTCACCTTCTCTGGTTCACCCGGGACTAAGGGAATTGGGATTAAATCCTCAGCTGGTTTCCCTCTTCGGTCCTCATTGTCACTAGTGTTCATGTCTTCAATAGGGAGAACCTGCCCCCCGACTCCATCAGGCCTTAGCGCGGCTACATAACAACTTCTAGCCATCTTCTGGTCTCCTCGTTCTTCACCAATCTCATTCCTTGTTGGGAACTTGATTTTTAGATGGTAAGACGAGGCAACGGCCTTGAACGCATGAAGACCAGTCCTTCCCAGGATTGCATTGTAGGTTGAAGTCGCTTTTATAACTATGAAGTTCAGCATTTGAGTAGATGTATTTATCCCTTGCCCCATAGTCATTGGGAGTTGGATAATGCCTTCCACTTTTGATTCCACCCCGTTGAATCCATATATAGGCATATTTGAGGGTGTTAACTGAGAGTCTGTGTAACCCATCTTGATAAAGGCATCATGGAATAAGATATCCACTGAAGCTCCATTATCAACCAAGACTCTTTTTGTTTCGGAGTTGCCTATCACAGGTATTATGACAAGAGGATCATCATGGGGGAACTTCACCCCTTCTAAGTCTGAATCGTCAAAACCTATTGACACTTCTGTCCTGGCACGTTTCGGTGCTTCTCCAACCACAGTCATTACCTCTCGGGCATAAGCCTTTCTTGAGTTTCGGGAGGACCCAGCAGCAGTTGGCCCTCCGAATATCATGTTGATCACTGGCCCTCGGGGCTTGGGATTCCGATCTTGATCGTTGTCCATTCTATCATAATCCTTCCTTTCATAGTTCCCCCTTTGGCTCCCTTGGCTTCCATCCTTAGTGAACTTGCTGAGTTTTCCTCTTCGTATCAGAAACTCAATCTCATCTTTCAATTGCCTACAATCGTCGGTGTCATGACCGACTTCTTTGTGGAACCGGCAAAACTGATTTTGGTTTCGTTTGGACAAATCAACCCTCATTGGCTTTGGCCATTTGATATCTTCTTCCTTGGCTATCTCCATCAGAATTTGACTTCTGGGAGTATTCAATCTCGCATATTCTGTGAATTTTGGCCCAAAATTGTTTCTCTTGGGGGGAGAATCAGAGTTCTTTGATGTTCGGGGAAACTTTTCCTTGACGTCGTACTCCTGAGTTTCTTTTCTTTTCTTTGAGTTTCCACTACCGCCAGTAGTGGGTTCATATTTTCTCATACTTTCTTCAGCCTTGATATACTTTCCGGCTCTATCTTGGAGCTTTAGCATGCTCTCGGGGGGATGTTTAGCTAACGACCGTTTGAAGTGTTCATCAGTGGTTCCTTGTTGCAGGGCTATCATAGCCACTCTGTCCTCTAAGTCCGGGACTTTCAGAGCCTCACGAGTGAATCGGTTAATGTAGTCCCTTAGGGCCTCATTCTGCCCTTGCCGGATTGCCATGAGTGATGCAGAACTTTTCTCATGCACCCTTCCACTAATGAACTGATTGATGAAAGCCTTGCTTAGTTCCTTGAATGATCCAATAGAGTTGGGAGGTAGACGGCTATACCAACGTTGGGCCATGCCTGCCAAGGTTTGTGGAAACGCCCTACACTTGACCGCATCGTTGGTTGGCTGCAACAGCAGTGCGTTGGAGAAGGTCCTTACATGATTTGCGGGATCTCCCGTTCCATCATAGGCTTTGATCGAAGGCATCTTAAACTTTCTGGATATAGCCGTTTTCATGATGTCTTGAGTAAACGGTGGTGTAGGATCATCAGGATCTCCTAGGGGCAACAGAATACTAGGATCACCCCTTGGGGCTTCAGCCCTCTTGGTTCTTCTTGGTGGATCCAAGTTGATTATCGGGATTCCCTCAGTCGTTCGGCCCCGAGATTGAGCGGCCTCTTCTTCAGCAAGGAGTTTCTTAAGCCTTGCAGTCTCTGCCTCATGGGCTGCAAGTTTCTCCCTAGTAGTTTGGGGTTGCTCCCGATTTGTCTGTGAAGAACGTCTCCTTCTTGGGGCGACATCCTCCCCAGTCGTATAACCTTCATCCTCGGTGTACGGGCCAGAGTAATCTTGAATGAGAGGGGTCTGGCGAGTTTGTTGTTGTTGGGGTCCCAGACCTTGAATATAAGGGGGCACATATGCCTCATGGTAGATTGGATTGGTTCCACTACCGCCCGCCATGGGTCGAGGGGGCATGCCGTACCTTGGCATCCCCAAAGTCTGATTCGCGTATTGAGGGAGATCAGTAGTATGGAGTTGAAGGCTCCTTGGTGCACTCAGGAGCAACGGGGAGGTCGTGATTGGTTGCTGGTGAATGGTCTCCTGTGGATTAGATCCATGAATGACCATCTGCAGGGGATTCGTCCCTTCAACCGAAATCGGGATTTCCGGTCCTTGAGTGTTGGTGGGGATATTCGCCCCTTGTGTGCCAGTAGTCGGCGGTGGCTGATCAGCCTCAGAGGTGATGGGGCGATCATCGGGAGTTTGAGTATCCCGAGTTGTTCTTCGTGTGTTTGCCATGGTTGATGTTGTATTCCCACAGACGGCGCCAAATGTTATGGATTAAAAAACGTGCTTGTGAATTTAATGCTAAGGTTTAATGAGCTTCGAGCTTTAATGGCTACACTCGTGTTTCCGGACTAAATCGGTCCTCACAAGATGCCTACGTATCTCAAATCGTTATTGAGAATCAAGCCAAAGACGTAGTTCTGATTGTAGGATCAGGGACCTTTTATAGGCGTCTGGAGCCTAGTATTTATGGTATATTTAGGAGTCTTAGCGAATAAGTCTCCTTTTTATTATTAGATAAGCATTGTATTGCTTGCAGGATAAGTCTTTTCCTTGTTGATAAAGGTTATGACTCATTAATTGCCTTTAATTGGGATTCTGGATCCTTCTTTGACCAATTTGCCATAACTGGGGCTCTTTTAATGAGCTGTATATTTTTCCTATTCATTAATTACGAAATTAATGAATAATTAAGGTGTCGGGCCTTAAATATCGGCCTTTCCATTGACTCGTCAATTATATTTCTATAATTACTTTTCTGTCCATATCAGATTGCACCTCATATTTTTGGAAAACATAGATTTTAGTAATAACAAATATAAAAGGTAATATGTTTTAATTTAAAGATAATTGTAATGATATTTTTGGAAAAGGAGTAGATTTTGTTAAAAAATAAATATTTTAATTATAAAAGTCAATTATCTAGTTATTATTTTGGTAACTTGACAATAATACAATTCCATTAAAGATTTGATTTGTAGTAGCTTTCGTTATCCAAAAAATAAAGAAGTATATTTGAAGCAGTGTATCCTAAATTTAAACAAATTAGATCCCACATTTCCATTTTTTTTATTAGATTTAAATATTATTTGATTTTTATGTAGTAAAATATAATGAAATATTAATGTAGAATAAAACTTTCCCGAATTTTGATTATATTATTAATTTATTAATTAGAAAAAGTACCAAAAACCAAAAACCGACCGTTATTTGTAGTATCTTTCGTTATCCTAAAAAAAATAAGTATATTTGTAGCAGTGTATCCTAAATTTAAACAAATTATATCCCACATTTCCATTTTTTTGATTAGATTTCAATATTATTTGATTTTTATGTAGTAAAATATAGTGAAATATTAATGTAGAATAAAACTTTCCCAAATTTTGATTATATTATTAATTTATTAATTAGAAAAAATACCGAAAACCAAAAACCGACCGTTAACCGAAAACCAAAACTTTCAATGTTTCGGCTTTAATAATACTAGCTTAAAATCCGTGCGATGCACGGATTGTTAATTGTTATTTTATTATTATTTTGTTTAATATTTTATTAATTGTAATTGTGCAAAAAATAAGTAGGCATATTAAAATAGCTAAACACTTTTAATTAATTAAAAACATTAAAATAAATTTTAAAATAAATAAGTATGGGTTTTCCCGTTATATTTTTTGAAAAATGAGGGGTTTTAGTAAGAAAAAATAAAAAATGTAACATATATTTAGTTTAAAAAGGTAAATGCCCGTGATATTTTTGGAAAATGAGATTTTAAAATTTAATAATTAAAAGTATTTAAATACGTTTTAAAATAAATATGTAAAGGGTTTCCTGTGATATTTTTGGAAAAAAACGGATTTTAGTGAGAGCAATAGAAAAATTAAATTGTAAAAGATAATTTCCCGTGATATATTTAGAAAAAGGGCTCTGTTAGAAAAAATATATAATGTGTTTTAGCTGAAAAGTTAATTGGTTATAAATAGGTATTTGATTATTTATATTTTAATATTTTTAGTAATTGTATTTGTTAAGAAAAATAAGTAGACATGTTAAAATAGGTAAACTTTTAAAAAATAATTATAATATTAAAATAGGTTTAAAAATAAATAACTAAAGGTTTATCCGTGATATTTTTGGAAAAGGAGGGGGTTTAGTAAGGAAAAATAGAAAAATTAACATGTTTTAGTTAAAAAAGGTAATTGTCCGTGATATATTTGAAAAAGTAGGAGAATTTGTTAGAAAAAATAGAAAAAAATAATGTATTTTAGGTAAAAAAAGGTAATTGGTTATAAATAGGTAATATTATTATTTAGTAATATATTTATATAAATAAGTAAGGTTAATTAAGTAAAAATACGAAGTACAATTAATTAAGGGCAATTAAGTAAAATCACAACGTACCATACTGACCAACCCAAATGCGGGCAATTAAGTAAAATCACAACGTACCATACCGACCAACCAAACTTTTAATGTTTCGTCTATTATATAATAGTATTGATAGTATAGATATAGATAAGGAGTTAAAGAGTAAGAAGTTTTAATGAAAGTACTAACTTAGGTCATGAGTTCGATTCTTATCACCCACAGATTTAAGTTACTAACAATACAATAAAAATAATATTTATGTATAATAATATAAAATATAAAATACAAAATGGCCGCCTTATAGTTTTCTTACTCGATTCGTCCTCGACAACCTCTAATCTCTATGCATGAATGAGGAATCATACTATTTACGGTAGTTTTATAAGGGGTATAGTATGGCCAAAAATAATATTTGAAAAAATAAATTAACTCAAGAGAAACTAAAATATATTGTTTTTTCTAAATTAATTTGTGGCTATACAACATTTTATGAAAGAAAAGTACATACTCTCTAGATAACTAAGTAGAAAAATATAATAAAATGATATTATTTTTTTAACGGGTTAATAAAAGAAAATATATTAAAAGTTAATAATTATATTATTAGAATTAGAATATTACTTCCTCTATCATGTTCATTTCTTTATATTTTTCCTTTTTATACGTCCTTCTCAATTATTTACATTCCAAAAAATTTGAAAAAATTAAAGTTTTATAATATAAAAATTAACCACATCCTCTACTTTACTCCACTATACTCTTTTTATAAATTAAATATCGATTAACCCTCACAACCTGACTCACTTTTCTTAATTTTTTCCCTTATTTTATATTTTATACCTTCTCTTAATAAAATTTTAGAATGAAAGTGTATATAATATTAAGGAACATCCGTTATAAATTTTATAAATATAAAAAAAAAACACTGTATTGCAACTGTTATAAGTTAATTATATTCTATTATATCATTATATATAATAAGTGTAAAAAAGATATTATCCAAAAAATTTGGTAGTCCGGTTCTTCGACGACCAAATTAATAAGGATTATTAGATCTTAAATAGATATATGAGAATCGTTAAATTTAATATTAAAATTTTGTTTAATTAATAGTATGATTATATTTGAATACTAAGAAGTGTATTTTGATAATTTAAAACAAATATAAATGGATTTTCTGTATTGAATAAAATTCTCTATTTAAAAATTCGTTACTCTCTTTTTTATTCAATTTATGTGTAGTTCTGATTATAATTGTCAAAGCATCACTAAATTATATCTTATATATAATACGAGTAAGAGGAATATTATAAAAGTACTACCAAAACTCTAGAGTTCGACTCTACTCAGCAACAAAAAAATTAAATATAATAATGACAAAAAAAACCACATTATTAATTAACATCCTAAACCTAGAACATATTAACTTTATAAAAATTGTAACATATTTAAATATATCATGATTTTCAAAAATAATTAACAAAATCTTTGATAGAATTTTCAAAAATTACAAAATCCAATTTATAAAAAGAATCGAACATTCAGGAACATAACAATAAAGCATGTCACATCAGCTATAGCTATTATGATAATGCTCATGATTCTTGCCCATGTTGCGGTAATGCTTATGATTCTTGCTACTTATAATTCCTGATAGACTAAGTAAGACTCGAACTAACTAATGTGTCTTGTCTTTTGACATGGTGAGCACGTCTGTGTTTTACAGGTTATAGTTTTGTTCCGTTTCGTTACCTATCATTACTTTCATCTATCAAATCTCTTTCGAAAATTATGGCATCAACTAGTAGAATCATTGAAGCTATGAGCAACGTCACGCTGGAGGACGAAGAGGAGGGAGGGTTAGCTATAGAGGTGGAGGAGAATGGTGAGGAAATGGAGACATTCCAGGGGTTCGATGCGAAACTATGCCTAGTTGGGCGTTTTATTGTGGAGGGGATGGTGGATTTTACAGCGATGCAGCAAACTCTGGCTGCACTATGGAGGCCGGGGCGTGGAGTTTATATCAGGGAGTTAGAGGTGAACCTATTCTTGTTTCAGTTCTTCCACGAGATAGATATTAAAAGAGTCATGGCAGGAAGTCCGTGATCGTTTAACAGGAAGGCTTTAATATTGGCTCGTATGAAGGAGGGGGATATCCCTAGGGGCGTGGCATTGAATACATTGGACTTATGGGTGCAGATACATGATCTCCAGGTTGGCTTTATGTCGGAGAGGGTGATTCAAGAGGTGGGTAATTATATTGGAAAATATGTTGAATCTTGTCCAAACAATTTTACTGGTACATGGAAGGAATACATGTGTGTGAGAGTCTCTATTGACTTGTCTAAACCTTTAAAAAGGAGGATGAAGATCCGTAAGTCAGGGGAGGAATGGTGCTGGATTATATTCAAGTATGAGAATGTCCCAACGTTCTGTTTCATATGCGGCATACTTGGTCATTCAGAGAAGTTTTGTAGTAGGCTTTTCGACACGCCGGAGGAAGATATAGTTAAGCCATATGGAGCGTGGATGCGAGCACCTCTGAGAAGACAGACAAAAATGGTGGGTGCAAAATGGCTCAGGCATGGAGGGGAAGTCGGCGGTTGGAACGCGATAGAGGTAGGGGAGAAAGGATGGAAACAAGGGGAGACTTTTCCTCCGCAATATCCGGATGCTGGCATGATGGGCGAAAAATCTGGAACTCAATCTTATCAGAAGGTTGACAAAGGCGCAAATGGGGGAAATTTAAACCAGAATGATATCATTGACCTGTCGAATAAATCAAATCCTGTTAAGCCCGGGATATCTGTTTTAGAAAACAAGAAACGTAGAACTGGGGACAGGCCTATATATGAGGATGGGCTTGGTAAAAATACAGAACTCAACATGGACTCAGATGAGGAAACTACCCAGAACATGGAGCAAGATACTTGTATGGATCCAAAAAACGTGAAAGGGCCCGCCTAGCATTATGAGTACAATAAGTTGGAATTGCCATGGGCTTGGGACCCCGTGGGCTGTTCAATTCCTTAAGGAGATTATTCTCCAAAAGAGACCCAAGTTTGTTTTTCTTAGTGAAATCTTATGTAAAAAGGAAAGAGTGGAAAAAGTTAGTAATATGATAGGGTTCGAAGGTGTCTTTACAGTCAAATCGCAGGGACACAGTGGGGGTTTAGCTCTCATGTGGAGAAATAAGGACGAATTATCTTTGAAATCGTTTAGTAAGAATCATATAGATGCAATTGTTGAAATAGAAGGATGGAGTAAATACAGACTAACGGGGTTGTATGGAGAGCCAGATAGAGCAAAAAGATACGAAACATGGGATCTTATTCGAAGACTACATACGGAGGAAGACTTACCGTGGTGCATTATAGGTGATATGAATAATGTCGTTAAGCAGGAGGATAAGAGAGGCGGGCGCCCTTACCCTCAATGGCTCATATAGGGGTTTCAACAAGTGCTTGAGAATTGTACACTTAATGATATGGAGCTTCAGGGTTATCCATACACTTGGGAGCAGGGACATGGTACAGACGAATGGATTGAAGTAAGGCTGGATAGGGCGCTGGTAACTAACAGGTTCATGCATCATTTCTCGGAAGCTAAGCTCACCAATCTTGAGATTTCCACCTCGGATCACAGCCCTTTGTATTTCGAACCAAGGACAGAAAAATTTATAACCCCGGTCAAGCGGTTTAAGTTCGAGAATGCGTGGTTACGGGAACTGTTGTGTCGCCAAATTGTACAGGAATCATGGCGTTCAAATCAGGACAAGACATTGCAGGAGAAAATTAGTAAATGTGCGGAGGAACTTAGTAAATTGGGGCATGAGATAACAGGAAGTTTTCGACAGCGCATAAATCAAAGTAAGCTGATCATGAAGGAGTTAAAGAGGAGGAGGGATGGTATAGCAGCTTCCAAGTATAAGGAGGAGTCAAAGAATTTAATGGAGATATATAATCAACAGGAGGTTTTCTGGAGACAAAGAGCCAAACAGTTATGGTTGAGAGAGGGAGATCATAATAGCAGATTCTTTCACGCGTCAGCCAAGGCAAGACGTAAAACTAATCATATAAACAGTCTGACTAATGATGAGGGAGAGTTGGTGAGTTGGGACACAGGTCTCCAGGAGCTGATGGTGGATTACTTTCAGACTTTGTTTAAGGCGTATAGCGGGGATTGGAGGGGAGTAATTGAGAAGGTAGAAAGAAAGGTGACAAAGGAGCAGAATGAAGCAATGAACGTAAATATTGAAGATGTGGAGGTCAAGCAGGCTCTGTTCCACATGCACCCGGACAAATCCCCGGGCCCAGACGGGATGAGCCCCGGTTTCTACTAGAAATACTGGGGAATTGTCGGGAATGATATTGTTCAACTTGTGCGGAAGTTTTTTGAGACTGGAAGGATTGAGGGTAATATGGCAGATGCAAATATTGTTTTGATACCAAAGAAGAAAAATCCGACTAACATGACCGAGTTGAGGCCAATTTCGTTATGCAACGTGGTGTACAAAATCATATCTAAAGTATTGGCTAACCGTTTAAAAGAGGTGATTAACGGGGTGATATCGGAAACTCAAAGTGCATTTATCCCTGGCCGGTTAATATCGGATAATATTATGATCTCCTTTGAAATTATGCACTACATGAAAAGAAAAAAGCAAGGAAAGAAGGAGTGGATGGCTCTTAAGTTAGATACGAGCAAGGCGTATGACTCTGTTGAGTGGGGATTTTTAAAGGAAATGCTCACGAAACTGGGTTTTAATCAAAGAATTGTGCAATTATTCATGGCTTGTGTCACTTCAGCTAAGTACAATATCAGTCATGCAGGGCGGGAATTTGGCTGCATTATTCCGGAGAGGGGCATTAGACATGGGGATTCGCTCTCTTCGTACTTATTCTTGATCTGTATGGAGGGATTCACATCATTAATAAGAGACCATGAAAGGAGGCAGCTGATTAAAGGCATTCAGCTTGCAAGAGGAGCACCGAAGTTAACACACATGTTTTTCGCAGATGATAGCTATATTTATTGTCAAGCAAATATGGAAGAGGCAGGTCATGTGATGCATATGCTGAATATGTACGAACAAGCGTCTGGCCAGAAGATAAATGTCAGCAAATCCTCTATATTTTTCAGCTGCAATACTGAGATGCAAAGAAGGGAGGAAATTTGTAACCTGACTCAATTTATTGAAGCAGATGATAACACTACCTATCTGGGCCTTCCTAGCATTTTGGGCAGAAATAAGTCAGCGGTGCTGGGATATTTAAAAAACCGAATGCAGGACAAAATACAAGGGTGGGATAAAAAGTTGTTAAGCAAAGGAGGGAAGGAGATCATGCTGAAAACCGTAGCACAAGCTCTGCCTAATTACGCCATGAGCGTATTTTTACTCCCAAAGCAGATCTGTACGGACCTAGAGAAACAAATGTGTAAGTTTTGGTGGAAATCTTCAACACAGAAAGATACATCAATTCACTGGATGAGTTGGAGTAGAATGTGCAGGAGTAAAGCAATAGGAGGTATGGGATTTCGTAGTTTACACGATTTCAACATAGCATTATTGGGAAAACAAGGATGGCGTTTTGTTACACACCCAGATAGTCTAGCTAGCAGAGTATTCAAAGCGAGATACTACCCAAATAGTACCTTTCTCTCGGCTACTGTCGGAGGAAATCCCAGCTACATATGACGGAGTATAATGGAGGCACATGTGTTGCTTAAACAGGGAGCAGTTCGTCGGGTGGGGAATGGAACTAGCGTAGACATTCTTCGGGATCCATGGTTACCACACGCCATCAATCCTTACATTCAAACGCAACATGAGGCTCTCGTCAATAAAACAGTCGACTGGTTGATGCTGCCAAATGAGAATCAATGGGACGAGGATCTCATTCGAGACATTTTTGTGGAGAGAGATATTGAATTGATTTTGTCAATTCCTTTAAGAAACGAGGATGTTGATTCATGGTACTGGCGAGAGGAGAAGATGGGCATTTACACAGTGAAGAGTGCATATAGGATGCTACAGAACGCTAAGTTAAGCAATGAGTCTAATACATAAACGGGGTTATGGAAGAAAATGTGGAATCTCAAGCTGCCCTTGAAAACAAAAAAATTTATGTGGAGAGCTATGTCCGGAACGTTACCTACTAAAGATCAGTTACTTGTGAGAAAGGTAGCAGTTCTTAGAGAATGTCCTGTATGTAACGAGCAAGATGAGAATGTTCTTCACACTCTGGTAACATGTCGATTCGCTCGCTTATGCTGGAACAAGATTGGTGTCCTCGTTGAAGGAGATCAGTGGGATAACTTCACACAATGGCTGGATATGGTGTTTCAAAAGCACAGATCGGAGGAAATTAACGGAATATGTATGCTTTGTTGGTCGATATGGAGAAACAGGAATGAAATAGTCTGGAAGCAGAAAGGAACGGAGTATGCGAAGGTGGTGGAATCAGCCTCTCTAGGCCTTGAACAATGGCAGACTGCACATGACCGGTCATTTGATAGCTTTCTTGGGTTCATGACCCATTCAGATGGCATGGCGCAGTGGAAATGTCCAACGGAAGGTGAAAGCAAGGTCAATACTGACGCTGCAATCTTCGAATACTCTGGTACTTATAGTTTTTCTAGATTAGCACGAAATCATATGGGGTGTTAATAGAAGCAGCAGCCACTTGTAAGCAAGGAAGGATGGACCCAGATTTAGCAGAAGCGATCAGTGTTCGGGAAGCTCTAAGCTGGATCAAGGAAAGAGCATGGTCGCAGGTGACGGTGGAGACGGACTGCTTAGTGGTAGTCCAGGCCATTCGATGCCCGTCTGTCAATCTTTCATACTTAGGAAGAGTGATAGATGAGTGTAAGGATTTATTGGTAAAGCTAAGATATTGTAATGTTTCTCTAAATTTTGTTAAGCGATCTGCGAACAAAGTCGCGCATTACCTAGCGAGGCACACTTGTTCTATAGCTGATCGTAGATGGGGATGGGGGGAAGCCCACCCAGATTTATCTCATGTACTGCTTAATGATTTGAAGCAATAATATATCTTCTTTATGGCAAAAAAAAAAAAAAATCCTGATAGACTTACTTTGCATATGTCCTCGTGAAAGCTCAAGGATCAAAGCTTTTCCCTTTCTTTTCTTAAGAGTAAATGATTCAGTTCTCGAAATATATTTTTATGTAACTTTGGTGATTAAAAGAATAAGTAATCATATGTACATTAAAATAATTATATATAGGAATCACAAGGTAAATTTTATCTAAAACTTTAATAGTTTGCTTCTCAAAATCATTAAAAAAATCTTGATTGTTGAATTTAATATTTTTAATAATAGACGATTAAGATTATATCATATAGAAAGAAAAAAAATTATTATCTAAAAACAAAGTCCATCCAAAAAAGTTGGATACGCCAAATTATGAAAAAAAAAACTAAATAAACTCTCTATCGATGCTAAACTATAATAACCAAAAAATGACATAATTTGTAATCTGTTAACACCTTCCTCTATGACTAAAACTTTCCTTTTTGTATCATTTTATATTAACTAATTTTAAAAGTAAAAAATTAATAATAAATAAATATATACTAAACTATATTAAGCAAAATCTGTATAATTTGTAGTTTGGTTTGTATCTCATTTTTATAATCCCTTTCAACCACAACTACTATATCTTTTAAGCTAAATTAATCAGAACAATTAGTTAAAATATCAACAACGACATATTAAAATTAACATTTATTAGATTACTATAAAAATATAAACAATATAAAAATTACATCAATATTATATTATTTTAAGGTAAAAATTTAAAAATAAAATATTCAAAAGTAACTCGTGCTTGCACGGGTTATAAGCTAAATACATTCTACTATATAATAAATGTAAAATAGATAATAATATAATACTATCATAGATTAAGAGATCGATTTCCATTTATGACACGTTAAATATATATATATACACACGCATATGGATACCCACACCTATAATAAAAAGTTCATAATAATAAAGAGTAAAACAGATAATTTAAAATTACTATCAAAGATCAAATGTCCGGACTCATTAACAACATATTTAAATTTAATATTTGAAACTCCAAAAATACCAATACTGTTAGGATTTATGGGTGATAGCTATGAGACAACTTAACTAGATAGTTTAAATACTTAATTTTATTAAGTATGAACATACTGTCATAGCCAGAGTATGTCTTTGTAACTGCTTTTGTTTACTGCAAATAAGATTCTAGTACATCTTGGTAGAAGTTCATTTATTTGTTCAAGCCTCAAGAAGTATTCAAGATGGACATCAAGAATAAAGATTACTGTCACAGCATTGACAGTAAGGTTACAAGAAGACAACATGTTGCAAGTCACGACAGTACATTCACTCTGACAGCAACATTGGCGGAAGCCCTCGGACAACAACTTTACTTTAGCCTGACAGCAAGTTTGGAAATCCTGACAGCACCTTCTGCGGAGATTTCTTACTGTCACCAAAAGCGCATTATTGTGACAGCAAGCTTAGCCATCAGGATACTGTCATGAAGGGATAACATTTGTATTGGGGAACAACCCAGTCAAACTTGTGACAGTTTGGATGTTCAAGAAATAGGCGTGTTGCAGCATCCCAACACTGCAACAGGTCTGCAAGACTACGACCGAAGCTTGAGAGATCACACGACAAAGCTCACCAATTCCAGAGTTTGACAAATCTACATCTACTGAATTGTGTTAGCTTAATATAGAATGTTTCTAGATTGCTTTGTTCTATATTGATAAGCTGTTTGTATAGCAATTTAGGAAAGATTCACGGGTAGACAATTTGTAAGAAGCTACCACATGAAAATGATAGCAGATTCACAAGACCCGTGTTGATAGTGATAAGATTAGTCTACTTAGACTATCTCTCAATCCATTCTTTGTAATCACTCGAGAAACTGAAGCTCAAGAAAACAAACATTTTCTTGAGGTTGTAGCAACCCATTGCAAAATAAATAAAACATTTATTTTGTGAGAAATACTCGTGTGTTTACTTGTGTTTGCATTACATAAACTGATAAACGTTAATCTTAGTTTTTGTTGTTAAAACTTAGATTTAGATTTATCAGTATTGCATTCAATCTCCCCCCCCCCCTCTGCAATAGTCAAGGACCAACAAATACACATTTAAAGTTTGAATACACAAATAACATTTAAAATACAATATTCATAACTCCAGAATTACTAACATTATATTAAAATTTGAATATCATCGATGACATGTTAATATCTAATATTTATATTATTAGGTTTAAGAATACAAAAAAAACAAATTTATTTATTACCTAATGAGAATAATGTTTTGGAGATTATCTCAGAAAATTTCCCAAGGTACTTTCTTTAAAGTCAAATAGAGTTTTAAATGGATGCTTATCTGATTGATGATTACCTATTAAATTTTAAGTTTTCTTTTTACTCTTAAGAAATATATGATAGATATTTAGATTTTGTGATTTCATAATTGATATGGGCTGAAAAATAATTCAAGAAGTGCAATTAATTACGTATTAATTAGACCCGGATTGGTCCAAGAACACGACCCAATAAGCAAGGCCCGAAACCCTAATTATTTATTAATTTTGTAATTAATAAATAGGGAAAATATACAGCTCAGGAAATGAGTCCGAAATATGGTAAATTCATCAAAGAAGGATCCAGAATCTCAATTAAAAGAAATAATGAGTCATAGTCCTTATCAACAAGGAAAAGACTTGTCCACCAAGAAATACAATGTTTATCCATTATCAAAAAGGAGACTTATTCGCTAAGTCTCCTAAACTTACTCTAAATACGAGGCTCCAGACGCCTGTATAAGGACCCTGCTCCTTCATAATAGAACTACGTTTTGGACACAACTCCATACGTATAAGTACTGTATATTCAGGTTGTTTTAGAAAAAAATATATAACATGTTTTAATTAAAAGGTTATAGATTTAATTAGAAAATATAATCAACTAGTGGTAGAACCGAAATCGTAAAATAGCCGGGGCTCAGATGAATATTGGATAATTTTTAAAAGTTAGTCGGTGTTTAAACTAAGATTTCTACTTATTTTTAATTAAAAATCATGATTTTATAAAAATAATTTTATTAAAATTTTCGACTTAGCCGGGATTATAGTCTAGATTGCCTATGCAATCAGCCACTTACTATTAATTATATTATTTTATTATTTATATAATAGGATGACCGAAACCAAAACTTTCAATTTTTTAGTTTTAATATAACAATATAGATTATAGATTATAGAAATCAAATAAGTTATATATATTGTCTATATTAGGATAATTTTTTTTTCATTTTTGATGAATATTAGTTTAAATTGGTTCTATTATATTAGGAAAAGAAATTTAAAAATATCCAATGTTTGTTGTAGTGACGATAAGAGACAAATCGGTTGAGAATTGATTCAAGAGAGGATCAAAGGGAGGGAACACATAGCACGCCACAAGTACTGTAGGGTAGAGTGTCACTAGCAAAACATTTTTGGGCAAAATGTGAAATTAGTTTTATTTCCCGTTTACCATAATACTACTCCCTAAAAAAAGACAATTGATGATATTTTCTTTACGATGGTGACTCAGAGTCAGGAACAGTGACTTAATTAATCATATAATAAATCTTTCGTTTATTATGCGGCAAGGGGCTCGCCCCGCAAGTGTGTGAAGGGACACTTCAGCTGCTTTCATTGTCGTATACATGCCAAATAATTCTAGAATAAATATTTTGCATTTCAATTATTGAAGATTCTTTTGACCATTTATCAAAAACATGTGAAATTATATGTGAAATTATATTCATAGGTACTTTCAATATAGACAATTGGTCACAGCTGGCCTAATCAATATATTCATATGTTCAATTTTTTAGATTCACTTAGATCCATTCAATTCCGAACGAATGGAGAATCAATCCGGTCGCTACAAATTGTCATCCATACATATCAAACACATGAAAACAAGTATTTTAATCACAATAGATTTGTAAAGAGTATAGCCGTTTAATAAATCTATTATCTATTATATATACTAGCTTATAGCCCGTGCGATGCACGGTTTCTTAAATTTTATTTATAATTATTCTGTTTATAATTATATTTTTATTACGATGCAACACACCATTGTTTTTTAATATTTATAATTATATTTATTTATGAATATTTTAATGTTTAAAAGTTATTAGTTTACATGATTAAATTATTGTTAAAAAAGATTTAGTCAAAAAAAATTATAGTTAAAAATTTGATATTTATTATATTTTACACGCTCAATTTAATATTTGTTTATATTGAGTTATAAAAGTTAGATTTGGCCAATTTTACGGTTCACATGAAATTCACAAAATAATCTTTAATTTAGTTGTGGTTTAATAGTTCTTTTTCAATTAAAAACTATTCTAAAACTAAAAAGAGAATAAAGTGACGAAATTTAATGTTGAGAATTCTATTCGATTTAGGAAATCTACTTAACTTATATGTAGTTTAGATTATTAGAATAACCTTTATTAACCAAATACAGGGTTTAATGTTAAATCTAACGGTTTTCACCTATCTATTTAAGATTAAACGATTTTTATTATTTTGGTTATAAATGGGTTTCCTTATTTAATTACAACTATTTTTATGTTTTAACTTTTTGGAAAATCCAACCCTAATATAATATCTTTTAACTTATATCATTTTTAGATAATAATTTCTTTTTATATGATATAATCTTGATCATCTATTTTTAAAAGTATTGGATCTAACGGTTGAGAATGTTTTGACGGTATTTAGGACCAAACTACCAGGATAACATCATTAATTTTTCTTAATATTTATAATTTTTTTAATTTTTAATTTTTTTAAATATTTATTGCTAAAATATAAGATACTCTTTTTGTAATATGTTAATGATACGGGAACTTGGAAATTTTGAGAAAATAAATTATCAATTAAAATATTTTTTTTTTGTAATAGTTCTTCTTTTAAAAGTAGTACACCGTGACGATCAAAATTCTGTATAAAATTCATTTTTTTATAGTATATCCCGTAAATATCTATGTTATTATATTAAAGACTAAATAATGAAAGTTTTCTTATAAGTGTGGTCGCTTTGTTTGATCACTCAATCTATAATCGTTGGATCTTTCAAATTAAATTGTTGAGAAACGTTACATATAACAGTAAAATTATCATGTAGAATGATCTAAGATTTGAATCTACCAACAACATATTAAAATTTACAGGTTTTTTTTTTGAAAAAAAAGAAGAAATTTTTTTCATTTTTTTCTTTCAGACATCATAATAGGTTATTTGATAATATTTTTTGTAAAGTACGATTTTTCAGAAAAATACTATACTAATTGATTAACAAACTTTTAAAGTTTCGAATTTAATAATTTATAATGTATATATGATAAAAAAGTTAGGTCTGTTCTGTAGCTGAGTCTATAATTTCAAAATACGGTTTTTTAAATATGAATATAGTCCTGCTAACAATGAAATTAGATCTCTATGGGTGCTTATAAAACAAAATCACCATTTGCGTATAATTTATTATTTAATAATAAATTATATTTGATTAGTTATGATCTATAACTTAATAAAATAGGATAAAAAATATGCACAATTTTATAAAATTCTATCATCTTATTATTATATTCTTTGTTGATTTGAATTTTTCTTAGATTGATTTTAATTTTTGAACATAGATTCCTAAATTTAAAATAGTTAGAAAAAAGTAATTAAATTGGCGTTAAAATAATGATGACATAATAATCATTATTAGAATTTAAATACTCACTTTACTGATTTGGACTTTATCTTGTGTTTTAAAAATCAGATTTTGACGATTTTACACCCCACGTGAAGATAATTAAATTATTTTTAATTAAAAGATGGTTTAACAATTTTTATCTAACAGGAATTGTCCAGAAAAGAAAGTAACGAATTTTGTACATGGAGAATTCTATTCAATATAGAAAACTTATTTATATTTGGTATATTTGGTTTAAATTATCAAAATACACTTTTTAGAATTTAAATATAATCCTATTATAAATAAAATACACTTTTTTAATATTTGATCAAACGATTTTCATTTATCTAGTTAAGATGTAATAGTCCTTATTAATTTGGTTGTCACGATCAAAATATTGGATAAATCCCTATTATGCTTATTATATAAAAGAGTTTAATATAATAAGGATATCAAGTACATACTGAGTATCTTACTAACTTCTTTTAATTTTAATGTTTCGGTTTTATTTATAGTGTATATAAAATTTTAAAATACATTATTATTTTAAAATTATTAAACAGTATAAAAATTATGTTATGATTATAAAATTTTATTCTCATATTATTATAGTCTTTATCGATTTGAATTTGTTCTTAATTTATTTTAATACTTTATTGAAAGAAAGATAAAATTTCTATATTTAAAAGAATTAGTGGAAAAATAAATAAATTGGTGCTACAATTATAAAAAAAATATTTATTAAAATTTAGATACTCACTTTACTATTTGGGTTCTATCTGAAACCCTGATATTTTGATGATAACACTAACAGCAAGCTGGGTTAAGTGTATTGTACTAACATGGTTTTGCAGGAAATAAAAGCTATGTATTTTTCTAACAAAACATATTGTAGCAGCTAGCTGACAGACTAATTTTCTATGCAGGCAGCAAGCTGGTAGAGAAACTTTGTCTACAGGCAGCAAGCTGGCAATACTTCCAGCAGATAGAGTTTCAGTCCTAATTTATAGGAAACCTTCTTGGAAACGTTTTGTAAGGACTCTATCAGTTATATAAGGTATATATATATATGGGCTCAAATATTTTCAAATATATTATATATATATAGTTCCTAAAATAAAGGAAGTTGATATACGTTGTTTATTATCTAACAACTTCTATTATTTTATGGGCTTTTCAAACCAGATTGAATTTGTCTTTCTTAACGTTCCTTTTCTAACTCATCTGGTTTCTGAACGTTGATTTCATGAACGTTGGTTTGAATTAATCAAGGAACAAAAATACGTGAGACTTGGTAGTCAAGACCGTTAGTTATTGATCGATTAATTCAAAATCATTGTTTCATTATAAAAAGACTTGTGCGATTTTCATTCTAGCTGTTGGACTACATTCAAAAGAAAACACAAGTGTTTTACAAACTGATTTGATATATCTTTCATATACTTTTGAGCTCTAATATATATTACATCTTATATCTTGAATTAAAGTTCATAGTTTCAATTGTAATTGATTATACTTGTATTGTTCAACTTGTAAGTTGGTAGTTACTGGTTTTGTGAGCTTGGGAAACAAGGGTTCAAGGAACTTGATAGCTAGAGGAGTTTATACTTGGTTTAGTATAGTACTTAGAGAGCTGTGTTCAAGGAACAAGGCGTTTCAGCAAGCTGCAAACAGTAACAGGGAGATCAGGGAGATATATTATTGTATTGTGTAGTTGTAATTCACTTTGATCAATAATATATTCCTTTGACGTGTTGGTAGAGGACCAGGACGTAGACCTATAGGAGATAGGGGTCGAACCTGGCTAAAATTGCTGTGTGTTCTTTATTTTCTGCATATTTTCTATACTGCATTGCACAACGTAGCTAGCTGCCACCTTACATTTTCAGTAAATCAGTAAGCTGCCAGACAGCAAAATCAGACTGTTTTTGCTTTCTCAGTCACATAACTTGGTAATAATTAAAATCGGTCGTTGTTAGTCATAACACCTATTCACCCCTCCCCTCTAGGTGTTGATTCTCAATTGGTATCAGAGCTTTGGTATACTAATCTTTCTGTAACAGGAAAAGTATCGATCAAATGGCTGACAATTATCCCGAAGGAAAGTCTGACTACCGAGCTCCTCTCCTCACTGGAACGGACAATTACAACTGGTGGAAAGGGCGTATGGAAACATATTTATCCAGAGATCCACTCGTTTTAAGGGTTGTTCAAAAGGGTCCATATGTATTTCTTGACAAAGATGGCAAAGATAAGGATGTTGATGATCTTACTACCGATGAATTGATCAAGTTTGGCTATAATGGAAAGGCAAGGAACTCTCTCATTAATGGGCTTAATCAAGCTGAGCATGACAAGGTACAGTATCATCTCTTAAATCAGCAAAGGAGATGTGGGATGCATTGGAAACTTATCATGAAGGCTCAGCATCTTTGAAGAAGGTCAAACTCAGCAAGTTAATGAATGAATTTGGAAATTTTAAACTCAAAGAAGGTGAATCTATCAAAGAAAGTCAAGCTAGATTTCAAGTGAACATCAATGCACTTAAGAGACTTGGCAAAACGATTCCTCAAGATGAAATCAATATGAAAGTTCTAAGTGCGGTACCATTTATTTATGAACCCAAAGTTACTTCCTTGGAGTCTTCTTCAAATCTTGAAACTATGGATCATCTAGCTGTCTTTGCTGAGCTAGAACAATTTGAAACCAAGATACTTGAAAGCAAGGTGGAATCTATTAGAGCTCCAGTCGAAAAGATGAAGAATCTGGCCTTACACTCCAGTAGCAGCAAGCTGGTCTCAGATGCAGAATCAGAATCTAATGAGGAATTGGCTCTTATGTCCAGAAAAATCAAGAAGATGATTGAAAAGAGGAACAAGCTGAAGAAGGAAAAAGGAAAAGCTTTTGGAGCAAGAAGAGAGTCAAGAGATTCAAAGGATGTTGCATGTTTTGAATGTGGGAAGAAAGGACACTTCAAAAGGGACTGCTACAAGCTGAAGAACAGGCCTAGGCAGCAAGCTGTCTCAAAGGACAGAATGAAATCTAAAGCTCTTTTGACATGGAGTGATGATGAGAACTCAGCCTCTGATGATGAATCAGGTGATGAGATGGTGAACCTAGCTCTTGTTGGTCTGGATGATGAAGACACTATGCGAGTAATCACAGAAGATGGCCTTGTAGAGAGTGCTGCTTCAGATTTGGATGACAATAGTAGTGAGGTAAACTCTATAAATTCTGATTCAAATTCTAGTAATCATTCATTAGATGAACTAACCTTGCAGAGACATAGTACTATATCTATTGTGGAGTTCATGGAATTAAAGAATGAGAACTGTTAGGTCCTGATAAGTTTGTAGAAGGGGGGTTGAATACAAACTATACCGTTTTATCGAATTTGTCCTTTAAATGATTTAACTGTTTAGAACAAATTAATGCGGAATAAAAACTGAAACAATATTCAAGTTAAATAGAAACTCTATTAAACTTGAGAGGTGTTACAATTTTGATCACTGATTACAAAGAACTTAATAAAACAAATCTAGAATAAATTCGACATGAATTTATCTATTTTTGTAATAAAAAGGATCGAATACTAAAAAGTAGTTCGATATAAAATCTAGGGATTATGATCCGCTAGAAAGCTAAAGCAGTACAAGAGATACAATTCTTATGAATTAAATGTTGAAGAACAATCAAGAATTAAATCTCTGGCAAATTTTGTAGCTTGACAGTTGATGAAGTAATGAAGAGAGAATGAAATATTTGTTGTCTGTCTTTACTTCTGTCTGTTTTGATACACTGAATGTCAACTGCCTTTTGTTTGCATTTATACAATTAACTTGTATGTTTTTCCACGCGCCAAATCATTTGCAGTTTGTACTTAGAAGACAAGCTGGAAAACATTTCTTTTTGGCCTTGGAAGACTCTCGGGCAAACTAGGAATGGCTTAGGAAGACAATCGGGTAAACTGAGATTTGTTCTAGGAAGACAATCGGGAAGACAGCCTTGGTAGTCTTCTTAGTTTAAAAACTAAGTCTTCCTAGTACAAAATCTAAGTTTTCCTAGTTCAAATATATTCTAATTTAAATAATTAATTAAATAAATTATGTATTAATTTAATTCTTTGCAGAATTAAATTAATAAATAATATACTTAATAATATTAATTATTTATAAGAGAATAAATAGAATTAGTTGACTTCTTAATTAATTCCAGAATCACTTAAAATTAGATAAACAACAAACAAAATAGTACGTTGACACTCGATGCACTGTCTGGTTCATGAGTGACTAACGACCATGTCTGTTCTTTATCTATTTAACTTTAAGCAGTGATTCACTACCTTCTCATTCAAGAACTCCGTAATCAGTATCTTTTTCTGTCACAACTTGAAATCTCTGTCACTTTAATAAATCCACTGAGCTTGAATACTTCATTGAGGCTTGATCAATAAATTGAGCTTCTTTCAATGTAGAATCACTTCAAGTCTGTAGATGACTTTAATCTTCATTCTTTGACAGATATAACCTTCTGAGATTCCTGTGACAATTGATTTTTATTATTTACTTATTACATCTTAATTAAAGTTGAGTAGAATCCTCGGTGTTTACAAATAGGCCTGGAGGATAACTCAACTAAAACAAGAAAAGATAAGACTTTTAAGAGCCAAGCAAATAATAAAAAGTTCTGGATTAAATATAACAATTTCCAGATTCAAACAGTAAAGATAAATACAAGATAGATGTTCCTCTAGACTGAACATATGAATACATTTACCTATCTTGATTTACCTAGCTCTATACATATAACATTTACAAAAGAGCTAAACCTATCATGCCTTCAGTCTCTAATTTCACCTTCTTCAGCTTCTTGCAAGGTGACTAGAAGATCTTTGTCAAGGACACGATCACTTTCAGAAACTACACCACTTGACATTACTGGTTGAGTGGTGATCTTCTTCAATCTATTCTTCATTTGAGCATACCTTGGAATTTTCTCCGTGCAGTAGTCTGAAATCATATCAGCAACTTCAGACTTTTCTACAGAAGCAAACCCAGAAGTTCTAAGAAGATTCTCCAACTTCACCAGTTGCATAGCAGTCTGTAGCTTCATGGAATCAGGATCCAGCCTCACAGTTTCTAAAGATGTACCTCTGTAGATTTTGACTTCATAGGGAAAATGTACAACTTGAGGACTGGCCTTCATTGCAGAATCTCTAAGCCTGTCATATAGAAGCTCATTCAAACAAGAAGATCTCTTTACTTTACTCATCAGAATCCACAATTCAGATAGAGATCTTCTTTGGAGGAGGTCAAGAGAAATGGTGAAAGACCCTTCAAGAGCACTTGAGACATAGATGTACAGTTCTTGCCTCACTTGATCAAATGCAGACGTAATCCTTAGAATATCTTCTTTCAAAGCCTTCATGTACAATGAATTGTCTGGATTAACATTTCTGATCTTCTCAAGCAACTTCAGAAAAGCAGCATCATTGTTTGTGCCTCTCTGAGGGATATCAAACATCTCCCTTGCCTTGTCCCATTTCATTCCTTGCTTCATCCTAACATCCAATCTCCTCTCTTTGACATGAATACTATGAAGACGTTGTTTGTCCTCATGTTCAGCCTTTTGAATCTTTATCTTCTGAGATATGATGTCAGAGACCTTGGCATTCTCATCCTCCTTTCTCCTTAGCTCTGCTTGCTGCTTCTTCAATTCTTTCTGAAACAAAGGGTCAGGTGTATATAGATCAGCTTCATCCTCCCAATCATCAAAGTTAGCCACTTCTTCCACTTCCTCCTCACCAATAGGTTCTACAGGGATAGTCTTCTCCAGATTACCAGACATATCAAATTGAAAATCATCCTGTTCACCATGGTAATAGTAAGCATCATCAAAAGCAGACTCCTCCATTGATTGTTTACCTTTCCCCTTATCCTTTCCAGAAGCTCCTCCAGCTTCTTTGTCTTCTCCTTTCTTCTCCTTCTCCCCCTTAGTTGAGGAATCCTCTACAGTTTGAGCTGTGGAAGCCCTAGGATTCACCTCAGTATCTCTCCTTATCTCTCCACTTCCTCTCCCATCTCCTCGTTCATCAGCATCATCATCTTCATCATCATCTCCCTCAAAGAATGTTCTTTGCTCTTCAGTAGGTTGATGTGAATTTTTGATCATATTGTACAAGTGCTTCATACCTTCATTCAGATGCTTCATTCCTCCTTCAATCCTAAATATCCTTTCTTCATTAAACTTTTGATTTTCATCAGCTGTTTGCAGAATAAAGTCCACCTTGGTAGAAATGGCAGCAATCTCCTTGACACTTTCTGAAATCTGAGCATTTGACATTGTTAAATCAGAAATGTCTGAAGCCACCAGCACTTGAGATTGTTGAATTGAATTCAGCTTCGGGAGTAGATTATTCTTCAATCCTTCCAGGTCATCTTTCACAGTACCCAGCTGATTTGATACAGAGGTGGTAGATTGTGCAACCACTTGTGCTTTTAGAATTGTGTTTTCAGCCTGGGTCTCTTGCAACTTCTTCTGTAGATCAGCTAGCTGTTTTAACAAAGCAGTGTTTGTGTCAGTGTGTGCACTCACTTCAATTGCTCTCAGTGGTGTTTCACTCAACTCACGTGCTTGTGTTTCACTCGGTGTTTGACTCATATCTCTCACAACTATCTGTCTTTCTAGATTTTCAGTAGATGTACCTGCATGGAAAATCACCCTAGCCTCTTCAAGAGAGGTCAGTGGTGGTGCAATGGGAGTTCGCAATTCCCGATCCCTGAGTGAGTCTGTCAAAATATCTGACATTGTATACTGAATTGCTTCAGGGACAGACTCATCAGGTTGCCTTTCACTTTCTCCAGTAGAAACTGCGAGTGAAAAATCCCTTAGGGGAGCCAGAGATGTTCCCTCTGGGAGGGGAGAAAATGATTCTATTTGAGTTGGCAAAGAATCAGATTTTCCCTCAGATGCCTGTGAAGGCACTTCTACCGTAACTATGGTAGGCACTGTATCAAAATCAAAAGTAAAGTGCTCTCCTGACATGGTGTCCTGAGTGTCATCTAGATGGATATCTTCTCCCATTGTGAGTAATGGGAGTGTGCTTGACTCAGTACAAGATGCCATGGCCCGATGGCGAATTTCAATAGATCCACCCTGTTGAGAGGATGTCTCTAGAGACTGTGTAGTGGCCATATCAATGTCCATATCCTTTTGAGAGGATACAGATGGGCTAACAGTTATCTCCCTATAGGTTTTTCTTTTCTTTAAGGGTGGAGACAGAGCTGTGGGAACACTCATTTCAGCTATATCACTAACATTTCTTGAACTGGTTTGTACATTAGGCTCAGATTGTGTTTCAGGAGTGTTTGACTCTCTGTTTGGCTCTATGACCTGGGTCAGAGACTGTGGATCTACAATCTCTGGGTCAGCCCTAACAACCACTTGGGTTTCAATTGAAGTACCAGAAGAAGAACCAAGGTTAGGAATAACTACCTGCAGTGGTACTGGATGTGGTTCGGGAACTTGTTCACCAAAGATAGGAAGATTAATGAATTGTCTCATGAATGGTGAAACAAGAACAGGTATGGTGGTAAATTTGGATGAGACATCAAGTCTGGTGTAGAATTTGGTGTCTGTGGTTGGAGAGGTTTCAAATCTAGCTTCTCGAAACAGTTCTACCTGCTCAGCAGTGAGAAGATGATTAATGATAAGAGTTAGAAAGCGAGGGTACCAACACCTTACTTTCACACCATTATCAGAATCTCTCCTAGAGTGAGCAAGCCTGTTGAGCAAAAGGTTCCACAGAATCTCAGCAAAGTTCAATCTACGACCAAATACTATAGCATAGGCAATGTATTGATTAAGACTGGTAATGCAATGAAAGTTTGTTTTTGTGCAGTTACCAAATACCCTAGCTATAGTATCAAAGAACAGATCCCATTCCCTTACAACAAAAGTTTTTGACAATTTTACCATTTGAAAGGGACCCTGATAATGAATATTCACAAAGAACTGTGTTAACTCATCATCAGTGGGTAATGGATCAAACCTGTCCTTTGGAAAATGCAACACATCACAAAATAAATCAAAAGTAACTGTATATTGCTGATTGAGAATATTGAAAGTAAAAGATTTTGAATTATCAGCAATAACAGCACTTGAACACAACATCCTTAATGGATCAATTTTCAGAAGTGCATTGGCACAAATAGCATAACTAACACAAGTATTGCTATTTAAAAATTGAATCCATGGTCTAAAACGTTCCACTTTACACCTAGACGGATCAAAATACCCAACAAAATTATTTAAAACTAATTCAAAATTATTAGGATCCATTTTAAATAAGACACTTAAAATTTTAATTAATTTAAATAAAAATAAAATTTTAGGGATTTTTAGAATTAATTAAAATTACAAAAATCCACAAAATTAAATTTTATCAAAATTAATGAATTTTCAACCTTTAGATCCTAAAAATTCGAACTAAACTTTTGAAATGCAAAAACTGAGTTGGGCAAATGAACTGACAAAACTTTTAAGAACACACATACAGATTTATACATACAGAAACACAAAGATCACTTAAATCACAAGACAATTACTAGCAAACTCAAGAACACCTAAGTCGAAGAGGGGGAAAAAAATGACAATAATTGGACAGCAATTCGACTTATTTTCCTTGAAAAAGAAAGAATAAAATGATTTTGCTAAGTAAAAACTTGAGCAATATGAACAACGACCAAAGTTTTCTGCAGTAGTGATTTGATTCGAAGGGGTTTATGTGAAGAATGAAACAGAAACGGTTCAGTAAACTGCTAAGGCAAAATGAATATGTGCAGTGTATGTACTGTAAGTATATATATATATATTAGAATAATAAAACTAAAAATAAAAGATACTGAACGGTTTATTTTAAATTTGAATTGGGAAGACAATCGGGAAGACTTAGGATAGTCTTCCCGGTAGTCTTCCTAATTCAAATTAGAAAGTCTTCCGAAAAATACAATAAAAGAAAAACAGAAATTAAACTATTAATGCATAGTCTTCCCGAGAGTCTTCCTAGTTAAAAAAAAACTGGGAAGACTTCGAAAAAGACTTAAAAGGAAAAAGGAAAAAACAAAAAACAAAAAACAAAAAGACAATTTACATTGTTTTCCCGGTAGTCTTCCTAGTGTAAAACTGGGAAGACTTACCAAAAAATTCAGAATAAAATCCGAATATTAAAAAGAAAATGTTGAATAACTTAGAAAAATGCATGAAAAATATATAAAATTCTAGAAAAATTCACAGAAAAATTCCATAAATCCTAGAAAAATATGCAGAATATTATAGAAATGCATAAAATTAATATAAACTTGCAGAAAAATTCAAACAACAATATTTACAATCTGAAAAATACCTAAATAATTCTAAATAAATATATTTTCAATAAAAATACATTTCTCCACTTAAAAAATATGAGAAAAATATTTTTAAAGAAAATAAAATATTCAGAACCATTTAAATCAACAAGCATGCAATTATTAAATGAGAATTGGCAGAAAATATCACTTAAATGACAAGAGAAAATGAATTTATTGAAAGAACAAACATGACAGATACATTGTTAATCACTAAGACTGTTTAACATACCCAATTTACCAACTAACTTGATAAATGTGGATTCATCAACAGATTTAGTGAATATATCTGCAGTCTGTTCTTCTGTGGGTACAAAGTGTAATTCCACAGTTCCATTCATGACATGCTCTCTGATAAAATGATACCTGATATCAATGTGCTTCGTTCTCGAGTGCTGCACAGGGTTGTTGGAGATTGCTATGGCACTTGTATTATCACAAAATATGGGGATTTTGTCTAATGCAAAGCCATAGTCCTTTAATTGATTCCGTATCCATAAGATTTGAGCACAACAGCTTCCAGCAGCAATATATTCAGCTTCTGCTGTTGAATTGGAAACTGTTTGCTGTTTCTTGCTATACCAGGAAATCAACCTACCTCCTAGGAATTGACAACTCCCAGAGGTACTCTTTCTATCCACAACACTACCTGCATAATCAGAATCTGTATATCCAACAAGATTAAAACCAGAATCTTTAGGGTACCAGATACCTAGATTAGGTGTACCCTTAAGATATCTCAAGATTCTTTTCACAGCAACGAGATGAACATCTCTAGGGTCCGCTTGGAACCTTGCACACAAGCATGTAGCATACATAATATCTGGTCTACTAGCAGTAAGATAGAGTAAAGAGCCAATCATACCTCTGTAGCTTGTAACATCTACCTTGATAGATTTGTCAGAAGCTCCAAGTTTGATTGCTGTTGAAGATGGAGTCCTTGCTGATGCTGAATCCTCCATGTGATACTTCTTGAGGAGTTCTTTGAGATACTTGGATTGACAAATAAATATACCATTTGACCTTTGACTTACTTGCAATCCAAGAAAGAACTTCAGCTCACCCATCATACTCATTTCAAACTTACTCTGCATAAGCTCAGCAAATCTCTTACAGAGATTATCATTAGTAGACCCAAATATGATGTCATCCACATAGACTTGGACTAATATCATATCACTTTTGTGTTTCTTTGAAAAAAGAGTTTTGTCTATGATACCTCTAACAAAACCATTTTCTAAAAGAAAACCAGAGAGAGTGTCATACCATTTTCTTGGGGCTTGTTTGAGACCATAGATAGCCTTGAAGAGAAAGTACACAAAGTCCAGCAGCTCCTGATTTTCAAAGCCAGGGGGCTGTTCCACATACACTTCTTCATCAAGTTCACCATTCAGGAATGCACTCTTAACATCCATTTGATAGACTTTAAAATTGGAATAAGCAGCAAATGCTAAGAACATCCTGATGGCCTCAAGTCTAGCCACTGGTGCATAGGTTTCATCATAATCAATGCCTTCAGCTTGAGAATACCCTTGTGCAACCAGTCTTGCCTTGTTCCTAGTAACAATGCCATCCTCATCTAGCTTGTTCCTGTATACCCATCTAGTACCAACTACTTTCTTGTTCTTTGGCCTGGGTACCAGCTTCCAGACTTGTTGTTGTTCAAACTGATTGAGTTCATCTTGCATAGCAATCACCCAATCTGGATCAGTCAGTGCTTCCTCAGTTTTCTTTGGCTCCATTTTAGATAGAAATGCTGAGAAAAGACATTCATTCTGAGAAGCTCTTCTAGTTTTAACTCCAACATCTGGATCACCAATGATCAGCTCAAAAGGATGAGCTCTATTCCAAACAGTCTGTCTTGGAAGATTTGATCTTGATGATTCACCTTGAAATTCACTTTGATGTTGTGAGTGACTAGCTGATCCTTCATTTGCTCCCCCTGAGTTGTTGTCAGTTTGCCTTGATGATCCTTCTCCAGTGCTGGTGGTATCTCCATTGTTACCAGTGTTTCCACCACCATCACCAGAATCATTATCATCATTGTTATTATCATTACCAGCAATAACTTCAGGTGGGGCTTCATCATCTGATTCTGAGTCTGGCAAGTTATCAAACTTCAGCTCTTCAGATGAATCTTCTTTTTGGATATTGGGGAACTTAGTGTCATCAAAAGTAACATTGACACTTTCCTTTACTGTGTGACTGCCAACCACATAAACCCTGTAAGATCTTCTGGAATAACCAACAAAAATAGCTTCTTGTGCCTTGGCCTCAAACTTGCCACGTTTAACATTTTCATCTAAAAGCACAAAGCATTTTGCTCCAAATACATGAAAGTACTTGACAGTTGGTTTCTTGTTGTTCATGATCTCATACGGAGTCTTCATTAGGTCTTTGTTGATTAAAGTTCGATTCTGAGTATAACAAGCTGTATTCGCTGCTTCAGCCCAAAAGTACATTGGAAGTTTGGACTCACTTAACATAGTTCTAGCAGCTTCAATCAATGTACGATTCTTTCTTTCCACTACTCCATTTTGTTGAGGAGTTCTAGGGGCAGAATACTGTCTTGTTATTCCTTTATCAGCACAAAAGTCATTTAGAATGGCATTCTTGAATTCTGTACCATTATCTGACCTTATGGCTCTAACAGGGAATCTATAATCCAGCTCAATCAACTTCACATGGCCAATCACCAGAAATGGGGTCTCATCCTTGGAATGTAGGAATAAAACCCATGTATATTTTGAATAGTCATCAACAATCACAAGTGCATATTGTTTCTTTGACATGGACATCACATTAACTGGACCAAACAAATCCATGTGCAGTAGCTGAAGAGGTTCAGTTATTGATGATGTGTCAGTGCCCTTGTGAGAAGCTTTCTTTGACTTTCCCTTCTGACATGCCTCACACAGTCCTTCCTGTGTAAATTCCATCTGAGGCAAACCTCTAACTAATTCCCTCTTGACTAAAGAGTTCATAGTTTTGAAGTTAAGGTGAGACATCTTCTTGTGCCATAGCCAACTATCATCTGATGAAGCTTTAGCATAAAAACAATTCACTTCATCTTTGAATCCCGAGTTCAGATCAGCTATGAACAAGTCACCTTTCCTTACTCCTTGAAGAGCAGGCTTTCCATTCTTCTTGTGAGTGATCTGACACTTCTCTCTTTCAAAGGAAACAGCATATCCTCTGTCACAGAACTGACTGATGCTGAGAAGATTGAACGTCAGACCTTCCACAAATGAAACATCTTCAATGATAACATTTCCGTACTTCAAACAGCCATATCCTTTCGTAATACCCTTGCTGTTATCTCCAAAGGTAACTACTGGGCCAGCTTTCACAATCACATCTGATAGCAGGGCTCTATCTCCGGTCATATGCCTTGAACAGCCACTGTCCAGAATCCACATAACACGGTTTACCTGTTTAACTCCCTGCAATATCAGATTGATTAGTCCTTCTTCGGAGCCCAAAATTGATTGGGTCCGGCATACTTAAAGAACTGGCCTTTGTCAGGCAAAACAACATTTCTAACTAAAACTACTTCATCCTCTTTCACATAAGAGCGTTTCCATTTATAACCAGCCTTAACACATTTCTGAGTAGGCTTAGGGATAAATGAATCCACTCTAGTCTGAGGAGGACTAGTAGTCTTTGTTTTAACATGCTTCTTATTATTAACATGTTGACGTGGAGCAGTCTTATCACTAGATACATGCTTTTTATTAAAGAAAGCATACATAACATTAAAAGCACAAGACATGCAATTACTCACACCACATGCTTTATGAGAAGAATTAATAGCAGGCATGTTAGTTCTACAGTTGTTTTGATCCAATTTATGGATATCTGATTTAGTCTTTTTAGTTGTAGCAACTTTGACTGGAATATCAGATACACACTTTTTGGATTTCTCAGCTTCTAAGGCAACATCTTCTTCATGAATCTCCTCAGCAATAATGATAGAAGATTCATTCAGAGGCTCTGCCTCAGACTCCTTACAGAAGGGTGTTTTAATACCCTTAAGAATATAAGGAACAGCCTTTCCTTCTTCTCTGACCCTACAAGGTGTATTAATACCAAGCAATCCTATAGCCTCATTATAATCATAACCTATACTGACATGATTCCCAATAGCTTGTTTATTGAAAATTTCTTTAGCCGTCTTACAAGAGTTGTAATAGGCATTAGCTTTGGTTTTGAGCTCACTAATCTGCTCTTTGAGAATGGTTTCCAGTTGAATATAACATTTAACCCTATTCTCCAGAAAAGCAATTTTCTCATTAAGTTCATCCTGATTAACATGCACAAGTTTCAAATCTTTTAATTCCTTTTCAAGATTTGTGTTTAAAAGATTTATTCTATCATTTTCAGTGCGTGCACAACTTATGGTGCCACCAAGATGATAAATCATTTCAGCGTCAGTAAAGGTTACCTCTGACATGTATCTGGATGAAGTGCTTTCCTCTTTAGCCATTAAAGCAAGGTTCCCAATCTCACCTGCTTCTTCATCACTGTCAGTGTCATCCCAACTCTTTCCTTCAGCAACATAGGCCTTCCCAATCTTGTTCTTCTTGCTAGAATCAAATGTGTTTCTAGTCACTTGCTTTGGCTTTCTGCACTCAGTAGCAAAGTGACCCAACTCATTGCAATTGTAGCATCTGATTATACTCCTTTCCACAGTTCCAGTTTTGTAGCCACCCCTTGTGCCACTTGAAGATGAAGATCCACCTCTCTGAAATCTGGGTCTGAACTTAAGATTGGGATTCCTCTTGAATCTAAACTTCCCAAACTTTCTGACTATCAAAGCCAAATCACCATCCTCCAGCTGATCAAGTTCTTCCAAAGAATAGAAGTCACCACCAGATTGATCAATGGATGTTAATCCATATTCAGCATCAATAACATTCATGTGAGAACTGGAAGGTTGAACAGCCTTCACTTCCAGTTTCTGTGGGACTTCAGCAGCCAATGCAGTGGAGGTACCAACAATCCTTCCAGTTCCATACAGCTCCTTCTGTTGAATCTGCTCCAGCTCATAGGTCTTCAAGACACCATACAATCTTTCCAAAGCAAGCTCATTCATGTCTCTTGCTTCTCTAATAGCAGATATCTTGTGCTCCAAATGAGGTGGAAGTGTAAGAAGGAACTTCTTGTTAATCTCCTTATTGGTGTAGTGCTTCCCATTGAGATTCAGATCATTGATTAATTTGTTGTATCTCTCAAAAACCTGAGAGATACCTTCACCAGGGTTTGATCTGAAATGTTCATATTGTGAAGTGAGAATTTCCAGCATATTCTCCCTAACCTCTTCAGTCCCCTCATTGATTATCTCTATGGTTCCCCAAATATGTTTGGCAGTTTCACAATTTAGGACATGATTATGCATGATAGGATCAAGACTCTCAATAAGGATCAACTGAAGACATGAATCCAAGGTAACATCCTCTTTCTCATCAGGAGTGTATTCCTTGGGATCTTTAGGGTACATTCTAGCAGCCCTAGTCACAACATTATCCTCAACAACTTCAGGATCAATAATCATAGGGAGTTTGGGACCACTCTTCAGCACATCCAAGTATTTAGGATTTGCAACCTTAAGAAATAGGAGCATTTTCTTCTTCCACATTGGATAATGCTCCTTGCTGAATATTGGGATTTTAACTGTCCCCACTTTCTGTGCAGTAGACATCTTTTGAGATTTTTAGAAAAATAAAATTCAGAGTTAAGAAAAAAAATCTCAAACAATTGGATCTTTGATTAGTATATCAATCAAAAGGCTCTGATGCCAATTGTTAGGTCCTGATAAGTTTGTAGAAGGGGGGTTGAATACAAACTATACCGTTTTATCGAATTTGTCCTTTAAATGATTTAACTGTTTAGAACAAATTAATGCGGAATAAAAACTGAAACAATATTCAAGTTAAATAGAAACTCTATTAAACTTGAGAGGTGTTACAATTTTGATCACTGATTACAAAGAACTTAATAAAACAAATCTAGAATAAATTCGACATGAATTTATCTATTTTTGTAATAAAAAGGATCGAATACTAAAAAGTAGTTCGATATAAAATCTAGGGATTATGATCCGCTAGAAAGCTAAAGCAGTACAAGAGATACAATTCTTATGAATTAAATGTTGAAGAACAATCAAGAATTAAATCTCTGGCAAATTTTGTAGCTTGACAGTTGATGAAGTAATGAAGAGAGAATGAAATATTTGTTGTCTGTCTTTACTTCTGTCTGTTTTGATACACTGAATGTCAACTGCCTTTTGTTTGCATTTATACAATTAACTTGTATGTTTTTCCACGCGCCAAATCATTTGCAGTTTGTACTTAGAAGACAAGCTGGAAAACATTTCTTTTTGGCCTTGGAAGACTCTCGGGCAAACTAGGAATGGCTTAGGAAGACAATCGGGTAAACTGAGATTTGTTCTAGGAAGACAATCGGGAAGACAGCCTTGGTAGTCTTCTTAGTTTAAAAACTAAGTCTTCCTAGTACAAAATCTAAGTTTTCCTAGTTCAAATATATTCTAATTTAAATAATTAATTAAATAAATTATGTATTAATTTAATTCTTTGCAGAATTAAATTAATAAATAATATACTTAATAATATTAATTATTTATAAGAGAATAAATAGAATTAGTTGACTTCTTAATTAATTCCAGAATCACTTAAAATTAGATAAACAACAAACAAAATAGTACGTTGACACTCGATGCACTGTCTGGTTCATGAGTGACTAACGACCATGTCTGTTCTTTATCTATTTAACTTTAAGCAGTGATTCACTACCTTCTCATTCAAGAACTCCGTAATCAGTATCTTTTTCTGTCACAACTTGAAATCTCTGTCACTTTAATAAATCCACTGAGCTTGAATACTTCATTGAGGCTTGATCAATAAATTGAGCTTCTTTCAATGTAGAATCACTTCAAGTCTGTAGATGACTTTAATCTTCATTCTTTGACAGATATAACCTTCTGAGATTCCTGTGACAATTGATTTTTATTATTTACTTATTACATCTTAATTAAAGTTGAGTAGAATCCTCGGTGTTTACAAATAGGCCTGGACATATGCCTTTCAAGAACAATGAACTTGAAAAGAGGAATGCTTCACTTCGAAAGATGATTTCTGAACTATTGGCTGAAAAGACTCCGTCAAACAATCATGAAGATCTTATTTCTGATCTCAAAAGAAAGTTAACACAACTTGAAGGGTTCAACAAACTACTTCTCAAAAGAAATGATACATTGATGAAGGAACTCAGCGAGCTACGTGCAGAAATTGAAGCTAGAGATGTATGTCTTGAGACATTCAAAATCAGAGAATCCATCTCAATTGAAGCTACTCAACAAGCTGAGAAGATAAAAGAATTAGAAGCTGAAGTTGCAAAGCTTGAGAAAGGCATGGGAAAATTTGTTCAAGGAGAGGAAGTATTAAAGACTATTATGAAACAAACAAAAGTTCCTATGGATAAAGAAGGACTTGGAATGGCTTCTACATCAAAGACCAAGGCTTTTCAATATGAAGGCAAACAGGGTATACCATATAATTATGCTATGCCGTGGAAAATTTGCTACAAATGTGGAAAGAAAGGTCATTTGTCACACCACTGCCCAACAGAGAACACTAAGCCAGCGAGCTGGAACAGACAGACTACTTCTGGGCAGCAAGCTACCAGAACAAGTAGAACAGGAAACCAAGCATCTAAAGTGGTCCAAATGTGGATCAAGAAATCTGAATTGAATGTTCTTTATGTTTTATCATCTAACCATGCTGGACCCAACAAAATTTGGGTACCAAAATGTTGAGTTGTTTGCTCTTTGTTTTGTAGGTATGTCTTGTGGTCAAAGTCAATGCAAATCAATGGATATTGGATAGTGGATGTACAAGACATATGTGTGGTGATAAATCTCAGTTCCTTAGCCTCAAGATGAAAAGGGGTGGTAGTGTTACAATTGGTGATAGCAAAACACTCCGTATACTTGGCAAAGGAACAATTGGTAATAGCAACATTTCTATTGATAAAGTACAATATGTTCAAGGTCTTAAATATAATTTGCTTAGTATAAGTCAGTTATATGATGATGGACATACTGTTGTTTTTGATAAAGAGAAATGTACTATTAATGTTGGCACTAACAAAGTCCCCCTAGTTGCTAGAAGGGAAGGAAATATATATATGTTGGACTTTGAGATGCAGGAAGTAGGCTGCTGTTTAGCTACTGTGGATACAAACCCAGATCTTTGGCATAGAAGGCTAGGACATACTCATATGGACTTACTCAGCAAGCTGTCTACAAAGAAGCTAGTTAGAGGACTACCCAAATTGAAGTATGTCAAGACGGAAACCTGTTCAGTTTGTCAATTAGGCAAACAAATCAGGACTCCCCATAAGTCAAAGACAATGGTATCATCTTCTAAACCCTTAGAGCTTCTCCATTTGGATTTATTTGGTCCGGAAGCATATAAAAGCATTGGAGGTAAACAATATGCATTTGTTATTGTTGATGATTATTCTAGATATACATGGGTATTGTTTCTTCGTACTAAAGATTGTGCTTTTAGTGAATTTGAGAAGCTAATCACTTTACTTGAGAACAAGTTGAATACAAGACTTATAGGTATAAGAAGTGATAGAGGAGGTGAATTCATCTCAAAAGGCTTCATTGATTATTGTGAAGAAAGAGGTATTTCACATGAATTCTCTGCTCCAAGAACCCCACAGCAAAACGGAGTTGTGGAGAGAAAGAACAGATCTTTGCAAGAAACTGCGAGGACTTTGCTGCAAGAGAGCAAGCTGCCAAGGAGTTTCTGGGCAGAAGCAGTCAACACAGCAAGCTATGTTCTGAACAGAGTGCTTATCAAGCCTATTCTCAACAAAACTCCCTATGAATTGCTGAGGAATAAGAAGCCAAATATTGGATACTTCAAGGTTTTTGGTTCCAGGTGCTTTGTACTCAAAACTATTGATAGAGATGGTAAATTCGATGCTAAGTCTTATGAAACAATATTTTTGGGTTATTCTTTAACAAGTCGTGCTTATAAAGTGTATAATACATCTAAACGTATTGTTGAAGAGTCTATAGATGTTTCATTTCAAGAGTCTAATGATGATCTGTCAAGAGATGAAGAAGATATTACAGGTGCAGGAGATGACAGCCAGCTGCCAGTAACAACTACTGTGACACAGCAAGCTGCCAACCAGCCTGAGACAACTATAGAAGCTGAAAAGCAAACTGAAACCTCCTCTCCAGTAGATGACACTATTGATAAGTTGTCGAAGCTCACCTTGGAAGGTCCAAGAGGTCAGAGATCACAAGAAAAGATGCCTATCTATGAAGGTGGTGAAGCTTCTCCTCCATCCAAGAGAATTCGAGTACATGAGGAAGTCATAGCTCAACATTCATTGCCAAAGTCAACAAGAACAGTGAAGAACCATCCTCCCGAGTTGATCATTGGTGATAAATCAGAAGGAATCAAGACAAGGAAGGGTCAAGCCAACTTTTGTGCATTTGCGGCCTTTCTAGCTCAAGAGGAACCAAAGAATGTCAAAGAAGCACTTCAAGATGAGAATTGGATCATGGCAATGCAAGAAGAACTCAATCAATTTGAAAGATGTGATGTTTGGGAACTTGTGGAGCCACCTAAAGATGCTTCAATCATTGGTACTAAATGGGTCTTCAAGAACAAAGTTGATGAATTTGGTACGGTTACTCGAAATAAAGCAAAACTTGTTGCACAAGGTTATAATCAACAAGAAGGAATAGATTTTGAGGAAACTTATGCTCCGGTTGCAAGGCTCGAATCAATAAGGATGCTACTTTCATTTGCATGTTTCAAGAAGATCAAGCTACATCAAATGGACGTAAAAAGTGCATTTCTTAATGGATTCTTAAAGGAAGAAGTCTATGTCAAGCAACCCCCTGGTTTTGAGAATGAGCAATTTCCAAATTATGTTTTCAAGTTGAAGAAGGCATTATATGGATTGCGGCAAGCTCCTAGATCATGGTACGAAAGATTAAGTAAGTTTTTGATCAAAAATGGATTCATTCGAGGTAAAATTGATCCCACATTATTTACTAAACATAATGGTACTGATATTTTAGTTGTACAAATATATATGGATGATATTATTTTTGGATCTACTAATGATGCTATGTGTAAGTGGTTTTCTAAGTGTATGCATAGTGAGTTTGACATGAGCATGATGGGAGAGCTCAACTATTTTTTGGGTCTTCAAATTAAGCAAACTCCAGAGGGTATTTATGTGCATCAATCCAAGTATATCAAGAATCTACTCAAAAGATTTGGATTTGAAAATATCAAGCTGAAATCAACACCAATGACTCCTGCCAGCAAGCTGACTGCAGATGAACAAGGTATAGATGTTGATGTTCGCAAGTATAGAGGTATGATTGGTAGTTTATTATATCTTACTTCCTCTAGACCTGATATAATGTATAGTGTTTGTGTATGTGCGAGGTTTCAATCTAAACCAAAAGAGTCTCACTTGAGTGTGATTAAAAGAATATTCAAATATTTGAGTGGCACAATTACTCTTGGTTTATTTTATCCAATCACAAATGCTTTTGATCTTGTTGGGTTTAGTGATGCAGATTATGCAGGTTGTCAAACTGATCGCAAGAGTACAAGTGGTGTTTGTGCATTTTTAGGACAGAGTTTGGTGTCTTGGCAAAGCAAGAAGCAAGCTTCTGTTGCATTATCCACTGCCGAAGGTGAGTATTTAGCTGCAGGAAGCTGCTGTGCTCAACTTCTTTGGATGATACAAACACTCCGAGACTATGGCATCAAATGTGACAAGATTCCAATTTATGACAATACGAGCACCATAAATATTTCCAAGAATCCGGTGAATCACTCAAGAACGAAGCATATAGATGTTCGACATCATTTTTTGAGAGATAATGTTGCAAAAGGAAAAATTGAGCTATTATTTGTTTCTACGGAATACCAGCGAGCTGATATCTTCACTAAACCATTAGCTGAGGAACGTTTTTCTGTTCTTCGTCGAGAACTTGGCATGTGCAATGTCTTGGCAGCAAGCTACCAATAATATATCCTGGTACTTTCTCATCATTATTTCGTTTATTTTTCTTGGTGTTCTATAATTGTTATTTTTTATTCGTGTAGATATACATTTGTTTAATAGTCTTCCGTGTTTATTTGCAATACGCTTTGTATTCGGCTAAGTCTATTTTTTTTCTTTTCCTATGTTTTTGGGGTGGGTAGCTTTTAATGTCAATCCTAAACTCTTCACCTCCCCTAAAAATTCTAAAAAGAGATTAAACCAAATTAGGCTCCCCTGACTTCTCATTTTCTTTACGCCCAAATTCAATATTCTCTCCAACCTAAGGTTTTTTTCATTTCACAATGAGAAACACTCGTGGTAAAAAGACCTCTTCTACTGCTCTTACTCCGGCTGAATCCAAGGTGGCTAAAGGGAAAAATAAAAGATTGTTCGATGACGATGATGATGTCTACCTATCTCCGGTTCGACCTGACAGTGGGGATGAATTTTCCGGTGGACAGCGTTCTAGTCATGGCGACGGTTCTTCTGTCAAGCGCTCCAAGTATGATATAACTTTTGTTTCCAAGGAACTCGAGGTGCGGTTTAACAACTTTCGTTTAGGTGACAGAACTATCATCTCCGGTCGTCCTCTTGCAGGTAATTCATACCATAAGTGTGGAGCGATTAATTTCTTTACTCAGTTAGGGTTTGATTCATTCATAAAAGATTTGCCCCGCGACTGTTATCCTAATTGTGTTTACGAATTTTATGCTAATTTGGATATTGTGAATAATGGTGTTTGCATGTCAAATGTTCGTGGGACTAAGATAATGTTAACTGCAAATTCACTAAATGATATTTTGGGTATTTCTGCTCCATCGACTGTGTCTATTTGTACGAATAAGGGTCCAGTTGATATTGAGGGTTTTTCTGCTTTAGATCAATTGAAAGTAATTCGTAATATTGATGGGTTATTGCAATATGCTTCTCCGACCACTAAATCTGTGACTCCGATGGCCCATTTATTGTTTCGAGTGGGTTTAGCCAATATTAATCCTCGTTTAGGCAGTCGCTCAAACTTTGCGGGTCAAGATGTTACTCTTATTGCTATGCTGTTGTCTGGTCGTAAGTTTGATCTGTCTGGGTTAATTATCAAGAATATGTTGGATGTTTTTGATTCTGGTAATCAACCGGGTTTACCCTATGGGTTGTTATTAACTCGAGTGTTTGAGTGGTATGGTGTACCACTAAGAGAGGCTGATAAAGAGGTTGTCACAGAATTTTTAGATCAAAAGAGTCTTCTCCAGTCTCATCTCAAAGTGGAATCTGATGGTACGTTAGTTCAAATGCAAATTCCAACACCACCTCCTCCACAACCAACTCCTGTTGATTCTGATAAGCTTGATGTTCACGAGGTTGAAATGGCAGTTTTTATGGATGAAGTTCGTGAGTCTTTCAAAGCTGTTCATACTCGACTTGATGTCATGACTGATGAAATACGGTTTCTTCGAGATTTGATTATTGGGTCAAAGTCTTCTTCTCGTTTTTGTGAGTTTGCTGCTGCTGTTGCAGAATCTGGTTCTCCTGCTCATACCACTCATCCGAATGCTGCTATGAATTCAACTGTTGTGGATGCTGCTCTGGATGCTGATATTGCTCAGGATTATGCTGTTGCTGATGGAACTGAGGAGGATGATGATCAAATGGATGCCTAAGTTTTTCTTCTTTTTATGATTAAGAGGGAGTTAAATTTTAGGATTTTCTGGGTAATTTATGGGTTATTGAACATGTTTTGAACTTATGTGGTTGTTATTTGAACTTATATGTTTTGTTATGGGGTACTGCTGGTTTATGCAGTTAAAACTAATTGCTGGTACAATTTGGTAATTTAAGTTGGTTTATGTGAACTAATGGTTTTATTTATCTTAGTTGAAATGCATATCTGTTAGATAAATATTTTGGTGCAGGATTATCAGATTGAGGGGGAGAATTATTCTTTTCCTAAAATTGTTGTGTAATCATCAAAAAGGGGGAGATTGAAACCCTGATATTTTGATGATAACACTAACAGCAAGTTGGGTTAAGTGTATTGTACTAACATGGTTTTGCAGGAAATAAAAACTATGTATTTTTCTAACAAAACATGTTGTAGCAGCTAGCTGGCAGACTAATTTTCTATGCAGGCAGCAAGCTGGTAGAGAAACTTTGTCTACAGGCAGCAAGCTGGCAATACTTCCAGCAGATAGAGTTTCAGTCCTAATTTATAGGAAACCTTCTTGGAAACGTTTTGTAAGGACTCTATCAGTTATATAAGGTATATATATATATATGGGCTCAAATATTTTCAAATATATTATATATATATAGTTCCTAAAATAAAGGAAGTTGATATACGTTGTTTATTATCTAACAACTTCTATTATTTTATGGGCTTTTCAAACCAGATTGAATTTGTCTTTCTTAACGTTCCTTTTCTAACTCATCTGGTTTCTGAACGTTGATTTCATGAACGTTGGTTTGAATTAATCAAGGAACAAAAATACGTGAGACTTGGTAGTCAAGACCGTTAGTTGTTGATCGATTAATTCAAAATCATTGTTTCATTATAAAAAGACTTGTGCGGTTTTCATTCTAGCTGTTGGACTACATTCAAAAGAAAACACAAGTGTTTTACAAACTGATTTGATATATCTTTCATATACTTTTGAGCTCTAATATATATTACATCTTATATCTTGAATTAGAGTTCATAGTTTCAATTGTAATTGATTATACTTGTATTGTTCAACTTGTAAGTTGGTAGTTACTAGTTTTGTGAGCTTGGGAAACAAGGGTTCAAGGAACTTGATAGCTAGAGGAGTTTATACTTGGTTTAGTATAGTACTTAGAGAGCTGTGTTCAAGGAACAAGGCGTTTCAGCAAGCTGCAAACAGTAACAGGGAGATCAGGGAGATATATTATTGTATTGTGTAGTTGTAATTCACTTTGATCAATAATATATTCCTTTGACGTGTTGGTAGAGGACCAGGACGTAGACCTATAGGAGATAGGGGTCGAACCTGGCTAAAATTGCTGTTTGTTCTTTATTTTCTGCATAATTTCTATACTGCATTGCACAACGTAGCTAGTTGCCACCTTACATTTTCAGTAAATCAGTAAGCTGCCAGACAGCAAAATCAGACTGTTTTTGCTTTCTCAGTCACTACCAGGATAACATCATTAATTTTTCTTAATATTTATAATTTTTTTAATTTTTAATTTTTTTAAATATTTATTGCTAAAATATAAGATACTCTTTTTGTAATATGTTAATGATACGGGAACTTGGAACTTTTGAGAAAATAAATTATCAATTAAAATATATATTTTTTGTAATAGTTCTTCTTTTAAAAGTAGTACACCGTGACGATCAAAATTCTGTATAAAATTCATTTTTTTATAGTATATCCCATAAATATCTATGTTATTATATTAAAGACTAAATAATGAAAGCTTTCTTATAAGTGTGGTCGCTTTGTTTGATCACTCAATCTATAATCGTTGGATCTTTCAAATTAAATTGTTGAGAAACGTTACATATAACAGTAAAATTATCATGTAGAATGATCTAAGATTTGAATCTACCAACAACATATTAAAATTTACAGGTTTGTTTTTTGAAAAAAAAGAAGAAATTTTTTCATTTTTTTCTTTCAGACATCATAATAGGTTATTTGATAATATTTTTTGTAAAGTACGATTTTTCAGAAAAAATACTATACTAATTGATTAACAAACTTTTAAAGTTTCGAATTTAATAATTTATAATGTATATATGATAAAAAAGTTAGGTCTGTTCTGTAGCTGAGTCTATAATTTCAAAATACGGTTTTTTAAATATGAATATAGTCCTGCTAACAATGAAATTAGATCTCTATGGGTGCTTATAAAACAAAATCACCATTTGCGTATAATTTATTATTTAATAATAAATTATATTTGATTAGTTATGATCTATAACTTAATAAAATAGGATAAAAAATATGCACAATTTTATAAAATTCTATCATCTTATTATTATATTCTTTGTTGATTTGAATTTTTCTTAGATTGATTTTAATTTTTGAACATAGATTCCTAAATTTAAAATAGTTAGAAAAAAGTAATTAAATTGGCGTTAAAATAATGATGACATAATAATCATTATTAGAATTTAAATACTCACTTTACTGATTTGGACTTTATCTTGTGTTTTAAAAATCAGATTTTGACGATTTTACACCCCACGTGAAGATAATTAAATTATTTTTAATTAAAAGATGGTTTAACAATTTTTATCTAACAGGAATTGTCCAGAAAAGAAAGTCACGAATTTTGTACATGGAGAATTCTATTCAATATAGAAAACTTATTTATATTTGGTATATTTGGTTTAAATTATCAAAATACACTTTTTAGAATTTAAATATAATCCTATTATAAATAAAATACACTTTTTTAATATTTGATCAAACGATTTTCATTTATCTAGTTAAGATGTAATAGTCCTTATTAATTTGGTCGTCACGATCAAAATATTGGATAAATCCCTATTATGCTTATTATATAAAAGAGTTTAATATAATAAGGATATCAAGTACATACTGAGTATCTTACTAACTTCTTTTAATTTTAATGTTTCGGTTTTATTTATAGTGTATATAAAATTTTAAAATACATTATTATTTTAAAATTATTAAACAGTATAAAAATTATGTTATGATTATATAAAATTTTATTCTCATATTATTATAGTCTTTATCGATTTGAATTTGTTCTTAATTTATTTTAATACTTTATTGAAAGAAAGATAAAATTTCTATATTTAAAAGAATTAGTGAAAAAATAAATAAATTGGTGCTACAATTATAAAAAAAATATTTATTAAAATTTAGATACTCACTTTACTATTTGGGTTCTATCTGAAACCCTGATATTTTGATGCTAACACTAACAGCAAGCTGGGTTAAGTGTATTGTACTAACATGGTTTTGCAGGAAATAAAAGCTATGTATTTTTCTAACAAAACATGTTGTAGCAGCTAGGTGACAGACTAATTTTCTATGCAGGCAGCAAGCTGGTAGAGAAACTTTGTCTACAGGCAGCAAGCTGGCAATACTTCCAGCAGATAGAGTTTCAGTCCTAATTTATAGGAAACCTTCTTGGAAACGTTTTGTAAGGACTCTATCAGTTATATAAGGTATATATATATATATATATATGGGCTCAAATATTTTCAAATATATTATATATATATAGTTCCTAAAATAAAGGAAGTTGATATACGTTGTTTATTATCTAACAACTTCTATTATTTTATGGGCTTTTCAAACCAGATTGAATTTGTCTTTCTTAACGTTCCTTTTCTAACTCATCTGGTTTCTGAACGTTGATTTCATGAACGTTGGTTTGAATTAATCAAGGAACAAAAATACGTGAGACTTGGTAGTCAAGACCGTTAGTTGTTGATCGATTAATTCAAAATCATTGTTTCATTATAAAAAGACTTGTGCGGTTTTCATTCTAGCTGTTGGACTACATTCAAAAGAAAACACAAGTGTTTTACAAACTGATTTGATATATCTTTCATATACTTTTGAGCTCTAATATATATTACATCTTATATCTTGAATTAGAGTTCATAGTTTCAATTGTAATTGATTATACTTGTATTGTTCAACTTGTAAGTTGGTAGTTACTGGTTTTGTGAGCTTGGGAAACAAGGGTTCAAGGAACTTGATAGCTAGAGGAGTTTATACTTGGTTTAGTATAGTACTTAGAGAGCTGTGTTCAAGGAACAAGGCGTTTCAGCAAGCTGCAAACAGTAACAGGGAGATCAGGGAGATATATTATTGTATTGTGTAGTTGTAATTCACTTTGATCAATAATATATTCCTTTGACGTGTTGGTAGAGGACCAGGACGTAGACCTATAGGAGATAGGGGTCGAACCTGGCTAAAATTGTTGTGTGTTCTTTATTTTGTGCATATTTTCTATACTGCATTGCACAACGTAGCTAGCTGCCACCTTACATTTTCAGTAAATCAGTAAGCTGCCAGACAGCAAAATCAGACTGTTTTTGCTTTCTCAGTCACATAACTTGGTAATAATTAAAATCGGTCGTTGTTAGTCATAACACCTATTCACCCCTCCCCTCTAGGTGTTGATTCTCACTATCCTGAGTTTTAGAAATTGAATTTTGACGATTTTACAACCCATGTGAAACTAACGAAATTATCTTTAATTTAATGATGATTTAATAATTATTATCTAACTTGACCAGTGACCTACCCATAAACCGAAAAGAAAAGATGGTTAAGTATTATATTCAAAATTATTGTTTATGAATATGAAACCCTCAATATTTTAATAATATTTTGATATTATCCTTTTATGTTTGTTATATGTAAAATAATAGAATTATAATTTGGATTAATCAAATTGTTATGTTTCTTCAGAAAAAAAAATGTTTAAATTTATTCATGTACGTCTCTTATAACTCAGGGTCCACATGTATCATTGTTATATGATATACATGAGCATTATATTGATAATTTTTAATATTATAATCGATATAAATTGTTATCTGATATTTGGTTTAACAATTATTATCTAACTCGAACTATACATAAATTAAAGAGAAAATATATTTAAGAATTTTTACATAGAAAAATTTTAAATTATCAAAATACACTTTTTAGTATTTAAATATAATTCTATTATTAATCAGATACACATTTTAATATTAGATCTAACAATTCTCATCGATCTAAGATCTAACTGTAATAATTAATTTGGTCGTATAGTGGTCGTACACGGACCAAATCGATTTTAATTTTTTCTTAAATTGATTTTAATATTTTATTGAAATAAACATAGAATTTATAAATTTAAAAGAATTAGGAAAAAAATTAAATTGGTGCTATAATAATAAAAAAAATTATTAAAATTTAAATAATCACTTTACTGTTTGAGCTCTATCTTGAGTTTTAGACAACAGATTTTAACAATTTTACAGCCCACGCGAAGCTAACAAAATTATCTTTAATTTAATGATGGTGAAATAATTATTATCTAACTGGAACTATCCATAAACTAAAGAGAAAAGATAATTACGATTTTTTACATAAAGATTTCTATTCAATATAGAAAACCTATTTATAATTGGTTTAAATTATCAAAATACAACTTTTAGTATTTAAATAATATCCTATTATTAATCAAATACAATTTTTAATATTATATCTAACGGTCCTCATCTATTTGAATATTTATAGTTTTATAATACAACGGATCATATACTTTTGGTAGTACAGTGACCGACCAAAGTTTTGGATAAGATCTCCCTTACGCTTATTATATATAAGGAGTTAATAATAGAGCAATTAGGGAGTTGCTTGAGACAAATAAATTGGTGTGAAATTACTATATTACCCCTACTTATTATATAATAAGAATAATTCTATTATTAATGCATATATTAAATACATCTAATTCATTAATCATCATTAATACATATATATTTATTACTCCGTTGTTATTAAATTAAATATATATAATAGAGCAACTAGGGAGTTGCTTGAGATAAATAAATCGGTGTGAAATTACTATATTACCCCTACTTATATAATAATAATAATAATTCTATAATTAATGCATATATTAAATACATCTAATTCATTAATCATCATTAATACATATATATTTATTACTCCGTTGTTATTAAATACATGAATTTACAATTACAACTCTACTACTACTTAAATGATTATGTAATTAATATCTATAATTATATTTAATTCCAGAAATATTAAAAAATTATCAATCATGTCGGACTTTTAGTTTTCGAATGTATCGTCTATCAAACTTTTAATATTACATTTATAACAAAAATGGGTTTAAATTTGCACATAAACAAATAAAAACAAACATTTACTTAAATTATAACACTTCAATAAATTAACTGATGAGAACACATACATACTTTTGTCAACATTCGAATAAATCATTATCACACTTTTAACACGCAAAACAATAAATTTTTTTAGAAAATCTAATAAAATTTGCAAATTTAGAGTATGTTCATATTTTTGGTTACTGAAATTAACAAAAATTTTAATTAACTAAATGAAGTTGAGGATCAAAGTGCAACTTTGATCAGTTGATGCTGAAAAGAGTATTATGTTATTTTGTGAAAGAAAAGAAAAAGACGCTTCAGATATCAGCTGGAGTGCATGTCGGATGAACTAAATAAATTAGGTATTAAAAAATTAAGTGAAAATGGAACAAAGTACACATATTATATTCGGCATACCGCCTGAACTACATACGTACTTTAAGTAGGACAACTGCATGCATAAAAAATGCTTAAATAACAACTTTCACTCTTTTCAAGAAGAAAGTTGAGCGATTTGTAGGTGTCCCAATTGAAAGAATCATATTTTAAGTCGGTCAGATCTTACTATTATATAGTTGCACTAACACTCAAGGGTACACTCAATAATATTTTGAACATGATGATTAAACTAATAAACACATGTCCACGTGTAAGAAAAAATCACCGAAGATATTACTCAAATAGTTAACAACATTGTACACAAGAATTATAAGTATAAATTACCTCATACAATCAAGATGAACATGACATATACATTATCATGCACATACTCAACATCTACAGCGCCAGTTCCTGCCCCCAATGATGAGGCAGGTTCGAGAAAAAAACAATAAATTGTTTGAAACGAAAAGTAACACACAACCAATATAGTCAATGGACAACAATTACAAAATTGATCTCAAAAAGAAAATTTTAAGACATTGTCTAAATTAACAACTTTGGTTCATCGTTTGTAACCATGATTATCAGATTAAGCGTGTGGTCATGTGTTCATGCCCAACATCTATATACACTTGTCGTGTATATACTTTGGTCCTTCGTTACACCTTATTTACGTCAAAACAAAAAAACATATGCTGAACAATGTAGCTGACTCTCACGCATTTGATGAAATTAATGAAAAAGACAGCTACTAGCGTGTATATTACAAACACGACATATAAAATTAAGGCAACCAATGCAAATCAACTCAATTTATTCTTAATCCATTAACTATCTCTTCCAAAACAATGAACGTCCATAATTAATCACGACTACTGCAAAATTCAAAAATTCAAAATTCTTCCATTTTACATTTTTTTTATGAACAAGGATAGGTCCTATTACAAATCGAAAGCAAAAAAAAAAAAATCTAAAATGACAAATAATTAATTTTTTAAACGTATAAAAAATCGAACAAAATATAAATTTAGATCATACCCGTGCCTCGCACGGGTTATAAAGCTAGTTTCATATAAAATCTTAAACATGTGATTATATTATACTTTGGGTCAAGAATATAAAGAACTAAGTCAAAAATAATTAAATAAAAATACGAAGTTAAAAAAAGCTGTACTTACCAACAAACTAAACTTTTAAAAATTTCATTTTTAATAATATTGTATAGATATATGTAATTTTAAGTAAATTGATTTTTTTATAGAAATGCTAAATAATGGATCATTTATATATATAGGATTTTAAAAACTAAATAAAAAAAATTCTTAAATCGCATCGAAATATATCACATATGGTATGCAAATTGATCGTTGAGAGATGGAGAAAAATACAGTGAAGTCAGATTTCAAAAAAAACCCATCAGGGAAAAATCAAATTAAAATACAGTGATCTAATGGATTGAATTAGTTTATAGTTTCTATTTTAAGTTTGATTTATATTTGATCACTTGAGTATATACATATATAGACTAAGTGATCAAATAAAAACCAAACTTAAAATAGAAACCGAAAACTAATTCAATCCAATCTCTTAATAATATCAGAGCTCAGGACTCAAGTTTGACTCCCCGCCACTCCCTAATATTCTCATTTATTGAAAATATTGAATTTTCCTTTTGTGTGCTCTAAAACAGACGAGATTCCCATCGAATAATTGTAAAAAAAAAGTTTGCTAGTGTGAGCCCAAAAATGAACGAGATTCCCAGCTAGTAATTAAAAATTGAATCGGACGCTAAAAAAAAAGGCACGAACCAACTATTAATGTAATCTTTGACCCAAATAATGGGGTTTCGAATAAATGGGATGTTGAATATGTGATATGATCTGGTAAGCCTAAATTTTAGCAACTTGAGATTTTAGGAGATCCGGTAACTTAAAAATTTATAGAGATTTTACGGTACAAAGTTATATATATTGTTTTGATTTTACACAAATCTATTGGATCAAGTAATTAAATATATATATTGTTTTTAATATGTTTTCTTGTGAATTATAATAATTTTTTTATTCAAAAAAAAAATAACTATACGATCAAAATATGTTAAACTAGGTTATTGAGCCGCGCTTTGCAGCGACATTAGAATATATTTATTAAGAAAAAGAATATTAGAATAAAAATTGTTAAATAAATATCTAAAAAATTATATAAATTATCAAATAAAATATATTATGTAAAATTTGCATTTGGGTAAGTAATATTATAAATTATTTACATATTCCTTTTGTTTATAGAGTTTGATTTTTTATTTTATTGGACCGATACCATTGCCATATATATATTAAAAAAATCATATTGATAAAAATTAATATAAACAAATAATATTACTATTTTCTCAGGGATGACACATACGGTGTATCCAGATTTGTATAAATTTTACTATTTCTTGTGGTAGAAAAGCTAATTGTATCTGTATATAAGAGTAAATAATTGGTTAAAAAACTAATATAAGAATTAAATCAATAATATCAATGAAACAAATATTTGTATAATATCTAATGATATTCGTTCAATCGAGATAAGATAGATTTATATATGTGCAATTTCTAAAACTATATATTATAAAAACATTAATAAAGATAATTACTTTTAAATTTTTTAATCTGGGTAGATGTGACAATTATTATATAGGGTCCACCATCCTCCTTGTATAAATTTGTATCAACATCTCGGCCAACTTTTCCCACAAATATATGGTACTGGTGATGGAGCTGTTTAAGAAAAAAATTAGAACAAATTAAAAAAGTAAAACAAAAAAACTGGGGTAACCAAAAAAGTAATATAAAATTACAAGAACAATAAAGAACAATTAACAGTTATATTAAAATTAAGATAATGCATAACTTACTAATTTGTGACAATTTTGAGATCTCTTTTTTTCCAACCGCCTTTGACAACTTCAATACCCCCAAAGTAGGTCAAGCAGCCTACAACATCTAAATGAACATAGAAAAAATAATATTACATCATGATAGTTTGAATTATAACTTATATAATAGTATTACTTATATATTACTCTAATATATTACTACATCAAAAACCTGAGAGTATGTTGGTGTCATTAATACGTGCATCAATCATATCCGGACATATGAACTGAAATCCATGTAGTGATATGTTAACGATGCCTTCTTCCAATATCTTAGGCAACGTTATGCGTATGAAGAGCAATTTAGACCCATGTGATAGTGGTCTATATTTCCCTGTACTTGAAATAACTTTCAGATTTTTGATGTTGTACTCGGAGCCTTCCTCTAAAAAGATTTTTGAACCGAGAGACCAAAATCTTCGGGATCGTAGCATGGATCAAAATTTTCTGTCATACAACATATCTTAGAAAAGTTAATAACATCATACAATTTGACAAACTAATAAGTTATAAGTATATTGATTTATTAACCTTTTCATCGATCAAAATCATGTCAAGACTGATCAGTTCTTCAGTATTTGGATTGACAGATTCTCACATTCTACACACTCGCACTCTTATCATCCAGGTATAGTTGTTGTCGTTCAAAGTATTCAACATGGTGTAGGCCATAGTTGTATTGATTGTAAATATGGTTGTAAAAATTTGAAGCTATGTAAAAAAAATCTGATGTAGATTTTTTGTTATGAATGACCTTTAATTTATAGGTGTTTGTAAGGTGAATAACATGGAAATCCATTATGTTTAAAAGTCAAGAAGTATTATAAAAGAAAAGTTGTATAAAGTTTGAAAATAATAAAAGAAAGTTCTATCAAGTTTGAAAATAATAAAAGAAAGTTTTATCAAGTTTGAAAATAATAAAAGAAAGTTCTATCAAGATTGAAAATAATAAAAGAGAAAATTACAATTATTAACATAATATCCTAAAAATTCGAAAATAATAAGGAAGTTGTAATTTTCTAAATCAAAGAAAGTTCTATCAAGTTTGAAAATAATAAAAGAAAGTTCTATTAAGATTGAAAATAATAAAAAAGAAAATTGCAATTATTAACATAAGAGCCTACAAATTCGAAAATAATAAGGAAGTTGTAATTTTCTAAATAAAAGAAAGTTCTGTTATGTCCTACAAATTCGAAAATAATAAGGAAGTTGTAATTTTCTAAATCAAAGAAAGTTCTAAAAAGTTTGAAAATAATTAAAGAAAGTTCTATCAAGGCTACAAATTCGAAAATAATAAGGAAGTTGTAATTTTCTAAATCAAAGAAAGTTCTATCAAGTTTGAAAATAATAAAAGAAAGTTCTATCAAGCCTACAAATTCGAAAATAATAAGGAAGTTGTAATTTTCTAAATCAAAGAAAATTTTATCAAGTCCTACAAATTCGAAAATAATAAGAAAGTTGTAATATTCTAAATCAAAGAAAGTTCTATCAAGTCCTACAAATTCGAAAATAATAAGGAAGTTGTAATTTTCTAAATCAAAGAAAGTTCTATCAAGTTTGAAAATAATAAAAAAAAGTTCTATCAAGCCTACAAATTCGAAAATAATAAGAAAGTTGTAATTTTCTAAATCAAAGAAAGTTATATCAAGTCCTACAAATTCGAAAATAATAAGGAAGCTGTAATTTTCTAAATCAAAGAAAGTTCTATTAAGTTTGAAAATAATAAAAGAAAGTTATATCAAGCCTACAAATTCGAAAATAATAAGAAAGTTGTAATTTTCTAAATCAAAGAAAGTTCTATCAAGTCCTACAAATTCGAAAATAATAAGGAAGTTGTAATTTTCTAAATCAAAGAAAGTTCTATCAAGTTTGAAAATAATAAAAGAAAGTTCTATCAAGTTTGAAAATAATAAAAGTGTAATTTTTAATTTCCTTCCTACAAAATCGAAAATAATAAAGGAAGTTGTAATTATTAAAATTAAAAATTGTGAAAATTTGAGAAAATTAGAAAAATAGCACGGAGCGATTCTAGAGGCGTCAACTCAAAGTTTTATCAAGTTTGAAAATAATAAAAGAAAGTTCTATCAAAATCGAAAATAATAAAAGTGTAATTTTCAATTTCCTTCCTACAAAATCGAAAATAATAAAGGAAGTTGTAATTAATAAAATTAAAAATTATGAAAAATTGTGAAAATTAGAAAAATAGAACGAAACGATTCTAGAGGCGCCACCTCAGCGCCTCCGTTTTCTCTTTATATAAGTATATTGATTGTGGGTAAACGTCAAAGTGTCGCATAATAAAAGATAGAGGATGGAAATGAAATTGTTATGGCCAAGTCGAACCGATTATGAAAAGAAACTCTGAGGAATAAGGAATTAGTAAAAGATTATCGAACATACATATTTTAGCAAGGCATGTTGAGCACAAATGAATAAACATGCATACACAAATGAATAAGTGCACTGCACACCAAGAGTTTTGAAAGAGATGCTAGCCCACATGGACTCATAAAAAAAACTTATATTACCAATTAAGTTTGGGAAAAATTACATATACAACGTTGGATAGAGGGGTTGGTTGTACAACCAATCTAACACCATTCATCTCATGTCAATTTATATAATAAACGGCCAGATAAGTGTGTGTTCCGTGACTTAATCTCACGGTATACGTGACATGAAGTCACGGGCATCATATTAAATTTTAAATACCCAAATTGACCTCCTACCCATTCCGCAAGATAAAGTCACGGATGTTGTAAATTTTAATAAATGCGAATTCTGAACTGAAAGTGGATGTAGGTGAGGCGAGTAAATATTGCACCCGTGACATTAAGTCACGGTTTCTATTATTTACCCCAACTACCTATTTTTCACCTGCCCCTCTATCACCTCTCCTCAACAGCTTACACTTTCTCTGGTTTTATTCATTGGTGCTCCCGATCGGAAATTGTTTTCCCCTTCTAAAATCAAAGGTTAGTTCATATCTTCTCATACTATGTCTTCTTCATTGTTTGATTATGTTTCCCCTTCTAAAATCAAAGGTTAGTTCATATCTTCTCATACTATGTCTTCTTCATTGTTTGATAATTTTCCGGAAGATGAAGGTGATAAAGGTAAAGGAATTCCGTCACAATGTGAAGGTCACTCAAATCCAATTTTGGATCCGGTTATTTCACAAACCAAGGGACGAAAGAAAGGGGGTAGATTTAAAAGTGGTCTTGAGACATCAACTTGCAACAAAACTACAAGGAAGTGTAGTTTATGTGGTGAAATTGGGGTAAATCATGACAAAAGAAATTGTCCTCTTAAACCATCTTAGGAGAAAGTGTGATTTTATCTACCATTTTTATGTAGTCCATAATGTAGGTGAACTTCGTATGTAAAATGAATGGATATTGGTTTCTTTGTGTTTTATGATATAAAATGCATCGTAGTTTTATTCAAATTTATTGTTAAGTATTGTTTTTTTTTTAAATTATTTTTTGCTCTAATGTCTCACACTTTGTAGGTTAAATGGGTGGTTGTGATTGCTCAAATTTGTCGTGTGATCATTTTTCCGATAATGAGCTTGATGAGCTTGTTAGAAATTCGAAAATATATGACTTTGTTCCGAACAATGCACCGGAATATGATCTCATTCCAAGCAATGTACGCAATGGATCACCACCACCACTTGTAGAAGAAGAAGATTTTTGTCTCGAGCCACCGGAAGTCGAAGAATTGAAAGCAAGACTTTGGAGTGAAGCATGTAATTTCATATCTAGTGGACAAGCGGAATGGAAAGCGAGTATTTATCATTTAAGTTACAAATATCCTTGGGATCATGGAACCAAAAATTGTGAGTGGATTTCGGATATTGGAAAACTTGAACCGCCGGGAAAACAATGTAAACATCGTGTACGATTTGTGAAGGGTTTTGTTAGAAGTTTGGATTACGACCCGCCAGAAACATTACCAATGAGACTTCGTGCTAGGTTTAAACTATATGATGGAAGTTGTGTGATATGTGTGTCCTTGTGGGACGACTCTCTAGAAAAAAGAGCAATTTCGGGTGGGGTTATCCGTGAAAATTGTGTCCTTGTATTGTATGACGTCCCGGTGCTTTTCAAAAATCAAGGAGTACCTCGCTATCGACTCTCAATCGGATACTCTAATATCTTAGCCGTTTTCAATTAGTAGTTTAAAAATTTATATGTACGGTACTATTTGAATTTTTATGTAATTTAGAAATCAAATATTATATTCAAAATGTTAAGTTAATTTTGAAAATATTACATTCGATTTTGTTTGTTCTTGTTTCATTTAATCTATCATCACAAAAGAGGCAGAAGCTAAGGAGCGAAAAAAAAACTAAGTGCCAGGACAACCGTGACTCCAAGTCCCGGACGTTGGACAACCGCGACATGGAATCACGGGTTATTCTGACTTAGTTTTTTTTTTGAATCAGAAAAGAGGCAGAAGAGGCAGAAGCTGCTCCAATTTAAGGACCGAAAAAAAAACTAAGTGCCAGGACAACCGTGACTCCAAGTCCCGGACGTTGGACAACCGCGACATGGAATCACGGGTTATTCTGACTTAGTTTTTTTTTTGAATCAGAAAAGAGGCAGAAGAGGCAGAAGCTGCTCCAATTTAAGGAGCGAAAAAAAAACTAAGTGCCAGGACAACCGTGACTCCAAGTCCCGTGACTCCAAAACAAAATCACTAAAACACACTCTAACAAAATTCAGTACCGCATTAAATTTACGAAACTAAATACACACTCTAACAAAATTCAAGGAGCATTAAATTTACGAAACTAAATCACTAACATATACTTACGGATAACACATCACTTTGTTTGAATACGACAAAATTCAGTACAATTCAGTACCGCGTAAAATTTACAAAACTAAATCTATAAAACACACACAAATCATCCAAACTACCTAAATTCTTCGCAAATTCAACACTCCAAACATCAATTCACTCACAAACACACATTCAACACATCCAAAACAAACAAAATTCACAGCTAAAAAGAGATCTAACACATAAAACTCAAAATCAAAGCTACCTTAGAAGGAATACATAGATAAAATAGGTAAACTAAGTAGCATGATAAAAAACTATATATGTGTTAATATTTTATTAATTAAATTTGTTAAAAAACTAAGTAGCATGATAAAATAGGTAAAATAAGTTTGCAAAGGAGAAGAACTATAATATCCTAACTTAGATAGATTAATATAAGTACCATAAGTGATGGAGACGTACCCCGTTAACCATTAGCAACTGATCACACCAGTCCCGAGGCTGTATGATTCTAGGAAGGTGAATATCATGCGGACTTATCCTCAGCTTTGTGATGAATAGGTACCATCTCATGTACTCCTCAATAGGACAGTAATCCCGTTCGCTTACAAAATCAGCACCCCCGTGTGACAATAAATCCCACTCGTGCACATACATAGCAAGAGTCACAATGTAGTTCTCTTTATGAAATGGTGGCTTGGACCTCCGAAGCTCCCACACATCTACAGGAGGACCCGGTATATGCTGTAATACACCGAACTGTCTCAAAACCCTGTCAGGCATCTGATACTCAACGATATCCCAGTGTATGAGCGGAACACGACATAAACCACTATATCGACCATCCTCAAACTCATCATCATCAAGCCTATAAATGTGAGCATATGGCTCCCAGGTCAGCCACTGACGATCAAATGTATCAAAATAACCACGATATAGTCGTAGATGATGATGCGCATTCTTGTACCTATCCTCAACAGGCACAGCCCATGCAACTGCTCGCGGCCACGTGTACTCCTGATCAGGTGCGATCTCTGGACATCCGGGAAGTAGTCTCTCGTAAGACCACAACTGAACTAGAGTCGCACATCCTTCAAGATCATTGCTTTCCTTCCTGGCAGCTTTATACAACCCTCTATACAAATACCCCAGCACCCCTGCACCCCATGCATAAGAAATGATATGATCTGGTTGCATCAATAGTTGTAAGTACTTCCCATGCACCACATGTGGACTCGAGGAAGGAAACAACACAGAACCAATGATGTACAACACATAGGCAAGACTATACAATCTAACAGCAGCATCATTGGATTCTTCATTTTTAGGCAATTTGCAATATCTTTCACGCAATTTCTTAAGAGATACCCCTCCTTTTTTATACATTTCTGACTTCTCTTTTTCACTCAAATTTGGATCAGGCCAGTTTGACATCCAAAACGGCTTTGGCTCATGCAGCTCCTCATGTATAATTGGGCTACCACGAACAGGGAGGCCTAACAACATATTCACGTCCTCCAAAGTGATCGTCATTTCACCAAAAGGAAAGTGAAATGAGTTGGTTTCAGGCCTCCATCTCTCAACAAGGGAACTGATCAAACTAATGTCGTTCTGCACGAGAACGTGTGGATTACAAAACACTCCAAACCCCCATTTTTCTATATAAAATTTTTGCGGCTCTTTTATATCCCAATCAGCAAGCCTAGAAGTCCCTTGTCGAAGATTCAGTTTATCCCTATCAATTCCTGCCCAAATATTAGTACTCACATGCTGCTCTTGAAATGATAACAAAGATCGATCATACGGTCCACAGGGAGCACTCAATGCCATTCCTGAAATGAATAAAGAAAACACATTAATCAAGGCATTTTTTGAATTAATTGAGTGAATTAATGAACTAAATAAGCAAAGTAGACAATAATTTCACATGTTCCCCAGAAAATTATGAATACAAAGCCAAAAGGGAAAAGTAATAAATTCAAAATTGTACATGCATATGTACAACTGCGTTTCAACACAAAACTGGAAATAACTATATTCGTCTAGTTTAATTGATGTATTAAATAAGCAAGATAAATATTTACCAGAGATAGCTACTCGCAACAAAATGGTTGATGTGCAGGGGTTGAATTCTAAGGACCTAGACACCCTAGTAATTATATCTACTGAACTAATTTTGATAATAAATCTGCCAAGAAAATGCAAGTCTTGCTGTCACGAGTTTCTCAATATTCTCTCCATAAACACTGTCATTTCCATGTGGGCTTGCCCAACCCTAACCACACAAGTTTACCAAAGTGGAAACCTTAACATTATGACCCCTGTCCATAGAAACCATAATTGGCAAAAGTCCCAAGTCCTCATCAGGATGCAGCTGCCAAGTTCTTGCAGTGGTGGTTATATGTCAACACCACTTCTTTTCTCAGTAAATTTATTTACATTGCAGCTGCCAAGTTCTTACAATTTATTTACATTGTAAATTTTTAGTTGCAAAATTTTAGATACTCAGTAAATTTTACATTGTTACAATTTTTGCACACTCATTATATTAATCGAGATGAGTTTTGAACACTCGACCTCTTATTTTATTTCCTAATTATAACAATTTTTATCGCTGAAATCAATGTATTTATAATTTATTCTATCACCACTTTGAGAAGTATCCATCAAGTATAAACATTAAACCACCTACCTAGGTATACCTGTCTAGTACACAACATACATTTAAGTACGTATATTATACAGAAAAAAAGGCATCATATATTGTAAATTTGCACTAAATATAGACCCTCATTTTTAAGAGTTTCAAATATGACAGACCAGTAAATTTTAGAAAACAGTTGGAGCCAATGTAGAATTAAAGACGCTGAATGAACATACACGTTCTTGTAAAATCCTAGTGCATAGAGCCAAAAATACATCAAATAATACAATGCCTTGAGTCAAACTCTATAATTAATTTTAACTTAAATTATTAATGAATATACTAGCTGAAATCAACCAAAAGATACTGATATGGATTTCCTACTTATCAATACTATTAGTTGCACTAAAAATTTAAAATTTGGCATAAAAATAGCATCTACATCAATATCAAGTAGATAATTCATTTGAACAATCACAATTACTGCAAATTACTACTATGGAACACATGAAGTCACAAATTTAACCTTTCTACCACAGCACACAAGCACACGCAATTCATCAAGAAATATAGATACAACTGAATTGAGGAATACCTCAAAAGCAGAAATATAGATACCGATTGTAATAAAAATTGAATTGAATTCCCCAAATCGCAGCTCTCTCCCGCTTCAAGTAATGCTTATTATTTTTGTGCAGTTCAAACTCCTTCCTCTTCTTTCCAATCGAATCTTGAATTCTGATTAAATATTCTGATTGAATTCCTCTTCCTCTTCTTCCTTTTCTTCTCCAATCAACGTCGCCCGCTGCTCTTCTTCTTTAGGTCGCCAGTCGCCTCGTTTTATTTTGATTTTGCCCTAACTGAAATGATTTGGTAAAGTTAGTGTAAAAGGGGTATTTGTTTTTACAGATAAGTTTTTTAATTTTAATAGCCTACCGTGACTTTAAGTCCCGGGTTGTATTTAATCATTTGAATTAGTTTTATTTGTATTTTAAACCAGAACCTCCGTGACTTGAAATCACGGATTCAGTTAATCACTTTATTTTACTTTTTAATCCAGAAGGGCAATTTCGTAAAAGAATAGTCCCGTGACATGAAGTCACGGGCACCACCCTTTTCCTCCATAGATCATCCCCATTCAATGGTTACGATTTGTTGGATATAAAATCAGTCTATCCAACAGTGTATGGGGAAGAGACCCCAGTAAGTTTATTACAAAAACATATGTTTCGCAAAATTTACTCGGTACCCTCGAAAAAATAAATCTGGGATCCGTTCTGCTGGGTTCGAACTAGATAATTAAGGATCCCGCGTACACCATATTCTATGTTGTCATGGAGTTTGTTTGGTAACAAATCGAATACATCCAGAGTTGGTTTTGTATACATTAATGGCAGGTAAAAATACACCTAAGAAGAAAATTTGGCAGGTAAAATTACAAAAGGCGTTCGTTTTTTGCCCCTCCCTTACGAGGGAGGCGTTCGTTTGGAAATAATAATTGAAGGGCAGGTACAGTGTCAATATTATTATCAAGTGGCCTGGCAATAAATATTGTTCAATTAGAGAAAAAAAGAGGAGAGAAGAAAGGGCCCAACCGGGTTCGAACCGGTGACCTATTGATCTGCAGTCAATTGCTCTACCACTGAGCTATGGACCCTTGCATGCACAAAAGTGGACCCTTAATATATAACTAGCACAATATATGCCCTCCTCCACTAATTTTAGTGGGTCACTCGCTGATAGTTGTTTAGATGTGACTTGACTGCTCCTCTCTAACAAAATATCAATGAAGTTGTTCTTTATTTCCACTCAAATTACAACACTCTGAGAATAAACCTAGAGTTGAATAAATTGAATGTCAAAATTCTGCCATTTATCAATTGCAATGAAAATATTTGTACAAAAACTATAATACGCATTTACAACAAGCCACCATCTTAACGAGTTATATCTTATAATTTCGACATTTCACTTCCATGTTGTGTTTGGTTCGGAGAAATAAATTGTTTTAGGATTGGAATGATGGGAGAACGGAAAGATGATTGAATGGAATGACTATTCAGTGCTCTTGTTTGGTTCATTTTTGGAATGAAATGGATCATTCTATTCTTTAAAGTTGTTAGGTTACTCAAAGGATTGAATGGATTTAATTTTCTTTACTTTTGGTAAATTTATGAACTTTATTTTTTCAGATTCAAATATGGAATGCCTCTGTATAAAACAGTTAATTAAAATGCAAATAGAACAGATACTACATAACTTTAAAGAGAAAAAAAAAATAGAACAAAACATTTAACATGAAAAAGTCAAATTCACTTTAAAATATAGTCTTCTGCATCCCCAGTGTCTTTATACAAAACAAAAACAAAATGAAAGGTGTCATCAAACACAGTTTGATCAAATGTTACCAAAAAGATATATTCCAGATAGTTTATTCTTTGACTATTTTCTTTGCTACTTGAAGCTTCTACAATACTTTAAGATTTGACATCTTTGAAAGTTCTTCATTCAGTTGCTTCTTTTTCAGCATCACATCTTCTTCCGCTGCAATAAGTAATTTGGTGAAAGCTTCAAACTGATTAGCAATCCTGTCCAAAGCAGACAGCCTCCCACAAAGAATCAACATGTCCTTTTTTTTCTTTTTTTTGCTTGTTGACTCATCTGAATGTGTGCTTGGTTGAAAGTCATCCTGTAAAGATAATTCATCAGCAGCTTCTGTGTTAAGTTCTTCTACCACATCTTCAAGATTTTCAGCCAAATTTCTGGTTGCTCTGTCTTCCATTTAGCAGTATTCTTCCATTTAGCTGCTTTCGGATGAACCTGCAAAATCAAAAGATTACGAGTTGGATTACCATGAAAATTATGTTCAGCATTTATATATTATTTTATAAGCTGCACACTAAGCAAGTACATTAACAGCTATAGTTTACTTTCTGGAGACAACTTCAGTATCAGTAATGTACAGGTTCCAGTCTCAGTACTGTCTATTCTAAAAAGTTAAAACATGTATCAGGTTCCAGTAAAGAAAATTAATAAAGATTATACTGTCTATTCTATAAATTTTGCATCGTTGATCTGCTCCCACGAAACAAAAATAAAAGCATATCTACAATCATACAGTGACTAACCTCATTTCGCACACAATCAGAAAGTGAATTTATCAGATCAGTAGTCTGTTTTAAAGTTTTAAAAAGATTGGAAGCCTAAGTTTTAAATAATTTCAATAAAATAAATTGAATTAGATATATCATACATGTCCTCTACAAATGTTCTCTGGATCTCTATTATACTGTGGTTTTCTTTGGCAAGGTTCATACTAAAAAAACCAGGTTGCAATAAAATCACACAAGTTGGGTCCATAATATAAAATTTTAAACAAAATCCTCAAAACTGAGGGTACGCCATGACACATGCTGGTTATACTATGCCTACACTCCAGTTCAGAGTAACAAAGGAGTAGTTGTACAATGCTTTATAGTCCGCTTAGAATTAATAGAAAGTCAAACGCTCTCAGATTTCAGTTTGCGTGATACATAAAATTAAGATATTATAGTTACCTTAAGATATTGAACCCACACATCCCCTCAGTGCTGTAACAACATGCTCTTCTGAGTTCCATCCAAATCCCGAATTGTTTGCTCCATATCGAATATCATACACAGCACCAAAATTCTTTTTTAGTGTGTTGATTCGAGACTTTATATGAGGCTTTCCCTTCAAACCTGATTTGGGAAATTTGATTTGCAGTGAATTCTCGAGAAATGTTAAATATCCAAATTTGAACCCATTGTCTGCTTTGAAATTTCCAGTATTTACAAGTTCCATCAAAGCTTCAACTAGTTTTTCATCTTCATCATCTGCCCATTTCCTTTTATTTCTTTCCGCGCCTCTTTCTACTAATGAGTTAGCTGATTCCATATCATCATCCATTTCCTGAGAAAGTATACAAAATAACCTCATTTAAGCAAGTTACAGCTTACGTTTCCTCATGATACAAAAAAAAATGAAGGACCTGATCCACTAGTTATTCCACTTAAAGAATAACTGTAAAATCTGGTTTAGTTACTTAAACCCAAGTTTGCACATAAATAATCTATACTGTTTAAAAATTAAATGTTCAATAGTTTCCTAATGCTTGTGCTCGTAAATGGACTAGGGAGTAAAAATTGACATGTTAGTTGTGTGAAGACAAGACATACCACCATCGAAATTCAAAAGAACAGAAACCTTTTGGTACAATTTCTTTACCATGTGCAGTTAGTTAGCAAGAAGTATACTGCTAGACAAAATGTATCCATTTTCATTCTTTAGATCAGAGTGGGTACATTTCTAACTATATACTGCTATCAAGTACAAATCAACCATGGTCCATGATTGCTGGAGCTGATTGGCAATTATTTGCATGTTGGTGAATATATATATCACTAAAGTCACAAGTGGTAAAAGTATATTCTGTATGGAGCCAAAAGGAAATAAGATCACTCTTCTTAACGGCAATAGAGATCAAGCATCAGTAAAATTACGAGAAAGATGCTTTTAACATATTACCAACACACATTATCTTTTTACTAACTTTCCTCTTGAATCTTTAATTTCTATAAATTGTTTCCAAACAAAACAACACAACCAAAAGAATACAGAATCACACTTCACATTAGAACATTAGCATTAGTGTAGACTACAAAACCTAACAAATTTCACTTGTATCTAAACTCTCACCTTTTAAAAAGAGACGTTAAATTCAGCACATTTGTGCTATATCTATATTATCAAGTAAATCTATCAGGGCTCTATAATTAGAGTTTTGTTGTTTAGTTACTACACTGGATCTCCTTTCAGCAGGTTAAAAAGTCTGCTGCTCAATTTTCGGCGGTCAAAGGAGTGAACTCTTAACATATATTATGCATATTTAAGAATTTATAAGGAAGAGGTTAGCAGTGAGCAATTTTGCAGATTCTGAAGTCAATGTTTCTGGACAATGAGATTTTATCAGATTTACATTTACTTATTACATGTGTACTGCAACTCCGTAAAAGTAAGTACTGTATATTCATACATATGGTGATATAAACTGCAATGTATACCTTGGCTGAGCTTTTTGAAGGTGCACTCCCAGATGTTGACATGCTCTCAGAAATTTAAACAACTTTGTAACAATATGTTCCTCAGTTCCTGTATCCAGATAAAAAGTTCCAGTAAATACGAGTAACCAATATGATATATAGTGAAAGGTCAAATGCTAAGATATTGAAAGGACATAAATTAAAACGATGCATTGGATCACAACTAATACATCTGAACTGTTCGAATAACAGATTTAGAAATGTAAATCTATAACTATATACAATGATATAGAGACATAACTATATACAGTGATACAACTTGTGAATTGGTGTATTATGAATACAGTGATATATCAAGAAGTAAGTGAAACCCCTAGTATACTACATTCCAATATAAAAATGCGAAGATAAAAATTCAGGTATAATATTAATATATAAAACCTGCACTAACCAACTATAAAATGAACTATCGCCTTGAAGAACCTCTCCACTCGTTAAAAATTGTTTCAGCTAAGTTTTCTCTAAAAGATGTCCATTCCGGAGTTGAACCAATGCTTGTAATATTGTCTTCGACAACCTCATGCTCCATATTTGTCCCACCTTCCTTGTCAAAGTTGAGTTCACATGGATCACAATTCATTTCGGCTCATGGAATGTTCTTCCAGGTATACGGAAAATTAGTACACAGCAGAACACCAAATCAATTGCACAGAAATGAGAAAACTGTTTTAACACAATCTTACCTCCGAAAAGAATGTGTATATTTTTCAGAATTCAAAGTGGCAGATGTCACTATAAGCTTAAAATCGGGGCACCTGGAAAGAAAGTTTTAAGGATCTCAAAGAGCACATCTGTGTTTAGTGACCTTTCATGTGCTTTATCTATTAGAACACAACAGTACAAAGCAACACCATAACTGCATACAAAAACTAAACAGATAATATCTATGCAAACATGGAATCCAACCTAGATCTGTCAAGAACAGCAATTTTCAGTGTCTCACACAAACACACACCATCAGTCAAGTACTGGTCAAAAGAATAATAGTGTAAGCAACAAAGCATACAAAGTCAAGAGATTGATTTAAATCAGTTCGGAAACTAATCAGACAATAAAAGCACATAAGTAAAGATAGATATCTCCCTCAAACTGGGAGAGGTGGCACGTGCACTTTCTTTGATTTCCTTGTTTTGTATGCAATGTAGTTTTACAATCCATTTTAGGTGAATCAGACAAGTAGAGCTGGATTTTATAAAACTAAAGGTTACCTTAATAGTGGTGTTTGGCCCAACTACAACGTCCAAACAATTTGCATAATCAAGTTCAGTTTTCAACTCTTCGTTAATTGCAACACTCTTTTGAAAACACTCATGGCAGTCGCACACATTAGTTGACTGCAGCCAACTATTTATTGGAGGTATATCCATCTCCGTGCACATACTGGTAAGAATTTCAAAAAGTTCAGATGAAATATGCACCTGCAAATAAATATTACATTTTGGCAACCATAACTTAATAAGTACCTGGTCAGTTCTTTGGTCTTCCCAGAACCAGTTTCTCCAACTACCACAACCACCTGATTTTATCGAACCACCTATTCAACATAATGTAGTCAAAATGGCAATCAGTTTCTCAATTTTCAGCAAACATAATATGCTCAGATCAGATAGCACGCCATATAAGAAAGGAAAAATCGTACGCATAACTGCACATGTTCAGAAAAGACCTGAAAGAGTTCAATGGCATGCATCATAAAAAGAAAGGAAAATAATCAAAGCTGGTACAGATAAAATTATAAGGCATCAACCACCAACCAAAATTGACATCTCTCTAGTGATTAAATTAACTAGCACTTACACACATTCATTCGATTCCATCCATTCTTCTTTGGCGTTTTTCTTACCGTGTTAACCATCCGAGTCTTTTAATCTGATTATTCTTGGCTTGGAGATAAGGAAAGATAAATTGCAAAAAAAGAAAGTACTTAAGGTCTCGAGACTAACTTTTTAAAAGTAAGTTTACTAATGACAATGACAACATAATAAAAAATGACGACAACAACATAGCATGCTACACATATATATTTACAAAAACATGAAACAATATCCAGGACTACTAAAACGAAACGGATATCAAGGACTACTTAAAGTAATCAATTGACTTCGACACTATTGTTCGTATTACTACAAGAAATTGGTAAGTGGTTCTTTAGACCAAGCCAAACAAGTCTCTGTTTCAACTTAATTTTTATATCTATAAATAATCACTGCCATTTTTTATAGTTTTGACTTTTGAAAAATTGTGGCATTAGAAATGTTATCATTTTCGACGACGTTGTCATCTTCCTAAACTTAGTATAGAATACGTCGACCTCCAGCCTTAAGTACCCTTTTTAATGATTTTTCCTTCGTTTTAATTTGGTGTACGTTTATACTAAGTTTTGAACACATGACTGATGACTATAGCCAACTTAAATGATGAATAGCATGAATCCGATGTCATGGTATAATTACCAACATTTGTACAAACATCTGCCTCCTACAGAAGCCAAAAAGTACTACAGAAGATTAGGAGTGTAAATGAGTCAAACTGTTCGTGAGCTATCCAAGACTCGGCTAGTGAAATATTTAAATTGGCTCGACAATAATCGAGCCGAACTCAAGCCACTCAAATACTTTATAAAGCCGAGCTTGAGTTTCAAATTACTCATCTTGTGAGTCTCGCCAGTCTAATCTTACTTAATACTGTTGTTATTATTCAAATGTATTATAGATATATGTTTACATACATTTCCAAAATTAATAAATACTTTACATCCATAATCAGGCTGAACTCATGCAGAACCTATCATACTTGAGTTATTGTCAATTGTTAGTTGAGCAATTCGAGCTAAGCCCGACATAACCAACTATTGTCAAGCCGATTTTCGAGCTTAAAATGTACGGGTCGGTTGAGCTCAAGTCTGACAGCGTTCAGCTAGACTCGATAATGTGCCCCTAGTCAAGATATTCACAAATTGGAAAAAAAAATCAAGAGAAGAAATTATACTATATCGTTTCTTAGGTCATGATGATCAACCCCACTACCAAATTATTTAAAAAGCCGGAAACTTTTACCTAATAGTTAATACCTATTGTAAGTTAAAACATATTTGTAATGGTCCAGCTCCAGAAATTATCTTAACACCATCAGGTGCAAAATTGAAGGACAAAACTAAGAAAATCAACCACAGGTTAACAAGTGAACATTAGATGGGCAAGAAAGCAAGAACTCGGGAAGATACTGACTATGATGAAGCACTTTTTAATCTCTTCCCACCCATGGAACCATAAAAAATATATTTCCACAAATAGGATTCGTTTGTTTTCTCGAAATTTTTTCCTGGAAAATGTGTTTTTGGTTGCCTTCATTTATTACGGTTGCCACTTTTATTAAGAAGACCAGAAATGTAGGGTGAGTGACATAATGTGGCAACGGCTTAAAAGACCACAAAAGGCATGTGTGCTCCTCGCCTTTAAAAATGGTTCTTATCAAAGTTGTCACCTAAGCCTTTTGAACCCACATCACATGAAGACGAGTCTTTTAAACTTCCAGACTTAAATACCACCAACATTGTTCATAGCATAACTAATCATTTTTGCAGCCGTCTACTAAAAAGAGGAGGAAAAATTCAAGTGGGATGTCTTGTTGTGTAGTAAGCACTAAGCACTACATATACACATATACTCCACCTCCACATAGAGTAGTTTCATAGGTACCACAAGTCTAGTTTATTCGTACTTCATTACTACAATCAAACATTGTTATTACTTGATTATTACAAGCAAATACTTTTGCTACTACTGATCAAAAATTTATCTGAACATAATCATAACAAAAAAAAACATGCTTTGATAAGACAATTGCGAATTGCCTAAGAATTTCCTAATTCATTAAAAAAAACAATCAAGGGACATAAATAGAAAATCCAATATATATACACACGTAGATATTAAGGGTTCATCTATTTCAGAGAACACTGTTAATACATGATAAATTTGTTTAGTTTATGTAAGTCCCGAGAAAGAGAAAGACGAGAGATGTCTCGTTAAAGGGAAAAGTGTTTCAGGGCCGCTCACTAAGCGAGGTTGTCAGGATTTAATTTTCATGTTATGATTTTTAAGTTTTTATTTAAATATTCTTAAAAATAAGTTGGCCTTCCAATTTCTAGGAAAATAAATAACCTTAATAGATAGAAAATATTTAAGATAATGTCAAAATATTGAAATTGTTGAACAATCACACTTTTGTATTTTTATTTTAAACATTTAGGTGGACAACAAAGTTCAAGATAACAACGGAAACTAGACTCCAAATCTTAAAGTTGTTGAAAATAACAATGTGTGACCGCCCAGCCCACAGCATGTTAACAATTAGAGAAAATCTTGTAAGTATTTTACATCATCGTGTATGAAAAATGACCATCTATTCATTTAACGATCAGTTTACGAATGTTGTTTTTACTTATATAGTATGGCTTTTCTTTTAAAGGACTTGTATAGTATGTCTAGATTCATATGATTTTAAGGGTTTTTTAAATCAATATTATAATGGTGTCGGAAAACACCGCCGTTTAGTCGACTAGTGAAAATGAAGTTAATTTTCTAATTTCAAGCAAAGAAACTTAAGTGTTAATACAAACTGGGGTTTTAGAAAAAAACACAATAAAATCAAAGTAATTGCAGGCAAACAAAACAAAACCTATAACAAAATAGTTTAGGGAACGAACTAGATGCCTAAAACTTTAAAGCTACTGGGAAAACAGAGAATTAAACATAGGAAATATATAAATCATAGCAACATATTATTGATAATCTTTCATATCATCTGGTTTTTTAGTACCTCGGAGAGAGTCGAGTGAGAAATAGGTCTGCTTGCAGGTGGAGTAAATTATGAGATTGAGGCTCTGTTTGGGATTGCTGTTAAAAATTGCTGTGCTGTTGAAAAAAGTGTTGTTAAAATAAGTGCTGTTGTGAAAATCAGATAACTGTTTGGTAATATTTTTGATATGTGCATGTTTTGGTGTATAATATAAAAAATTAATGTTTTTGGTGAGTTTTGATGTTGAAACCAGTAGCTGCTTCCCGCAAAAGCTGAAAAGCAGCTTTTTTCAAAAGCATGGGGGACCTGCTTTCTCTAAAAGCAGCTTTTGAGCCAAAAACGCTTTTCAGAAAAGCAGCTTTTAAATTTTACCAAACACTTTTTTAGCTGCTTTTCAGAAAAAAGTTGTTGTTGCTGTCTGCAACAGCAATGCCAAACGGACCCTGAATTTTGGTGTTGAAATTTTTCTACATCAAATTTTATTTTCAAGCTAACTGATCCACCAACATTGGGCTTAACTCACTTGCCTTTACATCAAAAAGGCTTGGTAATTCCTGTCACGTATTCTAGGCCCAGGCCCGTTTTTAATTTCCATGAATTTTTATTTTTTTTATAAACAACTTCAAAGAATGGTAATTTTCGCCCAACATAATTAATAGGAAAGAGTTTTGAGTAACACCGTGTACGAATCGAGTTGAGTTTTTTCTTTGAATTTCTTTTAATGATCTAAGTTAAGCCAAATCAGATTATCTTACACTACGTCATAAGTACTCATAAGCAATACTTTTTGTTAGGGTTGCAAGCAAAGAGTTGCAATAGCTATGCTTTCGCTGGTCTTCTGCAACACTATTAAAAAAGTATTGCATTAAACGTGAATGCACCGTTGCAGCGGGAATGTTAGTGTTGCAACGTGCAACACCATTTAAAAACATTGCACTACACTAAATTATTATTAGAATTATGAAAATTAGACATATTATCAAAGTATATAATATGAAATATAAATTTTAAATATTTCTTAATTTTAAATTTGATATATAATAAATATAGGGTAAAGAGTATCTAAATAGAAAAGTTTTCTACTAATGCGACTCAAATTCATAATATATTGACATTTAATTAAAAATCCAACCGTACGAATGTAAGTATTTAGTAAAAATGAATAGATTTGCAAATTTTTAAATGATTTAGTGATTTAGAACAATCATTTTTAACAAAACTTAATCGATCAATCTCTACCGTTTAAAATATTAAAAAAAATCGATCAATCTCCTAACCCATATATAATATATTATAAATCGTAACTATTTTCAAAATTTGATATATAATATATTATAAGTACCTAATTTTTTTAATTTTTCATAAAAGTTTTTAGTTAAACTTAGAAAATTAAAATTACAATTTTAAAAATAATAATAATAACACCAGCACACCACGAAGCGGGAGTTGAAAATTTTGGGCCCTTATTTCCCCCCTTCACAAATAATTCACGCACAACTTACTCCCCAAAACACTCTTCCTTCCCCTAAAAAACCATTTTCTTTCCTCTTCTCCCTCGATTGACAGTCTACTCCTCGACAAATTTTATCCAAATACTCTCGACCGGAGTTGCAAGATCTGATTGGTACTTAACTACTCTGATTTTCTTGCGTTTGTTTATCTACCTTAGACTAATGTTTTTTGGGTTTGCAGATGATTGATTTTGGGGTTTTCAATTAGGTATTTAATCTCTAATTCAATTCGATTTCAGTTTAGGGCTCTCAATTTTTGTCTTTGTATTTGATTGATTAAGGAGTCAAATTAGGGTTTTGTATTTAAATGTTTGTGTTTTGGTTTTGATTGTATTCAAATTAAGATTCATGTTGGTTTGTTTTTCATAGTTACTACTTGTTCATCAAGTATCAAATGCTAGTTTGAGCAACTTTATCTATAAATTTTTATATTTATCTGATGGTACCGTGATGTAGTTTGATAAGTTAGTCAATTTATGAAGCAGCATCGTAACAATAAGTTAACTTTTCTCTTTCGTGCTATTGCTCGTTCTGGTGATGTGGAGGCATGTTGTATTAGGTATGCTTTCATATGTTTATAATCGATTCAAAAGTGATTGAGCACATCTTTTTTCGTTAGTGTGTTTAGTTGTTCAGTGGTCTAGATTGATACGTTAATCACTTTCGGAGTCAATTTCTGAATTATAAGTGTTTTATATTATTGTACGGACGATTATCAATAGACCTACTGCTTAATTTCTTTGAACTTTGTATTCATTTATTATAAAATCAGGTGGATGATTTTGTATTTATGTAATTTAATTTATTTTTGTGTGGCTATTACGAATATATGAGTGACATGATACTATTTCAGTGGTTAAAAATTAATGACTGATCAGTTCATCTATGATGTATGTGAAGAGAATATGCAGTGTTCTTGATGTCATCTCAACTGCCTCACAATCTGGTTAGTGTTCCCATCCTTTAACTGTTGTCGCTGAGATAATTATGTGTTTTTCACCCTTCTAAGATAATGTTATTAACCTGCATTGTAAAACTCTGGATAGATGTTGGAATTTTAATTACAATCAGGTATGCACAATTGCTCTAATCATAGTTAAGGATCTCCGGAACACATTAATGCATGTTATATAAAGTTTTTGATCTGTTGTGTACTTGTGTTCTAGGCCAAGTGGTAACTTTGTAGGTCTGGTACTAACTAGCATTGTAGCATGAGAATCATATCATTTTTGGAGCATGTTGAGATCACATTGAAACACCATTAGTTTTGTTTGCTTGTATATCCTTATTCTTGAAGCTGTTAGCAGCCAAGTACAAATAGGCAGAAATCAGTTCAGGCACAGACTGCGGCATACTTGAAAAAGAAGACACTTAGGCATAAAAGAAAGATTTCCCCAATATGTAAGGGAAAAACAGCATCTACGAGCACTCTGTTTATACAAACACTTATGGGACTATCCTCTACAGCATCTGCAAACGCGATTGTTTTTTGCATATGTCAATTGTAATTGCAACTTTCATCCAATATGCCTTCGCCATGGTATGTACACTTATATCCATAAAATCAGTCATTCCGCATGGTATGCATTATGTTTTACGTATTTTCTGAATCGAACTCTCTTTGTAAGGGACGACATCACAGATATGGAAGCTGCAGCCAAGATGTTTGAGCTTGAGGAGATTTTGTTACTTGAAGTACAACAGCCCTGTAGGATAGGTGATGACAAGTATCTCTTATATAAAATATTTCCAAGAGCAGAAGAAAAATGATATACTTCCTATTGCAAGTTAAATTCAACACTAGCATGATAAGAAATATATTCCCTACAGTTTTTGTGGTATTTTAAAGTTAGGCTTTTGCTTGTATTTCGTTGTATATAGTTTTATCGGGCTGTAGTTGTTAAAGGAATGGATTAGAGTGAAACATTTTGTATTTTACTTCCTTGGTTGTTTTAATTGGGATTGATGTATGTACCAAACAAATATTTCAAAAAAATTATTTGAAGGATTGCATTTGCCTTTCTATTAGTGTTTCATTTCCAATAATTAGTATTGCATTCCAAAAAAAATTGTAACACTGTTGACGTGGCATGCTAGTGGGCCCCATTGCTAACATGGAAGCCAGACTCCAATTTATGTGTATGGCAACACTAATTGATGTTGCATTTACATGCTAGTAGTGTTGCATTACGGTTGTAATGCAATGTTTTCTCGGTGTTGCAGTAGAGAGCAGATAGCGTTGCATTATAGAGCAAAGATCACGGCCGCGGATGCAACCCCTATTTTTGGCCTACAACAACTGTAAAAAAAACATTGCATATGAGCACTTATGGCGTAGTGTTATCAATCAAATTATGTTGGTCAAATTTGTGTTGGTCAACTATAAGTCGAGTTCTAGTTGTTCACGAACATTTCGCGTTGAGTCGAATTTGAGTTTAGTTGGAATTGTTCAATAAACTTTGTTAAAAAAATCTAGTCCAACATTAAAATAAACAAAGTTATTAAAAAAATGTTAGTCTGACCCAATATATATATATATATACTAGCTTAAAACCCGTGCGATGCACGAACTGGTTTTAATCAGTGGCGTAACGAGAAATGGGAATTAGCGGGGTCGAAAATTTATCTAATTGTGCAAAAAATTTCTTAGGATAGATATATTAATTAAATTTTAAATTACGAAGAACAAAATTAACTATCTACACAATTTGATGGGGTCAAATTTATATTTATTACTACAAAAATAATTTTCTAGTGGGGTCAAATTTGAATTTCTCTACTATAAACGTTTTAAGAAAAACATTTGTACATATAAAAAGTTCATTTTTTAAAATTTCAGTGGGGTCAGTTGCACCCGCTGGTTATACACCGGCTACGCCCCTAGTTTTAATAGTTGTTATGTTATTATTCATGTTTTGATATTTTATTAATTGTATTTGTAAAAACAAAATAAGTTGACATGTTAAAATATGTAAATTTTATTAAATAATTAAAAGCATTAAAATATGTTTTAAAAGAAATAAATAAGGCTTTTAATTTGTGATATTTTGGAAAAAGAAGGGTTTTAGTAAGAAAAAAATGGAAATGTAACATGTTTTAATTGAAAAATGTAAGATTTTGACCGTGATATTTTTTTGGAAAAATGATTGAAAAAGGCAAGGCTTTGACTGTGATATTTTTTGGAAAAATGAGGAGTTTTAGTAAAAAAAATAGAAAAAATAACATGTTTTAATTGAAAAGGGTAATTGCTAGTGATTTTTTTGGAAAAGAAAAGAATTTTGTTAGAAAAAATAATGTGTTTTAGTTGAAAAAGATAATTGGTTATAAATAGATTATGTTATGTTATTATATAAACTAGCGTAACAGCCCGTGCAAGGCACGAGCCTGCATAGAGATGTCAATAATTTTTATTGTGAAAAAGTTGGTCGTGATCGATTTATTAGCTTAAGGATTGTGTAGTCTTAATGCATAGTGAGGAGTAAAAAATTTTGTTGGCGAATAATTTAATTACTTTGAATCACAAACGTAACTATGCCAAGGCTCTAAGACTTGTTTAAGGTGACTATTATTGATTTTGAGACCAGATTGAAATAGTGTAGAATTTGAAGCACGAGTGTACTATTGTTCTTCTTGCGATTATAAGCAGGTTTACCAGAGTTTTGTGTGTCAGAGAAAGGATAGTTTGTAGATTGGTAATTTGCGTTAGAGAGCGGTTGTTATCTGTTTTTCGGGAATCGATTAGTTTTTTTTTTTGCAATCTAGATTATGAATAGGTTATATGCATGCAATGTTGTTGTAATATAATCGAACATGCATGAATGAGATAGAGGATTTTAAAACGAAGCTGAAGGCCGACACATCTTTGCACACTCTCACATCACTCAAGTTTATGATAAACACTTTGGGAGATGAACACCTATTATAGTTTGGAGTATTCATGTCACCTATTTGTTTTTAGTTTTTTACTTGGGAACTGATTCTGCACTCCTCTCATGTGTTCGTCTTTATATTAAATTATATTAACACACTTAGTAAATGCATTAATAATGTGTTTGGAATATCGTTTTACAGTTACAAATTTTAATCCAATTTATTACTATATATTAAACCTCAACACAAGGGCAAAAGTTTCTAATTAAATGGCCGTCACAAAAATGTCACTCATATATTATTATGCAAAAATATATTAATAGTTGTTATACAAAGAAACAAACCTCTAACCTCCTTCTAAGATGTTCATGGGTCTAACCACTATTCTACATGCCTGTTTGAGTTTACTTCACAAAATTTATTAGATAATCCACGTCTTTCCTCTCTTATCTTATCTTATTTTTACTTTGATTTTTAAATAAATAAAATATTGGTTTGTATTATTTATATAAATCAGTTTTTCTTTTCATCTTTTCGTAATTTTGGTCAAAAAGTGTATTTTCCGGACACCCCAACCGGTATCACGCCAGACGCTAGAGTGCAAGAAGAATTCCCCACGCTCCCATGAATCGAACCTTGAATGATTTGGTCAATAACCAGTGCTTTCACCAACTCATCTACAGACCCGGAGGCTTCTTTTTGTAATTTTATATACCTATATATTCAATCACTGAATTTTATTACAGTTGTATGTTTTCGATTAAATATATATTAATTATGTTGTGTTAGATATAATTGCTAATGTTTGTTTATCAGTGTTTAAGCAACAGGTACTGACAAGAGTTTATCAGAAGCCAGTCAGAGTTTAGTTAAACTCTGACAGGGTGAAGAGTTTAATTGAAGCCGGTCAGAGTTTATTTAGAGTCTGACAGGGTGATAGTTGAATTAGCTGTCGGTGCTGAATTGAAGATTCTAGAAGCAATATATTCTGAAGATGGAAAGAAGCAGAATATATTGATACAGCTAAGGAAACGGAATAGAAGATAAGAAGCAATCCTTAATTGATAAGTTTTGTATAGCTAACTTGTAGGAATATCAATTAGATAAGGATTGTATGTAGCTGTGTACTATATAAACACAGATAGGTTATCCCTAGAAGGGACGCGCGAATATTGATATATTATTCTTGTAACCTAGAAGCTCTTTGTGATTCATTAACATCATAAAGGAGAAGCTGTTAATATAAATACAGTTTATTGATTCATAAACAGTGTTCTTAATTATCGTTATTCTCATACATACTTGATTATATTGTGTATTCGGCCTAACAATTGGTATCAGAGCCAAGGCTGTTTAATATATACAGTTTTACGATTCAAACACAGTATTAATCATGTCTGAAGAAAATCAAACTGCTCCTAAGGCTGAACAGGTTAAGCCCAATTCTGTGAGTCGATATGAAACAATCAGGGTTCCAATACTCAGGCCAGTAGAGTATCCGATTTGGAAGGTTAAGATGACCATGTTTCTGGAGGCTACAGATCCAGAATACCTTGACAGAATTAATGATGGTCCTCATATGCCAACTAAATTGTCCCCTGTTGTTGATGGTCAAGCACAAAAGACTGTTCCAAAGGAAAAGAAAGATATGACTCCTGAGGATATCTCATCAATTGCAAAGGATGCAAATGGCTGCATTGATGGTGAAGACCTTTAAGAAGATGGGATTCAAGAACTTCAAGAAAGGAAAGAGATTCTCAAGGAAAGATTCAAACTCTGAAAGGAGAAGTTTCAGAAAGTCTGATGGAAAGGAGAATAAGTCTGGCAAGAAGGATAAGTCTCAAATCCAGTGCTACAAGTGTAAGGAGATGGGTCATTATGCTCCAGAGTGCAAGAAAGGCAAATCTGAGAAAGCACTCATCTCTAAAGGCAGAGACTGGGCAGATACTTCAGACTCTGATGATGGAGAAAACTATGCTCTTATGGCAACTGTCAGAGATGAGACTGAATCTTCTGAAAATAAGGTACCCCTAACTACTTATGCTTATGATACTGATAATATATCTGAGTTAAGAGTATATCTGAAAAGTGTTCATGTTAGTTATAGGGATCAGACTTTAGAAAATGAGAGGATTAAAACTGAGAATCTTAGTCTTAAAGAAAGAAACAAGTTTCTTGAAAGAGAACTTGAGAATATGAAGAAGATTCAAAAAGAAAGAGATGATGCTGTTTATGTTGAACAGGAGTTGCTTAAAAGGTATAAGCAACTAGAATCTGAATTAGAAAAAGAAAGAAAAATAATCAAGACTTGGACAGATTCTGGAAGAGACACTCATCAAGTGTTTCAGACTGATTCTGTAGGTTTAGGTTATTGTGAAAACGATGAACTTAGGTTTAAAGACAAAGTTAAGGTTAAACCACAACTTAAACCTGTGATATTTGTTCCAGAATCCACCAAGCTAAAATCTGTAGTTGTGAAAGAAGCTGTTATGGAGCCAGTTGAAGCTTGTGTTAAACAAGTAGATATTGAATCTAAAACAGAGAAGCTTGTTGAGTTAGAAGCTGTTAAAGAACCAATTAGAATCTGTGAGAAGCAGGTTAATGTTGGTTTAATGACAGGAAAACAGTTTAAACATAAGCTCAAAGAGATTAAGTCTGCCGTGAAACCAAAAGGGTCCAAGAGAAATAGGAATGGAAAAGTAGGCATAAATAATAGAAATAATCATATGCCTAATGCTAGTGCCTCAAGAAAAACATGTTATAATTGTGGTAGTTCTAATCATCTTGCTAGATTTTGCACTAAGAACAAACATATTAATTCTTTATCTTCTACTTCAGAAGTAAAGAATGATTATGTTAGAGTAAGACCACAGACTTTATGCAAACATTGTGGGAGCACCTGGCATTCTATTTACACATGTAAGAGTTATCATGCAATTTATCATAACTATTATGAGCTAAAACCCAACTTGAAATGGGTTAGAGCAAACTCTGCTAGTGTAAAATCTGACAATGTTAGTTTAAACTCTGATAATGCTAATTCCGCTGCAAAAACTAACACTGTTAAGAAAGACAAAGGATCCAAGCAAGTCTGGATCCTCAAAACTAATACTTAGTGTTTGTTTGTGATTGCAGGGCATAATAGAGAGCACACTTATCTTAGACAGTGGATGCTCAGGACATATGACTGGAAATAAAGCCCTGCTATCAGACTTTGAGGAGAAGGCTGGCCCAAAAGTTTCCTATGGAGATGGCAACATAGGACACACTCTGGGATATGGCAATATTAATCTTGGTAGTGTCATCATCACAAAAGTAGCTCTAGTCTCAGGACTCAAGCATAATCTGTTATCTGTGAGTCAAATCTGTGACAGAGGAAACCATGTAGATTTTCATAGTGAATACTGTGAAGTTATCAGTAAATCTACTGGGAAAGTTGTTCTAGTTGGACACAGGCGCAACAATATTTATGAAGCAAGTTTGGTAACAAACTCTGATGGAAAAACAGTGTGTCTGACTGCAAGAATGTCAAATGAAGAGAGTTGGAATTGGCACAAGAAGCTCTCTCATCTCAATTTGAACAACATAAATGAGCTTATTAGAAAGGATCTTGTAAGAGGACTTCCAAAATCAATACTCAATCTAGATGGTCTATGTGATTCTTGTCAAAAGGCCAAGCAAAGGAAGTCATCTTTCAAGAGCAAATCTGAATCTTCAGTAGTGGAACCTTATCATCTTCTACATGTTGATCTCTTTGGACCAGTGAATGTGATGTCCATGGGCAGAAAGAAATATGCTCTAGTAATTGTTGATGAATATACTAGATATACATGGGTGTATTTCTTGTCAAAGAAGGATGAAACTGCTCAAACGTTGATGGATCATGTAAATCTACTGGACAAAGGATCACAGCACAAAGTCAAAATTATAAGGAGTGATAATGGAACTGAATTCAGAAACTCAATCTTGGAAGCTTTCTGCAAGGAAAGAGGAGTCAAACAAGAATTTTCTGCACCTGGAACTCCACAGCAAAATGGTGTAGTTGAAAGAAAGAACAGAACCTTAATTGAAGCTGCCAGAACTATGCTTGATGAAGCAAAATTGCCAACTTATTTCTGGGCAGAAGCTGTTCAAACTGCTTGTTTTACTCAAAATGCAACTCTGATCAACAAGCATGGAAAAACACCATATGAGATGGTGAAAAACAAGAAGCCAAATTTGAAATATTTTCACATATTTGGATGCAAATGCTTTGTGTTGAAGACTCATCCTGAACAGTTGACCAAGTTCGAGTTAAAAGCTGATGAAGGAATCTTTGTTGGCTATCCATTGTCAACAAAAGCATTCAGAGTTTACAATCTGAGAACAAAGGTGATCATGGAATCCATACATGTGTCGTTTGATGACAAGAAAATAATTGGACTTGAAGACAAGGATGGATATGATCAACTACGTTTTGAAAATGAAGATCTATTCTCTGATGATATAAACTCTGATGAAGCAGGGTTGACAAACTCTGACGAAGCATACTCTGAACCTCTACTGGTAAATACTGGAGAAACTGGAAATTCTCAAATTGAACAAAATAGAGAACCAGTTGAGGGGGAGCGTGAAGAAGCTCAACAAGACACAGCAAGTGAGTCAGTTGAGGAAACTGATTCAAACTCTGACAGTTCAAACTCTGAGCCATCAAATTCAGGGGGAGCCTCAGATGCTGCAGAAAGTCAACATATGAATCAGGAGAGCATGGATCAAGGGGGAGGATTCAATAATGATTCAAGAAACCACTTACCAACAGCCAGAAAGTGGACACAGGCACACACACCTGATCTCGTAATTGGAGATCCTGATGCTAGTGTGAGAACTAGAAGTGCAACAAACAATGAGTGTCTGTATCATGCTTTCTTGTCTCAAACAGAACCAAAGAAAGTGGAGGAAGCTCTTCAAGATGCTAATTGGATTACAGCAATGCAAGAAGAGTTAAATGAATTTGAAAGAAATGAAGTCTGGACACTTGTACCTAGACCAAAGAATAGATCAATTGTAGGTACAAAGTGGGTTTTCAGAAACAAGACTGACAGTGAAGGTGTGATTACAAGAAACAAGGCTAGACTTGTGGCTAAAGGTTATTCACAACAGGAAGGAATTGACTATGATGAAACCTTTGCTCCAGTTGCAAGATTGGAGGCCATAAGAATTTTTCTGGCCTATGCTGCACACAAGAAGTTTAAAGTTTTTCAGATGGATGTAAAAAGTGCTTTTCTCAATGGGAAGCTTGAAGAAGAAGTGTTTGTTGAACAACCACCAGGATTTGTAGATTCCAAGCATCCAGATTATGTCTACAGGCTTGACAAGGCATTATATGGACTAAAGCAAGCACCAAGAGCATGGTATGAAACTCTTGCTCAATTTCTTTTAGAAAGTGGGTTCACAAGAGGTACAATTGATAAAACCCTGTTTTATTTCAATTCTGGTGATGATTTGCTTTTAGTTCAAATTTATGTAGATGATATTATTTTTGGATCTACTAATGACAAACTTTGTAAGAAGTTTGCAAAGCTTATGCAATCCAGGTATCAAATGAGCATGATGGGAGAGCTTAGTTATTTTCTAGGCTTACAGGTCAAGCAAACAGATGATGGGATTTTTATCAATCAAGCAAAGTATACCAGAAATCTTCTAAAGAAATTTGGTATGCTTGATAGTTCATCTGCTACAACTCCCATGGCTACAGCAACGAAGCTTGACAAAGACACAGGAGCCTCAGTAGATATGACTAACTACAGAGGAATGATAGGGTCTCTACTGTATCTTACTGCAAGTAGACCTGATATCATGTATGCAACATGTCTTTGTGCAAGATTTCAAGCAGATCCCAGAGAGCCTCATCTAACAGCTGTGAAAAGGATCTTCAAATATCTCAAAGGAACCATAACCCTGGGTTTGTGGTATCCTAGAGAATCAGAGTTTAAGTTAATTGGTTACTCTGATGCAGATTTTGCAGGCTGTAAGATAGACAGAAAAAGTACAAGTGGAAGCTGTCAATTTTTAGGTGACAGATTAGTTTCTTGGTACAGCAAGAAACAGAAGTCAATCTCCACATCCACTGCTGAAGCAGAGTATATAGCAGCTGGTAGCTGTTGTGCACAGATTTTATGGATGAAGAATCAACTGCTGGATTATGGGTTAAGGTACTCTAAAATACCTATTTTCTGTGATAACCAAAGTGCTATTGCTATGACAGGTAATCCAGTACAACACTCCATGACCAAGCACATCAGCATAAGATATCATTTTATCAGAGAACATGTGGAAGAAGGGAACATTGAGCTTCATTTTGTGTCTACAGACCAACAACTTGCAGATATCTTCACCAAACCTTTGAGTGAAGCTACGTTTACAAGATTGGTAAATGAACTTGGAATGATCTCTGGTTCAGACTAGAGATACGGGTTAGACTCAAAATCTATCCATGTTTGATTGTTTAAATGCTCATGATTCCTTGCAAATGTTAACTGTTATGTGAACCAGCATGTTAAACTCTGATGATAAACTCTGTGAAGTGTCTGTCATACACTAAAAGTAAGCTCTGATGGTAAACTCTGTTGGTCATACTCTGATAGTTACAGTTTAATGTTATACTCTGATTGTAATTTTGTCTGAAACATTTGGACCAATGAAGAAATTTGTATGAAGCATAATTCTCAGTAAGTAATTGTGAATCCTTAAGAGTTGATAGATTCTGATCTCAAATATGTGCAGTAAGCTAACACAGCATGATACTGTCTCTATATTTATAGCATCTCTTAGTTTATTGATCCTATACACTGAGTCTGTATTAGCTGTTTGCATCTTCTCTCATAAGTTAATTATAATTACTGATGAAAAGTCTAAACTCTGATTATTTAATGCAAATAATTCACCCTCACATCAAAAGATGCCAAACAGAGCACAAATTCCTTTGAGATCATGTTGTGCCTAGGAAGATCCAGGAACTTATTGTATGAAATAAGGGCTAAAATCTTTGATTTTTGGTGACTAGTGCCAACCACTGATTACTGGAAAAATAAAAATAAAAAAATAAAAAAAAATAAAAATAAAATAAAAATAAAAAAATAATAATAATAATAAAGGGGGTGAAAAATAAAAGACATATCCAAATGAAAGGATATCAGTAATACAGAGTTTAGATAGAAAAATCAGTGTCTATGTTATACATGAGAGTTTCGGCAACCAGTTTTTACTCCTTTAGTTTGTGGATTTTATGCACTTTGAGATGATCTAAATACTGATTTCGGTAAACTCTGCTAATACACACACATATTTTCACAACTGTACAGATTGAGAAAAGAGTTTATTGACAAAGAAGGACAAATGGTAAACACTGATGTATTGTGTGAAATACGCCGAGGTTACTTTGTTTTAATCTCTGATGGTTAAAATAATCTATTTGTTTCAGACATGTTATAATTTTGAGATTAGCCATTTGTTTTTCGGAAAAAGTATGATTGAACGGAGAAAAGAAAGAGTGTGTTTGATAAGTCCTGATAGTGATTCGTAATGCTGCTGAGTATGTTAGTTTATTGTTTAAAGTGATATCATTTCTTTCACTTTACAATTACTATGCAAAATTGATAATACTGATATGTAAAGAAACAAATTTTTTTTTCATTAATTGATTCAAATTTACATTCAGACCATTTCATACTCATGTTTAGCTAAACTTTCTGGTACATACTAATCACTATGGTTACAAAAGAGAAGATCTATTTAACCAGGACAAGTATCTGAATGCTACATCTGAAGCAGAAGAGCTAGAGCCAGAAGTTATTGTGCTCTACTACTTCTGATGATCGCTACCCAGTTGTTTAACTGATCATTATACCATCTGGGATTGCTTGACAACATCCTGAAGATGAATCATCATCATCATCTTCCTGGATTCTCTTTCTGCTTTGCAGCTTGCAGGATTCCAAGAAGATTGTCTCCTCAGTACCCATCAGGAAGCTCTGCTGGAAGAGTATCATACAAATCTCCATAGTATGATCGTCTGCCAGAATGGGCACATCATATGGACCGGGACGGATGATGTGCACATAAGGATTAGAGATTGGTCCTTCTGCTATTTCATCATCTGCTATAAGACCTTCATCATTCAGAAAAGACAGAACAAAAAACTCATCGATGATATAGTTTTCTTGTTGCTGCCAGTTCATGTTCATGAATGATTCTACATCCATGAATTCAAAGGTTCCTGCCATTTGGTGTATGGTAATTTTAAGATATGAAGCCTGTTGTTAAAATGCTTCGGTTTTTAAAGCATTCAACAGGGTAACTGAAAGGTTTTTACTTGAATCGAAGCGCTTGGGATAATAAGGTGCGGAGTTTCAAGACAGTCATTATTATTCTGACTATTGAGCTCCTTTGTACTTTATTATTAAAATTGATAATTTTATTATTATTAATTTTTTTTTCTTTTAAGCGGATATTTTGAGTGTTATATGTGATGCCAGGTGTCTTCACGTCTGCACGTGTGTATTGGAAGTTGTTAGATACAGCTGTCAGCGTATCCACGTCTGACATCTGTCCCACTAACATACTTCTAATCTTTACAGTTATTATTTAATACACTACATACACACGATTCAATCTTTTACGCACCTCATCTTTTCATAAGCTTTTACTCACACACAAACACTCAAACACTTTCAAAGCCCAGTTCTTCTTATTTTCAAATCTTACTAATGGCAACTACAGCGTTTATTGCTTCTGAATTAGAATTTGTTCCCAACAATTATTCTGCTCCTGTAGCAAATGAGAACGCACCGGAGGCGTTTCATTTGATTCAGAGGTTCTTGTTACACTCTGATATCGGTACTGCTCTAACCGCACCATCGAAGCTGTCTGCGACTCAAATTCGAACTTTTTGGCAGACAGGTACTTATGATAATGGAGGAGAGTCTGGATCGCCATCTATAATTTTTGAGTTTCAAGGAGATGAATTTGTTGTTACTCCTACTACTGTTCGTGATGCTTTGGGTCTTGAAGATTTCAATGCATTCACAATCTCCGTTGGAGACTTTGAGCTAGTCAGAATGATGGGCGAGATAGGCTACACTGGACCTTTGACAAAGATAGGTCAACTCAAAAGACCATTTTTGCGCAAGGAGTGGAGCTTCTTTTTCGATTGCATTACTCGGGCTTTTGGAAAGAAGTGTACCAATTGGGATGCGATTCCCACGGATAGTTTACAGATCGGGTATTCTCTTCTCTATGGCAGTCATTTTGATGTTGCTAGATTAGTTCTAACTAATATTGGTGAGAAAATGCTAGAGAATAGAAATGTTGTTTATTTCTCTAGGTTTTGTCAATTGATATTCAATTTTTGCTGTCCAAATGTTGAGATAGTAGAGGATGATGTTATACTTTCGTTTAAACTGCACAAACGTATATTTTCTGACCTTATCAACAAGGACAACAAGAAAGGAGAAGTTGGTCCTTTAATGTTGCCTGCATCAGTGCAACAATTTCTTGACAACTTACAACAACAACAAGTATCAACTGCTGAAGCTGGACCTTCTGTGTCTCAACCACAGAGGTCAAAGAGATCCAAAGTTCGAGCAGTTAAGTCTGGTTTGCAACAAACTGAAGCTGAGGTATCAAATGTTGATGCTGTGCCTCAGAGAAAAAGAATGAAGAAAAGGCGAGCCCAAAGGGCAAAGTCTGTTGCTACTGATTCTAATGTAGACTCAGAAACTGAAGCTGATGAAGAAACTCTTCATCAGAGAAAGAGAAGACTAGTTGCTGATCAACTTTTTGGTGATATCATTGCCAATATGGACAAAGAACCTGAGGACACTGAAACTCCTACATCAGAGAATGAGGAGATTGTGATTACAACTGTACCTTCAAGTACTCCTGCAATTGTTGTTGAGGAGGATATTCTAACTGCTGAAGATGCTGCAAATCCTGAACCTATTATGATGGATTTTGAAACAGAAGCTCCTACATCAAAAGCTGATGATGTAGTTGAGGAAGCTGCTGCATACTCTGACAGCAGGATTATTGATCATGAAGATACTGTACTGGAAGCTGATGAATTAGTAGAACCTATTGCTTCTCACACAGAAATCATTTCTCTTGATTTTGAGAAAGGTGAGGAAGTTGATCAGATTAGAGTTGATCCAGTTCCAGAAGCTGTTGCTGTACATGCTGATGCAACAGATAATGATCATGAGGATATTGTTTTCCTTGAAACTTTGCAACAATCAGTTGTTGAGATTGTTCAGAGAGAAGCAGAGGTTACTGCTCCAGTAAACTCTGATGTTCCTCAAACAGTAGCAGATCAAGTACCTGATGCCACTGCACAGTTAATTGATGAAATCACTGCTGAAAATGTGCTTGAAGATATTCACAGAGAGGATGACAATGCTGAAGCTAGTCCTGCTCATTCAAACTCTGATATTCAAGTGGAAGTTTCTGATCTTCAAGCAAATTCTACTGAAGAGAGGGAAGTTCAAAGGGCTGCTTCTGAGCATTTTCAGAATATGTACTACAATGCATGGGCTAATGCAGATTGTGTCTTTCCAGCACAACGGGCTGCAGATTTTCTATCTGATTCTGTTAAGAAGATTACAAATCCTGATGTCCTTACAAGCTTACAGGCAACTGTTATTCAAGTCAAATCTCTCAATAATAGATTTGATGAGAATCAACAAATGCTTACAAAATTGAGGAATGAAGTAAGTCTGAGGGATCTTACTTTAAAGGCTGACAGAACTTCTTACTATGCCATGTTCAAGCAGCAAGCCAGGGATTCTGAAGAAATCAAGAAGAGGCTTGGGACAGTTGAGGACAACCAGAATGCTATGTCTGCTCAACTGACTTCCATTTCTACTGCGCTTGAATTGCTGACATCAGTACTACTTTCTGATGATGTCAAAAAGGGGGAGTATATCTAAAGACAAATGCAAAGATACTCAAACTCTGAGACGGAAGGATGATTCTACTGATGGGGGAAGCAGAGAAAATGAAAGAAGGATTTCTGCTCAAAGGCAAAGACGTGTAATAAACTCTGGTGGTCAATCTACTTCTGGTGGTCAATCTACTTCAAAACTCAACAAAAGTTTAGTTGTTTCAGCTAACCCATCTACTGATGAAGAGATTGCTGCTAGGATCTTTATTAAAGAGCATGGAAAGGAAGTTACTATTGAAGATATCCAGGCTGAAGAACAGATGCTTGCTGAAGAACACAAGAAAAATCTTGAAGCTGGAATCTACAAGAAACAGGAAATCAAGGCTCCTAGGAAGAAAGAAGTTGGTATTTTTATCAAAGAGAATACACAACAGAGTATACAATATACAAGGAGACCTATGATTAGAAACTCTGATAAGGGTAAAGGCAAAATGATTGAAGAGCCTAACCTGAAGAAGAAAGATAATTCAACCTCTGACATTGCTCAAGTTGAAATAAGATTAGCAAAATCAACCTCTGATGCTGCTCAAGTTGATGATACTATTGAAGTTAAGCCAGCCTCTGACAAGGCTCAAGCTGTGCAAACTCAGCTAGCTCCTCAACTCAAAAGTTTCTTAAGACCTGTACTCTCTGAAACTCTGACACTTCAACCTGTGGATTTTTCTCAAACCAGGACTGTACTTGGAAAAGAATCTTATGATAAGTCTGGTTTAGGTTCACATAGGGAGAAGAGAATAAATAACAGATCTCAAGACAATATTTCACTGGCAGGATCTGGTATTAGAGATACACAAGAAAATCTTGATAAGTTAGAATCTGTTCAGTTGATTTTTCACAGAGTCTTGAAGAAGCAGTTTCTGTTATATTTCATGAGTGATGGAAGTGTTTATAGAGTTGGAGAATCTGATGTAAATCTTAAATCATGGGAAGAACTTGAATATGTACTTTATCTGTTGAAAGTTAAGAACAGACACACCCATAATGTTGCTCAAATCTTAAGAGAAAAGATGCTGAGATCAAAAGTGATGCTTGGAGGAGGAGAAGTCTCAAATGCTTATATTCCAAAGTATAGAAATCATGCTGGAAAGTTGGTGAAGATGAAGAAAAACAGTGCTAGATTTACAACTGCACTTGGAATAAAAGTCTTAGAATTCAACTTAGAGTCAGATAAAGCTCAGTACATTCGGTTAGGAAATGACATGAAGAAGAACAGTATCTATTCTCTGAGGGCTGCCATATATCAAACTGGTGAAGGAGATCCAGAGTATAAGGAGCTGAAAGAGATTATGATAGCTGAACTTGAGAATGCTGAGAGAAGACTGCTGATTGATTATCTCAGGACTGTACCTGATATTGAAGAAGTCAAGTAAAGTCTGACTGTAAGTTTTTAATATTTTCTATTCTAAGTCAAATTTAAACTCTGTTTTAAATCAAACTCTGTTATATGTTAAACACTGCATTTGTTAAATGGTTTTGACATCATCAATTATATGTTTAACTTGTACATTTTATTATGAACAAGTTGGGGGAGATTGTTAGATATAATTGCTAATGTTTGTTTATCAGTGTTTAAGCAACAGGTACTGACAAGAGTTTATCAGAAGCCAGTCAGAGTTTAGTTAAACTCTGACAGGGTGAAGAGTTTAATTGAAGCCGGTCAGAGTTTATTTAGAGTCTGACAGGGTGATAGTTGAATTAGCTGTCGGTGCTGAATTGAAGATTCTAGAAGCAATATATTCTGAAGATGGAAAGAAGCAGAATATATTGATACAGCTAAGGAAACGGAATAAAAGATAAGAAGCAATCCTTAATTGATAAGTTTTGTATAGCTAACTTGTAGGAATATCAATTAGATAAGGATTGTATGTAGCTGTGTACTATATAAACACAGATAGGTTATCCCTAGAAGGGACGCGCGAATATTGATATATTATTCTTGTAACCTAGAAGCTCTTTGTGATTCATTAACATCATAAAGGAGAAGCTGTTAATATAAATACAGTTTATTGATTCATAAACAGTGTTCTTAATTATCGTTATTCTCATACATACTTGATTATATTGTGTATTCGGCCTAACATGTTGTTTAAAATTCATACTTTTATATTATATATCTTTATTATACTTTATTTGAATTAAATTAATTATTCATACATAAAATATACTATTGAAATTCGACCTAATATAAGAAATATTGTATATGTTGTAGAGGATGTCGTCAAGGACCCACAAACCCTATTTGGAATTTCATTTTATTAAAATGATTATATGACATTACGAATCAATTTAATGTATTCTATAAAGTTCTATTATTATTATGAAAGATTATACTTTTTTTAACATCGTACAATAATTTTTGGAATACAATTTGAAATTCTATTTTCAAAACTTGTAATTTTCAATTTTCCCAAACTTAATCGTCTACTAACAGTCTGACTGATCATTATGTAATTATATACTATGTAATATCCTATATTTTAAAAAATCGCCCCGATTTTTGACACGAACGTCACTGGGGTTGAGGGGGAGGGGGTTAGAAAGGTGAAAAAAGATATAGATAAGTTAATAAAGAATGACATGTTACTTTAGAAAATGTTAACAAATGAACAATACATTCTGGAAAAGAAAATTGTTAATAAATGGATGTAACAAACAGAGTAGGTAGACAAATTTTTTGTATAATTTGAATGCTAATGTTCTTAATTTAAAAATTATAGAAATAACTAATAATGAGAGATATAATGTGTATAATACTTCTTATATTAGATCGAATTTTAATAGTATATTTTATGCGTGAATAATTAATTTAATTCAAATAAAGTATAATATAAATATATAATATAAATATATAATATAAATTATGAATTATAATGAACATAATTAATATATATTAAATTGAAAACATACAACTGTAATAATATATAGCGATTGAATATATAGATCTATAAAATTATGAAAAGGAAAAAAGAAAAACAAATTTATATAAATAATTCAAACCAATATTTTATTTATTCAAACATCAAAGTAAAAAAAATAATATAATAGATAAAAGACGTGGGTTATCTAATAAGTTTTTTGAAATAAATTCAAAAAAGCATGTAGCATAGTGGTTAAGCCCATGGATATCTTGGAAGAAGGTTGGAGGTTTGATTCTTTATAGTAACATATCTATTAAAACATTTTTGTATAATAATATACGAGTGGCATTTTTGTTATTTTTCAAAAAAAAGGGTAAAATAGTAATTTCGCGGCCATTTAATTGGCAACTTTTGCCCTTGTGTTGGCTTATAATATATAGTAATAGATAAGGCTTTTAATTTGTGATATTTTAGGAAAAAGAAGCGTTTTAGTAAGAAAAAAAATAGAAAGGTAACATGTTTTAATTGAAAAAGGTTAGACTTTGACTGTGATATTTTTTGGAAAAAGGATTGAAAAAGGTAAGACTTTGACCTTGAATTTTTTTGAAAAAATAAGGAGTTTTAGTAAGAAAAATATAAAAAATAACATGTTTTAATTGAAAAATGTAACTACCCGTGATTTTTTTGGAAAAGAAAAGAAATTTGTTAGAAAAAATAAAAAAATAATGTGTTTTAGTTGAAAAAGATAATTGATTATAAATATATTATGTTATTATTTAATAATCTTTTTATAGATAAATATATTATGTTATTAGTAAGGTACATTAAAAGAGTTCTTAAAATAAATAAGTAAGGTTTTTTTCGTGATATTTTCGGAAAATGAGGGGTTTTAGTAAGGAAAAATAGAAAATGTAACATATTTTAGTTGAAAAAGATAATTGTCCGTGATATTTTTAGAAAATGATGAGATTTTTTAGGAAAAAATTGAAAAGTAATGTGTTTTAGCTGAAAAGGTAATTAATATTTAATGTAATTATTATTTTAAATAATTAAAAGTATTAAAAGACTTTTTAAAATAAATAAGTAAGGTTTTTCCCGTGATATTTTTGGAAAAGGAGATGTTTTATTAAGAAAAAATAGAAAATGTGACATTTTTAAGTTGAAAAAGCTAATTGCATATTTTGGAAAATAAAGGGATTTTGTTTTATTAAAAATATATAAGTATATGTAAGGGTAATTAGGTAAAATCACGAAGTATCAAAAAACAGGTACCGTACCGACCAAACTTTTAATGTTTCGTCTTTAATAATAGTAGCTTAAAACCCGTGCGATGCACAGATTGTTTTAAACAGTTTTTTTACGTTATAATATATCATTAATTACATTTGGTAAAAATAAATAAGTAAACATGTCAAAATAGGTAAACTTTTAAAAAAATTAAAGCATTAAAATATGTTTCAAAATAAATAATTATTGGTTTACCCGTGATATTTTCGGAAAAAAAGGGTTTTAGTAAGTAAAAATAAAATTAAAATAGAGTTAGTAAGTAAAAATAGAAAAGGCAACATGTTTCCGTTAAAAAGGGTAATTGCCCGTTTAAAATAAATAAGTATGAGGTTACCCGTTATATTTTTGAAAAAGGGGGGATTTTAGTAAATAAAAATAGAAAAGTTAACATGTTTTAGTTAAAAAAGGTAATTGACCGTTTAAAATAAATAATTCTGGGTTTACCCGTGATCTTTTTGAAAAAGGGGGGGTGTTGTGGATTAAAAAACGTGCTTTGTGAATTTAATGCTAGGATTAATGAGATTCGAGCTTTAATGGCTGCACTCGTGTTTCCGGACTAAATTGGTCCTCACAAGATGCCTACGTATCTCAATTAATGTTGAGAATCAAGCCAAAGACGTAGTTCTGATTGTAGGATCAGGGACCTTATATAGGCGTCTGGAGCCTAGTATTTATGGTATGTTTAGGAGTCTTAGCGAATAAGTCTCCTTTTTGATATTGGATAAGCATTGTATTTCTTGCAGGATAAGTCTTTTCCTTGTTGATAAGGGCCATGACTCATTAATTGCCTTTAATTGGGATTCTGGATCCTTCTTTGACCAATTTGCCATAATTTGGGCTCTTTTAATGAGTTGTATATTTTCCTTATTCATTAATTACGAAATTAATGAATAATTAGGGATTTGGGCATTAAATATCACGCCTTTTCATTGGACCGTCAATTATATTTCTATAATTACTTTTCTGACCATATCATTTGCCCCCTACTTCTGGGAAAATACCCTTGGGATTTTTGTAGAAGTTATCGCATTTTTTTTCCCTGAATTTTCCCATATTTTTTTTCAAAGCATTTTCAGCTCGAAAATGGCCAAGAATTAGGTATTTGTTCGACCAGGAATCCAGGTCATTTTCGACCAGGATTCCAAGTCTTTTTCGACCAGGACTGTGTCGAGGTCGAAGCTATCGACCAGAAAATTTAAGCCTTTTTCGACTAGGATATTTCGACCAGGATCTAGTACTTTTTCGACTAGAAATTTCGACTAGGGTTGGGTTGAGGTCGTACTTGCCGACCAGGAATTTCAGTGTAATTTCGAACAGGAAATTTCGATCTCACTCAGTATATTTTCGACCTCATTTTTGTAGTCGTTTTCGACTAGGAAGTGGGGTGAGGTCGAACACGTCGACCTCGATTTCCAGTGCAAATTCGACCTCGATTCTTTGAGCTCGTTTTAACTGTTTTTCGACCAAGAGTTTGTTTCGGATTTCGACCTCGATTGGTGCGAGATCGAACATTTCGACCTCGCCTTTTAGGTATTTTTCGACCTCAAATCTTTGACTTCGAGCCTTTGTATTTTCGACCAGAAACTCCAAGCACTATTTCGACAAGAAGGTGAGATGAGATCGAACATGTCGACCTCAATTTTTAATGAAATCTCGAGCAGGATTTTTCGATCTCAAACCCATGCTTTTTTAACCTCGACTTTTCAGTATACATTCGAGCTCATCCTTAGTCATTCTTCGACCAGGATTTCCTTAGAAATTCGACCAGGAATTTTGAGGTGTTTTTCGAACAGGATGTGGGGCGAGGTCGAGTAGTTCGATCTCGTTTTTAGGTGTTTATTCGATCTCGAATTTTCCGAGCTCAACTTGGGTCTTTTTCGATTTCGATTTTTGATTTCGAATTCGAACTTTGTTTATTCTGAGTTAGAATTTTTAACTTCTTTTAGGGCCTTTAATTTTTGAGCTTTGGACCTCAAAATGTTTTGGGCCCAATTTCTCATTGGGCCTCGAATCCTCTTAGGTTCAATTCATGGGCCCTTACTTTTATTTGGGCCCTGGGCCTTGATAAGTTTTGGAGCTTGGGCCCTTAATGGGCCTAATTCTTAGGCCTTTAATTCCAGCAGCCCAAAGAACAATTATGGGCTTTGACTGGCTGTAACCGGTTAGACTTCCTTGACCGGTTGAGTTTCCAGTCACTTTGCCTATAAAAGAGTAAGATTTCATTTCTTACTCTTCACTCAAATCTTTCCAAAAAATTACTTTCCTTAAATCTCTTTGTCTTTCTCTCTTTTTCTCTGAGGTAAGGCGATTTTCGGCGAGTCTTTTGCGGTGGTGTTCTTATTTTTCTGGAATTTTTCTTCCTTCGTTGAAGATTTTCTGGAATTTTCCTTCTTCCGTTGAAGATTTTCTGGAATTTTTCTTCTTCCGTTGATCTTCATTGGTTGAAGATTTTTCTGGGATTTTATTGAAGATTTGAAGGGTTTTTCCAGTTTTTTCTGAAGATTCCTGAAATGGCTGATCGTTCTGCTCAACGCCTCCAAAAAATGAATCAAGCTTCTAAGAGAGGTATCATCATTCGTTCTCCCACTATGTCTTTACAAGATATGATATTAGAGCGTAGTGATGAATACCCTTCTGTATCTCATTTGGATTCCTTTAACCATAGCAATAGATTTCATGATGTTGATAAAATTGCTGATTATAAGAATATGTATAGAATTAAGCCACCTTATAGGTTAGTCCCAGCTGGTCCTGGGGATCGTTCCTGCCATTGGCGCCCAAATGCTCTTTGCATTTATAAGGGGGTCATTGCTGCAGGAGTTTGATTCCCCTTTCACCCTTTTATTCCCCAACTTTTAGCTGACGTAGGAGTTAACCCATGTCAGCTACCTCCAAATGCTTGGAGGTTGATTATGTGTTTTATTGTTTTGTGTCTAAAAAACAAATTCCCTCTTTCGGTCGCCCTTTTTAGAAAGATATTTCAATTTAAGAATAGCTCTTCTAAAGCCTTGGGTTGGGTGTACATTAGTCACCGTTCTTCAACACCCCCCATTTTCCATCCCAAATCCATCCCTGACAATAACCCCAAGTGGAAAGATGAGTTTATGTACTTGATGTGGGATGGAGGGGATTGGGGAACCCTTTTTCAGAGCTCGTTCAGTAGAGTGTCAGATGGTAGCCCAGATGACATAGTCTTGACTGAAGAGGAGGCTCACACTTATGATGAGCTTATCAAGGATGATTATGCCACCATGGCCTGGGAGCTCCTGGACGAGTTTCTGCTTAATTCTCTGAAACTTTCAAAAGTTTCTGATCAGGGTAACTCTTATTCTTACTTTCTTTTTGCTTGTTAAGATTGTCTTTATACTCATTATGTTTTCCTTGTTTGCAGCTGCGGAGTTCATTAACAACAAAACGAGCCGGAAGGTGGGGAGACTGCCCGAATAAAAAGGGCTTGCTTGAAGGATCCCAGGTTGGGCGCTAAAGGCCCTTCTATTCTGAGGCCTCATGTAGCCGAGGTTGAAGAAGTCGAGGGTTCTTCTTCAGTTAAGAGCTCAGTTTGGCACCCCAACTGGGGGATTAGGAAGAAGGACACCATTGTAGGGGTGTCCGAGCATGCCATTGAGTGGTCACACCACTCTTTGACTCCTTGTGATTACAAGGATTTTGTGGCCAACTCCTCAATTGAGGGGGCTGAAAGTGCGGGCTCTCAAGCCTTTGCTGCTGTAAGTCATTAATCTCTTTTTCTTCTTGCAGTCCTTAGTATGTTTTTCAAGTTATTGTCCTAACTTATAACTTGTTCGCAGGCCCATGCTAGCTTTCAAGGAGCCTTATTCCAAGCCAAAGCTTGGTGTGCATCCTCAGGGGCCAACAAGACTAAATTTGATAAAGCCCAGCTGGAGGTGGGTTCTCTTAGGGCTTCCTTGGACCAAAGGGAGAAGGAGTTGATTGATGCTCAAGCGGAGCTGGTAGAGCTCAGGAAGGGGAAAGAGCGCCACATTGATGAGTACCTTGATTCTGATGAGTACCAGGGTTTGATTACCCAACACGATGATCTCCTCTTTCCTGTTCAGTATACTAAAGGATGGGACGAGGCATTGGATGAGGTTTCGAGGAGACTTCCTGGATCCCTCACTATATCTGACTTTCCCAGCCCCCACGCTCCCACTCGTTTGGAGATGGCTTTGGCTGGGGAGGATGATATGGATGAGGATGACAGGATTCCTGATCCCGAAAATTCCTCTCATCCTGGCGAAGAGTCTGAGGAATCCGGCTCCAGTGAGGAGGAAGAGTCTGCGAAAGGAGAGGATTCTGGAGAGGAGTCTGGCTCTGAGGATGATCAAGGAGGGGATGATGCTTAGTTGTAGATTTTTATGGCCAACTGTGGCTTTTATTTATTTATTGATGTACTTTTGGCCTACGGGCTTAACTTAACTCTTATTTAAGTTTTTATTTATATCTTGTGGCCATTCATGGCTTTGTGTTGTTTTTATTACTTCTTGAATGTCTGTGAACACTCATAGTAGATAAGCTTTAAAACATGAAAATGCTGAATTTATTCATAGATTAAAAATGGGGTCAACCCTTACATAGTATCCAAGTTTAAGAACTTGGGTTGGTTTTATCAAACCTTATTTCTAGTAGTGAGTCCACTTAGGAAACACTTTAAACATAATAAACTTTCAAATTGGAGGCGTGCCAAGTACTTGGCACCTCATGCCCTTCAAGGGTTTCTAGCTTGTACGAGCCTCGACCAAATACGTTCTTGACGCGATATGGTCCTTCCCAGTTTGGGGCTAATTTTCCCTTTTGTCCAACTCCAGATGCTTCAATCTTTCTAAGGACCAAGTCCCCTTGACGAAAGAACCTTTCTTTAACCCTTAGGTTGTAGTAGAAAGAGGCTTTCTTTTGATGTTCAACTATCTTGGCGTTTACTTCATCTCTAACTTCGTCAATTAGATCCAAAGCTAGCCTCAAGCCTTCTTCATTTTCTTCTGGTTCATAAGCCTCAACTCTTGGGGAGGTGTGAGTAATCTCCACCGGGACCACTGCCTCTGCTCCATAAGCCAATAGAAACGGAGTTGCCCCTGTGGTGACTTTACAAGTAGTACGATATGCCCAAAGTATGGGGAGTAATTCGTCTACCCAAGTGTTTCTGGAGCGTTCAACTCTTTTCTTTAGTCCATCCAGGATAATTCGATTTGCAACTCAGCTTGCCCATTTGCTTGAGGATGGGCAACAGAAGTGAAGCGCAACTTGATATCGTTCTCATCACAATATTTCTTGAACTCATCGTTGTTAAACTGAGTTCCATTGTCCGTGACCAGGATTCGTGGAATTCCATATCTACATATCACATTTTCCCAGAAGAAATGCATCACTTGCTTGGTGGTTATCTTGGCTAAGGGCTTAGCCTCAATCCACTTGGTGAAGTAGTCGATTGCTACTATCAAGAACTTTCTTTGAGCACTTGCCATTGGAAATGGTCCGAGTATATCCATTCCCCACATAGCAAAGGGGATAGGTGAGTTAATGGATGTCATCATCTCTGGTGGTTGTCTAACCACCGGTGCATGTTTCTGGCACCGTTCACATTTCTTCACATAACTTTTAGCATCAGCAAGCATGCTTGGCCAATAGAAACCTAGACGGGTGACTTTATGAGCAAGGGCTCTGCCCCCCAAGTGTTGCCCACAGATTCCTTCATGTACTTCCTTTAGGGCCAATTCTGCCTCTTGAGGTCTCAAACATTTCAGATATGGAATGATGAAAGACTTCTTGTATAGGAGTCCCTCAATCAGGGTATACCTTAGTGCTCTGACGTATAGCTTTCGTGCTTCTGAAGTATCGTTGGGTAGCCACCCAGTTTCCAGATGAGCTTTGATGGGATCCATCCAACAGCTGCCAACATCAATGGGTGCCACCAACTTTCCGTTGATGCTTGGGGTCTTCAAGACTTGGAAGTATACACTTCCTGCATAGTTTTCAATTTCAGAAGAAGCAAACTTAGACAGGGCATCGGCCTTTATGTTTTCTTCCCTTGGAATGTGCTCCACATAACATTCGTCAAATTGAGTCATGATGGCCTTGACAAGTTTCAAGTACTTGGCCATGACTTCATCTCTGGCCTCAAACTCCCCATTTACTTGGGAAACCACTAGCCTCGAGTCTCCACATACTTTCAGAGTTTTGACCCTCAAGGCTCCAGCTAGCCCTAAGCCAGCTATCAGAGCTTCATACTCAGCCTCATTGTTTGTCGTCAGGAAGTCAAGTTTTAATGCATACTCAACGAGGAATCCATCAGGACTTTGTAGCACTAAACCAGCTCCACTTGATTTTGTTTTTGATGCTCCATCAAAATAGAGCACCCAATATTCTTTGAAGTCCATTTCTTGATCTTTCTTATCTTCCAGTGTTACTTCCTGCCCCCCGACTTCTTGGTTGTCAATGGTACATTCAACCATGAAGTCAGCAAGTGTTTGAGCTTTTATGGTCGTTCGAGGCTTATACTTGATGTCGAATTCGCCCAATTCAATGGCCCATTTGATCAATCTTCCACTAACTTGAGGGCTAGGCAAGATGTTTCTTAGAGGTTGATCAGTCAAAACCTCTATCTTGTGAGCCTGGAAGTACGAGCGTAGCTTTCTTGAGGCCATTATCAAGGCTAAGGCAAACTTCTCAATCGTTGAGTAGTTTATTTCTGCCCCATGAAGAATCTTACTCACATAGTAGACGGGCTTCTGCACTTTCAATTCATCCTTTACCAAAACAGCTCCAAGGGCAGTGTCGGAGACTGCCAAGTATAGATAGAGAATCTCTTCTGACTTTGGTTTTGCCAACAGTGGTGCTTCAGTCATGTATTTCTTCAGGGCCTCAAAGGCTTCTTGGCTTTCAGGTGTCCACTCGAAATTTTTCACATTTTTGAGTGCCTTGAAGAAAGGTAAGCACTTTTCTCCTGACTTGGAGATGAAGCTTCCCAATGTTGCAACTCTTCCTGTCAATTTCTGCACATCCTTAACAGACTTGGGGGGTTCCATGTCTAGGATTGCTTTGATCTTGTCGGGGTTATCTTCAATTCCTCTCTTGGAGACCATCAGGCCTAAGAACTTTCCCGAGCCTACACCAAAGGCACACTTAACTGGATTCAATATCATCTTGTGGTGCCTTAGCACTTCGAATGCCTCTCGGAGGTGCTTAATGTGATCGGCCTTATCGAGGCTCTTGACTAGCATGTCATCTACATAGACCTCCATGGTTTTTCCAATTAGGTGCTCAAAGATTTTGTTTACCAACCTTTGATAGGTCGCTCCTGCATTCTTAAGCCCAAAAGCCATGACTAAGAAACAAAAGACACCAAAATCAGTGATGAAGGATACCTTGGCGATGTCATCTTTGTGCATCTTGATTTGATTATATCCACTAAAGCCATCCATGAAACTTAGCATCTCATGCCCAGCAGTGGCATCTATTAGAGCATCAATCCTTGGTAAGGGAAAACAATCCTTAGGACATGCATCATTCAAGTCGGTGAAGTCGACGCACATCCTCCACTTCCCGTTAGCCTTTTTGACCATCACGGGGTTAGCTAACCATTCCGGGAATTGAATTTCCTCAATGAACCCAGCTTCCAAAAGCTTATTCACTTCTTGCTTAATGGCTTCTAGCCTCTCTGGAGCAAAATTTCTTTTCTTTTGTTTCACTGTCTTCTTTTCTGGATCCACATTCAATTTGTGAGATATCAATTGGGGATCAATCCCTGGCATGTCGGCTGCTGTCCAAGCAAAAACGTCATTGTTTTCTTGAAGAAAAGACGTGAGTTTGCTCTTCAATGGTTCGGGCAGTAGTGCCCCAATATAAGTCACCTTCTCTGGTTCTCCTGGGACTGGGGGAATTGGAACCAAGTCCTCAGCCGGTTTCCCCCTTTTGTCCTCGTTGTCGCTGACATTCATGTCTTCAATTGGGAGAACTTGCCCCCCGGTTCCATCAGGCCTTAACGCGGCTACATAACAACTTCTAGCCATCTTTTGGTCTCCTCATTCTTCACCAATCCCATTCCTCATTGGGAACTTGATTTTTAGATGATAAGATGAGGCAACAGCCTTGAACGCATGAAGACCAGTCCTTCCCAGGATTGCATTGTAGGTTGAAGTCGCTTTTATAACTATGAAGTTCAACATCTGAGTAGACGTATTCATCCCTTGCCCCATAGTCATTGGGAGTTGGATAGTGCCTTCCACTTTTGATTCCACCCCGTTGAATCCGTATATAGGCATATTTGAGGGTGTTAACTGAGAGTCTGTGTAACCCATCTTGATAAACGCATCGTGGAACAAGATATCCACTGAAGCTCCATTATCAACCAAGACTCTTTTTGTTTCGGAGTTGCCTATCACAGGTATTATGACAAGAGGATCATCATGGGGGAACATCACCCCTTCTAAGTCTGAATCGTCAAAACCTATTGACACTTCTGTTCTGGCACGTTTCGGTGCTTCTCCAACCACAATCATTACCTCTCGGGCATAAGCCTTTCTTGAGTTTCGGGAGGACCCAGCAGCCGTTGGCCCTCCAAATATCATGTTGATCACTGGCCCTCGGGGCTTGGGATTCCGATCTTGATCATTGTCCCTTCTATCATAATCCTTCCTTTCATAGTTCCCCCTTTGGCTCCCTTGGCTTCCATCCTTAGTGAACTTGCTGAGTTTTCTTCTTCGTATCAGAAACTCAATCTCATCTTTCAGTTGTCTACAATCATCGGTGTTATGACCGACTTCTTTGTGGAACTGACAAAATTGATTTTGGTTCCGTTCGGACAAATCAGCCCTCATTGGCTTTGGCCATTTGATATCTTCTTCCTTGGCTATCTCCATCAGAATTTGACTCTTAGGAGTATTCAATCTTGCATATTCTGTGAATTTTGGCCCAAAATTGTTTCTCTTGGGGGGAGAATCGGAGTTCTTTGATGTTCTGGGGAACTTTTCCTTGACGTCGTACTCCTGAGTTTCTTTTCTTTTCTTTGAGTTTCCACCGTCGCCAGCGGTGGGTTCATACTTTCTCATGCTTTCCTCAGCCTTGATGTACTTTCCGGCTCTATCTTGGAGCTTCAACATGCTCTCTGGTGGATGTTTAGCCAACGACCTCCTGAAGTGGTCGTCAGTGGTTCCTTGTTGCAGGGCTATCATAGCCACTTTGTCATCTAAGTCCGGGACTTTCAAAGCCTCCCGAGTGAATCGATTGATGTAGTCCCTTAGGGCTTCATTCTTTCCTTGACGTATTGCCATGAGTGATGCAGAACTTTTCTCATGCACCCTTCCACTAATGAACTGATTCATGAAAGCCTTGCTTAGTTCCTTGAAGGACCCAATAGAGTTGGGAGGTAGACGACTATACCAACGTTGGGCATGGCCCGCCAAGGTTTGTGGAAACGCCCTACACTTGACCGCCTCGTTGGCTGGCTGCAACAGCAGTGCATTGGAGAAGGTCCTTACATGATTTGCGGGATCTCCCGTTCCATCATAGGCTTTGATCGAAGGCATCTTAAACTTTCTGGATATAGCCGTTTTCATGATGTCTTGAGTAAACAGTGGTGTAGGATCATCAGGATCTCCTAGGGGCAACAGAATACTAGGATCACCCCTTGGGGCTTCAGCCCTCTTGGTCCTTCTTGGTGGATCCAAGTTGATTATCGGGATTCCTTCAGTCGTTCGGCCCCGAGATTGAGCGGCATCTTCTTCAGCAAGGAGTTTTTTGAGCCTTGCAGTATCTGCCTCATGGGCTGCAAGTTTCTCCCTAGTAGTTTGGGGTGGCTCCCGATTTGTCTGGGAAGAACGTCTCCTTCTTGGGGAGACATCCTCTCCAGTTGTATAACCCTCATCCTCGGTGTATTGGCCAGAGTAATCTTGAATGAGAGGGGTCTGACGAGTTTGTTGTTGTTGGGGTCCCAGACCTTGAATATAAGGGGGCACATATGCCTCATGGTAGATTGGATTAGTTCCACTACCGCCCGCCATGGGTCGAGGGGGCATGCCATAGCTGGGCATCCCCAAAGTCTAATTCGCGTATTGAGGGAGATCAGTAGTATGGAGTTGAAAGCTCCTTGGTGCACTCATGAACAGCGGGGAGGTCGTGATTGGTTGCTGGTGAACCGCCTCTTGTGGATTAGATCCATGAATGACCATCTGCAGGGGATTCGTCCCTTCAACAGAAATCAGGATTTTTGGTCCCTGAGTGTTGGTGGGGATATTCGCCCCTTGTGTGCCAGTAGTCGGCGGTGGCTGATCAACCTCAGAGGTGATGGGGCGATCATCGGGAGTTTGAGTATCCCGAGCTGTTCTTCGTGTGTTTGCCATGGTTGATGTTGTCTTCCCACAGACGGCGCCAAATGTTGTGGTTTAAAAAACGTGCTTTGTGAATTTAATGCTAGGATTAATGAGCTTCGAGCTTTAATGGCTGCACTCGTGTTTCCGGACTAAATTGGTCCTCACAAGATGCCTACGTATCTCAATTAATGTTGAGAATCAAGCCAAAGACGTAGTTCTGATTGTAGGATCAGGGACCTTATATAGGCGTCTGGAGCCTAGTATTTATGGTACGTTTAGGAGTCTTAGTGAATAAATCTCCTTTTCGATATTGGATAAGCATTGTATTGCTTGCAGGATAAGTCTTTTCCTTGTTGATAAGGGCCATGACTCATTAATTGCCTTTAATTGAGATTCTGGATCCTTCTTTGACCAATTTGCCATAATTTGGGCTCTTTTAATGAGCTGTATATTTTCCCTATTCATTAATTACGAAATTAATGAATAATTAGGGATTTGGGCATTAAATATCACGCCTTTTCATTGGACCGTCAATTATATTTCTATAATTACTTTTCTGACCATATCAGGGGTTTTAGTAAGTAAAAATAGAAAAGGTAACATGTTTTAGTTAAAAAGGGTAATTGCCCGTTTAAAATAAATAATTATGGGTTTACGCGTGATCTTTTTGGAAAAACAGGGGTTTTAGTGAGTTAAAATAGAAAAAATAACATGTTTTAGTTAAAAAAATGTAACTGCTCATGATATTTTTGTGATATTTTTGGAAAATTAGGAGATTTTGTTAGAAAAAATATAAAAGATAACATGTTTTAGCTGAAAAAGGTAATCAGTTATAAATATGTCTTATTATTTAATAATATTTTTTTTATTAATAAGTAAGGGTAATTAAGTAAAATCATGAAGTACCAAAAAAGATGTATCGTACCGACCAAACTTTTAATGTTTCGTCTTTAATAATATAGTATAGATAGATAGTACAGATCTCAAACATTTTTATTCTTTTATAGAGTAAAATTAATAAATGATGGACTTAAAAAAGTATTAAATATTACAATGTAGAGATTATTCTTAATTATAACTGGCTCAAGTTGGGACTATAAGTTTTTATTACAATAAAGAGGTTATTCTTATATAGAGTATTATTATATAGAGGTTCTACTGTTTATGTAGTTTACTCAATTCATGTGTGGACTAGTTAGAAAAAGAGATATATTTGTTTTTCAGAAAAGAAAGATATTTTAAATATAAATCATCTTTAAATTTTAGGATTTTTTTCAGAAATATCTAAGGTCAGAGACGTTTTTACAAAAATACAAATTTTTTTCTAAATATTTTGCAATAATACCGATTTTTAGAAAAAAAAAATTCCCAAAAATACGATTTGCAACTTTGTAATCATGGATGGAACCACGGGGTGGCTAACCTAGGCTGGTGCCCCGGTTAAACAGAAAATTTTAGTAGATTTTTTATAAAATCACTACTTTTAGTTAAAAATTAGAAGAAATTTCACTTTGGGGTCCGACTAGCCTGAAAAAACTAGCGATAATTTATTTTTAATTCCGGCTATTTTGTGATCCTGGTTCTTGCACTGTTTACAACTGACATCAACCAAAATTAACAACAAATGCAATTTTAAAATTTTAGTTTTTAAAATTATTTTTGGTTGTATAATAGGTTACACCGGTTAAATCAAATGCAACCTCAAATACAAACAAAATCAACCTCAAATACAACGAAAAGCAACTTTAATTGCAAATTTTAAAAGTTTTCCGAAACAAATTTCTCTAAAACAATTTCCCAGAAATTTTCTCGAAAAAATTATGAGCAAGAATGAAAAATTGTTCATTTTGGAAAATGTTTTCCCATTCTGAAATGGGGAAGTCATTTTCCGAAAATTCATCATTTTTCTTAAATAAATTTTCTTCACTTGAAAAATATTTTCTTTTCCTCAAGATCAAACAAACAGATGAAAATTTAGAAAATATTTTCAAAAACGTCAAACAAACAATGAAATTTTTCCTAGATAATATTTTCCGAAAAGCCCAAAAAATATTTTTTTAGAAAATGTTTTCCATCAAACAAATGGAGATGTAAGAATATTAAAACTAATATTTAAAAAAAAATAAGAAAATGATAATTATATACTACAAAAATTTAAGTGGTTCAGAAATTTGTACTTCATAAATTATTTGTATTTATTTTTGTATTACGATTTTACAACAAGACAAATATTTATAAGAAAAGAATCTAGTCTATATATTATATGAGAACAGGTTCGTTACTAATGAGCAAATTTATTCAGGATTAAAAGACTATCATGCCCTCCCAAACTTCTCGAACATGCTTCCCAGCCTGCCTACCTGCGCTTCCAACCCTCCGGTAATTGATTTCAGCATGCTCTTTTCATTCGGTATCCGGAAGGTCGTCCTTGGAAAGGGTCCCCTTCTGTAGCCCATTTTCCTCCTACTGAAATTGAAAGGTGTCTCATCGTTATTGTGTGTTGTGAATTTTTAATTCGTTGTGTTGCATAGCCCCAATCATGATAGTTCTTTGGTTGCGGAAATGAATTACATATATTAAGAAATTCATGATAATGCTCTTGAAACTATTTGTTTCTTTGGTTATTCTATTGAACAAAGTATGCCTTATGATATTTGACTATTTGTATGCTAATTTTTGTGCTTGTGTGGTCCTATTTATGGGCCATATTGAGTCATTGCCTATGTTGCAACTCTTTTTAATGGAGCCATCTCTTTCTTCCTGTTAATTAACTGCCCTGATATATTTTTGTAAACTGTAATGCTAAAAATGATTCAGAAGGTCCTTTGCATGCTGTTATCTGTTAATGGCACTACTATGAATAATGTAGGTCTCTGCATATGGGTAAAACAATTGAAAGTGCGTTGAAATGCCATTTTATCATCATAATGTTCTAAAATATACAGCTTCTGGTCCTTACCTTTACTCGGGATCTTCCCATAGATTATTATGTGAAATCACTTGGTTGTTGCTTATCAAAAGGAGTATGGTAATTTGCCTCGTAACCTTAGGACTAACTGACTATTATACTTGAATTGTGTGCTGATGTTTAGTTGTTTGAGTTTGTCTTAGTTCATTTGAGTGTCTAAAGCTCATTTTAACAAATTAGAATCTGATGTTCCCCCACTTGATGAGGTAAGTTTACGTCTACAGATCATGGACTTTACAAAACTTCAGCGTTGAGAAATTGTAAAGATCGAGGGATATTCGATTTTTTGGGTTTATAAATCTACACTAGATAATTAATAATTCTATGAAAAGATTAAAAATCCCTTGATACGGTTTTGCTTGAGTTCTTTGAGTGATTCTCCATCTTAAGGAGCGAGACCAATGTGCATTAAAATATCAGGCATAATTTAATTGTTTTTTTACGACATATTTTTTTGATGTATACTCTGTAGATTCCTATATCCACATACCTTCAATTGTGTTTTAAAATGAATAATATATTGATGATGATAATTGGAGGTTTAGGGGTTCTATACTATGAAGTGAAGACCTGCTGGCAGTAATTTATACCTTTTAAAAATCGAATACCCCACTTGATGGGTAAGTTTAAGTCTACGGATCATGGACTTTACAGAAACTTCAGCGTTGAGAAATTGTAAAGATCAAGGGGTATTCGATTTTTTGGGTTCATTTCTAATGCGAGAAAGGAAGAAGTGAGGTACATTCGCCATTTCTATACATCACTCTATAAATACATCTACTGCTTACTTGTTCCATGGGTGTTGGTAGTTGTTGTGGATTAAAAAACGTACTTGTATATTAATTGCTAGGATTAATGAGCTTTCGAGCTTTAATGGCTGCACTTGTGTTTCGAGACTAATTCGGTCCTCACAAGATGCCTACGTATCTCAAATCGTTATTGAGAATCAAGCCAAAGACGTAGTTCTGATTGTAGGATCAGGGACCTTATATAGGCGTCTAGAGCCTAGTATTTATGGTATGTTTAGGAGTCTTAGCGAATAAGTCTCCTTTTTGATATTGGATAAACATTGTATTTCTTGCAGGATAAGTCTTTTCCTTGTTGATAAAGGCTGTGACTCATTAATTGGGATTCTGGATCCTTCTTTGACCTCGAATTTTCAATTTTTTTGGTAATTTTTTGACTGGATTTTTGGTGCGAAGTCGATGGAAACGACCTCAATTCCTCGTATATTTTCGACTTCGAGCCTTCGATGTCGTTCTAAGGTTTTTCGACCTCAATTTCATTATATTTCGACTTTATTTGGGAGCGAGGTCGCTGGAATCGGCCTCGTTTTCCCATATGTTTTCGACCTTGGTCGTACGATTTCGATTTAATGTCTTTTCGACCTTAAATCTTTGATTTTGCCTTGGCTATATTTCAAATTTCATTCTTTTCTTGGGCCTTAACTAGCCCAATTTTTAATTGGACTTAAATTATTCCAGCCTTGGGCCTTATTGGGCCTTTATTGTTTGGGCTTCGAATTTGCCTGAGACCCAAGTTATTTGGGTTTTGATCTCTAGAATCCATAAATGGATTTGTGGGCCTTAACCGGCTATAGACGGTTGCCCTACCTTAATCGGTTGGGTTTCCAGTCACTTCAATTATAAAAGAGTGGGATTTCCACTTTGTTCTTCACTTCATACTTTCATCTTTCCAAAATTTCTCTCTAGTATTCTTAGTTTTTCTCTCTTCTTATTCCGTAGTAAGGCGATTTCCGGCTAGATTTTCGCAGTGGTTTTCTTCGATTTCTGGGTTTAATCTTCTTCCCTTGAAGATTTCCTGGGTTCAATCTTCATCCCTTGAAGATTTTCTGGGCTTAATCTTCATCTCTTGAAGATTTTCTGGGTTTTATCCTTGAAGATTTAAAGCTTTTCTGAGAATTTCTTTGACGATTTGAAGATTTCTGATCGTACTGCTCAACGTCTCTAGAAAATGAATCAAGCGTCTAAGAGAGGTATCACCATTCGTTCTTCTCATATGTCTCTTCAAGATATGATTTTAGAACGTAGTTATGAATACCCTTTTGTTTCGCACTTAGATTCATTTGATTGTAGCAATAAATTTCATGAAATCGACTTGATTAGGGACTGCAATAAAATGTATAGGATTAAGTCCCCCTATAGGTTAGTCCCAGCCGGCCCAGGGGACCGTTCTTGCCATTGGCGTCCTGATGCTCCGTGCATTTATAAGGATGCCATTGTTGCGGGACTCAGGTTTCCCTTTCATGAGTTCATTCCCAAGCTTTTGGCTGATGTTGGGATTAACCCTTGCCAACTTCCTCCAAACGCCTGGAGAATCATTATTTGTTTCATTGTTCTTATCTTGAAGAACAATTTTCCTCTTTCTGTTGCCTTATTTAGGAAAATATTCCAGTTTAAAAATAGTTCTGCCATTACTTTGGGTTGGGTTTACATCAACCATCGACCTTCCACTCCACCCATTTTTCATCCGAAATCCATCCCTGATAATAACCCAAGATGGAAAAACGAATTTATGTATTTAGTTTGGGAAGGAGGGGATTGGGGTACCCTTTTCCGTAGATCTTTCAGTAGGGTCTCGGATGGTAGTCCCAGTAATATAATTCTGAATGATGAGGAGGCCCATGCCTATGCCGAGCTCACAAAAGATGATTATGCTACAACGGCTAGGGTGCTCCTGGACGAGTTCCAGCTTAAGTCCTTGGGACTTTCAAACGTTTCTGATAAGGGTAATTCTCACCTCATATTCTCCTTTATTTATTTAAGATTATCTTATACCAACTATTTATTTCCTTGTGTTTTTTGCAGCTGAGGTCTTTATCAATAAGACCAACGAGCCCCAAGATGGAGAAACAGCAAGGATGAAAAGGGCTCGCTTGGGTGGGAAAGACCCCCGTGCTGCAAGTGTCCCAGCCTTTATAAGGCCTCATGTGGACCTTACTGATGAGGTTGAGGGTCCTTCCTTGGCCAAAAGTTCAGTTTGGCGCCCCAATTGGGGTATTAGGAAGAAAGACACCGTAGTGGGGGTGTCTAAACATGCTCTGGAATGGTCTTATCATTCCTTGACTCCTTGTGACTACAAGGATTTCATTTCCAACTCCACTTTGGAGGGTGTGGAGCATGCAGGCTCTCAGGCGCTTGCTGTTGTAAGTTGTTTTCTTCCTTTTTTCTTTGTAGTTTTAACATGTTTCAAGTTTTATATCTTGTATTGATTTGTAACTTGTTTGTAGGCTAATGCCAACTTTAAAGGGGCTATCTTTCAAGCCAAGGCTTGGCGCTCATCTTCAGAGGCCAACCAAGGCAAGTTTGAGAAGTCCCAAGAGGAGGTGGGCTCGCTGAAGGCCACACTGGCTAGGAAGGAGAAGGAGTTAGCCGACTCCCAGGCTGAGCTGGTTTCTTTGAGGAAGGGCAAGGATGACTTCATCGACGAGTACCTTGACTCCTTGGAGTACAAGGACTTGATTGATAAGCATGACGAGCTCCTCTTCCTAGTTCAGTATACTAAGGGATGGGATGGCGCTCTTGCTGCTGTTTTGGAGAAGATGCCTGGATCTCTCACCATTTCTGACTTTCCAAGCCCTTACACTCCTACTCCTTTGGAGTTAGCTTTGGCTGGAGAGGACGACATGGAGGAAGATGACAGGATCTTCGACCTAGATCATACTTCTCCACCTGGTCAGACTGCCAGGGATGATTATGCTGCCACTCACTCTGGTCCTGCTTTAGATGGAGAGGAAGAGGAGGAGGAGGAGGAGGCCGTAGACAAGGCAGCTTAAACGATGTAGTTTTTCTTTTGTAGTTTTATTTATGGCCTTTCATGGATTGTACCGTACTTTCAGCCTACGGGCTTAACTTATATTTAAGCTTTCATTTAGCCTTTTTACATTCTCGACTTTAACATGTCTATCAGAATGCATTGCGTATATAATGAAAACATAAGAATATGGAATTCATAACTTTGAAAATGGGTTCAACCCTTACATAATACTCAAGTTTAAAAACTTGGGTTGGTTTTATCAAACCTTATTTCTAGTAGTGAGTCCACTTAGGAAATACCTTAAACATAATAAACTTTCAAATTGGAGGCATGCCAAGTCCTTGGCACCTCATGCCCTTCAAGGGTTTCTAGTTTGTACGAGCCTCGACCAAATACGTTCTTGACGCGATATGGTCCTTCCCAATTTGGGGCCAACTTGCCTTTTTGCCCAACTCCGGACGCCTCAATCTTTCGCAGGACTAAATCTCCTTGTCGAAAGAATCTCTCTTTAACCCTTAGGTTGTAATAGAAAGATGCTCGTTTCTGATGCTGAACTATCTTGGCATTTGCCTCATCTCTAACTTCATCAATCAAATCTAAGGCCAGCCTCAAGCCTTCCTCATTTGTTTCTGGCTCATAAGCCTCAACTCTTGGAGACGTGTGAGTAATCTCCACTGGAACCACTGCCTCTACCCCATATGCCAACAGAAAGGGGGTAGCTCCAGTGGTGACTTTGCAGGTAGTACGATATGCCCATAGTATAGGGAGCAATTAATCTACCCAAGTGTTTCTGGAGCATTCAACTCTTTTCTTCAGTCCATCTAGGATAATTCGATTTGCAACCTCAGCTTGCCCATTTGCTTGAGGATGGGCGACAGAAGTGAAGCGCAATTTGATATCGTTCTCATCACAATATTTCTTAAACTCATCGTTGTTAAACTGAGTTCCATTGTCTATGACCAAGATACGTGGAATCCCGTATCTGCATATCACATTTTCCCAGAAGAAATGCATCACTTGCTTGGTGGTTATCTTGGCTAATGGCTTAGCTTTAATCCATTTGGTGAAGTAGTCGATTGCTACTATCAAGAACTTTCGTTGTGCACTTGCCATTGGAAAAGGTCCAAGTATATCCATTCCCCACATGGCAAATGGAATTGGTGAGTTTATGGATGTCAACATCTCTGGTGGTTGCCTAACCACTGGTGCATGCTTCTGGCACCTTTCACATTTCTTCACGTAGCTTTTAGCATCTGCTAGCATGCTTGGCCAGTAGAAACCTAGACGAGTGATCTTATGGGCAAGGGCTCTGCCCCCCAAGTGCTGCCCACAAATTCCTTCATGTACTTCCTTCAGGGCCAATTCTGCCTCTTGAGGTCTCAAACATTTCAGATATGGAACGATGAAAGACTTCTTGTATAGGATTCCCTCAATCAGGGTATACCTTAGTGCTCTCACATGCAGCTTTTGTGCTTCTGAAGTGTCGATGGATAACCACCCAGTTTCCAGACGAGCCTTGATGGGATCTATCCAACAACTAGCAACATCAATGGGTGCTACCAACTTTCCGTTGATTCTTGGGGTCCTCAAGACTTGGAAGTATATACTCCATTCATAGTTTTCAATTTCGGAAGAAGCAAATTTAGACAAGGCATCAGCCTTCATGTTTTCTTCCCTTGGAATGTGCTCTACATAGCATTCATCAAACTGAGTCATGATGGCCTTGACAAGTTTCAAGTACTTGGCCATGACTTCATCTCTGGCCTCAAATTCCCCATTTACTTGGGAAACCACTAGCCTCGAATCTCCACATACTTTCAGAGTTTTAACTCTCAAGGCTCCAGCCAGCCCTAAGCCAGCTATCAGAGCTTCATACTCAGCCTCATTGTTTGTCGTTGGGAAGTCAAGTTTTAGTGCATACTCTATGAGGAATCCATCAGGACTTTGTAGCACTAAACTGGCTCCACTTGATTTTGTTTTTGATGCTCCATCAAAATAGAGCACCCAATATTCTTTGAAATCCATCTCTTGATCTTTCTCATCCTCCACTCTTACTTCCTGCCCCCCGACTTCTTGGTTGTCAATGGTACATTCAACCATGAAGTCAACAAGTGCTTGAGCTTTTATGGCCGTTCGAGGCTTATACTTGATGTCGAATTCGCCCAATTCAATGGCCCATTTGATCAACCTTCCACTAACTTGAGGGTTATGCAAGATTTTTCTTAGAGGTTGATCAGTCAAGACCTCTATCTTGTGAGCCTGGAAGTACGGGCGTAGCTTTCTTGAGGCCATTATCAAGGCTAAGGCAAACTTCTCAATCATTGAGTAGTTTATTTCTGCCCCATGTAGAATCTTACTCACATAGTAGATGGGTTCCTGAACCTTCAATTCTTCTTTTACCAAAACGGCTCCAAGGGCTGTGCTAGAAACCGCCAAGTACAAATAGAGAATTTACCCTGGCTTGGGCTTTGCCAACAGTGGTGCCTCAGCCATGTATTTCTTCAGGGCCTCAAAGGCCTCTTGGCTTTCAGTTGTCCATTCAAAGTTTTTCACATTCTTGAGTGCTTTGAAGAAAGATAAGCACTTCTCTCATGATTTGGAGATAAATCTTCCCAATGCTGCCACTCTTCCCGTTAGTTTTTGGACATCTGTTAATCCCAAATGACCTAACAGAATTGTAGAAGGGGGGGGGGGTTGAATATAATTCTTGATATTTCTCAAACTTAAAAATAACTTACAAATTAAAACTTAACTTATAAAATAAAAACCACAAGCACTTAATAATTTCAGTTGGATTGTTTGATGATCCAACTGAAGTGATTTTTATTGCGGAAATAATCTGTGATACAAAAAGTACACAGCTGCTCAGTTACAAGAATGTAGAGAAGTATGCTCTCAAAGATAGCTAATACAATCTATTTGTTTTTCTTCTCTTTCATCTATTTTAACTGCTACACTTGGTTATATATATTTTCCCAAGTTTACAAAGCTATTTTTTGCTACACTAAAGTACACTAAAGGTAACCGTCAATAGCTTGCTTTTCATCCCTTTTGTCCAATGGTCCTTGGAGATCTTTGTCTTCTATCTTCAGTCTTATTGTGATCCCACTCAATAACCAGATTGGAAATTGGAATGTTTCCTTATTCCCCATGTCCATTTTAATGGTTTCCAATGCAAAGTACACTTCCACATCTCCTTTTGATCTGTCAGAAAACTGTCACTATCACTTTGTCAACTATTCAGAAAAGTGATAATGATTCGTTGATAGCAGTAAGGTGTGTTTCGTTGATAGCTTTATTCTTCGTTTCGTTGATGAGTAATCTTCGTTTCGTTGATGAGTAAACTCTATACCGTTGACAGAGTAATCTTCATACCGTTGACATGTCTTCACTTAGGTAAAATTACAAGGCATAATATATTTACAATTAACCAACCTATTTTGCCTATCTAGTACTTAGTCAACATGACTTAGAAAACCTATCCAATATCTACAACGAAATGCATATCAAGATAGAAGTATTGTACAATGCAATTGCTACATCACTCATTTAGTTGATGAGCTTCCTGTCAACGGAATGCTGCAAAGCATGCCATTTCGTTGACAGCTACAAAATGACTTTACACAAATTCTACTAAGTGTTTTATGTTTATCATCAAGAACAACATATTCCTAACAATCTCCCCCAATTTATGACTGATAGAATAACAACCATAAATCAAGAGACTTGATGATAACAAAAACACTCAGATACATCATAAACTACAAAAGTAGAAAATGCATTAAGCTTCATAATATTTTAGACAAAATACAAGACTTACAAGAATAATGCCCAAAAGTACTCCTCTAGTCTGAGCAAATGTTTCATCTGTGTCTTCTTTGTGGCATAGTCTTCTTCCCTCTCTTAGAGTTGTTTTCCTCAATTTGGACATGTAGCCTTCTGTAAAAGATTTTCTCCTCTTCATCTTGATCACCAAGCATGGATTGCATAAACTTTAGAGTTTGATTAGATGCCTTATCCAGCTGGTCTTCCATCCTGAAGAATCTTCTGCAATTGTCCTTGTCCTTAAATTCCATCATCCAGTAAGGTTGAAGATGGATCTTCTTTCCTGTTGAGGGCACTCTAAGCATCCTGGGAAGAGCCTCAGGCTTGTTCCAGCTAGCCTTTATCTGACATATTTTGGAGACCACCTCAGACTTGGCTGTTTTGGTAAAGCCAAAGTCCTTCTTCAAGCATCTAAACACTGAGAGTAGTGTTTGATAGTCTTCTCCTAAAATTCTATAGAGATGCCACATTTGTTCTCTACCTCCCTTGAATGTAAAAACTAGTCTCTCAAGTAATTTTTGAGAAGCTGCAATGCCTCTTACTTCCACCAGGTTGTTTAAGTCAAGATGTAAACTGGATTCTTCCCTGATGTCATCAATGTACATGCAGTCCTCTGGATTTGCAGGGGGTTTCTGAGGTTGTGGCTTTCTCACAAACACTGGCTTTGCCTTGACAGCCCTTTTCTTTGTCTTCATTGGTTGATCCTTCTCAAATAGGAACTTTGGAAAGTAGGCCTCATCAAATTCAAGAGGCTCCTCTTTTGGCACAATTGGTTGATCATGAAAGTTGACAGGATGTGCAGGATCACAGGCCAACTTTCCTTCATGAGGTAGATCAACAGGAATTTGATGTGCACTTGTTGTGGAAGAGTCTTGAGCAGTGTCCTGAGAATCATCTTTGTCAAAGTTCAGATTCCTTTTAGCTCTAGCCTTTGGCTGCCTTACACTCTTCCTTTCCTTTCCAGCTTCCTTAGCTTCATCCTTAGCCTTTTCTTCCTGTAGGGTTTCTTCATCTTCAAGTGATTGAGCAACTGCTAGTGCTTGCATTGCTGTCCTTTCAGATTCTTCAGCTTTGGCCTTAGTAAAATTTGGGTGACCAACCCAAATGCAGATTTCTTTGCTATCCCTGTAGATGATGGCCCTTTTGTTCCTTATGCTTGGATGATTGCTCTCTTTGCTTTCCATGATCAGCTTCCCTAGGACTTTGAACTCATCTGGCTTTGGTGGAGGATAAAATATCCTTGCAATGTTCTTGCCCTTGGGTTTGACAGGTGATATTGCAGATATCCCTCTTGCATCCACATTCCTAAAGCATGAAGATTGTCCTTTCTCACTTCTTGAATCTTGAAGGACTCCATGCTGAAGGGGTTCTATAACATAAGAACTCTTGAACTGTGGCTCCCATTCCGTTGATGTTACAACCATGGCATTCGTTGATGGTTGATCCGTTGATGGATTTGAGTTCTTTGCAGTTCCAGCAATTCTCTTGACTCTTGCTTCTATGTTGGACCAATGATCTTTGATCTGTTCTGCAAGTCTCATCCTCATAGAAGCTTCCTGAATTAGGTCAATGCCATCCTTTTTCTTCTGTCCAAGCTCCCCCATTGCTAGTGGCTCATTTGGTAAGGAAATGGCTGGGACCAAAACCTTTGTGATTTGTATATTAAGCTCTTTAGATTTCTCTAGCTCCGTAGATTTCTCCCCCTTTTTGTTATCATCAAGTGAGATGAGAGGGAGTTCTTGAGCTGCCAAAAGCTGGGTGAGTAGCTGAGTTTGCTTCTCTTGTTCCTTTTGCATGTGAGAAAGTGTAGCCTCAAATTTGTCCACTATAGAGGAAAGAGTCTTCAAAGACGAGGACACTTCAGGTTCCTTGGAGAAAACCCTGTTCATCTTGGACACAGTTAGAAGAGGAAGCTTTTCATCTAGCCTCCTGTCAGTAGCATCCCTGAGGTTGCTAATGGAATCCTTGATTTCTGTAGCTTCAATCCTTGTCTGCAACATCTGTAGCCTTTGGATTTCCAGTGAATCCATAATGGCCTTGTAGAATTTCTTGTCCCTTGCATTTGCAGACTCATGAGCTAGATTTGCCTCATTGTACTGCCTTGTGATAGCAGCATCTAGAGTGCATCTTCCTTGCATATCCTGAGAAAGCCAGTTTGGTCTAGGAGGCACCACAGAAGTCCCAGTCTGTGAAGTAGTGGCCACCTGTAGATTGTCACCAAAGTTGTCCTCATCATCAGAAAAGTCAAAGTCTCCACTTGCTGCAACTGCTGGAGATAGATTGGTCAAGGCATCCTTTGCTCTTTGCATTGATGCAGTTGTATGAATTAGGTTTAGTGACCGCTCTGCCTCCACATTGCCCTATTGAGCCATAACCTGATAGGCTGGCACAGGATGAGTAAAGGTCTCAGGATCCAGGGAAATACTATCCAGAGTTTGTTGATAATGCTCTTGGAAAGTAAGTTCCATTTCTCCCTCACTGACCCCCATTAACTCACTAGCAATGGCTGCTTCCTCCCTTATGACTCCTGTAGTCCCTTCTCTCTCTCCACTCTTTTCTTTCATCATGGGCTCCCCATGGCTCACACCTCTCACACCCTCACCTTCACCTACTAAGATGGTACTCTCAATCTCTCCTTTTGCCTGGCCGGAAGAAATAGCCAGCCTCTCAGTCTCATTCTCTCCTTTTTCCTGGCTGTAAGCCAGCCTCTCAGTTTCACTCTCTCTCAAACCTAAAAGTGTCTCAACTACCACCAGGTCATCTACACTAGTTGTGGAAACAACTTGATCTTCAATAAGGGGTGTAGAATGACCTATCAACGGAATGGTAGTTTGAACTGTCAACGGGATGGATACCGTTGATGGAGAAACACTTGTCAACGAAAGAGGCTGTTCCGTTGACGAAGTCAATAAAGAATTTGAGAAAGTGAAATTACAATCGAATATGTGGTGATTGATGTGAGATTGGGGTCCACGGATCCTCTTGCAGCTTCAGGAAAAATTGGTTGATGGCCCAACAAATCACTTAACAAGTGATGACCACCAGCTTCAGAGTGGGGCTTCTCCAAGCTAAGAGTTGGAGAATCAGGAATAGATGTATGGATCATGTCCACATCTAAAGACTGAGTTGGTGAATTTGGTGGGGATGGTTCAAGGTTGATGTTTAGAGAATGGGACTGTAACCCTAGAGTAATAATTGGGGTTACATCAAACTGAATTTGTGAAACTGGAAGTGTTGCTTCCAGAGTGTGTGCACCCTGTGTACCCTTGGATTTTTGCTTCACTCTCCTTTGGTATTGGGAAAATGTAGACTGTGGGCTTGAAGTGTCCCTTACCCTCTTGGAGTGTGCTCTTGGAGGAGAGCTTGTTTCAATAATCACATCCTTTTGGGAGGATGCAACTAGACTTGTGTTTAAATCCATTTTACTCATTATGCCTTGTTGGGAAGACACAATGGGGCATGGCTGGGACACACTATCCTTTCCTTCCTTATTCTTGGGGTTTCTTTGATTTTCACCCCTTCCCTCACCTCTCACAACTCCAGAATCACTCCCCTTTGGTTGTGAAGTAGTTTTTGCAACAGGTGCCTTTTGAGAAGCGCCTGAGGTTGGCTTTGAGGATTTCTTAGATTTAGGTTTTGCTGCTTGGGCAGGAGCCTGTTGGGACACAGCTACAGACTCCATAGCAACATTGGTAGGTGAAACAATAAAAGTAACAACTACACTAACAGGGTTAGAAGAAGTTACCTCAATGATGGGCAGATACACCACTGGGACATCACCATTGTGGTTAAGTCTCAGTATATATGTCAAAACCCTCTTCTCTTGCACAAAACACTCGAACCTGGAAATAGGGTTAGAGATAACTAATGGTGCTGGACTAACATGGTTAGCCAACATCATCAGAAACCTAGCATAATAGATATTCTTTTTCCTATTAGCCTTATAACCCAACTTAGCACCAATTTCAAACATAAGTTGAGTGCTAAAGTTGTAATATCTATCAGTTAGAAGCATGGTTAAGAGAATCAACATAGAATTAGTTAATGCATCAAAATTGCTAATCTTTCCAGAGAAGACCTTAATGAATGCATCAGCTAAGTAACTGTATTCCTTAACCAAACCTCTCCTAATAATCTTACCCAAATTATCAGTAGGCACAGAGTAGTTCATAGAATTTAGCATGTTAATCATTTCAGTATATGTAGGCAAAGCATTACAGTTATTTTCAGGAATATGTAGACATGCTTGTAGTACATCAGAGTTAACTATATACTCATTACCTTGGATGGTGAATTGCAAAGTGCAATTTGTCCCACTATACTCACATGAGGTCCAAATCTCCTCGATTATCTCATTGTAGAGTGGTGTAGAGTGAAACATTGCATAGCTCAACTTGCAATTCTTCATGAAATCCATCATTTTGAAAAAGATGTTGTTCGGGCTTTCCTTGACAACAAAAGGGATGGAGTTGTTCTTCTCATAGATAATCCTCCAGCAGACATAAGCTTGACTATTAGTGCCATTGTTGAGTGAAGAAAAGCTTCGAACTGAATTGCTTGTTAGAGAGAAGAAGAAAGAAAAGCCTTTGGAATTTTTGAGAACAGGTACAAAAGAATTAAAGAAAATAGAATTTCTTAAATACTCCCCCAAAAATTCTCAGAAATTAAGTCCAATAATCAATGTAAATTACTGGATTGGCTTAAAAAAAATGACCGTTACTTTTAAAGTATTACCATGATTTATACTTACAGGGGTGTATGTATATATCGTGGTAAAAGACGTGTCAAATTTCAACGGTTCAGATTAACTGCGCTATATCAACGAATCAGGATTGGGCGGTTAAAGTCCCGTCTATTTCGTTGATAAAGCTGCGTTTCGTTGATATAAAAGAGCTATCAACGAAACACCCAGAAAAATGCTAAGACTGTCAACAAAATGGTGCGTTTCGTTGACATAGTAATTTTGACTTAGACAAAATTGCACTTTTTCCTGAGAAAATTAATTCACAGAAAAACATAGCAAATTTCTGGCTACATCGCAACTTGCAAAAATCTCAAAAATAATTAGGAGAAATTTAACATACCTAGCGCACTTACTAGTCTTGAGAATGTTGATTCATCAAGTGGCTTGGTAAAAATTTCTGCAAGTTGTTGTTCACTTAGAACAAAATGTAACTCCACAGTACCATTCATAACATGTTCTCTAATGAAATGGTACTTGATGTCAATGTGCTTGGTCCTTGAATGCTGCACTAGATTCTCAGTAATGGCAATGGCACTAGTGTTGTCACAGAAAATAGGAATTTTCTCAACTCTTAATCCATAATCAATTAGTTGATTTTTCATCCATAAAATATGTGCACAACAACTTCCAGCTGCAATATACTCAGCCTCGGCTGTGGAGGTAGAAACTGAGTTTTGTTTCTTGCTGAACCATGAGACAAGCTTGTTCCCTAAGAATTGACAGGTGCCAGTTGTGCTTTTCCTGTCAATTTTACATCCTGCATAATCTGCATCTGAATAACCAATTAGTTCAAAGCCAGATTCTCTAGGATACCAAATGCCAAGGTTTGGTGTTCCTTTGAGATATCTGAAAATTCTTTTAATAGCAACTAAATGGGATTCCCTAGGATCAGCCTGAAATCTAGCACATAGACATGTAGCAAACATAATATCAGGTCTACTAGCTGTTAAATATAAAAGTGAGCCTACCATGCCTCTGTAACTTGAAATGTCCACAGATTGTTCCTTAGTATTCAATTCAAGTTTGGTGGCAGTAGGCATGGGAGTTTTGGCAGGAGAGCATTCCATTAAGTCAAATTTCTTTAATAAATCATGAATATATTTTGTTTGACTAATGAAAATGCCTTCATTAACTTGCTTCACTTGAAGACCAAGAAAGTAAGTTAATTCTTCCATCATGCTCATTTCATATTTACTTTGCATAAGCTTGGCAAACTTTTGACAAAGTTTCACATCTGTAGACCCAAAGATTATGTCATCTACATAAATTTGAACAAGTATAGTAGAGCCATTCACAACCCTGTGAAACAGAGTTTTATCTATAGTACCTCTAGTGAAGAAATTCTCAAGGAGGAACTGTGAAAGTGTGTCATACCAGGCTCTAGGTGCTTGTTTCAAACCATAGAGTGCTTTGAGGAGGAAGTATACATATTCTGGAAAATCATCATCTTCAAAACCAGGAGGTTGACTTACATACACCTCCTCTTCCAATTCCCCATTCAGAAAAGCACTCTTCACATCCATTTGATAGACTTTGAAATTGGCATGGGCTGCATAGGCTAGGAAAATCCTTATTGCTTCTAGTCTTGCAACAGGAGCAAAGGTTTCATCAAAATCAATTCCCTCTTCCTGTGAATAGCCTTTTGCAACCAATCTAGCTTTGTTCCTTGTGACTATGCCATTTTCATCCATCTTGTTTCTGAACACCCATTTTGTGCCTATGACACTCCTGTCCTTAGGCTTGGGCACCAGCTTCCAAACTTTGTTCCTCTCAAATTGGTTTAGCTCCTCTTGCATAGCTAAAACCCAATCTGGATCTAGAAGTGCATCCTCAACTTTCTTTGGCTCATCTTGAGACAGAAAGCTACTGTATAGACATTCCTCTTGAGTTGCTCTTTTAGTTTGGACTTTTGAAGAAACATCACCTATAATAAGTTCAAAGGGATGATCTTTAGTCCATTTCCTTGAGGGAGGTAGATTTGCTCTTGACGAGGTAGCTTCATGATCATGATTGCCTTGATTGGATAATTGTCCTTGAGAAACTCCCCCTGAGTTTGTTGTCCCTAATTGATCACTTCTGGAAGCATTTCTTTGACTGTCAACGATATGACCAATTTGGTTGTCAACGAAACGCTCATTTTGACTGTCAACGAATCCATCAACATGACTGTCAACGAAATGACCATTTGGTCTGCTAGCAGCTATTCTTTTAAATCTTAATGCAGCAATTTCATCTTCACTGCTGCTTTCATCTGTGCTAGATACAACAACTTTAGGCTGTTTCTCAGTAGCCTTAACATGATTCACTTGATCTCCTTCCTCATTCTCAAAAGAAAAAATTTCATGGAAACCTTCATCACAGAGACCTTGAATTTTGAGATCATCAAAAACAATATGTACAGATTCCATAACAATGTTGGTTCTGAGATTATAGACTCTGTAAGCTTTCCCTGCTGCATATCCCACAAATATTGCTTCATCTGCCTTTGCTTCAAATTTCCCCAAATGCTCAGCTTGATTTCTCAGAACAAAGCACTTGCATCCAAAGACATGAAGAAAATTCAATAGTGGCTTCTTTCTTTTGAGTAGTTGATAAGGGGTCATTCCTTTGGCCTGATTAATCAAAGAAATATTTTGAGTAAAGCAAGCTGTGTTAACTACCTCAGCCCAAAAATAAGTTGGTAACTTTGATTCATCTAGCATTGTCCTTGCAGCTTCAATAAGTGTTCTGTTTTTCCTTTCAACTACACCATTTTGCTGTGGTGTCCTTGCTGCTGAAAACTCATGCAAAATACCATTTTCTTCACAGAACACCTTCATGCTTGAATTATGTCCCATTGTCACTCCTAATCCTTCTTACTTTGAAATCAGGATGATTGCTTACCATCTTGATGTGATTGATAATGATTTCACTTGCCTCATCTTTGGAGTGCAAAAAGAAGGTCCATGTAAATCTAGAAAAATCATCAACAATCACAAGACAGTATTTTTTCTTTGAGATAGACATGACATTTACAGGGCCAAACAGATCCATATGAAGCAACTCAAGCTGATGGACAATTGATGACTCTGTCTTGCTTTTGAATGATGCCTTCTTTTGTTTCCCTTTTTGACACGCATCACACAAACCATCCTTGGAGAATTCCACTTGTGGAATTCCTCTGGCAAGATCTTTCCTCACCAAATCATTCATAACCTTAAAATCCAGATGAGATAATTTCTTGTGCCATAGCCAACTTTCATCCTTGCTTGCCTTGCTGAAGAGACAAGTGATAGTATCTGGACTTGTGCTACTAAAGTCAGCAATGTACACATTCCCTCTTCTGAATCCAGTCATTACCACATTGTTGTTTCCTCCTTTAGAAACAACACAGGCTTCTTTAGAAAAAGTAACTAAAAATCCTTTGTCACAAAGTTGGCTGATACTAAGCAGATTGTGCTTAAGACCATCCACCAATGCAACCTCATCTATGATGACATTCTCTTTTGAAATCAAGACATATCCCTTAGTGTAGCCTTTGATGTCATCTCCAAAAGCAATACAAGGGCCAGCTCTTTCCTGAAACTCTGTGAGCAGGGTAGAATCACCAGTCATGTGTCTTGAACAACCACTATCCAAGTACCAAAGATTCCTTTTCTCTCCCTGCACACAATAAAATCAAATCAAGTTGATTTTGGTACCCAAGTTACCTTGGGTCCTGTTTTGTTAGCCTTTGCTTTTCCTTTTATATCATTTTTCACCTTGGGCTCAGATTGATTTAAATCAATCTTCACCTTTGGTGTTGATTTCTGAGGGTTGCTCACATTTTCATTCACAGCATGCATAGTTGGAGGAACAAACATGTTATTCACATTCCATGGCATTTGTGGCACATTAAACATATTCATGTATGGATTAGGCACAAATGACATGTTGGCATATGGATTTTGAAATTGTGCATATGGAGCAAACATGTTAGGCATAACAGGCATTGTAGGCATAGAACTATTCATTTCAGACTTGGGCATTTTCACATTAGCAGTCTTCTTAACAGATTTGCAGTTAGTAGATAAATGACTAACACTTCCACAATTGACACATGTCTTTCTAGGAGCATATTTATCAGGTGTGTAATTGTTGTGTTTGTTAATCCCTACTTTTCCATTCCTGTTATTCTTTTCATTTCCCTTAGCCTCAACTTGAACTTTCTCTAACTTGTCTTTCAATTGCTTGTTAGACAAGTGACCTACATTAGCTCTCTCAACAGGCTTCTCAACTTTCTTTGATTTACTAGACTCACCTTGAACAAAGTTCTTGGTGACAGGACCATACTTGTTATTAAGTCTAGTGAGTTCATCTTTTCTTTTCTTTGTCAACGAAACAGCCTGATCGGTTGATGGTTCATCTGTCAACGGAACATTGCATTCCGTTGACATATCAACCTTCAACAAATGATCGTTGTTGTTTGTTGACTCTGTTTCTGATTCTAAGGTTTCACCAACATACCCTAGCTTTTCTTTGTTCTTTTTCCATGATTGTTCACAGAAAGATTCCATACCTTGAACATTAATGATGTTGTTAGCAACATTCCTGGCATCTTTCCATTTTGCAATCACACTTTGTTCTATTTCAAGTTGTGTTTTAAGAATTTCTTCCCTTTCTAACACGTTCTCAAGTTCCTTCTTAGCATCCCTACTAACACACCTCATTTTCTCAAAATCAATGAGCTGTGCTTCTAACATTGCATTCCTATCACTTAAGAGCAAATTAGTCTCTTTTATTCTTGAATTCTCTTTGGTAAGTGATTTAAGAGTAACACGTAAATTATATAGTACAGTAGACATTTCATTTACTGCACTATCGCATTCCTCTTTAGAAAGCTCAGAAAGATTAGTAATTGTTACCTGGTTGCTTGAGGAGCTTGCTTCCTGCTCATGATTGTTAGCCATAAGAGCCAAGTTGACATACTCAACATCATCATCAGAATCTTCACCATTACCAGCCCAATCATACTCCTGAGACATGAAAGCCTTTTCTTTTTGCTTGAGAAGTTCAAAGTATTTCTTTTTATAATCAACAGGCTCAAATTTCCTGTTGCCCTTCTCAACCTTGGGCTTTCTGCAGTCTCCAGCAAAGTGACCAAGCATTCCACAATTGAAACATTTAGATTTAGACTTTTCAATCCAGTTATTTTTGCTAGGTTGAAAGTCTTTCCTTGGTGGCCTTGCTTCTGAGTTTCTCTTGAACTTGAACTTAGAGAATTTCCTTGACAGAAAAGCAATGTGTTCATCAATCTCATCTAAGTCATCCAAGTTGGCTGGTTCTGGTTCTTCTTCTTCTGTCATCTTGCCTTTACCCTTGCTAACATTACTCCTACAACTAGCTAGACTAGTTGTGGCCTTTGCAGCTTCTTCATTGTCATCTTCCAGTTGGTTCACAGATGCTATCAATGCAATAGATCCACCTTTCTTCTGTACCTTTTCAATTTCTTCATCTTGCTCCATTTCCATCTCATATGTCTTTAAGGTTCCATAAAGCCTTTCAAGAGTGTAGTCTTTGTACTCTTGAGTGTTTCTGAGAGAAACAGTCATAGGCTTCCATTCTTTTGGAAGAGCTCTAAGAAATTTAAGGTTTGAATCCTTGGTTTGATAGATCCTCCCATACAGCTTTAATCCATTCAAAAGCTTTTGAAACCTACTAAACGTATCATTTAGGGTTTCACCAGCTTTAAAATGAAAATGCTCATATTGTTGTATAAGGAGCTGCATTTTGTTTTCCCTAACTTGCTCAGTTCCTTCACAGAGAGTTCTAACAGTGTCCCATACTTCTTTGGAGGTTGTACAGTTTATGACATTGTCAAACATCTCTTGCTCCAAACCATTAAACAGAATGTTCATGGTTCTTTTATCTTTATGGATTTCTGCAACATCTTCAATAGTCCATTCTGAGACAGGTTTTGGAATCTCTACATCAGGAGCATCATCTGGCAGTCCAACTCTAGATGCGAACTTCATGGGAACGTGTGGACCTTTCTCAATGCAGTCTACATACCTCTCATCCATAGACATTAGATGTAAATGCATCTTTACTTTCCAGTGAAAGTAATTGTCCTTATCAAGAACTGGTATCTTTACACCTGCATCCTTATTCACCATGGTTACTGTTTTGGTCTTGATCTTTAAACTTCTTGTTTGTTAGAAGCTTGCTCTGATACCAATTGTTAATCCCAAATGACCTAACAGAATTGTAGAAGGGGGGGGGGGGTTGAATACAATTCTTGATATTTCTCAAACTTAAAAATAACTTACAAATTAAAACTGAACTTATTAAATAAAAACCACAAGCACTTAATAATTTCAGTGGGATTGTTTGATGATCCAACTGAAGTGATTTTTATTGCGGAAATAATCTGTGATACAAAAAGTACACAGCTGCTCAGTTACAAGAATGTAGAGAAGTATGTTCTCAAAGATAGCTAATACAAACTATTTGTTTTTCTTCTCTTTCATCTATTTTAACTGCTACACTTGGTTATATATATATTCCCAAGTTTACAAAGCTATTTTTGGCTACACTAAAGTACACTAAAGGTAACCGTCAATAGCTTGCTTTTCATCCCTTTTGTCCAATGGTCCTTGGAGATCTTTGTCTTCTGTCTTCAGTCTTATAGTGATCCCACTCAATAACCAGATTGGAAATTGGAATGTTTCCTTATTTCCCATGTCCATTTTAATGGTTTCCAATGCAAAGTACACTTCCACATCTCCTTTTGATCTGTCAGAAAACTGTCACTATCACTTTGTCAACTATTCAGAAAAGTGATAATGATTCGTTGATAGCAGTAAGGTGTGTTTCGTTGATAGCTTTATTCTTCGTTTCGTTGATGAGTAATCTTCGTTTCGTTGATGAGTAAACTCCATACCGTTGACAGAGTAATCTTCATACCGTTGACATGTCTTCACTTAGGCAAAATTACAAGGCATAATATATTTACAATTAACCAACCTATTTTGCCTATCTAGTACTTAGTCAACATGACTTAGAAAACCTATCCAATATCTACAACGAAATGCATATCAAGCTAGAAGTATTGTACAGTGCAATTGCTACATCACTCATTTCGTTGATGAGCTTCCTGTCAACGGAATGCTGCAAAGCATGTCATTTCGTTGACAGCTACAAAATGACTTTACACAAATTCTACTAAGTGTTTTATGTTTATCATCAAGAACAACATATTCCTAACAACATCTTTGACAGTCTTTGGTGGTTCCATGTCTAGAATTTCTTTGATTTTGTCGGGATTGGCCTCGATTCCTCTCTTGGAAACCATTAGGCCTAAAAACTTTCCCGAGCCTACACTAAAGGCACACTTAGCTGGATTCAACATCATTTTGTGGTGCCTTAGCACTTCAAATGCCTCTCGGAGGTGCTCAATGTGATCAACCTTATCGAGGCTCTTGACTAACATGTCATCTACGTAGACCTCCATGGTTTTTCCAATTAGGTGTCCAAAAATTTTGTTCACCAATCTTTGGTAGGTTGCCCCTGCATTCTTAAGTCCAAATGTCATGACTAGATAACAGAAACACCAAAGTCAGTGATGAATGATACCTTGGAGATGTCATCCTTGTGCATTTTGATTTGGTTGTATCCACTGAAGCCATCCATGAAGCTGAGCATCTCGTGTCCAGCTGTAGCATCTATTAATGCATTAATCCTTGGTAAGGGAAAACAATCCTTAGGACATGCATCATTCAAGTCAGTGAAGTCTACACACATCCTCCATTTCCCATTGGCCTTTTTGACCATTACAGGGTTAGCCAACCATTCCGGGAATTGTATCTCTTCAATGAATCCGGCCTCTAGAAGTTTTTCAACTTCTTGTTTAATGGCATTTTGCCTTTCTGGAGCAAAATTTCTCTTCTTTTGTTTCACTGTCTTTCTTTCAGGATCCACATTCAACTTTTGAGTTATCAATTAGGGATCAATCCCTGGCATGTCAGCCGCTGTCCAAGAAAAAACGTCATTATTCTCTTGAAGAAAAGATATGAGCTTGCTTTTCAATGGCTCAGGTAGTAGTGCTCCAACATATGTCACCTTCTCCGGTTCACCAGGGACTAAGGGTATTGGGATTAAATCCTCAGCTGGTTTCCCTCTTCGGTCCTCATTGTCGCCAGTATCTATGTCTTCAATTGGGAGAACTTGCCCCCCGATTCCATCAGGCCTTAACGCGGCTACATAACAACTTCTAGCCATCTTTTGGTCTCCTCGTTCTTCACCAATCCCATTCCTCGTTGGTAACTTGATTTTCAGATGATAAGATGAGGCAACAACCTTGAACGCATGAAGACCAGTCCTTCCCAAGATTGCATTGTAGGTCGAAGTTGCCTTTATAACTATGAAGTTCAGCATTTGAGTAGACGTATTCATCCTTTGCCCCATGGTCATTGGGAGTTGGATAGTGCCTTCCACTTTTGATTCCACCCCATTGAATCCGTATATGGGCATATTCGAGGGTGTTAATTGAGAGTCAGTGTAGCCCATCTTGATGAAAGCATCATGGAACAAGATATCCACTGAGGCTCCATTGTCAACCAAAACTCTCTTGGTTTCAGAATTTCCTATCACAGGAACGATGACTAAAGGATCATCGTGGGGAAACTTCACTCTCTCTAGGTTTGAATCATCAAAACCTATTGATACTTCAGTCCGGGCACTCTTCGGTGCTTCTCCAACCACGGTCATTACTTCTCGAGCATAAGCCTTTCTTGAGTTTTGGGAGGACCCAACAGCAGTTGGCCCTCCGAATATCATGTTGATTACTGGTCCTCGGGGCTTAGGGTTACGATCTTGATCGTTGTCCCTTCTGTCATAATCCTTTCTTTCATAGTTCCCCCTTTGACTTCCTTGGTTTCCATCTTTGGTGAACTTGCTGATTTTTCCTCTTCGTATCAGAAATTCAATTTCATCTTTCAATTGCCTACAATCGTCAGTGTCGTGACCGACTTCTTTGTGGAACCGACAGAACTGATTTTGGTTCCGTTTGGACATGTCAGCCCTCATTGGTTTCGGCCATTTGAGATCTCCTTCCTTAGCTATCTCCATCAGAATTTGACTCCTGGGAGTGTTCAATCTTGCATACTCTGTAAACTTTGGCCCAAAATTGTTTCTCTTGGGTGGAGAATCAGAGTCCTTTGACGTTTTGGGGAACTTTTCCTTGACGTCGTACTCCTGAATTTCCTTTCTTTTCTTTGAGTTTCCACTACCGCCAACAGTGGGTTCATACTTTCTCATGCTTTCTTCAGCCTTGATATACTTTCCGGCTCTATCTTGAAGCTTCAGCATGCTCTCGGGTGGATGTTTAGCTGACGACCTTTTGAAGTGGTCATCAGTAGTTCCTTGTTGCAGGGCTATCATAGCCACCCTGTCCTCTAAGTCCGGGACTTTCAAAGCCTCCCGAGTGAATCGATTGATGTAGTCCCTTAGGGCTTCATTCTTTCCTTGCTGGATTGCCATGAGTGATGCAGAGCTTTTCTCATGCACCCTTCCACTAATGAACTGATTGATAAAAGCTTTGCTTAGTTCCTTGAAAGACCCAATTGAGTTGGGAGGAAGACGGTTATACCAGCGTTGGGCCATGTCTGCTAAGGTTTGTGGAAATGCCCTACACTTGACCGCATCGTTGGTTGGATGCAACAGCAGTGCATTGGAGAAGGTCCTTACATGATTTGCGGGATCTCCCGTTCCATCATAGGCTTTGATCGAAGGCATATTGAATTTTCTGGATATAGCCATTTTCATGATGTCTTGAGTAAACGGTGGTGTAGGATCATCAGGATAACAGAATACTAGGATCACCCCTTGGGGCTTCGGCCCTCTTGGTTCTTCTTGCCGGTGGATCCAAGTTGATTATCGGGATCCCTTCAGTCGTTCGGCCTTGAGATTGAGCGGCCTCCTCCTCAGCAAGGAGTTTCTTGAGTCTTGCAGTCTCTGCCTCATGGGCTGCAATTTTCTCCTTAGTAGTTTGGGGTTGATCCCGATTTGTCTGGGAAGAACGTCTCCTTCTTGGGGCGACATCCTCCCAGTTGTATAACCCTCATCCTCGGTGTATGGGCCCGAGTAATCTTGAAAAAAAGGGTCTGGCGAGTTTGTTGATTTTGGGGTCCCAGACCTTGAATATAAGAGCATCTCCAATGTGAGCAACCCCTTAGCTAAAATTCAAATTAACATGCCATAATTACGAATTATAAAGATTATGTAAAAAAGATGCACTCCAATGGTCCATTCCTCTTAGCAAAAAATTTAGCCAACCCCTTTACGTTGGTTATATTTGCTGAACCTCTAGGGACCTGTAGCAATATTCCACATCATCTATTGTCTTATTAAAATGACATATTCTATTTTTAACGATCTGAAATAATAACAACATACTATTTTTAAAATATAACCAATTATTATAGCCAACTCCATTGGAGCACAATACCTTACAGGTTCGACAAATTTTAAATAATTAGTATTTCATCTTATTTTAGCTAACTACTTTAGCCAATAACATTGGAGATGCTCTAAGGGGGCGCATATGCCTCATGGTAGATTGGATTAGTTCCACTACCGCCCGCCATGGGTCGAGGGGGCATGCCATAGCTTGGCATCCCCAAAGTCTGATTCGCGTATTGAGGGAGATCAGTAGTATGGAGTTGAAGGCTTCTCGGTGCATTCATGATGAGTGGAGAAGTCGAGATTGGTTGCTGGTGAACGGTCTCTTGTGGATTAGATCCATGAATGACCATCTGCAGGGGATTCGTCCCTTCAACCGAAATTGGGATTTCCGGTCCTTAAGTGTTGGTGGGGATATTCGTCCCTTGAGTGCCATTAGTCGGCGGTGGTTGATTTCCGTGAGTATCAGCCTCAGAGGTGATAGGGCGATCCTCAGGAGTTTGAGTATCCCGAGCTGTTCTTCGTGTGTTTGCCATGGTTGATGTTGTCTTCCCACAGACGGCGCCAAATGTTGTGGATTAAAAAACGTACTTGTATATTAATTGCTAGGATTAATGAGCTTTTAAGCTTTAATGGCCGCACTTGTGTTTCGAGACTAAATCGGTCCTCACAAGATGCCTACGTATCTCAAATCGTTATTGAGAATCAAGCCAAAGATGTAGTTCTGATTGTAGGATCAGGGACCTTCACTACAAGAAAAACGCCTATCAGCTACCACATTTTTCAGCGACCGCGAATTCCGTCGCTATTAACTACTATCAGCGACCGATTTCTGCGACGAACAATAAATCCGTAGCTAAAGAATTTCAGCGACAGCTGTCCGTCGCTAAGGTTCATTTCGCGCCAAACGAAACACCGGGAAAATTTGGCGCTTTATTATTAGCGACGAAGTTGTTTCTGCGACCGCAATCCGTCGCAGGTAATGCCACGTGAGCAAAACATCAGCGACCGATAGCGGTAGCTATTCCGTTGCTGTAGTAAAATTTCCCTCTCCCCTTTTTCCTACGAAAATTGCGCGGTAAATGTTAGCGACCCAATATTGTCAGCGACTGAAATCGGTAGGAAAAAGTGCCACATCAGTTTTCAGCTACTGAATCGGTCGCAGATAGCCATCGCAATGTTATAATATATTTGATTATAAAATTTTAATTTAATGTTTTTTTTTTTTGCAAATCTAAGGTCAACTAGGTTATAGCCCGTGTTACGCACACGTGTATTTAAAAAAAATTAATTATAATGAATTATTTAAATTTAGATTTAAGATCAAAGGTATAATAAATGTTTTGCTTTAAATGTTAAAATAAATTTGTTCAAATTTTTTTATCTATATTTTGTTGTATATGTAACATATATTTTAAGATAATTTACATTAAATGCTTACCCAAAATTAAAAGATTAGTTTATATTTTAATTAATGAACTTACCATAAATATTATTATGGTATTGATCATGATATTAAAAAATGAAATAGAAAGTTCTATAATTAAAGATGGGTCCAAATAAGTATATGGATATTTTATAAACCTAAATATGGATACCAAGCCTAAAATGGATAGTCCATTGGATCAAATCTATATATTAAAATGTTATTCGAACCTAAATATGAATTTCGAACCTAAGGTATGGGGTATCCACAAATTTATAATATATAGATTTTGAGATTAAAATTTATTTTTAATTTAATGGAACTTTAATTAATATATTTTATCTTGCAAAACACGAATCTAATATATTAGAGTATATATTTAGCTTATCGGCCCTTATCATCCGTGCACTTGCCTATATTCGAGTCAATTGATCAATTTCCGAATACTCAACCACTTAAAGCGAATTTTTAGAATAGTGATTATATATAATTAGATATTAAACTTAAAAAATATTCTTGTCAAAAAAAATTATAATATTTGTTTTTTTCTAAAAAAAGTTAAAAAAAATTATTATTGAGGATAAAACTTGTGGCATTAAATAGTTTGTGATTTTTTTAGATATTACAGCTTTATAAAAAACAAAAAAAGGTATTTAAAAAAAGTGTTTTTATTGTGGATTTTATATTTTTTTTTAGACATTACTGATTTTTAAGAAACATAAAAAAATTAAAAACACTAAAAGAGAGAGAGGTGATCAGTCTTTCTACTTCATCATCGGTGGTTTTTACTCTACTCATTATCGTCATCGTGGGTTACTTATCATCATCATCTTTCTGTATTCATCCATCGTTAAAGAAAAAGAGGTAACATATTTGTTTCATTCTACCTGTGTATGTATATGTAATTGTATTTTTATCGTCATTTACAAACCTATGTAATGGTGTTTTTAACCTAGGTAATCATCATCTGTTTATATATATATATATGTGTGTGTTTAACTATGGGTGTATGTTTAATTGATGATTCTTATTGTGTATGATTGTGAATTCAGAATTAAACAATGTTGGGTAGATCGAAACAACTTCTAATTCTGAGAACCATGTAAGGAAATAACAAATAGACAATAAAACAAGGCCTTTGGTGTTGCTTTCATCCAACTGGATGGTTGTGAATTTTAGGGTTAATGTGTCCATGATTACCTAATTCAATTACAAAACTTTAGCAGATATAGTCAAAGAGTATTACAATAGTATTCAACATTATAGTTGAAATTTTTCTGAAAAAATTACTTGTCTGGAAGTTGAAGTGAAGGATATAGCTTGCGCAGAATACCGACAATCTCTGAATAGGTACAACACTCTCTGCAAGTGGATGTTTTAACCTTCTGCATATTGTCATCTCCAGTTTATGAAACCTGTCTTATGATTGTACCAAAATGATCTTGACTCTAAAATAGTTTATGTAGTTTATGTAGAGAAAAGAGCAGAATATAGCTTTCGTAAACTCTGTAGAACAGAGCACCAACTTTCTCGTAGTAATTCGTTGCTCTATCAAATAATTCAAAGTATTGTGTAAATTATGTACTTGCGACGTATAACCAAGTTGTCGATTGGCTTTCGTGATTTTGATTTAATTTAAGATAGAAAGAAAGTTATACAGTCTCTTCAATAGAAAATGATTATACAGACCTCTTGAAAAAATTATCTGGCTGAAATCATAGTAGGAGGTCTAAAACCAGCAGGAAGACAAGAAATTACACAAACAGTGAACTTATTCTGGTGAAAGAAATGAGGGAAAATATCACAAACTAGATTGGCCGGAGAGCATGCAAATGTTGGCAATATAGAACCACCATACCAATTCTAGAAACAAATTATTTTAAAAAAAAAAAAATCTTACTTTTACACACTTTAGAGTAATCATAGGAACCTCAAAGAGTATTAAATAGTCAGAATCATGTAATATCTTGACTCGTCAATGTTTCATAATTTTCTAGCTTTTCTAGCTTTTGGAATGCGTTCTCTTTCATAATTTTGAAGAGCTGCAGCAAAATTCACCATAACATTTAACAGGTTCTGTGATTCAGGTTATTCGCCACTCTGCATCCGTGATACCCTGTTCCTTTTATGTAGAGATCCTAAAATTTTGAAGGTTTTTATATTGAAAAACAGAGAACTAAATTTTAGATAGATTTAGCATGGAGCCATATATTTCTAGAAACTTATACATTAAAAAAAATAAAATCATTAACGGACAATCTGTAATTTAGAATCTATTTATTTATTTACTTGTAGAATTATTTACCTGTTTATTTATTTAGAATCATGTACGTGTATGTTTATTTACCTGTAGAATTACCTATATGTTTATTTGTTGAATTTAAAATTGCAATTTAGGTATAGTGGTATCATGAATCCCTTGATAGACCGTAGTTGGATGGCACGACGAAAGTCAAGTACTGAGATAGGTGCTACTGCTGAATTTAGAGCCGGCTGTCAAGTGTTTTTGGATTACGCGTATAGTAACCTTGAATGTGTGAATAATAAGAACCAGATACGGTGTCCATGTTGGAAGTGTAAGAATGTTTATTATCAGGATAGAGACATAGTAAACTATCATTTACTTGTGAACGGTTTCATGAGAAATTATGAAGAATATTGGTGGGCACATGGGCAGAAAAGAGATGGTGGCATCACAGTAAACAATGCGGGCAGTAGTACTTATCGTATGAATGAGATGGTTCATGATTTTGCAGGGCCTGATTTTGATTGGGACCAAGCCAGGGAGCAACCTATAAATGCTGATGCCAAAGACTTTTTTAAATTATTAGACGAGGGTAGCGAGCCCTTATGGGATGGTTGCACCAAACAAAGTAAATTGTCTGCAGTGGCGACATTAGTTAACATCAAGGCTGATCACAACATGAGCCATGATTTTTTTGAGTCACTCTTGAAGGCAATTAAGAGTATGTTGCCCGACAGCGAGAAATTACCTGATAATTATTACAATCATGAATATATTGTACCTTTTCATTTGATACTGAATCTAATAAACTAACAACTTCTTTTGAACTTAAAGACGTGAGTAAAAGTATTCTGAAGTGCATTGTTGTTTGAGATACTAAGTTAAATATAGAGTCCATCACTGTTATTATTACAACATGATAAATATGTAAATATAAAGACGGAGACACTAAATTATAAATGTTAATCTCACTATTGTGGATAGGACATCATTAATTTAACTTGCATATATATCACTAATAATAAGGTACATATAAATAAGTTTTTTTTACTAATAATAATGTTTTTCATAGGAGGCTGAGTCTGAGGGCACTCCTATCCAATGGTTGGATGTCTACGAGTCCACTCGTGATGGTCTCCCCGATGCGCAGAAAATAGCGGTATAACTTTGATAGTTTTTGTTTAAGTTCAACATCATTCTCTAGGATTTTACTGAATTATTAGTGAGCAGCAAAATCTTTGTCAATAAAATGTAGTTTTGATAAATAACTTTAGGATCATTTTAACCTTATTTTTACCTATTTAATTGTTATAACAGGATAATTATCGACGTTTATTTAATGAGCGCTACCTTGAGGGCACTGAGCGTCCAGACTTTGATCAAGAGTTGTGGGAAAGGGCTTCTGTTGTGAGGAAAACCTATATAAAGGGTCAAGGACAAAAAAGACGCCCATCTTTTAGTGGTTCATTCAATGGTTCTGGGAGCACTCAATCATCGCAATCCTCCACTCATCCACCTACTCATACTCCGGCAGATTGCGTCAGGGCCATTTGCGCAGATCCTGAGCTTCTTCGCATATTAGGCGGGCATCTTGGGGCTTTGGATCCCGATGTCTGAGCTCGTGCAGTGGCGGAGGCAACAGCATCACAACGAGCTGATGACAACCAGGTATATTGTTTAGTAAAGCTAATTGAGATCCCTTTATTTCTTTTCTTGCATTTGCGTAAATAGTTTTGTATAGGTAACTAGTTTTATTAATTTGTTAATTACAGGGTGATCATCATGATGATCAGGAAGGCGAGTCTGGAGGATCTTAGTTTGTTTTGGTCGCACTTATGTCTTCGTTGTAATTTCGTACTTGAACGATATCGAACATATGGTTATGTTTTTTAAGGATACAAAGTTGAATTTTTAAGATGATGTGAAATTTTTAAGATGATATGGTTATGGTTGGATTTGGTTGTTAGTATATCTTTAAGTTATGAATGTGAGATGTAGAATATGTTTATGTTGTGAATGTGGTGAAACAAAACAGGTGTAAAATTTTGGGTATTTGCAAAAACAACAGAAATATTGTATCCGTAAATTATACATCAGCGACCGCATGCGGTAGCCAATACTCTGTACAAATTAGCGACAAACAACGGTATCTGATGATGGTCTCTAAAACTAGCGACAGAATGTGGTAGCTATTGTTGGTCGCTGAGGTTAGCAACAGGACGCAGTAGCTAATGTTTTGGTCGCTGATATTAGCGACAGGATGTTGTAGCTGAAGTTGGTCACTAACAGTAGCGACGGATTGGTCGCTGATGATGGTCGCTGACACGTGGACTTCTGAAAAGTAAAAGCTGACTAGGATTAGCGACTACTCCGTTGCTGATAGCGGTCGCTAACATAACGGTCGCTGAATGGCGTCGCTGAAACTTGTATTAGCTACCAGTTTTTGTGCTACCAACATCCGCTATCGTAATTGGTCGCTGATAGGCTTTAGCTACGGCAAACGGTCGCTGATATGCGGTAGCTGATAGGCGTTTTTCTTGTAGTGCTTATATAGGCGTCTGGAGCCTAGTATTTATGGTATGTTTAGGAGTCTTAGCGAATAAGTCTCCTTTTTGATATTGGATAAACATTGTATTTCTTGCAGGATAAGTCTTTTCCTTGTTGATAAAGGTTGTGACTCATTATTTGGGATTCTGGATCCTTCTTTGACCAATTTACCATATTTTGGACTCTTTTCATGAGCTGTATATTTTCCCTATTCATTAATTACGAAATTAATGAATAATTAGGGTGTCGGGCCTTAAATATCGGCATTTCCATTGACTTGTCAATTATATTTCTATAATTACTTTTCTGACCATATCATTAGTCCTGATATTTGTTGTTCTGATTTGTGAAAAATACTTATGATTTTTATTATTTTTGCACAAATATACGACTTAATTGATGTGGCAGCTTTGAACCTTATTCAAATAGTACAAGGCTTTGTCATGTTAGTGCAAATAATCATTATTTTCCTCAAACGTATGTTATTTTTGGTGCTATCAGTTCCATTTAAATTTATTTTTTAGCTATTAAAAAGTAAGACACCCATTCAAAACATGTTGTTAGCTAAGAAATTAATTTATAGTTATTAGCAGTTTAGCTTATGGGTATTTTACATTATTAGCTATTAGTTATTTGTCACGCCATATTGATATGAGTACCATGGCCAGTCCACGTCAACAATAAGAGGTATTTCACTTAGTGTTGTGGACCCTTGATCCTATTATCTGGACAGTTTATTACCATAATATTAGTATAGTACGTCAATAAAATAGTTAGAGAAAAGCGATTTACAAATAGGGGCTTTGTACTGTAAGTAGTAATCCTATCAAAGTTAGTTCTGAGATATCTTGGTCGTGTTAATTACATGTATTTCACGTACAAAGTTAGTTCTCATTATGTCTCTAAAGTGATCAATCTCGCGTTGTTATTTCAGAATTTCAAATGTGTATTTTTCAAGATTTTATTTCTAAAAAGTACCCCCTTTTTAAAGGTTTTAAGGACTCAGATTAATAAAATTAGCTTTTTTTCATGTAGAAAGGATTTAAAAGTAAAGTCTTCAATGCATCAGTTACTTTACAAACCGAGACTGTAAGTTGCATCATGCATGTCCACTTCTATTTGATGACTATTCGTGGTGCTAAGGACAAATGGCCCATAAGGGACCAAATTCCACTTTCATTTGACAAGGTCAACTTGTTCTAAAGGTTATTGGCAAGAACTTAAGCTACATGCGAACTTAGCAGCAATCTAGAAACTTTAGGTACTTATTTATGGTTCTTCGGAAATTTATGAAGATTATATTGATAATGGTGAGATTTATTGTTTAATATATGTTGAAAATGATAGCAGATTATTTGTTCTTCTTAAAAATTCATATTTATCAGCAAAAAGTTTATGGTTAATATATTCGTCATTGCGAGGCTCGTGCCTTGCATAGACTTGAATGCTAGTTACATCTTAATATACTATCAAAGGTGAAAATTACATCTATTAAAAAAGAAAAAAACGTGCGGAACTTGCAATTCAGGTCCTGACTCAAAAAGAATTGTTACAGGTTTGAGTCAGGATCCTCATTCCATGCTTAAAGATCCTGCAAATCCAAGACTTCATAAACTTAAAATGTATTGATTTTGTTATGACTAGCCATTAGAACACAGAGAAATGTAAAAATTGTATAAACTTGTATATTGAAAACTTTTCTTTACATGATGATTGTTTGTTATGTTATATACATATTGAGAACTAACTAACTATCTATACTTACATTCTGTTATCTCTATTATGTACATCACTACTTGTAACTAACTTTCCAACTTGCATTGTTGACAATTGACATGTCAATAACAGAATTATATACACAACTTAAGTCTACTTGTGTATCATTGTACTGAGGTGCTGCATTATGATGAGCTAGTAAAGCTTGAATATGCTTAGCTTGAGTTGGATGATCCTGATTAGTTGGATGATCCTGATGATCCTGATGAGTTGGATGATCCTGATTATACTCAATATCCCCCCTCAAGGTGGGAGGGGATGTGTGCACTCCCAACTTGGAAAGAAGAGTATTAAACTGAGAAGTAGGAAGAATTTTCGTAAAAACATCTGTAAGTTGATGAGTAGTAGGAAGATAGGTTAACTGTATAAGACCTTCCATAACTTTGTCATGTGTGAAATGACAATCGATCTCAATATGCTTCGTTCGTTCGTGAAAAACATGATTTTTTTTCTATGGCAATAGCAGATTGATTGTCACAGTGAAGTGTGACTGGTTGAAGTTGAGGAATACCAATTTCTGCAAGTAAACGAACTGTCCAAGTTACATCAGCAGCAGAAGCCATTGCTCGATATTCACTCTCAGATGAAGAACGGGAAACAATAGTTTCCTTTTCGACCTCCAAGCAATGGGAGAAGCCCCTAAAAGTAAAACATAACCAGTAATCGAACGCCGGGAATCCGGGCAAGAGGCCCAATCACTATCTGAATAAGCTTGTAATATCAACTGATCAGAACCTCGTAAAAGTATGCCTTGATGCTGAGAATGAGCGACATACTTAAGAGTATGATGTAAAGCCTCCCAATGAGGTAAGCGTGGAGAATGCATAAACTGACTAAGTACTTGAACAGAATAACTGAGATCTGGACGAGTATTAGTCAAATAGTTTAACTTTCCAACTAATGAACGGTACAGCTCAGGAGTAGACAGTAATGGACCTGTATGAGAATCCAGTTTAAGAGATTGTGGCAACGGTGTGGCAACCTTTTTTGAGACATCAAATGGTAAATCACGAAGAAGATCTCTAGTGAATTTGGATTGAGTGAGAATAATATCAACATCAAGGTAATCCACTTCAATGCCCAGAAAATAGTGTAGTCGACCCAAGTCTTTAATACTAAAGATATTATGAAGATGTGACTTGATATCTTGAATCGAGATAGAATCAGTACCTGTGAGTATAATATCGTCGACATAGACAGCCATCAAAGTAATGTGAGCTCCATTTCGTTTAATAAAAAGACTGTAATCGCTCTTAGACTACACAAAGCCTTGAGCTATCAATTCATGAATAAGTTTATCAAACCATTCGCGAAAGGCCTGCTTTAACCCATAGATTGATTTGCGAAGTTTACAAACCAAATTAAGAGGATTTGGAATCCTTTCTGGAACAAACATATAAACCTCTTCAGATAGATCACCATGTAAAAATGCATTATTCACGTCTAATTGATACAAAGGCCAATTTTTATGTCCAGCAAGAGCAATCAAACAACGTATAGTATTCATCTTTACAACCGGAGAAAACGTCTCCTCATAATCAATAATGTATTGTTGATTATACCCCTTAGCAACCAAACGAGCTTTACACCTCTCAAGAGAGCCATCAGCTTTCAATTTCACCTTATAAACCCATTTATGCCCTATAGGCTTTTTTCCGGGTGGCAAAGGCACCAAATCCCAGGTTTTATTCGTATTTAAAGATGTGATCTCCTTTTCCATGGCCTCAAGCCATAACGGATAAGAAGAAGCCTCTTTAAAAATTTTAGGCTCAGAAATAGTAGACAATTGTGATAAGAGTGCTGATTTATGAGTAAATGCTTAATGACACTGAAAATCTTTAAGATAATCTGGTTGTCTTCGAATCCTAGTTGATTGTCTAGGTTGTATATCAAAAGAAGATGCAGTACTAGTGGAAGAATTATCATGTTGATTAGAAGAAGAATCAGAAGTATAATGAGGAGTATGAGAAAAGGATGATGAATGAGAACTAGAATCAGAAAACAAAAGGTCTGAATATAAATCAAATTGAGGTGTAGAAACAGTTGGAATATGAAGTTGATCAGAAAGTGGAAACAGATTTTTTGTAGCAATATTATGATATGGAAAGTGTAACTCATGAAAGATAACATCTCTGGAAACAAAAAATTTATGAGATAGTAAATCCAGCACCTTATAGCCTTTATGAGTGGGTGTATATCCAAGAAATACACATGGTGAAGCTCTGGGATCCAACTTTGACATGTCTACTTTAACAGTAGAAACGTAACACAAGCAGCCAAAAGGTTTCAGCATATCATATGAAGGATCTTCATTGTATAAAACCTTATAAGGAGTCTGATTATGAATACTAGATAAAGGCATTCGATTGATCAAGTAAGAAGCACAAAAAATACATTCTCCCTAATACATGTTTGGTATCCTTGATTGAAATAGCAAAGCTCTAGAGATTTCTAACAAATGTCGATATTTGCGTTCTACCACCCCATTCTGTTGGGTGTATATGCACAACTAGTTTGATGTATTATGCCCTTCTCTTGAAGATAAAGTTTCAACCTGCCTTCACAAAGTTCAGATGCATTATCTGATCTAATGCATAATACTGGTTTCTTAAATTATTTCTCAGCATACTGAATAAAATTCTCTAAGACCAAAACAACATCAGATTTATATTTAATCAGCTGAATTCATGTATATCTGCTGAAATCGTCTACAATAGTAACAAACATTGAACATCCATAATGAGTTTTAACCTTTTAAGGCCCCCATAAATCCACATGTAATAGTTCTAAAACAGAAGTACTTTTAATAGTACTATGAGGAAAAGAATTTCTTGTTTGTCTAGCCAATGGACAAACTTGACGGATTGAATCCTTAAGAGAAGTAAGATCACAAGTAGGCTTCAAGATTTTTAATTGTGTATGTGGCAAATGGCCAAGCCTAAGATGCCATAGATGAGCTTCATTTGTAACAGTAAGACAAGTCTTTGAAGAATTAAAATCCACTATATAGAGACCATTCCTGACTTGACCAAGAAAAATTTGCTGTCTTTTCTGACAAAGGTCCTGTAAGAAGCAGGAATCAGAACTAAAATTTAATTGACACTTAAGATCCTTGCATAGCTTGTAAACTGATATCAACCTGAAATGAAAATCTGGGACATGTAAAACATCTTCCAAAATAATGTTGTTACCCAGATCAATTGTCCCTATATGTGTAGCTTGTATTTTCTTGCCATCAGGAATTGTTATACAATTTTATGAACCTTTAACAACAGTGTAAGTTGTGAAATCATCTAAATTAGGTGAGATATGATTTGTAGCTCCACTATCTAATAACCAGTGAAGACATGATACCATACATAGTTTACCTGCCAAATTGGCCTGACTCATGTTTGAGATAGCATCATCAGTGTTGTGTGATCCAGCATTTGATTCAACAACTTTGTGAATTTCAAGCAATGTAATGAGATGATTGTACTGCTCAGTAGAAAGCATGTTAGAACCTTCATTTCCAGCATTAGTAATTACTGCAACAGCAATTCTCCTCTCTTTTGGTTTAAAACCTGTAGGATAACCATGTATTTTAAAACATCTATCAATGTTATGGCCAGGCACTTTGCAGTGAGTACAATAGTAGTTGGAGCTTGGTTTTTGTCTTTTGGCTCCAGTAATTCCAGTATTTCCATAGCCAACAGTTCCAACATTGGTAGCATAACTATTACCAGTTCTTTGATAATTTCCAGTAGAAGGATTTGATGAACCATTACCATTTCCATAATTTGCAAATCTCTTATCTGCCAAAAAAGTCATACAATCAGTCTGAGTAACAACCATCTCTTTGTGATTCTCTTCTTGAGCAATTAGTCAATAGGCTTGAGCAACTGTAGGTGAAGGATCCATCAGTAATATATGACCTCTTACTGTAGAATATTGATCATTCAATTTTCATGAGAAATTGTAAAAGTCTGTGATCCTGGATTCTTTTCTGCACTTTCAGACTCAAACTGCATGTACAACCATCACAGGCACACTAAGGCATAGGATCTGCATCATCTAGATTATCCCAGAGTGCTTTAATAGTAGTGTAAAACTCAGAAACACTTTGCTTCCCTTGAGAAATTTCTGTTAATTTCTGCTTTAAAGCATATGTTTGTGTCATAGACACAAAACCAAAACGATCTTCAAGATCTTTTTAAATATCTCTAGAAGTCTTGAGAAATAAAACACTTCTTGCAATGTTTTCATCCAGATTATACAGAATCCAAGATGTTACCAAATAATTACATCTTTCCCAAACAGAATATTCAGCAGAAGTAGAATCAGGCATCATAATCGTTCCATTTACAAAGCCTAATTTATTTTTAGTAGACAAAGTAAACATCATTGACCTTTTCCAATTCGCATAACCAGTTCCATTAAATTTCACTGAAACTAACTGATTTGTTGTTGCATCTGACGGGTGAATGTAATACGCGCTAGACAGATCTTGATTTGTGTTTCTAATTGGTTCTTGATTCGCATTTGTAGCCATGATTTCAAATAAAACAAACCAGAACTTTCAATCTAACAATTTGAGTAAATTTCTTGTAATCAGAAGTAAATCGATACAACACTTTCGATTTCCAGAAATGTACAACCAAACAAGATCTCAATTTCAGATAATCAGCAACAAAAGATGATCAAGATATCATGATCCTAAAATTCACTCAGAGTATAACAAGAACAAAACAACTATATACTGTAAACTTGATTTGAGAAAGAAAACACCTGATTTGAGAAATAAGAACAGAGAACAAGACGAAGAAGTTGCTTAGATTGCGATTAGCTATGAATAACATGAACATCCGCCATGGATACACTCAGTCAAGCATGTCTAGCTCTAATACCATATTGATTTTGTTATGACTAGTCATTAGAACACAGAGAAATGTAAAAACTGTATAAACTTGTATATTGAAAACTTTTCAACAGGATGATTGTTTGTTATGTTATATACAGATTGAATACAGATTGAGAACTAACTAACTATCTATACTTACATTATGTTATCTCTATTCTGTACATCACTACTTGTAACTAATTTGCCAGCTTGCATTGCTAACATGTCAATAACAGAATTATATACACAACTTAAGTCTACTTGCGTATCATTGTACTGAGGTGCTGAATTATGATGAGCTAGTAAAGCTTGAATATGCTTAGCTTGAGTTGGATGATCCTGATGAGTTGGATGATCCTGATTATACTCAATAACATGCATTACAATTTTTAATGTGAAGTTGTTGAGAAACCAAATATTATTAAAAATATATATATAAGCTTACATGAATATGATTAAAATGTATCTAATGAAAATCACGTGTTTAATTTGTGGAACATGTTTGTATTGGTTTGGTTCTCAAAATAAAAATGAATATGATTAAAATGTATCTAATGAAAATCACGTGTTTAATTTGTGGAACATGTTTGTATTGGTTTGGTTCTCAAAATAAAATATGAACACCTTGGATCAGCATAGCAAATCACATTTACCTCTAATTTGAATCAATACGAATGAATTACAGAATTTGATCAGAATCATATTACTCCGTGTACACTTATATACAAATTTGTACTCTTTCTGTCCCTAATAAATATTACATAGATAATGTAAATAAAAGATATCATTTTTTAAAGTTTTTTTTACAATTTTACCATATTCTGAAAATAATTGCAAAAATACAGTCTACCAGATGCAATCTAAAAATATTTGTAAAAATATAGTGCACAACCAAACAACCAGATGCAACTTTTTTTATAACATTGTAATTTATCAAAAGAATCTACTCTCTTGTGCATACGCATATTAACTCCTTATATATAATAAGCGTAAGGGAGATATTATCCAAAACTTTGGTTGGTCACTGTAATACCAAAAGTATATGATCCGTTGGATTATTAAATTATAAATCTTCAAATCAATGAGGACCGTCAGATATAATATTAAAAATTGTATTTGATTATTAATAGGATAGTATTTAAATACTAAAAGATGTATTTTGGTAATTTAAACCAATTATAAATAGGTTTTCTATATTGAATAGAAATCTTTATGTAAAAATTCGTAATTATCTTTTCTCTTTAGTTTATGGATAGTTCCAGTTAGATAATAATTATTAAACCATCATTAAATTAAAGATAATTTTTTAAGCTTCGCGTGGGCTGTAAAATCGTTAAAATCTGTTGTATAAAACTCAAGATAGAGCCCAAACAGTAAAGTTATTATCTAAATTTTAATAAATAAAAGATGTATTTTGATAATTTAAACCAATTATAAATAGGTTTTCTATATTGAATAGAAATCTTTATGTAAAAATTCGTAAATATCTTTTCTTTTTAGTTTATGGATAGTTCCAGTTAGATAATAATTATTAAACCATCATTAAATTAAAGATAATTTTGTAAGCTTCGCGTGAGCTGTAAAATCGTTAAAATCTGTTGTCTAAAACTCAAGATAGAGCCCAAACAGTAAAGTTATTATCTAAATTTTAATAAATATATTTTTATTATTGTAGCATCAATTTAATTTTTTTTCCTAATTCTTTTAAATTTATAAATTCTATGTTTATTTCAATAAAATATTAAAACCAAATTAAGAAAAAATTAAAATCGATCGTCCGTGTACGATTACGACCAAATTAATAATTATAGTTAGATCTTAAATAGATCGATGAGAATTGTTAGATCTAATATTAAAAAGTGTATCTGATTAATAATAGAATTATATTTAAATACTAAAAAGTGTATTTTGATAATTTAAAATTTTTCTATTTAAAAATTCTTAAATATATTTTCTCTCGCATTTATGTATAGTTCCAGTTAGATAATAATTATTAAACTAAATATCAAGATAACAATGATACAAGTGGACCCTACGTGGAGAACTCATGTACATGAATAAATTTAAACACTTTTTTTCTGAAGGAACATAACAATTTGATTAATCCAAGTTATAATTATATTATTTTACATATAACACACATAAAAGGATAATATTAAAATATTATTAAAATATTGAGGGTTTCATATTCATAAACGATAATTTTGAATATAATACTTATATTAAAATGTGTATTTGATTAAAGCTAGAATTATATTTAAATACTAATAAGTGTGCTTTGATAATTTAAACCAATTATGAATTGATTTTCAATATTGAATTGAATTCTTTATGTAAAACTTCTTAACCATCTTTTCTTTTCAGTTTATTTTATGAGTAGGTCAACTGGTCAAGTTAGATAATAATTATTAAACCATCATTAAATTAAAGATAATTTCGTTAGTTTCACATTGGTTGTAAAATCGTCAAAATTCAATTTCTAAAACTCAGGATAGAACCCAAATAGTAAAGTGTGTATTTAAATTTTAATAAATATTTTTTTATTATTGTAGCACCAATTTATTTATTTTCCCACTAATTCTTTTAAATATAGAGAAATTTTATGTTTCTTTCAAAAAAGTATCAAAATTAATTAAGAACAAATTCAAATCGATAAAGAATATAATAATATGAGAATAAAATTTTATATAATCATAACATAATTTTTATTCTGTTTAATAATTTTTAAGTAATAATGTATTTTAAAATTTTATATACACTGTAAATAAAACCGAAACAGTAAAAGTAGTTAGTAAGATACTTATATCAGTATATACTTGATATCCTTATTATATTAAATCCTTATATATAATAATCATAATAGGGATCTTATCCAAAATGTTGGTCGTAGATAACCAAATTAATAAGGACCATTAGATCTTAACTAGATAAATGAAAATTGTTAGATCAAATATTTAAAAAGTGTATTTTATTAATAATATGATTATATTTAAATTCTAAAAGGTGTATTTTGATAATTTAAATCAAATATACCAAATATAAATAAGTTTTCTATATTGAATAGAATTCTCTATGTAAAATATTCGTGACTTTCTTTTCTCTTCCAAGGATAATTCCAGTTAGATAAAAAAATTTAAACCATCTTTTAATTAAATATAATTTAGTTATCTTCACGTGGGGTATAAAATTGTCAAAATCTAATTTTTAAAACACAAGATAAATCCCAAATTAGTAAAGTGAATATTTAAATTCTAATAATAATTATTATGTCATCATTATTTTAATACCAATTTAATTAATTTTTTCTAACTATTTTAAATTTAGAAATCTATGTTCAAAAATTAAAATCAATCTAAGAAAAATTCAAATCAACAAAGAATATAATAATACGAGGATAAAATTTTATAAAATTGTGCATAATTTTAATCCTATTTTATTAAGTTTTAGATCATAACTAATCAAATATTATTTATTATTAAATAATAAATTATACGTAAATGGTGATTTTGTTTTATAAGAACTCATAGATACCTAATTTCATTGTTAGCAGGACTATATTCATATTAAAAAACAGTATTTTGAAATTTTAGACTCCAGACCAATCTTTTTTAACATATATACATTGTAAATTATTAAATTCGAAGCTTTAAAAGTTTCTTAATCAATTAGTATAGTACTTTTCTGAAAAATCGTACTTTACAAAAAATATTATCAAATAACCTATGTCTGCAAGAAAAAAAATGAAAAAAATTCTTTATTTAAAAAAAAACCTATAAATTTTAATATGTTGTTGGTAGATTCAAAACTTAGATCATTCTACATGATAATTTTACTGTTATATCTAACATTTTTCAACAATTTAATTTGAAACATCAAACGATTATGGATTGAGTGATCAAACAAATCGACCAAACTTATAAGGAAGCTTTCATTATTTAGTTTTTAATATAATAACATAGATATTTATATGATATACTATAAAAAATGAATTTTATACAGAATTTTGATCGTCACGGTGTACTACTTTAAAAGAAGAACTATTACAAAAAAAATTATATTTTAATTGATAATTTATTTTCTCAAAAGTTCAAAGTTCCCGCATCTTTAACATATTACAAAAAAGAGTATATTATATTTTAGCAATAAATAATTAAAAAAATTATAAATTAAAAAAATTATAAATATTAAGAAAAATTAATGATGTTATCATGGTAGTTTGTTTCTAAATACCTCCAAAACATTCTCAACCGTTAGATCCAATACTTTTAAAAATAGATGATCAAGATTATATCATATAAAAAGAAGTTATTGTCTAAAAATGATATAAGTTAAAAGATATTATATTAGGATTGGATTTTCTAAAAAGTCAAAACATAAAAATAGTTGTAATTAAATAAGGAAACTCATTTAATACCAAACTAATCAAAATCGTTTATTGTTAAATATATAGGCGAAAACCGTTAGATTTAACATTAAAAACGTATTTGGTTAATAAAGTGTATTCTAATAATCTAAACTACATATAAGTAGATTTCCTAAATCGAATAGAATTCTCAACATTAAATTTCGTCACTTTATTCTCTTTTTAGTTTTAGAATAGTTTAGCGTGTAAAATATAATAAATATCAAATTTTTAACTACAATTTTTTTTGGCTAAATCTTTTTTAACAATAATTTAATCATTGAAACTAATAACTTTTAAATATTAAAATATTCATAAATAAATATAATTATAAATATTTAAAAAACAATCGCGTGTTGCATGGATAATAAAAATATAATTATAAACAGAATAATTATAAATTAAATTTAAGTAACCGTGCATTACGTGCTATAAGCTAGTACATATAAGTACATGTATTTAACCTCCATCTCATCGACTCTCTCCCCGCCTCGATCTTCTATGCGGCCAGAACAATCACCGACGCCGACAGAATCTCAATTCTCAGCCGTTTTTTTTGCTTCAAAATCAACTATTGGGACTGAGTTTCATTTGATCGGCCCCAGAGGCAATTACCTATTAGTTATTTATGTAACTTATTAGGCAACCATTCCAATTATTAAATTTTACAAGTTATATTTTTGGTTGATTTTAGTCGATGTAGTTGTAGATATGGTTGCAAAAATTGCAGAACGTATTTTTGCAAATATTTTTAAAAATTGGTATTTTTGCAAATATGTTTGTATTTTTGCAAAATATTTTAAAAAAACATACTCCCTCCCTCCGTCCTATCAATTTGTTTATATTTGGATTGGACACGAAGGTTAAGAAAAAATAATAAAGTAGTGAAAAAAGTAAAAAAAAAATTGGTTAAGTGGTGGGGTTGATCAATATTTAATGTATAAAGTGAAGATAGTGGAGAAAAATAGCGGAAGTAATTGATTTTTATATTGTAAAAGTTAACTACTTTTGAAAAGTTTAGAAATATAAAGAATTGAGAGAGACATTCAAAAAAGAAAAGTGTAAAGAAATGTTTGGGAGAGAGAGAGTAATATTTTTGCAAAAAAAAAAAATTCTGAGATTGCGTATTTATGAAGAAAAAATCCCTAAAAACATAATAAAAATTATATCATTGAAAAGTATATTTAATTTAATATGTATTTTTAGATTTGGTAAATTATAAAATAAAAACTTGTAAATATTAGTCAAAAATGAGTTAAGTTGACCGCTTAAATACAAAACATGACGACTAATTAGGAATGGAGGAGTATCTTAAAATCACATTATTTTTTTTCGAACCCTTCATTTCTTTGCCAAAAAGTAACTAAAGCTTGAATATATATTTTGTGATCCACATTTGACATTGGCATATTAGTTAGGTTTACGGTGCTGTGTGTTGAGCAGAACACCTGAAAATCAATAGAAATCTGAATATTTGTTTAGTTAGGTTGTGGTGGTTTTACATTCTTTAAATTCAGAAATTCAATATATTTTATTTTCAAAAAGTAATTGTTGTCATGGGAACAGCCGACCAATTTCAGTTAGTGGGAGACATTTCAACTTATCTGTCTCTCTTCGGGAATTTTACTATTTATCTTTGTTATTTTGAAAATTTTCTTTTGGAGTCTTGACTCTTGAGTGGTCATTTTCTCAACATTACCCTTTCTAGATACTAGATTCCTTTGTAAAATTTACGTGTGTCTATTTTTCAGGGCTTTGACAATAAGATATAGAAGGCTAAAGATTTTAAATTTTTTATCAAAACTTTTATCAAAAACTGATGTATTACATAAGTACTTAGTAACTTTATTATTTTACTCATAATAAAATAGGACCTGCATTCATATGAGCATACTGAATTTGCTACATGCTATTTCAGATCATTTGGTTAAACTTTTGGTAAAAGTTTTGTAGTACCTAGTACTACGCATAAAATATATTCCCCTCCATTTGAAATTTTTTTATCTTTAATTTCGAACACATGAGTGGTATGATCATATAACTACACTATTTATTATTGATAAATAGATTGAGATAAGATAATTTTTAAAAAGAAGTTATCAGTTATAAAATCAGGGATACTTATATAATCAACAACTAAACGTGGATAAAATAAAATGTACTAGATATGGATCGATCTTTAAAATATTCGGATATAATTCGATCCGATCCGATTCGAATTCGATAAAATTAAATGAATTTGAATATGAATTTAGCCAAATCCTACCCGAATTCAATCCATTGACGGGTCTAATTCGATTCGATCATCAAATATAGATGAAATCAACTATTGCTGAGCCTACTTGAACACTTTTATTTTCTTTCTTTAAAACATATTTAAATTTTGGTTACGCAAAAAAAAACACGTTTAAATTTATATTTAATTGAAGTTTGATGGCCTGAAGTATTATTTTTTTTCACAAAAATGACTCTTTTATAATTGTTGTCATTTTATAGACTAAATTATTATTTTTTTAGCAGATGATTGCATTCCGTTAAAAAATTTTAACGGACGTTAACGGTTTCATTTTTTAATTTTTGTAATTGCACTTTGATGGCTCAAGTATTTTTGTTTTGCACAAAATTGACTTTTTTTAAAAAAAATATATTTTTGTCATTTTTAACCAATTTTTTTATTTAAAAATAATTTAACTAAATTATACTTTTAAAGTGTTCAACTGACCTTACGATTCTTTATTGTGAAAGTATTCTACATGATTTTTAGGCAATAGTACTAGAAGAATAAGATAAACTAAAAAATGTAAAAATCGAATTACTTTGTCATCAATCATCAGAAAGTAAACTCGTGTTGCTTCCAACATAAATTAATTAATCCTACATTTTTCGGTCTTTTAAAATGATCTAACATTTGAGTGATGTTCAAATGCCTCTTTTGAAAACTAATTATGATATTTTTTTGTTAGTGAATAATCAAAAATCAAATTAAAATTTTAAGATGTTTGAAAAATGTGACCCAAATATTAGTAAAACTTTAACAAAATCTAAATTAAAGGCATGGTTTTTAGAACTTAGCACATGATTTTTTTAACAATGTCTTTAATTCAGATTACGTTAAAGATTACGCTAAAATTTAAGAAAATTAGAGATACTCAGATGAAAAAACTAATTAAAGAAACATATATAGAAATTATTAGAGATATTCAAATTAGAAGCGTGACTCAAGAATTTGCTTTTACATTTTTCATTTTATCTTTTTCTTACTGTACTAGCTAAAAATCGTCTACAATAGTTTTATGATAAATAATCTTAAAGTCATTTGGGCATTCTAAAAGTATAATTTAGTTAAATTATTTTTAAATAATAATTTAGTTAAAAAGACGTCAATATATATGTATATATAAAGAGTCATTTTTTTTGCAAAAAAATAATAATTGAGCCATCAAAGTGTAATAATAAAAATGAAAAAGTGAATTCATTAACGTCCGTTAAAAAAATTGACGAAATGCAATCATTTGTTAAAAAAATAATAATTTAGTCATTAAAATGACAACACTTATAAAATAGTCATTTTTGTGAAAAAAAATAAACTGCAGTTAAGTCTTAAATTTAGTCCCCTCAACTATTTTGATTTAATATATTTATTTTAATGTGATACTCCCTCCGTCCCAGTGAATTGTATACACTGGGATTGGGCACGTAGACTAAGAAAAGATATAAAAAATGAGTAAAATTAGATAAAAAGTGAGTAAAGTGGTGGGACCTATCAATATTTAATAATAGATTTGAGATAGTGGAGGAAGTAGTGCGTGTAATAGTGATTTATATTTTTATAGAATAGAGATAGTAGAGAAAGTAGTGTGTGTAATAGTGTTTTATATTATTAAAAGTTACTATTTTTGGAATGTATAGAAATGAATGGGACATCCCAAAATGGAAAGTGTATAAAAATGAACGGGACGGAGGAGGGAGTATCTGTTATAAAAATATTCCATTTAAATTTACCTGTGATTGCATTCAATTAAAGGGAAAAGAGTGTACGAAAACGTGATCTGCGACCCAAAGAGACTGAATGAACTTTAAGCACGACGGTTGTCTCCCAATATTCGAGAGCGTGACATCATGTCAAACTCACTGGGTGGTGGCCCCTCCAGTGCACTGCCTGCACGCCTCCGTCCTTTTTAATCAAAATATCTATCATTATTCTGCTTAACAATCTTGTTATCAATGCAAACAAAAAGGTCGTGTATTTTGTTCTTCAATTATATGATTTTTATGTTTATTTTTTCTTTTCCTTTTATTTTTAAATGATTTAGTGTTGGATGTTTTTTTTTAAAAAGAATCTAAGATTTTGCCTGACACGTTATATGACACGTTTTAATTTATAAATACATATATATGCAAGTGAGATTTTTGTTAATATTTGAAAAAAAATCAATTAATGTATGTTACACAAGACTCTAAGAAAATTTGGGAAACTTTTTTATGTTCATAACCATTTTCCTTTCTAATTTGTATATATAATCGGGAATCTAGGATTAACCAACTAGCTAATTAAGCTTATATCTTGTTTCGCAAATTTTGGGAGAATAAAATGTACACAATTTTACTTTGATTTCGAAGAATGAAAATACCGTTTCTGAAAAGAGCCCATGTCAAATGTGTATATATATCATACGTACAAGTGAAACATAATTATACATCAAATACACAAGATGTATAATGAAATTTCAATATCACACCCTCGTCTTGGCAAGACAAAATTTGAACCTATTCCGTAAAAGTAGTTAGATCCTAAGATTCTAGAGCTTAGTGAATATATAATTTTCTTTTATTTTTTTATAATTAATACACTCACATACCTATCTTATTTTTGACAATATTTGAATGTTGGACATCTCATAAAGACAACAGAATGATACCAGTAGACTAGGAGGTCACCGAATACACATGCATGACGATAATTTACAGAAAATAAGCCAGGATTGAATCTCATCAAACATTTTGATCAAATGTGTTAAGACGATAATCATCGGTTTAGAACTTGATCCAAACGCGGTCTAATTCCATCCACCAGAGGATAAAGCTTCAACTAATTACAACTTAAGCTTTATGCATTCAAAAAAAAAAAACTGGTAAAACAGATGCAGATCAGCCAAACATCTCGTTGTTGAATGGACAGGGACCATATCATCAAAAAGATAAAACTTTGCAGAATATAATAGCAAAAGTTAAGAACTTTTACAATAAAAATAAGGTTATGGTCAAAAGGGAATATTAGATGGAGGGTGTAACATAAGGCATCATCACATCAACACTTATGTTACTTTCATGCAAGCACAAGTTTTAAGAATAATTATTATAAATTCAAAATGGTCATTAAAATAGAACCCCCCCTCCCTAACAAATTAACTAGAACTTGATTTTACAATTTAACTAAGCAAGATAGAATTTTTAATTAAACACTTGTGCTGCCTCCTTTTCCCTTTACTCCTTTGGTCTACATCTTCAATAATTCTTTTTTGCTTTGTCAAGTTAGCTGATTAGGATGATAGTCTCTACTTCATAGTCCCAACAAAACATAGTAAACCAGTGTGATTGGTAGAGCAATTAGCATTCCGAATATAACACTGTAATGAAACCAAACAAATATGTTAGAAATGAGATATCTCTCTCGCTCTCGTTCTCGTTTCTTTTACGGGAGGTCGAGTGATACCGTGTGTTTAACTGTTAAAATTTTAAAGAGATGAAAAACAGAGTACTCACGCTGTGCTGAGAACATCCGGATGTACATTGTATTCCTTGGCAAACACAAAGGGGACAATCCCCTGTGGTAGAGCTGCCTGTTTGGCATTCCACACATAAAATAATGTAAGAATGTACACATATTAATATATATAGTGCTCCATATGTTTTTCACTTGTGTAGCATAATACATCAGAAAATCATTTCAAACAAATCTTTGCGAGTTTAGGGTTGAGGAATATTGTCAAGAACTTGTACAACAAAATGCAGATGCTATAGTTGTGTAATACAGTACATGCTGAGAAAGTTAATTTCAAATATATAATAAATAAAAGGGGAAAAAAATTGAGAAGCTGCTACTTTCCAAAAGTTTTCATACATGTAATAATAGTTACAGAAGATACCCACTAAGAGTTGTCCTAATGGACATATACAAGAAAGAAAAAGATGACTGCCCACATATAATACCTTAATAGAAAGCTGACTACTGACATGTACCAAAAACAGTATATATAATCATTTCCAGGACTAAAGCATGCAACAATAAAGTGTAGAAGATAAATATCGTATTATACTACGTGAAATGTGTTTTTCATAGAACGCGACTACATCGACGTTAAAGCTATTTATCTATGAGGGATGAGGGGGAGAGGTGTTTAAAGTTACCTGGACAATGGCAACATGTAAGAGAGTGCCACGAAGACCAACAGCAATGGAAGCAGCTGCCATGACAGCTGGGCCTGTAAGGAATCTGACAGCCATGGCAAAAGTTGCAATAGAATTCCCACATGCTATGATCCTGGGTTGCAATGCCATGAACAGACCTGTCATAAAACACAAAAAACACTCCCCAATCAATTCCTCCCATCCACCACCATCACCCCACCCACATACTGTCAGTTTTAATGTTCTCATTTTATGATACACCCTTTCATCATCACCACCACCTCCCCACTTCATCATTCTTATTATATTTACTTGCACTCTACTTTTGCCATGTCCATTTTAAAACATCAGACTCAACTGGTGTCTCTTTCAATGTTAAAACAGCCAGTCTAGTTGCATCAATTTATAAAATTTTAATTGTTTCCCTTAAATTGTTGTCTAGCGCCAAGTGTTGGATTATACTTTGTATAGTACTATAAAGTATAAAGGTTCCTACTTTAGACCTTAATTTAGGCAGGTTTTAGAGTTTTTAGTAGCACTGCAACTAAATTAAAGATGTGTAGTTGGGTACATAATTACTAGAGTAATAAATAAGATTTGTGCTGGTTCATGTCAGGTCAGGAATTAGCTAAGGCCTGACCTCACCATTGTTATAAAACATCATTAAAATCAAGAATCTGAAGCTAGCCATCATATAGCATGTTTACAGGTTTTCATCATTGATGACAAAGAGTGCTATCTTACTTGACCTTTAAATTCACTTTCTTTAATCAAATCAAATCTACATATAATAATGTAAAGGGGGCAGGAGGCAGTGATCTTTATCATAAAAAGAGATCTAGCAGCAGAATTTAAAGATGAGATATGAGAGGGATGTGGTTTAGTACTGACCTAGACTGAACATGGCCATGCCAAGTCCTGCATCAGACAGTATGGATATAGACTTTGCAATTATGTCAGGCATATCAACATGCCACCTACAAGATACCATTTCAAAAAGCAACTGTTTATTACTAGAACCTCAAGAAACCATTAATGGACTTAACATAACTTTAATTTATGCAGCACATTTGCCTCAAGCTGTTTTAATGGATTAATTGAAAGGGATGGCTTGAAAAACTGCAAGTAATTAACTTACCTGAAAGAAACTAGAGACCAGATGAGGCCAATTAAGCTGGAGTAGGTGTTGGGATTCCTGATGAGTTTTCTCCAGACCATGATCAAAATAAGCCTAGTCATAACACTTGTTGGAGGCATCACTTTAGCTTTGTTATCTCCACCTTTCTCACCACCTTCAAGCTTGTGCATTTCTCTATCTCCAAAGCTAAATTCATCTCTTTCCACCATGTATTCTTCTTGATTATCAGCTCTATGACCCTCAACTGAAGTATAGACATTACATACATACAAACATGTAGAAAAATGAACACAAGTAAGTAAAACATACAAAACATTAAAGGACTCACAAGTAATTAAGTAAATAAAGTAATCTAAAAAATTACCTTTTGCTGGAGAAGCAGCCACTCTTACATCTTTAGGTGCAAGTGGGTCTAAAGCTCCATATTCATGGCCTCCAAAAACATCTGATACAGGAGAAGCACTAGAACTCCATACAAACATGTGAAGATCTTTAGTGCCTTCCTCTGCCTTATTATGACCTTGTGCATTAGGCTTCTTGGATGCTGCGGATGTTCCATTTGTTTTCGGAGAAAACATCCCTGGATTGGGGGCCGGGTAAGGCTGCCCATGGTGGTGGAACCTCGACTTACTCCCATCCTCCTCAAAATTAGATGTCCGGGGAGTAGGTCCCCTGGATGCATTAAGCCCATAAACATCTGAAGCACCAAAGTTTGAGTTCCTCCCACCAGCAGCAACCATAGAGTAAAAATCAGTGTGATTGAAACTCGACCCTCGTGGGGTCGGGTTTCTGGAAGACTGCAAAGAGTATATCTCTGCATTAGTAAGATTAGAAGGTCTAGGGGTGGTCGACAGCCCCTGAGACCTCCTCGAATAAATATCAGACCTTGATGCATTAGACTTTCTAACAGTAACGTGAAGTTTCCCATCCACCTTAATCTCAGTCTCAGTCTCCAAAACATGTCTCCCATCCAATGACATGACATCAGAATCAACATGAATGGAAACAATAGAACCAGCAGTATCAGGAAACTGTTCAGAAATCAACATTCTTGCACCTCTAAACTCAAACAAGAAAAGCATCAAAGTATACCAAATGATACACTGAAGCACAACAATTTGCACCATTAAACTCCCAGAAAAGTCTCCATACATTCCTTTAAGCAAAGGAATGCCCATGACAAGAGTGTTTGGAAGAGTGGAGAGTGAAAAGAGTGTAATAGTCCATTCCAAACAACCCCTTGTACTAACTCTACACCAAATACCCAACACAGCAAGCATAATAATTTTTTGAAGTGTATCAGCAGCAATGAACCTGTAGTTCATAGTGTACGGATTGTTGGAAGAAATGAAGTGAAAGGAAAGAAGTGGGACAGCAAAAACAGCAACAAAACGGTTGATCCCTGAACATTGTTCAGGGGTGAAGATCTTCCACCATTTTACAGAACCATAAGCTAAAATCATGGCTACATATAGTGGAACAACTGCAGTCATGACATGGTAAAAATCTAAAAGACTGATCATATTTGCTACTCAACAACTACACACAAGTTTGATCTTTTTTTGTATGTAGGAGTAATATATTATACAACTAAGAAGAGAAGATGTGTTGTGGAAAAAGGAGAGAAATGAAGTTGAAGAAGAGCAAGTGAGGTTACTGATGCCTACATAATACAGCTTTTAAGTGTTGCCAAGTAAAAGCAAAGTGTGTTTGTAGTTTGCAATCTCTCCACACCACAAAACTAAAAAGGCTGTTCAAAGAATTTATGTAGATTCACAATTTGTAAATAAATATATGTTGAAAATTTGTTTAATTATAAAATAAATTTTATTTTTTGGATATGAATGAGAGATGGGCATGACTGATGGATATAATTAAATTTGCAAAAGTTATTTGGTTGGAGGTGGTGCATTTACAAGCTTTATACTTGTTTAGGGGCTCTTACTAATTTTCCCTTTAGATTCTGTTCTCTTCTTATTGTCTGTTTATAGGTTTAATTTCATTTTTTTTAAAAGTAGATGTTTAAAATCCAGTTTTGGTAGGACTAAATAAGTATTCAAATTTTAATTATTGAAAGTTACTGGAAAAATAGAAATAATAAAAACTATTTAAATTGTAATTTAGGATTTTTTTGGATTGCCAAAATAAGATAGAATTGTTTAATTTTAAGATAGTCCTACAAAAATGTGTTGTCCCTACAATGAGATGAAAAATAACATGTTTATTTTTCTAGATATGGATTTACTTTCTTTAGTTCAAAATAAAAAAAAGGTCATAATCCAATCATTACTATACTTTTATTAGAAAAAATTATGCATTTCTGTACATTATAAAATTTCTCCATAAGAAATTTCAACTATATTCTTTGGAATAATATTAAATGTAATTAAAACCAAGAAATCGAAGCTCTTAAAGTGAGCATGTTCTGTTTTTATTTTTTCCCTTTAGGATTCGCCTTTAAGCTCGTGGGCTATCGATGGGCTATGGTTGTTCTTATGTGATAATCATTCTCCTCGTTCTTTTCCAAGTATTTTTTCCCCGTAGATGTGCGATATTACGATACATGCTCCTTTATATTTCTTTAATTTAAAGCTCCGTTCTAATAAAAGTCGGCGATTAATCGGATTAATAGCTAGACGACGGACGACTAGACGACGGACGACTGAACTGATTAAACGAAAATCGGTCAATTAATCATTTTTTTCATAAAAATATTCAAAAATCGGCTTAATCGGTCAAAAATCGGACTAATTATTAAAAAATAGTAAAAATTAGTTAAAATTTAAAAAAAAATAAAAAAAATTAAAAGGTAGAAACTTGATTAAACAATAGGAAAAAACATTATTTTTGTACATATAATTATAATTTTAGATGCCTAAATCGTAAATCCTCTTAAGTTTTTCTCTTAAATTGATCTCTAATTGAAAAGTTAAACCTTCAAAATTTTATTTATTACAATTATATAACATTTTTAACATATTTGTATAAATATATGATAATAACATATGTTTAGTTGAAATAACGAAACAATTTTATAATTTGAATATAAAAAATATTATTAAATTTATTCTGATAAATGATCTGATTAATCATTCCGATTAATCCCCGATTACCCGATTAATCCATGAACGATGTTTTCACTGATTAACTCCGATTCCCGCTTTTTACGACACTGGTTTAAAGTCCTTTTTAATTGAAGCTAATACTTTTTGAACCAAAAAGATATCAAGTTCATCAAGCCACTTTAGTCTCCTCCAAAATCCACTTTCCCACTGGTTTTAGATAACATAGTTATAATTATTTAAACAGAGTAACTTAAAATGTAAAATCTTAAAAGTGGCACATAGCCAAAAGTTGCACCGTTTTCCTTATTTAGCTTTGCTCTACTATGCGTGTTTGGAGTATTACAAAAAAGTTGATTTATAACTTAAAATGAGTAAGTGCAATCGATGAATTCTTATAAGTTATACGGGTGTTTGGATAAATTTACTTACAAGTTAGTTAAGAATTTGTTAAATTAAATTTGAAAAAATAATTATTAAATACAATTATTTGAACACTTGCATTTTAAATTAAAAAAATATTTAAAAACACAAAGGTGAAAATATAAAGTATTAAAAAAACAAAGAAATTAAAGAAAAAATTGATAAGTTCATGAAAATGTACCCATTATTAACATTCAACTTATTGACAAATACAATGAGCTCTTATTAGCTTAGTAGAATTATTTTTGTGAATTCCGACTAATATCGAAAAATTAGCAATAATTCATTTTAACGTAGTTATTTCTGGATTCCGCCAATGCCACCGGATAAAACAACATGCACGCTACGCTCTGAGGAGTTATGATAATGGTGTTCTATCTTTACTGTTGCATTGCAAAGTGAGCTAAAGGATGCGTTTCTTTATTTCTGTAGATTCTATACTAGAAGTGAATTCATTGGCCATGTTTACCATAAAATCCAAGGATATGGTGTGGTCAATAAACAGGTATGTAAATATGCACAGGGGTAAGGAGTATATTAGTAGTGTCATAGGAGTGCTGAAAATACAGGGAAGCATGCATTGAAAGAAATGATGGAAAAACACATGGTAAAAGTGAAAGGAGAAAAATATATACTACTGGTAATTACTAAAAAAGACAAGGGCAAAGACTGGCGTGTCGGTGTTAAGAGGCCTCTTGGAATTCCAAAATTCCCAAACACCATGTTTATATTTCACGCTTTGCCATATATTTTTATGTCTTGAATGTTTTATCTTCTCAAAATGTATCAACTGTTCATTTGCATCTTTGTTGTTTATTAATTAATTTATTACCAACTACTTTCGTGTCTTATCCCTTTACCATTTTACTTTCACGTTCTTGCCTTGTTTTACCTTCACTGCGTAGATTTCGAAACTAAAATTATAGTCTATGTTAATTTAAATTTGTGTTTCGGAGCTCACCTGAATCAGTCCCGACCTGTTTCCGAGCCACTGCGGATGGTTATATATATATGCAAAAGTATATGACATCTTGTGTGTCCTTTTCTTCTCAAGGATTTGCGTGCTATTAGTATTAAAATACAAAGGAGATGCATGACCACCATTCGTGGTATATGATCTTTAGTAACCACACGGGATGTTCAAGCATCGGACAAGCCAAAACTCTTGTCCTCTTGCTTCTAGACACAAGTTTCTCTCCATATATTACACACACACACACACAACAGGATATTATTTCAGTGTGCGCACACGACTAGTTCTTTGTCACTTGCTGATTATAGTACATCCGTATCTGCTGAAATGACAAATTTTCATTCATGGCCAGATTCTCATCAGGAGCGTAGTTTAACGGGAACAACGAACACAAATAATCACAAAAATGTTTATGAAAAAAAAACCCGGGGAGGATGGAAGACATCACCACCGTCCACTTGATATGGTTACGGCCATTGGCAAGGAACAAATGGGGATGAAATGTACAGAAACCACCATTTGATCCTTATTTGTGATCAGGTAAGTAAATGTCGCATCTCGAAAGAGTCTAATTTCAAGAATTGCACACTAGCCTTGGATTCAACAATTAGGCTTGTAAATTTACTTCACAAAAATCACATCTTAATCTTGCTCAAGTTCTTTGCATACCCCTACAAGTCTACAACGTTTATTTTCTTCCTAAAGGAGAAAAAAAGTAAATTATTAGAAGATATGGTGCATAAAAATTCCCGGGAAATGGTAAAAGGCATGAATGCATTAAAACACACATCAAAAGATATATTTGTATATAATCCGAGTCAAAATGCGCTGTCAGTCCAGATTTTTGCGACAGCCGACCTCAAAACTTACAAATCCCAGTGCATATAATTTAGATCAACGTCAGATGTTCATATGGTAAGCCAAGAACTCATATACACTGGTCTAAGGCAAGCCTGTCATTCTGCTGTGGATAATATCCACATTAGATGTGACACGGAGCAGAGGTCCTAGACAAAGCGTACAAAGAAAACCAATCAACAAGATAAATGGTATTAACTTATATGCCTTTGGAGCCAGGAAGATCAATCCACTGCAATTCAAGTTCAACTTCACCACATTCGACATTATTTAACCGTAGGCACATTTCTTGAACGAATCGGCCATCCTTATAGACCACATGGCTCACCTCAACCAGGCAGTTTGTCCTGCTTGGATGTACACTTGTTATAACAGTACCATTGGGAACGGATCCCACTTCAATTTTTAGTGCCGCTATAAACTCCCTTATGCTGAACTCTGCTTCTCCCATTTTGTCATCCAAGCTGAAAGTGTCGTGATCATAAACAGTCTACATTCACCAGCATTATCAAATATAAGAACACAATGTAACTAAGGATGATATACGTCTTCCACAATTTCAGCTAACATTTCTATATTATATAGTATCAACCATGTATAACATACAGGACTAAGATCTCCAGATAATTAAAGAGGGTGTAAAATGAAAGCACAATATAAGGAGCATAATGTATCATTAAATTCGTAAATAGAACTGCCGCAGAGACACTTTTCATGAATGGTAAAAAGCAATTTATTAGTTGAACGGACTGGGCTATGCAGTTCAAACTCTTTCATTTGCTCCTAATCAGATTAGTTGCTGTTGGATGTTGCGACCTATTGCTAAAAAACAATTTGCAAGAAACATATTTTTAAATTTTAAGATCCGCATATTGATTTCTCCACATTTATCAACACAAAATATTTTTAAAAAAATGTTGAACAAAAATATTCACCAACTTAAATCACCAGAGCTAGTCCTTAGGTCTTTATCCTGTATTGGGCAAGAAAAGTGATGAAAACTTACTATCTTGACCGGGGTATCGGGGTCTTGCACAGAAAGAGTTAAATCTTCATTCCACTCGGGATTGACATCTCTCTTGATAACACGTGTCTTCAGCTTCTGCATCATCCACGTATTTTAAATGAAATAATATGGAGAAATGAAGAACAATAAACTTTTTTTGACAAAAAATTACCCAAATATATATTCAACATTGCACAAACAAGAAGGTAATTAAACTAGTAAGTGTCAATATATTCAATATTTCCAAATCTCAATTTTTTCAAGGAAAGGAGAGCTTGAGTAATTTAGTTTGTTTAAATCCATGATCGAGGAAAGGAGCATTATAAAATGAGAAAACATGGTACTTCATTTTGCCCCAATATTAACTAGCCAATTAGAGTTCATTTCAAGAATAGCTAGTTAACAAACGTTTTGCCAAATTAATTCTTCTAACATGTTTATTATATAATGAAAACATATAACAGAGATTTGCAACAAGTTGGCAGCAACAGTTATCTAAAGGGAAGCTCAACATATATAATTCTGTAAATCAGACAAGTACAATTGAATACATTAGCTCCACACCCTAAATGAAACATCCTATGTCTCTAACCTCGAGAATAATAACAATTCAGAAGATGTATTTTGCACAACTAGGTAACTTAATAATGTCTGAACAATGAAGCTTTCTAGCAATGCAAATGGCAAGAAAGATACCTCATTCTCACATCCCACCAGTCATTACTTATAACATTTCACTTATTTTTACATTATTACATTTCATTTACAAGCATCATAAATTATTACTATTCGGGTCAATCACACAAAGGATTTTAAAATATATATATATTAAAAACAGAGTGTCGAAAAATTAATTCGCAAACACAATTATTAATTCTAGAGAGAGATTACATACTTGTCGACCCATTCTAACAACAATATAAGGATCGCTGGTATTGAGGTCACGAACAGCAAGATTGACACCCCTTTTGATCCTTATTCTCAAAAGACCCATAAGGGTTGCCATTAATGATGATCCTGCTGCCATATTCATCCTTTCACCCTCCGAATTATATAGTGTATATTATATTGTGTGCGTAGAGGTGAGTTGGTGGAATAAAAGAACTAATTTTTGCCACCCTCCAATTCTCTCTGAATAATGAAAGAGGAGGCGGGGGTAGTAGAATTAAATGAAAAAAATGGGTTATAAAGTTGATGGCAAAGGAAGGTTGGGGGAGGGGAAGAAATGATCGGAGGGGAGATGAGATTTTCGAAAATTATGCCTATTTTTGGGTTTTACATTAATTAACAACGATTCGCCAGAGAAATTTTTGCTAGCCACCCGTTTTTGTTGTTTTTCTTACCCCCCAGCCTAATTACTACCCGCTCCTAAAAACATTTTTGCAAAAATACTACTCCCATTTTTATTATTCAGAATTTCTTTTTTTGTTTATCAGTTGTCCATTTTTAATTTATATGATAAATTATATGTTAATTATGTTAATTTTTATGAAAAATAATACAATTTTTTGGTAACTATCCGTTAATTTCATATGATTGAATAAAAGGTAAGTTTTGATGATGGACAATAAAAATGAGACGGAGGGAGCATATTATTTTTGAATTGTTTACAAAAATATCAATATAAAATATCAACTTTTGAAAAATACATTACCCTTTTTTTTATTTTTTTTAACAAAATTCTCTTTTTTTCTAAAAAAATCACGGACAATTACTTTTTTCAATTAAAACATAAACATGATATTCTTTCTATTTTTCCTTATTAAAAACCCTCATTTTCAAAAATATTTCGGGCAAATCCTTACTTATTTATTTTGAAACCTATTGAAATACTTTTACTTACTTTTTCAGCTAAAAAATATTACTTTTTCTATTTTTTCTTACTAAGACCCGTCATTTTTTCAAAAATATCATGGTAAACAGTTATTAATTTATTTTAAAATCTATTTTAATACTTTTAATTATTTAAAAAAGTTTAACACATCTACTTTTTTTAGCAAATGTAAATTAATAGAATATTAAAACATAAAATAATAATTATTAATAACAATACGTGCATGGTACAAATTTTAAGCTAGTAATTAAGTATCCCTATTAATTTGCCTTTTTTGAAAGTTAACTTTATTCTTATGAGATAAAATATACAAACATGTTCTTATCAAATGCATATAACATTAAAAATTGAAAAACATGTTGTAATCACGTTTATATAAAGCACAAAATTAAAAACTAGATTCTTATTATTGACTGCGCTGTTGATCTAGTGAGTTGACTTATTAATTTTAATCATCAAGACATATAGTACAATTTTGGGCGAAGAATGTGCGTGTTTGAGTATCACAAAAAAGTTGATTTATAGTTTAAAATGAGTAAGTGTATAAGTTTGAATTTTTATAAGTTATACGACTGTTTGGATAAATTTACTTATAAGTTAGTTAAGAGTTTGCTAAATTAAATTTGAAAAAATAATTATTTTGTATTTTAAATTTAAAAAATATTTAAAAACACAAAGGTAAAAATATAAAATATTAAAAAATAAAGAAATTAAGTAATAAGTCAATAAGTTCAGGAAAATGTACCTCATTATTAACATTCAACTTATCGACATATAAGTTGAGGTCATAAATTGGGTTGACAAACACCCTCGTAACCTCTTACGGGTTTATAAGTAATAAGTCGGCTTATAAACCCCATTTTTAGTTTGAATTTATCAAAATATCAATTTCAATGAGTTACACGTTAGGTGTTTATGGTTGAGGTATCAAATTATCTTAATTTTTTAACATATGATACACATATGAAAATTGGGTAAATATACATGAGATACCCGAGTCACGCTTGGATAACATAATTTTTTTTTTTTTTTTTTTAAATACACATTTGTCAAAAAAGTGTTTTAAATGAGATATCTCATTCACAAATGCGTATACCAATCGGTAAAAACAACAAAAATCTTCGATAATTGTTATTTTTGTTCATTTTAATAAAAAAAATGTTATTTTTAACAATTTATCTACAATTTTTACCTGTTTTACAATATATTTTTTTGGAGAACTTAAAATTCGTTGCGTTTTCAAAAAAGATATTCATTTAAATCCATGAGGAACGCATTTTGAAATTGAATATTGAAGAAACCCAAGGTAACCTGCGCAACAAATAAAGAGGATTGGCAAACATCCAAATAGCTATAACCGCGGCAAACAAGGGCGTGTCGAAACAAATGAATAGTCAACACTCAACACTCACTATGGTGAAGCAGTAGGCATTAGTATGGAGAAGAACTGGGAATCACTTGACGTAGATGATTCAGATCTCCCTTCTTTAACCCTCCGCCCTTGCTCCAATTCCAATAAAAAACACCACCACAACAACTCCTCCTCCTCCTCCTCTCAACACACTCCCCCGCTTCTTTCGCCGCGCTTCATTCCCGGTCCAGCCGGAATTATACAATCCGCTATGAACCGGAAGCGACTTCACGATTCCGATCCCCCAATTTCTACTCAGGACTTTCTTCTCCAGGCCGCGGAATGTTCCGAAAATGACGATGATTTCAACTCTAATGCCTGGCTCCATGCTCTTCATTTTACCCAAAGTAACCTTATGTGTATTTGCTTTTTATATCGTATTTCATGTGTATTGTTTGTGCCTGATTTCATTCATAATTGTTTCAGCTACTAAGGATGTTGTTATTCCAACTACGCCTTTGTCTCGTGTCGATACCACTTTGCCTCATCGCATTGTCAATCAGGTATCCTGTAATTATCCGAGTTATCCTTTTTTGTTATTTTCTTAATTGCGTAATTTTACTTCTTTCATGCATAGTTAGTATCTTAATTGTGATTTTTAATTCGTGGATGCGATTTATCACACTTTAAAACCAGGAGTCAATGATTGTGTTCTTTTGATGCACCAAAATGACTTAGGATGTTGTATAATGTAGGTTTTCAAGTATTAGAAATTGTGATATATGGTGAAGCATTCTTGCTTGAGTTATGAACCACGAGGTATTGGTCATGTGGCAGTTGCTAAGTTTGGATGTACCGAAACTAATGGCTTTGTTTTAGGAACAATCAGGCTATTTGTTTGTCTGCAGTTATGCAAAGCATTTAAAAGTGTGTAACAATGATGTTTAAATGTTTAAATGTTTTTAGTTGTACATTATTACATCTTGCGTGTGACTGGTAACTATTTTGAATTGTGTCACTTCAAATAAAACATATTTTATTCTGTTATGTAGGTTGTTGCGATTATCAATTCTTGCACGCCAAATGGTCTTGGTGATATGACGGTCACACTAAAAGTATGTAGTACAAAGATTTAGTTAATTAAATGCCCGAGGAAGTGGTAATTCTTACTGATTTTGAACTTCACTGTTTATCTAAAGGACCGTACAGGTATAAGAGATGGTACCATCCACCGGAAAGTACTTACTGACAGTGAGTTTGCAAAAGACATATCTGTAAAAGCAGCTATCGTACTTAAGAAGGTATTTATACTCTAAAATTTGACTTTACAAACTCCTTTAAAGTCCACGCAGATGGTAGATGAAATTATCAGCACAAGTGGAACTGTTGCTCAAAATTTACCTTGTCTTGATCAGTCAATAGTAAATATGGAAATGGTAATTTCAGGTTTCTATATTTGCACCTGCATCAAAAACTGTTTATCTCAACATCACAAGGAGCAATGTGTTAAAGGTACGGATTCTTATTCCTAAGGCCATGGTTTTTCATGGGATTAAGTATGGGATAGGATTATAATCCTTTAATTTTTTTAATCCCATGGTTGTTTTGTGAAAACTTATTTGCCATTTGTCCAAGGATTATAGTCCTTTAAGATATTAATCCCATGTTTGTTTTGTTGGACTTAGAGATAGGAGTATAATTACCTCTAATACTTGGTTGGAGACTTGGTTGGAGGAGGTATATATAATCATCTCTAACAATATAATCCCTTCAATGCAATCCTATCCTATGTATAACAAACATAGTAAAAATGTAAAGGATTATAATCCAAACCTAGACTTATTCCTTCTAAACAAACATAGGATTAGACAATTTAAAGGATTATAATCCTTAGGAATAATAGCCAAGATACTATAATGCATGAATTCTAATCTCAGAATTATAGTCCCCTACGTAATGGTTCAGGTGTTAATATTGTTTGGAGGGGATGTTTTTGTGTTGGATGAGTGAGAAAAACCTTCTGAATGACTGAGCTTCGCAAAAGTAGGTGGAAGGGTTCAAATTTCTGTTTAAGAATAAAATATTAGTCAATTTTAATTAGCATTTCAATTTAATTCTTTTGCAAATTTAGCTTATGCGGCTAAAACTCACAAACCTATAAGTACATTTATTTGTATTCATTGTTTGTGAAATAACTTGTTACAATTGATTTTAATTGTTACTTGGATTTGTGTAATTTTTCACATTAATCAATTGAATATTAATATAAAATTATTCACTCAGTTTTATAATACCTACTTGTTTTTTGGCACTTAATTTGACTATTTGAGGTCCTTATATATTTTTTCTTATAATTTTCCTTCTATAAATAAAAATTAACATTTAATTTTTTATTTCAAAAAAAATTTAAAAAAAGTTTATATAAGAATCTTTTTTTTATGCATCTTAAAGTACGTGTAAAAAGTCAAAGTGACTAATATTTTGGGATGGAGGGAGTTCTATTTTGTTGCTTAATATGGAATATAGATTAATATAGTATAAATAAATATATAATATTATTTCAAGTGATTCTATAAGTTGTATAAGTACGTATATTTTTTATTCAGAAATTTGATTTTTTTTATTAATCAAATGATATCACTCATACAGCATTCAGATTATCACCCGTCCAGAAATATTAATCGCTCAGAAATTATGATTCAGATTTAAGTAATGACCCCTTAGTCTGATCACGTAAGTTTACAATGGGAATGGGTGACTGGATATATATCATAGTATTGTCAGGATGTTTAATTTTTTGCATATAACAGACATTTATTACTGATTTGTACAATTTGTGATTGTGTTTTGACCCCCTTTTGGTTTTCATCCTTTGCCTTTTGACAACAATCTGTCTCTCCCCCAAGAACCACTGCAACTGTTGACGGCTTCGTTCCCACGGGTCACGTCCAGCCAACTTTACTACTTCTTAGACCAACTGATTCCTGAAATCCATTCGTCTGCTACATAAAAGAGAAAACGAAACGAAAGTAAAATAGATCCTGGTACTACAAGAAATAAAGGTCATAAAATTTACCTTGAGTATGTGTGTAGGACACTTGACGATGGACATCGTTATGGAGACTCTATTTTGGGCTAGAAACATGCTTACTTTTAAAATTTTGTTAGAGTAACAATCGGACACGTATCTATGCTGGATACTTCCAACCGGGCCCGGGTAGCACAGTCTGACCTATACAGAGCGGAAGTATTATTTTGTACAACCTAAGGAGTGTGTGGTGAAACACAAAATAGCAAGAAGACATCTTTACACATGGGCAAAAGGTATTTTAGAAATTCAATCAACTTTAGAGTTTAGTCTATAACTACGTGCCTGTGAATGTTTGAGGTGAGTCACCATCACGTATTATAATTATCTGTAATTTCGGGGTGCTCATGTGTTAACATTTCAGACTGCTTTTATATCTGGCTGTGCCCTTCATGGCACAATTTTGCCATCTCAGGTGTTTAGAAAGGATATTGAACCACTATCGGGCAATACACATGTTGCACCTAGAGTTTCATATCGTCCTCCAGGTATGTAGGAAGTTTAGAACTTTGCATGCATCTTTTGATTAATTAACTTATGTCATAATCTTCTTTTTGCATACTGTATCCTATTGTCACATGTCGCCTTTTTTCTCTTTTTAACAAAGACTCTGCTATCGCTGACCTTAATTTTCGTGGATGTCTACTAACTTGCTGAATCTGTCACATAATTAGATATCAGTAAAAAATCAAGGATACTGGAAGACGCATTTGCAGAGGAGCAGGGAAGAACCAAAGAAACTATGCATGAGGCCTGTCAAATGGCTACTGATGCCACTGAAATATGTGTGGAAGCTGGTGTTGATGTTCCCGGTGATGACCAAGTGACCTTGGATAGCAGTGAAAAGCGACCAGCAAGATATAATTTCTCAGAGGGACATAAAAGCAGTGTTTTTGTAGGGAACTTGAATGAGGACCATGAAGTTGAGCAAGCAGACAAAGCTGTGAAGCAAAGATCTATGTCAAAAGTTTCTCTTCCACAGTGGACAGATGAACAGCTACTTGCGCTGTTCAATGATGATGATCCTCTCCCTTGAGTATAATAGTAACGTTCCAGGACTCACACAGCTAGACCCTGTCATCCTATCTGTACATTTCAATTTTGTAGCGTCTTAATCTGGTAGCAAGTCAGAGAATTTTGTTAAACTGGAAACACAAATTAAATATGGGAAATCCTCAATGTACCCTTCGTGTTTTTGACTTTTCAAGTGGTGTAATTTCGTGTTTTTTACTTACGATTGGTACTCTTACATTTTAAGTTTCATATAAATCATATCATTCTATTACCAAAACGTTAGTCAAACCTTAAAATACAAGGATACCACTCACAAGTCACAAATAAGAAAAGTACCATATGAAAAAAAATTAAAAGTAGAATATTATCATTGAGAATATCCCTTATGATATCTATCTCCAGTTATTTCCCTTCTATATTATCATCTTAGTATAGTTATTTTCCTTCTGTATCATCATCTTAGTATTGGTTGTTTTTTAGGCTTTGAAGTTCTATAAGAGGTCCTGGGAAGTTATCTTAGATGGTAACATCATAATACATTAAAGATGGTTAAGATGTGCCGGGTGAAATAGTTACTAGCGGCAGCGGTAAATATTGGCATAAAATACCAATGAAATACATGATATATGTAATTTTATACAGGACCGTGCAAGTGTAGGATTCATTGGCTTAGTCTATATGCCTTATTTGGCAATTAGTTATTAACCGATAACGATTAGCTGATTGAGTTAGTTATTTTAACTAGTGGATTGAGTTATCTGTTTTAACTAGCGGATTCAATTAGCTATTTTATATAAAACTATTTGGTAATTAGCTGTTTGTATATCAACTAGACACATCACAACCATTTAATTGAAAAAACTTCTCAAAATAGCTTTTTAAAAATTAGTTTTTTAAGTACAAAAAACTATTTCAATCCGCTAACTACCAAACACTAATATTAGAGATTTCAATTGATCAAACCTTTAATTTAACTAAAACATCTAATTTTTTTCCCAAAATTTTAACTTCCAAACAGGGTCATAATATTTACACAATCCCACTTGAAATTCTTCCCTGACTGCACAATATCAACATGACACATATATATTGTTACATAACACTTGGTACAATGATAAAATCACACACTTTCAATCTTTTACAGATACAATGAACGAAAATTTCAGGCATAACATGACTGTTTACCTTATTTCGGCATGTTAATCTTCTTGGTCTACTTTGTAAAGTTAAATGTTCATTTTATTGCACTGAAAAACTATGTTTGAATTGTCTGATTTTTTACTTTATTTTTTGTCAGTTTTAATATGCTGCAATACAAAGACCTCGAGGCAGAAAGAATCTTGCACATCCTTGCAAGCCCAGGACTGACTACTAGTGCATACAATTGTTGGATTTCACTGCTATAATTATACCAGCTACCGATAATAATTTATATATGATTCAAAATATATCTTCTTTAAACTTTACGAACTAATTAGAATCTAATCAAGGACTCGGGTAAAAAAATTTAATATAACTAAACTAGTTGTAACAAATTTAGTGCAAGGAAAACCCGCCCAATATACAAACTCAGCCATGTCATAAAGGGAAGCTCTGCTAAACAGTGACGTGGTTGCTCCAGAACCAGTTCCACAGAAGCCACAATATCCAGTGAGCAAAAATGAATTCCCTCCAACTTCAAAACATGCAATCAACATATTACTCGTCTAGTGCAGGACACGTGACTAGCAACACAAATGCTTCCACGTCCAAATTCCCCGTCAGTTTGTATTCAATCTTTTACTGAAAAAACTTGACTAATTTCTCAGCAGAAGTAGAAGCTCTTTTGTTTGTTGGCTCAAGAACAAGTGCGTATTTGAAATCTGCAGGGTTAATTATATACATATATAAAATATCAGCACCCATGAGACATTTACTAAAACTTCAATTTATAAATATATATATCAGGGTAAATCTATTCAAGCGTTCAAGTCATTATGCACAAGTCAATCCCGTATGCATGAATCAAACATCTACCAAGATCCAGCAGGTCAGCACAATAATACAATGATTACGAAGATGAATTGATGAAATCACCAAAATCCATCATCCAAATAGCTATACAACAAAAAATGCTGCATACATCTAAGTAAGCTACAAGTCAACATGTAACATCCAACATGATTATGAGTTATCATAATAACCTTGTGGCTCGCATTGAACCCAGCCATATCATATAAATAAAAACACTTAACCATAGCATCAGGAAGAATACATCTTTGTAATACGCTCATGCAGCCTATCAGACACTGGGTGTAATTTTCACCAAATTAAGAAGAAACATGATCAGTTACATAGTATACACTCATTTGAACACAAACACGCAGCATTTTACATACCTTCAATTGCCCCATCATAGTAGCCAAGCATCTCACGTGCTGTACCTCTTCTTAGATAGGACTTCACATTCTGAATTAAGGCGAGACATCAGAAAGTATTTAAGGCTTAATAAACTTTCAGACCTATGCATGGTAATGATAAGCAGGAACAAAAACAAGAAAACTTTCAATGTTTCCAAAATGCGTCCCTGATGCAGAAAACTTGCATCTGGATACACGATTATTGTACAAGCACCACAGGAGCTGCATTTTTATTACCGTCTTGACAGCTGACTACTGCAATTTGTGAACACTCTAACTATTAAGAAAACTAAAAAGCACATACCCAACATGTCCCATTCGGGAGCTGGGGTGGGTAAGATATACGAGACCTCACCCATTATCCTACACCTGGAAGTAGCCAGAGCACTTCCGCGAATACCATCGGCTTTTAGGAAACAATCTTGGAAACTTTAGGAAAGTGCTTAAATTATGGGACATTCTTGAAAGTATTTAAATCTCAAAGATACATATATATCTATCTATACTATATTATTAAAGCCAAAACATTAAAAGTTTTGGTTCGTCTGTCGGTAATTGGGCGGTTTCAGGGGCTTATTTTTTTACAAACTATTTACCAACCTAATTACTTTAAAAGGCTATTCTAATTTAAACACACTTAAGTACTATAAATTAACACATCTCCATGGGCTACTTATTTTAACAGACCTAATTATTAAAAAAAAATTAATGGGCCTAATTATATCAAAAAAATATTCTAATTAAAATGCATATAACTATTCTAATCTAAACAAATATCTAGGATGTGCTTATTTTAGAGACCTTTTTAACATGTCTAATTATCTAACAAATATAAAGAAATACAAGTATTAAAGGTAACCAGTGCAATGCACGGGATAGAAACTAGTGTGTGTGTGTGTGTGTGTGTATATATATATATATAGATATCTAATGAGAAGCTGATCAAAGGCATCAAAAAGGCCAACAGCAAAAGACTTACAGTGTAAAGAGTGGGATGAAAATCTGTTTGTGCTACAGGCCATACAATCCGACCCTCTCATTCATTATTCTGTTTATTTTTAAGTCACTGCTATATCCCCCCACCCCAACCACTATTTCTCAGATCCAACTTCCCTAATTCAGCGTCTCCGGAAATTATAAAGTCATAATCCCAAATCTACAAAAATTGAGGGAAACTTCTAAAGCTTAACACCTTATTTACGAGCAACAAAAAATAAATTCCAAATTGGTTTAAGCTCAGAAGTCAGAACTCAAGTTTATATGATCATCTTGAAAGATTGCAGATTGTAGCATATTACAAAAAACACATTTCCAAATCAGATATCAAGCACATGCTATTTTCTTAAGAGACAAGTTGGCTAGAAAAATAGCAATTCAGTTATCCAGATATGATATTCATATTTTTGCACCATAACATAGGCGTTGCAGCATCATTGCTATATTCTTATCACTATTCATATTAAGGTGCAGAGGGGTTGGAACATCATTGCAAACTGATAAGTGGATTTTAATCCACTTGGAATGCTTCATATCGGCTTAAAATGATGGCTTGAACTCAAGTATGTGGTGTGTTTAATGTGTTTTCATTAAGTTTTGCAGAACCAAGAGTTGGAGGTTAATGAGATCAAAAGTCGGATTTTCCTGGTAGGTTGCGAAGCTCTCACGGTTTTGGCCATATCTGGAGTTCTACAAGTCCGATTCTGACGATTCAACAGCCCACGCGAAGCCACGGAAATGCTCTACATTGCTGGGCAAAAATTCCAGGGAGCTGAAGGCGCTGCAGCGCCAGTTTCCTGCGCAAGAGCGCCTTAGGAGGCGCAAGAGCTCAGAAAACTTGAGCAAGAGCGCTTGGTTGGGTTGTAAAGTAAAATTCCAGGGGGTAGGAGGCGCAAGAGCGCCATTTTGAGGCGCAAGAGCGCCTGTTTGCTCCTGGAATGCGTCAGTCAGTTTGTATTTTACTCGTATTTTACTCCAAACCGGGTTAATTTGTGTTGGGCCTAATTTGTTAGGGCTCGTATCTTGGGTTTATTATGTAATATCTTATACTTTAAAAACATTATTCATTAGGTTAATTTTGGGGGAGCTAACTATCGATCAAAAAAAAAACATTATTATTCTAAGAACAAGAGATCAAATTCTAGGGTTCTTCAAGCTAGTGACAAGCAAGGAGGCCTATTGTTTCCATCTTTTGTATTTCTTCTCTACAATTTCTGGGCTTTATTTTGCTCTCAATTTCTTTTCCATTATTCATTATTAATTGTTTGTTGATTCATGTTATCATTTGAACCCATGATGATGAGAAGTCCGATTATGGGCTAATCGTTATCATGGGGTTTTAATGGAGTTTTCCATGGATTCTAGTTATTAAATGTTTTATGCCTTGGTGTGTGTTTGATATATTGTTAACCTAGTATGGGGGTGCTTATTCGTTATGGGTGCGTCGCGAACATCCGTAATTGTTTGTTTAAGCCTAGTGAATGCGAAAGTGGATCTAGGGTTTAGAACATACCATGCTAGCGTAGGTTTTTGCATGTGAAGAGCATGTATTAATTTGTGGTGTAATTCTAACCGTCTTGCACCGACTATGTGATTATTTGGATGCTTGATTGTAAACCATTATGTTTTCAATCTCTATAGACATATAGGGACTAAGCATATTTGGTGACTACTTGACTTCTATCGATTGTGGATGATCAGTAGGATGATATATGTACAACGAAAGTTGGCGTGTGTCAGTTTAGTGCGTCTAATCAGTTATCATCGCTTGCACATGCTAGGTTGAAAAGGCATAAGATTCTAGATGAAGTGGTTAATGAAATTGGAACCCCATGTTTTCTCTTACATAAGTAATCTCGTTTGTTAATTCACTCTTAGTTGATAATTGTTTTATTAGTTAAGTAATAATCAACAACTCAATTTGATAATTGGTCAAGCATTAAGAAGTAACCATACACTGTTGCATAGGTATTAAATTGGCATTTACACATTGTCTCTGCGGAACGAACTCTATTTATCACTTGCTATTTGTGATCGCGTATACTTGCGTGTTTACGAGTCAACAAGTTTTTGGCGCCGCTGCCGGGGACACGGTGTTAATTGTAGTTTATGTGCTTGTCATCAGTGGTCGTTATAGATTACTGACTTGATTTTTTGTTACTCATCAATCTCGTGTCGCCTTGCCCTTTTCTTGTTTCAGGTACTTAACCGTGTATGCGAACACGATCTCAAACCAAATCAGAATTGGAAAGGAAAGAAGAGGTAGTGTCACTAGCAGAAGAAGTTGTAATTGAAGAAGAAGAAGTTAAACCAGTTGTTACAATGGATGAGCTTAACCCACCGGAAGTGCCTAAAGCACTCATGGACTATTCGCAGCCAAGGATAAATGACATTCAGTCAAGTATCATCAGGCCTGCAATTGCTGCGAATACATTTGAGATCAAGCCGGGTACTATCCAGATGGTGCAGAACACAGTGCAGTTTGGGGGTGGTGCAACTGAAGACCCTAATATGCACATCCGGAATTTTATTGAAATCTGTGACACCTTCAAATTCAATGGTGTTTCAGATGATGCTGTGAAGCTGAGACTCTTTCCCTTTTCTTTGAGGGACAAAGCTAAAGGCTGGCTACATTCTCTACCAGCCGGATCAATCACTACTTGGGAAGAGCTTGCGCAAAAATTTCTCTCCAAATTCTTTCCTATGGCAAAAACAGCTGCCATTAGGAATGCTATTACTCAGTTTACTCAGGCACAGGGTGAGTCGTTGTGTGAGGCTTGGGAACGTTACAAGGAAATGCTCAGAAAATGCCCCCATCACGGTATGCCTGATTGGATGGTCATAAACTGTTTCTATAATGGACTGGGAGGTCAATCTAGGCCTATGGTAGATGCTGCTTCTGGCGGAGCATTGTGGGCTAAAAGCTACGAGGAAGCTTATAATCTGATTGAAATGATGGCTGCAAATGAGTATCAAAATCCTGCGCAAAGATTGCAGCAAAACAAAATAGCAGGAGTTCTTCAAGTTGATACCGCTACTGCTCTGTCGGCTCAGTTAGAAGCTCTAAGCATGAAGGTGGACTCTTTGGCTAATCTTGGGATGCAACAGGTAGCTAGCATCTGTGAGCTATGTGCAGGTGGGCATGACACTCGTCAATGTGCCATATCTAATGAGTCAGCGCAGTTCGTCAGCAACTTTCAAAGGCCACAAGTCCCAATTCCTAACGCGTATCATCCAAACAACAGGAATCATCCTAACTTTAGCTGGGGGAACAGTCAGAACAACATGCAGCAAACATCTTATCCTCCTCCTAATCAGCAGTTTGGGGGTAGACAACCCAACCCTTCAGGAATGCAGCAGCAGTATGCTCCGAGGCAGCAATATCAGCCACCAGGATTTCAACAATCTTATGGGAATTCTGGTCAGACATCCAATGAGAAATCTGAAATGGAGGAGATGAGGTTAATGATAAAAACCCTAACAGTTTCTCAAAAGAACTTGGAAAACCAGGTGGGACAGCTTGCCAGTGCCCTACTCAATAGACCTCAAGGAGTGCTTCCTAGCAACACAGAACCGAATCCAGGGAAGAATGATGGTAAGGAACAGGTACAAGCTATTACTCTGCGGTCAGGAAAAGTCACAGGGGGAACGGAATCTGAACAGAATTCAAAACAGGCAGAGCAAGAGGAAGTTGCAGAAAAGGAAAAGCAGCCACTCCAACAACCAGCCAAGCATATGGTTCCTTCAGAGGCCAATCCTCCAGTCTATCCACCTCCACCGTTTCCTCAAAGGATGCAGAAACAGAAACTGGATCAGAAATTTGGCAAATTTCTGGAGGTATTTAAAAAGTTGCATATTAACATCCCATTTGCTGAAGCTTTGGAACAAATGCCTAGTTACGCCAAATTTATGAAGGGAATTCTATCGAAGAAGTTAAAGCTAGCTGATTTTGAGACGGTTGCATTGACGGAGGAATGTAGTGCGATCTTGCAACAAAAACTACCTCCAAAGCTTAAAGATCCAGGGAGCTCCGCTATTCCCTGCACTATTGGCAAAGTGTCATTCAACAAATGCTTGTGTGATCTTGGTGCAAGCATCAATCTGATGCCTCTCTCCGTCTTCATGACACTTGAACTCCCCGACCCAAAACCTACCAATATCTCCTTGCAGCTAGCTGACAGATCGGTCACATATCCTCGTGGAATAGTGGAAGACGTCTTAGTCAAAGTGGATAAACTCATTTTTCCCGCAGACTTCGTCATCTTGGATTTTGAGGAAGATAAGAACATCCCAATCATCTTGGGAAGACCATTTTTAGCCACGGGCAAAACGATGATCGATGTCCAAAAAGGAGAGCTCACAATGAGAGTGCAAGATCAGACTGTCTCCTTTAATGTGTTTAAGGCCATCAATGTTCCGGAAGACAATGAAAAGTGTTTTAGAGTGGAAGGGATTGATACTGGTCAGAATAAACCGTTTGATCAGTTGTTGAAGTCGGATACATTCGATGTTTGTGTATTAAGCAAGCCTCGTACTGAGGAGGTAAAAGCAGAGCATGTTCAGATGTTAAATGCAGTTCCTTGGAAGAGGAAATTTGATATGCCAAACGAGTCGCTTGGTTTGACAGAGCTCTTGAACTCTCAGGTGCGGCTTAAGCCGTCATTTAAAAAAACTACTAATCTCGTTCTTAAATCTTCATCAAATCATCTGAGGTATGCATATTTTGGACAGTCATCTATTTTTCCTGCTATTGTTGCTAACAATTTGTCAGGAAGTGAATTTGGAGAGCACCATCAGGATCCTCCGTTTGGGCCACCAACCACTCAGGGTGGCAGTATAATGTGATTCTGGTTAGTCGAGTCCGGCTAAATGACGTTAACGACAGCGCTTCGTGGGAGGCAACCCATGTGTTAGGTATGTTTCTACTATATTTCTTATCACCTTCAATGAGGGCATTGAATATTCTAAGTTTGGGGGTGATTTGGGGATAAGTAGTGTTGTGGTGTTATGTGTCATGTAGGAAATCATATTTTGCATGTTTGTGGTAATTCATTCATGTTTTGATTCGTATTTTGCATGTTTGTTTCATGTAGGACATTTTGTTTATGTTTTTATTATATGTGAGTCCATTTAGTTACATTTGCATAGCATGCATTTTTCATGATCCCGTAGGATTTGGCTATTTCCGTTGGTGAGTCGATGTTGATTGGAGTGTGGTAGTGATGAATAGAGGGTTGATTAAGTTCCTATGAATTGACTTGCATGACAGAAACAATTGTAAATTCACAAGTCTCATTGGTTGCTTTTGAATTTGATCAGACCATGTTTGTTTGGAAGTTAGAATTTAACCACTTGCTTATATTTAGAATGTTTTCTATTCTCTTGAAATTCAAAGAAGCACTTAAGTCTAAGTTTGGGGGAAAACAGGGATTTCATGCTAGTTGTCAATAAAGGCTAGGCGTCAAATGGCTAGTAGCCGGCTCATTGGAAAGATGAGTAGTCTAGGGTGGGATGAGAAAAAAGGCAAAGCGCACTCATTCCGAAAAATAGAAAAAAAAAAAAGAAAAGAAAAAAAAAAAAATGTTTTGTTAGTTGTTATGCAAAATTGATCAGGTTGAGCTCTTTAATACTCGAGTAATTAAGTTCTTGGGGACTTTGTGCCTAGTGACCTAAGACTTTTCCGGTCTGGGATCCACTAACCTAACGCTCGCTACATGGGTATTATTGTATAAGCCTTTAGGGGTCTCAGCCATTGTGCGGTCAAATAAGCATGCGTATTGTGTTAGTATGTGTGTTGTAATAAAAGCATGAATCCCTGTCTAACTCGAGTGGATATTGAGGTGTCTTTAAGTGGTTTCTTGTGTTTAGAGTTCATTTTGTTTATAAGCTTGTGGTTGTTTTGGTGAAGAATAGGATATGGTCTTGATTTAGTTTGAGAGTATATTGATGAGCATTGCACACACGCACGTTTCTGTGTTTGTATTGTTAGTATACGGAAATTTGGTCGAACTCTGTTTGAAAGATTGCATTCCTTGAGATGTTGGCTTGTTGATTGGTTATGGTTGGGTTAAAGGGATCGTTGCATTTTCATATTAGTTGCATACATGCATTGCATTGTTAGTTGCATGAGTAGATGGATTTTGTGGGTACATCCGCTATAGGCCCTCACGAGACCTTACTCGTCCACTAGGGCTGCCTAGGGGTTTAAAGGGCTTGTTGCATATGCCAAATGCAACCGTGATCACCTACGGAAGTGGTACTAGTTAGTTGTATATAGTTATGTTTGTTTATGCTTGAGGACAAGCATCGGTTTAAGTTTGGGGGTGTGATAAGTGGATTTTAATCCACTTGGAATGCTTCATATCGGCTTAAAATGATGGCTTGAACTCAAGTATGTGGTGTGTTTAATGTGTTTTCATTAAGTTTTGCAGAACCAAGAGTTGGAGGTTAATGAGATCAAAAGTCGGATTTTCCTGGTAGGTTGCGAAGCTCTCACGGTTTTGGCCATATCTGGAGTTCTACAAGTCCGATTCTGACGATTCAACAGCCCACGCGAAGCCACGGAAATGCTCTACATTGCTGGGCAAAAATTCCAGGGAGCTGAAGGCGCTGCAGCGCCAGTTTCCTGCGCAAGAGCGCCTTAGGAGGCGCAAGAGCTCAGAAAACTTGAGCAAGAGCGCTTGGTTGGGTTGTAAAGTAAAATTCCAGGGGGTAGGAGGCGCAAGAGCGCCATTTTGAGGCGCAAGAGCGCCTGTTTGCTCCTGGAATGCGTCAGTCAGTTTGTATTTTACTCGTATTTTACTCCAAACCGGGTTAATTTGTGTTGGGCCTAATTTGTTAGGGCTCGTATCTTGGGTTTATTATGTAATATCTTATACTTTAAAAACATTATTCATTAGGTTAATTTTGGGGGAGCTAACTATCGATCAAAAAAAAAACATTATTATTCTAAGAACAAGAGATCAAATTCTAGGGTTCTTCAAGCTAGTGACAAGCAAGGAGGCCTATTGTTTCCATCTTTTGTATTTCTTCTCTACAATTTCTGGGCTTTATTTTGCTCTCAATTTCTTTTCCATTATTCATTATTAATTGTTTGTTGATTCATGTTATCATTTGAACCCATGATGATGAGAAGTCCGATTATGGGCTAATCGTTATCATGGGGTTTTAATGGAGTTTTCCATGGATTCTAGTTATTAAATGTTTTATGCCTTGGTGTGTGTTTGATATATTGTTAACCTAGTATGGGGGTGCTTATTCGTTATGGGTGCGTCGCGAACATCCGTAATTGTTTGTTTAAGCCTAGTGAATGCGAAAGTGGATCTAGGGTTTAGAACATACCATGCTAGCGTAGGTTTTTGCATGTGAAGAGCATGTATTAATTTGTGGTGTAATTCTAACCGTCTTGCACCGACTATGTGATTATTTGGATGCTTGATTGTAAACCATTATGTTTTCAATCTCTATAGACATATAGGGACTAAGCATATTTGGTGACTACTTGACTTCTATCGATTGTGGATGATCAGTAGGATGATATATGTACAACGAAAGTTGGCGTGTGTCAGTTTAGTGCGTCTAATCAGTTATCATCGCTTGCACATGCTAGGTTGAAAAGGCATAAGATTCTAGATGAAGTGGTTAATGAAATTGGAACCCCATGTTTTCTCTTACATAAGTAATCTCGTTTGTTAATTCACTCTTAGTTGATAATTGTTTTATTAGTTAAGTAATAATCAACAACTCAATTTGATAATTGGTCAAGCATTAAGAAGTAACCATACACTGTTGCATAGGTATTAAATTGGCATTTACACATTGTCTCTGCGGAACGAACTCTATTTATCACTTGCTATTTGTGATCGCGTATACTTGCGTGTTTACGAGTCAACACAAACACACCATAAAAGAGTTGGTTCTTCTTCCATTAGTCCCACCGAATACAACTGTGCTACACCATAAATCTAGTACCGAGCTGACAAATTTTATATCCTTGGAAGACAGTATCTAGTCCATCCAAAATTTTCCCTACATGCTGCTTCTGCTATGTCTAATACTCGTAGTAATGATACGAGTAATATTAAAATATTATTAAAATACTAGGGCCAAAGAACAAATCTGACACAAAGGCTGGTCGTACATGGATGGGTCAGCACCGTATTTGACATATTAGTAAATTATACTATTACGTAACGCATTTGAGAGCAGAAGTACCTTCTTGTCAAGGTCGATAGCTTTTGTACAATCAGCTTCAGCTTTGATATAGCTGCGACAAAAATATATAGGAGAAGATAATAACAAAACAAAGACTCTGAAATATACAGTTTAGGGTGGTAAACACAAGGAATAATACCTTCCCGATTCCAGATATGCAGCTGCCCTGTTACTGTAGTATGTTGCGTTATTACCATTCAGTTTGATCGCTTCTGAATACAGATCGACAGCTCTCTTAAACTGTTTTTCTTTATATGCTTGATTTCCCTACATCAAAAATCAGGTGACAACCATGGGTCACATGAACAACCAAGTATGATTTCCATAGCCACTTGGAATTATGCACCGGATTCAGAAGATAAAATATACAACATATTATCATTAGAATAACTTCAAAGCTAAGATATTTTTAGGTTGAACAAAAGTTGAAGTTACGTAGGTATATAGATGGAAAAATATGATAATATGACACATGTAAATTAATATAATATACCACTCAACATTTAAGAGTCAACTCCACTTGGTGCATTTAAAGAATTGTCTGTTCAACTACATTCTTGTACAATATATCTTATCTTATAGTTAAACACGGCAAGTTGTAGAAGTATTTTTCCAAAAAAGTAGTTGATCATTATTTGCTTACAAAGGTATTCAAGTATGTGGCCATGGAATTCAAAACCTTTATCTTCCAGTTCCACCATCCCCAATGACCTAATAGACCAATACATACTATAGCAAGGTCCAGTGAGAGGGTCTATAGGGCCATCGAATGGATTCGACACATCAAAAGGAACGGACGGCTTAGAATTTCTAGTATGCTGGTGATCTTTTCTGACGTGAAATGGTATCTGGGTGATGGTATATCTGATTAATTACACCATCAGTCATTTGCAATTCGTAGAATCGTCTGCTATATATTTTTAAGTTTTACAATGCATAAATTGCTACCTAGAAGAATCATAACAGGTTACACAAACTGAATGAAATGAGGTAACTGGGCAAAAATTGACTACCTGTGTACACCTAAAATAAGCAAATTTAAATGGATTGAAGTACTACTCTTACTACAAACTTATTAATGAGGAAACATAGGAAACAAAATATAGTAAACTCTTGTAGTGAGTGTACGTTACTCAACAAGAATAGATGAAAAGATAATTATCTTAACAATTACTTGCATATTTGTCAAACAAGATACAGCCAGCACATTGCAGAATCAAAATTATACATTTATCATTACCATATTTGAGCAGTAAACATATAAACCTATATATTATACTATACGTATCATCCTAATAAAGGCCAAGTGATGAAGAGATACAATTATATCAGTAGCAAATGATGCCCATACCTTTTCTTTTGCGATCTCTGCAGAAACTTCGTTTCTGAGAACATTACTAGACGAGTTTGACTTCCCAACTGTATCGGCCTGCTCCTGAAGAGATGCATACATCAGTTTCGTGGTGTCCAGTAAAAATCGATCACCTCCATGCCTAGCTATGAACGAAACGGAAGCAGGAGACTTGTCTTGTAATCCCATTGGTATAGTAACCTACAATTAAGAGAGGAGAAAGATAGATGAGAAAGCTGTTCCGGACTTCATTATAGCCAAGCAGAAGTATCAATCTTGGCAAAATGCTAATAAATCTGACAAGACAGATTAGTGATGCCGCATAACAGATGGACTGAGATTGAGATAGAGAACCTGACAACAACCCGACATGCTAGCTAGGCTCATCAAAGAAAATGTACGAATTAGATAGTCTTCTGATGAAATCTCCTTTGCGCCAAGTTTTGGAGGAGGATGTAAAACTGACGGGATCACTAGTATGGCGTCATCCTATGAAATTGTCAAATCCAAAAGTTAACCAATTGAAAAATAAACAAGCACATATGAAGCAAACAGATATCAGGGTGAAATAACCGAATTTTAATAACTTAAACAGGATCACATATGTTCTATATGCATGCATCAAGAAATGCTATAGATAGAAGTCAATATAGACAATTTACACAGCAAATAAACTGTGAAACAAAATAATAAGTTTGCTCATTAATTCTAAACATGTTAGTCAATAACAGGAAGGTCTAAGGTCGATTGATCGCCTGATATGTTATACAGTAGAGGTTTGATATCCAGTATGGTCATGGGTATCAACTGGTAAACTTCATTATTATACACTACACTTAGACTTAGATAAAGCAAGTTGTACAAATACAAGTCACAACCAAACATGTAATGCTAACCATTCCAATCCGTTAAATAAACTACAAGTACCAAGTACTACTTTTTCTTGTTTTACTAAATGTTGATTACTCCACTGGCCATGTTTTGAGTTGCGCAAACTGGGTCTACATGTTTGTTACTAAGTGTTGATTACTTGTAAGTTTCTATTTACTCATGTCGAAGTGTATTTACAGATGCAGACAGAGAAAGAAATGAGAGCAATGCTCAAGAACATATGCCAATTGTCTTCTAGATGTAAGTGAGATTGGTATTTACAGAATGCACAAAGGAAACATTGAGTGTCCTCCTTTACTAGAAAATTCTGAACATCAAACAGCACATAATGTACCAGGTCTACTTTTGATAAATGCGTAGTTTTAAGACCTTTTATGCTCCTGACAGATAACGAAATAGAAGAGAAAGAGACAAAAATAACAACAGAAATACAGTTAAAATGATACATAGATGAGAAGATGAGGAGAAGCAAATACCTTAAGAAAGGGGGGGGGGGGGAATATGTCTTCATAAGATCACAATATGTATAATTTAAATCATCATAAGCATTACTCAGTACTGATTATATAAACATGATAGACAACTCCTTATAAACCTATAAGACTCCAGTACCCAGTAGCCTCCTACTCTTGACTTAAGACCATACCATGCTGATGCAGCTGCTTCTAGTAGCTGAAATTCTACTTCCGACGGAACAACTTGCTATACTAGTAATAAGAGAATATGACTAGAGTTGTTTTAACATAGAGAAATATTCCAATTAAACTTAAAAGCACATACCTTCAAAAGAACATTCAGAGCCGATTTCAATTCATTCCTCACACTCTGGATGTTTTCAATTTTAGTATCTGTCATATCCAGACTATCATGCATTCGTGCTGTCACAACAGTGTCCAGAATAGGCTTCTCAGACTTTATCCATTCCCCATGGTTATTCTTAAATTCATGTCTGTATAATAAAGCATTTAAAAGAAATAACGTTAGTTTCAAAGTTACATATGTTTCGCAATAAGTTAATTGACAAGACATAATATACAAGATGCATTATAAAGATAAAGCATGTCTACACCAACCCACAGACACATGTGGGCTCCAACATATGAACACAACAAGAGAAAAAAACAGTTTTATGTTCGATTCAAGGCTTTCAGACAACAAAGAAGTTTTGCCATCCAAAACTGAAAGCTTATCCATCATCAGCTTAGGACCTTTGTTAGACCAATAATGTTAGATGAACAATTTGGCTCACATTTAGAATGTGAAACTAGAGTTTGAGATGTAAACAAGTCGAGAATGAATTTACTACCTATCACGAATAATATTACTACCTAACTGCATCAAGTCAATTACCAAGTAATCCCAACTCTCCAATTACTTTACTCATAGATGCAGAATCATCAAAGAGAACATGTAGACTCTATTGTATGAACACTACAAGATTGTACACTAGGTACAGAAATTGAAATTTATTTGAGTTTGAGAATAAGCGATTGTACTATAATTTGAATAAAGTTGACCATGAGAGTCCGAGTGGAGGGACCCAACAATCACATAGAATTTAATATAAAGAATAACTTAATTTACAAGGCATATACTTTCTAAAAGAGGAAAATGTCACAAATCATGCTTTAAAATAAAGAATTGTTACAGATAAAATACATTGGGCGGTACAACACTGACATCGCTGAAAGCGAAAACATTGACAAGCTTATCATAAAATGCTGATGCGACAATATACGTCTACAGCACCATACTCACCTCCAAAGTAGTTGCATGGTATGAGCTAGTGATTTCAGCGAGGAAGGCTTTACTTCACCATTGGCCTTGTTACTATGCAATGTCTTAAGGCTTGGAACCTTAGAACTGATATACTCCCCAAGATTCACATGCTTTAAAACTTGTTCTGGGAAAAGTTGGGTTGTTTGGAGTAAGTAAGATGCTCATAACTTAGTACGCACAAAATTCAACAAAAGGGGATATTAAAATATTTTAAAACGTATCACAAACATCCGACCAAAGAGAAAATAGATGACATACTGCCAAGTAGTTTCTCAGTGGATCTAATCACCGACTCTTTGATGTGGCTAACAGGTGTCTTTAATAGTTCAAAACAATCATCGGCTACTATTACACTCCTTGGATTACGTTGAACTCCAAATGGCAATTGCAGTAGCACATGTCCAACTAGCCCTAATATTTTTGGATCCTTTGCAAACCACCCTGCGAGATAACAATATAGTTCAGGAAATTGTGAAATACGATCAAGTGGCTTAAGTTCGCAACGAGCGAGAGAGAGAGAGAGAGAGAGAGAGAGTTAAATGCTGATATCTTATTATCAGCAACTACTTGCAATCATTTCAGTTCTACATATTCAGGAGATATACATAAAATAGGTAAAAGTGATTTGCTGAATATTATAGATTTAAATTAATTTCTCCAGAACTAATTCTCTCTATTCTCAACCATATCTCCTTATAAATAGATGGAGTCCGGTCCCTTGCTGCTTCATAGCTTCCTAATCTGATTGAAACTGTCACTTCTCTTTCTAAATTATCTCATAATACTTCTTTAATCTCTCCCTCACGTCTGTCTTCCCCTCTCCACCTGTTACTTAATGAGAGCAGGGCCCGTAATAAGGGTTTCCCCATATCCATAAACAAGCAAATTATTTACAAATTACATTTAACAATAACTTTTCACACGTGTAATTTGGAGTACCCTGAAAAGAAGCCTCTGCACCGACTATGACATCTGTTTTATTCAATTATAAACTCATTCCCACACCACTTAATGATATCCAAACTAGTTAAGATGGTTTAGATGAATCTCAATCAATTATAGAAAGTTGAAAACTTAAAGGAAGAGATAAAAAGACAAGATAGTATTCTTATAAAGATAATATTAGGAGGAAATATTAAGATAAGACTCTCTCATCTGTTGGATATGTTATGTAAACACCGAAAATTTTCCAGATACATACCAACAGCGTCAAGAGATGATGCAACAGGAATTATCCCTGCGTGAGAAACAGCACCATGTGAAGGTCGGAATCCAAGTACGGCACAAAATCCGGCAGGTGTTCTCACATCACCAACAACATCAATGCCTGTAACATTCTATCAGTTAAATTCTCTCCTTCGAAGACAAAAACACGGGCATGGAACACAGATACAAGCGGGATCAAACAACATGTCAACAAGGAAAATAAGTGTCCAGAATAATATATATAAATATATTAAACAAACTAATGAGTGCCACGTGAATTATTTTCTAAGGAAAATGGGAATATATATTCGTAAAAAAACTAAAAAAAATTAAAGACATAGCTTATAGCTAAATTCTGCTGTATTAAGTAATAAGGACAGCTCACATTTACATCTAAGGATAATTTTCTAAAATAACAAGATTGAGTAAAGGCTATCAAAAATATATGATTGAGGGTGTGACCATTTTTAGATCGTTAGATGCAAAAGGGGAACAGAAGTTACAAAGGAGTCTGTCGATACTGAATAAAGATGAAACCCACGCACAAACAGTTGCTATCTAACATGAACTTAATCTACATAAGCTCGTGTAGAGTTATAAATATTATGCTAATAGGGAGGTAGAACAGTAGACAAAACGTTGAAGGAAGTTAGAACCTTACCCAAAGCGAAATCAACAAAATTAGCAGCAACCGCAACAGCAGCACCACTAGACGATCCTCCAGGTACCCGTGCAGGAGCAGCGGGATTCGTAGGCGTATCATAATGCTTATTTTCTCCACTGATACTGGAGATTGAACATGATACAGGCCAAAAACCAGGATGTAAGACTAAAAGAGCCGAGACCATAATGTAAAGACTAAAAATAGATCTACTTGAAACCCTTTACCACTGCTGTACATTACTTACCGAGAAATTCTCAGTAACTCAAGCTTATTTTACATGAAAACTGAAATATTGATTCGTGAAATTAATGGCTTATACAGGCTAAACAGTTAATAATACAAACCTAAACGCCATTTCATCTATAACAGTTTTCCCCACACATGTGGATCCTCCTTCAACAAGGGTCAAAACCACAGGCGATGTTTGAGAAGCAGCTTTATGTGTCCTTGCCCAGTCTGGATGGCCAAAACCAGTTACATATCCATCGACATCAAATCTGAAAAATGTACATCTAAAATTAGCTAGTTCCTTTTTATAGAACTTGAGAAATCAGAAAAAACATAACATAAGCATTTACTTGCTGGTATTCTCAATTCTGTATGTCAATTATAAGTGTACTACGTTTAGAAGTTTGTTTTGCCCAATCTCATGAATGGCACAAAATCAAAAAAAAAACATAAGAGGACTTCAAAACAACAGCAGCTCCTGTGGCACAATTTTACGCTCCTCTTTTTTTTAAAATAAAAATAAAAAATCAAGTGTGGCATAGTCTCAAAACATAATAGAAACAGGTAAATTAACGAGACACTAGTCAACCAATTTCATTGTTTAGCTGGAGCTCAGGTCCTCAAATTATCTATCTTCCTATTTACCATCAGCTCCAAAGGCTACAGAGGTTGCATTTGAGGTGGATGTGTTATTCGTCAAATGCCTGTATGATGAAATGATCCTTCAAACTACATAAGCAATACATCATTCCAATCCTAACAAAAGTGCAGAAGCAAAGAAGTGGAACGGAAAAAATTGGAGCTCTTTTCTGGGAGATAGTAAGATGGATACGGTTAGAGTTTTTGCAGGCTTCTGCACTTCAGCGTTTTTTTAATGCCAATTTGAACCTCTGTAACGATTAAGTGAAAATTCAAAAACACTAGTTGTACCTGCTGAAAATTGCTTTAGAATATGTTTTCACTGAGTTTTCTTATATATAGATTCATCTAGCAAATTTAGAGCGCTGATGTTATTATTATGTAAACAGCTTCAAATCCTCAGGTAAGTTAAAAAGAAAATGAAGGATTGATTCATTGAGGACAAGGTCAAAAGGAAGACAAAGGAAGGGAACTCCCAATGCCATCCATGATGATCACTTGTAGGCATATTTCATATCCTTCTGATTAGATATTAGATATAAATGTTCCACACACGCATATATATGTGTACGTCATAGGTTGATATGTAGCTGCCTAAAGACAATCCCATAGCACCCACGTTCTCACCCATCCAAATAGAATCGTGAACCTTCTGGAAAAGACTCAGAATTTCCCTAAAGATCGCAATAAACATTTACAAATTTTGCGAGAACTTCCTGTGGAAGAGTCGGTGGCGGACGCAAAAATTCCAAGGGAGGAAATTTTTAACTATTTTCAATACTTCTTTATTTCAAACATTGATATAAAAATGTCACAAGTTTAAAAAGTAGAGGGTGAACAATGTGAACTTTGAATAAATATGGCAAAAAAATAAATATCCATAGGTTTAAAGATTCAATTCCACAAAACCCAAAACATTATGTGGAAAAGTCTTCTACTAAACATCTTAATTACTTTAAATTCTATCAAAATCCATAATTGTCAAGACAAATTATGAATCGAGGATATTAATTAATATTTTCTCAAAATTTATAACAATTAATATTGCCTATAAATTCAGTTGGGCGCGAATGCCGACCCCAGTCCCTCCCGCATCTGCCAATGGGAAGAATACGCCCTGCATCCGCCAATGGGAAGAATACACATCGGTGACAGATACCGACACTAAACTTTACACAAACCAAATATTGTTTGTTCCCTCTCTCCACTAAAGTTTAAACCCTAGATTTCATAGTGACGACCAAGCAGCATATCTCCTCAGCCGACCAAGTAGACATGATTTTTCCATTCATCCTCTTAGGACAAACAGCCAAAATGTTCAACTCCTTAACTACTCCAGTCTACTCAATCAAAATAGTAGATGCTAGATGGGTTGGTTCGGATATAAATAAACAGCTAGTTGAACAACATCATTCACACTGGGCCTACAATGGAGCGAAAAATTAACCAGAAAAAAAAAATATCACAAAGGTTTTCACTAATTCTATCCCTTTCGTCAAAGTAAACCGTCCATCAGATCATCCGCAATAACTTATTGTAAATCTCAAGTACATACAAGGTTTTAAAAAAGGGTTTAAACATAGGATTGGGATTTAGGCTGAATCATCATCGTTTATCATAAGGAATATTACTGAGCACACACATATTTAAACAGGTAGCCGGCAAACTAGTAACCTGTAGTCCTCTAACTAGTGAAATCGTACTACTTCCGCAACCAATAATTTATACACACTAAAATGGGTAGGAAGTGAAACATAACTCTACACAAAACCACCAATAAACGCACAATGTTAGGATACTTGCAATCAACCAAAACCCCTAAATTCATATCCAAAAATGATCACTAACCAGTAAATTCAAAACCAATAATGCACCAAAATCAAAAAACAATAAAAATAAAGAAAACCCAACATGAAGAAATAAACATACATGTCAGAAACAGCAAAAGAGAAGCCAGTAAGAGGGTGAGGAGCTTTAGGAGGAGCAGGTTGAGGGGGCGGAAGAAGCTGAAATCTCTCAACAAAAGCACCAAAATCAGCTTTAACTGTTTTCTTGATTTTCTTGGTCATTATAAATATTCCTGCTATGCCTAAACCCAATAATACCCATAAATTTGCAGCAGCCGAAGAACCCATTGCGCTTTGAGAGAGATAGATACAGAATTTATGTAAGTATAGAGAGGGGGGGAGGAAAGGATAACACAACACAACACAACACAACACGGGAGGGTGTCTGTGTAAATAGTGTAGAGGAGCAGCAAACCTAAGCCGTGGAGCTTCCAATGTTTATTAAGACTTCTTGGGCCAATCTCATAATATCCCGTTCATTTTTCTTATATTAATCATTTTTTTAACTTTATTTTAAATTTGATTAATTATGTTCATGACCGTCATTAAAATTTTATAATCCCAAATATTTGCAACTATTTATTATTTATGTCTTTTGATTACGAGTTTTAAATTCTAACCAAAGGGCCTTTGATTAGATTTTACTTTATTATTCCATCATTTTATCTTGACATTATTTTTCCAACTATTTTTGTTGTTTTCTACGAGATATTTTTCGATCTGTTTCTAGTTTTGTTATATGATATTTTATTGTAAACTGCTGTTATTAAGACTAGTCATTTTTTGTTGATTTTTGCAGATTTTTGTTTTCATGCATGAATGTTTTATTATCTAAACTACTTTACTAAGTCGCGTTTCGCAGCGGTTTTATAAAAATTTCTCTAAAAATATTCTACAAAATATGTTTTTTAAATAAAATAATATTTCTAATATACAATTAAGTTTTTCTTTTGAATTATCCGTTTCGTCTTGATCATTTACCGAACTTTTGAATAAATATAGAAAAGATCAATTGTTTAATTTTTTCATTATTTTAATATTATATCAAATATTAGTATATTTGTCCCCGTTTTTATTTTTCTCAAAATTCATATTTCTACTTCTATTTTAAAATACATAATATAACATTAATATTAAATTCTAGCAAATAATATGATCCTCCTAATGAATCACTCTCTCGTTAAACATGATTTTTTTCCAATGACCTGCTTTCTCGTTCACTCGTTGTTACCAAATCTAAACATATAACAAACTAATTTACTAAATAAATTACATCATCTATTAATCGATTTTATTATGTCATAAATTTTATATCTAAGTTTTTTTTTTAAAAATTCTAATTTTTATTGTTTAAAATATAGGTACTCAAGAAATAAAATGAAATGAAAATTAAACTTATATATTTTATTTTATTTTATAGCGCCTCACAAACTCAAATCATCTCATTTATTACTTTTATCGATTAAAAGATGGTGATGGTATGTAATTTGTAAAGGGCCAATTCACCTATTAAAATCAAGCCCAAATCTAAAACAGTGTATGCAAGGTTCACAATGTCTGCAAGGTCCACAATGTGTGCAAGACCCACAATGTCTGCAAGTTCCACGAAGCCTGTAATGTTCACCAAGCCCATAAGGATTGGACATGACACGTTTAAAAAATATAAGATATAAGACATTTAAAAAATATAAGATATCAAAAAATTTACCTTTCTGAGTTTACATATTAAAATTTAACAAAAAAATGACATTTAGCCGGAGTATACTTCTTAATTATTACAATTTTGATAAATTACTTTTTTAAAAATATTATTTAAATCTGCATTGAAGTACACATATAACTTTTATTTATGTGTCTTATCTATGAAATATAACTTTAATTAATGTGTTTTTTTATAAATTCGAACTGTTTCCTCTATAAGTTCGAACATTTTTCCTGATTCTTATATGTTGAAGGATATCTTTTTAAAATTACAATAATTACTCAATGCTCTCTAATAAGTCGTCCTCCCGTAAAATACCCTTCCTTTATAAATTCGAACACCTATTATACTTCAAATATAACTTTTATTTATATATTTTCCCTAGAAATTGAAACTCTTCTCCTCTATAAATTCGAACACATATTCTACTTCTAATATGTTAAAGGATATCTTTCTAATTAGTATTATTTAAAAGAGTATAGTGCACGATGTGTACTTGTAGTTTGCTCTAAATGCAAAGTGTGTACTTACAGTTTAAATAATGTAAAGTGTGTACCTTAACTTTCTGATTTAGTGCAAAATGTGTACTCTAAGTTTAAAAATGCAAAATATGTACCTTAACTTTCTAACTTGGTGCATAGTTATAATTAATTTGTAATTAGTAACTCTAATTAAAGTCTAGTTAATAAATATATAACATAAATTAAATTAGTTACATCCAAAAATAATTCTAAATCTAAAAGGTCACATGACCTTAAATTCAAGTAAAATAAATTTTATTTATCATGATTAAATTAGTAGCTAATAAATATATGTCTGATGTATAATTTTTTTGTTAATATAATATAATTCATGATATTGTTATTAATATAAAAATTATATGTGTAATTTAAATATAAGCATTATCTTTGAACTATCTCAAACAATATTATACTAAATATTCTAGATTATTTATATTCAATGATGATTATATTTCAAATATTTATTTTATTTTATTATCGTACATTTCTAAATGAAATTTTAATTAATAATGTTAATCATAAATTAACAATAATATTGTATTAACTTAGAAAGTTGAGATACACATTTTGCATTACTAAACTTTAGGTACACATTATGCATCAAATGAGAAAGCACTAGTACAGAATGGACTTTATACGTCGCCTCTTATACGTCGGTTAAGTCCAAAGGCGACGTATAAAGTACTTATATACGTCGGTTCAGAAGAACGCCGACGTATAATGTCAATTTTCATCATTTTTTACGTCGGTTCAAAAAAACGCCGACGTATAAGGTCATATTATACGTCGGTTGAGAAAAAGCCGACGTATATGATCTACTTTATACGTCGGTTGAGATGAAAGGCGACGTATATATGACAATATTATACGTCGGTTGTAGAGGCGACATATATAAGTACTTTATACGTCGGTTGAGAAGAAAGGCGACGTATATGTGATGATATTATACGTCGCTCTTAGTTTAACCGACGTATAATATCGCCACGTGTCACAATATTATTGGCCTATTCTTGAGCACGCGGATTGTGCTTCTTTCACATGATCTCGACCGTTGGATGAATTAACAAGGCCAGATCTGTACCGTTCATTTTTTAATATCATCTTTATAACTCTTTCAACTATTTTTTTGTTTTTACTCTTTTTAATCTCTCTCTCTCTCGTCTGTCTCTCTCTCTCGTCTCTCTCTCTCTCTCTCTCTCTCTCGTCTCTCTCCATACGCAATCTCTTTCCTTCTCTTTTTAATCTCTCTCAACATCTCGATCTATTTCCATTCTCTTTTTTCTTTTATAATTATTTGTTTGTTTGATACTTTATTTTTTGTTGTTTTCTAGTTTAATTGTCTAAATAAATTTTTTGTTGTTAGTTCATGACTGTAAGAACCGAGGAGCATGATTTTGTTTTTGTTAATGTTCATCAACTGTTTGATCAATGTTCCCTACGAAATTTTGTTGAAATTAGCCCGCTTACATCAACTGTTGTTTTGATCTGCAGCACCACGATCTGGTTTGGCATGGAAGCATTCAATTGATGTTGGTGCTGGTGTGATTGATGCCGACTACAGAGGTGTGATTTTGGGTTTGGTCGAGTTTTGGCCGTTTGTCGATTTTCTTTGAATTTTCCGATTGAAATCCTTGTTTAGATTATGGGTTATGTTCGCGTTTGGAAGAATTATTGCAGCTGAGTTGTTTGGACTGTGTGTTACAAATTGTATGCAATATTAACATGAATTTTGGAGTATAGTTTTGTGGGTTACCGGATTTCGTAGTTTCCGGTTGAATTTCTTGCTTAAATTGTTAAGCTGGAATTGTATGTGATTGAATTATTGTTGCTACATTTTCTGGGCGGTTTTTCTGTGAAGAATTCAAGCTAAAATTTCAGTAGATTGTACAGAAAAATAAAATATATATTTTTTTAATTTTTTAGACCTTATACGTCGGTTGTTTACAGTAACCGACGTAAAAAGTTAGCAATATATGTCGGTTGTTTACAGTAACCGACGTAAAAAGATAGCAATATACGTCGGTTGTTTACAGTAACCGACGTAAAAAGATAGCAATATACGTCGGTTGTTTAGAAGAACCGACATAAAAGGGTACAATATACGTCGCCTTTTTAACCGACGTATAAGGCTATGACTTTATACGTCCCCTGTGTATACGTCGGCGCTTAACCGACGTATAAAGTCAGTTTTAACCGACGTATAAAGTGTTTTTTGTACTAGTGAAGTTAAGATACATATTGTTAATCCCAAATGACCTAACAGAATTGTAGAGGGGGGGGGGTTGAATACAATTCTAGATATTTCGAAACTTTAAAACAACTTTCTAAAATAAAAACTGAACTGAAATAAAAACACAAACAACTATAAAATTTCAGTTGGATGTTTTGAGGATCCAACTGAGATAATTTTTATTGCGGAAATAATCTGTGTTACACAAGTATCACAGCTGCTCAGTTCTTGATACAAAGTGAGAGTGCTCTTGAAAAGCTAATACAAACTATTTTATCTCACTCACTTCTATATATAAAATGAACTGCTACACTTGGTTATATAACCCAAGTTTACAATGCTATTTTGGCTATTCTAAAATAATCTAAAGTAACTTTCAGTAGCTTGCTTTCCATCCTTTTTGTCCAATGGTCCTCGGAGATCTTGGCTTTTGTCTTTATGCTTATTATGATCACTCACAAGAACCTAATTGGAAATTGGAATGTTTCCTTATTTCCAGTAACCATTTTGATGGCTTCCAATGCAAAGTACACTTCCATATCTCCCTTTTGATCTGTCAGATAACTGTCACTATCACTTTGTCAACTATTCAGAAAAGCAATAATGATTCGTTGATAGTAGAGAGATGTGTTTCATTGATAGCTTTATTCTTCGTTTCGTTGATGGTATAATCCTCGTTTCGTTGATAGAGTAATCTTCATTCCGTTGATAGAGTAATCTTCAATCCGTTGACATGTCTTCACTTAGGCAAAATTACAAGGTATGATATATTTACAATTCACCAACCTATTTTTCCTATCTAGTACTTAGTCAACATGACTTAGAAAACCTATCTAATACCTACAACAAAATGCATATCAAACTATGAAGTATTGTAGAGTGCAATTGCTACATCACTCATTTCGTTGATGAGCTTCCTGTCAACGAAAGCTGCAAAACATGTCATTCCGTTGACAGTTACAAAATGACTTAATACAAAATCTACTAAGTGTTTTATAATTATCATCAAGAACAACATATTCCTAACAATCTCCCCCAATTTATGACTGATAGAATAACAACCATAAATCAAGAGACTTGATGATAACAAAAACACTCAGACAAATTACAAATGATAAAAGTAGAAATTGCATTGAGCTTCATTGAATCTTAATTGAAATACAAAGTAGAAAATCCTACAAAACAAGTGCACAGAGTTGCTCCTCTAGTCTGAGCAGATTTTTCATCTTTGCCCATGTGGTCTTGTTTTCTTCCATTTTCTTGCATTGTTCTCCTCAATCTGAGCTTGAAGTCTTCTGTAGAAAATCTTCTCTTTTTCATCTTGATTCCCCAACTTGGATTGCATTAATCTCAGAGTTTCATTGGATGCCTTTTCCAGTTGGTCTTCTATTCTGAAGAATCTTCTACAGTTGTCCTTGTCTCTGAATTCCATCATCCAAAAAGGTTGGAGATGGATCTTCTTTCCTGTTTGAGGGACCTTCAATACTCTGGGAAGTGCACCAGGCTTGTTCCAGCTAGCTTTGATTTGGCAGATTTTGGAGACAACCTCAAACTTGGCTGTTTTGGTAAAACCAAAATCTTTCTTCAGACATTTGAACACAGATAGCAGTGTCTGATAGTCTTCTCCCAGAATTCTGTGTAGAGGCCAAATCTGTTCTCTCCCACCCTTGTAGACAAACACCAATCTCTCTGGTAGTTTGTAAGAGTTTGTAAGAAGCTGCTATTCCTCTCACTTCAACCAGGTCATCAAGATTAATATGTAGGTCAGACTCCTCCCTGATATCAGCAATGTAGATGAAGTCTTCTGGGTTGGTAGGGGGTTTTTCAGCTTGTGGTCTCCTTACAAAAATTGGCTTAGCCTTGGCAGCCCTCTGCTTAGATTTCTTCTTTGGATCCATTTCAAAGAGGAATTTTGGAAAGTTGGCCTCATCAAACTCAATTGGCTCTTCCTTTGGCTCAATTGGCTGATCATGGAAATTTACTGGATGTTTCGGATCACAGGCTAACTTTACCTCAGAAACTGGATCAGGAATTGTTGGAGGTGCAATAGGTGCAGAAGAGTATGTTGCATTGCTCTGAGAGTCATCATTCTCAAAAGCTATGTTTCTCTTAGCTCTTTCCTTGGGTTGCCTTATGCTCTTCTTTGTACTCATTTCCTCTTGCTGTCTTTCTTCTTCATCTAGAGATTGAGCAACTGCAAGGGCTTGCATAGCTGCTCTTTCTGACTCCTCAGCCTTAGCTTCAGCAAAATTTGGGTGACCAGCCCAAACACAAATTTCCTGTCCATTTCTGTAGACAATTGCTCTTTGCTTCCTTATCTCAGGATTATTGTTTTCCTTGCATTTTGTGATAAGTAGTCTAAGAAGCTTGAGCTCATCTGGATAGGGTGAAGGATAGAAAGTCATTGTTATATTTTTGCCCTTTGGTTTAGCAGGAGACTTGGGAGATAGGCTTCCTTGAAATGTAGCTTGTTCCACATCCCTAATGCATGAAGTTTGTCCTTTTTCTTTCCTTGGACCTTGAGTGACTCCATGTAGAAGGGGCTTTACCTCATAGAAAGAATTGGTCTGTGACTCCCATTCCGTTGATGCTAAAACCATGGTATTCGTTGATGGTGTTGTAGAAGTAGCTTGATCCGTTGATGGATTTGAACTCTTTGCAGTTTCAGCTATCTTCTTGACTCTTGCATCTATGCTGGACCAGTGGTCTTTTATTTGTTCATCAAGTTGTAGCCTCATAGATGCTTGCTTAATCAAGTCAATACCATCTAGTTTATCCTTTCCTGACTCCCCCATAGATAGTGGCTCCTTTGGCAGGGAAATGGCTGGGACCATAACCTTTGTGATTTGAATGTCTAGCTCCTTAGATTTCTCCTCCTTTTTGTTATCATCAAAAGGGATGATTGGGAGTCCTTGAGCTGCCACTAGCTGGGCTAAAAGTTGGGTTTGCTTCTCCTGTTCCCTTTGCATGTGAGATAAAGTAGCTTCCACCTTGTCCACTCTAGAAGAGAGAGTCTTCAAGGAGGTAGCCACCTCAGGTTCCTTAGAGAAAAACATGTTCATCTTGGACACAGTGAGAAGAGGAAGTTTTTCATCCAGCCTCCTGTCAGTAGCATCCTTAAGATTGCTAATGGAGTCCTTGATTTCTCTAGCTTCAATCCTTGTCTGCATCATCTGTAGCCTTTGGATTTCCAGTGAATCCATAATAGCCTTGTAGAATTTCTTGTCATTGGCATTTGCAGACTCATGAGCCAGATAGGCCTCATTGTACTACCTTGTGATTGCAGTATCCAGGGTGAGTCTTCCTTGCATATCTTGAGAAAGCCAGTTTGGTGTAGGGGCACCACAGAAGTCCCAGTCTGTGAAGTGATTGCCACCTGTAGATTGTCACCAAAATTGTCATCATCATTAGAAAAATCAAACTCACCACTGGCTGCAGCTCCTGGAGACAGATTGGTGATTGCATCCTTTGCTCTTTGCATAGATGCAGTTGTATGGATTAGGTTGAAAGACCTTTCTGCCTCCACATTGCCCTGCTGAGCCATAACTTGATAGGCTGGCACAAGATGAGTAAAGATCTCAGGATCCAGGGAAATACTATCCAGAGTTTGTTGATAATTCTCTTGGAAAGTAAGTTCCCTTTCTCCCTCATGAACCTCCATTAACTCACTTGAAATGGCTGCTTCTTCCCTTATAGCTCCTGTAGTCCCTTCTCTCTCTCCACTCTTTTCTTGCATCATGGGCTCCCCATGGCTCACACCTCTCACACCCTCACCTTCACCTACTAAGGTGGAACCCTCAGCCTCTCTTTTTGCCTGACTGGAAGAAATAGTCAGCCTCTCACTCTTAGCCTCTCCTTTTCCCTGGCTGCAAGCCAGCCTCTCAGTTTCACTCCCTCTCATTCCTAGAAGTGTTTCAACTACCACTAGATCATCTGCACTAGTTGTGGAAACAACTTGATTTTCAATAAGAGGTGCAGAATGAACTATCAATGGAATGGTAGTTTGAACTGTCAACGGTATGGATACCGTTGATGGAGAAACACTTGTCAATGAAAGAGATTGTTTCGTTGATGAAGTCAAGAAAGCACTTTGAGAGAGTGAGATTACAGTCGAATCTGTGGTGATTGATTTTAAAGATTGTGCCACATATCCTCTTGTAACTTCAGAAAAGGATGATTGGTGGCCCAACAAATCACTTAACAAGTGATGGCCACCAATTTCAGAGTGGGGCTTCTCCAAGAAAAGAGTTGGAGAATCAGGAATAGATGAATGGATCATATCCAAATCTAATGACTGAGTTAGAGAATTTTGTGAAGTTGGTTCAAGATTGATGTTTAAAGAATGGGACTGTAACCCCAGAGTAATGATAGGGGTTGCATCAAACTGAATTTGAGATACTGGAAGTGTTGCTTCCAGTGTGTGTGCACCCTGTGAAACCTGGAATTTTTGTTTCACTCTCCTTTGGTATTGGGAAATTGTAGATTGTGGGCTTGAAGTGTCCCTTACCCTCTTGGAGTGTGCTCTTGGAGGAGAGCTTGTTTCAATAATTACATCCTTTTGGGAGGATGCAACTAGACTTGTGCTTAAATCCATTTTACTCATTGTGCCTTGTTGGGAAGACACAATGGGGATAGGCTGGATCTCACTCATCTCTCCTTCCTTATCCTTAGGGTTTCTTTTATGGTCACCCCTTCCCTCAACTCTCACAGCACCTACACCACTCCCCTTTGGTTGTGTAGTGGATTTTACAACAGGTGCCTTTTGAGAAGCACCTAAGGTTGGCTTGGAAGATTTATTTGATTTTGGTTTTGCTGCTGGGGCAGGAGCCTGTTGGGTCACAACTACAGACTCCATAGCAACAGGGTTGGGTGAAACAGTAGAAGTAACAGCTATACTAGCAGGGATAGTAGTAGTTACCTCAATTATTGGCAGATACACCACTGGGACATCACCATTGTGGTTCAGCCTCAGTATGTCTGTCAAGACCCTCTTCTCTTGCACAAAGCAATCAAACCTGGAAACAGGGTTAGAGATAACCAATGGTGCTGGACTAACATTGTTAGCCAGCATCATCAGAAATCTTGCATAATAGATATTTTTCTTCCTATTTGCCTTATCACCCAACTTAGCACCAATTTCATACATAAGTTGGGTGCTAAAGTTGTAATATCTATCAGTTAGGAGCATGGTAAATAGAATCAACATAGAGTTAGTTAATGCATCAAAATTACTAATTTTACCAGAAAAGACCTTGACGAAAGCATCATCTAAATAACTATATTCCCCAACCAAACCTCTCCTAATTATTTTACCCAGATTATCATTAGGCAAAGAGTAGTTTATGGAATTTAGCATGTTAATCATTTCAGTATATGTAGGCAAAGCAGAGCAATTATTTTCAGGAAGGTGTAAGCATGCTTGCAACACATCAGAATTGACTATGTACTCATTACCTTGAATGGTGAATTGCAAAGTGCAATTTGTCCCACTGTACTCACATGAGGTCCAAATCTCCTCGATTATCTCATTGTAGAGTGAAGTTGAGTGAAACATTGCGTAGCTCAGTTTGTAGTTCATCATGAAATCCATCATTTTTAAAAAGAGTCTGTTCGGGCTTTCCTTGACAACAAAAGGGATGGAGTTGTTCTTCTCATAGATGTACCCTCCAGCTGACATGAGTTTTACTATTGGTGTCATTGTTGAGTGAGAAAAAGCTTGAACTTGGATTTGCTTTGAGAGAGAAGAAGTAAGAAAACCTTCGGAAATTTTGAGAACAGGTAGAAAAGAATTAAAGAAAACAAAATTTCTTAAATACTCCCCCAAAATTTCTCAAAAATTAAGTCCAATAATAAATATAAATTACTGGATTGGCTTAAAAATGTAACCGTTACAATTAAAATATTACCATGATTTATACTTACAGGGGTGTATGCATAGATCGTGGTAAAGGACATGACAATTTTCAACGGTTCAGATTAAAAGCGCTATATCAACGAATCAGAATTGGGCGTTTAAGGTCCCGTCTATTTCGTTGATAAAGCTGCGTTTCGTTGATATAAGAGAGCTATCAACGAAACACCCAGAAAAATGCTAAGACTGTCAACGAAATGGTGCGTTTCGTTGACATAGTAATTTTGACTTAGACAAAATTGCACTTTTTCCTGAGAAAATTAATTCATAAAAAAAACATAGCAAGATTCTGGCTTCTTTATAACTTGCAAAAATCTCAGAAATAATTAAGAGAAATTTAGCATACCTAGCTCACTTACTAATCTTGAGAATGTAGATTCATCAAGTGGCTTGGTAAAGATGTCTGCAAGTTATTGTTCACTTGGAACAAAATGTACCTCCACAGTACCATTCATAACATGTTCTCTAATGAAATGATACTTGATGTCAATGTGCTTGGTCCTTGAATGCTGCACTGGATTCTCAGTAATGGCAATGGCACTAGTGTTGTCACAGAAGATAGGAATTTTCTCAACTCTTAATCCATAATCAAGTAGTTGATTTTTCATCCATAAAATCTGTGCACAACAACTTCCAGCTGCAATATACTCAGCCTCAACTGTGGAGGTAGAAACTGAGTTTTGTATCTTGCTGAACCATGATACAAGCTTGTTTCCTAGGAATTGACAGGTGTCTGTTGTGCTTTTCCTGTCAATTTTACATCCTGCATAATCTGCATCTGAATAACCAATTAGTTCAAAGCCAGATTTTCTAGAATACCAAATGCCAAGGTTTGGTGTTCCTTTGAGATATCTGAAAATTCTTTTAATAGCAACTAAATGGGATTCCCTAGGATCAGCCTGAAATCTAGCACATAGACATGTAGCAAACATAATATCAGGTCTACTAGCCGTTAAATATAAAAGTGAGCCTACCATGCCTCTGTAACTTGAAATGTCCACAGATTTTTCCTTAGTATTCAATTCAAGTTTGGTGGCAGTAGGCATGGGAGTTTTGGCAGGAGAGCATTCCATTAAGTTAAATTTCTTTAACAAATCATGAATATATTTTGTTTGACTAATGAAAATGCCTTCATTAACTTGCTTCACTTGGAGACCAAGAAAGTAAGTTAATTCTCCCATCATGCTCATTTCATATTTACTCTGCATAAGCTTGGCAAACTTTTGACAAATTTTACATCTGTAGACCCAAAGATTATGTCATCTACATAAATTTGAACATGTATAGTAGAGCCATTCACAATCCTATGAAAAAGAGTTTTATCTACAGTACCTCTAGTGAAGTGATTCTCAAGGAGGAACTGTGAAAGTGTGTTATACCAGTCTCTAGGTGCTTGTTTCAAACCATAGAGTGCTTTAAGGAGGAAGTACACATACTCTGGAAAATCATCATCTTCAAAACCAGGAGGTTGACTTACATACACCTCCTCTTCCAATTCCCCATTCAGAAAGGCACTCTTCACATCCATTTGATAGACCTTGAAATTGGCACGGGCTGCATAGGCTAGGAAAATCCTTATTGCTTCTAGTCTTGCAACAAGAGCAAAGGTTTCATCAAAATCAATTCCCTCTTCCTGTGAATAGCCTTTTGCAACCAATCTAGCTTTGTTCCTTGTGACTATGCCATTTTCATCCATCTTGTTTCTGAACACCCATTTTGTGCCTATAACACTCTTGTCCTTAGGCATGGGCACCAGCTTCCAAACTTTGTTTCTCTCAAATTGGTTTAGCTCCTCTTGCATAGCTAAGACCCAATCTGGATCTAGAAGTGCATCCTCAACTTTCTTTGGCTCATCTTGAGACAGAAAGCTACTATATAAACATTCCTCTTGAGTTGCTCTTCTAGTTTGGACTTTTGAAGAAACATCACCTATAATAAGTTCAAAGGGATGATCTTTAGTCCATTTCCTTGAGGGAGGTAGATTTGCTCTTGAAGAGGTAGCTTCATGATCATGATTGCCTTGATTAGATATTTGTCCTTGAGAAACTCCCACTGAGTTTGTTGTCCATAAATGATCACTTCTAGAGGCATTTCTATGACTGTCAACGGTATGACCATTTTGACTGTCAACGAAACGTTCATCATGACTGTCAACGGATCCTTCATCATGACTGTCAACGAAATGACCATTTGGTCTGCTAGCAGCTATTCTTTTCAATCTCAATGCAGCAATTTCATCTTCACTACTGCTTTCATCTGTGCTAGATACAACAACTTTAGGCTGTTTCTCTATAGCCTTGACATGATTCACTTGATCTCCTTCCACGTTCTCAAAAGAAAGACTTTCATGGAAACCTTCATCACAGAGACCTTGAATTTTGAGATCATCAAAAACAACATGTACAGATTCCATAACAATGTTGGTTCTGAGATTTTAGACTCTGTAAGCTTTCCCTGCTGCATATCCCACAAATATTGCTTCATCTGCCTTTGCTTCAAATTTCCCCAAATGCTCAGCTTGATTTCTCAAAACAAAACACTTGCATCCAAAGACATGAAGAAAATCCAACAATGGCTTCTTTCTTTTGAGTAGTTGATAAGGGGTCATTCCTTTGGCCTGATTAATCAAAGAAATATTTTGAGTGAAGCAAGCTGTGTTAACTGCCTCGGCCCAGAAATAAGTTGGTAACTTTGATTCATCTAGCATTGTCCTTGCAGCTTCAATAAGTGTTCTGTTTTTCCTTTCAACTACACCATTTTGCTGTGGTGTTCTTGTTGCTGAAAACTCATGCAAAATACCATTTTCTTCACAGAACACCTTCATGCTTGAATTCATGAATTATGTCCCATTGTCACTCCTAATCCTTCTTACTTTGAAATCAGGATGATTGTTTACCATCTTGATGTGATTGATAATGATTTCACTCGCCTCATCTTTGGAGTGCAAAAAGAAAGTCCATGTAAATCTAGAAAAATCATCAACAATCACAAGACAATATTTCTTCTTTGAAATGGACATGACATTTACAGGGCCAAATAGATCCATATGAAGTAGCTCAAGCTGTTGGACAATTGATGACTCTGTCTTGCTTTTGAATGATGCCTTCTTTTGTTTCCCTTTTTGACAGGCATCACACAAACCATCTTTGGAGAATTCCACCTGTGGAATTCCTCTGGCAAGATCTTTCCTTACCAAATCATTCATAACCTTAAAATTCATATGAGATAATTTCTTGTGCCATAGCCAACTTTCATCCTTGCTTGCCTTGCTGAAAAGACAAGTGATGGTGTCTGGACTTGTGCTACTAAAGTCAGCAATGTACACATTCCCTCTTCTGAATCCAGTCATTACCACATTGTTGTTTCCTCCTTTAGAAACAACACAGGCTTCTTTAGAAAAAGTAACTAAAAATCCTTTGTCACAAAGTTGGCTGATACTAAGCAAATTGTGCTTGAGACCATCCACCAATGCAACCTCATCAATGATGACATTTTCTTTTGAAATCAAGCCATATCCCTTAGTGTAGCCTTTGTTGTCATCTCCAAAAGCAATACAAGGGCCAGCTCTTTCCTGAAACTCTGTGAGCAGGGTAGAATCACCAGTCATGTGTCTTGAACATCCACTATCCAAGTACCAAAGATTCCTTTTGTCTCCCTGCACACAATAAAATCAAATCAAGTTGATTTTGGTACCCAAGTTTCCTTGGGTCCTGTTTTGTTAGCCTTTGATTTACCTTTTATATCATTTTTCACCTTGGGCTCAGATTGATTTAAATCAACCTTTACCTTTGGTGTTGATTTCTGAGGGTTGCTCATATTTTCATTCACAACATGCATAGATGGATGAACAAACATGTTATTCATATTCCATGGCATTTGTGGCACATTAAACATATTCATGTATGGATTAGGCACAAATGGCATGCTAGCATATGGATTCTGAAATTGTGCATATGGAGCAAACATGTTAGGCATAACAGGCATTGTAGGCACATAACCATTCATTGCAGGCTTAGGCATTTTCACATTAGCAGTCTTCTTAACAGATTTGCAGTTAGTAGATAAATGACTAACATTACCACAATTAACACATGTCTTTCTAGGAGCATATTTATCAGGTGTGTAATTGTTATGTTTGTTAATCCCTACTTTGTCATTCCTGTTATTCTTTTTATTGCCCTTAGTCTCAACTTGAATTTTCTCTAACTTGTCTTTTAATTGCTTGTTAGACAAGTGACCTACATTTGCTCTTTCAACAGGCTTCTCAACTTTCTTTGATTTACTAGACTCACCTTGAAAAAAGTTCTTGGTGACATGACCATACTTGTTATTAAGTCTAGTGAGTTCTTCTTTCCTTTTCTCTGTCAACGAAACAGCCTGATCGGTTGATGGTTCATCTGTCAACGAAACTTTGCATTCCGTTGACATATCAACCTTCAACAAATGATCATTGTTGTTTGTTGACTCTGTTTCTGATTCTAAGGTTTCACCAGCATACCCTAGCTTCTCTTTGTTCTTTTTCCATGATTGCTCACAGAAAGATTCCATACCTTGAACATTAATGATGTTGGTAGCAACATTCCTGGAATCTTTCCATTTTGCAATCACATTTTGATCTATTTCAAGTTGTGTTTTAAGAATCTCTTCCCTTTCTAACACTTTCTCAAGTTCCTTCTTAGCATCCCTACTAACACACCTCATTTTCTCAAACTCAATGAGCTGTGCTTCTAACATGGCATTTCTAACACTTAAAGAGCATATTAGACTCTTTGATTCTTGAGTTCTCTTTTGTAAGTGATTTAAGAGTAACACGCAAATTATATAATACAGTAGACATTTCATTTACTGCACTATCGTATTCCTCTTTAGAAAGCTCAGAAAGATTAGTAATTGTTACCTGATTGCTAGAGGAACTTGCTTCTTGCTCATGATTGTTAGCCATTAGAGCCAAGTTGACATACTCAACATCATCATCAGAATCTTCACCATTACCAGCCCAATCATACTCCTGAGACATGAAAGCTTTTTCTTTCTGCTTGAGAAGTTCAAAGTATTTCTTTTTATAATCAACATGCTCAAATTTCCTGTTGCCCTTCTCAACTTTGGGCTTTCTGCAATCTCCAGAAAAGTGACCAATCATTCCACAGTTGAAACATTTAGACTTAGACTTTTCAATCCAGTTATTTTTGCTAGGTTGAAAGTCTCTCCTTGGTGGCCTTGCTTCTGAGTTTCTCTTGAATTTGAACTTAGAGAATTTCCTTGAGAGAAAAGCTATATGTTCATCAATCTCATCTAAGTCATCCAAGTTGGCTGGTTCTGGTTCTTCTTCTTCTGTCATCTTGCCTTTACCCTTGCTAACATCACTCCTACAACTAGCTCGACTAGTTGTGGCTTTTGCAGTTTCTTCATTGTCATCTTCTAGTTGGTTCACAGATGCAATCAATGCAATAGATCCACCTTTCTTTTGTACCTTCTCAATTTCTTCATCTTGCTCCATTTCCAACTCATATGTCTTTAAAGTTCCATAAAGCCTCTCAAAAGTGTAGTCTTTGTACTCCTGAGTGTTTCTCAAGAAAACAGTCATAGGCTTCCATTCTTTTGGAAGAGCTCTAAGAAATTTGAGGTTTGAATCCTTGGTTTGGTAGATTCTCCCATATAGCTTTAATCCATTCAAAAGCTTTTGAAACCTACTAAACGTGTCATTTAGGGTTTCACCAGCTTTAAAATGAAAGTGCTCATACTGTTGTATACGGAGTTGCATTTTGTTTTCCCTAACTTGCTCAGTTCCTTCACAGAGTGTTCTAACAGTATCCCATACTTCTTTAGAAGTTGTACAGTTTATAACATTGTCAAACATCTCTTGCTCCAAACCATTAAACAGAATGTTCATGGTTCTTTTGTCTTTATGGATTTCTGCAACATCTTCAATAGTCCATTCTGAGGCATGTTTTGGAATTTCCACATCTGGAGCATCATCTGGAAGTCCAACTCTAGATGCAAACTTCATAGGAACGTATGTACCTTTCTCAATGCAGTCTACATATCTCTCATCCATAGACATGAGATGTAGATGCATTTTTACTTTCCAGTGAAAGTAACTATCCTTATCTAGAACTGGTATCTTTACTCCTGCATCCTTCTTCACTATGGTAACTGTTTTGGCCTTGATCTTTAAACTTCTTGTATGTTAGAAGCTTGCTCTGATACCAATTGTTAATCCCAAATGACCTAACAGAATTGTAGAAGGGGGGGGGGGGGTTGAATACAATTCTATATTTTTTCGAAACTTTAAAACAACTTTCTAAAATAAAAACTAAACTGAAATAAAAACACAAACAACTATAAAATTTCAGTTGGATGTTTTGAGGATCCAACTGAGATAATTTTTATTGCGGAAATAATCTGTGTTACACAAGTATCACAGTTGCTCAGTTCTTGATACAAAGTGAGAGTGCTCTTGAAAAGCTAATACAAACTATTTTATCTCACTCACTTCTATATATAAAATGAACTGCTACACTTGGTTATATAACCCAAGTTTACAATGTTATTTTGGCAACTCTAAAATAATCTAAAGTAACTTTTAGTAGCTTTCTTTTCATCCCTTTTGTCCAATGGTCCTTGGAGATCTTGGCTTTTGTCTTTATGCTTATTATGATCACTCCCAAGAACATAATTGGAAATTGGAATGTTTCCTTATTTCCAGTAACCATTTTGATGGCTTCCAATGCAAAGTACACTTCCATATCTCCCTTTTGATCTGTCAGATAACTGTCACTATCACTTTGCCAACTATTCAAAAAAGCAATAATGATTCGTTGATAGTAGAGAGATGTGTTTCGTTGATAGCTTTATTCTTCGTTTCGTTGATGGTATAATCCTCGTTTCGTTGATAGAGTAATTTTCATTCCGTTGATAGAGTAATCTTCAATCCGTTGACATGTCTTCACTTAGGCAAAATTACAAGGTATGATATATTTACAATTCACCAACCTATTTTTCCTATCTAGTACTTAGTCAACATGACTTAGAAAACCTATCTAATACCTACAACAAAATGCATATCAAACTATGAAGTATTGTAGAGTGCAATTGCTACATCACTCATTTCGTTGATGAGCTTCCTGTCAACGAAAGCTGCAAAACATGTCATTCCGTTGACAGTTACAAAATGACTTAATACAAAATCTACTAAGTGTTTTATAATTATCATCAAGAACAACATATTCTTAACACATACTTTACATTAATTAAATTATAGGTACACACTTTGCACTTTGAGTAAACTATAGGTACACATATTGCATTTAACTCTATTTAAAATTCTAAAATTCAAAACAAAAATAGAAAAATAGATTGGCACGATCTTAGAGGCGTCATCTAATCAAAATTAAAAAAAAAACAGATTTAGACGATCTGATCCGAACTATACTCAAATATATTATAACCGAAAGTTGATCCGATCCGAGATTGATCCGATCTAAAATCGAACCGATTATCCTAGTTGCAAGGTTTAGGTGCCACCTAAATCAATTTCAAACTGTTGGATGAAAAAATCAATTCTTTTTGGAACCTATATTATTTAAAATATTCATGTTGAAAAGAACTTTTAATTATACGTTTGTTTATAAATTCAATCTCTTTTTCTCTATAAATTTGAATACATTTTCTATTTTAATTAAATTATTTATATGTCTTCTCGATGAATTCGAATTGTCCTCCCCTACAAATCCGAACACTTATTCTACTTCTAATATGTTAAAGAATATTATAATATTAATATTATATGTATTTCTTATAATTTCGAACTCTTCTCCTCTAAAAATTCGAAGATCTATTATACTTCAAATATGTTAAAATACATTTTTTTTAATTATTAGTATTTAAAATCCTAAAATTCTACAAAATTAGAAAAATAGATTTAGACAATCTTAGAGGCGCCACATAATATATATATATATATATATATATATATATATATATATATATATATATATATATATATATATATATACAGGGGTGTAAAATGATCCGGGTAGAACCGGACACCCCTTTGCTCAAGTCTCGGATCATTTTACTTTTATAATTTAATTTCAGAGAAACTCCCAGAAGTCTACACCAATCCATTCTGTGTCTACTATGAAGGTACCACTAAAAGTGGTAGCAGGAGATGTGCATACATGAGTCTAGGAGGCACTTCAACAATGGAATCAAAGTCAATCTTGAAAGTGTTAAACATGATTCTCAACTCTAAAGCCAACAAGGAAAGAGTTCTTGTTGTCAAAGCAATCTATGACTTGCTGGTAAAAAGGGACATGGAACTGAGTTCTACTATGAAGAAGATGATCTCCAAAGCAAACTCCAACAGAGCTGAACAAGGAGAAAGTTGCTCCTATGATGTTCCTCATGATGATTGTAATATCCGTGATTTTTTTTTAATAATATAAATGATATATTTGGTGTAAAATATTTCTTGTGGAATAATTTGAATATTAATAAGTTACGATTATTAAGTGATTATGTGTTATTTGGTGAGTCGAAAGCCCCTTTCAAATATTTCGTCATTTGAAATCTTATTCAATTTTGAGCCCCATTTTGAAAATTCAAGGGCCCCGTTGAAATTTTGTACATCATTATTATCCCTTCGTCTTTCGTATTCGAATCATTATCGAAAGAACTATTCGTATCATTTCATCCCTACCTATTTGATCTTGTCAGTATAATTCGTTTTGTTCAAAAAGGGAAAGATTGTTCCAAACCCTAATTGTCTAGGGTGACGGATATGTCGTTTATATCAATATTTCATCTGTTATAGCTCCAGTATTCTTGAGCGTTAGTTATATAATGTTATGTATTTATTTGGATAATTATCAGTCTTTGTAGATAATTATCTTCTCGTAAAACGTGTTTTTAACCTAATTAGGGGTTTTAAACGATCCAGTGGATCTATATCGATCCAAAAATGTTGTTTGGGGTATTATTTTTCCAAAAATATAAAAAGACGAATCGTACCTTAAACCTTACATAATCTATATTTCATAATCTCGAAAAAGTAAAAATCCCCGAACCGTGTTCTTCGTGTTCTTGAATAATCAAACCAACTTTTGAGGGTGTAATTGAAATCAGAAATTGAAGTTCAAATACTCAAATCAAAGATCTTGAGCTCTAGTTTCAGAATCTTCCAACCTCATCATCATCTGGTAATTTTTCGATTTATTATGAATTTTTCAATTTTCGAATTAAATTAGGGTTCATACTCGAATTGGGGATTTTCATTCTGTTGATTCTCCGTTCAATTGGTTGCTTCTAACATGTTCCTAGGGTTCTAATTAACAGGAATCCATGTTTTAATTTCATGTTTATGTTCGATTTTTACGGGTTTGATTTTCGGGTTTTGACCCGAATTCTTCTTTTGAATAGTCCGTTCTTGTTGTTGATCTAACATGAATTCTGATAGAGGGCTTTCATTGTGTGAGTTGTAAGCTTCATTTTAACATAAAGAACATAGAGTTTCATGTACAAAATTTGTAGATCGGAAAATTTGTTTAAGGTCACCGGAAAATAGTCGGGTTTGGAGTTCCGGTGATGTTTTTGGTTTGTTTTTTTATCGGAATGTATTAGTATGGTTATTTGGAATATTTTGGTATCAAAAGCCCTAAATTTGGTCGTGTTTTTGGCTCGCCGGATTCTGGAAATTTTCCGGTTGTTCTTGGCGACCCGTTTCTGTTCTTGGCGACCCGTTTTCTGACCCGGTTTCAATCTTTAAAACCCTAATTCATTTTCAGAAAACTGTTTTTGGATTTTATTTTTAAAAATAATTCGAAAATAGTTTTAATATTAATAAAAATCATATTTTAATTTTAAAAATACATTTTTAATTCAGAAAAAATCTGAAAAATTATATTTATTTATTTAAATTCGAAAACTAATTAAATTTAATTATTTTAATTATTTTTAATTAATAATTTATTTAATTAATTAATTGATTAATTCTTTTAATCAGTTAATTCTTTTTAATTAATTATTAATTAGATTTAATTCATTTAAATTAAGTTTAATTATTTTCTAGCCTTATTTATTTATTTAAAAATAGGTTGAGAGCTTGGAAATTTTCACTTAATTTTCAATTAATTGATTAAATTGTTTTTAATATTTATATGAGGATTAAAAATCTGATTTTTGATTTAAAAAATTTCCCGGGACTTATTTATATTCAAATAAGCCTCGAATATTGTTTTAAAAATATTTATAAGCACTATATGGTTTATATAAAGTGGAATAATGTGTTTAGTGTCCGTAAATGTCTTATAAAAAGAGTAGAGTATGAGTTTGTCTATCGGAAAATAGGTCGGACATTCGATAAATCTCGAAATTGGCTCGATAGGCTGTTTAGACTTAAAAATGATTATGAGAATATATTGAGGATATAATAAATGATGGGATGTACTAATATGAGTTATGTATTATAGAATCGAGTTCCCGAGGCAAGGGAAAAGAGAAGGTAGAGTAGCAACGGTAGAATTTGACTACGTCGAACCAGGCAAGTGTCTATTATATGCATGTTGTTATCAAACCAATACCAATGATTCAATTCTTATCCTGTATCAGAACCGATAACATTGTTTCCATGAAAAATGTGTTGTAACCTTCGATTCACTTGCGTACATTATAACCTTGTTTATTTCCTTGAAACGGATGTGTTGTTTCCTTGAAACCATTCTGAACTTGTTTCACGGACCTTATTTGATCTTGATCAGTTGAAGCTCTTTTGCAATTCATTATACCATTTCACCCTCGTTGTGATTGATTGTCAGATGAAGCTCTTTTGCTATTATCATACTATTTCACCCTCGTTGTGATTGATTGTCAGATGAAGCTTTTGTTATTGTCATTCTATTTTGTTATTGTTGTGATTATTATTGAAGCATGTATTGCTTGTGTGTTGTAATAGAATTGGAAATGTTTTTGAAAATAAAGACCAGTAATGGTCGGACCAAATTTATGGTCGATGATAATTAAGGCCAGGGTGGCCAAGGATCCAGTGGAGGGCTTTGCTATAAGCAGGTCCGGGGTTGATGCGTGGCTGGCCAGCAGCTCAACCTTTGATTTGAATGAGATAAATAAAAATCCAATTCTAATCTGTTTTCTTCAGAAGAGGTTGATATAATCATGCATTGTGCATTGATTCAAATTCTTGTGATTTCTTTTCATTATGAAACTGCATTGGATATATATATATATATATATATATATATATATATATATATATATATATGATGTTTGCTGAGCACTTTTGGCTCACTCTTGCTTGTTGTTTTCTAACCCTATTCCAGTGAAGCGAGAGTATGAGTCGGCACAGCATGACTGATAGTTCACCGGCAGCTAGGAGAGCTCCTCGAGTGGTTATCATTGGCAGGGTAGTTGTTTGTTTTGTATTGTTAGACTAGATGTCTATCTCTGGACTTAAGTTGTGATGTAATAACTATGATAAAACTGGTTTGTATTAATAAAAGATTGTAGAAGCTTGTGTTCAATGCCATAATCTGGATGCGGTCTTGGATAAGGGGTATTTTATGATATTATTATATTATGCATGTGTTATATTCAGGTATGTTGAGTTTCGTTGGTCGAGTGACTCCCCAAATCTGTACCCCGGATTTGGAGGGCGTCACAATGATGATGATGAGTTGGATGGTAGTGGAGGAACTGGAGAAGCAGGAAATGCCAGTGGAAGCACTTCTGGGAATGTTGGATCTAAATCTCAGGAGGAAAATAAAGAAGAAGCTCCTGTGCAAGAAAAGAAAGATGTTGGAGTCACAGAAGAAGAGGAGTCTGTAATAGTTGAAGCTTTGGAGGTAAGTATTTTAAGATGTGTTATAGACAGTATAAATGATGAAAAAGATACTATCACCAAAGGAGCTGTCACAGAAGACACTGTCCTCAAAGAAGTTGTCATGAAAGATACTGTCATGGAGGACACTGTCAACAAAGATGTTGTCAAGGATGAAATCAAGCCCACTGTCAAACCCAAAAGGACAAAATCCTTAGCAAGGGCTTGGTTTTCTAGACAGGAACCTGAACCTGAGGAGACTACACAAGCAAAGAAAGGAAAACACAAGTACACAGGAAAGGAGAAAGCCACTGGGATTGGCAGGAAACTAAGGAAGCCTATCCAATCAAAACTTTACAGCTCTCTGGATCTTTTGGAAAAGGAAGCTGCTCAAATCAAGAATGTCGAGGTGAAGTTGGATAACAACAAAGAAGCATCTAAATATACTCTTTGGCTTGGTGCATCACAATCTGTGATTGTTGAAAAGGATTTTACCATGAAGGTAATCTCGCATGATGTATCAAAAACTCTTTCATTCCGTAGGAGAACATAAACAAGGAGGATTGATTACTTCTACTTGGTAAGGATGGTACCCCTGAAGAAGAGGTGCAAACCCAACCAAGTCATGAAGGATCTTCAAATCCTACAGAAAGAGATACCACTGAAGACATGGAAGATTCATTCTTGAATAAGAGCAGAGAAACCAACAAGGTGGAGAGTGAAGGACCCAATTACCAATCTTGTATGCTTGAGAATCCACTGAGAATCAAGTTCATATGGGAAGAGATTCCAGTGAGAAACTTTCATAAACTCAAAACCAGTGCCCTAAAAGACTTACTCTACCTGGTGATTGGATCAATTCATCCATTGGAACAACAATGCTCTTATGAGATTGAGGGCATTCTTCAAAGGAGAAAGGGTGAAGACTCAAAGCTGGATAAGTCAAGGAGAAAAACCCTGAATGCATACCCTGGAAGTAGATTCAAAGATTTTAATGGCACACTGAAGTTCAGAACTCATGCATTTGACAAAGACTTATGGATGGATCTTCAGGATGCCAGAGTATGCCTCTCCAAGACAGTCCAAAAGCACATTGATGAGATTGAAGATGAGGCTATCACTCCTGATGAAAAAGCACGGGTGGAAGAACTCAGAGAAGTTCTTAAGGAAGCTCTCACCAGAGAGGATGAAGCAAGACAAAAAAGGAATTCCGAAGCTAAGTAAAAATCCTTTATCAATTCTGATCTTGTTAGTTAAGTTGTCAGCATGTATTAATTGTAAATTTGTTGTTATTGTCCATAAAAACAAATTGGAGGAGATTGTTAGGATTTATGGGTGATAGCTATGAGACAACGTAACTATATATTTTATGTACTTAATTTTATTAAGTATGAACATACTGTCACAGCCAGAGTATGTCTTTGTAACCGTTTTGTTTAGTAAAAATAAGATTCTAGTGCATCTTGGTAGATGTTCATTTATTTGTTCAAGCCTCAAGAAGTACTCAAGATGGACATCAAGAATAAAGATTACTGTCACATCGCTGCCCGTAAGGTTACAAGAAGACAACATGTTGCAAGTCACGACAATACATTCACTCTGACAGCAACATTGGCGGAAGCCCTCAGACAGCAACTTTACCTTAGCTTGACAGCAAGCTTGGAAATCCTGACAGCACCTTCTGCTGGGATTTCTTACTGTCACCAAAAGCGCATTCCTGTGACAGCAAGCTCAGCCATCAGGATACTGTCATGAAGGGATAACATTTGTATTGGAGAACAACCCAGTCAAACTTGTGACAGTTTGGATGTTCAAGAAACATGCGTGTTGCAGTATCCTAACACTGTAACATGTCTGCAAGACTACGACCGAAGCTTGAGAGATCACATGACAAAGCTCACCAATTCCAGAGTATGACAAATCTACATCTACTGAATTGTGTTAGCTTAAAATAGGATGTTTCTAGATTGCTTTGTTTTGTTTTGATAAGCTGTTTGTATAGCAATTTAGGAAAGAATCACGGGTAGGCAATTTGTAAGAAGTTGCCACATGAAAATGACAGCAGCTTCACAAGACCCGTGTTGATAGTGATAGGTTTAGCCTACTTAGTCTATCTCTCAATCCATTCTTTGTAATCACTCGAGAAACCGAAGCTCAAGAAAACAAACATTTTCTTGAGGTTGTAGCAACCCATTGCAAAATAAATAAAACATTTATTTTGTGAGAATTACTCATGTGTCTACTTGTGTTTGCATTCGATAAACTGATAATCCTTAATCTTAGTTTTTGTTGTTGAAACGTAGATTGAGATTTATCAGTATTGCATTCAACCCCCCCCCCCCTTCTGCAATAGTCAAGGACCAACAATAATAATCATGAATTCAAAGGTTAAATATATGATGTAATAAGTATATATTATGATAATATTTGCATTATAAGGATGAATAAATCTTATTTTGTGAAAATTTAAACTCATAAAAATATTAAGAAATTATAAAATGACTATTTACATAGAAATATAATAGGTTAAACTTATCATTTATATCCGGGTTTGAACCGAATACGGATCATGGATCATATTCGGGTAGGATCATTTTATAAAAAAGAATATGAGACCGAATATGTGCTCATATCCGGGATCATATTTTATCCGGGTTTCATTTTTCCGCCAGATTTGGATCATTTGTAAAACGGATATGAGACATGTATCATATTTTTGAGCCGGATATAAGCCGAGATACCGGATAGTCCGGATCAATTTACAGCCCTATATCTATCTATATAATAGTATCTCTTGCTTGTTTTGTACAGTAATTTTCAAAAATAAAGTCTTTGCCACTGCTTTTCAAGTTTAATTTCAAAAATGCCACAACTGTACAAGCGATGTATCATTACTTTCAATTGCATATCGGTTGTACTTCTCCCACTTGCAAGTTTCAATTCAAATAATAGATGAAGCGTTTGATGGAAGCTTTAATTTTGAATTTCAAAACTCAATTTCATGTACACACTTTTCAAGAATTCAAACTGAACTTTAGTCTTATACATCAGAGTTTATCTCTTGTTTTCTCTTTCTCTCTTTCTTCCATCTCATGTACGCTCTTTTTGTGTGTATAATTTATCTTTTAATCTTTTTTGTGTATAATTTATCTTTTAATTGTCTTCCTTATTCTCTGTTTTGTTAGGATTTATGGGTGATAGCTATGAGACAACTTAACTAGATATTTTATATGCTTAATTTTATTAAGTATGAACATAGTATCACATCCAGAGTATGTCTATGTAACCGTTTTTGTTTGCTGCAAATAAAGATTGTAAGTACATCTTGATAGAAGTTCATTAGTTTGTTCAAGCCTCAAGAAGTGCTCAAGATGGACAGCAAGAATAAATACTACTGTCACTGCATTGACAGTATGGTTACTTGAAGACAGCATGTTGCAAGTCACGACAATACATTCACTCTGACAGCAACATTGGCGGAAGCCCTCTGACAGCAACTTTGCCTTAGCCTGACAGCAAGCTTGGAAATCCTGACAGCACCTTCTGCGGGGATTTTTTACTGTCACCAAAAGCGTATTCCTGTGACAGCAAGCTTAGCCATCAGGATATTGTCATGAAGGGATAAAATTTGTATTGGTAATCAATCCAGTCAAACTCGTGACAGTTTGGATGTTCAAGAAACAGGCGTGTTGCAGTATCCCAACACTGTAACAGGTCTGCAAGACTACGACTGAAGCTTGAGAGATCACAAGACAAAGCTCACCAATTCCAGAGTATGACAAATCTACATCTACTGAATTGTGTTAGCTTAAAATATAATGTTTCTAGATTCCTTTGTAATGTATTGATAAGCTGTCTGTATAGCAATTTAGGAAACAATCACGGGCAGGCAAATTGTAAGAAGCTGCCACTTGAAAATGACAGCAGCTTCACAAGACCCGTGATTGAAAGTGATAGGTTTAGTTTACTTAGTCTATATCTCAATTCATTCTGTAGTAATCACTCGAGAAACTGAAGCTCAAGAAAATCTTATATTTTTCTTGAGGTTGTAGCAACTCATTGCAAAATAAATAAAACATTTATTTTGTGAGAATTACTTAAGTGTCTACTTGTGTTTGCAATCGTTAAACTGATAATCTTTAATCTTGGTTTTAGTTGTTGAAACGTAGATTGAGTTTTATCAGTATTGCATTTAACCCACCCCCCCCTTCTGCAATAGTCAAGGACCAACAACTGGTATCAGAGCAAACAGATTATTCAACAAATTTGAGATCATGACAAGTATGCAGAAGTCAAGTAGCATAAAGATTCCAGCCTTTGATAAGGATAACTACAATGTATGGAAAAGAAAAATCATGTTGTTTATCAAAGCTGCGAATCCATTATACTTGGGAATCCTCCAGAATGGTCCCTTCGTGCCACGTAAAGAAATTGAAGCCTCAACTGTGGACGGCGTTCTTATTCCAGCCTACTGGGTCAACAAACTACCTTCTGAGTCTCTGGAGCCAGAAAAAGAGAAGGTGGCCTTGGATGATTACTTGCAGCTCATCTTACTGGATGCTCTCACTTTGGACAAAGCCATGTGCGGGAACGTCATTGGGTGCTCATCAACCAAGGATATGTGGAATAAGATCGAGCTACTGTGTGAAGGAAGTGAAGAAGTGAAAGGCAACCAAAGATAAATCCTTATCTCACAGTACGAAGCCTTCATGGCAAAGTCAGGAGAAGACCTAACAACAATGTTTGAAAGGTTCAGTAAACTTATGACTGAGCTACAGATTCATGGCAAGTACTATGATAGAAAGGAGTTAAATGTCAAGTTCTTGCTCACACTTCCTGAGCATCTTGAGCACAAAGTCACTGCCATAAGAGAAGGAAGAAATCTGAACAATATCTCTCTTGAAACTCTATATGGTGTGCTTAAATCATATGAGCTTGAGTTTTTCCAGAAAAGAGCTATTCTAGCTGGATCCAGAGGAAATATAACAGCCCCAAATCCGGGGTCGGGGATTTAGGGTTGTCACGATACATGTACTCCTTGCCTTACCTGTATTACTCACACCATTCATAATTCACCTGCTCATGACCCCACAACATATGTCTCTCACACACACACAGGTTAGAGTCTCAGAAACGACACAATACAACAACTGCGGAATAAATAATTTTTATTACAATACCCAAATGTCTTTTGAATCTGTTACATTACCAACTTAGCCTTCTGATGCTCACAATCCTCTAATACCATTCATGTCTATACATAAGTTGAATACCAAAAGCCGTAACCTGATTCGATTGGTTCGTACTATTCCCGGGATCACTGCTAGAAACTGTTTATGGAAACGCCTTGCGAGGTATGTGCCGTCCCATTGGCATCCTGCTTCGCTGCTATATATATAAAATAATAGCAAGAGTGAGCGATAACTCAGCAAGGTAATGAAAGTATGGCATAATTCTGCCCTTAATTCAACCCAGAAATAAAGCGGGTATACGACAATAATTTGTCAAAATATCTCGATACTGAAATTATTTCCTTATCGGAATGTATTCCAAAAATAGTACCATTACTGTACTTCAAATATCATTTCATAATACTCTGCAACTTTCGATATTCATACAATGAACAAAGTTCTAGTATAGTATAAAAGCTGAAATAACCAGATAACTCAGTATATCCTTTCCGTAAAATATCTGCTATATAAAATATAAGCAGACTATCAACATATACTTGAAAGATGAAGTTATAAGGAAAATTCAATATCATCTTTCATATCAAACATTTACCTCATATCATAATTTGGAAATAAATACAATGTAAAATATTTCCAATCCATTTCTAAGCTCATCTGGTTCCATATATCTTTTTCGTAAAATCATATGTTTTCTTATAAACTCATATGCTTGTATAAACTTGAATAAGCTTGCGTAAACTTTCTTTCTCTGAAAACTTGCATAAAACTTTCTTTCTCTGATAACTTGCATAAAACATTTTCTTCCATGGATGATGAACTGTAGTCGGAGATTCTAGGCGACAGGGATACCTCTACGATGATCAGTCGTAAGGCAAATCCCCACTGCTGTTTTTCTACGTAGAAGGGAAAATAGGGCAGACGTTAACTGACCTACCTCCCCGCCTTCGGTTGTAGGGGAAAGAGTAGACCCGTTCATAGACTGCCGGTCTGATACTTTTCTCTTACCCTACGGTCGGGCACTATTTGATAATCTAAGGGAAGAACAGACCCGTTCATAGACCGTCGGTCTACGCGTAATTCCCTTAGGGGATAGGTCGCCACTCAGTCCCTTACATATTCTCCGGGTTCAAGAAAATCCATAGTTCTGAAACATAAAGATTCCTTTCCCTTTTTCCCCTAGTATACGACTCCACAAAGTAGTCATATCTGGTTGGAAAGGAAAATTCACCTATATTTCCCAAGCTGATGCTTGTTCATGGATACAACTTATTCCACTGATCTTACTCCTCGAGCCTTGAGGAAGTAATCAAAATCATTGTGATGGTAGCATACAAGGTTGTTAAATGAATAGTTTCGAAAAGATTTAGGACTGGGCAGTCCACTTGGAACAAACATAAAATCTTGAGAAAGGTCCCATGAGTCTTTGTAGTTTGAGCGAACATTTAAGTCTTTCTGAATATAGACTTAAAAGGGAAATAGATTTGGGAACCTTCTCTAATTATGTTTATAATTGTCTGAATAAAACTTTATTAGTTATCTACGGTTAAAGAATAGTTTTCACAAAATACTTCCTTCAGAAGTAGGACTTTAAATAATTAATGAAAACTATATTTAATAAAGAATATTTATTTAGAAGTAATTCCCAAATACTTCCTTAAGAAAATAATGGATAATAGTATAATAATATAACCCTAGATAACAACTGATACCATTCCCGGTCTGTAGTATAAATACGAAGTATATACCCCTTACTGAGGGTTCTTCCTAACATATTGGCTTATAAATATTGCCATAACCATTGCTTATAAGTCCAACTTATACTTAGCATCATAAATATCGATTCGAAATCATGAACACATAGATTATATCTCAATATCTTATTTATCACAACATCAGTTTATAAAGGCATAGGTTTGAAAACTTGCCTCTATCACATGCATATACTATAATCTCAATATCTTTTATACCATCACATCCATATACGACTTGAGGTTTGAAAGTATGCATAATATACCATATGCATCATCAGAATATTATAACTTAAAATAAAGCATTGAATGAGAAAACTTGTACGATACTTGGAACAAAGAATATAGATATATAGATATATTTTTTGAATCAACAAGTATTAAACATTTGAAAATATGCCCACTCTAACAATAGAGTAAGGGTTAGTAAACTTGCCTGATGCTCGAGAAGTGATAGGGGTTCGCGACGATGCCGGACAATCTAGACAAAGTCAAAGAAAACGCACGATTAATCCCCTGGATAATCCACTTGTACTCAATGCTTAAACACGTAAGCGAAACACAACCAAGGAATTACTAGCTCGTTATAGGCTCATACTAAGTCCATGTTTAATCGACAATTACTTAAGTCGTAGGTTTAGTCCGAAATCGATCCTCGAATACAAGTTATACTTAACCATTTACAACATTGGTTTCCAAGTCATGTTCTTAGTGGTTTTCACTTGCGCAACCTCGGCTAAACATTTTTATAAAATCGAAACATAATCTTTTTAATCCGAATCTTTTTCGTGAGCCTTCCTAACTGTCTCTAGTATTATTTCACAAAGTTTCACATTTTAATATGGCTTCTAAGTGGTCCAAATATAGCCTCAAAGTGACTGACCAGAGATGGGTTGTTCCTCCGAACGACGTTTACTAAAACTCACTTTTCTCTTAAACCGTAAATCGGATTAACATGATTCTTGCGCTCACGTAAACTAGAAACAAGGCTCTACACACTCATGTTCATCACTGAACCAAAAGAGGCAGTTCAGTTTTCGGATTCTAGGCAGTTTATAGAGTTACCGAAAATCGGGCATTACGACGACTTAAAATCGAATAATCCAATTTTGTCACAACATAACCAAGCCACACCCGGCATACCATACATCCACAATCTCAACAAACAACCATCATACACTTCTAAGATCAGTTGTGAGGCTCAAATCCAACACCCATCATTTTACACATTTCACAAAGTTAAATAACAACTAAAATACTTAAACATGATCTCTTAAGCTTATAACATCAAAACAATCATCAAAACTCATATGAACTCAAAGGGTGGGTTAGGGTTTTACCTTCTTGGAAGCTCTAGCAACACTAACCAGTGGTCACAATCACTCAACAAGCCTTAGATACTCCTTACAAAGCTTAAACCTTAAGATCCAATCAAGAAAACAAGTTAACAAGATTTCGGAGTTACTATTCATCCCCACTTTGTAAAATCCATATAAAATCGAAAAACAAGAGTTTGGTTCTCAACTTCTTACCGCACCTTCTACTCTTCAAGGGCTTTCTTTTGAGTCCTATCTCATCACCAGGGGATGCTTGAAGCTCAACTTATTGGCTTTCTAAGGTGAGTGGTCGAAACTGGAAAAGGCAGGGCAGTTTCGGTTCTCCGACTTGGGGAAAGGATTTGACTAGGCTACACTCCTTTGTTGGCCATGAAATTTTGAAAGAATGTTGCCCATGGAGTGGAGAAGCTATGGTTAAAAGTTGGTGATTTAAGGATGGATACAAATGGAGTTATGGATTTTTCTTTGGACTCTGTTTCTGCTGGGCAGAATGGGGGGGAGAGAGTTCTTCTCTCTTCTTTTTCTTTTTGTTTTGATTAATAGATAAGGATTCTGATATTTGTGGTTAAAAAGGGGGTGAGTCATCACCTTTATGGCTTAGTCATTGGACACGTGTCAAGCATGCAGGAGGTTAGCTAAAGTAGCTTTACTGGTTCGTTTTCTTTTCACATGGATGATCCAAATGTTGCATCCCTCGAGTTAATCTTGTTACATGTTACTTCCATGTCTATATTTAATTCTGTAAATGTTGCATTGTTCCTCTTGAAACTATTCGAAATATTTCCCAAAAAGAGCGAATAAAAACTCTACGCGATTCTCGCAGTGAATAGTAACTATTCACTATTCATTCCAACAATCGAATCCTTAAATAGACTTTAATAAAATAATAAAATTCCAAAATATTAAATCCTCAATTTTAATATCTCATTTCTTGAATATAATAATATATAATTCACTGCCCGGTCAAATACTACACCAAAATAAAATTTGGAATTTTTGAATTCCGATCGTCTTTGCATTCACTTATTTACTCCGTAGATCACTAATACGACTTCGGAATATCCACACTATGTCTCGTACATAGGTGACATGAAATTTTTTCTTAACCCTCAAAATCACTATTCATTCACCAAATTCACTATTCACTGATGCACTTAATCATAATAAGAAAAGTTTTAAATTTTTCCAAAAATTCGGGTTATTATAGTCTCCCCTCCTTAAAAGGATTCCGTCCCGGAATCAACTTAGGAATAACTGGGGGTACTTCTCTCCCATTGCACTTTCTAACTCCCAGGTGGATTCTTTCACCTTTTGATTTTCCACAAACCTCTCACTAGCTTGGCAACCCCGTCACTTAGCACTTGCACTTTTCTATCCTGATTTCCACAGGTTGTTCTTTGTAAGTCAGACCAGGTTGTATATCTACCTGCTCGTACTCTACATATGCCGGGAATCTATAGTATACTGACGTAGCATTGACACATGAACCCCGTTACGACCATTCTACAAGTTTGGGGGGGGGGGGGTAAGGCTGGCTCGTAGGCCGCCTTCCTGACGTGTTTTAAAATCTCAGATGGCCCAATGAATCTCGGGCTCGACTTCCCTTTCTTTCCAAATCTCATTAATTCCTTCCACGAGGATATCTTTTAGCATCACGAATCTCTAACCTCATATTCTCCATTTTGTTTGTACAGAAAATACACCAGCATAAACTTGTTTGTCATTCATCAACTTGCCATTAAGCTTATTAGTAGCAGTACTATCTCTATACTCGCGGGCTTAGTCCGCATACTTTCTCTGTCTGTCTTGGTTGTCACTAGCCGCTTGTTGGTGAAATCTTTTGTCTTTCTAGTTTGTTGGACTAACTTGGGTTTTGTGTAAAATCTCATCCTTTAATTCCCGATCATTCGGAATCCATCTCTGTCTCATTTTAATTAAGGGTATCGGCCACCACATTGGCCTTCCCCGGATGGTAGTGTACCTCGCAGTCATAATTCTAGGTCAATTCTAGCCATTTCTCCATCTCATGTTATCTACTATCACGGGTAACTCAAAGCCAATTCATTACATTCCATAAAATTTGTGGGTGCATTAGTCAACCCAAAATAACCTCGCTGAAAACTCGAAGTGTCTATTCCAAGTACGAATCGCAGTCTTGGGTATATCCTCGGATTTAACTTCCAACTGGTGATACCCAGTTCTTAAATAAATTGGAAATACACAGCGTTCTTCCGCTGATCAAACAATCATTTACAAGGGTACCTATTCTCCATATCGAACTCATACAACTCTCGAGGTTCGATATATAATCTTGTGCTAACATCTTTCTCTCTTACAACAACACCGGGCTCTCCACGGTGGTACACTGAGTCTTATCATACCCTTATACAAAAACTCTTGTAACTGAGTCACTAACTCTTTCATTCCCACTATACCCTGAATACTCGGTATTCATTCTCATGTCATCCAAATCGATATCTGGTAGCTCATTAAAACCTTGTACAATCTCCCAAAACCATTGTAGTTCCCTTTATACTTGGTATCTCTTTTCTTGGCGTCAACCATAAGAGCTAATTAAGCCTCATATCTCTGGCGTAATAGTTTCTTAGTCTGAACTATATTCAAGAATCTCTGAATCTGTCTCCATTCTTTATTTATTACTCTCTCTCCCTTACAATCAATCTGGGCTCCATTGGGTGTCAACCAACCCATTCTTATTATAATATCAACTTCTCCCAACTTGAAAGGAATCAGGTCTATCAAAAGGGTCGACCTCATATTTCTAGTTCAGAACCTGGATGTACCAGTCTTATGGGAAAATCCCCCGATGGACTATTTCTACTTGTAATTATTCCCTTAGTGGCTCGGCCTTAAGGTTTAATTGTCATGCAACTTCTTGATATACAACGATGCATTAGCTCTGTCTAAATAGTATAGAAGGGTATCTGCTATTTAAAGGTCCTGACAGTGGGCTGCTTGTTGGAGGTAGCCCTGGTTGAAACCTACTGGCTTTCTTTTCTTCTGTGTTCACAAACTCCGGAACAAACCTCGATAACTCGGTCACAGTCATGGTTTCTTGTTTTAACTCTTTAACTTTCATTTTCATCCGGGTCTCCATATATTTCCGAAAATTATTCCTCTAAAACAACACACGCTGCACCTCTCCCAAGTCACAATACCAGCTCCCTCTGACTCCATCGTCAGTACTTATCTTGCTAACCCAGAGGTAGTGTACATTCGTAAACAACTCCTCCAAAATCTCAATTCCACTATAGGGCATCTGTCTAACACCGTTGTCACTGGAGTTCACGGCACATCGCTATTTCTTTCACGTATATCGATTGACACGCTTTCCATTATCATAATATCCTTGGGAGAATAAACCAATTTCATCGATATGTCACTAACATTCTATTCGTCTTAGGGATTCGCTCCTGTCATAGGCGATCTCGTTGCGAATCTAATTTCCAACAGCGAATTTTGACTTATTTGACCTGGTTGGCCTCCCTTTAGAATTCAATGAGGATAACAAAAATTCTGGGGCCTTGAAAAGACAGCTCCCATATCAAGGAAAACGTCACACACTGGTGATCATAAGGTTATGAGTTTTAAGGTAACCTTATTGGAGGTAAGAGAATTTACCGAGAGATCAACATGATCATAAGAACTCAACGTTGTGTGCCTCGATTGAGACATTACTAAAGGTAATTAGCCTTCTTGTATTTCACAACTTACAAGTGATGGCGTCCCATCAGACTTCTATCACACAGACAGATAGTCCTTGTAGCCCCTATAAATATAGGGTTGTTCATCTCAGTGGAAGTTGAAAAGTATGAAAGCAATTTGATATCAATTTAATGATTATCGTCTTTCGACAATATTTCTTAAAGGAACACCTTGGATTAAAATTGAACAGGTTCCAAAGGTGTGATTTACAAGAAAAGGATAGCCATAAAGATACTGGCACTTAACAAACAAGTGGTGAGGTATCACCATAGGGTCATTCATTATTTGAAGAAAAGTGAAAGCTTAAATAACATCATTTGACAGGGCTTTGAAAACCTGAAAGTAGGCATCGTGACAGCCTCTAACACAATTGAAATTAAATATGATTTAGCACAAGTGTCATAAAATAACTTCGAAGAGGGAATATACCCTTTATCAGAATTCTTTCCTGGAGAGAGGTCAAGATAGATCATAGATTGGGAAGGTTTGCCAAGGTCTCAACGGATGCCTTTTATGTCGGCTCCTCTAACGGATAATCGTTCGATTCTAAAGCTTTTCTTCTTCAGGCACACCCTAAGGTGCTCGATACTTACGTTATTGCCGACTTATAATAGTCGCTAAGAATTCAACCATCAACATTTGCAATCGCAGGGAGTTCTATTCGACTAGGCGTAAACATCTCAAGTAAGCGTTCTGTTCTATAAGAAGACTTCGATACCGTTGTCGCCCATAGCAATGACAATTCCTCATGTCGACTGGGCGGTACTTCGGAAGATCGTTAGAACTACAAGCTTAAATCCGGTCTATATTTCAATCATCCTTATACCCAATATTCCTTCTCCCATATCAATCCCGTGTGCTACATAAGCTTAACACTTTTGGCACAATAGCCTTTTCATTTAAGTCAATCCCGGAACTTCTTAGTCCGTCTTGGTCCTTAAATATATTTCGCCTTTACCGTCCAATCTCAACTTCATCATTTTATCTCTACAATCAATTATAGCAATCAGGGTCTGTCCACCAACCCATATAGCGGCTATCTTACCCAATCCACAGGGTTCGCTCTAGTTTCCACTCTCTTTGGTGACATCCTCTGGTAATCAGAAAGACAAGGTTTGCCAAAATTTGGTGAATTTCTCTCCAAATCTGGGAAATTTGATCAATCTATTTACCTACTAGTAATGCTCGGATCTGATTTCCGACCTTTCTGTTCTATCCTCATAATTCCTTCCTGGTTTCCTGAGGGTGGTAAATCTCGTTCTCGATTTCGTCTTAGCGTGCTTGTCTTACAATAACATTTGCATGGTACATATACCCAAAATTCTCCTTGAGATAATAAAATCCCTCAATGATGTAATAGACACTATTTCCAGTGGAATCGCTGGTCGTGGGGGATTGAAACCTCGTAGCCAAAGCAATTCCTTTCACTATACTAGGCAACTAAGTACCCTTGATCGCTCGTGAAAATCTGGACACCTTGGTTCTTACGTATGTCGCCTCCTTATGGGCAACTATAACTGACTACGAGTAACAGGTTTCGTTCAAGTCGAATCAATCCACTGATACTGGCTATACTGCCTCTACCTCTTCTGCTTTGGAGACTCTACTCCATTTTCTTTGTCATACCTCTTGATGAATCATGAACGATCCTTAAACTCTCGTCTCGTCACTTATTTGACCTCTGAAGGTTCGTCCGGTCCTATTGTACGACCTCAAGTAACATACTACATCTTTGTCAATCAACACGTCTCTACAAGATTCTTTCCTTGACCCACTATGGGGTCTTCCTCTAGATCCTCCTATGGATCTTCCTTTATCGGGTCTCCGTCCATTTCAAGGAACGCATCATCAATTGCCTACTCGAAGGCCTCGGGGTCTGGTATCTCAGAATCCCATCAATCTATAACTCATACGACTCGAGGTGACTAATCACGAAGTCCTAAGTACGGTTTCCCAGAAGAAGTCCCCTCTCGGGCTTCATCTTAAATAGTCAGGGTCATGTCCTCTAACCCGACTACGAACTCAATTTGAGCTCTAGATGTTCTTATCCTTATTAAGGGTATTGTAAGACTCGATCTCCTATCGTTTCTGAGGACTGTAACCTAATGCTCTGATACCATCTCTGTAACAGCCCCAAATCCGGGGTCGAGGATTTAGGGTTGTCACGATCCATGTACTCCTTGCCTTACCTGTATTACTCACACCATTCATAATTCACCTGCTCATGACCCCACAACATATGTCTCACACACACACAGGTTAGAGTCTCAGAAACGACACAATACAACAACTGCGGAATAAATAATTTTTATTACAATACCCAAATGTCTTTTGAATCTGTTACATTACCAACTTAGCCTTCTGATGCTCACAAAACTCTAATACCATTCATATCTATACATAAGTTGAATACCAAAAGCCGTAACCTGATTCGATTGGTTCGTACTATTCCCGGGATCACTGCTAGAAACTGTTTATGGAAACGCCTTGCGAGGTATGTGCCGTCCCATTGGCATCCTGCTTCGCTGCTATATATATAAAATAATAGCAAGAGTGAGCGATAGCTCAGCAAGGTAATGAAAGTATGGCATAATTCTGCCCTTAATTCAACCCAGAAATAAAGCGGGTATACGACAATAATTTGTCAAAATATCTCGATACTGAAATTATTTCCTTATCGGAATGTATTCCAAAAATAGTACCATTACTGTACTTCAAATATCATTTCATAATACTCTACAACTTTCGATATTCATACTATGAACAAAGTTCTAGTAAAGTATAAAAGCTGAAATAACCAGATAACTCAGTATATCCTTTCCGTAAAATATCTGCTATATAAAATATAAGCAGACTATCAACATATACTTGAAAGATGAAGTTATAAGGAAAATTCAATATCATCTTTCATATCAAACACTAGGTTATTAAGTCGCGCTTCGCAGCGGCATTAGTATATATTTGTTAAGAAAAAGAATATTAGAATAAAAATTGTGAAATTAATATCTACAAAGTTATTTAAATTATCAAATAAAATATATTCTATAAAATTTGCATTTGGGTAGATACTATAATAAAATATTTACATATTTTGTTTGTTTATATAGTTTGATTTTTTATTTTGTTGGACCGATACCATTGCCATACATATATATTATATTGACAAAAATCAATATAAACATATAATATTACTTATATTTATATAGTATTATTAGAAAAGATAATATATAATTTATATTATATATTATAAATCTTATAGTTTGTAATATTTCAAATCTTAGCAAAATTCCATCCCTGTTGAAACAAAGATAATAATTAAAAATAGCTAAGAAAATGACAGTAATTATCAATCTCAATATACCTTTAGTGCATATTCAAAATATATTAAAATCGGACAAGTTATCAATGTAGTTTAAAAGTATAATGCGAAACCTTTAGTACATATTATTTAATACTAAAAAGTAAGATTGGAAACACATGTGTAATTAGGCGGTAGCATAATGCTAAATACATGTTCCATTGCCTCCGTCACCAGCTCCACTGTATCCATCACCAACTCCGTTGTCCTTTTCATTGTCCTCAATTGATACTTTCCTTTTCTTTTTGTCATGCACAGTCTCGAGCGTAGGAGAACTTTTAGAATCCTACAATACAGTAAGTGCTTAGAAAAATATTCATGTACAATATTTTTATATAGATAATAGTGCATGATATTAGAGTTTTAAACTAATGAAGTTAACTATACAAATTAAATAAGTAAAACAAATAAATTGGGGTAACCAAAGAAGTAATATAAAATTACAAGAACAATAAAAAATAATTAACAGTTATATTAAAATTAATATAATGCATAACTTACTAATTTGTGACAATTTTGAGATCTCTTTTTTTTTCAACCGCCTTTGACAACTTCAATACCACCCAAGTAGGTCAAGCAGCCCACAACATCTAAATCAACATAGAAAAAATAATATTAGAACATGATAGTTTGAATTATAACTTATATAATAGTATTACTTATATATTACTCTAATATATTACTGCATCAAAAACTGAGAGTATGTTGGTGTCATTAATACGTGCATCAATCATATCCAGACATATGAACTGAAATCCATGCAGTGATATGTTGACGATGCCTTCTTCCAATCTGTTAGGCAACATTATGCGTATGAAGAGCAATTTAGACCCATGTGATAGTGGTCTTCATCGATCAAAATCATGTCAAGACTGATCAGTTCTTCAGTATTTGGATTGACAGATTCCCACATTCTACACACTCGTACTCTTATCATCCAGGTATAGTTGCTGTCGTTCAAAGCATCCAACATGGTGTATGCCATAGTTGTATTGATTGTAAATATGGTTGTAAAAATTTGAAGCTATGTAAAAAAGTTTCGGTGTAGATTTTTTGTTATGAATGGCCTTTAATTTATAGGTGTTTGTAAGGTAAATAACATGGAAATCCATTATGTTTAAAAGTCAATAAATATTATAAAAGAAAAGTTCTATAAAGTTTGAAAATAATAAAAGAAAGTTCTATCAAGTTTGAAAATAATAAAGAAAGTTCTATCAAGTTTGAAAATAATAAAAGAAAGTTTATCAAGTTTGAAAATAATAAAAGAAAGTTCTATCAAGATTGAAAATAATAAAAGAGAAAATTGCAATTATTAACATAAGATCCTAAAAATTCGAAAATAATAAGGAAGTTGGAATTTTCTAAATCAAAGAAAGTTCTATCAAGTTTGAAAATAATAAAAGAAAGTTCTATTAAGATTGAAAATAATAAAAAAGAAAATTGCAATTATTAACATAAGAGCCTACAAATTCGAAAATAATAAGGAAGTTGTAATTTTCTAAATCAAAGAAAGTTCTACCAAGTTTAAAAATAATAAAAGAAAGTTATTTCAAGCCTACAAATTCGAAAATAATAAGGAAGTTGTAATTTTCTAAATCAAAGAAAGTTCTATCAAGTTTAAAAATAATAAAAGAAAGTTCTATCAAGCCTACAAATTCGAAAATAATAAGGAAGTTGTAATTTTCTAAATCAAAGAAAGTTCTATCAAGTCCTGTAAATTCGAAAATAATAAAGAAGTTGTAATTTTCTAAATCAAAGAAAGTTCTATCAAGTTTGAAAATAATAAAAGAAAGTTCTATCAAGCCTACAAATTCGAAAATAATAAGGAAGTTGTAAATTTCCTCAAAAAAAATAAAAAAAAATAAGGAAGTTGTAATTTTCTAAATCAAAAAAAGTTCTATCAAGTCCTACAAATTCGAAAATAATAAGGAAGTTGTAATTTTCTAAATCAAAGAAAGTTCTATCAAGTTTGAAAATAATAAAAGAAAGTTCTATCAAGTTTGAAAATAATAAAAGTGTAATTTTCAATTTCCTTCCTACAAAATCGAAAATAATAAAGGAAGTTGTAATTATTAAAATTAAAAATTGTGAAAAATTGAGAAAATTAGAAAAATAGAACGGAGCGATTCTAGAGGCGCCACATCACCGCCCCCGTCTTCTCCTTTAGATAAGTATATTGATTTACCTCATATCATAATTTGGAAATAAATACAATGTAAAATATTTCCAATCCATTTCTAAGCTCATCTGGTTCCATATATCTTTTTCGTAAAATCATATGCTTTCTTATAAACTCATATGCTTGTATAAACTTGAATAAGCTTGCGCAAACTTTCTTTCTCTGAAAACTTGCATAAAACTTTCTTTCTCTGATAACTTGCATAAAACATTTTCTTCCATGGATGATGAACTGTAGTCGGAGATTCTAGGCGACAGGGATACCTCTACGATGATCAGTCGTAAGGCAAATCCCCACTGCTGTTTTTCTACGTAGAAGGGAAAATAGGGCAGACGCTAACTGACCTACCTCCCCGCCTTCGGTTGTAGGGGAAAGAGCAGACCCGTTCATAGACTGCCGTTCATAGACTTGCTTATAAGTCCAACTTATACTTAGCATCATAAATATCGATTCGAAATCATGAACACATAGCATATATCTCAATATCTTATTTATCACAACATCAGTTTATAAAGGCATAGGTTTGAAAACTTGCCTCTATCACATGCATATACTATAATCTCCATATCTTTTATACCATCACATCCATATACGACGTGAGGTTTGAAAGCATGCATAATATACCATATGCATCATCAGAATATTATAACTTAAAATAAAGCATAGAATGAGAAAACTTGTACGATACTTGGAACAAAGAATATAGATATATAGATATATTTTTTGAATCAACAAGTATTAAACATTTGAAAATATGCCCACTCTAACAATAGAGTAAGGGTTAGTAAACTTGCCTGATGCTCGAGAAGTGATAGGGGTTTGCGACGATGCCGGACAATCTAGACAAAGTCAAAGAAAACGCACGATTAATCCCCTGGATAATCCACTTGTACTCAATGCTTAAACACGTAAGCGAAACACAACCAAGGAATTACTAGCTCGTTATAGGCTCATACTAAGTCCATGTTTAATCGACAATTACTTAAGTCGTAGGTTTAGTCCGAAATCGATCCTCGAATACAAGTTATACTTAACCATTTACAACATTGGTTTCCAAGTCATGTTCTTATTGGTTTTCACTTGCGTAACCTCAGCTAAACATTTTTATAAAATCGAAAAATAATCTTTTTAATCCGAATCTTTTTCGTGAGCCTTCCTAACTGTCTCTAGTATTATTACTCAAAGTTTCACATTTTAGTATGGCTTCTAAGTGGTCCAAATATAGCCTCAAAGTGACTGATCAGAGATGGGTTGTTCCTCCGAACGGCGTTTACTAAAACTCACTTTTCTCTTAAACCGTAAATCGGGCATTACGACGGCTTAAAATCGAATAATCCAATTTTGTCACAACATAACCAAGCCACACCGGGCATACCATACATCCACAATCTCAACAAACAACCATCATACACCTCTAAAATCAGTTGTGAGGCTCAAATCCAACACCCATCATTTTACACATTTCACAAAGTTAAATAACAACTAAAATACTTAAACATGATCTCTTAAGCTTATAACATCAAAACAATCATCAAAACTCATATGAACTCAAAGGGTGGGTTAGGGTTTTACCTTCTTGGAAGCTCTAGCAACACTAACCAGTGGTCACAATCACTCAACAAGCCTTAGATACTCCTTACAAAGCTTAAACCTTAAGATCCAATCAAGAAAACAAGTTAACAAGATTTCGGAGTTACTATTCATCCCCACTTTGTAAAATCCATATAACATCGAAAAATAAGAGTTTGGTTCTCAACTTCTTACCACACCTTCTACTCTTCAAGGGCTTTCTTTTGAGTCCTATCTCATCACCAGGGGATGCTTGAAGCTCGACTTATTGGCTTTCTAAGGTGAGTGGTCGAAACTGGAAAAGGCAGGGCAGTTTCGGTTCTCCGACTTGGGGAAAGGATTTGACTAGGCTACACTCCTTTTTTGGCCATGAAATTTTGAACGAATGTTGCCCATGGAGTGGAGAAACTATGGTTAAAAGTTGGTGATTTAAGGATGGATAGAAATGGTGTTATGGATTTTTCTTTGGACTCTGTTTCTGCTAGGCAGAATGGGGGGATAGAGTTCTTCTCTCTTCTTTTTCTTTTTGTTTTGATTAATAGATAAGGATGCTGATATTTGTGGTTAAAAAGGGGGTGAGTCATCACCTTTATGGCTTAGTCATTGGACACGTGTCAAGCATGCAGGAGGTTAGCTAAAGTAGTTTTACTGGTTCGTTTTTTTTTCACATGGATGATCCAAATGTTGCATCCCTCGAGTTAATCTTGTTACATGTTACTTCCATGTCTATATTTAATCCTGTAAATGTTGCCTTGTTCCTCTTGAAACGATTCGAAATATTTCTCAAAAAGAGCGAATAAAAACTCTACGCGATTCTCGCAGTGAATAGTAACTATTCACTATTCATTCCAACAATCGAATCCTTAAATAGACTTTAATAAAATAATAAAATTCCAAAATATTAAATCCTCAAATCCTCAATTTTAATATCTCATTTCTTGAATATAATAATATATAATTCACTGTCCGGTCAAATACTACACCAAAATAAAATTTGGAATTTCTGAATTCCGATCGTCTTTGCATTCACTTATTTACTCCGTAGATCACTAATACGACTTCGGAATATCCACACTACGTGTCGTACATGGGCGGCATGAAAAATTTTCTTAACCCTCAAAATCACTATTCATTCACCAAATTCACTATTCACTGATGCACTTAATAATAATAAGAAAAGTTTTAAATTTTTCCAAAAATTCGGGTTATTATAGGAAAGATGGCTAATATGTCAGGTGCTCTAGTGGCTCATGTGCCAAGAATCACTCAACCTAGTGAAGAAGCTCAAATCTCTCAACCTGCTTCAGTACCCTCTCTTAAGATTGAAGAGGTTGTGGATGATGAGGAGAAAGTTGTACTGCAGATAACTGATGTTGAGGATGAAGACTTCTACTCCTTAGAAGAAATGGAAAAGATGGACAATCCAACCATGGCTTACATGGCTAAGAAATTCAAGAACATAAGATTCAAGAGAAACAAGCCATATAAGCCTCAAGGTCAAACATCAAGGTTCAGCAAAGGGAACTTCTCCAAAGTTGAAGGTGGTGCCACAAGAGGTGGATACAAAACAAGGATGGTGGACAGATCCAAGTTCAGGTGTTACAACTGCAATGAGCTTGGCCATTTTGCTACTGAATGCAGAAGGCCAAAGCAGAATCAAAGGATGGATAAAGGGTCAAGTGGACATTTCAAGAAAGGACAGGGAAAGGCCTATGTGGCTGAAGGAAAGTGCTGGGATGACTCTGATGATGAAGAGGAAGAGGAGTATGTGAACTTAACACTCATGGCTAAATCTGAAGAGGCCTCCTCTAACTCTCCAAGTCATGTACCCTCATTAGTCTTACTTGATATGTCTAAAGATGAATACAAGCAAACTGTTGAAGAATTAAGTGCAGAGATGTTTCATGTTCATACTAGTTTAACTGTAGCTAATGAAGAAATTGCTAGGTTAACTAAATTGAATGAAGAACTCACTTCTGAAAATGATTTGCTTTTGTTAAAGACCAGTCGATTAGAATCTTTATCACAGGAGAATGCCAAACTGAAAAATGAGTTAGTCTGTGCTAAAGAAATTGAGGAGTTTCTGAGGAAAGAAATCAGTGAAAATGAATTCAAGATAAATGCCTATAGAAACTCATCCAAACAACTTCAGGTAGGAATAGGTTTTGAATATGGCAAGAGACCTGGTAAGGAAATTATTAGTCAGGATTGTTCAACTGATGCTACTGTCAAAACTCATGTACTTAAGAAACTCAACAAACCTATTTTTAAACTTTCTGAACTTGAGTTTGATGAGGAAGCTATGCTCATTAAGCAACAACTTGATGATGAGGATGAAGGTACTGACAGTACAACAGTTGACGGAGAAGATGGTGTCATAATCCCTAAGACAGTAACTTTGCTGAACAATCTGACAGAATGTTCTAAAGATACTGTCAAGAGAGCTTCAAAGAAAGCAACTTCCAAACCTACTGTCAAAACAGAGGGTATGAAAGGTACTGTCAAGAAAAGCTCGACAACAACTTCAGAACATCCTGATGACTCAATATCCTACAAGTCTAGGAACAGGAATGGTAAGTTAGGAAATGGCAATGCTAATACTCCTAGAAAGCTATGCAATAATTGTGGCTCTTCATATCACTTAACTCATGTCTGTAAGAAACCAAAGGAGGTCATGAACAGTGTGACCATGCAAGATGATAACTTACACAGAACCCCCATTATGCATAGATCTATGGTAGTGTGTAATAACATTGATTGTATGCCATGCAAGATAACTGCCATGAGTACTTGTTTTAATTTGCCTATTTCATCTTCTGAACAATGTACCTACTTGCAAACTGTTGAGACTTCTGAGCCTACTGGAAACAGTAAGAAGGCCTCATCCACTAAGAAGAAGACCAAGTCTAATTCTGGAAATAAGTGGGTGAGGAAAGGAGTCCAACAGAAGATTCCAAATGTGATGGTTAAAGATGAAAATGATGATTATGCCTGTGATACTGAAGTGACTGGACCCAACAAGGATTGGGTACCATATGCCTCTTAAATACAATTTGTTTTGCAGGGCAAGAATAAGGAGCAAGTCACTTGGATCATTGACAGTGGTTGCTCTAGACACATGACTGGTGATAAAGCCATGCTATCACAATTTTTAGAGAAAGCTGGCCCAATCATAACCTTTGGAGACAACAACAAGGGTTACACAGTGGGATATGGTTGTTTAGAAATTGGAAATGTTGTCATAATTGATATTGCACTTGTTGATGGATTGAAGCATAACCTGCTCAGTTTCAGCCAATTCAGTGACAGGGGATTCAAGGTTGATTTTGACATGATGGTGTGCAACATCTATCACAAGAAGGATGGAAGCCTTTCTTTGAAAGGAGTAAGAAAAGAAAGCTTGTTTGTTGCTGACTTAAGATCAACAAAGAAGGATAAGATTTACTGTTTTTACAGTAAAGCTACTGTTGGTGACAGTATGCTTTGGCACAGGAAACTCTCACACCTCAACTTCAAAACAATGAATATGCTGATGAAGAAGGAACTGGTGAGAGGACTACCTCAACAGGAATTCTGTCAAGAAGGACTGTGTGAGGACTGTCAAATGGGAAAACTGAAGAAAGCTGTGCATAGATCAAAACAAGTCAACACCAACACTGAACCACTCAAACTAATTCACATGGATCTCTTTGGACCAGTCAATGTACCATCATTAGCCAAGAAGAGATATGCATTAGTTATGGTGGATGACTATTCTAGGTATACTTGGGTGAAGTATCTAGAATCAAAAGATGAAGCAACTCAAGTCATCATTGATCACTTAAGAGTTCTTGAAAGAGCTCCCATTGCCAAAGTTCAAATAATGAGGAGTGACAATGGGACTGAGTTCAGAAATGCCACTCTTGGTAATTTCTGTAAAGATGAAGGAATTGTACAACAATTTTCTGCTGCAAGGACACCTCAGCAGAATGGAGTTGTAGAAAGGAAGAATAGGACTCTCATTGAAGCTGCCAGAACTATGCTTCATGATGCAAAATTACCTACATACTTCTGGGCAGAAGCTATCAACACAGCCTGCTACACACAGAACAGAACCTTGATCAACAAGACTCATGGGAACACTCCTTACTATCTGCTCAATGAAAAGAAACCTACTGTCAAGTATTTTCATGTGTTTGGAAGCAAATGTTTCATGATGAAAGACAACCATGAAAAGAAAGGGAAATTTGACACCAAAGCTTTTGAAGGAATTTTCATGGGGTATTCTTTAGAAAGGACTGCCTACAGAGTTTATCTTGTGGAACACAGAATCATTGATGAAAGTGTGAATGTCACATTTGATGAAACCAAGTTTCCTGGACTGCATGAAGAAGGTCAAATGCAGATTCTTAGATTTGAGAATCAAGGATACTTGGAGGAAGAAGAAGTTGTTGATGAAGAACCTACTTTCACTCAAACTGTTGAAACAGAAAAGAATGTTGTCATTGAAGAGAATGTCAATCAAACTCCAGCCCAGTCACAGACCATCACAGGAAACACTCAAATTGATGGTGACTCTGGAGACATTGAAGAAAATGGCGGAGACAATTGTCCTGGTGAAGATTCAGTTCCTCTATTTGAAGCTACTGTCTCAATTCAAACAAGAAGCTTACCCAAAACCATTAGGTGGAACAGAGATCACTCAAATGATCTAATAATTGGAGATCCCTCTTCTGGGGTGAGGACCAGTAAAAATGTTTCTGCTGATAGCATGTTTTCCTGTTTTCTGTCTCAAGTGGAACCCAAAGTAATTGATGAAGCATTGTTGGATTCTGATTGGGTGATTGCTATGCAAGAGGAACTCAACCATTTTGAAAGAAACAATGTGTGGAAATTGGTTCCAAGGCCAAAGGGAAAGTCAGTTATTGAGACAAAGTGGGTCTTCAGAAACAAACTGGATGAAAATGGAAATGTGACCAGAAACAAGGCAAGACTAGTAGCTAAAGGTTACTGTCAACACGAAGGGATAGATTATGATGAGACATTTGCACCTGTTGCCAGACTTGAAGCTATCGGGATTTTCTTAGCCTTTGCTGCACACTGTAACTTCAAGGTGTTCCAAATGGATGTCAAAAGTGCTTTTCTAAATGGAGAGTTGGAGGAAGAAGTGTATGTTGAACAGCCACCTGGCTTTGAAGATGCTGAAATGTATGACTTTGTGTACAAGCTGTTCAAGGCACTTTATGGGTTGAAACAAGCTCCTAGAGCATGGTATGATACCCTCTTAGCCTTTCTATTGGAAAATCAATTTACAAGAGGTGTAGTAGATAAGACTCTATTCTACAAACATCATGGCAAAGACATCATTCTGGTTCAAATCTATGTTGATGATATCATTTTTGGTTCATCAAATGAGAAGTTGTGTGAGAAGTTTTCAACTCTAATGAGAAACAAATATGAGATGAGCATGATGGGAGAACTGTCATTCTTCCTTGGTTTACAAGTTCTTCAAAAGGATGATGGAGTCTTCATTTGTCAATCAAAGTATGTCAAGGAGCTTCTCAAGAATTTAACCTAGAAGATTCATCACCTGCCAAAACTCCCATATCTACTTCTACTAGTCTGGATCTAGACTTCAAAGGGAAGAAAGTGGACTCTAGTGCTTTCAGAGGCATGGTTGGATCTCTTCTTTATCTAACTGCTAGGAGACCTGATATAATGTTTGCAACATGTCTCTGTGCAAGGTTTCAAGCTGATCCAAAGGAGTCACACTTGATTGTTATCAAAAGAATTTTTAGATATCTTAAAGGCACTCCAAATCTAGGCCTTTGGTATCCTAAAAATACTGGATTTGAGTTAGTGGGGTATTCTGATTCTGACTATGCTGGATGTAGAATTGACAGGAAGAGCACTACAGGAAGCTGTCAATTTCTTGGTGGAAGATTAGTATCATGGTTTAGCAAGAAGCAACACTCAGTCTCTACTTCTACAGCAGAAGCTGAATACATTGTTGCTGGAAGTTGTTGTGCACAAATTCTATGGATGAAGAATCAACTGTTGGATTATGGTCTAGTGTTGAGTAACATCCCTATCTACTGTGATAACACTAGTGCCATAGCCATCTCAGACAATCCTGTTCAACACTCTAGAACAAAGCACATTGACATTAGACATCATTTCATAAGAGAGCATGTTGAAAGAGGAACTGTAAAGTTGATCTATGTCCCTACAGAAAAGCAACTTGCAGACATCTTCACTAAACCACTGGATGAAGCAACCTTTAACAGGTTGGTAAGTGAACTGGGAATGCTAAATCTGGTAGGTTAACTTACTAGTTTTCCATTCTAAAATTTCATTGAAGCTTGTGATAGTAACCTCAACAAGTTATTGTCATGAGAAAGTTACTGTCAACCTAAATCTCTATCTGTTTTAGACAGCATGTTCACTTTGACTTTGCTTAAATTGATTTTTGTGCTAGTCTTTTAATTGAAAGTTTATTTTTGAGTGACACTAACTTGCATGGTTGTTAATGTTGAAATTGGTCAAGGGTTTCTCTTATTTGGTCAGTTTTGCGTTGATTGTTGCATTAGTGGTAGACATCACTTAATTACAATCTGTGGTAGTTGTATGGGTATTCCAAACTGTTGACCGTTTACATCCCTCCTAACCTAGTATGCCTATAAAATGAATCTTAGGTCATATTAGTGAATCACTTAGAAAAGGGGTAAAATGGAAAACAAAGTAGGAATTGAGTACAAGCCTAAGTTGTGTGGAAGTGAACCCTACAATGAAGAAGTAGAAGAAATGTTTGATATGCTATGGGATGCTCTTGATGAGGAATAGGAAAAAGAACTTGCAGCCAAGGCCGCAGAGGAGGCCAAGGTGCAAGAAGAGGAAAAGGAGTTTCAAACTCTCCTCAAGGAAGAAGGAACCACAGAAGAGAAAGTTAGGGAAGAAGTCCTAGAATTGGTTAAGAAAGATTGTACTGATTAGTTAATCTCACCAATTGTAGCATTTTCCCCTTCTTCATTTCTTTAAAATCAATAAAATTTCTCTTTCTGCAGTTTCTATCTGATTCCTGTGTGTGTGTTGTTTAATTGCTTGTCTGGTAGAATAATGTTTTGAATGAATGATGAATCAGTAATAAATATTGCCTTTGTTTAACTGGTGTCTCTTCAGTTAAGTTTTCATACATAACGGTTTCTACACAAAGTCTTGACAATGTTGTTTTCCCGCAAGGGTTGCTGTCATCAAGAAAAGTAGCTGTCACAGATTTCTGATAGTTGGCTTCTCGACAGCAATAAACGACTTTCTGTTATGACTTGTAAAAGATAATGTCATATGAGAACTTAACGATGACAGTAAGTTTTGCGCGGAATGTTTCTGTCACGCAAAACATGCTGTCATCACACCAAAGTTACTGACACGGTTGTTGTAAGCGCACAGGTTACTGTCAAAGTAGTGGACCGTTGAAATTGGACATCTCCTCCACGAGGAGAGAGAAATCAGCCAGTAACCCACGTGAATGCCAAATGGGTTAAGACACGATTTCACTTTTCCACTTTGTCAGTTAAACGCTTGAACTTCCCTCTAAATACATCAAACATTCAACTATTCTCAAAAAGCAAACACAACACTCACTTTCTCTCATCTCCAAGCAATTCATCTTTCACCTTCTCTCTTCTTCTTCTATCAAGCAAAACAAATGGCCCCCAAACAATCAATTTCACAAACAAACTTTGCTGGCATCTACTCACCAAGTGATGCTGGTGAGGGTTTCAAAGGGCTTGTTTACTTCATGAATAAGTCCTATCTTGGGTATGCAATTACCTCTACTCCTGTTCTTGACCTAGACAGGATTGAAAATTTCTGGGAGACAGCTGTTGCTCAAGAAGATGGTGACATCTCCTCTATTCAGTTCAAAATCAAGGAGCACAACTACTCTCTCACTGTTCAGGGCATCAATGCGGCTCTGGGAATCGTGCTAGAACCAGGAAAGGTCTATGCTGAGCTTGCTAGTAATAAGACTCTGAAGAAGCTCTTCTTGAAGATTGGGTATTCTGGCCCTATTCTTGAAGAGGGAACAACAAAATGGTACCCTTCTGGTGAAATGGACAGGAAATATCTCCGCAAGGAGTGGAGTATGGTGTTTGATGCTATGGTGAAAGTGTTCTCAACCAAGACCACAGGCTGGAATGGAATTCCTACCTACATCAATAAGCTCACTCATTCTCTTGTTCATGGGTACAAAGTGGACATTGGAAAGCTGCTCATGGCACACCTCAAGGCTGCCATAGGTAAGAAGGTAAACATTTATCCTCGCTTTTTAATGTTGTGCATCAATTCTTTATGTGACTTTGATGAGAATGCCCCTCGTTTGGAGGTGTGCCCTGTACTGAAAAGAAACACTCACACAACTCTCACTTCACAGGATTTAAATGCACATATTCCACTATGTTTCACCAAACACATGGTTGATCAAGTGACTGACCTTGATTTTCCATTACCTTCTGGTTTTGATACCTTCACCATTGAGAATGAGACTGCATTAGACCCCAATTCAGTCAACCCTCATTCTGCCCCATACACTCAGCCTAGGTTCTCTAGACTTCCCAAAGTACAGAGACTAGCCTTACAAGAAACCAGAAAAAGGCCCCTAGAGACTGGTGGTAGTGGTAGTGTTGAGAGTCAAGAGGGAGTTCCTGCACCTAGTGCAGCAAATAAGGAAGGTAGTCAAACAGAACCCACAGTGGTTCCTTCTGAGCCTAAGAAGAAGAGAGCTAAGAGGACCAAAACCACTGTCAGCCACCCTGCAGTCTCCCAAAAGACTGTAGAGGAAACCAAGGAAATAAACTCCTCCCTAGATGTGTCTTCTCAACAAGGGACATCTATTGAAATTGGTTTGTCTCCCAAGGCAACCTGTAAAGAGTCTGCACAACCTCATGGTCCAACTCATGAGGAGCCTCCACTTGCAGAAACACACATGGAGTCGGTAAACTGTGAGGATTTCAATTCTCTTATTGATGCTTCTCAAGTTACATCTGAGAAGCAGCCATTATTCTCTTCTTCCTTCCCTATACATTCATTTGTTTCTTCTCCACAACCTAGAGAGGGGGACAATCCCAACCCTTCAGGTTTTGATCATCCATCTCCAATCATGGATGAGCCCCTTCAAGTGGTCCACAAGAACCCATTTCTCAAAGTGAGATGGACACCACTCTCTCAAACACTGAGAGAGAGCAAGGTACAACTCTGTTAGAAAATGAAACAGCCAGTACCTTGTTCAATCTCCAAGGAGCATCTTACCTCAGGGAAGATGCTGTCACAGCCCAAGTTGCTGTCAAAGACACTGTGGATGTTGCTGTCACAGGTGATTCTGCTGTCAAGGACTCAGTTGAAATTGCTGTCACCGTCGAACCCGCTGTCCAGATTGCAGCGGAACCTACTGTCAATATTCCAACTAACAGTAACATTCCTGGCAAAGTTTCTGTCACCTCTACACAGCCTGATCTTGATGCTGTAATTCTTGAGGATGTCTCTGATGATGATGGGCCACTTTCTCAGTTCTTAAAGGTACATTCTAAACCATCTATTTCTTTGCATGACAGTACTGCTCATACACATGCATCTAGGATGAGTGAGGGTGTGCAAAAGAAAAGAGAGATAAAAGAAAAGAGAGGTGAGCATAAAAATGAGAGGCAGCCAAATGAGCTGGAAAAAGGTGAGGGACTTGAGCATGTCCAGAGTGAAATTGAGGGAGCCACACATGTCCAGGCCTTAGGTCATGAGAGTTCTTTTGTGAGGAGTGATGAGATCACTCAGAAAAACACTGAGAGTGTGAGAACCCCCACAGCCTCCAAGCCCCAATCTTATCCTTCACCCCCAAGAAGGTTAAGATCAGGTGGCCCTTCTACATCTTTCAGGTTGCAAGCTCTTGAGAACAGGTGTATGTCCATGGAATCCAAAATTGACAGTTTGTCTACCATGGTGGCCTCTGGATTCTCTGCCATTCAGGAAGCCATTCAAGCTCTATCTGCCACCATTGATGTTGCCAACTTACCTAAGGGGGAGAAAGGGGTAAGATCAGAATTTCAAAAGGCAGAATCAGGAAGGGAAAGATCAGGAAAAGAAGGTCTCCCTGATCAGGATGTTGCTCAGGGGGAGTCTATATCTAAGAAGGCTTCAAGGAGTGAGGGGGAGCCTGCAGCTAAAGGAAGATCAGTGCCTGCAAAGAGAAAAAGGGGAGCTAAATGAGACTCAGGAAGTAAGGGGGAGCAAATACAAGAAGCTGAAAATCTCTTTGAATATGAGATAGGTGGAGAAACAGTTCTAATGTCCAAAGAAGCCCTGGAAGCTATGCAAGAAGGTGTTTCTTCCAAGAACCCTATACTACCTCATGTGACTATAAGAGAGCCAACTCCAACTCCAAAGGAGAGTGCTCTTGAAAGGCAATGGAGAGAAAAGGAGGAGCAGAACAAGTTGGGAAAAGGGAAAGACAAGATGCCTGAATACATCCTGTCAGGAAATACCTGGAGTGAAGGAACAGAGTTCAGCCAAGAAGATGCAAATGCCCTAATGGTTGACTACAGGGGAAGTACTCTGAAGAATCATGATGAAGACTTCTACAAGGTAGTTGATGAAGCTATGAAGGAGCCTAGCTGAAGATTGAGTAACTGCTCAACTTTGCTCAAGGAGAAAATAACCAGTGTATGTGTAAAGATCAATGAAGAAAGGAGGTGGGCTATTGATGTGTACTCAAACACAGGAATATCCATGTTCATTACTATGCAGCTGCTGCAGAGTCTTCCAGCAAGAGTGCTAACAGTAATGAAGAACAAAATCACAGCAAACCATACAGCCTTCAATGAGATCTTGCATCTGCAAATGATGAGCTTAATCTCAGAAAAACTCCCAGAAGTCTACACCAATCCATTCTGTGTCTACTATGCAAGTACCACCAAAAGTGGTAGCAAGAGATGTGCATACATGAGTCTAGGAGGCACTTCAACAATGGAGACAAAGTCAATCTTAAAGGTGTTAAACATGATTCTTAACTCCAAAGCCAACAAGGAAAGAGTTCTTGCTGTCAAAGCAATCTATGACTTGCTGGTGAAAAGGGACAAGGAACTGAGCTCTACTATGAAGAAGATGATCTCCAAAGCAATCTCCAACAGAGCTGAACAAGGAGAAAGTTGCTCCTATGAGGTTCCTCATGATGATGATGATGAGTTGGATGGTAGTGGAGGAACCAGAGAAGCAGGAAATGCTAGTGGAAGCACTTCTGGGAATGCTGGATCTAGGTCCCAGGAGGAAAATCAACAAGAAGCTCCTGTACAAGAAAAGAAAGATGCTGGTGCAACAGAAGGAGAGGATTCATCAAATTTTGAAGCTTTGGAGGCAAACATCTTAAGATGTGCTATTGACAGTATAAATGATGAAAAAGATACTGTCACCAAAGAGACTGTCACAGAAGACACTGTCCTCAAAGAAGCTGTCGGCAAAGAAGCTGTCACAGAAGAAACTGTCAAGAAAGATACTGTCATGGAGGACACTGTCCTCAAAGAAGCTGTCGACAAAGAAGCTGTCACAGAAGAAACTGTCAAGAAAGATACTGTCATGGAGGACACTGTCAACAAAGATGCTGTCAAAGAAGGAATCAAGTCTACTGTCAAGCCAAAGAGAACAAAAACCTTAGCAAAGGTCTGGTTCTCTAGACAGGAACCTGAACCTGAGGAGACTTCAAAAGCAATAAAAGGAAAACACAAGTACCCAGGAAAGGAGAAAGCCACTGGGCTTGGCAGGAAGTTGAAGAAGCCTATTCAATCAAAGCTCTACAGCTCTCTGGATCTTTTGGAAAAGGAGGCTGATCAAATCAAGAGCGTTGAGGTGAAGTTGGATAACAACAATGATGCAACTGAATATGTTCTTTGGTTTGATGCATCAAGACTTGTGAAATTCAGAAAGGATTTTACCATGGAAGTGTCATCATATACTGTATCTGCGACTCTTTCAATGAAAAAGACAACAGAAACAAGGAGAGTTGAATACTTCTACTTGGTAAGAATGGTCAATTTAATGCAAGGTTATGACAATGTCCCTGAAAGTGTCATGAACCATGTGTTGCCATACAAAGCCTTGAGGGATGAGGAATTCTATCAGAAGTTTGGAGAATGGTCTCTATATGATGATAATGACATTGCTCATTTACTTGAATGTTCTGATGAAGAAATGGCTGAGTATGAAGATGATGTTCCTGAAGAAGTGGTGCAAACCCAACCAAGTCAAGAAGAATCCTCAGAGCCTACTGAAAGAGAAACCACTGAAGAGACAGAAGACACATTCCTGGATAAAAGCAGAGAAGCCAACAGGGTGGAAAGTGAAGGACCCAATTACCAATCTTGTATGCTTGAGAATCCCTTGAGAATCAAGTTCATATGGGAAGAGATTCCAGTAAGAAGCTTTCACAAACTTAGAACCAGTGCTCTGAAAGACTTACTTTTCCTGGTGATTGGATCAGTTCATCCATTGGAACAACAATGCTCTTCTGAGATTGAGAGCATTATTCAAGCAAGAAAGGGTGAAGACTCAAAGATGGACAAGTCAAGGAGAAAAACTCTGAATGCATACCCTGGAAGTAGATTCAAAGACTTTAATGGCACACTGAAGTTCAAAACTCATGCTTTTGGCAAAGAATTATGGTTGGATCTTCAGGATGCTAGGGTATGTCTCTCCAAGACACTCCAGAAACACATTGATGAAATTGAAGATGAGGCTATCACTCCTGATGAAATAACACTAGTGGAAGAACTCAGAGAAGTTCTTAAGGAAACTCTCAACAGAGAGAATGAAGCAAGACAGAAAAGGAAATCTGAAGCTAAGTAAAAATCTTTTGTTAAATTCTGATCTTGTTAGTTAAGTTGTCAGCATGTATTAATTGTAAATTTATTGTTATTGTCCATAAAAACAAATTGGGGGAGATTGTTAGGATTTATGGGTGATAGCTATGAGACAACTTAACTAGATATTTTATATGCTTAATTTTATTAAGTATGAACATACTGTCACAGCCAGAGTATGTCTATGTAACCGTTTTTGTTTGCTGCAAATAAAGATTGTAAGTACATCTTGATAGAAGTTCATTAGTTTGTTCAAGCCTCAAGAAGTGCTCAAGATGGACAGTAAGAATAAATACTACTGTCACTGCATTGACAGTATGGTTACTTGAAGACAACATGTTGCAAGTCACGACAGTACATTCACTCTGACAGCAACATTGGCGGAAGCCCTCTGACAGTAACTTTGCCTTAGCCTGACAGCAAGCTTGGAAATCCTGACAGCACCTTCTGCGGGGATTTCTTACTGTCACCAAAAGCGTATTCCTATGACAACAAGCTTAGCCATCAGGATACTGTCATGAAGGGATAAAAGTTGTATTGGTAATCAATCCAGTCAAACTCGTGACAGTTTGGATGTTCAAGAAATAGGCGTGTTGCAGTATCCCAACACTGTAACAGGTCTGCAAGACTACGACTGAAGCTTGAGAGATCACATGACAAAGCTCACCAATTCCAGAGTATGACAAATCTACATCTACTGAATTGTGTTAGCTTAAAATAGAATGTTTCTAGATTGCTTTGTAATGTATTGATAAGCTGTCTGTATAGCAATTTAGGAAACAATCACGGGCATGCAAATTGTAAGAAGCTGCCACTTGAAAATGACATCAGCTTCACAAGACCCGTGATTGAAAGTGATAGGTTTAGTTTACTTAGTCTATCTCTCAATTCATTCTGTAGTAATCACTCGAGAAACTGAAGCTCAAGAAAATCTTATATTTTTCTTGAGGTTGTATCAACCCATTGCAAAATAAATAAAACATTTATTTTTTGAGAATTACTTGAGTGTCTACTTGTGTTTGCAATCGTTAAACTGATAATCTTTAATCTTGGTTTTAGTTGTTGAAACGTAGATTGAGTTTTATCAGTATTGCATTCAACCCCCCCTTTCTGCAATAGTCAAGGACCAACATGTTTACATTAATTTCACATTATACACCGATTTTACTAATGATTTATTGCTTAATTGTTGTAGATGAACTTTGCTGAGAATATGTTTGATGATATGTCCAAAAGAAAAGTTATAGTTTTACACTTTGTAGGTAATTTTCTTATCAAGATTATTGTTAATGGTTTAATTTCTGGGATGTATGTTAATGGTTTAATTTCTTTTACTTTGTTTCAAATAGATCTGCTGCTTCATGAAAGAGAATAAATGTATTCATTGATTCTATTCAGGTGCTTTCTCATCTTCTTCTTCTTCTACAAATATTAGTTCTTTTTTTGTAAATATGTCGATAATGTTGTGATGTTGTATTATGCAGTCCAACTGAGTATTAATGTTCAAATACTAATGCTCTATTTTTTTGACATCATATGTGTGCAGATTTGAAGGTGTAATGTTGGTTAGTATGTTTGAATTGTTTCCCCATTTTCAGTAATTAGTTAGTGATTCCCTTCTTATGCATTTAGTTGATTCACATGTAGTACTCTATAATCAATTAATTTATATTTTCGGATGCATGTAAACTAATTGATACACTCATTGCTGGGAACTTGAGATTTAGCAGTCAAGCTTTTGGTTAAAACTCCCTCATTGCCAAAGGTAATCTGTTGATTTAGGTTGAAAAGTGTGTCAATTTGTTTAACATATTCATTATGTGTAAATTATGAGTATAGCTGCTTGATTAAAATCTTAGTAGACTTGCTCATTGTATATTCATGTTCCAACTTCTAACATATAATATTTTTCTTGGACAAATGACTACGGGGCAAATGTTGTGATAGCTGATTATATGCCTAGATTATAATCACTGAACTTGCTTTCAACCTATTAGTAATTAGTCATTTTTACAACGTCATCATTGTTTTTTGCAGGTTGTGGTGGTATTTTTCCCGACTTCAGGTACAATGTTTATCTATATGACTTTCTTTTTACCATTGTTTTTATTTGATCAATGTCAATATGTATCTATTTGTGAAATAGAAATTAATGTTAATTGAGAGTAATGGATATCACATATGCTTTGTGATATATATATATATATATATCATGGTGAAGAACGAATGTAGTTAGTTTTGGTGAATCTTGATAGTGAACTATAATTTGGTCTTACTCATTACCCTAAATTGCGTACTTACGATAAAAGTCGATTACACTTTACCTAATGGAGCTATGGAATTAGGAAGACTTTTGACTGTCTTAGAAACACGAGGATCCTCCGGGTACAAACTCAGGAGGAGATGTCGGAAGTGGAATTTTAATGATTACGTAATTTTCTGTACTCGCAATTTTTTTTTTGTTTATTTTCTGAAGATACCATGTAATTGCTGTCATGTTTCTGCAATATTGTTATAGGATCAACTTACACAACACAAGCTGTTTTTTTTTGCCCTGGCCACTTTTAAAATTCTACAAGTCTCTTTAAAAAAATTCCTATACTTGGTTTTATTGTAAACCCAAACACAAGTTTCTCTTGGCCAAAGGAGTTGTAGAATGGTGCACTTGATGCAATCACTGTGTTACTGATTAAGCACAAATATAGGACTAGAAATAAAAAAAAACCAGGAGCTCTGTTTGTGGCATGCTTGGCTACGGAAAAATCAAACTTACTTTCTTGCATTATTTATTTCACAATATATTCATTTTTTTAACTTTTCAATCCAACTTCTACTAACTTGAGAATATTTGAAGCTACAATTTTTACTACACTCGCTGCCGGAAGTCCGGGACATTTTGCAATTTGACAATGATTTTGGTACTTTCCCTGATAATTGATTTTGGCTTAAGTCTGTCATCCTTAAGTTGCATTCTTTTGAATATATTTGAGGATTTTGTAATCGAAAAATTGTTTTGTTGGAGAATAAGGGCTTCTAAAGAACTAGAAAGAAATTGAGGAATTGGTCCGGTCATGCTGTTTATTCGACAAATCCAGAATTTTGACAAACTCCCCACCATAATCATTGGTGGAATAGCTTCGGTCAGTCTGTTGTTAAGCGCAATCTACTGAACTGTGTTTGACTATTAAACTTTTACTTTGCAGAGCAACTGGATTTTGTTCCATGGATGTTAGGTAATTAGCAGAAAGGTCAATTGTCTCCAGGTGATCACTTGCATTTCATATTCAATGTGGAATTTCACCGTAAATATTGTGACCACCCCATCTCATTCAATTACAAACAATCAATACTACTTTCTTCCCTAACCTTTCAAGATTCAGTTTTTGAATAAGCAGAGGAATCGGTAGAGACTGACTTATTTAGAGAAAAACTTTGCTTAAATTGTAACAAAGCAGACCTCTCATGATTGTGGCACAACGTTGTGCGTTAAAGCATTTGACATAGTAGTAATAAATGAAGAGAATGTACAAAAGTTGTACTGTTATAATGTCTTCCAGTTTATATGCTTTGCTCTTTAACATACAAGGTGATTTTTTAGGTGGTTCAAAAATTTTGTATGTTACATGTTTACTTATAGATGAATTATAAATTAGTTGTTTATTTTAATAAAAATAACGTTTTTTAAAATATTAAAGGGTTCGAGGTTCCGTCGGAGACGGGACCGAGGAGTAATCATTTAAAGTATTTTGTATATGTAACTTAAATTTTTATAAGTGCATCCGTAATAGTATAATATGCTCCAATACAAAATTTGTATTTCTTTATATAAACTCCAACTCAAATAACAGTTTTAAAAATTTTGTAAACTCTTGAGTAATAAGAATTTCAAAATTATAGGAAAAGCAACGAGTATCATCCTGGACTTTTATTTCGATATACATATTTATTTTATTAATTTTAAAATAAACAAACAAAAAATCAAAATAGTAATTTTTTCTATAAAAAATATAGGCCCAGCATGACGAGCATAAATACTAGTATATATATATAGGCTAGTAATCAAATAGAAACCAAACTTAAAATACAAACTAAAAACAATTCAAACCTTAGATCAATCTAATCTAATGGCCTCTAAGGCACCACACATAAATAAAATACACCCTCCCGTACACAACCACACCTAATCCCCTCCGTTTTTGATTTGAAATATTTCGTCAATTGGTGAGTTTTTTTTGAAATCTGACTTCACTGTATTTTTCTCTATCTCTCAACGATCAGTTTGCATATCATACTTGCTATATTACGTAGTACTAAAATTTTAGTGATTTTTGTAAGAATAAATAGTGATTTAAGCATAAATATAAGGATTTATTTTTATATGTGTATAAATCTAGTGATTTTTTGGTACAAAATTTGTTATTTACGTACAGTACGAATAATAAATTACTAGATTTATGTCGAAATCACTATTTATTCTTACATAAATCACCAACATTTTAGTGATTTTTATACGCATAAATACTGATTTATCACCATAATATAATAAATATGATATGCAAACTGATTGTTGGAAGATGAAGAAAAATACAGTGAATCAAAAGTTCAAAAAAAGCTCACCGATTGATTGAAAAATTTAATTAAAAATGAAGGAGAATATGTGAGATTAAATGTGAGAGGTTGTATTTAAATTATATAATGCAATTTCTAATTTTTATTTTAAATTGGTTTCTATCGTAATATGCCTCCCGTATACATATATATATTGATGATTGGACTCGCTGGACTGGAATTACGGCCCGGCTTTCCCCAACTCTAACTCGTAATAGCCCATCCCCATTCTTCCCTCAGCTCATTCCTGTCCAAACAGTTGGCAGCCCATTTACAATCAAACTAAACCCAGAATAATCGATAACCCCTACCCATCTCTAAACCCTGCTCTCTCTCTCTCTCTCTCTCTCTCTCTCTCTCTCTCTCTCTCAGCACAGTACTAACACTACACTTATGGTTTGCTAAACTTCCCCAAAATCATTCCCCTACGAAATGATAAGCACCACAGCATCAACGACGAGACTAATAATCTCATACCTCGGGAATCGAGCTTTCTCTCCCCCTCAATTCTGCACTAAAAAGCTCTTTTTCCCTTCTTACTCATCTCTACACTTCCACCGTTACACTCATTCCTCTTCTTTTTCCACATCTACAGCCGCAATTGACGCCAATATCAGTGTCGATGTACCGAAATCAGGCGTTAATTTGCACCATCCGTGGCCGGAATGGGTGCTTTTCGTCGATAAATTGAATTCGAAAGGATATCTATCGAATGCCGGTGTTGATAGTCCTCAAGTTGCTAATAGGATTGATTACAAAGATATGAATATGATGAGAGATGCTTGTCTTAGCTTTGCTCGTGACCGTCTCGATATTTTCCAGTTGAGTCCATTTCTTTGCTCGTCTTGGTTACATTTTTCGCGTAATTGTTATTATATTTGTGTTAATAGATTTTAATTCAACTGCGATGTTATCTGTTTGTAGAAGTTGTGAAATTATTTAAGTTAACGTGACACGGAAGGATAAGGTTTTGGGAACTGGATGTTCCGAAATGAAAGAAGACAGCTCGTTGAATTTCCTTTGTACTTATTAATCTTCACCTTATGTTTATGTTAAAATGAGGATAGACAAATACCTACATTATCAACTACTAGAATATGTTATATTGGTTAGCATAGTTGATTTCTGGTGGTTTCCTGTTTGGTGACGATGCTTATTACTTTTCGTGGAGTTCTGTTTCCTTCTTAATTTTGTGAATTTATAGGATGTTTTTTAGAAAGTTAAACTCGATTTTGACAATGGCACTTGCTTAATTAAAAAAAAATCTGTCTTTACAAGGTAACAGCAACTTAAACTTTGAATAAGAAATCCTAGGTTTATTAAAGTTAGTTCTGCATATCATATTACATCGATAACTTGTTCAATTTGTAGTCTTGCAGCCTCGTAGTAATCATAAAGCATAAATAAGGTATCTTTTATTAGTTTATTACTATCTATTTTGTTACCATAAGATTGGTACAATTATTTCTATTTTTTTTAGAATATGTGCGTTCTTAAGAAATTGTGCTTCAATATGATTTGGCTGACTAATGTTCATAGTTAATGGCAGCCTTATACTAATGTTCATACAACTTTTTCGTTTGGAAAAGTCAAGTAGTCAAGTTATGTGTTTAGCCAAGTTTTTTTTTCTCCTAAAGAAAAATGGTGAAGTAATGAATTTACACACTGCAGATCTTTGTCAAGACAAGATATTCAGGCTGTTGTGGAGAAAGGATGTCCTAATGTGTATAGAAAATCTGTCAATTCCGGCAAAAGGTTGAGAGTGTTTTTGCAACTTGATGAAGGAGATGTAAGTTCTTGAATAATTTATGCACTTCATTTCATTGCTGATGGGCACTGTAAGGACTATTAATTTCTTTTGTAGTGAGCTTACTCGTGAGGTCTGTGTACAATTCTAAAATGCAGGTGTGTAGCAGTTGCTTGCTCCGAGGATCTTGTGACAGGGCCAATATAATACCAGATGAATCTGAAGCTGCTGCGGGCACAGTGGATATTGTGCGTATCTTACTGGCCTTTGCATTAGATTCAGCTGGTATAACAGGAGAAAAGTTTCCTGGTAGAGAACATATTGAAGTATCTGCAAGAAAATTGCTTTTAAAGTTAATTGAATTGAGTGAGACGGCTCCAAATCCCGAAACCTCAAAGCCTACTGCCATACCACTGAGTCAAAAGAAGAAATCTTCACTGTTAGCAGATGAAGAGCTTTCACCAAATGTAGAATTGAAGCGAGGAGATTGGATGTGCCCAGAGTAAGTGACTTGTCATTATTCTTCTGGAAGTTCTGAACTTTTCTAGTTAAAATATTTTATTCATGTGTAGATTAGTGTTGTGGAAGATAGTGAGCAGCAGCGGAGCTACATAGGGGCTAGTGGGGACTATAGCCCCCACTAGGGTTAGAGTGTGTTAATAATTTACAACGTTAATTTTGATTAGCCCCCACTACAAATAAAATAATAACTACGTATAATTATTTATAAAATATTTGTAATCTTTCTAATCACATATTTTAATCTTCTTTTTTTGTCATACCATATTTTAATCTTCATGAAACATATATCTTCTATAAATTCAAAAAAAATCCTTACAACTTTATTAGTTCCACATAAAAAATTCTTTGGAATTTTCATACCGTATATATCTTGATTTTTTTTTCTATTTTGACATGTACATATGTCTGGTATACAATCACAATTTTAACTTGTAAATTATTTAATCTCACATTAAAAATAATAGAAATTAATTTAATTATATTAACTATTCTATTAATTAACATAAATAATTTTTGAAATTTCTACTTAAATAATAAACTATAATTATTAGTAAATAAGCTAATACTTTTTGTTTTGTCAAAGTAATCCTTCCTATTTATCACTTTAGTATTGACGCGAGATACTTAAATTATGTTCATCATGTTTTGAATTCATTTTTTTTACTAAGTCATATATTTTTTATTAAAATAAAAATAAGAATTCAGTAGACCGCATTTAAAATTTTTAGTATAAAGAAAAGTTGCCTAATGGTGTAAAATTTTGTTTTGTGATATAACATATAGTTGTTATGTAATTCTAATACAATCTCCGTATATATAGTTTAGAAGGGATACAATTTCTCTTTTAAAAAGTATTTTTAATAATATTTTTTAATTTTTCTTCTAAATTAGTATAACTTAGCCCCCACTGCTATGTTTTTCTGGCTCCGCCGCTGATAGTGAGTATAGTTTTGTATGAACCATACTCATGCTGGGTGAATACTACTTCTCTGCAGTCTTACTCTTAACACATCTCTTCTAAAAGTTATTCTTGAGCCTTTTAAAGAAACTTCAAAAAGGTGTTTGGTGACCAAGATTTTAGCAAATGCGAATACATAATATTAACCCAGTCTTCTTTCAGCTGGCACTAGGCTATAAAGTTATATAACTCAGTGAAATGGATAAGTTTATATACGTGTGATATAAAATGTAGAAACAATAATTAATTATTCTAATATTTAAGCAATCCAAACTAAAGGAAAAGTATCAGGCCAAAATAACACAATTGCCTATATAATAATATTGAACTACTGTGACAATATTAACACTATATATTAAAGGACATGTAATTACCAAGTCACTCTGGCCATGTTTCTTAATGGTAAACTTCTTTATATTATTTTTCTTTTGGGAGTTTTATTCTAGTACTAAAAAGCATAATTAGAAAGATGTCATCACCTTGGAGTCCCACAATCCACAAGACACTTGTGGACACTTGTGGACACGTCTAACATTCCAAATTTGAAAAGCAAACAAGGCAAAACAAGCCAAGGCCTTGTCAATTTCACAAACAAAGTCTTGCACTACAAAAGCATGGAGTGATAAGCAGATATACATGCAAGATGAGACTAAGTGCTTAGAGTAGTGCCAAGTAAACCATACTACAAGATCAACAAGACACACAAGTCTGTAACCAATACAAGTCAAGTACAAACACTGAACGTCCGAATATGAAAGGACATCATACTAGATATGATACTATGGGACGCAGCCCGGATAAACGACTAAATGTCTGAACATAACAACATGTTAGTCTACTACATAAAATGATGCAGCCCGGGTCAACTACTCCTCATCAGAAACACCCTCTGCATCATCATCTTTAGCAATTGGATCAACACCCTGTCCAGCAAATGATCTATCATATTAAAGCAAGTCATCCAAAGGGATCTCGTACTCTTCATCAAACGGAACCATCTCCCGAGATGAACTAGTTCCCCCAGAAGCTAAGGCACCATCGGTAGTCGTGGCCTTCTTGCCCTGTTTGTCTGCTACAAACTCCATAAAGTTGTGCTTTTCAGAAGTGTATACATTACCCTCCCCAATGAACTCCTCTAAGGCAGTATATCCAAGACGGAAGGCAGGGGAACCCTTCTTAGTGACATAGGCAGTGCACCCCTTGGTGTTAAGAAAAATCTCCACATGCTTACGGTAGTCATCCGCGGTCATGTGCATCAATCGGGCAATCTCTGCATCTCTGGACTGAACAACCTCTTTCTTCTTCAACTCAAAATCCTCTAACTCCCTAGCATGGTTCGCCCGAACCGTAGCAAGCTCTGCAGCCAACTTGGCCTTCTCTCTCTCAAGCTGTCGAAAAGAAGCAAACAAGCCATCACGATCACCCTTCGCCTTCTGAAGATCACTCTTTAGTAGGGCTATTTTGGACCCACTACCCTCAGCAAGCTCTTCCGCCTTTTCAGCACGATTTTTGTACTTCGAGAGCATGTCTGGCACCGCACAACTGATGGAAAACGCCTACATAATAAGTAAACAGAGACAAGGCATGAAAAACTACATGATATAGCCAAGGCACGACAATGTATGCAATGTATGCAATGTGTTCAATGTGTACAATATGTGCAATATGTACAATGTACGCAATATCAAACATTTACAACATCATACCTCTGTATTGTGAGCCCGGAATGCACTAATAAACTCTGTGTCCTCCATGCTCGTGTAACGCCTAATATCCGTTGGAATTCGAAACGCCTTCAATGTATCCCATGGCTTACGACCCTCCCCCGTCCAGCCATCACGAGTCCGAATATCCAGAGTAGACCAACCAACATCCCCCTCAGGCTCAGTCATCCACGAAATAGGCGGTCTTGGACCGTGAATGATAGACTTCACTCCTGGAGCAATCTCAGAATCAGCAGAACCAGAACCAACACCTGATCCCCCGATTGCCTCAACATGTCCAGAGGGTCCTAACTCCGGAGCAACCGATGACCCTACGGGCACAGACACAACCTCAACATGTTCCTCAAGGGATACAGAATCCTCATGAGTATCCACATCGATGACCCTACGGGCACAGACACAACCTCAACATGTTCCTCAAGGGATACAAAATCCTCTTGAGTAGCCACATCTTCAGAGCTAGTCTGAACCACATTGGATCTCTTCTTGGCTACTCTCTTCACTCCCCGAGAAGAACCAAACTCAGCATGCCTCTTCTTACTAACAACCCCACCAGCCTTAGAGCCACGAACTGACTGGCCGGCAAAACAAGCAGTCAAACTGTCAATATCCATGTCAGTGGGTATCACCTCGCGAAGCACTGCAATAACAAGGCAAAACAACTGTCAATACACTAGCCATGAATATCTATGACCTACAAATAGTACAAGTTATGCAGTGAATGCGAGTTATACATAAACTATTCAAGATGACTATCTATTTAAGAAACAAGACCATGTGTAAGGTGTACAAAGCATGCAAGATGTGCAAGGTGAGAGCAAGGTGCAAAGCATATAAGGTGTGTATAATCATACAAGTTAAACAAAGCAAATAGGACACTCACGGTTATAGTAACACAGGAATGTGTTGTCACGAAAGAGACTTGGCTTCCATTTGTTCCCGTTATAGATGTTCGTAAACATCTGTATCGAACTCAAGATCGTATCATGGTAATCGAGATCAGGCGTAGCAATGTGAATATCCCCGACAAACAAAGGCAACCATGCCAAGTCCCCTCCACGAATCCAAATCCACTCAAAGTGCCACATCCTATGGGAGCTGTCCAACTCAGTCCATCTCTCACCAAACCTCTTATCTCTCCGAGTGAAACTAAATATAGGACGAGAGTTATTACAACTAGCCTGAAACAAGGACCAAAACAATCAGCGAGAGGGAGCAATGCCAAACTTCGCGCAACGCACAATGAAACATAATATAGACCACAAGGCGTTTGGTGCCAACTGATACAAGGCGTTTGGGATCTTCGTTGTGCCTTGTATCAGTTGGCACCAAACGCCTTGTGGTCTACATTATGTTTTATTGTGCATTGCGCGGAGTTTGACATTGCTCCGTCTCGCCGATTGTTTTGGTCCTTGTTTCAGGCTAGTTGTAATAACTCTTGTCCTATATTTAGTTTCACTCGGAGAGATAAGAGGTTTGGTGAGAGATGGACTGAGTTGGACAGCTCCCATAGGATGTGGCACTTTGAGTGGATTTGGATTCGAGGAGGGGACTTGGCATGGTTGCCTTTGTTTGTCGGGGTATTCACATTGCTACGCCTGATCTCGATTACCATGATACGATCTTGAGTTCGATACAGATGTTTACGAACATCTATAACGGGAACAAATGGAAGCCCCGTCTCTTTCGTGACAACACATTCCTGTGTTACTATAACCGTGAGTGTCCTATTTGCTTTGTTTAACTTGTATGATTATACACACCTTATATGCTTTGCACTTTGTTCTCACCTTGCACATCTTGCATGCTTTGTACACCTTACACATGGTTTTGTTTCTTAAATAGATAGTCATCTTGAATAGTTTATGTATAACTCGCATTCACTGCATAACTTGTACTATTTGTAGGTCATAGATATTCATGGCTAGTGTATTGACAGTTACTTTGCCTTTTTATTGCAGTGCTTCGCGAGGTGATACCCACTGACATGGATATTGACAGTTTGACTGCTTGTTTTGCCAGTCAGTTCGTGGCTCTAAGGCTGGTGAGGTTGTTAGTAAGAAGAGGCATGCTGAGTCCGGTTCTTCTCGGGGAGTGAAGAGAGTAGCCAAGAAGAGATCCAATGTGGTTCAGACTAGCTCTGAAGATGTGGATACTCATGAGGATTCTATATCCCTTGAGGAACATGTTGAGGTTGTGTCTGTGCCCGTAGGGTCATCGGTTGCTCCGGAGTTAGGGCCCTGTGGACAGGTTGAGGCAATCGGGGGATCAGGTGTTGGTTATGGTTCTGCTGATTCTGAGATTGCTCCAGGAGTGAAGTCTATCATTCGCGGTCCAAGACCGCCTATTTCGTGGATGACTGAGCCTGAGGGGGATGTTGGTTGGTCTACTCTGGATATTCGGACTCGTGATGGCTGGACGGGGGAGGGCCGTAAGCCATGGGATACATTGAAGGCGTTTCGAATTCCAACGGATATTTGGCGTTACACGAGCATGGAGGACACAGAGTTTATTAGTGCATTCCGGGCTCGCAATGCAGAGGTATGACGTTGTAAATGTTTGATATTGCGTACATTGTACACATTGTCGTGCCTTGGCTATATCATGTAGTTTTTAATGCCTTGTCTCTGTTTACTTATGTAGGCGTTTTCCATCAGTTGTGCGGTGCCAGACATGCTCTCGAAGTACAAAAATCGTGCTGAAAAGGCGGAGGAGCTTGCTGAGGGTAGTGGGTCCAAAATAGCCCTACTAAAGAGTGATCTTCAGAAGGCGAAGGGTGATCGTGATGGCTTGTTTGCTTCTTTTCGACAGCTTGAGAGAGAGAAGGCCAAGTTGGCTGCAGAGCTTGCTACGGTTCGGGCGAACCATGCTAGGGAGTTAGAGGATTTTGAGTTGAAGAAGAAAGAGGTTGTTCAGTCCAGGGATGCAGAGATTGCCCGATTGATGCACATGACCGCGGATGACTACCGTAAGCATGTGGAGATTTTTCTTAACACCAAGGGGTGCACTGCCTATGTCACTAAGAAGGGTTCCCCTGCCTTCCGTCTTGGATATACTGCCTTAGAGGAGTTCATTGGGGAGGGTAATGTATACACTTGTGAAAAGCACAACTTTATGGAGTTTGTAGCAGACAGGCCAATAAGGCCACGACTACCGATGGTGCCTTAGTTTCTGGGGGAACTAGTTCATCTCGGGAGATGGTTCCGTTTGATGAAGAGTACGAGATCCCTTTGGATGACTTGCTTTAATATGATAGATCATTTGCTGGACAAGGTGTTGATCCAGTTGATGATGATGCAGAGGGTGTTTCTGTTGAGGAGTAGTTGACCCGGGCTGCATCCCGTAGTATTTTATGTAGTAGACTAGCATGTTGTTATGTTCAGACATTTAGTCGTTTATCCGGGCTGCGTCCCATAGTATTCTATGTAGTATGATGTTATCCTTTCATATTCGGACGTTCAGTGTTTGTACTTGATTTGTATTGGTTACAGACTTGCGAGTCTTGTTGATCTTGTAGTATGGTTCGCTTGGCATTACTCTAAGCACTTAGTCTCATCTTGCATGTATATCTGCTTATCACTCCATGCTTTTGTAGTGCAAGACTTTGTTTGTGAAATTGACAAGGCCTTGGCTTGCTTTGCCTTGTAGTGGTCTTTCAAATGGCCACTCTTGTGGACACGTCTAACATTCCAAATTTGAAAGACCACTACCGGTAGGAGTAGGACTGAATCACCACAAGGGAACAACAAAATGGCCTTCTTTAGTAATGCAACAACAATCTCGCTAAACCAGTAATGTTGTGTCCATACAAAAATTTGAGTATTTAACATGAAATCAAAATCTATGTGTAAGCTAAGCTCTAGTTTTTCCGAAACCTTGCCATTATACGGATCATATACATTGGTGGTGGTTTATTTAGCACCCTTGATGCATGAATAAGTGATGCAGTGGTCTTTCAATTCTTGTAAGGTGTCTGTCACAACTTATAAATGGTAAGAGGGAAATGTATTAACAATAAACATCATGATCCTTTTCCTATGCAAGTAAATTGACACGAAATTTATGCCATTTGTTTGTTATTTGATTTTAGTAAATTCTGTTTATTATTTTTCCTGCAAGAGATATTTTCAATAATTGGTATTTGGAGAAACCGTTGGTATTGGAAAATTGGATCTTGTGTAAGAAGACAGCTCTAGTAATAGTGGTGACGTTGCATGTAAAAATGACCCTGCTATATAAACTGATTACAATCCTGTCGATATCGTTACAGATGCAATTTCATGAACTTCTCTAGAAATGTGCGATGCCGAGAATGCGGTGAAGGTGGTCCTAAGAAGGTTAGTCACGCTGACATTGAAATGAAGAAAGGCGACTGGATTTGCCCAGAGTAAGAAATATGTTTTAAAGTTATTTGGAAAGTTGCCATTGATCTGTTCGACAGAAATTTACCCTACGGTTATTATATGATATGCATGCGTTGAGCCTCATGAGAACAATGCTGGAATTAAATTTTCTAGAAAATTTAAGCATTTTACGAAGTGAAGTTCAAAGTCCTCTAATACAGGAGTCTTGAGCTGATGGGATTCGGCTATATGGTGTGGCTTGTCGCTGAAATGAATGCAATCTTTTAAAATTTTCATTTGATTTACATACTAAATTTTATCATTCATAATTTTTTGAATTATGGTAATTTGGTAAACCATCAAATTTCAGTGTATACTTGTATTAATTAATTGTTTAGTTGACCCGTAGTGCTTACTATGTACAATCATAATCTTCTTGCAAATGCACAACTAGAAGGGGAGGGGGGGGGGGGGGGGGGGGTAGAGGTTGAGGGTTCAAGGTTCAGTGAAGGCATGTGTGAATATTTTAATTTCTGTAATTGACCTTATAACAAGGTGTCTTGATGGAAATTAACCTTTTAAAATTTTACCGAAATGATGAAGGGCCAACTGACAGAAGAGAACAGTCTATTAATAACTATCTTGGCTAGCTGTGTTCAATATGTAAAATTTTACTTGCAAGTCTAAATAATGTATTCAAGACAAACAATGTTAAGTGCAAAAATTGATAACTGAAGTAAATATTACAACTCCCTGTCCCAACTACTGTTTTGGCCTCCCAAATACAAACCCCTGCAAGTTAAACGTACTATTGTTGCTTTTTCTCCACCACACATGAACGACACTTTGTCAATCCTACTATCGGTAACGTAGAAAATATTCTTAATGATTTATTTATTTGATATAATTAAACCTCAAATTAAATTGCAACAAAATCTGTTCCTGAATAATAACTTTGCAGAAATGAAAATTACTGTTTTGATCTCTTGCTTCACATCACATCATCTTTCAAAAGTTAATAGTACAGAATAATGATCTAGAAGATTTCAACTATATAATATCATGCTTTAACAAAAATAAGGCTCGGTGAGTTAAGATCCAGGAGATATTACAAGGAAACGCTGTTCTACAGTTTATAAATAATGGAATATCTCCATGTGATGCAATCAGCTAAGCTGTAGAGAATTAAGACTACGGCTATATACCAACGATCCCAAGGATAGATGTCTGGAATTCATTCTGAAGGAGTTCTTCTAACAGCGCGTCTCAAACGGATATGGATTACACAATTTGAGTTGGAGTTTGAATTTAGTGAAGTACTTCCTAGAAAATAGGATTTTCTTTAGGTCAAAGACGGAGCTTAAAATAAGTACTTAAATCAGATGATATCTATAAGGAAACCTTACAATTTTAACACTAGCCAATCTCTGACAACTTGTTCAAAATCCGTCGTTGACTAAGTCTTCAGAGTTGCTTCTGAAGTTCTGATCCACATCATTGATCGTCGAAACAACCTATGAGCAGTTTTTGTTCAAGTTATTATCTTTCTAGTTGATGAAATTCTTTTTGCTGTTTGTTCATAATAAAAGCACTTCTTCAGCAAATTAGAGAGGCTTTTAGGTTTCCAAATCTTGTATTATGTTGTGTATTCTTTATATCTCTGTGATGTATGTGCTTCATAACTTTGCAGAAATGAAAATTACTGTTTTGATCTCTTGCTTCACATCACATCATCTTTCAAAAGTTAATAGTACAGAATAATGATCTAGAAGATTTCAACTATATAATATCATGCTTTAACAAAAATAAGGCTCGGTGAGTTAAGATCCAGGAGATATTACAAGGAAACGCTGTTCTACAGTTTATAAATAATGGAATATGTCCATGTGATGCAATCAGCTAAGCTCTAGAGAATTAAGACTACGGCTATATACCAACGATCCCAAGGATAGATGTCTGGAAATTTGGAATTCATTCTGAAGGAGTTCTTCTAACAGCGCGTCTCAAACGGATATGGATTACACAATTTGAGTTGGATTTTGAATTTAGTGAAGTACTTCCTAGAAAATAGGATTTTCTTTAGGTCAAAGACGGAGCTTAAAATAAGTATTTAAATCAGATGATATCTATAAGGAAACCTTACAATTTTAACACTAGCCAATCTCTGACAACTTGTTCAAAATCCGTCGTTGACTAAGTCTTCAGAGTTGCTTCTGAAGTTCTGATCCACATCATTGATCGTCGAAACAACCTATGAGCAGTTTTTGTTCAAGTTATTATCTTTCTAGTTGATGAAATTCTTTTTGCTGTTTGTTCATAATAAAAGCACTTCTTCAGCAAATTAGAGAGGCTTTTAGGTTTCCGAATCTTGCATTATGTTGTGTATTCTTTATATCTCTGTGATGTATGTACTTCATGATTTAGCACCTTTCTTTTTTGCATTGTCATAATTTAACATTCCTCTTTGATTTTAATGAAGGATTTGGTGACGATGTCGTTTCATGATATAGTATAACCTATATTTAAAGTATTAATGTTGTATGTGGTAGAAAATAGAAAAGCTTGTAGGTGTACTGGGAAATGAAAACGAGTAGACCGTTGCAAAATGACATTACTTCCAATTCCATATTTAAATCAGATGATATCTATAAGGAAACCTTACAATTTTAACACTAGCCAATCTCTGACAACTTGTTCAAAATCCGTCGTTGACTAAGTCTTCAGAGTTGCTTCTGAAGTTCTGATCCACATCATTGATCGTCGAAACAACCTATGAGCAGTTTTTGTTCAAGTTATTATCTTTCTAGTTGATGAAATTCTTTTTGCTGTTTGTTCATAATAAAAGCACTTCTTCAGCAAATTAGAGAGGCTTTTAGGTTTCCGAATCTTGCATTATGTTGTGTATTCTTTATATCTCTGTGATGTATGTACTTCATGATTTAGCACCTTTCTTTTTTGCATTGTCATAATTTAACATTCCTCTTTGATTTTAATGAAGGATTTGGTGACGATGTCGTTTCATGATATAGTATAACCTATATTTAAAGTATTAATGTTGTATGTGGTAGAAAATAGAAAAGCTTGTAGGTGTACTGGGAAATGAAAACGAGTAGACCGTTGCAAAATGACATTACTTCCAATTCCATATTTATCATAGTGCACAAATTTAAAAGGTGGAGTCTTTTTTGGTTTTTCTTTTTAAAAGAAAAGCTTCTTTTGGTATGATGTTACTTAAATGCCCTTTGAATATGTCGCATTATGTTACTTAAATGCCCTTAGAGAGGCTTTTAGGTTTCCGAATCTTGCATTATGTTGTGTATTCTTTATATCTCTGTGATGTATGTACTTCATGATTTAGCACCTTTCTTTTTTGCATTGTCATAATTTAACATTCCTCTTTGATTTTAATGAAGGATTTGGTGACGATGTCGTTTCATGATATAGTATAACCTATATTTAAAGTATTAATGTTGTATGTGGTAGAAAATAGAAAAGCTTGTAGGTGTACTGGGAAATGAAAACGAGTAGACCGTTGCAAAATGACATTACTTCCAATTCCATATTTATCATAGTGCACAAATTTAAAAGGTGGAGTCTTTTTTGGTTTTTCTTTTTAAAAGAAAAGCTTCTTTTGGTATGATGTTACTTAAATGCCCTTTGAATATGTCGCATTATGTTACTTAAATGCCCTTAGAGAGGCTTTTAGGTTTCCGAATCTTGCATTATGTTGTGTATTCTTTATATCTCTGTGATGTATGTACTTCATGATTTAGCACCTTTCTTTTTTGCATTGTCATAATTTAACATTCCTCTTTGATTTTAATGAAGGATTTGGTGACGATGTCGTTTCATGATATAGTATAACCTATATTTAAAGTATTAATGTTGTATGTGGTAGAAAATAGAAAAGCTTGTAGGTGTACTGGGAAATGAAAACGAGTAGACCGTTGCAAAATGACATTACTTCCAATTCCATATTTATCATAGTGCACAAATTTAAAAGGTGGAGTCTTTTTTGGTTTTTCTTTTTAAAAGAAAAGCTTCTTTTGGTATGATGTTACTTAAATGCCCTTTGAATATGTCGCATTATGTTACTTAAATGCCCTTAGAGAGGCTTTTAGGTTTCCGAATCTTGCATTATGTTGTGTATTCTTTATATCTCTGTGATGTATGTACTTCATGATTTAGCACCTTTCTTTTTTGCATTGTCATAATTTAACATTCCTCTTTGATTTTAATGAAGGATTTGGTGACGATGTCGTTTCATGATATAGTATAACCTATATTTAAAGTATTAATGTTGTATGTGGTAGAAAATAGAAAAGCTTGTAGGTGTACTGGGAAATGAAAACGAGTAGACCGTTGCAAAATGACATTACTTCCAATTCCATATTTAAATCAGATGATATCTATAAGGAAACCTTACAATTTTAACACTAGCCAATCTCTGACAACTTGTTCAAAATCCGTCGTTGACTAAGTCTTCAGAGTTGCTTCTGAAGTTCTGATCCACATCATTGATCGTCGAAACAACCTATGAGCAGTTTTTGTTCAAGTTATTATCTTTCTAGTTGATGAAATTCTTTTTGCTGTTTGTTCATAATAAAAGCACTTCTTCAGCAAATTAGAGAGGCTTTTAGGTTTCCGAATCTTGCATTATGTTGTGTATTCTTTATATCTCTGTGATGTATGTACTTCATGATTTAGCACCTTTCTTTTTTGCATTGTCATAATTTAACATTCCTCTTTGATTTTAATGAAGGATTTGGTGACGATGTCGTTTCATGATATAGTATAACCTATATTTAAAGTATTAATGTTGTATGTGGTAGAAAATAGAAAAGCTTGTAGGTGTACTGGGAAATGAAAACGAGTAGACCGTTGCAAAATGACATTACTTCCAATTCCATATTTATCATAGTGCACAAATTTAAAAGGTGGAGTCTTTTTTGGTTTTTCTTTTTAAAAGAAAAGCTTCTTTTGGTATGATGTTACTTAAATGCCCTTTGAATATGTCGCATTATGTTACTTAAATGCCCTTAGAGAGGCTTTTAGGTTTCCGAATCTTGCATTATGTTGTGTATTCTTTATATCTCTGTGATGTATGTACTTCATGATTTAGCACCTTTCTTTTTTGCATTGTCATAATTTAACATTCCTCTTTGATTTTAATGAAGGATTTGGTGACGATGTCGTTTCATGATATAGTATAACCTATATTTAAAGTATTAATGTTGTATGTGGTAGAAAATAGAAAAGCTTGTAGGTGTACTGGGAAATGAAAACGAGTAGACCGTTGCAAAATGACATTACTTCCAATTCCATATTTATCATAGTGCACAAATTTAAAAGGTGGAGTCTTTTTTGGTTTTTCTTTTTAAAAGAAAAGCTTCTTTTGGTATGATGTTACTTAAATGCCCTTTGAATATGTCGCCCCCCCCCCCCCCCCCCCCAACAAACATGACATCACATGTTTTTTACTTTAATGAAGCCAATTCAATTTACTGCAGTTGTAGCTATATGAACTTTGCCAGAAATGTAAGCTGCCTGAAATGCAAAAGGGAGGGTCCAAAAAGAGTAAGCGCTGATGCTTTTGAAAAGAAGAAAGGAGATTGGGACTGTCCACAGTAAGTTCTATATTACTTATTCATTTTCTGAGTGTGAAGTTACCAATATAATGTCTACACACATCATTTGCTAAGAAACCTTGATATATATGTTTATACTTATAGCACAGGTATTGTCCAGGAATCTAATATACCTGATATTGTGTTGTTATATGGTTCATATGAACTGTGCTACTAAGGGAGTGTTTCTTTGTTTTCAGCACCTTGAGTGGTGCTTTTTATGCATATGGTAGTCTAAACGCAGCCTAGTTATCTCGGGAGGTGAAGTTTCTGCATATGAAAGATCAAAAGATATGACTACATAAAGCATGTTTAATAGACAAAAAAGCAATCGTTTACTTTGTCATCTTTTGGACTGACAGTAGGGTTGCAAGGGTGATGCATAGTATTCTTTGGGTTTGTGTCTTATAAATCTTTTTAGGTCTCCGCATATGCCCTTTGTGTTTGGCTTAACGTAAAATGGACGGAGAACCTTCTGCTCTGATAACATTACTTGTACAGTTGTACTGTATAGTTGAGGAAAGGGCTTTACAACACTACACTGTCTAAAATGGATTGTATATTTGTATGAATATTATTATGTATATGTCATCATACTGTTTGAAGTATATACAACAAAGAATTTAATAAATGAGCTTAGTTTTCTGTAACTTTCTTTTCCATGAACATATTAAGCTTGCTGTATAACTATTAACCACAAGTTTGGATCTAACAAAAGCTGCCAATGGGTATTTATTGTGTTAGGCGTGCTATCTAAATGAGTAAATCTTATTTACTGTACAATTTGTAGGTGTCAGTTCATGAATTTTGCAAGCAACAAGAAGTGCAAACGTTGCCAAGAAGTGCGTCCAAAGAGGGAGCTAATCCCTGGAGAATGGGAATGTCCATCGTGAGTGTTTATAATACCGTAGCTGATATTAAACAGTTATAATTACTGGCTGAACATGTAAATTAACAAGGCAGTTCTTTTTCCTGCAGATGTGATTTTTTGAATTACGCAAAGAATGTGATATGCCGCAAGTGCGATGGTGATCGTCCAAATGAAAAGGTGGAAACACGTTATGAAGACCAGTTATGGAGGAAACCCCCTCCGGGCAGGTAGCTAAATAAGGCTCGATATCTCAAATATGGGAAATGATGATCTATATACATGAAGGGTGGAGTTATTTTATTTGCCAATGCTATGAATACTATACATTGACGCTTTTAATGCTATTTTACCTGCTACAAGAAGAAAAAGAAATCGAAGTATCAACTGTCTGGCCGAGCTTAGTTTCTCTCTTGCATGTGATTTCTTTAGATAGGTTACTTATGTAAGTCATGATAGTTCTTCATTGGGTTCTGTCTCATATTTTTCAAAGCATCTTGGCTGATAATAGAAATGAAGATTGAGCAAAATTTGAGGCATTGTATGGGAATCTTAGACAACTTTTTTGGTATTCTAATAATTATCTCATATATTAGAAGTCTTGATTTACTTGACAATTACTCCGAAATGAATGTAATTTCAGCTCCATTATAATTGCTGGTATAGAATGACCATCAAAGTCTATAAGAGGGTGGCAATTTTGGTCGAAATTGGGTCAGGTAATTTAAATTTTTGGAGATTAGTAAGGAGGACCATATTAGTCCATGCACGATAATTCATGTCCCTGCAAGTAAAATGCAACAATGTTTTTTTGTTTTTTGATAAACAATATGCATCACTCTCTACTACTCCATCCGTCTCACTCAAACTGGCTTGTTTGATTTTTTTTGGTCAAACTGATCAAACTTTGAATAACTTTTAAAAATTATTGACTTGCATTTCTTCAAATCTAAAAAATATACGTTATAATAATTTCTTTATATTTTTTAATAATATTTTTTACATAAGTATATTCAATATATAATATATGTAATTTACATTATAAAATTAGTCAATTCGACCAAAAAAAGTCCAACAAGCCAGTTTAAGTGGGACGGAGGGAGTATTATACAAGTACATATCCAAACCAAAATGCACTGCCAATGCTTCTGCACTTTCACGAGAAGTGCTTTCAGTCCTCTTAGTTGCCGTGACCGTAAGTGCACAATATGTACTCTAATAAGTGTTTGTAATTCTAATATTAGGACTATGCATCACGAAAAAACACAGGCAATTAAAATTACATTCTGTAGTTTGTTGATAAAATTCTCATATATTAGTAGTTGCATCATCTTCTAAAAATGATTAATTTCATATATTTGAAAATAAAGATTTGCAGGTTATTAAGGATCATGCTGCCGACCAAGAGCATGACGAAGATTCGAGATAAATGATGGAAATGACAAAAAATAAAATCATATGAGGTTTGGGCTTGTCTGTTTGAACGCACTGTGACTTGGTGAGTGAAATTATTGGACATCTAAATATGACAATTAACATAAATCATATGGTAATTAACTTTCATAATGACGTTTATAATGAAATTTTAGAGTCGTCTGCATGAGCATGTTTCTGGTTTTGACAGAATGCATAGGCCATAGCATCCTTGTATAGTAGTCCTGAAAGAGACTCAACTTAGCATCCTATGCAGAGTAGACAGTTTGGTAAGGTTTGCCAACAGATTGTCTAATGTATTCGCACAAATTTTAGGTGTTATCTAGTAGAGCGGACCACTTCTGAATTCTGACGATGACTTGTGTGTGCTTTAGAAGACGCGTAGGATCTTGTTTGTGCTAATGGGCTAAAAGCCTAATTTTGATTTAATATATTTATTTTAATGTGATATGTGTTACTCCCTTCGTTCCATTCATTTCTATACACTTTTCATTTTGGGATGTCCCATTCATTTCTATACATTCCAAAAATAGTAACTTTTAATAATATAAAACACTATTACACCCACTACTTTCTCCACTATCTCTATTCTATAACAATATAAATCACTATTACACCCACTACTTCCTCCACTATCTCAAATCTATTATTAAATATTGATAGGTCCCACCACTTTACTCATTTTTCATCTAATTTTACTCATTTTTTATATCTTTTTTTAGTCTACGTGCCCAATCCCAGTGTATACAATTCACTGGGACGGAGGGAGTACAATTTTAGTTTACTTTTTCTGACCTGCAATATGCTTAATTATGATGAGTTTGGATATTAGAGCATCTCCAATGGCGTCAGCTAAAATGTTTGGCTAAAATAATATAAAATAATGATTGGTTATAATTTGTTGAATCTGTAAGGCGTTGTCCTCCAATGGGATTGACTATATTGGTTAGCTATATTTTGAAAATGGTATTTTATTCTTTTAAACTATACCTTTTCTAAATTTAATATATTAATATTGATACTAATTGATCTTATAATGTACTCATGTATTTTTAAAATAAATGTATAATAATTCTATTAAAATCAAGTAAAATTGTATTTTCTTAATTAAAAAGTAGATTATAACTTAAATTCATTTTGTTGCATGTTTAATGGTCTTTGTATTTTACATGTACATTTAGTTAATAGCAATATATCACCCCAGCCCAACTCATAGTTGCCGGAAAAGAAATGACAACCCTCATCAACAATTGTTGTCCAGTCCAATGCACAGAGGTTACACGCTTACGTGGCAATCACTACAGATCTGTAGTGCTTTGCCAAATCTGGCCAATGAATCATGGTTGGCTATTATTATTGCCAAGGGGAATGGATGGTTGGAGAGGTGTATTTTGATTTGATTATGTATAATATGTACTGTTAAGTTGCCACATAAATCTTTTTGCTAACAGTTCAATGGGGTTGGAGATGCTCTTAGAAGTAAGGATGTGCAATAAAACAGCAAATTTATACAGTACCAAGACCTTAAAACAGCAAATTTATATTAGAAGTAAGGATGTTTTTGGTCATGTCAGGTTTTTTAATAATAATTTTTTGTGATAAATTTTATGACTCTAGCACTACTCATATATAGACAAGTCCGGACCCGAGACGATAAAATTCTTTCGCCAAGTTTGGGTGATAATGACACCCCTAGAGCTCCTCTTTTATTTAAGTGGGTTTTGCAACAGATTGTCCCATGTATTCGAACAAATTTTATGTGTGTGTGATCTATACAGATGGTCCACTTCCGACTTCAGTGTGCTTCAGAAGACGTGTAAGATCATTTATGAATTATTGTTTGTGCGAATGGGCTAAGATTTATGAATTTTGGTGGAGAGATGTGAAATTGCGTACTGAAACATGTCTTTAAAAAAAGCTAACATCAAACATCGTATCATGAAATCGTTTTTCTCCTACAAATCTATACTATAAAGGTGACAAAGACCGTCGTTACTTTGCTGATATTATTTCTAGTCACATACATGCAGCTGGACCAAAATAAACCGAACATATTACGGATTATAATATTATTGTTTCGGTGCTATCGATGTTTCAGTATTGCCATGATCAATTCCGGGTAAATTTGGAGCAGCATGTTACCTACGTACAACAATGTGTCAGGCCCTGGTTTTTCCTGCCTACGCTGGAATAACCCATCCCCTGTATTAGCAAATGGACTGACATCAGCAGCATCTCTATTCGTCCACAATAGAGTCAAGGTTAGGAACCAGTTTCCTTGGTCTGAGTACCTAGCTAGCAAATCACTGTCTACAATAACACGAGCAATAACAAGGGCAAGAGCAACATTCTTGTTAAGATTAGAAACCTGTTCATATATAACTAGTTTTAAGACTAGTATCAGTTGCAGTGAAGAAGGCATCATAACTAATCCTTTTTGTAGAGTTATTGCATTCATGATCATCGTCAAACTAGCCCTCATCCCTATACTGCATAAACGAGTTAGAAGGCTAGCTCGTTCGTGAAAAACAAGTGCCTAGGAATAAAGACCCCCAAATTAACAAGCACCATGGCTTCATCCGGAGGTTCCTTGTTAACAACAACTTTGCTGGTTATAACACTGGTCCAGACACAGGCTTTCTCATGAAATCTTGAGACCGAGAACTCAAGCCATGATACGCGAAACGAAATACCATACCATTAATATTCAAAGAACTGTGTTGTAAAGTCCTAGCAATACATATATATATATACCACTCTCAGCTAGCAGATTTAGGTACAATTGGTAAACTCTATGATGTCTAAACACAATTACATGCAAGACCATCAGGTTCATTCCAGTTTGCATTGGAATCTCCATTCACATACATGTCAAAACAATAATCCTTTCAAAATTATGAAAAAGAATGCAGCCAATCCACAAAATATTCAACACATGAATTATCATCCGTTCTAAAAAATTTAAAATATTTTTTATATACAATGTAGCGGACTGATGTCTTTTTTGAAATAACACATGCAGGTCCCGAATATTTTTACCGCAATTAAACGTGGAGAATGTCTAATATTAAGTGGAGTTACGTGAATTTTGCTGCTAGCTAGCTTTTTGACCATTGATAAAAATTAGCAATTTCTATGAAATGGATAATTGTCACATGCCTATGTAAACTATAAACAAGAACCAAGAACCTGTGGCTGTATAATCTTTTCGCTTTTCATCCATTTTAAATTAGTTAAACGTTCTGGTATTCAGTTTGGAAGATGAGATTAGAATAATTAATGGTAAAATAGAAAAAATGCATGTGAACAAAAACTAATTATAAGTTCCATAATATTCAATTAAAAATAACTTTAGAATTTCAATATTTTATACACATGACAAAATATAAAATCTAAATTATCCGAATGAAATGGACGCTCTTGTGCGGTATGCTACAATCACTACAAGAAAAACGCACATTTCTGACCAATAGTCAATGGTCAGAAATGATAGGTTATAACTGACCAACACAACCGACCAACGAACTCGGTCGTAAATAATATCATAACCGACCAACCTTGGTCAATTATGAAACGATATGGACCGAATTTCCACGTCACTCTCATTTCTGACCAACTCATAACCGACCAAAGATGACAAAACCGACCATGCGTCAATTGTTGTGGGCACCACATCCACGTCACTCTCATTTCTTACCAACGCATAACCGACCAATGTTTACAAAACCGAGTTAATACTTATGAGTTATGTCCACATGAAATGAACATTTCATGGGTTCATTTCATGGAGTTATATATATACATGAAAACTTATATATATATGTTTCCGGGGACCATTGCCATGTTTGGGTGACTACGACACCCCTAGAGCAGCTCTTTTGTTTAAGTGGTGCATGTCGCCTATAACAAATTTAGAAAAAATGTCAATTTATTCTAATAAACCACTCTTTACGTCCTTTTCTTGGACAGCTTGATGCATAATTGATTGATGGTTTCTTTTTTGTGTAAGCAAGCAACTTTGGATGTGTATATATTAATATGGTCAGGTGTTAGAGTTTTCATTCTTCATTGGTAGTTGTGTGTGTTTGCTCAAGAGCTTCAACAACACTTCTCCCTCAGGTTTGAATGAGCAAGCTTTCATTTTCTACCTCGATTTCATACATTGTTTTACAAATATAGCCATTAATCCATGTCTCTTTTCTAATTACTTGTTGTGTATATAATTTGCTTAGATATGTAAAATTGTAGTGTTAATAACCCTCATCAGTTACTACTAATCTGAGAAACTAAAGATCCAGACAAGTGATTGATGATTTGATATCTGTTATGTGTGAGTCTATAGTGTGTATACATGAGGGGGAGAGAGAGAGAGAGAGAGAGAGAGAGAGAGATCCACGGAGGGAATTAAGAGGTAGCTATATATTCAAAATGATGAGATGATTTAGTTAATCTGATGAAATTTATATGTGTGTGTAGCTCATTGATGCTGTATGATTAGTTAACATCACGTTATAAGCTTTGTAAGTAGAACTAATGTTATCCTGACTTGTTTTTTCTTTCGGTTTATTGTAAGTAAAAGATATCTGTATGAGCCCATAGTTCAGAACCCTAATTTTTAGTACTCCTAGTTGACACTTAATTTGCTGGATCTGTGTTGTTCACCTCTTCGATCTGTATTAATCTTCTTCATTTCTCATCATCTAGGTTATTACATAACTCTCTCTCTCTCTCTCTCTCTCTCTCTCTCTCTCTCTCTCTCTCTCTCTCTCTCTCTCTCTCTCTCTCTCTCTCTCTCTCTCTCTCTCTCTCTCTCTCTCTCTCTCTTTTAAAATCGATACATGTTATGTTAATAGTCTCATCTTTATAAACAAGAATTCTGCAGCCTGTTGTTTTAAACTCTTTTTTCCAACCATGTTAAATCTTGTTTGAAGAGATGGATCTGGCTAGATCCTGTACAGACCTGCATCAAATATGTATATTGGATGCCCTAATCATTTTTTATTGTTTTAATCTCCCCCCTTCCCTTCTTACATTTCCGATGCAATGTAATGATCACTTTTTTGCTTCGTACATGTATTTCATCTATATCCCTTTTTTGTTTCCATCCTCATAATGATATTGTACAAATTTCTGAAAAAGATCTGCATCTTATAATAGAAAAGATTTGTTAATTAGTCAGGCAAGCTAATTAGTACCTCAAAACATAATTAATCATTAATTAATTTGTTTGATTTCTAGTTTATTTTGTGTGCGTTATTACATGATGTTATCAAGGGTACTACATAATTTGTGTTTATATATAATTGTTATTAGTTTCAGAAGAGTGGCAAGATGGGGAGAGGAAAGATTGAAATCAAGAGGATCGAGAACAACACGAACCGACAAGTTACGTTTTGCAAGCGTAGGAACGGACTACTGAAGAAGGCTTACGAATTATCTGTTCTGTGTGATGCTGAGATTGCACTCATTGTTTTCTCCAGCCGGGGACGAGTTTACGAGTTCTCCAACAACAACAACAGGTACTGCATGTTTTCTTTCATTATATATGGTCCGAGTTAATTATACATCTGTTTTTTCAGAATCTCAAAAACTTGTGATCATCATGACTTTGTGGATACAATAAATTAAATAGCCTTCCCAATTTGACCTAGTGATGCAAACCGAGATTCAGATTATGTCAGGTGCATAAACGATAGCTAGCTAGCTGTGCATCAACGATTTTGATAAAGTTTTCATGTACGGTATTTAGACTAGCTAGCTAGCTAAATTATAAGCTAAATTGGTGATCTCGATCATTTCCGTGATTTGTTAAAACTGACCAGTACTTTGAATCAGTCTTCTTCTCATCAAGTACTAGTCTCAGCTCTGGTGTTTGCACATTTTGGAATAATAAATCCAGAAGCATTTTTTCAAGCCTCATCTCTTTTTTATTCGCACATTTTTACTTTTTTTTTTGTGAAAGTCGGGAGATTTTCACATTTGGTCAAAGATATTTCAAGTAGCAGCAGGTAAACAAGAACCCAAATTCTCATGCAAGATTTTGTAAAGTTCCAATGCACCTCAATTTAGAAGTAAATTTTTTCTTTACAGATAGATGCATGTATATTCCGAAACCAAATTTAACACCAATCAAGTTTTGAATTGTATGTAAACTTCAAATAGTTTGGACTTTTTATTTTAATTTGTATTCAAAAAGCTATATATATATATATATATATATATATATGCGTGTATATTGTACGTAACTTCTATATCTGTAATTATTATTGTACATCACCAAGATGATTGGATGGGTAAAAGCTTTAGACGGACTTGGTGGAGACAAGAGTTGTTCCAAGTACTCTGACCTCGTTTCATATATATGCTACCTGCAGCTATACCATTCATCTCTCTGCATATATATGCATGTCCTTTTAATCCCCGAATCCGATATTTGTGCATCTCTATTCTCAAGTCATGTCTGTGTATATTATTGTGCAATGTGCATATACCCATGCATTTTTTTAGATAGGACTACAAATTAATTTTCATTATTATATATTTACCTCTTCCATTCAACAACAACTTTTTGCCTGCAGGCTCTTTGTATATACTTCCTATTTTTATCTTTTCATTTCATTTCTTGCTCTTGCTTTTCCAAATCAGTGAAAGTGTATTTATGGAATTATTTTACAGAATATACTAAACTAATCAAGATGAAGGGTTTTTAATGCAACAAAGAATATCTCGCTAGCTATGTTTTCTAGAACAAAATTACGAGAAGATAAAGACTAATTAACACATTTTTGTAGCTAGATTAATATGTTATATATATTGAGTAGAGTAGTAAATACATATGTGTGTGTTGAAAAGTTGCATAACGGAGCTCGTATATATAATTTAATTTCAGCAACATTAGGGGAACTATCGAGAGGTACAAGAAAGCCACAGCTGATGCTTCATCTACATGCTCAACTCAGGAGATCAATGCTCAAGTAACTCATTTCTCACATATTTAGAATCGTATTTTTAATGGATTTATTAGTGTTTAGAAACTGATTTGTAGTTTAAAATATATACATATATAATCTCCAGTAATACATGGATTAGTTTGGAATGGTCTTCTAATAGTAAAGTTTCATGGTCTTTAATAAAAGTTCTATATATATATGCTTCTTATATTTCCATATCTGATATCATGTATGGATGCATGCCCGTAGTTCTACCAGCAAGAATCGAAGAAGCTGCATCAACAGATTCAGATGATCCAAAACTCTAACAGGTGTGTCGCGATCCAATAATAAATGTGTGTCCGGAGCGACTGTGTGCTTGTGTTTTAGTTTTACTAAACATATATATATCTTTTTTTTTTGTAATGTAATGTATGTTTCTAATTTTATTTAGGCATCTGATGGGGGAGGGCTTAGCCTCTCTGAATGCCAAGGAACTAAAGCAGTTGGAGCACAGGCTTGAAAGAGGCATTGCAAGGATCAGATCCAAAAAGGTAAATCTTTTGGCTTCAATTCGCGTTGGAACTTTCTAATTAATTCTACGAATGAACATAAATAAACGCACGAATGAGTATATAAGTTTGTCTTACATTTTTTACACAATAGTGTATTCATGTTAAGTGCTGAATATTGTTCTGTGAAACAGCATGAGATGCTACTTGCTGAAGCTGAAGGTTTGCAGAAAAGGGTAACATTTTAAACTCGAATACTTTCCGCATAGTCATATCTAAGATTTATTCGAAAAAACAAATCTAAATGTCAACATTTGAATGAGTGTCTGTATACTATATGAACACTTGAGCTGGGATAATCTTGTAAGTCCTAACCAATATCCAATTTGGATTAACATCTCTATTACAGGAAAATGAGCTGGAGCATGAAAATGCTTACCTAAGAGCAAAGGTACATTTCACAAATTTATAAAAAAATTATGAATGAATGTATGTATTCTAGGTTGCTGATTAAAGAATCATGCAGATAGCAGCTGAGAATGAGAGGTTCCAAGGGCTGAGCATGGTGACAGGCAGTACTTCCGTGGGACAAGACGATTATAATGAGTATCAGGCCTTTCTTGCGCGTAATGTGCAGCTCCAGTTCAGCATCATGGACCCTTCTCCACCTCACCCTTCCGATCAGGTGGAAAATCATGACTACCATCTCACCCCCAGGAAGCCTTTTCAAATGGGGTATGTTATTATTTACCATATATCTCACTGTTTGTCAATCGTTTTAATTACATTACATCGGAGTTATCTCTAAATTTCAGGTGACTTGACTTGGTGGAGGAGACTTGAGAGCATGCATGAGATCTTTGACTAGCACATTAATAATATTTCTGATAATAAAATGTAGCTAGCTATTTCTGATATGGCTAGTGCCTAGTAGCACTGCATGTGTAATATTAATTTAACAGACCGGTGTTGTTGTTGGAACTTTGATGTTTAATCATGCATGCATGTCTTCATTCAAAGCCTGTACTTATTGATCGGTATGTATGCTGTTACATATATAGGCCTATATATGTATGGTTAATATTTATTATAGTAACAAGATTTAAGTAAAAAATGAAATGAGTCAAGAATTACTTTGAGCACATTTTAATATTTTAAAGAAATTTAAGGTAATTTTCGTAAATACATTTTGATATAAAATATCATTCTGATTTTATATTGCAAATTTTTATTATCTCGGGTAAATCCTTGAGACACCTCAAACGTGCTCAATTAATATATTTTAATCATGTATATTTTGACCAAATGTATTTTTATTCCACCACATAAATTATTTATAAATTATCCCCCACCAAATTGATGGAGTGGATACCCCCCTCTCCTCCTATAACAAGAGGATAGACTCCGGTGAAAGTCAGTGCGTGTATTCAATTAGAGATAAAAAAGAATAATAAATTATTTATAAATTCGGTAATATTACAAACATAGTTTCACTCTGCCTACCAAATATGAGATTACAAAAAAATCTGTTTAATACAATTTTTATTTTTAATTAACTATAAGCATCCATTACTTTCAAATTATTATTGAATTCTACTAGAGCTTTCACTTGCAGAAATCAAATTTTAGGCAAGTTAATCTTAGACTAAAATTCACTTCACATCCCTTAACTTTGGTCCAAACTCAAAGCTATATCACTACTTTATTAAACTACAATTTGCATCCCATATATTTGTTAAGCATTTCAGTCTGCATCTTTTGGGTCTTCTCCGTCAAATTATGACGTTACCGTCTCTTTTGAGGAGAGCTTATTATTTTGATGGTCTTGCAATGGTCATATCTCCTCCTATATAATGCTCATCTCTCTATAACTTTAGGTCATCTGTAATCTCATAAAAATATTACATTCAATGGCTTCCAGGTGTAGATGTAACAAATGGGCAGTTGAACAATATAAATGTAAGAATATTAAAATTGAGAATTTATCGAATATTATAAAGGTTAGAATATTAAAATTTTATATTTAGTTTTATTTATTAGTAAAAATTTAAAAGATAATTGAGATATTTTCTAATAAAAAATTTAGATTCTTTACTTAATATTAAAGATAACTAATAAATTTTTAAATATCTTTATAATATTCTTATCTTTATAATATCTCAGTTATCTTTTAAATTTTTACTAATAAATAAAACTAAATATAAAATTTTAATATTCTTACCTTTATAATATTCGATAAATTCTCAATTTTAATATTCTTACAATGTTCAACTGCTCATTTGTTACATCTACACCTGCACGACATTGAATGTAATATTTTTATGAGATTATAAATGATCTAAAGTTACAGCGAGGTGAGCATTATATAGAAGGAGATATGACCATTGCAAGACCATCAAAATAATAAGCCCTCCTCAAAAGAGACGATAACGTCACAATTTGACGGAGAAAACCCAAAGGGATGCAGACTGAAATGCTTAACAAACATATGGGATGCAAACTGTAGTTTAATAAAGTACTGATATAACTTTGAGTTTGGGCCAAAGTTAAGGGATGTGAAGTGAATTTTAGTCTTAATCTTATAATGGGCTTTGCTCAATATTGCTATATATTCTCCTCGGACAATACTCCAATATCAAACTGGATCGGGCCTTTCAGGTCTTGACCGACAATCCTGTTTATACTAAAATAGTTTCTAGAAGTGCTTTTAGCCAGGAAGCTAGTTTTAGAGAAAACTACTTTATTAAGCCGCGCTTCATAACAGTTTTATAATAATATCTCTAAATTTTTTCAAAAAATATTTTACAAAATACGTTTTTAAATAAAATAATATTTCTAATATAAAATTAAGTTTTGTTTTGAATTATATATATATATATAAAGTTCTAGATCGTTCAATCAAAAACTACGATTATACCTTCAGAGTTATTAAAATCTTCACTACCTCCAAATCTACTCCCAGTAAGAAAAAAATCAAAAAATATGAACAAACATCCTTTTTGCTGCTGGAAGAATTTTTTATTAATAATGATCTCTTTTTGTCAAAACAAAAAACAACCTCTTCCTTTAAAAAAATAATAATAATGTAATGACATTTTCACAATGTTTCTTATTCTTATACTAGCTTAAAACCCGTGCGATGCACGGATTGTTAATTGTTATTTTATTATTAATTTTTTATTATTTTATTAATTGTATTTGTTAAAAAAATAAGTAGGCATGTTAAAATAGCTAAATACTTTTAATTAATTAAAAATATTAAAACAGATTTTAAAATAAATAAGTAAGGGTTTGCCCGTTATATTTTTGAAAAATGAGGGGTTTTAGTAAGAAAAAATAAAAAATGTAACATATATTTAGTTTAAAAAGGTAAATGCCCGTGATATTTTTGTAAAATGAGGTTTTAAAATTTAATAATTAAAAGTATTTAAATTCGTTTAAAAATAAATAAGTAAATGGTTTCCTATGATATTTTTGGAAAAAAAATGAATTTTAGTGAGAAAAATAGAAAAAATTAATTGAAAAAGACAATTTTTCGTGATATATTTAGAAAAGAAGGGATTTTGTTAGAAAATATCTCTAATGTGTTTTAGAGTAATTGGTTATAAATAGCTATTTAATTATTTATATTTTAATATTCTCATTGATTGCATTTGTTAAGAAAAATAAGTAGACATGTTAAAATAGGTAAACTTTTAAAAAATAATTATAATATTATAGATTTAAAAATAAATAACTAAAGGTTTGTCCGTGATATTTTTGGAAAATGAGGGGTTTTAATAAGGAAAAATAGAAAAACTAACATGTTTTAGTTAAAAAAGGTAATTGTCATGTTTGAAAAAGTAGGGGAATTTGTTAGAAAAAATAATGTATTTTAGGAAAAAAAGGTAATTGATTATAAAATAGTTAATATTATTATTTAATAATATATTTCTAAAAATAAGTAAGGTTAATTAAGTAAAAACACGAAATACAGTTAAGGGCAATTAAGTAAAATCACAATGTACTATATCGACCAACCAAACTTTTAATATTTCGTCTATTATATAATAGTATTGATAAGTAAAGTGTTTCTTGTGATATTTTTGGAAAACGAATGGATTTTAGTGAGAAAAATATAAAAAGTAAATTGTAAAGGGCAATTTCCCGTGATATATTTAGAAAAGGAGGGACTTTGTTAGAAAAAATATATAATGTGTTTTAGCTGAAAAGGTAATTGGTTATAAATATGTATTTGATTATTTATATTTTAATATTTTTAGTAATTGCATTTGTTAAGAAAAATAAGTAGACATGTTAAAATAGATAAACTTTTAAAAAATAATTATAATATTAAAATAGGTTTAAAAATAAATAACTAAATGTTTGTCCATGATATTTTTGAAAATAGAGGGGTTTTAGTAAGGAAAAATAGAAAAACTAACATGTTTAGTTAAAAAATGTAATTGCTTGTGATATATTTGAAAAAGTAGGGGAATTTGTTAGAAAAAATAATGTATTTTAGGTGAAAAAGGTAATTGGTTATAAATAGGTAATATTATTATTGAATAATATATTTCTATAAATAAGTAAGGTTAATTAAGTAAAAACACGAAGTGCAGTTAATTAAGGGCAATTAAGTAAAATCACAACGTACCATACCGACCAACCAAACTTTTAATGTTTCGTCTATTATATAATAGTATTGATGACTTGTTATATATGCACCGACTTATTGAATTTTGTTAAAAATGCACACACTAAATAAATTCTTCAGCCGAATAAATTTTAACATGATATTTTTGAAATACATACACTATAAATTTCTTAATATACAATTTTTATCTTTGAATTTTCGTGTATGAATTACAGAAAATATTTTACTAAAAGATATAATCTTTTCTCATAAAAATTAGAGCAATAACTATCTAAACGTTAAAAAACAGTGATACAATTTGTTTTTGAAGACATGATGAATTCTCCACTTTCAAGTTACCTTGTATAGAGGTGTATCAACTTTTAACTATAAATTCAAAACTAATAACGTACACACATAAACATATAAATCAATTCACAACCGAATGTACATGAAAATCACCTTGCTCAGCCTATTATTTTAACTGGTTAACTGATGAATCCCCCTCCTTATTAATCCATGTCTTAACTCAATCAACAGTAATAGCAAATAACTTAGCAAATAACTTCTCATGTCAAAGATTTTAATATCATCCTGCATTAGGATACAAACAAACGTAAAGAAGAACAATGTTGACAACAAAAATTGCAGTAGACAATTAACAGAGTTTAGGTGTATATTTATACTATTAATTAGTTGTTTGTATGAAAGTATTAAAGGTAATTAATTATTTACCAAGTAATTACTTAATTTCTTATGCAAGACCGGTCTAATTTCTTAACTTCGTATTTACCAATATGTTCTTGTATTTTCTATTATATTACATTAAAAATATAGTTTAGGAGAGCAGAATATTAAGATGGTAATTTCATTTGAAAATAAATATTATGAGAATATCTAGATAATAATAAAGGGAAGTTCAAAATAATGTAAAGTAATACACTTTTTTTTAATTTAGATATTTGAAGGCAAAAATATTATAATTGAATATTTAGTTTCCTCTATTTGTAATATTTAGTTTCCTCCATTAGTAAAAATCTATTGTATATTTACTTTCTCCATTAGTAGAGATTTTAAATACAAAAATATTATATTTACTTTCCTCCATTAGTAGAGATTTTAAATGCAAGAATATTAAAATTGTATATTTAGTTTCCTTCATTAGTAATTAGTAAATATTTAAAAGGCAATTGAGATTTTTTCTAATCTTTGGTATTAATTACTTAATTTCTTATGCAAAACCAATCTAATTTCTTAACTTCTTATTTACCAAAACGTTCCTGTATTTTCTATTATATCACATAAAAAAATAAGAAAGTTTAGGAGAAGAGAATGTTAAAATGTTAATTTCATTTGAAAAGAAATATCATGAGAATATTTAGATAATAATAGATGAAAGTTTAAAATAATGCAAAGTAATACACTTTTTTTTATAATTTACATATTTTGAAGGCAAAAATATTATAATCGAATATTTAGTTTCTTCCCTTAGTGATATTTAGTTTTCTCCATCAGTAAAGATCTAGTGTATATTTACTTTCTCTATTAGTAGAGATTTTAAATGCAAGAATATTATATTTACTTTCCTCATTTAGTAGAGATTTTAAATGCAAAAATATTCAAATTGTATATTTAGTTTTCTCCATTAGTAAATATTTAAAAGGCAATTGAGATTTTTTCTAGTTTTTGGTATTAATTACTTAATTTCTTATGCAAGACCGATCTAATTTATTAACTTCTTATTTACCAAAACATTCATGTATTTTCTATTATATTATATAAAAAAGAAAGTTTAGGATAGCAGTATTTTAAGATAGTAGTTTCATTAAAAAAATATTATGTGAATATTTAGATAATAATAGAGGAAAGTTCAAAATAATGTAAGGTAATACACTTTTTTTCTATTTTAGATATTTTGAAGGCAAGAATATTATAATTGAATATTTAGTTTCTTCCAATAGTGATATTTAGTTTCCTCAATTAGTAAAGATCTATTGTATATTTATTTTCTCCATTAGTATGAATTTTAAATGCAAGAATATTATATGTTTTCTCTATTAGTAAGTATTTAAAAGGTAATTGAGATTTTTTCGAATTTTTAATATTATTAATTCAAAAAATTGAGAAAATTAGAAAAATAGAACGAAGCGATCTGAGAGCGCCACCTCACCGCCCCCGTCTTCTCCTTTATATAATAGTATTGATGGGCTTTTTAAAATTTTAGTGAAAAAGTGTAACAATTGTGATATTACAATTTTAGAAAAAAATTGAACTTTTCTTTAAGAGTAAAAGTGAAATGCTTATAATATTCAGTGTGTCTAAAATCTACATGTTCTTGATCAGTAAATCTCTCTCTCTTTTTTCTCTCCCGTCTCCTCTCCTTTTCTTCTTCTTAGTTTTTTTTTTTCAAAATCAAATCTACAATTCTACATGGTTTTGTTAACGAAAATCTGAGTTTAAGTAACCAAATCGAAGGGGGTTTGGTCCTCTATATCATCCTTCCTTTCGATTTGAGTTTTGTGTTGTAAAATCGATATGGGTTGTAGTTTTATAATAATATGTTTATATGATAATGATGTGATGATATTGATGTTGGGATAGTGTAATTGGGTCGAAAGAGAGTATAGTAGAGATTTTAGTTCGAATTTTGGTCGGGTTTTGTTTTGGTCGGGTTTTTTCCAAGGTCACCGGAAAATTTTCGGTCCTTAAGCTCGTTTTCTCGATTAATCTGATTGTTAGTAGTTTAAGTAGGCATAGTTATGTTGATATGTATGTAATAGTTGATTAGGATTCAAAAATAGTGAAATGGGGGTGAGTTTTGGCTTTGTAGGGAGGATGGGAACCCCATCGGCGCCGGGAATATTCGCCGAAATTTTCCAGGTTCTCGTCGAGTTCTTTATTTTTCCGACCTGTGTTCTTGGTTTGTCACCATATGATACGTTTATCTTTTGCTTATTGTTTGCATTTACTATGTGATTTAATTAATTTGACAGATCATAGCTGCATGATTAGAGGCATCATAATTTTATTTATTTATTACTGATTTTTAAATTTAACGATGTCGCTCTATTTATGGATAATTGATTTCCGAAATCTTTTAAAAAATTTCATCAATGTTTATGGCATAATTTTAGGTCCCTAATTAGTGAAAATTTCATTTCTATTAATGAGCAACTGTTATTATATTTTCTGTCTTTAAATAGTTTTATTAATTAGTTATAAGTTATTCCGTTAATTTTGGTAATTGCTTTTTAGGAGAAGTATGATACTTACCAGATTTATCGTTGTTACTAATTTTGCCCACGATTTTGTTTCTAAATATGAAGATTTGCATGTTTCTTGCGTGTATTAATATAGATTTACTTAAGCATATTTTAGGGAATGTTGTTTTATTTAGGCACATTATAGTTGATTATGTTGTTCCATGATTTATGGTTTATTTTGTTCTTTTGATAAGCAATTTGTACCTTTATTGGGGGCCATAAGTGATGGCATATTTGTGCCTTTAAGAGGTAATTTGTGTCATTTATGATGACCAGTAAATGTGTGTTATATTCTTTTAAGTTTTATATAATGATGAGCATTTGGAGTTTATTTTCTTATTAAAATTTATTCGCTAATTTTAATAAAGACTTAATTCATTTATTAATATATATGTATGTATATGATTACTAAATAGGTTTTATTATAAGTATATATTGTTTTAACTTTTCGTAAATGATAAATTTACATATATATAATATATATGTTAGAGTTTTAATAATCTCTAATTTTAAAACTTTGAGTTAAGTTTTGAGTTAGATACCTAACCAAAGGGATTCCCTTTGGTTAGAAGTGAGCCAATTTTGTGAGAGTTCAAATTAAATTTAATATTACTATTCTAATTTATTAGGTGATTCATTAACTTATTTTGTTGGGATTGTTTGGTGAATTGCAGTTTCAAGAGTGACAAAAGAAGACTCAAGATTGACTTTCCTAATAAAGTAAATGAGCATCCAAGGTGCAGAGCAAAAAGAAAAAGAAAGGCTGCGATAACAACAGATGACAATGGAGAATCAAAAGCAAAAAAGAAGCTCTAATCTATTTATTCAGTAAACTCTTTTGTAAAACGATGTATACATGTTCTTAGATGGCACTCTTTTCCCCCTTGAGCTTTTTTCCCATTGGGTTTTGCTCTTGTGGGTTTTTAACGAGGCCTTTCTCCCATACTTTTGGGGTGTCAATACTTCGGTATTGTTTTTGTGGATTTTTACATTCAGACATTGAGGTGTTATTGTCTAAACTTCTGGGAGTACTTTCGTGCTTTCGGTTAGATGATAAACTTGATGGATGTGGAAAACTCGTTCCCTCCGGACTTTGTATTCATTCTTGGTACGAATATGTACATTTCTGACCAAAAAAAGAAGAAGTTCAAATCCATTTTCTGTTCAAAGTCTGTTACATCTTATTTTAGGCGGGAGTTCAGTTAGTTAGAGATTACAGCTATATAATAGCTAATGGGTTGTAAACAGGGGTTATCGATCTAGTTCATTGTAAACATTTATGTTCTTCCTTATTGTTCCTTCTGTATTTCTTCCCCAAATTCTTATTCTGTAATTCATTTAGTTTTGTCAAATAGAAAATACAAGTGAGATCGTAACAAGTGGTATCAGAGCTTTCGATTTTCGGCGAGATTTCAATGGTGAATAACGCAAGATCTAGGGTTTCAGAGGATCCATGGAAAGATCTTGAATTGAGAATTCAAGAAGTGAGTAATTCTTGTCATAAGCAGATTGAGTTGAGTCACTCAACATTGGAGGGCAAGATAATTGGTAAAATGGACCAATTGATGGCTATGGTGTCTGGGTGTGACTCGAAGATTGAAGCATATAATTCATCGATGGAGGAGAGAATTAACTCTAAATTTGCAAGTGCAATGGAAGCGATGAATCTTGAAAAAACAGTAACTCGAGATGGGGGTAGTTAATAGATAGAACTCCAATACTTAAAACTCCGACTGTGACCAATTCAAGAGAGCACAAAGGTGATGGAGTTTTCGGGGGTCGAGAAAAAGGAGGAAGGATTAATCAACCAAGAATTGAGATTCCCTGTTTTTCTAGTGAAGATCCAAGAGTGTGGTTGCGGAAATGTAACAAATTCTTCTTGATTAATCAGGTAAGTGACAATGTTAAAGTTGATATCATTGAGTTGTATTTGGATGGTAAAGCTGAAATATGGTTCTTGAGTTACAAATTAGTTAAATGAAAGGTTTCTTGGATAGAGTTTTGTGAAGCATTGATTCAAAGATTTGGTAGGACAGGAGGTATTGATGAACAAGAGGAATTTAATAAGGTGTGCCGGATTGAGTCTGTTATGGATTATGTAGAACATTTTGAAGAATTGAGATCAGTGTTGCTATATAAGAATCCACATTTGGATGAATCGTATTTTGTTTCAAGTTTCATTTCTGGGTTGAAATTAGAATTAAAACCTATGGTTCGTTTGATGAAACCTACCACATTATTGGATGCTATTGATGTGGCCCAGTTTCAAGAGCAAACGATAAATGTGTTGGTTAAAAAGAATCAGGATATGAAAGGGAAATTTATGGGAAATGGAGGAAACAGAGTTAGTGGTAATGGAAAAAGTGTTATTGATCAGGATGGAGATAAAGTAGTAGGCAGTACAGAAGAGAAGAAACCAGGGAAAACAAAAGAGTATTTCAAGAAAATATCTCTTGAGGAGTTTCAGTATAGAAGGAATAATCATTTGTGTTACAAATGTGGTGAGAAATTTAGTCACAGGCATCAATGTAAGAATGAAAATTATACTTACATGTTAATAGATAATCTTCAAGATCAAGAGATTTTGGAAGAAGTGTTAGAAGATAGTGAAGATGGAACTGTTGCAGAGGTATCCTTGAATGCACTGTGTGAGAATATGTCAAGAAAGACAATCACATTAGAAGGAAAGATACAAGACCAGTCATTTGTTATTCTTACTGATACTGGTAGTACTTTGAGTTTTGTTGATGCTGCATTTGTTAAGAGAGCCAATCTACAAAGTGTTAAGTGTGATAGTATTTCTATTAAATTGGCTGATGGGAGGATGGTGGTTAATGACAGTTATGTACCTAAAGTAAAATGGAAGATACAACAGTATCAGTTTTGTTTCGATTTGAGGATTTTACAAATTGGAGGTTGGGATATGATAGTAGGAATCGATTGGTTAGAACAATATAGCCCAATTATGTTTGACTTCAAAAAGTTATATTTGAAATTGAATGCGGAGGGAAATCAAGAAGATCAAATGGTATTACAGGGAATGGTAAAGGAAGCTTCATTGAAGTTAGTAAGAGGAAAATCTTTGTATTTGTTTAACAGAGATATAGCTATTAAGAAACTCCAGAAAGATATTGTAGCTGATGTGGGCTCTTCAGTTAATACCACAGTAGAAGTACCAGATATTTTAGATGAGTTACTAAAATTTTATTCGAATGTTTTTGATGTACCTGAAACTTTACCTCCGTCTAGAGCTATAGATCATAATATTCCACTCATGCAGAATGCTGCACCTTTTAAATTGAAACCATATAGGTACCCTCATTCACAGAAGACTGAAATTGAGAATCAGGTTCAAGTAACAGTCCTTTTGCTTCTCCTGTTATTTTAGTGAAAAAAAGGACAACACTTGGCATTTTTGTGTTGATTATAGACATTTGAACAATCTAACAGTAAAGGATAAATTTACTATCCTTAATATAGATGAACTGTTGGATGAGTTGTTTGGAGCTAGATTTTTCTCAAAATTAGATTTGTGGACTGGTTATCATCAGATTCTGGTTAAACCAACTGATACGCATAAAACGGTTTTTCAAACACATCATGGTCATTTTGAGTTTATAGTCATGCCATTTGGTTTAACAAACGCCCCAACAACTTTTCAATCTCTTATGAATCAAGTGTTTTCACCTTATTTGAGGAAATTTGTGTTGGTATTTTTCGATGACATCTTGGTTTATAGCCCGGATATGGACATTCATCTTAAACATTTGGATTTGGTATTAAAGGTGTTGCAAGATAATACACTTTTTGCTAAGTTGTCTAAATGTACTTTTGCTGCCAGAAATGTAGAGTATTTAGGCCATGTTATTTCTGAAAATGGTGTAAGTATGGATCCTGCTAAGGTTGATAGTATTTTGCATTGGGCACTACCTACATCTGTAAAGGAGTTGAGGGGATTCTTAGGATTGTCAGGGTATTACAGACGTTTTATAAAAGGGTATGGAATTCTGGCACGACCTTTAGTCAATCTGACAAAGAAGGATAATTTTAAATGGGGAGAAGAAGATACTATGGCTTTTGAGAATTTAAAGAAGATACTGTGTTCAGCTCTTGTGTTAACAATGCCAGATTTTACTAAATCTTTTGTATTAGAAACTGATGCATGTTCTAAAGGGATGGGGGTTGTACTAATGCAAGATGGAAGACCAATCTCTTATCTTAGTAAAGTCTTTAATACTAAGAATATGGGTTTTTCTGTATATGAAAAAGAATTATTGGCTTTAGTAATGGCAGTGACCAAGTGGAGACATTATCTTATGGGAAATCATTTTATCATTAGGACATATCATCAATCCTTAAAGTACTTGTTAGAACAACCATTACATAATTCTTTACAATATAAGTGGCTATCCAAGTTGTTGGGATTGGATTATGAAATTCAATATAAGAAAGGAAGTGAAAATGTAGCAGCTGATTCCTTATCTAGGAAGTTAGAGGGAGAATCCGGAGAGGAAATGCATATTGCTGCTATGTCTGAGGTTCAACCAAGGTGGGTACAACAAGCTATCAGTAGTTATGAAGAAGATAATGGGTGCCAAGACATTATGAGACAGTTGTTATTAGATGCTGATTCTGTGGAAGCTTCCGAGTTCTTTTTGGTACAAGGGGTTCTAAAGAAAGGTGACAAAATTTATATGGGGAAATCTGGTAATATAAGAAAAGAAGTGATTGAAGCATTACATAGTTCTACTTTGGGAGGACATTCAGGTCAAATTGCTTGCATTCAGAGGGTAAAGTTGTTGTTTTATTGGCCAGGTATGAAACAAGATATTATCCAAATAGTAAAGCACTGTGAAGTTTGCCAGAAGAATAAAAGTGAACATGTACCATATCCAGGGTTATTACAACCTTTGCCAATACCTAGTCAGTTCTGGAAAAACATTTCAATGTATTTTGTGGAACAATTACCACTATCTGATGGAGTGGATACTGTCTTAGTAGTAATTGATAGACTTTCAAAGTATGGTCATTTTCTGCCTTTATCTCACCCTTTTACTGCTGAAATGGTAGCTGAAGAATTTATGGATGGGGTGTTCAAACTTCATGGATTGCCAGATAACATTGTCTGTGATAGGGATAAAGTGTTTACTAGTATATTTTGGAAAAGTTTATTTGAGAAATTGGGAGTTCAAATGTTGTATAGTTCAGCTTATCATCCACAAACGGATGGACAAACGGAACGTTTAAACCAGTGTTTAGAGGCATATTTGAGGTGTTTCTCAGGTGATAGACCAACCAATTGGAGGAAATGGTTACCTATGGCTGAATATTGGTACAATACATCTTTTCAAGCAAGTGCTGGGATAACTCCTTATGAGGCATTGTATGGTGTTAAGCCAGTTCCTTTGAATTTGGGCAATTTTCAAGATATGATCATTCCAGCTGCACAGAATGTGTTACAACATAGGACACAAGTACTACAAATTCTTAAGGAGAATTTGGTTAAGGCTCAACATATGATGAAATTTTTTGCAGATAGTAAAAGAAGTGAGAGGGTATTGGATGTAGAAAACTGGGTTTATCTCAAGTTGCAACCGTACAAACAACAGTCAGTGGCACTAAGGACTTCTTTGAAGGTATCAGCTAAGTTTTTTTGTCCCTTTCAGGTTTTGGAGAATGTTGGGATTTATGGGTGATAACATAGAAACAATTTAACCTTGTATATACTTAATTTTTAATTAAGTAGAACATACTGTCACAACCAAAGTATGTTCTTGTAATTAGTATGCAATGTCATCTTAGTTGTGTAATTTGGAAGAAGTTCACTTGCTGTGTTCAAGCCTCAAAGAATGCATATTAGATGACAGCATGAATAAAGGTTACTGTCATGAGCATTGACAGTAAGATTACAAGAAGACAGAATGTTGCAAGTCACGACAGCATATTCACTCTGACAGCAACATTGGCGGAAGACTACGCGACATCAACTTTAGCCCTCGACAGCAAGTTTGGAAACCTCGACAGCACTCTGTGCGGGGAACTCATACTGTCACCAAAAGAACATTCCTGTGACAGCAAGCTTTGCGGCAAAAGTAACTGTCTCGAGAAAGATCCTTGTTCTAGGTATCTTCTCAGTCAAATCCCGTGACAGTTTCAATGTTCAAGAAACGGGCGTGTTGCAGTATCCCTAAGCTGCACCAAGTCTACAAGACTACGACAGAAGCTTCAAGCACTACAAAACAAAAGTGAATCAATTCAAGAGCAAGGTCAAGTCTCTATTTTCTGAATTGTTTTAGCTGGAAATAGAATGAATCTAGGTTGCTTTCTTTGTAATGTATATCTGACATGTTAGCAATTTAGGAAAGTCACATGGGTAGACAGTTAGTAAGAAGCTGCCACTTGATAATGACAGCAGCTTCACAAACCCGTGTTGACAGTGATAGGATTAGTTTTATACTTAGACTATCAATTCATTCTATGTACGCGGTGGTAACACAAGCAAGTAAGTGTCTGGAAGAAAACCGAAGCTCAAGAATTCTCTCTTGAGGTTGTAGCAACACTTTGCAAAATAAATAAAAACATTCATTTTGTGAAACTTGTCTTTTAGACCATACTGTTTGTGAATGCATACATATTACTGATAACGTTAAATCTTAGTTTTGGTTGTTGAAATTGAGATTGAATTTTATCAGTATTGCATTCATCCCCCCCCCCCTTCTGCAATACACAAGGACCAACAACTGGTATCAGAGCTAACAGATTAACATACATATCTGAGATCACGACGACAATGCATAAATCAAACAGTATCAAGATCCCAGCTTTTGATAAAGAAAACTACAGCATTTGGAAAAGAAAGATCTTATTGTTTATCAAAGCTGCGAATCCACTATACCCAGGTATTCTCGAGAATGGTCCGTTCATTCCAAGGAAGGAAATTGAAGCCACAACAGTAAATAGTGAAGTCATTCCTGCACATTGGGTTCCCAAAGATCCCTCGGAAATTTTGGAACCTGAGAAGGAGAAGATGGTGCTAGATGATCACTTGCAACTCATCTTGCTCGATTCTCTCACGTTGGATAAAGCCATGTGTGGAAGCGTGATAAGCTGCACATCAGCCAAGGAGATGTGGATCAGGTTAGCTTTACTATGTGAAGGAAGTGAAGAAGTTAAGGGCAACCAAAGGCAAATACTGATATCACAATATGAGGCTTTCATGGCCAAGCCTGGTGAAGACTTAACTTCCATGTTTGAAAGGTTCAGTAAGCTCTTAACTGAACTACAGATACATGGCAAGTACTATGACAGAAAGGAATTGAATGTCAAGTTCCTTCTTACACTGCCTGATCACCTTGAACACAAGACAACAACCATACGAGAAGGAAGCGATCTCAACAATATAACCTTTGAGACACTTTATGGCATTCTAAAATCTTATGAACTTGAACTCTTTCAAAAGAGAGCCATACAGAGTGGAACAAGGAACAAGATGGCTAATATGTCAAGTGCCCTAGTAGCACATGTGCCAAGGATCACACAGCCAAGTGAAGTACTACAAATCACACAATCAACCCCTGCACAATCCTTGAAGATAGAAGAGGTTGTTGAAGATGATGAGAAAGTAGTACTGCAGCTCAAGGATGTGGAAGATGAAGACTTCTACACAATGGAGGAACTGGAAAGCATGGACAATCCTACTATGGCTTACATGGCCAAAAAGTTCAAGAACTTTAGGTTCAAGAAGGATAGGTCATACAAGCCCCACTATTAGAAAAAGGTCAATTGACATCGCCCATATAACATCGGTTTATAATTCCACCGATGTAAAAGATGTTAATTACGTCGATTTTAAAATAATTGATGTCTTTGTATTGTTATATCATCATATTACTTCTGAACCGATGTCTAAATGTTGTCTTAAAAAAAAATTAATCGCCCGCTTATACTTTTCTCCCCTTATACAAAATGTTTCCCCCTTGTACCAAATGTTTCCTCCCTTAGCCAATTTTCATTCCCCCCATTTTTTGAGCTTTCAGACAAAACTAAAACTAATTAAAACAAAAACTATTTTTCACTCCTCACCTCACCCATCTCTGTACCTCACCTCTCTCAAACTTACGCCTCTCAAGAACCCTCTCTCTCTACCTATTTTTCAGCCCTCTCTCTATCTTTACTCTCTCTTTCACTCTCAACTTTCAATTCATAACCAATCTAGGTTCAAATCAAAGCCCACTTCGTTGTTACAAAGCTCGATTGAAGTTTCAAAATCCTTTGTTCACGGATAAAAAGTTCGAATCGGTAAGTGAGTAAACATGTATGTGTATATAAATCCTAATTTTCTAATTCGTTTGATTCAGTTCAAAAATGGGGGGTTTTTGAACTTGAAACCCTAATTTTCTAATTCGTTTAATTCAATTCAAAATTGGGGGTTTTTGAACTTGAAAACCTAATTTTCTAATTCATTTTTCTTGTTCCTAATACATGAGCAACATTTTAAAGGAGAAATTATTTGGGTAAGAATGATGTCATTATATTTTCCTAATTATTATTATTTTTGTAGAGAGGAGCAAAATCTTGTTTGGATAGTGTTGTAAAGCTCAAATTTATAAGTGTCTATTTGTTTTTGACGCTCTTATGTTTAGATATTTGCATAAATTGATTGATATGCTGTTTGTAAGGTATATTTATACATTTTTTGATGCTTTAAACCTTTGTTTGAAATCAAGAACTTGGATGTGTTTGTTGAATTTGTTAATGAAAATGTGGTTTCTTGTCTAATAGTTGTAGGTTGGAAGAACTGAAGTTGTAACAGTGAAAAAAAAGAGTGGAAAGACGCCTGGCTTTGCTAATATTCTTCAAGAAGTAGTTGATCTGCTACATGCTGATAATTTTTTTAAAATTTTATTATTTGAAAACCTTATTCTTTCAAAATTCATAAGCTCATTCGAATTATTTTAGTGGCTAAAAAGTTACATGTTAGAAGAAGTTTTTTAGCATCTATAATGTACAAGAGATGGATTGACATCTGATGAAGTTAGATTCTCCATTTGTTTATTTGTTTATTTGCTCCAGATAAAGGAGCATATTTGGAGTTCCCAGTACGATCTTTGATTAAAATGAACAATTAACATGTCTTGTGAAGTTGTATAATCATGCAGTTTTGTGAGGAAGGTAATTTTTGGTGTTACTTTATGTTAATTATATCTTCTGGTTATTGTTACCTTTGCGTGCGATTCAGATCCTCTACTGTCCCTACATGTTACACACACATGTGATTGAAATGATAACTCGGTATGCATGACTGCTGAATTCATGTTTAATAGATGCTTGTAGACAAGGTCTGAACTTAATCTAGTTTTATAGAAACTTGGATTTTAACTTGCAGCATCACAAACTTACTAGTGCGCCATTCCTTATCAAAACCAAATTCTAGAAACTGACTTTCCAAAAAAATAAATTACAGATTTGATGGGTGGTGAAGTGTTCCATTAGTAATTTACAAATGAGTTTACAGCTTTGATGAGTGGTAAAATATTAAGATTTTTTATTTGAATCCTTTTTGTTACTTGATTCGGTCTTCTAATGTGCACGGTGGTATTTGCAGGCGGGTGCACCAGCTGGGGTATGCAAGAACATGTCTCCAGGTAGTAACTTCTGGATGAGAAGAATGGCAAGACCAAGAAAACCAATGCTTCTGTTGAGGTAAAAACTCGCCCTATTTCTAAATTCGTTTTTGGTGTTCATTGGTTAATGTTTCATTTATGAACAAGTACTCATGATTACAGGATGCTAAAACTACTAAGATGTCTGAGGTTTTATGTGATGATATGGTTGAGGAAGTTGAAGGAATCTCTTCGGATGATGATGATGAACAGGGTAAAGGTGTTTGTGATATCTGTGATGACGGGGGCACTATTCTACGGTATGTATTTAATGTTTACTTTTCACTAAATTTATAAGTTTTGTACATCATCTACAGTTATTATTATATCTTTGACGTAACAATCTCAGTCCGTACCAGTGCTACTGATCTATGTCATAGTTTACAATATTTGCGTATATCATATCACTTCTTGAATTACAAAATTTGTATTGTTTGATGTCCATTACGTTATTATTGCTCTTATGATGTTATTCTGCTGTAGTTTGAATACCTAAACTACTACTTTATAAAGAACACCTCTTACACTCTCCAGTTATTTTTTATAGTGAGATAGAAATACCCTCCCTTGTAGTAGCGCGGCTTTATCCTATGTAGACTTGAAAAATATTTCTAATAATCAATTTAGTTTCTTTGTTATCACATTTTCATCACGGCCATCGTTTTCTCATTTCCTTCCATTGTTTCACTACTCAATACATGCTTGCTTGTAGGCACTAACTAAAATAATAGAGGTTTTGGCCAATTAAGAACTAGTTGAATAATAAATGAAAGTGATTTAATCTTTAGATAAAATGACAAGACTTTACTGATATTTTCCAAAATGTCGAGGTGTGGGAATTTTGTTAGCTAGTTGTATTCTTTAATCATCTCTATATCTAGCTTTCGAGTATTTTATTTATTCTTGTGGTCTATATAAGGTCTTGTGTCATAATTGCTATACTTGAATTTTGAGGTGGCTATTCTAAAGGGCAACTTATAAATTTCTAATCTCACTCAGTTGTGAAGGGGAGTGTTTGAGGGCATTTCATTCCGGTGTGGAAAACAATTGTGAATCTCTTGGATTCGCTATTGATGAAGTAGAGGTATGCCATTTTTCTATGAGTTTGTATCATCTACATTACTTTGTCTTGCTTCATAGCATTAATCACCAGTTTACATATATTTTGAAGGCTATCTGCAACTTTTTTTGTGATAATTGCAAATATAAACAACACCAATGCTTCATCTGTGGAAAACTGGGATCTTCTGATAAAGATTCTGTTGTTGCTGAGGTATGATCTATGTTTCAAGTTAGTTTCATTTTAATCGTGGTATTTTTTTACAGTTGTCATGGAATTCGAATTCATGGAAATTTCTTATGTTGTTTTTCTGGTTGTCATAGTTGACAAGAATGTTCTTATGCACAAACAGATGGCAGATGCTTAATTTTATTAACAATTTGGTTGTAATCTTTCTTGATTATATTCTAATGGCAAGTTTTGTTGATCTCTCTTACCAGGTTTCCAGATGTAGCAAATATGACCTGCTTATAGTAGTTTGTAACTGTTCCCGTTTGTAAGGAGTTCATGACAAACTTCAGTTAGGAGAAGAAACTCACGTTTATGTGTCTTGGTTTTCTTCTATTCTTTCTGTTGTTGGAACCAAATAGTAAGAATCACTCGGATCTGTTTATATACAAGTTACGTACAAGAATACATAGATGGATTGATTGTTAGATGGTACCAGAATGCAAGCAAATGCACTCCACAAACAAAATGCTTGAAAATAACCATTTTGATAACTAGTCTACTTTTGTACTCTTTCAAGTTTGATGATATTTAAGGTGGATGATATGTACAATGTTGAAAGTGAATGGTTTTTGTAAATGATGATGGTATGTAATGAGTTGGAATTGTCGGATGAAATGTTATGGTTTGGTGCCTTTATTTTTGTTGAATGGTTTTTGTTATTTTTCTACTATCATTATAGTTTGTTCTTGTTTTTGGTATGATTTTGGTATTTTATGGTTCTGATTTTGTCTTTGTAGTATCTTAGACATCGGTTTTTGACTGACGTCTTGAAGTGCCGTAGACATCAGTTTTTGACCGATGTCTAAGAGAACTTACTAGATCAGTTTCGGAACAAAAACTGATGTTAAAGGGACCAATTAGACATTGTTTTTCTTGAAACACTGATGTTTGATTATGTTTATAACATCAGTTTGATGCCAATAAACGATGTCAAAAATGGTCTAATACATCGGGAAAAAACCGATGTCAAAACCATGGACCTTTCTCTACACCGACAAAGACATCGGTTCAAAAGTTGCCAGACATCGGTTTTTACCCGATGTCTATTTACGTTTTTCTAGTAGTTCCCCAAGGCCAAGCATCCAAGTTCAACAAGGGAAGTTCATCAAAGGCTGCTGTGGGAAGTTCAACCAAAGGAGGATACAAGACTGGATTTGTGGATAGATCAAAATTCAAGTGTTACAACTGTGGTGAACCTGGTCATTTTGCTACTGAATGCAAACGACCCAAACAGGTTCAGAGGTTTGAGAAAGGAACTGGTGGATACTCTAAGAAGAATCAAGGTAGAGCCTATGTGGCTGAAGGAAAGTGTTGGGATGAGACTGATGAAGAAGAAGAAGAAGAATATGTCAACTTAGCTCTCATGGCTAGCACTGATGAAGTAGTAGCATCAACATCTTCAAGTCAGGGCAAGAAGAAAGATCAAGTCATGTGGATCATTGACAGTGGTTGCTCAAGACACATGACAGGTGATAAAGCCATGCTATCACACTATGTAGAGAAAGCTGGCCCAATCATAACCTTTGGAGACAACAGCAAGGGTTACACAGTGGGATATGACTGTCTGGAAATTGGAAATATTGTCATTGAAGACATTGCTCTTGTGGATGGATTGAAGCACAATCTACTCAGTGTCAGCCAATTCAGTGACAGGGGATTCAAGGTTGATTTTGATATGATGATGTGTAACATTTATCACAAGAAGGATGTGAGCCTCTCTTTAAAAGGGGTCAGAAAAGGAAGCTTGTTTGTTGCTGACTTAAACTCAACAAAGAAGGATAAAGTTTACTGTTTTTACAGTAAAGCAACTGTTGGTGACAGTATGCTTCGGCACAGGAAGCTCTCACATCTCAACTTCAAGACAATGAATATTTTGATGAAGAAGGAGTTAGTGAGAGGTTTGCCTCAACAGGAATTCTGTCAAGAAGGACTGTGTGAAGATTGTCAAATGGGCAAACTAAGGAGAGCTATACACAAGTCCAAGCAATTGAACACCAACATATAAGCACTCAAGTTGATTCACATGGATCTCTTTGGTCCAGTCAATGTACCATCTATGGCCAAAAAGAGATATGCCTTAGTAATGGTGGATGATTACTCAAGGTACACTTGGGTGAAATTTCTTGAATCCAAAGATGAAGCTGCTCAAGTGATTATTGATCAAGTCAGAGTTCTTGATAGAACTCCAAACTCAAAAGTCCAAATCCTGAGGAGTGACAATGATACAGAATTCAGAAATGCCACACTTGGAAATTTCTGTAAAGATGAAGGAATTGTACAACAATTCTCTGCTGCAAGGACTCCACAGCAGAATGGAGTTGTAGAAAGAAAGAACAGGACTCTCATTGAAGCAGCTAGAACTATGTTGCATGATGCCAAACTACCAACATATTTCTGGGATGAAGCTATCAACACAGCTTGTTATACTCAAAACAGAACCATGATTAACAAAACTCATGCAAGTACACCTCACTGTCTGCTAACTGGGAAGAAACCTACTGTCAAATACTTTCATGTGTTTGGGAGCAAATGCTTTATGATGAAGGATAACCATGAGAAGAAAGGAAAATTTGACACCAAGGCATTTGAAGGACTATTCATGGGTTACAGCACAGAAAGGTCTGCCTACAGAGTTTATGTTATGGAACACAGGATTATTGAAGAAAGTGTTAATGTCACATTTGATAAAACCAAGTTTCCAGGACTGCATGAAGAAGGAAAGATGCAGACATTCAGATTTGAGAATCAAGGATACTTGGAAGCTGAGGAAATTGTTGATGAAGAACCTAGCTTCACTCAAACTGTTGAAGTTGACAAAGATACTGTCAATACCATTACTTCTAACATTCATAACAGTAATGACTTTGGAGACAATGAAGAACATGGTGAAGACAATGGAATTAATGAGCGTTCAACTCAACAAACTGAAGCAACTGTTCCTGTACAATCAAGTAGTTTGCCCAGAATCACCAAGTGGAACAAGGATCACACAAATGACCTTATCATTGGTGACCCTACTTCTGGAGTAAGGACAAGGAACAAAGTCTCTGCTGACAGCATGTTTTCATGCTTTCTGTCTCAAATGGAACCCAAAACAACTGATGAAGCATTGTTGGATTCTGACTGGGTGATAGCCATGCAAGAAGAGCTAAATCAGTTTGAAAGAAACAATGTATGGAAGTTGGTTCCAAGACCTAAGGGAAAGTCAGTCATTGAGACCAAATGGGTTTTCAGAAACAAGCTTGATGAAAATGGATCAGTGACAAGAAACAAAGCAAGGCTAGTGGCTAAAGGTTACTGTCAACAGGAAGGAATAGATTATGATGAGACATTTGCACCTGTTGCAAGAATTAAAGCTATAAGAATCTTTATAGCTTATGCTGCACACTGCAACTTCAAAGTATTTCAAATGGATGTCAAAAGTGCCTTCCTAAATGGAGAATTGGAAGAAGAAGTGTATGTTGAACATCCACCAGGGTTTGAGGATGCTGAAATGTATGATTTTGTGTACAAACTCTTCAAGGCTTTGTATGGACTAAAACAAGCACCCAGGGCTTGGTATGACACACTTTCCACCTTTCTTTTGGAAAATCAGTTTACTAGAGGAGTTATGGACTAGACACTTTTCTATAAACATCATGGCAAGGACATCATTCTGGTACAAATCTATGTGGATGACATCATTTTTGGTTCTACAAATGAGAAGCTGTGTGAGAAGTTTTCCTCTCTCATGAGTAACAAATATGAGATGAGTATGATGGGAGAATTGTCATTCTTTCTGGGATTACAAATTCTTCAACAACCTGATGGAATCTTCATTTGTCAAGCTAAATACATCAAGGAACTTCTCAGAAAGTTCAACTTGGAAGATTCATCACCTGCAAAGACACCAATGTCCACATCAACTAGTCTGGATCTTGACCCTAAAGGAAAGAAAGTTGCCTCAAGCACCTATAGAGGCATGGTAGGATCTCTCCTATACCTAACTGCTAGCAGACCTGACATCATGTTTGCTACATGTCTCTGTGCAAGGTTTCAAAGTGATCCAAAGGAGTCACACTTAGTAGCCATCAAGAGAATCTTTAGATACCTAAAAGGCACTCCTAACCTAGGCCTTTGGTATCCTAAGAACACTGGATTTGATCTAATTGGTTACTCAGACTCAGACTATGCTGGATGCAAGATTGACAGAAAGAGTACTACTGGTAGCTGTCAATTTCTTGGTGGAAGACTGGTCTCATGGTTTAGCAAGAAGCAACATTCAGTTTCTACCTCAACCGCAGAAGCTGAATATATTGCTGCAGGTAGTTGCTGTGCACAAATTCTATGGATGAAGAATCAACTTCTGGATTATGGTCTAGTGTTAAGAGACATTCCTATTTACTGTGACAACACTAGTGCCATAGCCATTTCAGACAATCCAGTTCAACACTCTAGGACAAAGCACATTGATATAAGACATCACTTTATCAGAGAGCATGTTGAACAAGGAACTGTGAAGCTGATCTATGTCCCAACTGACAAGCAACTAGCTGAGATATTCACTAAGCCATTGGATGAAGCAACCTTCAACAGGTTGGTAAGTGAATTAGGAATGCTAAATATGGTATGTTGATTTACTAAGTTTTCTAAATTTCCAATTTTTATTTTTGAAGCTCATGACAGCACCTTCAAACCTGCTGTCAAGAGAAGTTACTGTCTACTTGGTCTATGTCTGTTATGTGACAGCATGTATTGATTTGACTATTCAAGTCTGTATTCTGTGCCAGTCTCATACTTTTAGACTTTGTATGACAATAATGTGGTTATTTGTTTAGTTTGAGAGATAAATATCTGTTCCATTGGACTTTCACACTCTTTGCATTAATCTGTAGGATTAAAGGAGGACACGACCATTAATTACTTTTGTGGTAATTGTATGGGTACTCTAACTGTTGACCATTAGACTTTAATCCTTAGACGGTTTTGCCTATAAATTAACCTTAGGTTTCACCAGTCTGCTCTCAGTTTTAAAGTAAATTATGGAAAACAAAGTAGGAATAGAGTACAGGCCAAAAGTCTCGTGTGATTCTCCTCTTAACGAAGAAGTGGAAGCCCTGTTTGATGAACTTGACGACCTGCTTCATGAGGAAGATGAACAGTCTCAAGCCCTTCAAGCATAGGAAGAAGAAAAATGGAAGATTCAAGAGGAAGAACTTCAGGCACTTCTCAAGGCAGAAGGTCGCACTGAAGAGGAGATTAGGAAAGAACTTTTAGAATTAGTTGATAAAATCATAAACTGATGTACTCAATGCTATATTTAAATGATTTTATTAATGAAACTAAAACTTCTTGCTGTTGTGTTTATTGAGTTTTATTTCGTCTGTGTTAATTGCATAGTATCTGTGTTCAAAAGATTAAATTGCTAAATCCATACTCTGTTAATTTTAGGTTAAGTTTATGAATAAAGCATTCTGGTAAGTTCATGACAGAAACAATTCCCCATATAAGTTGTTGTCATTAAGAAGGATACTGTCCTGTGTCTCTTGATAGCAAACTTCTTGACAGCAGGGAAAGACTTTCTGTCAAGACTTTAACAGAATATTGTCATTCATATGCTTAACGGTGACAACATGTTTTTGCGCAATAGTTGTTGTCACGCAAAACCTACTGTCACCACCGCTTATTACTGACAGATTGTTTCTAGCGCACAGGTTACTGTCACGAATAGTGGACCGTTGAAATTGGATATTCATCCCACGTTTGACAGTGAATAACGGGCAGTAACTCACGTGTTGTGTGAGAGGGTTAAGACACGTTCTTTAATTCCACTTTTTGTGCACAAACGTTTGAGCTACCCTTTTTATTCCCCAGTTACTCAGACATATCATTCTCATCGAACTCAAGGCAAATTACTTTTCGTCAAACAAAAAGCTACTTTCTTACTTTCTTCTGTTCTTGAATCTCCATGGCCCCCAAACAGACTCTCTCTCAAACAAACTTTGCTGGCATCCTTTCCCCAAATGATGCTGGTGAAGGTTTCAAAGGACTAGTGTTTTTCTTGAACAAATCCTATCTTGGTTCTGCCATTACCTCAACACCCATTCTCGACTTAGACAGACTTGAGGCATTTTGGCACACTGTTGTTGCTCAAACAGAGGGTGAAAACCCATCTATTCGATTCACAATCAATGGGCAACACTACATTCTTACAGCTGAGGTCATCAATACTGCTCTTGGAATTACACTTCAAGAAGGCCGAAATTTTGCTGAACTTGCTAATGATGACACTCTTAAGAATCTCTTCTTGAAGATTGGGTATGCATGCCCTATTCTCGAAGAGGGAACAACCAAATGGTATCCGTCTGGTGAAATGGATAGGAAGCATCTGAGAAAGGAGTGGAGTATGATCTTTGATGTGATGGTTAAGGTGTTCTCTACCAAGTCCACAGGCTGGAATGGAATACCTTCCTACATCAAGAAACTGACACATTCTCTTGTCCATGGATACAAGGTGAATGTTGGAGCTCTCCTCATGGCACACCTCAGGGCTGCCATAGGTAAGAAGGTATCAATCTACCCTCGCTTTCTTACGTTGTGCATCAACTCATTCTGTGATTTAAATAATGATGCCCCTCGTTTAGAGGCTTGCTCTGTTTTGAAAAAGAACACACACACACACACTGTTATCTTCACAGAATCTCAATGCACATATTCCACTTTGTTTCACTCAGCACATGGTTGATCAAGTGTCCAACCTTGATTTTCCATTACCCTTTGGTTATGACTCTTTCACTCGTGCGAATGAAACTGAATTAGACCCAAATTCAGTTAACCCCCATTCAACACCATACACTCAGTCTAGGCTCTCTAGACTTCCCAAAGCCCAAAGAGAAGCCTTGCAAGAATCCAGGAAACGACCCTTAGAAGCTGATGTTGGTGGTAGCTCTGTTAGTCATGAGGGAGACACTGCACCTAGTGCAGCAAATAAGGAGGATAGTCAAACAGAACCCCCAGTGGTTCCCCCTGAGCCTAAGAAGAAGAGAGCTAGGAGGACCCAAATCACTGTTAGCCCAACTGCAGTTTCTCAACAAACTGTGGTTACTGAAAGGGATTCAAACACCTCCCTAGATGTGCCTTCTCAACAAGGTGCATCTATTAAAATTGGCCTGTCTCCCAAGGCACCCTGTACAGAGTCTGCACAAACTCATGGTTCACAACCTGAGGAACCCCCACTTGAAGAAACACACAGTGAGTTAGGGCACAATGAGGATTTCTCTATTCCTATTGATGGTTCACATGTTTTCCCTGTGAATCAGCCCCCACTCTCTGCTACACTTTCACCTTCTTCCTTCCCTATACATTCTTTTGTTTTTTCTCCAAAACCTAGAGAAGGGGACAGTCCCAACCCTTCAGGTTTTGATCATCCATCTCCAATCATGGATGAGCCCCCATCAAGTGGTCCACAAGAACCCATTTCTCAAAGTGAAATGGATACCACTCCTCCAAACACTGAGCAAGGGCAAAGTGGTATTTTGTCAGAAAATGAAACAGCCAACACTTTGTCTGAACTCCAAGGAGCATCTTACCTTCAGGAAGATGCTGTCACAGCCTCTGTTGCTGTCAAAGACACTGGAAATGTTGTTGTCTTGGACACAGCTGCTGTCATGGGTGGAGAGAAAGATACTGTCAACACAGAACCTACTGTCTCTCCACATCCCAAAGATGCTGTCATGACAGAACCTGTTGTCCACGCTCAAGCTGACAGTAACATTCCTGCCAAAGATGCTGTCCAGTCCTCTGGCAAAAGGAGAGGGACTTGAGCATGTCCAGAGAGATCTTAAGGGAGCCCACACTATTCAGGCATTAGGCCTTGAGAGTCAAATAGTGAGGAGTGATGAGATCACTCAAAAACACCCTGAGAGTGTGAGAACCCCCTTAGCCTCCAAACCCCTTTCTTTTCCTTCCCCTCCAAGAAGGTTAAGGAATGGTGGCCCCTCTGCAAATTTTGGTAACAGGATTGAAGCTCTGGAAGGACAGTGTGCTACCTTGAACTCCAAGATGGACTCTCTCTCTCTCTCAACTGGTGGTTGATGGTTTTGCTGCTACTCAACTCTCTATTCAGTTCCTTACTGACCTAGTAGCTGCCAACTCAACTAAGGGGGAGAAGGTAGCAAGATCAGAATCAATAACTATTCAGGGATCAGGTGGAACTCAGGGGGAGCCAGCAGCTGTGAAGACCAAAGGGGGAGAAATACAAGTTTCTGGAATCAAGAGTAAAGCAATGACAAAGGGGGAGCAAGTCAAACCAAGCAGTGAACAACCAAAGGATAAAGCTGAAGATCTTGTTGAAGTTGACTTGGATGGTGAAAGGGTGTTAATGTCTAAGGCAACTCAAGATGCAATGCAAAGAAGACCTGCATCTAGACACCCAATCCTACCTCCTGTGACAATTAGAGAACCAACTTCAGCAACTCAAGAAACTGCTCTACAGAAAAGATGGAGAGAAATGGAGGAACAAAACAAGCTTGGGAAAGGTAAAGGGAAACTTCATGAATCCATCCAGAAGGGAAATACTTGGTCCAATGGTACTGAGTTTGATCAAGAAGAAGCCAACACTATAATGGTGGATTACAGGGAGAGCACATTACACAATCATGACACTGAATTTAGCAGTGTGGTGGAAGAAGCAATGAATGCACCAAGCAACAGTCCAACCAACACCACAAAACTGTTAAAGGATCAAATCATCAATGTTAGTATAATGGTGAATGATGAGAAAAGATGGGCTGTAAGTATCTATCTCACTTCTGGCATATCTTATTTCATCACAATGCAGTTATTGCAGAGTCTGCCAACAAAGGTGTTGTGTGCTATGAAGGGAAAGATCAAGGCAACTCAATCACCATTCAATGAAATATTGAATATGCAAATCCAGAACATGATCACACAGAAGCTACCTGAAGTCTACACAAATCCACCATGTGTTTTCTACAGATCTACTACAATAGATGGCACAAGAAGGAACAACTACATGAATTTGATCAGTCCATCCAGGATGCAAACTGAGTCAATTCTGAAAGTGTTATATGGAATACTCAGCTCAAATGCCAATCCAGGAAGAGTCCATGCTGTTCAAGAGATCTACAAAATACTGGTGTTGAGAGACAAGGCACTGGGAGCTAGAGTAAAGGAGTCAATCAATAGAGCCAATGCCAAAAGAACTGATCAAGGTGGAAGCTGCCTCTATGATATTCCTTTTCAAGATGATGATGATGATGATGATGATGATGAGATTGGAGGTGGTGAAGCTTCTGGAAATGCAGGTAATGCTGGTGGAAGTAATTCTGGGAATACTGGTATTCAATCTCAGAATGAAGGCAATGTAGAAACTCCTAGTCAAGAAAAGAAAGATGCTGATACAACAGATGAAGAGGAGCCAAGAATACTGGAAGCTTTGGAGGCAAGCATTCTTAGATGTGCTATTGACTGCATAAATGCAGAAAAAGATGTTGTCACCAAAGATAATGTCGACAAGGAAACTGTCATAGAAGATGCTGTCATGGAAGATGCTGTCGACAAAGGTACTGTCAAGGAAGGTTCTGTCAAGGATGAAGCCAAAGCTACTGTCAAGACCAAAAGACTGAAAACTAAAGCAAAAGCATGGTTTTCTAGACAGAAACCTGAAGGAAAGCACAAGTACTCAGGAAAGGAAAAGGCCACTAGATTTGGCAGGAATCTTAAGAAGCCAATTCAATCAATACCTCCTAATAGTCTTAAGATACAACAGATGCAATCTAAAGAAATCAAGAGTGTTGAGGTTAAGCTGGATGCAAATCAAGAGGCCATTGAGTACATTCTGTGGTGGGAAGAATCAAGATCTGCCAAGGTTAATAAGGACTTCTATCTGGAAGCCACATCAACCAGTGGTAGAACGACAACCATAGATAAAAGGAGAATTGACTTCTTCTACCTGGAGAGAATGGTGGAGTTGTTGGAGAGCTATGAAAATGTCTCAGAGTCTGTCATGGAACATATTCTGAAATATCAGGCTGATAGGGATGTTGAGTTCTATCAGAAATTTGGCTACAATTTTGCAGATTTTGATGATGCTGATATTTTAACTAATCTACCAGCTTCTCCTATACCATATCACTGGTACTATAAGTTTGATGATTTACCCACAGAAGAAGGGCAAACCCAACCAACTCAGGAAGGGCAACCCAAGCCAAGCAAAAGACCTGACTCTTCTCAATATTCTCAATATCAGTCAGAACTTGATAAGAAGGAAGCTGAACTCCTGGAAAGATGCAAGACTGCCAACAAGGCAGAAAGTGAAGCTCCAAATTATCAAACACGTATGTTGGAAAATCCCTTAAGAATCAAGTTCCTAAAAGAAGAAATCTACATTTGCAGCTTGCACAAGCTAAAAACAACTATTCTGAAGGATTTACAGTATATGGTAGCTGGATCAATTCATCCCTTAGAGCAGATTTGTTCTGATGAGATAGAGGAAATATTGAAAAGGAGAAAAGGAGAAGGTTCAAAGCTTGACAAGCAAAGGAGGATGTCTCTCAATGCTTATCCTAGAAGTAGATTCAAGCTCATTCATGAAGAACTCCACTTCAGAAGCTATCCATATGATCAAGAGCAATGGATGAATCTCAGGGATGATAATTCTCTTATCTCTCCTACTATCAAGAAGATCATTGAAGAAATAGAAGATGCTGCAGTCACTCCTGCTGAAATCTCTCTTGTAGAAGGTCTAAGAGGCTGCTTGGTAGAAGCTCTCAAAAGAGAGGATGTAGCAAGACAGAAGAGGAAATCTCAAGCTAAGTAAAAATTCTTAATCCATTCTGATCTTGTTAGTTAAGTTGTCAGCATATATTATAAATTTGGTGTTATTATCCATAAAAACAAATTGAGGAAGATTGTTGGGATTTATGGGTGATAGCATAGAAATAACTTAACCTTGTATATACTTAATTTTTAATTAAATAGAACATACTGTCACAGCCAAAGTATGTTCTTGTAATCAGTATGCAATGTCATCTTAGTTGTGTAATTTGGAAGAAGTTCACTTGCTGTGTTCAAGCCTCAAAGAATGCATATTAGATGACAGCATGAATAAAGGGTACTGTCATGAGCATTGTTAGTAAGATTACAAGAAGACAGAATGTTGCAAGTCACGACAGCATATTCACTCTGACAGCAACATTGGCGGAAGACTACGCGACATCAACTTTAGCCCTCGACAGCAAGTTTGGAAACCTCGACAGCACTCTGTGCGGGGAACTCATACTGTCACCAAAAGAACATTCATGTGATAGCAAGCTTTGCGGAAAAAGTAACTGTCTCGAGAAAGATCCTTGTTCTAGGTATCTTCTCAGTCAAATCCCGTGACAGTTTCAATGTTCAAGAAACGGGCGTGTTGTAGTATCCCTAAGCTGCACCAAGTCTGCAAGACTACGACAGAAGCTTCAAGCACTACAAAACAAAAGCGAATCAATTCAAGAGCAAGGTCAAGTCTCCATTTGCTGAATTTTTTTAGCTGGAAATAGAATGAATCTAGGTTGCTTTCTTTGTAATGTATATCTGACATGTTAGCAATTTAGGAAAGTCACATGGGTAGACAGTTTGTAAGAAGCTGCCACTTGATAATGACAGCAGCTTCACAAACCCGTGTTGACAGTGATATGATTAGTTTTATACTTAGACTATCAATTCATTCTATGTACGCGGTGGTAACACAAGCAAGTAAGTGTCTTGAAGAAAACCGAAGCTCAAGAATTCTCTCTTGAGGTTGTAGCAACACTTTGCAAAATAAATAAAAACATTTATTTTGTGAAACTTGTCTTTTAGACCATACTGTTTGTGAATGCATACATATTACTGATAACGTTAAATCTTAGTTTTGGTTGTTGAAATTGAGATTGAATTTTATCAGTATTGCATTCATTCCCCCCCCCCCCTTCTGCAATACACGAGGACCAACAGAGAAAATAGGAGAAGTGACATATAAATTGAAGCTACCACCACATTCTAAAGTTCATCCAGTATTCCATGTTTCACTGCTCAAGAAACATGTAGGTCATGATCCTATCACGGCCGGATAATTGCCTGATACAACCAATGATGACATTGTTCCTTTAGAGCCTAAATTCGTATTGCAGAGAAGACAAGTGGTTCGAGACGCTAGGAGGGTGGTGCAATGGCTGATTCGATGTAAATGCTTGGATATATCTGAAGCTTCATGGGAGGACAATAGCTTTATTGTCAGACAATTTCCAGGATTTCGAGCTTGTGGACAAGCTTAATTTCTTGGGGAGGCATTTGTCACAATTGTGATATTAAAATTAGTTCAAATCCATTTTCTGTTGAAAATCTGTTACATCTTATTTTAGGCGGGAGTTCAGTTAGTTAGAGATTATAGCTATATAATAGCTAATGGGTTGTAAACAGGGGTTATCGATCTAGTTCATTGTAAACATTTTTGTTCTTCCTTATTGTTCCTTATGTATTTCTTCCCCAAATTCTTATTCTGTAATTCAGTTAGTTTTGTCAAATAGAAAATACAAGTGAGATAGTAACAAAAAGACTAGTTATCCATGCTGTTGATTTTTAAGAAATGAGATCAAAACATCAATCCAATGATCTCCTAGTGATTCATTAAATCACCAATAACATCAGTTTATTAGTTATTTTTGAATAGCATATCTCTCTTTCTAAGGATCGCTTAACTAGTTTTTTATAATAAAATATAAGAAACATCACATTTCTCTCTTCTACTTTAATCAAAACAAAGCACTTTTAATAATAAAATACTAAATAAAGAATGTATATAAAGAGTATTGTTGGAGACAAGGTTACTTATCTATTTCCAAATTACTAAAAGTCAATATTTTATAATTGAGTAATTTTAGAGATACCGAAATGAGATCCATTAATTTGGAATTTTTTATTTGGTGAGAATGATGTCAATGCATGAGATCCATTAATATATAACCAATCGAATAATGACTGGTGTCATTTTGTACCTATTTTTGTATCAAATTATGTACCTCTAACATTATTCTTTATATTTATACAAGAGTTAAGATCCTATATATTTATACAAGAGTTAAGATCCTATTGGACTTGCTGTAATATTTTTAAAGTAGCTGCTAATTTTATCACTAACCTCATGGAACATTTTATTCCCTTTTCATATTTTACCTCAAAATATGTTCATATCCAAAATTTTATTAAATACTTTAACAAAACTTGTTTCTACCTACACTTTTTCCAATAGCATAAAAATATTTTCCCAAACAGAGCCATATGATAACTTAAAATTATTCCACTTAAGAAATCAAAATTTAGGCAAGTCAATCTTATAATGGGCTTTTGCCTCAATGTGTAATATATTGCTATACATTTTCCTTGGACAATACTCCAAAATCACACTGGACTGGGCCTTACAGATCTTTGGCGACAAGCCTGTATATAATTGAGTCATCCAATCACATTTTCTGTCACTCGCATCACACCCCTGACTTGCTACACAAACCCTAAACCTCTCCTTTTCTTCTTCTACAACGCGGCTGATTCAACTTGCGTCACGCCATGGCTCTGGTAACATTTTCTAGATCTTTTGTTTACTCTACGTGTGTTTATATCTTTCAATTTTTGTTGATTAATTCACTTGTTGTTTATTTATTTAGTGAATCGATGCATAATATTTTTCTAGTCATAGTCTGTAATGTTGCAATCAGTATCGACTATTAAAATTATAATACAAGTGTTTCACCGTTTGATTCTGTATCACGCGGTACTGAGTAATTTAATCAGTCTTTTAAAGGCGGCACCTAGGTGTTGGAAAGTTCCGTAATCATGAAAATTGCGGGTTTAGGGGAAGAATTCTACAGTTAATATTTTAAAATGTGAAAATGTAAATTTCTGTAAAGGAATCATGTACCTGACTTTTGATCGGTATTTATAGTTTAATGTTATTATGGAAGTTGATCGTGATGAATTATATTTTTGTATATGAAATTAACAGTAAACTTCATCTTGTTAGTGCCTTAGTTTATCACTCCGATTGGTCGTTATTAAGGTACTTTAACTGCCTAGATTTGTTTAATGTGTTTCAGATCCATGGTTATTATTGTGAGCATTGGTATCGGATGATATTAGTTTTTGGAGAAGTATATTTTGATTCACTCAATTCTTCTATGGAGTTTAAATGTTTAATGGTTTATCATAGTCTTATACACAGTACAATTTTTAAGTTGAACATGATAAGTTACCAATTAATTGAGTCGTCATGCTCGAGTCGGAGTTGAACAAAGTACTCCTGTTAGTACTCCAACTTGTTGTAACCTGCGTTTTTAAACTTTGCAATTGTGCAACCTAGAGCCTGTTGTAGTTTTAAAGTGAATATATGAGGTAAAAACTGTCAGATCAGTGGGATCCTTTAGGGCTACGATGTGTAAGTTTAGAGCTAAAAAGTGATTTATGTTGTGACATTGAAGTAACATATGACATGTGTTGTAACACCTATTGCAAAATGTATGTTTCTTGTAGATTATTCATGCTGGGAATGGAAATAACAATGCGTGGAAAACACTCATAGCAGCAGAATACTGTGGTGTGAAAGTTGAACTGGTTAAGGATTTTCAAATGGGTGTATCAAATAAGACAGACGAATTTTTGAAAATGAACCCAATGGGAAAGGTGTGCTATTTTTGAATGGCAAATGTTTATTACATATACTTTCCAGGACTTGCTTTTTATCAGTAACAAACTATTTTTGTTGTAGATTCCAGTGCTTGAAACCCCTGATGGTGCTGTTTTTGAGAGTAATGCCATAGCACGTTATGGTGAGAGGGTGAAACCAATTTCTCATAATTGATATTTTAAGTGTATTCTGCTGCTCTAATTGTAGTCTCTTTCTGCACTGTACAGTTGCTCGTTTGAAACCTGACAATTCTCTGTTCGGCTCTTCACCAATTGATTATGTAGGTCTCTTGCCTTCAACTATCATGGGGGGGGCTTTTACCCTCTACTTACTAGAACTATTTTAAATTTATATGAGAATAACCAGTTTTATTATTACCATATGCTTCTTAAGCTTTCTTGTTTTAATTTTAGGCTCATGTTGAGCAATGGATTGATTTTGCATCTCTGGAGGTTTACATGAATATATCCCGATGGGGATACCCACGAATGGGTTATGGTGTATACCTTCCTCCTGTAAGTCAAATATCCTTCTTCCTTCATTTCAATTTCATTTCAGGTTTTTCTTTTTTCTACAAATTATCGTGACTGTTGGGATTTATTTGGACAAGGCTGAGGAAGCTGCGATTGCTGGAGTGAAGAGAGCACTAGGGGCCTTGAATACCCATCTTGCTTCAAACACATACCTTGTTGGGCATAGCGTCACCTTGGCTGATATTATTATGACATGCACCTTGGCTTTTGGATTTACTCGAATTCTGACCAAGAGCTTCACATCGGAATTTCCACATGTTGAGAGGTATTTTTGGACCATGGTTAATCAGCCAAACTTCTCCAAGATTATGGGTGAGGTCAAGCAGACAGATTCAGTGCCCCCTGTGCCCTCGGCAAAGAAGCCAGCACCTGCCAAGGAAGCTGCAAAACCAAAGGCTAAGGATGAACCCAAGAAAGAAGTCGTGAAGCCTAAAACTGAGGAGGTTGCTGAAGAAGAAGAAGCACCCAAGCCAAAGGCAAAGAATCCACTTGATCTGCTTCCTCCTAGTAAAATGGTACTAGATGATTGGAAGAGGCTATATTCCAACACCAAGACCAACTTCCGCGAGGTTGCTGTTAAAGGTACAACTATCTTAAATTTAAGTATGGTATGTTAAGGTTATGTTGAATTTTGACAGTCCCTGTGCATGCAATTGATTTATTTAAGGTTGTATGTGCTTGATTTATGTTGGTGTTTTATGTTGAACTTGTTTTGTTTCAAAATCTTCTATATTCTTTTTATAGAGTCATGTGCATGGTTTTACTGCTTTAGTTCGAACTGTCCAAAGAATGTGATTCAGAGATCGTAAACGTCTAATGTTTTTGTGTGTATAGAATATCTCACTTGTTGATACTCCCTCCATTTCGCAATGTTATAGGTTTTACTTTTTGGCACACATTAAAGTGCTTTGACCGCATAGTTAAAATTATTAAATTTTAGTTTTTTGTGTGAATAAAGATATATAATTAATATTTTAATTTACAATTTTTTTTATAAAAAAACACAAAAGTTTTAACTGCGGTTGAAGCAACCTAAGAATGCGTGTCAAATAGTCAAGCGACCTATATTCTTAGTTGATTTTTTTTTGTGAAATATTTAGTGACATTCATCCAACTCATTCAGCATTTAGGTATTTTAAATGTGCATTGCAGCATTGCTTTGAGTTGCCAACTGTTATATGTGGTATAACAGTTAATTAGTATTAATATAAAATTTATCAAGAGTGAGGTGGGCTGATGGGATATATGTCTTATGTGCATGTATGAATTCTCTTGACGAGTATGATGTAACAGTACAATACATATGTGATTAGTTTTGTGCCTTCCACGTCTTTAGTTGACCGACTAGTATCTTTTGTCTTATGTGCAGGATTCTGGGATATGTATGATCCTGAGGGCTATTCTCTTTGGTTTTGTGACTACAAGTACAATGATGAGAATACTGTCTCATTCGTGACTATGAACAAGGTGGGTGGGTTTTTGCAGCGTATGGATCTGGCACGGAAGTATGCATTTGGTAAGATGTTGGTTATTGGTTCACAGCCACCATACAAGGTCCAGGGACTCTGGCTTTTCCGCGGGAAAGAGATCCCTAAATTTGTAATGGAGGAGTGCTATGACATGGAGCTGTACAACTGGACGCAAGTTGATATTACTGATGAAGCTCAAAAGGAGCGTGCTAGCCAAATGATAGAAGATCACGAGCCTTTTGAAGGCGAGGCTCTATTGGATGCCAAGTGTTTCAAGTGATTTATTATGTTATGTGAACTAGAACGCCTTTGAAGTTTTTGTTTGAAATAGAACGCCTTTTAATATTTAACCTTTGAAGTTTTTGTTTGAAATAGAACGCCTTTTAATATTTAAGCTTAAATTACCTTGGTGTGACTTTTGTTTCTTCCCCGTTAATGTTTTACTTCCTCATGTGGGTTTGATTTTAACTATCTTTGATTTTGGCCAAGTTAGTTTTTGGTGTCACTTGCTCTTTTTTTAATGGTAGCCCAGCTTTTGAAATCTCCGTGGACTATTTGTTGAATTTTGAGTTTGCCTTTGTTGTGTCAACTTCTAATGTTTAATTCTCTGTTTTAATTCTCGGTTTTAATTTTGGTGATTCGTTATATATGATGATCTATAGCTCTATAAGTGGTTTGAATTTGTGTACAAATTTGAATGTTAAGTTCATATAAAAATCTGGGGTAGACCTGTCAAATCTCTGCTTTAAAGTACATTTGTGGATAAGCTTGGTTAGCATTCTCGTATATATTCTGAATAGAACATGGATCAAAACTTTAAATTTAAGCAGCGTCTCCACTCAAGTATATGTAATAAATTTTGAACAAGGAAAAGAAAATAAATCTTAGGCTAGCAAGCGACTCTTGAATAACTCGTTTGTTTTTTGAGATTGATAAACATTTTTAGTTGGCTCGAAATTGCGTATTTTCTGCAGAGTCGGAACTACATATAATTCTCAAACTAGGCTCGGATGCTTTGCAATGTTACTGCGATGTGTTGAAGCTCGGATGCTTTGCAATCTAAAATACCCTGGCAATCTTATCAAAAAACAATTAACATATAAGAAAACAAAATCTGTCTACATCCAACCTCCAGCTAGAATTATAAGAACAACAGTCTGCGCATTGCACTATAACTCTCTCTGTTGTCTCTAAATTCCCATACTATATTAGAGATTGGCAAGCTGCTGGATGTTGATGGGAGAAACGACATCTTGATTTCCAGTGAAGGCCTTCCTCGCCATTAGTACATTCACGGCTTCTGTTGGATGGAATGCATCCCAGAACACGTATTGATCCCTGTTTGAACAAGGCTGCTGCATAGGAAGGCATGTAATCTGTCCGTTGTTCTTCCCAATCCCACAGCACCCACGATCTAGAACGCTGAATCCTACAAATCAAGCACGTAACCATTGCGTTACACATAATCTTCCTAGATTATTGTAAGTACACTAGACCTTTAAAACTTTCTTCATATCACAATACCATTGTACTAGACCAGTTGATCCGAAACTTTGGAGATTTAACATAACAGCAGTTCGAAGATATAACAAGTTAAACACAATACTCATCCAAACACTCATTTTGCAATAGAATTGTAACTTTGCTTGAAAGATTGTAAAGAAGGTAGGTTGATGAAAATTACCATAGGATCCGGGGTTGGCCAGGATATCTTGGATCATGTTGTGAATGTCAATGAAGGTTATTCTTGCACCGGGAAGATTAGTGTTTAGATTATTGATCATTGTCTTGGTGTTGGCATTGAAAGGTAAAACTAATTGGTTAACTTCCTCTGAGCACTGACTCGTTGTACTTTGTGAAAGAATGCTCGGAATACAACCCATTAATCCAAGCCCTGCTATGATTACCTTCCGCGCTCCAAGAGCGTAAAGTCTCTGTACCAAAAACACCATATAAAGATTGATCAAAACCTTTTCAATCTGTTTTAACAAAAGGAAATGCATGGATATTAATTAAATCTGTTTGTACTAGCCACTTTGTTTTTTGGCCATCTTACTGTGAGTTGGGCTGTGTACTGCTGAACTAAGAGATCTGCGAATTGTGGACCATTATACTGAGTTTTTGTTGGATAGTTGGGCATTAGGTAGTTATTCAAGTAGTCATTGCTGCCCATTCCAACAAAGAAGATGCTCCGTGATAGCTGTTGTGCTAGATTAGCTGCTCCAACTCTTGCTCTGATTTGAGTTAGCGAACTCTCAAAGTTATCAAGTTGCCTGTTGAATGGTATCCTACCAACCTAAAAAGAAAACATTGAAAATGATACAAGATTAATTTCCATTATTGACTTGTAAAAGTAGCTAAACATTGCTGTTGTTTTTTACTCACAAAGTTTCTTCCTGTAATATCAAGAATCCCGGCTGCAGCAGAAGCATAATTGACACCATGAAGCATATCATGAGTTGAAGCTTCAGAGTATGCAGGGACCAGAGGTAGTCCCAAGAGATCAGCTGCATGTTGAAATTTGCTTTGTAATTGAAAGTAAAAGATATATACCAACCAGAGACACACAGGGAGAGAGAAGGAGAGAGAGAGATGAGCAAAGGATGAGAATTAGTACATACCAATCTCATCAACCATAGTGTAACCATTGGAAAAGCGACCAGTAGGACCAGCCTTGAAGTCAATGCCATAAGGGTAATAGTTAGCTTTTGCTAAAGAAGCAAGATTATTGTTATTCCCATTGTCAATCAAAGAATCTCCAAATATGAACATAGCAGGAACCATCTCTGGTGTTGCTGCTGCTTGTGGTGCAACATCAACATCAAAATCATCTCCCACAACTTGTTGGCCTGAAACTCCGATATTGATATTGCAAATGTACATGACTACTACTGTCCTCAACAACACCTGCAACCAAGAAAACTTCAAGTAGTTGCCCATTTTGCTAAGTGTATCACGTAACTAAAGCTAGTGAAATAGTGAAGGAACTGATGAGAGACTTATAACTGAGAGTTTCAATTAATAAGCTGCATGGGATAAGACGGATGGATTCAGGAAGAATAGTAAATGCATTCACCTGTAAATTTCCATTGCAGTAAATAAGCCTCATAATTCCCCACATGCATTGCCCGCCTCATTCTCTCTCTGTTTTCCAATCCTATCTTGTTTAAAAATACTGCATCCCATTTACAAATTCCATGGCGGAATCAGAAGATGCAAGTGGGTCGGTAGAAATTAAAATGAACCTTGACAGGCCTTGAGATAATTTTTTTTATTACCGACTGTTTCTTGCTTTCTGTTAGGGCGATTGAGCAACTTGCAGAGTTAAGTTGAGACGCATGCTAGCTGGTTCTCTTTTATTTCTTCTTTAATGTAAAATAAATTGACTGCAAGTACATTTATGTTCTGTTCTGGGCTAAACTACCTTTGCTTGTATGAGTTACGCTACTTGGTTTTACCTTCACAGTTTATTGTACACACTACACACTACACACATAACTTTTCTAAAGTCAAAGTCTCTCGGTTTCATCGGTGATTATTAGTGATCCAGTTGTCAGTACTGTCACTCATCTTTCAATTACAGTAGAATTTATTACCACCAATTTTATGACTACGAGTCCCGTCTTCTTATACCATCCAATAAGTGACTTTCTCGTTTCTTGATGCAACTTTTTAATACTATTCCGTTTCAAAATATTTGTTCATTTTAAAAAAAATTATGCATATTTCTTTATTTTATCTCACATAATAATTTTTTTTTATCTAAAATATATTACCAGTTCTTCGGTAGTTCGAAGTACCAAATTTGGTTTGATCTTTTTTATTTTGGTTTCAACTCAAAAAATATATTAATTAATTTAATAAATTAATAAAAATATTAGTTAATTTAATAAATTATATCGAGTCCGTGCTTCACACGGATTATCATCTGGTATAAATTAAAGACTAAACAATTGTAAGTGATTTAAACTTAGTCTTGGAAATACAAATTAAAGTGTAGTTTTTAATAATAACATATTGAAATGATAAGTGACTAAATAATTTAAAACAATTTTTTTTTTTGCAAATGGGGGAGAGAGTACCACTTAAATTTCTTATTTTTGCAAAAAATAAATTGACCTTTCCTTCGTCGAAGAGAATCAAATATTTGGGAGTCCACAGTAGTTGACTGCAGGCTTATTTGGTACTCCGTAGTAGTTGACTGCAACCTGGAACCCTGACTCTCTTTACGGGATATACAGAATTCGAACTTTGTCAAATACAAAGTACGTACGATTAAATATCAAGAAAAAAAGTTTAAGTTGTTACTAATGTAAGAGTAGTTCTCTTAACCACCTAAATTCACATACAGTCTCGATTTGTATGATGATGAAGCCCCGCTTACATTTGGCTATTTTTTCTAATCTCAGCTTATTCACACCAATATTTTTATTTGTTAGCTTGTTTTTTATATACGACGCGTTGCTGCATCGGTTTCTATCGGAAAGAATACTGTGTAATATTTTCCGTTCTAGAATGAAGGCGATAACTGTTGCCAGAAGAACACAGTTATATGTAATACTAACATAAATACAACTAACTGCCTACCAGGAGATACGAGTAGCGCTGCTTTCTAAGTAGTAACAATTGTTAGTTGGGAGATGGAAGTTGCAGTTAGCACAATACTACAATAAAGACTCTGCAGATACACAGTAACTACATTAATAATACTCCACCAGGCTCGGCTGGTTGTTCTGTATTTCCACTGCACAATCCCAATTATGTCGTCTTCTTTTACAAGTCTAGCACCAAACTACATAATCGAACTAATAATCTCAGGCTACCTTTTTCGGATAGAAAGATTGTTTCAGCCTTTTAGGACTACTTGTCCAGTCCAGATTAACATCCTCTTAAACACATGCCAGTGGATCAACCCGTTCACTGAGACATCATATTCACAACAAAAAGCAAAAGAAAAAAAAAACCCCTATATCATGTACAATCATAAAGTCAGTATCTTGACTAGCACCTTTTCATCTATTCTGAGAAAAATATTAAAACGGGGATCCTTGATAAAGAAAAAAGATAGACATCGTGTGGGATATCATTGCTGGTTGAGTTTCACTCTCCTGGACTACCCCAAAGCTTAAAGCATGTCTCCACAAAAGTTATCATCTGTAATTTAAAAACAAATGGACTTGAGATTCACAACTTGGACAACCAAGTGGGAGAACTTGGGTTCTACGACAAAAATAAAACAATGCAACTAAGTACGCGAGTAAATATGCTATTGCATTTAAGCTGATCAATAAACATATGTTCTCCCCTAGTCCATAGGTCTCTAGTAATTAGACTATACACACAATAAATCAAACTATATATTTGCTATAAACTATTGCAAGGCTACTATGGTCAAAAGTTACAACCAAGTTGTATCAATTTTAGCATAAAGAGTCTTTCAAACCACAATGTTCAAATGTTAAAGAAGCTTTTCAGAGGTCCTCCCTCTGGAATCCAATATAGTCCTTGAAAGCTTCACGTATATAAGAAATTTTCCTCGTTAGGTATAATATATGGTAACAACCTGGGAGCTCAATGTTTGCTATATTGCTCTGGTTAATTTATGAAACACAAAAATATTCAATGGTTTTCTACGAGAAAGTGATCAAGAAGAATTATATCAACAATCTGCAAGGCAAAGATTAAGAATTATATCAACAATCTGCAAGGCAAAGATTAACAACTTGTAAAGAAACTAGTTCAAGTTTCAAAATGTGCGTGCGAGCTATTTACTACTAGATATGAAGCATTCCTTCATCACAAACTATAAGCCCACAACTTCGTTAATAGAGAAGAATGGATAATTATGTGCTACCTTTACATAGCGTCTCTCAGGTTAAGCTTTATGTTTTCAACTTTGAGAGATAGCTGTTGTTTATGTTGCTCAATATCCTTCAGTACTGAAAGCAGCTTCACCCTATAAAATTCAGACTTCCTATTTGCGGATTCCAGTTCTTCAGTAAGTTCTCGGATCTTCTTGTCCATCTCATCCTTACAATATAAGACACAGAACTTTCAACTATAAATATTGTATTGTAGTTACAGATGCAATTAACTTATCGAAGTGAATAAATGTAGGACGAAGAATCCTGTTAGTTTTAGCTCATGAAACAGTTGACCAATAACAATCATGACCAGGGTATTAATATACGGAAAAATAAATTCCCGAAGCTGATACTACATATACTTTAATTGCTGGCCAGGTTATCGACATTTAACAAGAACAATGCAGACAAATGTATACGAATACTTCAACAATTCGCTAACCAAAATTTTGTTTACTAATATATTCAGCCCAAAGCAGTCATTTATACCGGAATATCACACTTGCATGATTCAGGCACCTGTTTTATAATAATTTAACAAAATTAACAGAAGAAAAAGACATAAAACACAGAAACTTCAGGAGTGCCACTTATATTATTATTCTTCATTATAAGAATGCATTTTATTATAAGTTCAGGTTGATCGATGGAAGTATTATTTATCCATAAATTTCAAAAGAACATGTTTTGGAAAGGCCCAAGTTCGTAGATTTACCGAAGAGAAAAAAGTCAAATTAAGTTTACATTAATACATTCTGCAATAGTATAAAACTTTAATGGAGATAAAGCTGATTCCTCCCAATGGTTTCTTCCAGTTCAACTCTCAAATTTGGAAATTTTAGATCCATGGATATGATTCTATAAGTGCCCCAACTCAGCATGTAAATTACTTACTGTCGTGTTGGCCTAGTAGTCGAGGTGCCCAATCCATTACTTACTGTCGTGTTACCCTGGGTCATTTTCGGGAAACAGCCTCTCTACTCTCTTGAGTACGGGTATGGTTGCGTACACCCAACCCTCCTCACACCCTGCTCTTCAAATGGGATAAGTGTGGAGTCCTCCTTTTTTATATTCACTAATAAATCGGTTCATTTGTCATATTAGTAATCATTTATTCAGAGAGGACCTATATGCACTTGTACTACCTACTAAAAATTTAAATAAATAGAATAAAACAACAATGAAGAACTGGAAAGGACTTTCACCAGTATTAGATTTTCACCCTTGCCCAGCTTTCTTCACCGTTGTATTAAAACTGATTTACTTGAACCTGAGACACTTAAGAGAATGACTTTTGCTGGCTAATGTCGTTGCATTGCAACTATAAGTCCGGAGAGATTAGATATCATTAGTGTTATATTATCTATGTGCATCACGGATGTGTTATTATATTATTTGCATATGAACATGGTATATCCAAATATCATGTCATTCAGTAAACAAATAATCTTTAGTCATAATTAATAAGGAACCACAACTTATATTTTATTATTCACTTGTATGACAATTATCAGTTATACGTAAACATGTATAGACATCTATATAAACGTGGGAAATTCATCCAAGCCTGCTCATCACGGAATGCATTATTTCAGCGATCCTTCAAAGTCCACAAGTGTCTCCCGTGGGTTGTGCCAAAGAGTGATTCAGAGATAGGTGACCTACCAGAAAATCAGTGTTGACAGAGAATACGACGAACCTTAACCTAAGTAATGCATGACAGCCATGGAAGGCCTAAAGAAACATGGGTCAGAGTCAAACAGCACTACAGGCCTTCGAAGACCAATATCCGAAGAATGTGTTTTTTTAATTTATTATCATGGTTGATATAATATCTCTTAGATTAAGATTAGCAAAGCTTATCAATTAAGGGCTGATTTGATGAGGAAAGATTATGCATCATTACTATACATAGGGATCAAGGTTATGGATCATTCATATCTATATCGATTGTTAAAACTTTCAGTTGTGTCTGTGATTTATTGTTGGAAATCCATGCCAATTTATTTGACCTAATTCGTGTGCCTCTAATTCGACATGATTGGAACGATGCCTCTAATAAGTTTATGGAGTTGCGTGGACCAAGGTAGGCTAGAGCTTTATTCAGAAAGATCCCATAATACAGAGGGGTGAGCCAGTGTGGGTTCAAGAGTGTGATTTGATGAGGCCTAATCCGGGCCGGCAGTGTGGGTTTGAAAGGAGCCATGCCCTATCCCTATGTGAGAAGGGGAAGAACTCTAAGGTGTCCCCACATAGGTTGTGGGAGTGGCTAAGAGTTCACAAGTGTGAGGGAAGCCCTCTTCCTACAAGCTACTTTTGCGGTTCAGATAGACCCAATAGCACTTTGCACATGGTATATTTTAGAGATAGAAGTTGATTATGAAAACATGTGTAATTTTATCATGATAGGATTCAAGTTTACAGATTAACAAAAATATTCAGATGACTATTAAGACTCATATTTGATTTTTGTAATTTTTAGTTCTTCGTGCAAGTATTATTGCTGTGATTTGTCCTTGTGTTAGTTCCAATATGAACATCATTTTTTAGTTCTACTTTGGATAAGTTATATACTTATCTACTTTATTTTTTTTGTTGCTAAATTAAACTTATACTTATACACTTATTACAAGCGGAAGACAATAATTACAAACAATTTCTTTTAATTGCAAATTGCAATAGCACTTGAAGTAAAAACTTAAAAAGAAAAAATATCTGATAAGTTATATCTGGGATTAACGAGCATTTTTCACCAAAATACAAAGAGAAAACGCAGAGAAATAAAACTTAAACTTTCTCCATAAGATTTAACATGTATGGGATCATACTTAACATGTAAAACAGTAAAAGAATGAATCTCAGACAGTAAAAGCGCCAAGATAAAGTAAATTACCTCAGATAGCTGTTGACCCATGTCCCCCTGGTGATTCGAAGTGCTATGAGTTGCTCGACTTGACAAATCTTCCTTATTGCGCCCACTAATCATTGCCATTTTTCCCTCATTCTTAATGGCAAAACCAACTCTATTTGAAGCCTCTTGTAGAGCATCTACTGCCACATTGTAAGTATCAACTGATTCCGCCCCATCATCCACAAGTTTAAAGGCTTCACGACGTAGAGTATTATATCGGAAAATATGAGACTCCAGATAACTGCTATATGTATTGTTAGAATGCTCTTCCAAGATAATGCTGCTTTTTGCATTTCTTGTCCATCTTTTCAAAACATAATGTGATGGAAGAGTAAGAACATTTGTTACTCTAAAGACAGCCAGCACATGCCTACAAAGAAGACCTGAGAACTCAAACATCTTGCAGCTACATTTAGCTCTCATACCTAGGACATCAAATTTGACGTAGTTTGCTTTATGATTCTCCCCATATTTTGCAACCTGGTAACTTGTGATTTCTCCATCGTCCTCCACTTTTGAAGCCATGAAAGTAAGTGTCCCAACCAGCTCCTCCTGGAATCTCGTAAATAATTTCCTTGTGTACAACTCAGATGCTTGTTTCTCCATCGGAGAAGGGGTCCTCAGAACAGGAGAAGTGTTCATCGTGTCATAATCAGCTTTTACTTCTTTCTCATTCCGACTCTCCAAAGCTTTTTCATATAATTTAAAGAACTGATTCAAACTAGTAGAAGCATTAACAAACCCATCAAAATAAGAGTTCATACTATCACTGCGTTGGGTTATAGACATTTCTGCAAAAAAGCTATCACGCATATATACTAGCACCCATTGCCGACGAACAGAGTACAATGTTTGAAGCCATTCATGATCCCTGAGATCATACTTATCAACTAGAGAAAACCAGAAAGACTCAAAATCATCCACCGAATCAGTCAAGTTTACACACTTATGGAAGTCTGCTTCGAAACTTGGATGTTGAAGAAACATATGGGACAGCTTCTCTTGGCATTTCTTAAAAATGTGCCATTTGCAGAAACGATGGCAGGCCTGTGGAAAGACCTGCATGACAGCTGAACCTATTAATGCATCGTAGTCTGTGGTAATTGATACAGGAGGACATCCAGACATTGCAGTAAGCCATGTCCTAAATAGCCATATAAATGATGATTCTGATTCATTTGTAAGGAAAGCACACCCAAACAACACTGGTTGTCCATGATGATTTACCCCAGTAAAAGGTGCAAAAGGCAAGCGATACCTATTTGACCTGTAAATTGTGTCAAATGTAACGGTATCACCAAAATAAGTGTAATTTTCCCTTGCCTTTGGATCAGCCCAGAAAACGTTACCAGTAAATTGTTCTTCGTCACCCTGCACCGCATAGAAGAAGGATGGGTTATCAGCATGCATTTGTCTCAAATAATCCAAAAGCAGCTGAATGTCACCTTCTGAGCTTTTTTGGCGGTTATTTCTCATGTAATTCCTGCAGTCCACCTCAGTAAACCCAACTTTGCTTATACCTCCATATTCTTTAATCAAGGCTGACATGATACGGCGAGGACCCATTCCAGCTGCCTGTAAAGTGTCAATCAAGGTCTTAGCAGGACCTGAGATTTGCCGATGGGAACGTAAGCAATGAACTTGATCAGGAGGGACCAGCTCATGATTGTGCTCCTTAACAAAACCTGAAACAACCCATTTTCCAGAATCTTCTTGTATCTTCACAGACAGTGCTGCTTTGCATCCCACTCGGGTTATGGTGCGGGGACGTTTGATCTCTCTATCCTTGGTGCGTTTTTCATTCAAATTGCGGAACCCCTCTTTGGCACAAACAAATGACCGCTGAATAATTGCCCCGTCCTTCCTCGACCGACGGGAAGAACTAACACGCGTGCTAAAGCCAACACGCCGGGCATACGAATTATAGAATGCTTTGGCAGCCTCTTCAGATTCAAATTCCATTCCCTCATAAGGCTCAAGGTCCGGATCTCCCTGAGGAACATACAGTTGTCCACCACCACTAAGCACCAATGAACTACTAAACCCAGCACCATCGGCAGGTGAGCTATTGTCTATATCTTCGTCAACATCATCAAGAGCATTTTCAATATCCACTACAACATCATCTCCCACACTTCCACCCCCTAAACCTATATCAAATTCTAAGACCTCGTTATCCATGTTTAACTCCAATGCATCTCTTCCGTACATGAACCATGTTACATTTGATTCCAAAACCAAAACTGCGTATAAAAACTTAAATTCATCACACTATGAAAAGCACAAAAAACACAACTTGTAATAAAAAAACAACACCTAATTCCAATTCCGAAACACGAAATGCTTCAATAAACTACAACCAAATTCCACAAACACAAAGATTCAAACTTTATCCACCAATTCCAATGCAAACAGTCAATTTTGCATTAAACGCGTATTTACAAGTTTAAAAACAAGAATAGAGTAACTAACCATAAATATAACAGCTGCTTGTTTGTGTCTATCTATACATTTAAGGCCCACTGGAATGTAGAATTGGAAAATTCACTTCTAGGGTTCTTGGGTGTGTGTATATGTTACATTTTGGGCAAATTAATAAACTTTTTGCAACGTTAAAATCAGGGTTTAGGGCTAATTTGGACTATGATTTTTCAACTGTTTATTTCAAATTGCAGGATAGAAATTTGGGACAGAGGGAGGGAGAGGAAGACGAGGGGGGTAATCTTGTGCGCTGCGTCGTTGTATATATACAGCACAGGTGTTTGGTCTTTTTCGTGTCATTAAGAATCATTATATTGAGTTGTGCTATTTCGAATATTTTTACTCAAAATTGTGTCATCACAACCTCATTTCTTCAATATACACAATGCAAATAAATTAATTACTACACAAATAAATAAAACTAACTTCAAATCGGTATTGTACAGTAATTTATTTATTATTAGCTTAAACTCGGGTGAAACACGGGTTATTTTTAATTTTTTTTTATTATTTTGATAATTTAAAATAATATTTGTCTCTTTTATCATAAAAAACAATTGTAATTTTTTAGAAAAATGTAAAAAGAGTTGCATTTATTTGTTTCTGATTGCAAATTATTAAAAAAGTTGTATTTAGTTGCTTTTGGTTATAATTTCTGCAAAGTATCTACTCACATAAGTTTAGTAGGCCACATGGCAGAACCTCTTACGTAGAGAACCGTAGAGAACTAACTATATATTTCACTATTGAATTTCATAAATAACTCTAATTGTTTTCTTTACGAAGTATAAAATTTAATTTTAATATAGAATATAATTATATACAAATTTTATAAAAAATTTAACATTTAAAATTTAAACAAAATCATTGATTTTAAATTTCATTCTAGTGTAAAATTATTTTGGATAAATTTGATTCTACTTTAGAATCACTTTGAACTATTTGATTAATTTTTAATTCTTTTTATTTAAAAAATTATGTAATTTTGTTTTTCATTTTGTTATGGATTAAAAAACGTGCTTGTATATTAATTGCTAGGATTTATGAGCTTTCGAGCTTTAATGGCTGCACTTGTGTTTCGAGACTAAATCGATCTTCACAAGATGCCTACGTATCTCAATTAATGCTGAGAATCAAGCCAAAGACGTAGTTCTTGGTGTTGCCCTCGGGGCTATGGCGGCAGGGGCACACCAAGTACGTAGTGACTTGTATGTCCTTATTCGAGGATGAAGTCTAAAACGTTGTAGATGACGTATGGAGCTGTGTCCAAAACGTAGTAGATGACGTATGGAGCTGTGTCCAAAACGTAGTTCTATTGTGAAGGAGCAGGGTCCTTATATAGGCGTCTGGAGTCTCGTATTTAGAGTAAGTTTAGGAGACTTAGCGAATAAGTCTCCTTTTTGATAATGGATAAACATTGTATTTCTTAGTGAACAAGTCTTTTCCTTGTTGATAAGGACTATGACTCATTATTTCTTTTAATTGGGATTATGGATCCTTCTTTGATGAATTCACCATATTTTGGACTCCTTTCCTGAGCTGTATATTTTCCCTATTTATTAATTACGAAATTAATAAATAATTAGGGTTTCGGGCCTTGCTTATTGGGTCGTGTTCTTAGACCAATCCGGGTCTAATTAATACGTAATTAATTGCACTTCTAGGATTATTTTTCAGCCCATATGAGGACCGATTTAGTCTCGAAACACAAGTGCAGCCATTAAAGCTCGAAGCTCTCTTAAATCCTAGCAATTAATTTACAAGTACACTTTTTAATGCATAACACATTTATTAATTGAAATATATGATTATATTTAATAAAAAAATGTGATAAAAATATGTATTATATGTATTTGTGTAATGGTTATCTCCTGAATTCCATATAAGAAGTTCTCCATAGAGTGTCAATATAGTATATATATTTATTATATATAAAAGATAAAGGTGTACTTAACACAAATTTAAAAATATATATAAGTAAACCACTTATTATAAACTAATAATTTATGTATTATAGTGTAATATAAATATACAAATAAAATCATAACTAAAATATTGTTAATAAGCCTCAATGATCAAAATACCAAATATTTTTATATTACCGCAACACATAGAATGTAGGACACAATATTGTAGTTCGGGGGGGTGGGGGGGGGGGGGTTTGGTTACCATGCAAACAAGTTATTTTAATATTCATAAATTTATACTTAGTTTTAATAATATTTCCTACATATTTTGATAATTAACTAGGGTGATTAAAATGGCTTTTTCAATGTATTTTGTGATCTTGACTCTCGTCGTCGTTGACACTATATAGAAAAAATAACCTGAGTAAGTTGGGGGTCATCAAAGCCACGTATGGTCTCAATGTAGGTTCACCCCTGCACACACATATGTGTATGATTCACAACATATGTGTCTTTGTGCTCATGTGGTATAAAAATGTACAAGTTAAAGATATAACCTAAGTTCGATTTAGCTACATAACTATTTTTATATATTTTGAAGTTGAATAGGATATTTCTTATCAAATAACACTCACATACTTTGCGTAAAGTTCAAAAAAATATGTGATTATGTAGTCTAACGATATGAAGATATTTCAGTTAATAAATAGATAAATTACACAAGTTCAATTTTTACAAACAACACTTTTTTAATAAATAATAAACAAATGGGCAAGTTAGTCATTTCAAATCATGAACAAAATGTCTCTTGATTAAATTATCTCACCAATTGCTATTATATAATCAATAGATAAATATAATAGTAGATACCAAATATTCCTCTACTCACGCAACACACACATACATATAATGTGTATGACAGTTAACATATATGACTGAGAGTTGTGTGGTGGTAGGAAAATATGCAAATTAGTGTATAGACCTGTTGGGATTTATGGGTGATAGCATAGGAACAACTTAACTTTGTATATACTTAATTTTTTAATTAAGTAGAACATACTGTCACAGCCAAAGTATGTTTTTGTAATCAGTATGCAATGTTATTTTAATTGTGTAATTTGGAAGAAGTTCACCTTCTGTGTTCAAGCCTCAAAGAATGCATATTAGATGACAGCATGAATAAAGGTTACTATCATAAGCATTGACAGTAAGATTACAAGAAGACAGAATGTTGCAAGTCAAGACAGCATATTCACTCTGACAGCAACATTGGCGGAAGACTACGCGGCAGCAACTTTAGCCCTCGACAGCAAGTTTGGAAACCTCGACAGCACACTATGCGGGGAACTCCTACTGTCACCAAAAGCACATTCCTGTGACAGCAAGCTTTGCGGCAAAAGTAATTGTCTCGAGAAAGATCCTTGTTCTAGGTATCTTTCTCAGTCAAATCCCGTGACAGTTTCAATGTTCAAGAAACAGGCGTGTTGCAGTATCCCTAAGCTACACCAAGTATGCAAGACTACGACAGAAGCTTCAAGCACTGCAAACAAAAGCGAATCAATTCAAGAGCAAGGTCAAGTCTCTATTTGCTGAATTGTTTTAGCTAGAAATAGAATGAATCTAGGTTGCTTTCTTTGTAATGTATATCTGACATTGTTAGCAATTTAGGAAAGTCACATGGGTAGACACTTTGTAAGAAGCTGCCACTTGATAATGACAACAGCTTCACAGACCCGTGTTGACAGTGATAGGATTAGTTTTATACTTAGACTATTAATTCATTCTAGGTATGTAACGAAGACAAGCGAGTGTCGTGAATAAAAACCGAAGCTCAAGAATTCTCTCTTGAGGTTGTAGCAACACTTTGCAAAATAAATAAAACATTTATTTTGTGAATCTTGTCTTCTCGATTATACTGTTTGTGAATGCATACATATTATTGATAACATTAAATCTTAGTTTTGGTTGTTGAAACTGAGATTGAATTTTATCAGTATTGCATTCATCCCCCCCCCCCTTCTGCAATACACGAGGACCAACAACTGGTATCAGAGCTATCAGATTAACATACATATCTGAGATCACGACGACAATGCAGAAATCAAACAGTATCAAGATCTCAGCTTTTGATAAAGAGAACTACAGCATTTGGAAAAGAAAGATCTTGTTGTTTATCAAAGCTGCGAATTCACTATACCCAGGTATTCTCGAGAATGGTCCTTTCATTCCAAGGAAGGAAATTGAAGCCACAACAGTAAATGGTGAAGTCATTCCTGCACATTGGGTTCCCAAAGATCCCTCTGAATTTTTGGAACCTGAGAAGGAGAAAATAGTGCTAGATGATCACTTGCAACTCATCTTGCTCGATTCTCTCACGTTGGATAAAGCCATGTGTGGAAGTGTGATAAGCTGCACATCTGCCAAGGAGATGTGGATCAGGTTAGCTTTACTATGTGAAGGAAGTGAAGAAGTTAAGGGCAATCAAAGGCAAATACTGATATCACAATATGAGGTATTCATGGCCAAGCCTGGTGAAGACTTAACTTCCATGTTTGAAAGGTTCAGTAAGCTCTTAACTGAACTACAGATACATGGCAAGTACTATGACAGAAAAGAATTAAATGTCAAGTTCTTGCTTACACTGCCTGATCACCTTGACCACAAGACAACAACCATACGAGAAGGAAGAGATCTCAACAATATAACCTTTGAGACACTTTATGGCATTCTGAAATCTTATGAACTTGAACTCTTTCAAAAGAGAGCCATACAAAGTGGAACAAGGAACAAGATGGCTAATATGTCAAGTGCCCTAGTAGCACATGTGCCAAGGATTACACAACCAAGTGAAGTACTACAAATCACACAACCAACCCCTGTACAATCCTTGAAGATAGAAGAGGTTGTTGAAGATGATGAGAAAGTAGTACTACAACTCAAGGATGTGGAAGATGAAGACTTCTACACAATGGAGGAACTGGAAAGCATGGACAATCCTACTATGGCCTACATGGCTAAAAAGTTCAAGAACTTTAGGTTAAAGAAGGATAGGTCATTCAGGCCCCAAGGCCAAGCATCCAAGTTCACCAAGGGAAGCTCATCAAAGGCTGCTGTGGGAAGCTCATCCAAAGGAGGATACAAGACTGGATTTGTGGATAGGTCAAAATTCAAGTGTTACAACTGTGGTGAACCTGGTCATTTTGCTACTGAATGCAAAAGACCCAAACAGGTTCAGAGATTTGAGAAAGGAACTGGTGGATACTCTAAGAAGAATCAAGGTAGAGCCTATGTGGCTGAAGGAAAGTGCTGGGATGAGTCTGATGATGAAGATGAAGAAGAATATGTCAACCTAGCTCTCATGGCTAGCACTGATGAAGTAACATCAACATCTTCAAGTCAGGTACCTTCACTTGTCTTACTTGATATGTCCATTGATGAGTATAAGAAAACCATTAAAGACTTAAGTGCTGAAATGTTCAATGTCTATACTAGCTTATCTGCTGCTAATGAGGAAATCACTAGGCTGAGTAAGCTAAATGAAACACTAAAGTCTGAAAATGAATCTCTTGTTCTCAAAACCAGTTCACTAGACTCTTTAGCTCAGGAGAATGCTAGACTTAAAAATGAATTAAATTGTGCTAAAGAGGTTGAGGAATTCCTGAGAAATGAGATTGCTGAAAATGAATTCAAGATTAAGGCTTATAAAAACTCATCTAAGATAGTTCATGATTACAATGATAAGCATACAGAAAATCAAACTGTTGGCATAGGTTTTTCATATGGTAGGAGACCTGGAAAGGAAACTGTGATTCAAGATTGTTCTGGAGATGCTGCTGTCAAACCCACCATTCTCAAGAAGGTTAAAACTCCTATTTTCAAAGCTGCAGAAATTGAGTTTGATGAAGAAGCCATGCTCATCAAACAAGAAATTCTTGATGAGGATGAAGGTGTTGACAGCACATTCAAGGATGGAAAGGATACTGTCACAATCCCCAAGACAGTAAACTTACCAAGCAGTCAGACAGTAAGTTCAAAAGATGTTGTCACAGTTGGCAAGACAGTATCTTCCAAAGATGCTGTCAAGAATGGTTCCAAGACAGTAGCTTCCAAACCTTCTGTCAAGACAGTTGGAATAAAAGGTACTGTCAAGGAAAGTTCGACAGCAACTTCTGAACATACTGTCAATCCAGTAACTCCCAAGTCTAAGAATAGGAATGGTAAGGTAGGTGTCAATAAAGGAAATGGATACACTAATGTTGGAGGTGCTTCTAGGAAACTATGCAATAATTGTGGATCTTCACATCATTTAACACATGTTTGTAATAAGCCAATTGAGGATAAGATCAATGCTACTGAACTCAATGGTAATTTACACAGAACCCCCTTATGCATAGAACTATGAGTGTCTGTAATAACATTGAATGTATGTCATGCAAGATCACTGCCATGAGCACATGCTTTAACTTACCTATTCTCACTACTGAAAAATGTTCATACATGCACACTGTTGAGACTTCTTAGCCTGCTGGCAACAGCAAAAAGGCCTCATCCACTAAGAAAAGGATCAAGTCCAATTCTAAACCTAAGTGGGTGAAAAGAGAAGTCAAACAGGAGCTCATTGATGATGCTTGTGATTTTATGACTGGAAGAAACTCAGGAGACACTAAAACTGCAGGACCCAACAAGGATTGGGTACCATATGCATCTTAAATACATTCTGTTTTGCAGGGCAAGAAGAAAGATCAAGTCATGTGGATCATTGACAGTGGTTGCTCAAGACACATGACAGGTGATAAAGCCCTGCTATCACACTATGTAGAGAAAGCTGGCCCAATCATAACCTTTGGAGACAACAGCAAGGGTTACACAGTGGGATATGGCTGTCTAGAAATTGGAAATGTTGTCATTGAAGATATTGCTCTTGTGGATTGATTGAAGCACACAATCTACTCAGTGTTAGTCAATTCAGTGACAGGGGATTCAAGGTTGATTTTGATATGATGCTGTGTAACATCTATCACAAGAAGGATGGTAGCCTCTCTCTAAAAGGGGTTAGAAAAGGAAGTTTGTTTGTTGCTGACTTAAACTCAACAAAGAAGGATAAAGTTTACTATTTCTACAGTAAATCAACTGTTGGTGACAGTATGCTTTGGCATAGGAAGCTCTCACATCTCAACTTCAAAACAATGAATATTTTGATGAAGAAGGAGTTAGTGAGAGGTTTGCCCCAACAGGAATTCTGTCAAGAAGGACTGTGTGAAGATTGTCAAATGGGCAAACTAAGGAGAGCTGTGCACAAGACCAAGCAAATGAACACCAACACAGAAGCACTCAAGTTGATTCATATGGATCTTTTTGGACCAGTCAATGTACCATCTATGGCCAAAAAGAGATATGCCTTAGTAATGGTGGATGATTACTCAAGGTACACTTAGGTGAAGTTTCTTGAATCCAAAGATGAAGCTGCTCAAGTGATTATTGATCAAGTCAGAGTTCTTGATAGAACTCCAAACTCAAAAGTTCAAATCTTGAGGAGTGACAATGGTACAGAATTCAGAAATGCCACACTTGGAAATTTCTGTAAAGATGAAGGAATTGTACAACAATTCTCTGCTGCAAGGACTCCACAGCAGAATGGAGTTGTAGAAAGAAAGAACAGGACTCTCATTGAAGCAGCTAGAACTATGTTGCATGATGCCAAACTACCAACATATTTCTGGGCTGAAGCTATCAACACAGCTTGTTATACTCAAAACAGAACCATGATTAACAAAACTCATGCAAGTACACCTTACTGTCTGCTAACTGGAAAGAAACCTACTGTCAAATATTTTCATGTGTTTGGGAGCAAATGCTTTATGATGAAGGATAACCATGAGAAGAAAGGAAAATTTGACACTAAAGCATTTGAAGGATTATTCATGGGTTACAGTACAGAAAGGACTGCCTACAGAGTTTATGTTATGGAACACAGGATTATTGAAGAGAGTGTAAATGTCACATTTGATGAAACCAAGTTTCCAGGACTGCATGAAGAAGGAAAGATGCAGACATTCAGATTTGAGAATCAAGGATACTTGGAAGCTGAGGAAATTGTTGATGAAGAACCTAGCTTCACTCAAATTGTTGAAGTTGATAAAGATACTGTCAATGCCACTACTGTCAACCAAACTCCAGCTCAATCACAGACCATAACCTCTAACATTCATAACAGTGGTGACTCTGGAGACAATGAAGAACATGGTGAAGACAATGGGATTGGTGAGCATTCAACTCAAACACCCCGGAGCTCAGTGGAATCATTAATTGATAAAAGACAAGAAATAAGTATTCGATAGTTTTTCAAATAAGAAAACTATCGAATGGTGTAATGATGATTCAATGAAAACCATGATTACTTTAATTTAGTATTCGATAGTTTTATTTAAAAAACTATCGAATGGTAAATTAAAGAATTCCATTCGATGGTTTTTATTTAAGGAGCAGGTGAAAAGTATTCTTGTTTACAGGTTGAAGTTGAAGATGGACGGCCAGGATTGATTCTTCAATTCTAGTTCGATGGTTTTCAATTCAAGTCTACAATTAATACTGAGAGAAGAGTGTGTCTTCTTCAGTTAAGGATTTCAACACAGAGACATTACTGAGAGAGAGAAGAGCCGGAGAAAATTATCAGAGAAATTAATAGTGCTCAGAACTTGATCATTGTTTTGTATTTGTGTAACCTTAAACTCATTGACGCTAATCTACGGATTAGAAATTGTAGCACCCCTCGAGGTTTATATTTATAAAAAGATATATTCCTCGAAACTTGATTTGGTTTGGTGTGTTTGATTTCGTTATAGAACTGAAAGATTAATCCGCGAACGAAATTAAATTATTTGTGAGTATCGTATTCAACCCCCCCCCCTTCTACGATACTTTGGACCTAACAATTGGTATCAGAGCTACTTGATTGATATACAAATCAGATCCGGTGAATGAGACCAAAATCAAACGTAGCGTGAAAATTCGAAGCAAATTTTTTAACTTTCAAAATTTTTCATTTAATTGGAATTTCTTGAATTTTAAACAATTTGAAATTTTCAGAAACCATGAGTGCTCCAAAGACAACCGCTGGTATTAAAGTTCCCCCGTTTACTAGAGATGATTTCGGTTTGTGGAAGATGAAGATGTTGTTATTTATCAAGGCATCTAATCCGTTGTATATTGGCATATTAGAAAACGGACCGTTTGTACCAATGAAACCAGTTAGTGAATCTACAGCTCCTGATGGTAGCAGGATTCCTTCAGGCACCCAACCTAAGGATATAAGTGAATTTACAGATTGTGACAAAGAACTGATTCGATTGGACACCGGTTTAATGTTGATATTGGCGGACTCCGCGGACAAGGAAATGAGCTATCAGTTGATGAACTGTACAAGCGGGAAACATATGTGGGATACCATTAACCTAATAATGGAAGGAACTGAAGACGTGCAGGAAAACAGATTGGACATTCTGACTTCTCAATACGAAGCGTTTAGGTCACTGCCAGGAGAAAGTATAACTCAGGTCTTTGAGAAATATACTAAGCTCCTCAATGAATTGGCAATGAAAGGAAAGACCTATCCTCTGAGAGAATCGAACAGGAAGTTCATGATGACGCTGCCCCATCATGTAGAACACAAGTCATCATCCATTAGGGAAAGAATTGACTTCACAAAGATGTCATTAGAGATGATCTATGGCAAGTTGAAGACCTATGAGATGGAACAGGAACAAATGGTGATAATCTACGGATCAGGGACAGTGGAGAACAAGCACAATGCACTTGTGAGATCAGCAGCACTTGTAGTGGATGAACCAATAACTTCTGAGATTCAGGTTCAAACCCCTAGAGCTGGAAAGGAGGTGATAATAGAAGCAGAAATGGATTCTGTGAATCTGGGTGTTGATGAAAGTGATTACTACACCCTAGAAGAGCTTGAGCAAATGGAAGACAAAACCATGGCGTACTTAGCTGCAAAGTTTAGTCATATTCGTTTCAAAAGAAACCCTAAGTACAAGTTCAAGGGCTCAACCAACAGATTCCAGAAGAGCAATTATACACCTAGTACAGGCTTTAAGGGAGGCTACAAGACTGGCATGATTGATAGAAGCAAATCAAGATGCTACAACTGCAATGAGTTAGGGCATTTCACCACTGAATGCCGGAAGCCTCGTCAAGAAAGAGACATGAAAGATGTCTATGGAAAGAAGGATTCTTATGATGAGTTGAAGAAGGAGAATGCCAAGCTTAAACAGCAATTGGAGGCATTCTCTGGAAAGCGGAAAGGGAAAGCTTACATAGCAGAGGGAAAGCACTGGGATGATACTGATTCAGATGAAGAGGAGGAATATGTAAATGTTGCTCTAATGGCTGACTCTTCAGAGGAATCACCACAATCATCTCAGGTACCTATCTTAACTACAATTGATATGTCTAATTCTGAGTACAAGAAAACTGTGCAAGATCTTAGTGTAGAATTGTTTAATGTACACACAAGCATGCTAGCATCAGAAATGGAAAATGCTAAACTAGTTCTTAAGATTAAAAAGCTAGAATCTAAAAATGAAGAACTAGAGCTTGTAGCTGTAACATTAGAAGATCTTAAGCAAAAGAATGCGTACTTAGAGAACAAGGTCAAGTGTAATGATGAGATAGAGACTATCCTCAGGAAGCAGATTTCAGATCTAGATTTAAAGCTGAATGCTTTTAAGAATTCCGCTCTAGTGGCTAGGGAAATCATTGATACTCAGGCCATAGAGAATAAAACTGCTATAGGATTTGACTATAACAAGAAAGCTGGTAAGAAGATTGTGGAATTCCCTGTGACATCTTCAGTTGTCAAAAGGAATACTCCACATGTTCTTAAGAATGTTGATTGTCCAGTTTTTGTTAAGCCGTTTCCACCACTCTTTCATGAGGATGACCTTTTCATTAGACAAGAATTGCTTGAGGAGGATTTATTGAAGGAAAAAGAGGTAAAGACTAAGTTGCCTAGGAAATCAGTAAAGAATGAATTACCTAAACCTGATTTACCTAAAACTGAAGTAGGTTCCTTAGTTAGTAATGTTAAAAAGAACAGGAATGGGAGGAAGAAGATTGTTAATCAGGAATTGGTTCCATCTTCTCCCATTGCATCTAGGAAGTTGTGTTCTATTTGTAATTCTGCTGGACACCTTACACATGCATGTAAAAAGGTTAAAGTAGAAACTTCTGATACTTCTGAAATGCATAACATGTCTGACATGCCTGATATTCATGAACCCTGTGGAAAGAAAGAGTGTTTGCTATGTAAGTACAACATCATGCATGCTTATTTTAAGTTGATGTCTGATAGTAGCAATAGCACTAGTAATGTTAAATCCACAGATACTATGAATATCAAACAGGGTAAGACTAAATTGAATGTTACTCCTGTTAAATCATCTAAACCTTCAGGACCCAAACAATTTTGGGTACCAAAGTCCGCTTAAGCAATCTGTGATTGCAGGGTAAGGTTAAAAGCTCAAAGGTTGTGTGGATTCTGGATAGTGGCTGTTCTAGACACATGACAGGTGAAGAGTCCCTGCTTACAGAGGTGGTTAAGAAGAACGACCCGATTGTAACCTTTGGAGATGACAGCAAAGGATTCACTACGGGATATGGTAAATTGAAAGCTGGAAATGTCATCATTGAAAACATCTCTCTTGTTGAAGGATTAAAGCACAATCTTCTAAGTATCAGTCAATTCTGTGATAAAGGCTACAATGTAGATTTCAGAAAGGACAAGTGCTTGATCACCAACAGGAAGGATGAGAAGCTTACTCTACTGGGAGTGAGAAAAGGGAATTTGTTTATAGCTGACTTAAGTTCTACCAGTGAAGGAGAAGTTACATGTTTCTATGCAAAGGCATCTTCAGAACAAAGTTGGCTATGGCACAAGAAGCTCTCACATTTGAACTTCAAAACTATGAACTCTTTGGTAAAGAGAGAGTTAGTGAGAGGGTTGCCCCTGATGGAATTCAATCAGGAGGGACTATGTGAAGCATGTGAAAAAGGGAAGTCGAAGAAAGCATCACATGGAAGCAAAGGAATGACAAGCATTACTGAACCATTACAGCTGATTCATATGGATTTATTTGGTCCAGTTAATGTTATGTCACTTTCAAGAAACAGATATGCATTGGTGATGGTGGATGACTACTCCAAGTACACGTGGGTGTTGTTCATACAAACAAAGGATGAAGCAACACAACTAATCATTGATCACATCAAGAAGATAGAAGTGGAAGCTAAGCTACCTGTGCGGACAATCAGATCAGACAATGGAACTGAATTCAAGAATGCAGTTCTAAATGATTTCTGCTCAGAGAAAGGAATATCAAGACAGTTTTCAGCACCAAGAACTCCTCAACAGAATGGAGTAGTGGAAAGGAAGAACAGGACCTTGGTTGAAGCAGCAAGGACCATGTTGAGTGAATCAAAACTTCCCACTTACTTTTGGGCTGAAGCAGTGAATACAGCTTGCTACACTCAGAATCGAACCCTAATCAACAAAGATCATGAAAAGACTCCGTATGAGTTAATGGCCAACAAGAAACCAACACTGAAGTACTTTCATGTGTTTGGTGCAAAGTGCTTTGTACTTAAAGATGGAGAACATCTTGGCAAGTTTGATGCCAAAGCAGATGAAGGCATTTTTCTGGGCTATTCTCTAGAATCTAAGGCTTTCAGGGTATATGTGATTGAAGATAAGAAGGTGTTGGAAAGCTTTAATGTAACATTTGACGACACTAAAAGACCAGGCCTGCAAACTGGAGAGAACTCTGAATCTTTGGTATTTGAAAATCTATCAGGAGATCTCTCTGACAATGAAGAAGTACCTGAAGTTGTTACAGTCATTAATAATAATCATAATGATAATGATTCTGGACAAAGTGGTGACCAAAGTGGATATCCTCAACATACAGGATCCACTAGTCAGTCTTCAGAATCAACAGATCAAACCGTCAACAACTCAGGGGGAGCAGGAGAAGGATCAACTAGTCACACTCCACAACATCTAGAACAAGGAGAATCATCAAGATCGCATCTGCCAAGACAAAGGGTATGGAATAGAGATCATCCCTTTCACTTGATCATTGGTGATCCGGACACAAGAGTGAGAACTAGGAGAACATCACAAAATGAATGTCACTATTCTGGGTTTCTTTCAGAAACAGAACCTAAGAAAGTTGAAGATGCTCTAGATGATCCAGATTGGGTGATTGCTATGCAAGAAGAACTCAATCAGTTTGAAAGGAAGAAAGTTTGGAAGCTGGTACCCAGGCCTAAGGGAAAATCTGTTATTGGAACACGATGGGTATTCAGAAATAAGTTGGACGAAGATGGCATTGTAACGAGAAACAAAGCTAGACTGGTTGCTAAAGGTTACTCTCAAGAAGAGGGTATAGATTATGATGAAACCTATGCACCAGTAGCAAGACTTGAGGCCATCAGAATGTTTCTGGCATTTGCTGCACATTCCAATTACAAGGTATATCAAATGGATGTGAAGAGTGCTTTTCTGAACGGGGAGTTAGAAGAAGAAGTGTATGTGGAACAACCTCCAGGTTTTGAGGATTCAAAACTTGCAGACTTTGTGTACTTTCTATTCAAAGCTCTCTATGGACTCAAACAAGCTCCGAGGACATGGTATGACACTCTCTCTGAATTCTTACTTGAAAATGATTTTACAACAGGTGTTGTAGACAAAACTCTCTTTGTCAAAAAACATAAAAATGATTTGATATTGGTGCAAGTATATGTTGATGACATAATATTTGGTTCTACTAATGATGATCTATGCAAGAGATTTGCTAAGTTAATGCAGAGTCGTTATGAAATGAGCATGATGGGTGAATTGTCATTCTTTCTTGGACTGCAAGTATACCAGAAACAAGATGGTATATTCATTTGTCAGTCCAAGTACATCAAGGATCTTCTGAAGAAGTATCAAATGGAAGACTCATCTACAGCAAAGACTCCTATGCCAACTGCCACTAAGCTTGATAAGGATGAAACTGGTAAGAAGGTTGACATCACAGGCTACAGAGGTATGATAGGCTCATTACTTTATCTCACTGCAAGTAGACCAGATATAATGTTTATAACATGCTTGTGTGCTAGATTTCAGTCTGATCCCAAAGAATCTCATCTAATAGCTGTTAAGCGAATATTTAGATATCTTAAGGGGACCCCAAATCTTGGAATTTGGTACCCTAAAGATACAGGATTTGATCTTATTGGATACACAGACTCTGATTTTGCAGGTTGTAAGATTGATCGGAAGAGTACTTCAGGAAGCTGTCAGTTTCTTGGAAGAAGGTTAGTTTCCTGGCATAGCAAGAAGCAGCATTCAGTGTCCACATCAACAGCTGAGGCTGAATACATTGCTGCTGGTAGCTGCTGTGCTCAGATCTTGTGGATGAGAAACCAACTCCGTGACTATGGACTTTTGTTGACAAAGATTCCAATATTTTGCGACAACACAAGTGCCATAGCAATCTCAAACAACCCAGTGCAACACTCGAGGACGAAGCACATCGACACCAGGTATCATTTTATCCGAGAGCATGTCATGAATGGAACTGTGGAGTTACATTTTGTACCCACAGAGGATCAAATTGCAGACATCTTTACTAAACCGCTTGATGAATCCACTTTCAATAAGCTGGTTGGTGAACTTGGGATGTTAAATCTTTCTAATTGATTTTGATTAGAAGTCAGTAACTGCATATAATCCTGGTAAATACATGAGTTTAAGAATTCCTATATCCTTAGGACTCGTGAGTTTATTTTCTGGAGCAATTCTCGTAGTTAGGATTATTATACTAATTCTATGTCATAATTATGGATGATATATCTTCTGGCATTTAATTAGTTATTAATTCTAAAAATTATTTAAGTGCTAATATTTGTTCTAAATATACAAGCATTTATTTAATTTGAATTAATTTACTTTGTTTTTAACATTGTAGATTAATGCAGCATAATTGATTAGATTTTAATTGGTTAATATCACTCAATGATATTTAATTGATTTTATTCTAAGAAAATTGTGAATTTTCTGTTAAGAATTGATTTTGGTAAATTTGAAAAGATTTATTAGAATTAAAACTAGACAGAAAATACAAAGTCTGAATTTTTAAAAACAAGAACAGGTTTTAAAAATGAAGACAGAAGCAAAAAATATCGAATTTACGAAATTCGATAGTTTTTCAAGTACATAGATAAATCTATCGAAATTAATTTTCGATAGTTTTTGAAAAGGAAAAGAAAAACTATCGAAAACAATTCTCGATAGTTTTTGAGTTTAATTTAAAATGTATCGAAGTGGATTTACTTTATTCAATATTTAAATCCTCGATAGATTTTGAAAAATTAAGAAAAATATCGAAGTGAACTTAATTACTTAATATTAAAGTTCTCGATAGTTTTTCCAAAAGCATTTGTTCGATAGTTTTTTAGATTTTCAAAGAAAAACACTTCGATAGTTTTCTGATAAACCTTTTAAAATTCTGAGTTTCAAAAAAAATCGATAGTTTTTCAAAAACTATCGAATTCCAGTTGACAGGTTTACCCCTTGCAGAAAAATATCGATAGTACATTAAAATCTATCGAAACCTGAAAGGACGATTTTACCCCTGACAGTTTCAAACGTATATAGCACTGCCTTAGTTCTTTTTCAGTTTCACTTTTACAGATCTGAGAAAAACTTACGCGTTTATATTCTTACAGAGAGATAGATACACAAACAAGAACACCATTCGATAGTTTCTTCATTTTGTAACCGAGAAAACCTTGAAAACTTACTGTATCTCACTGTTGAATTTAGTTTAACCGTGAAACACTTTTTTTGTGTTGGTTTTAGAACATACTGTTGAAGAATACATCGAAATAAAGTTGTGAACCTCACATAAATTGTTAACAAGTACAATTCTTAGAATTTGATTGTTTTTAAACAGTCTAGTTTTCTGATCTAATTGACTGGTTGGTGTTAACAATTAGGGTTCTAGATTTTTGCTTGGTTCGAGTTGTGTTTTCAGAAAAGGGGTAATTTTGTTTTAAGGGTAATTTTTTTTTAAAAAAAAAGTTTGATTAATTAGGGATAATTAATTAAATTCAAGTGGAAATTTAGTTTTGGTTTAAAAATTAATTTTCTGGAAATTTGAATCATAATGGCTGGAGAATTTATCGTAACCAAAACTAATCATGTCTCGTTTCAAAATCTGCAAGCCATTACGAATCCTCAAATTCGTGCATGGGCAGAATTTTTGAATATACGTTCATTAGTGGCATACGTTGTAAGTACTCCCGTAGTCCATTGTATCGATCAATTGACTGCGTTGTACACAACCGCCACGGATACAAGTGAGAATAATATAAGGTCCTTCAGTTTTGTTGTGCCAGGGGGCAGAACAATAACGGTGACGGAACATGACTTTAACAGAATACTTCATTTTCCTACAGAAAACCTTGTTCCGGATCCCACAACTGAGGAAATACATGCTTTCTTCACTCTTATCAGAAGTCAACAACCTAACATCTTGGTGGGAGAGTTCCTAAAGCATTACCTGCCAAAGCCATGGAATTTTTTCTTTCATACCCTGATACATGTTTTTACTGCCAAGCTAACAAATCTGCATGGCATTCCCTTATTCCTTCAAAAGATATGGTTTGCCATTGCGAACAACATGCATATTAACATAGGACGGATAGTGATTGATCAAGTAATTCTGTGCATGGGACCACTGGATGAAAGAACAGGCATAAATGACGATGTGCTCTGTTTCTATCCTAGGTTCCTACAGCTAATTCTCAATGATATCTTAACAGATAATGAACGGGAGATCTTTGAAGGTGAAGCCAACCAGGAGTGCATGAGAATGAAGAGCAATGCCATAACCGCTCTCATTAGGAAGAACAACTATCTTCCAGGGGTACCCACTGTTCTCACTGAATATCTAATAACGGTGCCCCTACCACTTCTACCCCCAGGGGAACAGGTAAATCAAGGTAATATTCCACAACCTGAACCTGTAATGGCACCTGAACCAATGGATGTTGATCCAGAGCCCTTAGTCGCCATTCCTGACCAGGAGGTTGCAAACCCACAACCTCTAACCACGGTCGAAGAGCCTTTGGAAGAGCCAAATGAAAACATAAACGAACCTCCTTCCCCTACTATACCCATTAAAGAACCATCCATGAGTGTAGAGGGAGATAGTGCCAAAGCAGCACCACATAAGGAGATACACCCTTCAACAGCAGCTCTGCCTTCCTCTAAAAGGAGAAGAACAGAAACTGAGGCAACTGCTGATACTTCATTTCTCTCATCCAAAGCGCCCTTTACTGATTTTTCTGATGCTGATTGGGCTACGCTAACGAAAGCAATATCTGAACCAATAGCTCAATCAAGTAAGGAAGAATTGACGGAAGCAACTGGTGTTCCGACCATATTACGGTCAGGTTCACTGGTTGAAGGTTCTAAGAACCAAGGGTCTTCACAGACGTCGAGAGAAGGCTTTGACCTAAATGCACAATCTAAAAGGTCATTGTCTACCTCCCCAGATGGAACATATCTGGATCCTGCGGGTAAAGGGTCTGACGTAGGTGCAGATCGGCAACTCGTTGACAGTGAATCAATTACTATTGAGGAGTCAACAGAGGTGAAGTCTTTACAGACTCACGGGGAAGATTCGGGATCTCTGCTGTTAAAAGAGCCTGTTTCTAACCCCCTAGAGATTCAAACTCTAGATCCTTCAAAGGATATATCATCTAAGGATGATCAGCAACTTGGTTTATCCAAGGACGGGGACTTGCGAAGCCCCATTGCACCACCGGTGACCTCCTTAAGGACGGCTACGGTGATCTCTTCTGCAGGTACAATCAGCACAAAGGATTTGAGTGAAACAAAAACACTTACACCTGGCCTGAGTGAGAAAGGAAAAATGATTCAAACACCGACAGAAACGTTGAGTGTACACCCAGAGCCAAATGTGAGGAGTGACACCCTAACCCTACCTAATATTGATGATCTGCTGTTACCAACAGAAAGAGAGCTACAAGTTCAATCTTCCCTCAAGGAGATGACAGTTCGAGACAAAGAAGGAAATCCACTATTCAAGGTTCCACTGCGACCTTCCTTTGACCAAGGGATCTCCTCCAGTCAAGCCAATGTTTCTTTAAAGTCTATTCAAGAGAAAGTTGACTTGGCTGCAGCTGATTCCAGAAGAACATTCAGGGTCATTGGCAGTGCATCTGGCACTATAACAGGTACGAAGCAGGCAGTGGACTCCTTAAAGAAGGAAGCTATGGAAGAACTAGTCGAGCTAAGGATGGACGTCAGGGAACTTAAGATGGATTCATGAATGAAGTAACTGCACTGTCTCAAGGACATGAAGCTTTGAAAGAAGACGTTCTGGTTATCCGGGATGGTCAAGCGCGGGTAAAAGATGCAATGAATACCCTTTCACGAGTGGAGTCTAAGCTAAACAAGAGGCTGGATCATATGGAAAAGACTACCAACTCAAGATTGGAGAACATTGACCTGTCGCTAGCTTCTATAAATGAATTTAATAAGCAACTTATGGATTTCTTGGAGAATCAAGGTGACGGAGTACAGTCTATATGGAGTATGCTGAAGAACCAACAATCTGGACAACCTGGTCCTTCCTATCAGGAACTTGATCCTTCTAATGTCTTTTATGCTGAGGATGCTTTTATCGAGGATTCCTCAACTAAGGGGGAGAAAGTTGGAGAAGGGGTGAAGGATAAATGGGGAGTTTGGGAGACTGTTGAGGCTATTCCAATCAGACAGTACTGGATTGAGGAGCTTGTAGAGGAAGAAAAGGAGAGTGAAGAGGAATTTGAGGTCATGCATGAGCAACCTATTCAAGAGGAGCATGAGCCATATTATCCAGAGCCAATAGAACATCCTATCTTGGATGATGATATGGAAGAAGCAAATTCTCTATCACCTGAAGAAGAAGCTGCCTTGGAAGCAATAAGAGCTCAGAGAGCTGCAATAGATGTCAGGCAAGCTGAGAAGGAGAAACAGCAAGCAATTCTGAGAAGTGAAAATCTAAAGAGAATGAAGGTGTATAATGAAGTGAGGAAGAAGAAGATGATAGATCTGGCAAAGAAAGATGGTACTGAATGGGAAATGGCTTATAAAACCTTTTGCGGAGTTGAAGACGGATTAGAAGTCAACGACAATGCTGAGGTGGAAGTTATTATTCAGGACATCAGAAGTGCTAATCTTGAAGATCAGACTTACTTTAAAGCACTGAGAAGCTCTATAATCTGTCTGAATGCTGGGGTTAAAGCAAATGGTGCCTGGATCTTATTAATCAGTTTTCTGGAGAAAGGTACATTTGTGATTTCCACTAAGTTTTTAGAACAGAGGACATATACAGAATTGCAGGCTATACTCATCAAGATCCAAAGAACTACAAGGCTAAATGAATTGCTCCGTGAGCATGTTAAGGAGATCGTGATGAAAGTCAGTCCAGAGATTACTGAAGATCCTCCAATGGTTAGATTCATGACGAATGACGTGTTCAGAATCTGCTATTTGGCTGAGGACAAACTGAGGGACTACCCAAGCAACTATCTAATCTCAGTTGAGAAGTATCTTAGATCCACTGGATTCTCATCAACGGAGAAGGACAAAGCAGCAGGCACTCTTAGAAGATTTCTAATGGAGAATGTTCCTTACTATAGGAAAAGAGTGGAAAGAGGATTGGAAGTGCATACCAGACTGCCAAACATGCCAAAGCTAAACAAGAAAGATGTTAACATTGCATGGTTATGGGCTGGAGTGGGTCAAGAGGTTAAATATATTGGAAGAAACATCCAAGGAGAAATCCTTAAACCTGGAGAACCACTGCACTATCTATCAGTGATTGATTATCAAGCTGCTAACTCCGATCCAATGATTGAAGAAGGTGAGACTGGAATGGACTGAATGTTGAAGCAAAGAACAAGAGAACTATCAGCTCAGACTAGAGGAGCAACTTCATTGTAAAAAGTTTAATTGTTTTTTGATTTATGAAATTTGGAAATGTATATATATCTGATCCAGAATGCATTAATATTATTACGCTGTCTTACTTTAAGTAGTTTTATGTTTCCTTAGTTAGTTGAGTTATCCTCGAAGTATTTGCTTGTCGAACTCTATCCAATCAAATAGGGGGAGATTGTAAAGCATAATGTAACATAAGATGTAAAAGAGATAACTACAACTCAACAAAGGACAAGACAGACAATAGTATTAATAGAAGCACAGGAATCCAGAATCAAAGAAGAAAAGGTAAACTCAAAAAATCAAAATACGTTATGTATTCTTGAAGTCCGTAAACAGGTCACAGAAAGAAGTTCATGAAAATGTTCAAGCCTCAGTGACAGCAAAAGAAACAAGACTTTCAAGACGACAAAAGTATGTGAATGATTTAGGGTTCAGTACCACGGGATTCCAGTGATGAAGCAACCAGAACGACAAGGGACTTATCAGCAGCACTATATTGAAGACATAAAATAAGAATTGATCAGGTGTTATTCATTTGTGAACCAGACCAGTTGCACTAGGTGACGGCACTGAAAAAGATCAAGTTGTTTTATCGTCTCGGAAGAAATTGATACTGTCTATTACTTAAACACCCCGGAGCTCAGTGGAATCATTAATTGATAAAAGACAAGAAATAAGTATTCGATAGTTTTTCAAATAAGAAAACTATCGAATGGTGTAATGATGATTCAATGAAAACCATGATTACTTTAATTTAGTATTCGATAGTTTTATTTAAAAAACTATCGAATGGTAAATTAAAGAATTCCATTCGATGGTTTTTATTTAAGGAGCAGGTGAAAAGTATTCTTGTTTACAGGTTGAAGTTGAAGATGGACGGCCAGGATTGATTCTTCAATTCTAGTTCGATGGTTTTCAATTCAAGTCTACAATTAATACTGAGAGAAGAGTGTGTCTTCTTCAGTTAAGGATTTCAACACAGAGACATTACTGAGAGAGAGAAGAGCCGGAGAAAATTATCAGAGAAATTAATAGTGCTCAGAACTTGATCATTGTTTTGTATTTGTGTAACCTTAAACTCATTGACGCTAATCTACGGATTAGAAATTGTAGCACCCCTCGAGGTTTATATTTATAAAAAGATATATTCCCCGAAACTTGATTTGGTTTGGTGTGTTTGATTTCATTATAGAACTGAAAGATTAATCCGCGAACGAAATTAAATTATTTGTGAGTATCGTATTCAACCCCCCCTCCTCAGAGAGCATGTTGAACAAGGAGCTGTGAAGCTGATCTATGTCCCAACTGACAAGCAACTTGCTGACATCTTCACTAAGCCATTGGATGAAGCAACCTTCAACAGGTTGGTAAGTGAATTGGGAATGCTGAATCTGGTATGTTGATTTACTCAGTTTTCTATATTTCCAAATTTTCTTTTGAAGCTCATGACAGCAACTTCAAACCTGCTGTCAAGAGAAGTTACTGTCTACTTGGTCTATGTCTGTTATGTGACAGCATGTGTTGATTTGACTTTTCATGTCTGTATTTTGTGCCAGTCTCACACTTTTAGACCATGTATGACATTAATGTGGTTACTTGTTTAGTTTGAGAGATAAAAATCTGTTCCATTGGACTTTCACACCGTTTTGCATTAATCTGTAGGATTAAAGGAGGACACGACCATTAATTACTTTTGTGGTAGTTGTATGGGTACTCTAACTGTTGACCATTAGACTTTAATCCTTAGACGGTTTTGCCTATAAATTAACCTTAGGTTTCACCAGTCTGCTCTCAGTTTTAAAGTAAATAATGGAAAACAAAGTAGGAATTGAAGTAGGGCTAAAACGGTGCGATAGTGAACCCGACAATGAAGAGATTGAGGAGCTCTTCGAGGTGCTGTTGGATGCCCTCGATGAGATAGACGAGGAAAAGAAAAAGGAAGAGGAGGCCAAGGCGCAGGAAGAGGAGAAGGAGCTTCAGGTACTTCTCAAGGAAGAAGGTCGCACTGAAGAAGAGATTAAGGAAGAGCTTTTAGAACTAGTTGATAAAATCATAGAATAATGTACTCAATGCTCTATTTCAATGATTTTATTAATAATAATAAAAGTTCTTGTTTTTGTGGTTATTGAGTTTATGATTTGTCTGTGTTAATTGAATAATATCTGTGTTCAAAAGATTACATTGCTAAATCCATAATTTGTCAATTTTAGGTTGAGTTTATGAATAAAGCATTCTAATAAGTTCATGACAGAACCAAATCCCAATCGAAGTTACTGTCATTAAGAAGGATACTGTCGTGTGTTTCTTGACAGCAACCTTCTTGACAGCAGGGAAAGACTTTCTGTCAGGACTTGTAAAGGATACTGTCATTCATATGCTTAACGGCGACATCAAGTTTTTGCGCAATAGTTGCTGTCGCACAAAACCTACTGTCACCACCTCTTATTACTGACAGATTGTTTCTAGCGCACAGGTTACTGTCAACAATAGTGGACCGTTGAAATTGGATATTTATCCCACGTTGGTCAGTGAATAACGGGCAGTAACTGACGTGTTATAAGAGTGGGTTAAGACACGTTCTTTAATTCCACTTTTTGTGCACAACGTTTGAGATACCTCTATTTATTCCCCAGTTACTCAGACATATCACTCTCATCGAACTCAAGGCAATATACTTTTCTTCAAGCAAAAAGCCACTTTCTTACTTTCTTCTTTTCTTGAAATCTCCATGGCACCCAAACAGACTCTCTCTCAAACAAACTTTGCTGGCATCTTTTCCCCAAATGATGTTGGTGAAGGTTTCAAAGGACTAGTGTTTTTCTTGAACAAGTCCTATCTCGGTTCTGCCATCACCTCAACCCCCATTCTCGACTTAGACAGAATTGAGGCTTTTTGGCGAACTGCTGTTGCTCAAACTGAGGGTGAGAACCCGGGTATTCAATTCACAATCTCTGGGCAACAATACATTCTTACAGATGAGGTCATCAACACTGCTCTTGGAATTACACTTGAAGCAGGACAACAATTTGTTGAACTTGCCAATGATGACACTCTTAAGAAGCTCTTCTTGAAGATTGGGTATGCAAGCCCTATTCTCGAAGAGGGACTACCAAATGGTATCCGTCTGGTGAAATGGATAGGAAGCGTCTGAGAAAGGAGTGGAGCATGATACTTGATGTGATGGTCAAGGTGTTCTCTACCAAGTCCACAGGCTGGAATGGAATACCCTCCTATATCAAGAAACTGACACATTCTATTGTCCATGGATACAAGGTGAATGTTGGAGCTCTCCTCATGGCACACCTCAGGGCTGCCATAGGTAAGAAGGTATCAATCTACCCTCGCTTTCTTATGATGTGCATTAATTCATTCTGTGATTTTAATAATGATGCCCCTCGTTTAGAGGCTTGCTCAGTTTTGAAAAAGAACACACACACACTATTATCCTCACAGAATCTCAATGCACATATTCCACTTTGTTTCACTCAGCACATGGTTGATCAAGTGTCCAACCCTGATTTACCATTACCCTCTGGTTATGACTCTTTCACTCTTGAGAATGAAACTGAATTAGACCCAAATTCAGTTAACCCACATTCAACACCATACACTCAGCCTAGGCCCCCTAGACTTTCCAAAGGCCAAAGAGAAGCCTTTCAAGAATCTAGAAAAAGGCCCTTAGAAGCTGATGTTGGTGGTAGCTCTGTTAGTCAAGAGGGAGACACTGCACCTACTGCAGTAAATAAGGAGGCTAGTCAAACAGAACCCCCAGTGGTTCCCCCTGAGCCTAAGAAGAAGAGAGCTAGGAGGACTAAAACCACTGTTAGCCAAGCTGCAGTTTCTCAACAAACTGTGGTTACTGAAAGGGATTCAAACACCTCCCTAGATGTGCCTTCTCAACAAGGTGCATCTATTGAAATTGGCATGTCTCCCAAGACACCCTGTACAGAGTCTGCACAAACTCATGTTTCACAACCTGAGGAACCTCCACTTGAAGAAACACACAGTGAGTTAGGGCACACTGAGGATTTCTCTATTCCTTTTGATGATTCACATGTTTCTCCTGTGAATCAGCCCCCACTCTCTGCTACACTTTCACCTTCTTCCTTCCCTACCCATTCTTTTGTTTCTTCTCCACAACCTAGAGAAGGGGACATTCCCAACCCTTCAGGTTTTGATCATCCATCTCCAATCATGGATGAGCCCCCATCTAGTGGTCCACAAGAACCCATTTCTCAAAGTGAAATGGACACCACTCCTCCAAACACTGAGCCAGGGCAAAGTGGTAGTTTGTCAGAAAATGAAACAGCCAACACTTTGTCTGAACTCCAAGGAGCATCTTACCTTCAGGAAGATGCTGTCACAGCCTCTGTTGCTGTCAAAGACATTGGCAATGTTGTTGTCCTGGACACAGCTGCTGTCATGGGTGGAGAGAAAGATATTGTCACTACAGAACCTACTATCACTCCACATCCCAAAGATGCTGTCATGCCAGAACCTGCTGTCCAGATTCCAACTGACAGTAACATTCCTGCCAAAGATATTGTCCAGTCCTCTCAGCCTGATTTTGATGCTGTACTCATTGAGGATGCCTCTGATGATGATCTACCTCTTACCAAACTCTTAAAGGTACATTCTAAATCTTCTCCTTCCATGCATGTTAGTACTGCTCATACCCATGCATCTAGGTTGAGTGAGGGTGTGCAAAAGAAAAGAGAGATAAAAGAAAAGAGAGGTGAGCACAAAAATGAGAGGCAACCAAATGTGCTGGCAAAAGGAGAGGGACTTGAGCATGTCCAGAGAGACTTTGAGGGAGCCCACACTATTCAGACATTAGGCCTTGAGAGTCAATCTGTGAGGGGTGATGAGATAACTCAAAAACACCCTGAGAGTGTGAGAACCCCCATAGCCTCCAAGCCCCTTTCTTTTCCTTCCCCTCCAAGAAGGTTAAGGTATGGTGGCCCCTCTGCTACTTTTGGTAACATGATTGCAGCTCTGGAAGGATAGTGTGCTACTTTGCACTCCAAGATGGACTCTCTCTCTCAACTGGTGGTTGATGGTTTTGCTGCTACTCAGCTCTCTATCCAGTTCCTTACTGACCTAGTAGCTGCCAACTCAACTAAGGGGGAGAAGGTAGCAAGATCAGAATCATTGTCTATTCAGGAATCAGGTGGAACTCAGGGGGAGCCAGTAACTGTGAAGACCAAAGGGGGAGCTAAGGGAAAATCAATGTCTAAGGGGGAGCAAGTCAAACCAAGCAGTGGACAACCAAAGGATAAAGCTGAAGAACTTGTTGAAGTTGACTTGGATGGAGAAAGAGTGTTGATGTCTAAGGCAACTCAAGATGCAATGCAAAGAAGACCTGCATCTAGACATCCAATTCTACCTCCTGTGACAATTAGAGAGCCAACTTCAGCAACTCAAGAATCTGCTCTACAAAGAAGATGGAGAGAAATGGAGGAACAGAATAAGGTTGGGAAAGGTAAAGGGAAACTGCCTGAATCCATCCATAAAGGAAATACTTGGTCCAATGGTACTGAGTATGATCAAGAAGAAGTCAATACTTTAATGGTGGATTACAGGGAGAGCACATTACACAACCATGACAGTGAATTTAGCAATTTGGTGGAAGAAGCAATGAATGCTCCAAGCAACCGTCCAACCAACACCACAAAACTGTTAAAGGATCAAATCACCAGTGTCAGTGTAATGGTGAATGATGAGAAAAGATGGGTTGTAAGTATCTATTTCACTTCTGGAATATCTTATTTCATTACAATGCAGTTATTGTAGAGTCTGCCAGCAAAGGTGTTGTGTGCTTTGAAGGGAAAGATCAGGGCAACTCAAACACCATTCAATGAAATATTGGATATGCAAATCCAGAACCTGATCACACAAAAGCTACTTGAAGTCTACACAAATCCACCAAGTGTTTTCTACAGATCTAAAACTAAGGATGGCACAAGAAGGAACAACTTCATGAATTTGGTTAGCCCATCCAGAATGGAAACCAAGTCAATTCTGAAAGTGTTAGATGGAATACTCAGTTCAAATGCCAATCCAGGAAGATTTTATGCTGTTCAAGAGATCTACAAAATGCTGGTGTTGAGAGACAAGGCACTGGGAGCTAGAGTGAAGGAACTAATCTCTAGAGCCAATGCCAAAAGAAATGATCAAGGTGGAAGCTGTCTCTATGACATTCCTCCTCAGGATGATGATGATGATGATGATGATGATGAGGTTGGAGGTGGTGAAGCTTCTGGAAATGCTGGAAATGCTGGTGGAAGTAATTCTGGGAATACTGGTATTCAATCTCAGAATGAAGGCAATGAAGAAACTCCTAGTCAAGAAAAGAAAGATGTTGGTGCAACAGATGAAGAGGAGCCAAGAATACTGGAAGCTTTGGAGGCAAGCATTCTTAGATGTGCTATTGATTGCATAAATGCAGAAAAAGATGCTATCACCAAAGGTACTGTCGACAAGGATACTGTCATAGAAGATGCTGTCATGGAAGATATTGTCGACAAAGGTACTATCAAGGATGAAACCAAAGCTACTGTCAAGCCCAAAAGACTGAAAGCTAAAGCAAAAGCATGGTTGTCTAGACAGAAACCTGAAGGAAAGCACAAGTACTCAGGAAAGGAAAAGGCCACTGGATTTGGCAGGAATCTTAAGAAGCCAATTCAATCAATACCTCCCAACATTATTAAGATACAACAGATGCAATCTAGAGAAATCAAGAGTGTCGAGGTTAAGATGGATGCAAATCAAGAGGTCACTGAGTACATTCTGTGGTGGGAAGAATCAAGATCTACCAAGGTTGATACGGATTTCAATCTGGTATCCGCATCAACCAGTGGTAGGATATCAACCTTAGATAAAAGAAGAATTGACTTCTTCTACCTGGAAAGAATGGTAGAGTTGCTGGAGAGCTATGATAATGTTCCAGAGTCTGTTATGGAACATATTCTGAAATATCAAGCTGATAGGGATGCTGAATTCTATCAAAAATTTGGCTACAACTTTGCAGATTTTGATGATGCTGATATTTCAACTGATTTACCAGCTTCTCCTATACCATATCACTGGTACTATGAGTTTGATGATTCACCCACAGAAGAAAGGCAAACCCAACCCACAGAGGAAGGGCAACCCAAGCCAAGCAAAAGACCTGACTCTTCTCAATATTCTCAATATCAGTCAGAACTTGATAAGAAGGAAGCTGAACTCCTGGAAAGATGCAAGACTACCAACAAGGCAGAAAGTGAAGCTCCAAATTATCAAACATGTATGCTGGAAAATCCCTTAAGAATCAAGCATCTAAAAGAAGAAATCTATGTTTGCAGCTTGCACAAGCTAAAAACAACTATTCTGAAGGATTTACAGTATATGGTAGCTGGATCAATTCATCCCCTGGAGCAGATCTGTTCTGACAAGATAGAGGAATTATTGGAAAGAAGAAAAGGAGAAGATTCAAAGCTGGACAAACAAAGAAGGATGTCTCTCAATGCTTATCGTGGAAGTAGATTCAGGCTCATTCATGAAGAACTCCACTTCAGAAGCTATCCATTTGATCAAGAGCAATGGTTGAATCTCAGGGATGCTAGTTCTCTTATTTCTCCTACTATCAAGAAGATCATTGAAGAAATAGAAGATGCTGCAGTCACACCTGCTGAAATCTCTCTTGTAGAAGGTCTAAGAGGCTGCTTGGTAGAAGCTCTCAGAAGAGAGGAAGTAACAAGACAGTAGAGGAAATCTCAAGCTAAGTAAACATTCTAAATCCATTTTGATCTTGTTAGTTAAGTTGTCAGCATATATTGTAAATTTGTTGTTATTGTCCATAAAAACAAATTGGGGGAGATTGTTGGGATTTATGGTTGATAGCATAGGAACAACTTAACTTTGTATATACTTAATTTTTTAATTAAGTAGAACATACTGTCACGGCCAAAGTATGTTCTTGTAATCAGTATGCAATGTTATTTTAATTGTGTAATTTGGAAGAAGTTCACCTTCTGTGTTCAAGCCTCAAAGAATGCATATTAGATGACAGCATGAATAAAGGTTACTGTCATAAGCATTGACAGTAAGATTACAAGAAGACAGAATGTTGCAAGTCAAGACAACATATTCACTCTGACAGCAACATTGGCGGAAGACTACGGGACAACAACTTTAGCCCTCGACAGCAAGTTTGGAAACCTCGACAGCACACTATGCGGGGAACTCCTACTGTCACCAAAAGCACATTCCTGTGACAGCAAGCTTTGCGGCAAAAGTAACTGTCTCGAGAAAGATCCTTGTTCTAGGTATCTTTCTCAGTCAAATCCCGTGACAGTTTCAATGTTCAAGAAACAGGCGTGTTGCAGTATCCCTAAGCTGCACCAAGTCTGCAAGACTACGACAGAAGCTTCAAGCACTGCAAACAAAAGCGAATCAATTCAAGAGCAAGGTCAAGTCTCTATTTGCCGAATTGTTTTAGCTAGAAATAGAATGAATCTAGGTTGCTTTCTTTGTAATGTATATCTGACATTGTTAGCAATTTAGGAAAGTCACATGGGTAGACACTTTGTAAGAAGCTGCCACTTGATAATGACAACAGCTTCACAGACCCGTGTTGACAGTGATAGGATTAGTTTTATACTTAGACTATTAATTCATTCTAGGTATATAACGAAGACAAGCGAGTGTCTTGAAGAAAAACCGAAGCTCAAGAATTCTCTCTTGAGGTTGTAGCAACACTTTGCAAAATAAATAAAACATTTATTTTGTGAATCCTGTCTTCTCGATTATACTGTTTGTGAATGCATACATATTATTGATAACATTAAATCTTAGTTTTGGTTGTTGAAACTGAGATTGAATTTTATCAGTATTGCATTCATCCCCCCCCCCCCTTCTGCAATACACGAGGACCAACAGTTAATTTGATTTAATCAAGTATGTCACACACCATCTGTAATTTATTCATGTTCAGAAGAAAAATTACACGTATTATACACTTTCTATGTAATAAGTAAAATGATCTTATTCAAAATTTTGGTAATTACGATCCCTGTTTCGTTAAATTAATAAGAATCGTTGCTTTTGAAGTGGACGAATGAGAATCGTTGCATCTGTTCGTAAAATGTATATTTACTTTATAGTAGGACTATATTCAAATCCTAAAAAGTGCATTTTAATAACATAAAGCAAATATGAGTAGATTCTCGAAGTTGAATAATGTAAAATTTTGTAATTCTCTTTATTAAAATTATATTTTGAATTTCGCGTGAATTGTAAAATTGTCCAAATCTGATTTTTATAATTTAAGATATAGTCAAAATAGTAAAGAGACCATGTGAATCTAATAAATAATAAAATTTTGGAAGCCGACATATTCATACCCGTGATTTATATCAATTACCATTTTTTAGTATTTGAATATAATTTTATTAACAACTAAATGTAATTTTTTAATATTATATTTAGCGATTATCATCTATATATGGTAAAATTTAACGGACCTTTCATTTGACGGTACATAACCAAAATTCTGAATAAGATATGTATCACGCCTATTATATATTATTATATCGTATTATATAATATAATAAGAGTAAAACGGAGAATAACACAATTATCAAAGTAACCTTATGTATTCGTATGAAATTCTTTGTACTTACTAAACTTGGGTGACACCGAAGAGAGAACTCCTTATATAGAGTCCGGGAGAGAACCAATACATAAATATTAATAATACATATTTTTATCACATTTTTTATTAGATATAATTATTAATTTCAATTATTAAATCAAAAAATGAAATTAAACTACTTTTTTAAAAATAATAATTGAAAATTAGTCAAATAGTCCAAAGTGATTCTACAGCAGAATCAAATTTATCCAAAATGATTCTACAGCAGAATAAAATTTAAAATCAATGTTTTTATTCAAATTTTAAATATTAATTTTTTTTATAAAATTTGTATATGCTTATATTCTACATTAGAATCATATTATATATTGTATTTAATTTTTTTAAATTATTTATAAGATTCTATAATAGAATATATGGTTCTCCCCGATTCTCCATATAAAATGGTTCTCTCCGATTCTCCATATAAAATGGTTCTCCCTAGAACAATGGTCTTTATATCTATACTATATACTATAATATAATAGACGAAACATTAAAAGTTTGGTTGGTCGGTCATAAGTAATATAAAAGTGTTAAGTAATTATTATTATTCCAAATGAGTCCGGCGGATATATATAATTCAGAAGAAATAATTAAAAGTATTGAAATAAATTTTAAAATAAATAAGTAACGGTTTGCCCGTGATATTCGAGAAAAGGAGGGGGTTTAGTAAGGAAAAATAGAAAAAGTGACATGTTTTAGTTGAAAAAGGTAATTGTCAATTAAAAGTATTAAAATAGATTTTAAAATAAATAAGTAATGATTTGCCCGTGATATATATATTTGAAAAAGAAGGGATTTTAATAAGAAAAATAGAAAAAGTAACATGTTTTAGCTGAAAAAGGTAATTATCCGTGATTTTTTTAGAAAAAAAGGGGAAATGTAATTGCTAAAATAGGTTTTAAAATAAATAAGTAAGGGTTTGTTCGTGATATATTTGAAAAATGAGGGATTTTAGTAAGAAAAATCGAAAAAGTAACATGTTTTAGTTAAAAAGATAATTGCCCGTGATTTTTTTTGGAAAATGAGGAGATTTTGTTAGAAAAAATAGGAAAATTAATGTATTTCAACTGAAAGGTTAATTGTATTTTTTTTTAATAAATAAGGAAGGACAATTAAGTAAAATCATTTTGTACCAAAAACTGTACCGATCAACGACCGACCAAACTTTTAATGTTTCGTTTTAATAATACTAGGTTAAAACTCGTGTGATGCACAAATTGTTTTAATAAGTCTTATTTTATTATTTATATATTAATATTTTATTAATTGTGTTTATTAATAAAAATAAATAGGTTTATTGAAATATGTAAATTTTTAAAAATAATTAAAAGTATTAAAATAAGTTTTAAAATAAATAAGTAAGGTTTATCCGTGATAATTTTGGAAAATGATGGGTTTTAGTAAGAAAAAATAGAAAAGATGACATATTTTAGTTAAAGAGGTAATTATCCGTGATATTTTTGCAAAAGGACGAGATTCTATTAGAAAAATTAAAAATACATTTAATATTTTATTAATTTTATTTGTTAAAAAATAAGTATGCATGTTAAAATATGTAAACCTTTTTAAATAATTAAAAGCATTAAAATAGTTTTTTTAAAAGTAAGGGTTTGCCCGTGAAATTTTTGAAAAAAGGAGGAGTTTTAGTAACAAAAATAGAAAATGTAACATGTTTTAGTTAAAAAAGGTAATTGTCCGTGATATTTTTGCAAAATGAGGAGATTTAAAAATATATATAAAAAATAATATATTTTAGCTAAAAAAGATAATTAATTATAAATAGGTATTGTTATTATTTAATAACATTTTTTTATAAATAAGTAAGAGTAATTAAGTAAAAACACTACGGTACCGACCAACCAAACTTTTAATATTTCGTTCGTGCGATGCACAAATTGTTATAGATAAATATTTTATTAGCAATCAATCGAATTTTTAATATTTCATCTATTATATTATATAATAGTATAGATAGTATATATACAATAAATCCAGACCAAAACATAACATCAAAACACAAACCCGCTGAGTAAAATTTATGTCAAGCACATGCATGAATCGAAGATAAACAAATTAGCAATAAATGAAAATTTGGGAGTTATAAGCACGAGTTAATTCTGCATTATATTTCTTTTGAAAAGGTAAAATGAATTAGGACTGAACTTGGTCACAAAAACACTTCTAGAAAGCATAATTATCAACACCAGTACATGTTGGAGGCCCAATAGTATTCGGGCCAAATAATAAATGGGCCGAATAGCAACTGGGCCCAATTGGCTCTACCGGACCGAACAGTTTCGTTGGGCTGTCATAGCCCACTTACTTCGGATAAGGTCATTGGCACTAGCCGTTGGTCGACTAGCCGTTGGTTGACTAAGTCTCCCACTTATTCAGGCGGAAGAATAGGACGACAGACGTGAGCGACTACTCCCGAATATCTCGGGCGAACGGTTACCAGAGTGCCTATAAAAGCACCTGACACGTTTGAATGAAAGGTTAATACTCATTTTTATGCTCACAAATACTTACACGTTCATTTAAACCTAACTGGAACCTTTAACTGATTCTCACACCGGAGGTGAATCGGGGGCCAAACCCCTCGCATTCTTCTCTTTTGACAGGTCAACCCGAAGAGATCCTTGGAGTTCGACCCGACAGAAAACTGGTTCCAACATTTGGCGCCGTCTGTGGGAACGTGTAAGCAAATTTGTGACGTTAGCGGAGAACGATGACAATTGATAGTTCTGAAGATAGGGCTTTCGGTTTCGCTGAGACTCATCGCCAAGGTCCCTCTACAACTACACCTCCTATTAATCGAATTCTCAATTTCGATGATGAGTTGGAGGAGGGACCAATGCCAACTCCCGAAGAGCAAAAGGCCATGATTCTTAAATGGCGTGAAGAAACTGCTGCCAAAGGGGGAAAGTAGAAGGAAAAGGAAAGGCTGGAAGCCGAAGCCCAAGCTAGGGCGAAGAAGAGGGAAGAGGATCTCGCTAAGCTGGAAGCAATTAAAAGGCGAAGGGCTGAGCTGGATGCTGAGGAAAAGGCTCTCCAAGGTGCTGTGGAGACCGGAGAACAAATACTGGTACAGACCAGTCACAGGAGAGAAAAGAGGGTGCATAATGATGAAGATGGATCTTCGGATTCTGAATCACACCCCCGAAGGATACGTTCAAAGGTGATCGTACGATCGGATACCGACGAGGAAGGAGATCCTCGCATGAAAGGCATGCTGAGCCGAATGGAGAAGGCGATGTTCGGCGATCGTAGAATTAGTCACGAGCCGGCAGTGTCGGAGGAAATCGAGCAGTATAGACCTCTCCCTGGAAGACAATTCCCGAAGATGAACGAATTCAATGGGAAAGGCGACCCTGAAGACCATTGCGAGAAGTATGAGTCCCTTATGACAGGCATGAGACACTGTGATGTCATGCTTTGCAAGATGTTCAAGACATACCTGAAGGGTCCAGCTACCATGTGGTACAGGTCAATGAAACCAAGGTCGATATGTTCTTACGACCAGCTAAAAAGGAAATTCTTGAGGCACTATTCGAACTTGTGCCGAAGAGAGAAGGACACCGAAGCTTTGATCCACTGTAGACAAAGGTCGAACGAAGAGTTGGGAGATTACTTGGCTAGATTTAAGGAAGAAGCTGGAATGGTGACAAATTTGGACAAAGTAAAGGCCGTTGGGTTCTTATCGGCAGGACTAGACCCCATCAAAGGTAAAAAAAACTCTGATCTTCTCTTTATGATATTCCCCCTAAATCCCTGAATGATATATACTTGAGGGGTGAGAGCATCCGAAGGAAGATGGAATCCATCGGGGGGTTTAAAGAACCCAGGAAAGAAGACAGGGGGAGAAAAGGGTATGACAGGTACGATTCAGGGCGAAGATTCGATGATAGGCGAGATGAGGCGAAGGGGAGCGATAAAGCTGCCGAACGAAGGAGAGATATAGATGGCACATCATTTACCCCTCTGAATGCGCCAATCTCGAAGATTCTCCATGAGATAAAAGGAAAACCTGGCTTCGTTCGCCCAGCACGAATGAAGATGCCCGATTATAAGAAGAATGGTAACAAGTATTGCGATTATCATCAGGACAAGGGTCACAACACTGATGAGTGTTACCATCTAAAAAAACTGATATAAAAGATGATCAAGGAGGGAGAACTGAATAAATTTGTCAAAGACCTGAGGGACAAGCTAGCCCCGAAGGAAGACAAACGAAAAGTGCCCGAAGAGGTCGAAAGGTACAGAGGCGAAGTAAAAACCATATTCGGTGGAAGTACCCTGGGACGAGATAGCAAGACGGCCAAGAAAAGGTACGCAAAACAGGTTTATAATTTGTACCAGTTTCAATCCGCCAAACAGGCGATGCCGATTATGTTTACCGAGGATGACTATGAGGATGCGATTTGGCCTCATGAAGACCCTTTGCTCATCAATCTGGTGATCGGGCAAAACAAAATATGGAAAGCTTTGATAGACGGGGGGAGCTCGGTGAACATTCTGTATCATCGGACGTATAGCAAAATGAACCTCGGAGGCGAACAGCTGGAACCCTGCCACGAAGCTCCCCTGTACGGCTTCGGGAATCAGCCAGTCCCTATTGAAGGTACTATCACTCTATCTGTTCTTTTGGGTAAAGCTCCATATACTGTGGAAAAGCAGGTCAAGTTCTATGTGGTTCGGGTGGAAAGCCCCTACAATGCTATTCTCGGAAGGCCAGCCCTTACCTCCTTCCAGGCGGTGGCGTCGATACCTCATCTCAAATTGAAATTCCCGACGGAGCATGGCATCGGGGAAATGAGAGGCGATCAAAAAACCGCCCGAATCATCATGCTAGACGATCTAGATAAAGATCAGGATTTTGAGCTGACCGAAAGTGGTAAAAGAAAGAGGACCGAAGGCGAATCTAGCGGAAGTCACCAAACCATGAACATCGAATTAGAAAAATTTGGGGCAGACCTATCTAGCCCAATTGTCGAACCAGCAGCAGAAACCGAAGAGGTGGAGCTATATGCAGGCTGTTCGGGAAAGATGGTTCGAATCGGGAAAAATATGGAGCCCGACCTGAAGAAGAAAGTGATTGAAGTGGTCAGACAATACCACGACGTCTTCGCCTGGGGCCCGAGGACATGCCGGGCTTGGATCCAAAGACGGCAAAACATTGTCTTAATGTTAAGCCCGAGGCAAAGCCAGTAAAGTAAAGAAAGAGAACATTCGCCATGGAACGACAGAAGATCATTGAAGCCGAAGTGGAAAAACTTCTGGAAGCAAAATTCATAGAGGAAATCGAGTACCCGGACTGGCTAGCCAATGTAGTGGTGGTAAAGAAAACAAATAACAAATGGCGAATGTGTGTTGACTACACCGACTTAAACAAAGCCTGCCCGAAGGACCATTACCTGCTTCCTAGAATTGACCAGCTGACAGATGCCACTGCCGGATATCAGGTACTTAGTTTTTTGGATGCTTTTTCAGGATACCATCAGATTGCAATGAATGCCGAGGATATTCCAAAGACAACATTCATCACCCCGAAAGGAACATATGCCTACATCAAAATGCATTTCGGCCTGAAAAACGCAGGAGCCACATTCCAAAGAGTGGTCAATCGGATTTTCTATAAACAAATCGGGAGAAACATGGAATGCTATGTGGATGATATGATTGTTAAGTCCCGGTTCAAAGATCACATGGAAAATCTCAAAGAGTGCTTCGAGACATTAAGGAAGCACGACATGAAGATTAATCCGAACAAGTGTAGTTTCGGAGTCTCCAGTGGGAAATTCTTAGGGTATATGGTCAGTGCCCGAGGGATCGAAGCAAACCCAGAAAAGATACAAGCAGTAATCGATATGGAACAGCCGAAGACAGTTCGGGATGTACAGAAATTGACCGGTCGAATGGCCGTCTTGCGAAGATTTATTTCCAGATCAGCAGAAAAGGCCCTACCTTTCTTTGAAGCACTCCGGGGATCGAAGAATTTCGAATGGGGGCCGAAGTGCCAGAGAGCATTTGAGTATGTGAAGGAGTATCTGACCAAGGCGCCTCTCCTAATGAGGCCCGATCCGAAGGAAACATTACAGCTGTACTTAGCATTGAGCGACCGAACTCTTGGAGCAGTACTAGTGAAAGAACATAACAGCTCTCAACACCCAGTGTTTTACGTGTCCCACATGCTGAAATATGCGGAGACAAGATATCCAAATGCAGAAAAGTTCGCATACGGCCTTGTAATGGCGACCCGAAAGCTACGTCATTATTTTCAGGGGTGAACGGTATAGATTATAACCGATCAACCCCTTAAGAAAATTTTGACAAGACCAGAGGCGTCCGGAAGGGTGGTGGCTTGGTCCATCGAGCTGGGAGAATACGATTTGGAATACGTCCCCAGAACGTCCATCAAAGCCCAAGCATTGGCAGACTTCATGGTCGAATGCTATTTTTCAGGACCAAAGGACCTAGCTCCCGAAGAGCAGCTGGTGCGATCGCCAGGCAAGTGGAAATTGTTAGTAGATGGGTCGGTAGTCGGGTCAAAGTGTGGGGGGGGGGATTAATCCTTTCAAGTCCAGACGGGTTCGAAATCTACCAAGCAATAAGATTCACTTTCCCGCTAACCAATAACGAGGCCGAGTACGAAGCATGATAGCCGGTTTAAACCTGGCCAAAAACCTCGAGGTAAGAAATTTATGAGCATTTAGTGATTCTATGTTAGTGGTGAAGCACTTTTCAGGAGAGTACAGACAAAGAGAGCTTCGGCTAAAGGCTTACGCCACAAAGGTGAAGGACTCATCGGTCACATTCAAAACCTTCGAGTTAAGACAAGTAGGAAGAGAGGATAACAGCCGAGCCGATGCTCTGGCACAATTGGCTTCGGCCGAAACACACAACCTCACAGGATCCATCTACCTAACCGAAGTGAAAATCCCTTCAATCGACAAGCAACAATGCATGGAAATCCACCAAGGCATTAACTGGATGACCCCGATCAGGGCCTATCTAGAAAAAGGTACTTTGCCCCTGGACTAGAAAGAGGCCCAAAAAGTGAAGTACAGGGCAGCAAGCTACACCATCGTCGGTAAAAAGTTGTACAGAAGGTCAGCGACAGAACCCCTTCTCCAATGCTTGGATCCCGAAGAACAAATGCTGGCCTTAGAAACAGTTCACGAAAGAATATGCGGAGAACATCTTGTCGGTCGGTCACTTGCCTTCAAAATCCTCAGACAGGGGTTTTATTGGCCGACTTTGCGAGCAGATGCGGCCGATTACGCAAAAAAGTGTCGGCAATGTCAGTTATTCAGTACCATCCCGAAGCAGCCACCAGAAGAAATGGCATCAGTCCTAAGTCCCATTCCTTTCGCCATGTGGGCTGTAGATATCATGGGAATTCTACCAAAGAGCACGAAGCAAGCCAAGTACTGCATAGTGGCGATCGACTATATGACCAAGTGGGTCGAAGCAAGACCTCTGGCGACCATAACCGAAGAGGCAGCAAAAAAGTTCATGTTAGAGCAAGTCATACTCAGGTTCGGGATCCCGAAGGTCTGTGTATCCGATAATGGGACCCAGTTCATCGGGAACAAGTTCCGGAAGTTCTTGATGCATTTCGGAATACAACAGAAATTTAGCTCGGTCGGTCACCCTCAAGGAAACGGAGTAATCGAGGCCGCAAATAAAATCATCTTCGACAGGATAAAAAAGCGACTGGGAGATGCCAAGGGGCTTTGGGCAGAAGAGCTAAATTGGGTATTGTGGGCATACCGAATGACCCCACGCTCGTCGACAGGCGAGACGCCTTTTAAGTTGGCATTTGGGACAGACGCCTTAGTTCCCGTAGAAGTCGGATTAGACTCCTACCGAACAGAGGTGTTCAACGTCGAGGCGAATGAATTCGGTCTCCGAGCCAATGTTGATTTATTAGAAGAAGAAAGGGAAGCAGCACACCTAAGGAATTTGAAATATCAGCTCCAGGCAGCCCAATACTACGACACCGGAGTAAAGAAAAGGACCTTCATGGTGGGAGATTTGGTGTTGAGGGAATTGGCGACTTCTATGCCAGCTAAGCAGGGAAAACTAATGCCAAACTGGGAAGGCCCGTATAAAGTGACTGAAGTGGTTCGACCTGGTACCTACAAATTAGCAACCACGTCTGGCGACCCGATCAAGAACACATGGCACGCCTCCAGGTTACGAAGATATTACCAATAGCCTTCATCCAATCTAGAGGAATATGGCCGAACAAAAGGTGCTCACCACTCAAGTTCTTATTTTCACTTCATACTAAGTTTTCTTTCTCAAAAGCATGTAAAGTTGAATAATTTATCAATAAAATACATGTTTCCCAGTTCTACTTATTTTATCAGTTATGCATTATAATGTTATAAGTCGGACATTTATCTGGGGATGACCAGAAACGATAAATGCCACAAGACTTCTTGAATAATGTTTCATAAATTTGGCGATTGGATAACCAAACAACCAAACTTTGGGAGAATCCAGACCATGTTAGGCGAAAAAGAAAGCCGAAGATACATATAATTGTCAAATTTTGTTAATTATGTTAAGGCGAAGTTGATAAGCCGAAGACACATAAATTTTGTCAATTATGTTAAGGCGAAGTTGATAAGCCGAAGACACATAAATTTTGTTAATTATGTTAAGGCGAAGTTGATAAGCCGAAGACACATAAATTTTTGTCAATTATGTTAAGGCGAAGTTGATAAGCCGAAGACACATAAATTTTGTTAATTATGTTAAGGCGAAGTTGATAAGCCGAAGACACATAAATTTTATTAATTATGTTAAGGTAAAATGAAGCCGAAGATACATAAAACTGATTTAATTATGTTAAGGCGAAGATAGACGCCGAAGATACATATAATTGTCCAATTTTGTTAATTATGTTAAGGCGAAGTTGATGAGCCGAAGACACATAAATTTTGTTAATTATGTTAAGGGAAAGATAAAACTGAAGACACATATAACTCTCTATGTTAAGGCCGAAGCCGAAGGTACATAAGATTATTAATTATGTTAAGGCAACAATCGGCACTAAAAGAAGGCATAGATGACGTAAAACTTGGAAAATCCATTAGAAATGACAAAGTACATTCAATGCCCGAAGGCTACAAAAGTTTAGTGCCCGAAGGCGAAATAAAGTACAAGAGGACAAAGAAAAGGCCATAATCAGACAACTCTTCATCCTCGCCAGAAGACACGACAGGAGGCTCGTCCTCATCTGGGCGACCAACTGGATCAGTGAAGCCGGGCTCTACCAAAGCTGCATGGTCCAAGCCCATGGCGGCCGCCCTCCTCACGACCTCGTCGTGGCCCATCTGATAACAGCGTTCCTCGGCGTTCAACCGAAACTTGGTCTCCTTCTGGACCATCTTCCTAGAAGCCTTCAGAGAGAGGTTGCGCTTGGTTAACCTGGCTCGGAGAAGGTCGACCTCTTTCTGACTCGCCTCCCGATCAGCCCTAAGCGCCGCAGCCTGCCCCTCTAGCCTCTCCACGTCACCGACGGCTTGCTGAAGAGCATTCTCCGACCTCACAGCTCGGACCTCCAGTTCCCGAAGCTGGCCAAAATTGCCCTTCATATCCTTCACCTTATCGGTGATGATAGCTGCCATTGGCGTCGCCTGAAAAAGAGAAATGAAACTCGGTTAAAAAGCTGAGAAAATAGGAGAGAAAAAGACACACTAGCTATGCTTACCTTGGAAAGGAACGCCATCAGATCGGCACAAGCATCGGCGATGCCCAACTTCTCGTAAGCAGGGCGATCAGCTGGAAGCACCAACGCTCGTCATAAATCGGGAGCTATCTCCTTGATTGATTTGGGGTCGGTCGTGGCGATGGAATCGGACTCCAAAACTGCCCACTAAGGGACGTACATTTTTATGACGTCCCCTCTTCGAGCTCTTTTTCTGACCAGGGCAGACCCAGTCGCCTGCTCAGCACGGTCAGTTGGCGGGGGCGATGATGGGGCCGACTGTTCATGCGCCTGTTTCTCGCCTACCTGGCGACCATCGTTGGGCGTAGCACCTGCCCCGGCCGCCTCCGCCGCTTCGGCCGCCCTAGCCGCCAGAGCTGCCTGCTCGGCCTCGAACTTGGCCATTTTCCTCTCGACAATGGCTTGACGAGAAGACACTGTAAGAAGAAAAGAGAGGGGTTAAATTATCATTGAGAATAAAAGCAGGAAAGTGGAAGTACAAAAAGAAACATAATACAAAGGGTAGAGTGTGCTACCATTACCCCAGAGGGCGAAAAGCCATTGTTTATCCCGAAGGTCCTCTAAAGGGATTTGGTCCATGTTAAAGTTACATATACGTTGGTATTCGTCCAGTTCTGCCCTCGATAGCCTAGGCTTAACCACTTGAACAGTGGGATCAACCACACGCCATTGAGACAAGGCAGCTATCTTCGGACCCGAGATATAACACCACTTATCGTGGCTGCCCTTGTTGTTGGAATTGGTTTCCACCCACTCAGCCATGTTGGTACGGCGGACGATGGAGTAAAAACCTTTACTCTTACCATTCTTCCGGAAGTCGTGGTGGTGCCAGAACAAGGCGGGGGTTGGATCGACGTTGGCCGTAAGACATTGGCATTGAAAGCCGTTCATATGAAGGAACCCGTTCGGGTCCATCTGGCCTAAAGCTATCCCCATCTGGGCGAACAGTTGCTTCACCAGCGGGAGCATCGGGACCCGGAAACCGCATTTTAAAGCGGCTTTAGAGATCCCGGTCGCCACATTCCCGTATCCCTTCGGGATAAGAGGGTTGAACCATATCCGGTCAGCAGCTCTCGGCAGATATGTATGCCAGGCACCGGTCGGGATATCAAACTCTTTCGGCAACTTAGCTACTCTGTCCTCAGACAACCGAGTAGGGTAATTCGCCGCAAGGAATTCATCGACATCATGAAACGGATATCTTTCCGGGGATATGGATCTAGGAGACTGTCCCGATGTAGAAGTCGACCGATCCATAATTCCTGCATTAATATGAAGAAATTAGCCTTGTACTCGGACATGAGCCAGAAAGAGAAGAAAGAAAAAGTAGTCGCCGAGTACAGAGGGCTTGGATCGGTCGGAGGGTTACTAACTTCTAAGCCGAAGAAATAAGAGATCTCTAAGGCACTACGCAGTCCGAAGACGGTACTAAGGGCCAACCCATCCCGAAGATTGTTCTAAGGACAGATTCATCCCGAAGATTGTTCTAGGGACAAATTGGTCTCGGGAATTATTCTTAGGACGAATCTATCTACTGGTTTGACTACAAATCTATTGACGGGCATGTTTTCGTAAGCACATATATTCCCCAAACAAAAAGCATTTTTTCGCCTAACAGTAATGCACGCATTCAATAAGGAAGACATGTATGCCAAGTACAAAATGATTAATCGCACAAAAAGATGCAGAGAACTTACTTGTGATAAGAGCTTGAGGAGGATTTGAACTTGAGATATTGGAGATTGTTGGTAACTACAAATAGACGGGCTAGAGAGAAACTGGCAAGACAGAGTTACTTTTGAATGTATAAATGGCGAGGTTTTGGGGGAATTTTTTATATTTATATAGAAGGATATATGACGTTTGGACAGAAATACGCGAACGTTTAATCTCGGTCGTACGATCAAAGTCGTTTGGGATTCAACGGTGGTGATCCGACATTAATTTCAAGAAATTACGGCTGTCATTATTAATTACGGCACGATTCTCTAGGTCACGTGTCACGTCGGATAAACACGAAACCGTTGGATTCTATCCCGAAGAGAGTTGAAAAGATAGGACTCCGCACGCATCAACATCCGACCGAAGTCCAGGGACATGTTGAAGGCCCAATAGTATTCGGGCCAAATAATAAATGGGCCGAATAGCAGTTGGGCCCAATTGGCTCTACCGGACCGAACAGTTTCGTTGGGCTGTCATAGCCCACTTACTTCGGATAAGGTCATTGGCACTAGCCGTTGGTCGACTAGCCGTTGGTTGACTAAGTCTCCCACTTATTCAGGCGGAAGAATAGGACGACAGATGTGAGCGACTACTCCCGAATATCTCGGGCGAATGGTTACCAGAGTGCCTATAAAAGCACCTGACAGGTTTGAATGAAAGGTTAATACTGTTAGAAATGAATACTACTAGAAACTAGACAGTGGGGGGGTGAATGGATAGTTTGATATATTTTTCGATTCTTGAAAACTAAGTAACAGACTGTATATGATTATGATATGTAATATGCAGAAAGTAAATAACACACACAGTCACTTTAATCTACTTTGTATAAGCAAATTAAATACTACAGCTTTCCAAGAAATTCACAATAGAATTTCTGGCTTCTAAACAAGAACAGTTTGAACTTGCTTGCTTACAGAGAAAAGAACTTAAGATCAAAACTATGTGTATCTCTCCTGCGGCTAACAATAGGATGTGCATGATATATATAAGCCCTATACAAACTAGTGTACACACCTATTTTTACACAGTTACCCCTTGCTGAAAGTCCAACTTGTCCTGCCATAAGACGTTAACTGTGTCAGGAAGGACCACCTGCTTTTCGGAGTCTTTCCCGTTTCTGTAGCTGCTTGTCTCTTATCTTTCTCTCCAAGTTTAGCTGTAGATTTGCCATCTGTTCTTTGGACCACCTTGCCAGAACAAATGCTTCAGTATTTGTCTCTTTTGATTCTTGATTCTGTACCTTGAATTGTCTTGTTGTAAACGGCTAAGTGTTGATATCGTGAACTCCACTTCATTCCTGACTTCGCGATCTCACTTGTGAGGACTTCGCGATATAGCCTTTGAAGACTTTGCGACATAGGTCATTTGAAGACTATGCGACATAGGTCATTTGAAGACTATGCGACATAGGTCATTTGAAGACTATGCGACATAGGGCTTCTGAGGACTTCACGATCTAGGCTTCTTTGACTTTGCTGACTTCAACACTTCACGACATGTGTCTTGAGGACTTCTCGACATAGTACAAAATGGACTATGCGATATAGTACTTCACGACATGGATATTGGTGACTTCACGACATAGCTTTCTTCTGACTTTGCTATATAATGCCTTAGACAAATTTCTGCAACTTATTTCTTCATAGCCTTATTTATCTCTATCCTGCTGCATGAACACTTCTGAACTTCTACCAGGACAATTATTCAATGGCCTATATACAGTCTAGATGCAAGAAACTTTACTAAGCTCATTATAACTTTGAGCATACATGATCAAGCTAATGTTCATGAGAACAAGACAAGTACATTTAGAGACCTATACTATATCCCAGTGATAGAACTCACTAGGTCATGTAATGTGACATAGTCACATAGTGTAGGCTTGTTAATAGTGGTATTCAGACATGTCTTGAGCCTAACAATCTCCCCCAAATTGTGAGTAAGATCCTTAGGCACAATTTCATGTCTGATAACAAGCCTAACTTACATAAAAGGAAATTTAGTAACAGAGAGAACAATTCATGAACATTGAGATCAGAAATTTGATTACATAGAAAAATTGAAAGCTTACAGATTACTTTTGTTGCTAAGCAGCTTCAGCTTCCAATTGCTTCTCTAGCAAATCATCATATATCTTCTTTTTCCTTATCTCTTCTTTTCTCTTCATGTCTATGATGGTTTCTTGAAGTTCTTCTCTTGCAATCAGTTCTTCAATGAGAGGTGAGCCTTTCAAGTCATCAATTGCAGCCTTGAGTGCACTCTCTACATAGGAATCAAGAAACTCCATCCTTATTTTGCTTTGACCTCCATGGGAGTTTTTGTACTCCACAATGTAAGGATTTTGTTTGACCCTGCACATCCCTTTCTGCCTTAGCTCCTTAGCCCTCTTCTCCATCTCAACCATTTCTTTCTCTCTCTGTATGTTTTTCTCTTCATTCTCTTTCCTCATGTTTTCTTCATAATCAGCATGCATCTTTAAGTACCTGGCAATATCTATCTTCCATGTTCTTTCTTCTTTTTCTTCAAAATTCAGTAAGGCATTTATCCTTTCAAGCTCATACTTATAGAAATATTGCCAGCTTCCTTGCTTCATTATCCTTTCTCTTCCATCAGTGTACTTGATCTCTAGATGATCCAACTTCACTTTGACTTCAAAGATCCTTTGAGCCCTCAAAAATGCTAGGGCATCTTCATCATAGTCCTCATCTAGTGGAAGCACATTGATGCCAATAACATTTGTGAGTTTTCCAGTCTTCTTTGTTATCCTTATCCTTTTGGGTACACTCTTGATCTTCAAATGCTTCACAAGAGATACCTTTCTGGAACAAGGAGAATTAGTCTTCAGTGCCACATCACTTGGAAGTAGCTTCATTCCTTTCCCCTTCATCCACTGTAACACTCCACTAGCTGTAACTTTGTGGAAGTGTTTTCTTGAAATTACTTTAGTGGCTTCATCTTTCTTCTGTGGCAATTCAGGTTCAGAAGTCATGGATAATGATTTTGGAGGATCATTGCTAACAGTACCCACCCTAGACTTAGAGTCTTGTGTTGTGGTTAAAGTACTGTTGGCAATGTCCTTGACTTGCTGAATTCCACTTCTTGTTTTCCTGGTTGTTTCCTTTGTCCCTTTTGAGTCCCTCTTGTCATCACCAGCATCTTTTGATTTCTTTGGATATTTGCTCCTGTTGCTCTCACTAGATCCATCCTTATTTCTCCTTGTCTGAGATCTCCTTTCATAGGTTTTCTCCTCATCATCATCCTCCCCATCCTTCTTTTTGCTCTTTTCTTTGACAGATTCAGGAATGACTCCATGAATCAGAAAAGATTGTAGAGTTCGAATCATCTCTAGTTCCTCAGCTGTCCTAGCTCCTCTCTTAGCTCTCAGCATTTGCAGCACCTGGTTGATCTTTGCATTGTTCTTCATTAAAAGGTCTGAGGGAATTACTAGTTGGTCAATACTACAGTCTTGAGATAGGCTTTGGTAAATTATTGTCCTTGGCTTGGATATAACCTCAGGCAATCTTTTATTCTGGTCCATCTTCAAGTCATTATAAAGACTTTCATTGTTCATCCCATGCTTTTCAATCAACTCCAGAATGATTGACAGCTCAGTAAATCTCAGTTTCTCTAGAGTTTGAAAAGCTAGGTGCCACAAGCAGTTGTCCTTGCACACCATGATTATCTCTCTTAGATGGACATCCTTGATTTTCCTTACTGCCACTGTGAAATACTTGATGCTTTCCTTGATCTTCTGTCTGTACATTCTTGCATCTCCTTGAGCACTGCTGTAGATGGCTTTCAGAAACTCCAGGAAGGCCTCATCAGGATAGATGTTTGAGTTGGCAACTTCCTGTAGCTTGGCCTCTGTGATTATATCAGCTTTGACAGGTTTAGCATTGGAAGTAGGTTGAGTAGGTTGAGGATTTGAGATATCTTTAGGCATTGTTGATGGATAGTAGGTGGTTGAGATTGTGCTCTTCTGACCTTCTGCACTTATGACCTCTACAGGGGGAAGAATGATTGGCTTTATGGTTTCTTCAAGGAGTATGCCCTTGCCCTTATGCTTTGACTGCTTGGCAGGTACTCCCCCTCTTTGTTTCAGAATGACCTCCTTTTGTTTCTCCCCCTTAGGCTTGGGATCAGACAAGATGACTTGAGCTTCCCCAGGGATAGGCAGGTTCATTTGTTTCATCATTGAAGTCAGCATCTGTTGTTGCACCAGCAGGATATTGGAGGTGTTGTTGCCTTGGTCATCCAGTTTGTCATTGAGCTGTTTTAGAGAGTTGGCAAGCTCCTTGTTTTCATCTTTCAGAGAGGCCACTTCTCTTTCAAGACCATCCACCTTTGAGAATAGCTGTTGAGACTTGAAAGAATTGAGAGATTGCTCCTTGAGCTTGGCAAAGCCAAATTTGGAGATGTTTGACAGAGGGACCTCATCCACTAATTTGTCACCATACTGATTCTTCCAAATCACATTCAGCATTGCATTTGAGTTGATATTGGCCTTGACTTGATTTTCCAGGGTTGTAGCCAGCTTCCTGATGTTGTCTGTGACCAGGGCCAGAGAGAGGTCCATCATGCTTACAGTAGAGTTTGTCTTCTGGATTTCTTTAAGGATGTCTTCCACCTTGGGAAAATCAGAGAGATATGAATTTCTGAGCTGAGTGAGGGATCTGTCTGTCGCCTCCTGGATAGAAGAAATCTCTGATTGAAGCCCTTTCCCAAGATAGTGCAGAGCCTTTAATTGATTCCTGTAGACATCATTAACAACATCATAGATGGCAGCAGGAGAGAGATCCTTTGCATTGGAGCCCAGATAAGTTATGTATTCTTCTCTTAGAAAAGCTAGGGCATCCTTGAGCTTGAGAGTCCGCTTAGCATCCAACCAGGCATCCACATTTCCCTCTGGTTCAGCTGCATCCACTATCTTCTCCTGCTGAGCTTCAACATCCTCCTTGTGGCAGAGTAAAATGGCTTCATAATCAGCATTTGGGAGATTTGAGGTGAGGAGATGTTGAGCTATCTTTGAGAACTCATCAATCTGTGCCACATGGAGATCTTGTATGGCTTCTTCTGTCATTTTGGAAGGCACATATGATGATCCTGAAGGCCTGTCATGGTGCACAGGCTTCAGCCATTCTGACATAGTGGCCTGAGCCAAGTGAGAGCTAGTGCTAGGCACTTCATGAGATGTAGGATTTTGAGTCTCCTCCAGCCTTGGAATGGCTGTAGGGTCTGATGTTGTCTCCATTGAAATGGGATGTGTTATAACATCAGCCCTATTTGTCTGTGAAGACAGTTCCACATCCCTAAGGATGGGAGAATTTGGCATAGAGTCTCCAGTGAAAACTGGTGAATCCTCCATGTTTTTGTTGGTGTCATTAGGATATACCCCAGCATGCATTCCCTGACCAACTGGATGTGGGTCCTGGGTGGTGAGCATAGTGTCATGCACCATGTCACTTGAAATTGGCTCAATCACAGGAGAGAATTATGATTGATCAAAGGCAAGATTGTCATTGGAATGACTCTCTTGTTCAGAAGAAATTTTTATGGAAGAATCTGAGAGAGAAGTGGGGTTTAGATTAGATTGTGGCAACTCCCCCTGAGAAATAGGAGGAGTTTCATCAGTGATGTGCTCTCTACTCTGTGTATGATCAGCCTTATCACTCCTAGGGTCAAGAGTGAGTTCTTGACCCTGTGCAGACTCTGTACAGGGTGCAGTGGGGAGACTGCTCTTTTCAATGCCAATGACCTGTTGAGAGGCCATGGACAGTAACAGGTGTACCCCTTTTTCCACATCTGAATCCTGTTGGGAGGATCCAGTGGTAGGTTTGGATTTGGATTCCTTACTTTGTCTGGTGAGAGGTGACTCAGGATTCTCACTATCTATCTCTACAGATTCATTTATCACTGCCAGGGCTCTCTTCTTTGACTTCTTTTTAGTAACACCAATCTTTTGAGAGATTGATGCACTTGGCTGCCTAACTTCTATGGTACTGTTTACAGTGGGGTTGCTGGATGGGATGAGAAGGCTGGGGTTAGACTGTGTAGCTCCTTCAGTCTCAGCCTCCCCTGTCCAGGAAAGTGCATGGTATATAGGCTTATCAAGTGGATAAGACTCAAATGTGTCCTGCATATGCTTGGTCACACTTAGAATCACATCCACTTGATTCCTTGTGTCCAATGAGCCAAATAGAACTTTGGACATGGACTTGGAATAAGCCATTTTAGTTTTATCTATACCCTCCAATTCATGGACATTTGCATCAAGAAAATTTAAAAATTACTTGAAAGAAACGAGGGTAAAAGATGTCATTACCTCTACCACGAACAGTCCTGCCTAGCCTCTGAGCCAATTCTTTGAGAATTATGGCTCCCACATTGATCTCCTGGTTGTTGGCCAAGGAGTAGGCTAGCTTCACAGCAATGTGACTGATATGGTCCCATCTTGTCTTCCTGCAGAGAAACACCTTCTGGAGTGCGTCAAACATAAATGACCACTCCCTTCTCACAAACTTCTTATTTAGCTTTCCAGTATCTATCTCTTCAGCATACCGAATGAAGGTCATGAAATCTACGATTTGAGCATCTGTAGCTTCTTGGTCATGACCCTCCACCTTGAACCCCAAAGCTTCATTGATTTCCCTTTCACCAAACTGAAAGTGTTTGCCTCCAATTGAACAACTAACCTCCTGGAATGAGGTTCCATCTTCCCTAGCCATTGTTGACACCAACGCCGTTCTCCAGAATCCTTCCAACACATCGACATACAAGGTAGGGTTCAGGGTTAGCGCTTGGCGTAGGTAGGAAGTGTTCAAGAACCGGACAAAACACTTGTACCTTGGGTTAGCCTCAGCCTCAGAGGGAATGGTGAGAAGATTGGTTTCTTTGGGAATGGTTAAAGGGATAGAAGATGATACTGTTTGAGATTTGGGTGCCATTTCAAGAGAGAGAGTGACAGAGAGAGTAGAGAATTTGTGCTTAGGTTTGAGAGTTTGAGAGCAATAGACAAGATGAAAAGTTGTGAATGGTTAGAAAAGGGTATTTATATGATAGAGACACTGCGATATGGAGTTATGAATTTGTACAGTCTATTTGTATGTCGCGAAGTCAAAAAATGGCCTGTACCGCAAAGTCTTGCAAAGTATATCGCATAGTCTCAGAAATGAACTATGTCGCAAAGTCCTCAGGATGAAGGGATTGGGGAGACTTTGCGATATAGGGAGATACCCTGTCTAAAGCTCTCTATGAGGAATTTTAAGCAAATTGTCAGACTTTTATCAAATTTTGAAATAAAATGAATTTAAATCAAAATTCTGTCAAATGTGGAGACTTGTCGATATAGTTATTCTAAGTCGCGAAGTCATAAAATGAACTATGTCGCAAACTCATGAAATGAACTATATCGCGAAGTCTCACAATCTCAACAGTTTACGATATAAGTCTGTTTGATTTGAACTGTGTCGTGAACTCTGAAAATCATCTATATTGAGATGTCTCAAAAGCTCACAACTTTACCAACAAATGTGATTTTGAAAAATATGCAGTAAAATACTGAAATATTTATAAATCATATCTCAGCTAATTTTCACTCCAAACAAATAGAGCATTTAAATACAGTGAAAATTTACTGCTGCAACTATTTGCTGGCATACTTACTTAGAGCAACTAAATGAAGGATTGAGCATTCCAATTTCACTCACAAGTCTGTTGAAGACTGCTTCATTCAGAGGTTTAGTAAATATGTCAGCTAATTGTTTCTCAGTGGGAACATAAGAGACTTCTATGGTACCATTTGCAGCATGTTCCCTAATGAAATGGTACCTGATCTCAATGTGCTTTGTAGTATAATGATTAACAGGATTGACAACTATGGATATTGCACTAGTATTGTCACACATTAGAGGAATGTGTTCTAACACTAGCCCATAATCCATGAGTTGATTTCTAATCCAAAGCAATTGAGCACAGCAACTTCCAGCAGCAATGTATTCAGCCTCAGCTGTGGATGTTGCTGTGGACTGTTGTTTCTTACTAAACCAGGACACTAACCTTTGACCTAGGAATTGACAGCTTCCAGAGGTGCTCTTCCTGTCAATTCTGCATTCAGCATAATCAGAATCTGTGTAACCAACCAGGTTGAACCCAGTGCCCTTTGGATACCATAGCCCAAGATTAGGAGTCCCCTTCAGATACTTGAAGATTCTTTTGATAGCCATCATGTGAGATTCCTTGGGATCAGACTGGAACCTTGCACAAAGGCATGTGGCAAACATGATGTCTGGCCTGCTAGCTGTGAGATAGAGTAAGGATCCAACCATTCCTCTATAGACCTTGATATCAACTCTCTTGCCTTTCTTGTCTTCATCCAGCTTGATTGTAGTAGACATAGGAGTTTTAGCTGGGGATGACTCTTCTAAACCATATTTCTTTAAAAGATCCTTGACATACTTAGATTGGTTTATAAAGATGCCATCCTCCCTTTGATGTACTTGCAGGCCTAGAAAGTAGGTTAACTCTCCCATCATACTCATCTCATATTTTGCTTTGCATCAACTTAGAGAACCTTTCACAGAGTTTTTCATTTGAAGAGCCAAAGATGATATCATCCACATAGATTTGAACAAGAATGATATCATTTCCATGCTTCTTGAAGAATAGGGTTTTGTCAATTGTACCCCTGGTAAATTGATGCTCAAGAAGGAATTGAGATAGAGTTTCATACCAGGCTCTTGGTGCCTGTTTGAGTCCATAGAGTGCCTTGAGCAGTCTATACACAAAGTTTGGGAAGTCTTCACTTTCAAAGCCAGGTGGTTGAGACACATAAACTTCTTCAGCAAGATCACCATTGAGAAATGCACTTTTCACATCCATTTGATACACCTTAAAATCTGAGTGAGCTGCAAAAGCCAGGAAGATTCTGATGGCTTCCAGTCTAGCTACAGGTGCAAATGTCTCATCATAGTCAATGCCTTCCTGCTGACAGTATCCTTTGGCAACCAGTCTTGCTTTGTTTCTTATTACCACTCCTTCTTCATCCATTTTGTTTCTGAACACCCATTTGGTGTCAATAACATTCTTTCCTTTTGGAGGAGGTACTAGTTCCCATACTTTGTTTTTCTCAAATTGATTCAACTCTTCTTGCATGGCAACAATCCAATCAGAATTCTTCAAAGCTTCTTCAATTAATTTAGGTTCCTCTTGTGACAGAAAGCAGCTATACAGACATGTATTTAATGTTGCCCTTCTTGTTCTAACTCCCTCACTAGGATCTCCAATGATTTGATCCCTAGTGTGGGCTCTGTCCCATTTCCTTGTGTGCCCCTGTTCATTTCCTTGATCTGTTCCAAGCTCATTTTGGTTGATAGGTGCATTCTCTTCTTCTCCCCCTGTGTTTGTGAACCCTTGCACAGGTATTTGAAGAAGATTGTCAACTTCAAGGATTTCATTCTCTAGAACAGTTTGAACAGGGGGTTCATCTTCACTTTCAGAATCCTCAAGATAACCTTGATTCTCAAATCTCAATGGCACACTGTCTTGATCACTTGTTTTCAGTCCAGGAGTTTTCTTGTCATCAAAGGTAACATCCATGCTTTCCATGACTTTGTGTTGCTCAGGTACAAATACTCTGTATGCTGTCCTTTCCAGAGAGTATCCAATGAAGATACCTTCAAATGCTTTTGCATCAAATTTTTCAACATGCTCAGAGGTATCTTTCATCACAAAGCACTTACTTCCAAACACATGCAGGTGCTTGAAGGATGCTCTTTTTCCAGTCATTAATGAGTAAGGAGTTTTGCCAGACTTCTTATTGATTAATGTTCTATTTTGCACATAGCATGCTGTGTTAACAGCATCAGCCCAAAAGCTAGTGGGTAGCTTTGCATCCAGCAGCATTGTCCTTGCAGCTTCAATGAGAGTTCTATTCTTTCTCTCAACTACTCCATTTTGTTGAGGTGTTCTAGGAGCTGAGAATTGTTGAGAAATCCCTTTATCTTTGCAAAACTCATACAATGTTGAATTTCTGAACTCAGTCCCATTATCACTTCTCAAAGCAACTACAGAGGAACCAGTGCTTTGTGCTTCTTTGTCAACTCTCTTGATATGCTCTATTATGACTTGGGGTGCTTCATCCTTGGAGAATAGGAATTCCACCCAAGTATATCTTGAATAGTCATCTACCATCACTAGAGCATATTTCTTTTTGGAGAGGGACATTACATTTACAGGGCCAAATAAGTCCATGTGAATTAGCTGCAGAGGTTTTGAGTTTGTATTGAGCAACTTGTTCTTGTGACTGGATCTTTTAATTTTTCCTTTCTGACAAGCTTCACATGTTCCATCTTGCACAAACTCCAAGGCAGGCAAATCCCTGATAAGTTCTCTCTTGGTTAGAGAGTTCATTGCCTGTACATTCAAGTGAGACATCTTCTTGTGCCATAGCCAGAATTCCTCATTTGTGGCTTTAGTGTAGAAACAGCAGATTTCTCCCTTATCTGCAGCCTTGAGATTAGCTACAAACAAGCTTCCTTTCTTCACACCAGTTAGAACAACTTCACCACTTTCCCTTTTTGAGATTGAACAAAGGTCTTCATCAAATTCCACTTTGAAACCTCTGTTGGTGAATTGTCCAATACTCAAGAGATTATGCTTCAGTCCTTCAACAAATGCTACATCTTCAATAATGACATTTCCAGATTTAACACTGCCATATCCCATTGTATAACCAATGTTGTCATTTCCAAAGGTTACTGATGGGCCAACCTTTTCCTTAAAATGTGATAGCAGGGCTATATCACCAGTCATGTGACTTGAGCATCCACTGTCCAAGATCCATATGACTCTTTTATTCCTGTTGCCCTGCATTCACAAAATGACTAAGTTGTTTTTGGTACCCACACTTGGTAGGGTACAGTTGATTTAGAAACATTTTGATTAATAATTCTTCTGTCATAAATTGCATTTCTCATAGTAGGAGACTTCACTTTTTCTTTGGCTTTGGAGTTTACACTCTTAGGCTCACATGAAGTTTTCACCCTCTCAACCCTGATTGGGGACCCTGTCCTATGAGAATGCATATGTGTGTGTGATTCACCAGATTGTGCAGAGTCAAGTTTATGTTTAAGAGATAAACAGTTAGCAATCACAGTCACATAGCATGTCATGCAGTTTGGCTTACCACAGAAAGAATCATGACTAGAATTTATGCTAGCAGAATGGTTACTCAGGTTGTCAACTTCAACAATATCAGGCTTACTACACTTATGAGTCAAATGATTAACAGATAGGCATTTTTGACATTGTTTCCTGGGAGCATTTGGCACATAAGCATAGTTGTTTCCCTTGTTAACACCCACTTTACCATTTCTATTTTGTTTCCTTTTCTTAACAACTTCTTTCTTTGCTTTAGGACTCTTGACAAGATTGTCTTTAGTCTCTTTCTGATTGACAAGTTCAGGAAAGGAAGAAGTGTTCTTAGCAGCCTCATCTTCTTCAAGTAGTTGTTGCTTGATGATCAGTAGTTCCTCATCAAACTCAACAGCACTCTTTCTGAAGATGGGCTGTTCAACACTTGACAGTATGGTTGGGGCATTTTTGTTTGTAAAAGTTTCCTTTCCTTTGCCCTTGACCTTCTTCCTTCCCTTGTCATTATCATAGTCAAAACCAACTCCAACCTTGCAGTCTTCAGTGTGTTCCTTGTGATAGGTTTGAATAAGTTCAGAGGAGTTTTTGAAGCTTCTTAGTTTTAGTTCAGTTTCAGCAATTTGTTCCCTAAGGGCTTTCTCTATCTGCTCAGCACAAATCACTTTGTTTTTAAGATACTCAACCTCCTTTTTCAAACCATCCAGGTTCACAGCCATTAACTCAAGTTTCTCATTCTTTTCTGTAAGCTCAACATTCTTAGCAGTTAGTCTATCAATTTCTTCATTAGCTACTAACATGCTAGTATGAATATTAAACATCTCAGTGCTCATATCTTCAACAGTTTGCTTATATTGAAGGGGAGTCATATCAAGAGAAGTAAGAATGGGTACCTGACTTGAATCACCATCATCAGAAAATGCCATCAAGGCATAGTTTGAGTACTCTTGTTCTTCTTCTTCATCAGAGTCATCCCAGCATTTTCCCTCAGCAATAAAAGCTTTGCCCTGTTGTTTCTTGAGTAGAGCCTCATACTTAGCTTCAAGCTCTAAGTATGCTTTGTCCTTCTTGACTTGTTTAGGCTTTTTGCACTCAGTGGCAAAATGCCCAAGTTCATTGCAGTTATAGCATCTTATTTTGGTCCTATCCACACTTCCTGTCTTGTATCCACCCTTAGCAGCACCAGCAATCCCTTTTCCTTTATTGAAGGTGTTTGAGCCACTAGATCCACCAGTGTTTCCAGTATTGAACTTGGACTTGAATGGCTGCATTCTTTTAAACCTTATGTTAGGATACCTCCTAGCCATATAAGCAAAAGATTTGTTTTCCATTTTGTCCAGTTCCTTCATGCTGTAAAACTCATCATCCTCAGGCAAATCATAGACGACCTGGACCTCATCACCAGTGTCTTCAACTTCCAGTTCCTCAATCTTGACCTGACTGATTTTAAGAGAGTCCATTCTTTGACTTAGGTTGTCAGCAATAAGTGCACAGGAGGTATTAGCCACTAATCCTTGCTTTGCTTGAATAGATCTCTTTTGAAACAGCTCCAACTCATATGTCTTCAAAACACCATATAACACATCAAAACCAATCTTTGTTAGATCTCTTTCTTTTAGGGAAGAGATTCTTGGTTCCAAGTGATCTGGAAGAGTTAGTAGAAACTTCATATTGAGCTCTTCTGTTTCATAGTGTTTGTCATAGAGTTTGAGCTCGTTTATTAGCTTGTTGAATCTCTCAAACACTTCTGTGATTCCCTCTTTTGGCTGAGCCATGAAGGCTTCATATTGTGAAACAAGAATCTGCTTCTTGTTCTTTCTTACTTCAGTAGTTCCTTCATAGAGCACTTCTATAAGATCCCACATCTTCTTGGCACTAGTACAATGAGCAACAGTGCCATACATGTTGAAGTCCATAGATTCACAAATGATAAGTTGAAGATGTCCATCCAGTGCTACTTTTTCTTTTTCAGGATCAGTGTATTTTGAGGGATCTTTGGGCACATGTTTAGCTGGTACAATCTCAGTGCCATTGGTTGTTTCACCAATCTCGATCATTGGAATGAAGGGACCATGCTTTAGAATATCTAAATACATGGGGTTAGAAGCTTTGATGAAAAGCAACATCTTCTTTTTCCATAAACTGTAGTGCTCCTTGTTAAAGGGGGGAATCTTGATACTGCTTAGTTTCTGTGAACTCATTCTTGATCTTTTCCTGTTTGTACGTTAACAGCCTACTCTCTGATACCACTTGTTAGAAATGAATACTACTAGAAACTAGACAGAGGGGGGGTGAATGGATAGTTTGATATATTTTTCGATTCTTGAAAACTAAGTAACAGACTGTATATGATTATGATATGTAATATGCAGAAAGTAAATAACACACACAGTCACTTTAATCTACTTTGTATAAGCAAATTAAATACTACAGCTTTCCAAGAAATTCACAATAGAATTTCTGGCTTCTAAACAAGAACAGTTTGAACTTGCTTGCTTACAGAGAAAAGAACTTAAGATCAAAACTATGTGTATCTCTCCTGCGGCTAACAATAGGATGTGCATGATATATATAAGCCCTATACAAACTAGTGCACACACCTATTTTTACACAGTTACCCCTTGCTGAAAGTCCAACTTGTCCTGCCATAAGACGTTAACTGTGTCAGGAAGGACCACCTGCTTTTCGGAGTCTTTCCCGTTTCTGTAGCTGCTTGTCTCTTATCTTTCTCTCCAAGTTTAGCTGTAGATTTGCCATCTGTTCTTTGGACCACCTTTCCAGAACAAATGCTTCAGTATTTGTCTCTTTTGATTCTTGATTCTGTACCTTGAATTGTCTTATTGTAAACGGCTAAGTGTTGATATCGTGAACTCCACTTCATTCCTGACTTCGCGATCTCACTTGTGAGGACTTCGCGATATAGCCTTTGAAGACTTTGCGACATAGGTCATTTGAAGACTATGTGACATAGGTCATTTGAAGACTATGCGACATAGGTCATTTGAAGACTATGCGACATAGGGCTTCTGAGGACTTCACGATCTAGGCTTCTTTGACTTTGCTGACTTCAACACTTCACGACATGTGTCTTGAGGACTTCTCGACATAGTACAAAATGGACTATGCGATATAGTACTTCACGACATGGATATTGGTGACTTCACGACATAGCTTTCTTCTGACTTTGCTATATAATGCCTTAGACAAATTTCTGCAACTTATTTCTTCATAACCTTATTTATCTCTATCCTGCTGCATGAACACTTCTGAACTTCTACCAGGACAATTATTCAATGGCCTATATACAGTCTAGATGCAAGAAACTTTACTAAGCTCATTATAACTTTGAGCATACATGATCAAGCTAATGTTCATGAGAACAAGACAAGTACATTTAGAGACCTATACTATATCCCAGTGATAGAACTCACTAGGTCATGTAATGTGACATAGTCACATAGTGTAGGCTTGTTAATAGTGGTATTCAGACATGTCTTGAGCCTAACAAATACTCATTTTTATGCTCGCAAATACTTACACGTTCATTTAAACCTAATTGGAACCTTTAACTGATTCTCACACCGGAGGTGAATCGGGGGCCAAACCCCTCGCATTCTTCTCTTTTGACAGGTCAACCCGAAGAGATCCTTGGAGTTCGACCCGGCAGAAAACTGGTTCCAACAGTACCATCCAACTTGAGCACGGGATCAACATGCACACTATCAGACTGAACAACATTATTTCAGAGTATTATGTTACATTTTCTTAATTCTTGTGTGATTTTCCAAAAATTTAATTTAAAAAAAATTGTTAATACATTACCAAACTTATTATTTACAGGGAAATGAATGAGACTGTAATCCTATTTTACCAAGCTTTGTTCCAATATGGTAAACTAATAACTCTACATGAAAACTGGATACATAGAGCTTTAAGCTCGTATAGTTTTCTGAATAAAGGGATCGTTGGTTCACTTTATTCACTTGAAAGATAGCCAACCGTTTTCAGTCCCAGGCTATTTGCACGATTTTTGGGGGGAAATGATTCACCATCACTATTACAAAGTTAAACCCTTGGGAAACATTCATAAATGGTTTGATAGAGCAGCCTCCTTCACATGTATCTCAGAGTTATTGGGATGAGAAACGCAATGGATCTCGCTCATGTTCAGCAATGAAAGCCATGCTAAATTCTCGCTCATGTATATTATGGCTTCAAGAGAGACAGTGATTTCGAGTATTCAGAAGATTGTATTTATTTGGAGCTTATCATTATGGCTACATTTACAACTTTTGAAATACCTGCACACCATTGGCTTTACTTCTCATCTTGATCCAAATAAATTTGTTCTATTTTTCGAATAATGATACTGTGACTTATGAATGATCACAGGCTGGAACTAAAGAATTTAAAAATATGATGAAATTCCTTGTCGAATCAAGTGAATAACACAATTATTACCAACTAAAATGTATGAGCCAACTAAAATACAACTGGTAGCACCCATTCCTTAGTAAATGTTCACACACTTGGGTGATGGTAGATCGTATCATGTTTGCCCTTTTCCTTTATTGTTGACGGTTTGAGGCTTCTATGATGCTGGTGATCACATATATTTGGTTGTAAGTGATCTATGACTGATGTTCTCATGTACGTCGAATGAAATTTTAGTTCTTTTGATAACACAAAAATGTGTTCTGAACTCGACACTGCAATAGCATTCCGAGGTTGCACAACCTAGGATGATATAAGTTAGACCCTCTATGTATACTAGCTTATAGCCCGTGCGATGCACGGTTACTTAAATTTTATTTATAATTATTATGTTTATAATTATATTTTTATCACGATGTAACACACGATTATTTTTTTAATATTTATAATTATATTTATTTATGACTATTTTAATATTTAAAAGTTATTAGTTTACATGATTAAATTATTGTTAAAAAGATTTAGTCAAAAAAAATTATAGTTAAAAATTTGATATTTATTATATTTTACACGCTCAATTTAATATTTGTATATATTGAGTTATAAAATTTAGATTTGGCCAATTTTACGGTTCACATGAAATTCACAAAATAATCTTTAATTTAGTTGTGGTTTAATAGTTCTTTTTCAATTAAAAACTATTATAAAACTAAAAAGAGAATAAAGTGACGAAATTTAATGTTGAGAATTCTATTCGATTTAGGAAATCTACTTAACTTATATGTAGTTTAGATTATTAGAATAATCTTTATTAACCAAATACATGTTTTAATGTTAAATCTAACGGTTTTCACCTATCTATTTAAGATTAAACGATTTTTATTATTTTGGTTATAAATGGGTTTCCTTATTTAATTACAACTATTTTTATGTTTTAACTTTTTGGAAAATCCAATCCTAATATAATATCTTTTAACTTATATCATTTTTAGATAATAATTTTTTTTTTTATGATATAATCTTGATCATCTATTTTTAAAAGTATTGGATCCAACGGTTGAGAATGTTTTGGCGGTATTTAGGACCAAATTACCAGGATAACATCATTAATTTTTCTTAATATTTATAATTTTTTTAATTTATAATTTTTTTAAATATTTATTGCTAAAATATAATATACTCTTTTTTGTAATATGTTAATGATGCGGGAACTTTGAACTTTTGAGAAAATAAATTATCAATTAAAATATATATTCTTTTGTAATAGTTCTTCTTTTAAAGTAGTACACCGTGACGATCAAAATTCTGTATAAAATTCAATTTTTTTATAGTATATCCCGTAAATATCTATGTTATTGTATTAAAAACTAAATAATGAAAGCTTTCTTATAAGTGTGGTCGCTTTGTTTGATCACTCAATCCATAATCGTTGGATCTTTCAATTTAAATTGTTGAGAAACGTTACATATAACAGTAAAATTATCATCTAGAATGATCTAAGATTTGAATCTATCAACAACATATTAAAATTTACAGGTTTTTTTTTGAATTTTTTTTTTCATTTTTTTTCAGACATAGGTTAGTTGATAATATTTTTTGTAAAGTACGATTTTTCAGAAAAGTACTATACTAATTGATTAACAAACTTTTAAAGTTTCGAATTTAATAATTTACAATGTATATAGGTTAAAAAAGTTAGGTCTGTTCTGTAGCTGAGTCTACAATTTCAAAATACGGTTTTTTTTAATATGAATATAGTCCTGCTAACAATGAAATTAGGTCTCTATGAGTGCTTATAAAACAAAATCACCATTTGCGTATAATTTATTATTTAATAATAAATTATATTTGATTAGTTATGATCTATAACTTAATAAAATAGGATAAAAAATATGAACAATTTTATAAAATTTTATCCTCGTATTATTATATTCTTTGTTGATTTGAATTTTTCTTAGATTTATTTTAATTTTTGAACATAGATTTCTAAATTTAAAATAGTTAGAAAAAAGTAATTAAATTGGCGTTAAAATAATGATGACATAATAATCATTATTAGAATTTAAATACCCACTTTACTGATTTGGGCTTTATCTTGTGTTTTAAAAATCAGATTTTGACGATTTTACACCACACGTGAAGATAATTAAATTATTTTTAATTAAAAGATGGTTTAACAATTTTTATCTAACTGGAATTGTCCATGGAAGAGAAAAGAAAGTCACGAATTTTTTACATGGAGAATTCTATTCAATATAGAAAACTTATTTATATTTGGTATATTTGGTTTAAATTATCAAAAAAACTTTTTAGAATTTAAATATAATCCTATTATAAATAAAATACATTTTTTTAATATTTGATCAAACGATTTTCATTTATCTAGTTAAGATCTAATAGTCCTTATTAATTTGGTTGTTACGATCAAAATTTTGGATAAATCCCTATTATGCTTAATTTATTGAAAGAAAGATAAAATTTCTATATTTAAAAGAATTAGTGGAAAAATAAATAAATTGGTGCTACAATTATAAAAAAATATTTATTAAAATTTAGATACTCCCTTTACTATTTGGGTTATATCCTGAGTTTTAGAAATTGAATTTTGACGATTTTACGACCCATGTGAAACTAACGAAATTATCTTTAATTTAATGATGATTTAATAATTATTATCTAACTTGACCAGTGACCTACCCATAAACCGAAAAGAAAAGATGGTTAAGTATTATATTCAAAATTATTTTTTATGAATATGAAACCCTCAATATTTTAATAATATTTTTATATTATCCTTTTATGTTTTTTATATGTAAAATAATATAATTATAATTTGGATTAATCAAATTGTTATGTTCCTTCAGAAAAAAAATGTTTAAATTTAATCATGTACGGGAGTTCTCCTAAGTCTCTTATAACGCAGGGTCCACATGTATCATTGTTATATGATATACATGAGAATTATATTGATAATTTTTAATATTGTAATTGATATGAATTGTTATATGATATTTGGTTTAATAATTATTATCTAACTCGAACTATACATAAATTAAAGAGAAAAAATATTTAAGAATTTTTACATAGAAAAATTTTAAATTATCAAAATACACTTTTTAGTATTTAAATATAATTCTATTATTAATCAGATACACTTTTTAATATTAGATCGAACAATTCTCATCAATCTATTTAAGATCTAACTATAATAATTAATTTGGTCGTATAGTGGTCGTACACGGACCAGATCGATTTTAATTTTTTCTGAAATTGATTTTAATATTTTATTGAAATAAACATAGAATTTATAAATTTAAAAGAATTAGGAAAAAAATTAAATTGGTGCTACAATAATAATAAAAAATTATTAAAATTTAGATAATCACTTTACTGTTTGGGCTCTATCTTGAGTTTTAGACAACAGATTTTAACAATTTTACAGCCCACGCGAAGCTAACAAAATTATCTTTAATTTAATGATGGTTTAATAATTATTATCTAACTGGAACTATCCATAAACTAAAGAAAAAAGATAATTAAGATTTTTTACATAATCTATTCAATATAGAATCTATTTTTAATTGGTTTAAATTAAAAAAAAAATATTAAAATTTAGATAATCACTTTACTGTTTGGGCTCTAACTTGAGTTTTAGACAACATATTTTAACAATTTTACAGCCCACGCGAAGCTAACAAAATTATCTTTAATTTAATGATGGTTTAATAATTATTATCTAACTGGAACTATCCATAAACTAAATAAAAAAGATAATTACGATTTTTTACATAAAGGTTTCTATTCAATATAGAAGACCTATTTATAATTGGTTTAAATTATCAAAATACACCTTTTAGTATTTAAATACTATCCTATTATTAATCAAATACAATTTTTAATATTATATCTAACGGTCCTCATCTATTTGAATATTTATAGTTTTATAATCCAACGGATCATATACTTTTGGTAGTACAGTGACCGACCAAAGTTTTGGATAAGATCTCTCTTACGCTTATTATATATAAGGAGTTAATATGTGTGCATGCATCTTTGCGTTGATATCAGATGAGATTTTACGGTAATGCATGATGTCCTTTTTTTTGCTTGTCAGCAGCGGTACGTGGAAACTCTGAATAGCTGCGCTAGTTCCCTAGTCTGACTCAAAGATTTAGTAGGCTCCGATTTAGGAGGGGAGCCTGTTGCACCTTCTACTGTCATTATTCTTAATATGATAAAGCAGATTCTCAGTCACGTGTTATTTTCTAGCGATTGTCATGATGTCCCTAATTTAATTTATAGATAATTTGGTTTATTCAAAATTCGGTATGCACTAAAAATAGGATATTTCTTAACCTATAAATATGTTATATAAGTCATATTTAGACTGATTTACTAAACATGAACGAATTTATTACAGGTCTTGCTGCAACTTCGAATCTTAAATTTCTAGACATAAAGAAGAATTGAAGTTAAGAGAACATAAAGTTTAAAAAAAATAGACGTTTTTTCTTTTTCATTCTCAGTAAATCTATCTTTAGAAATTAAAATTTTGGGTTAATAGTTTAACAATTTACTCTAATTGTTTTGTCTTTCTTGTATTAAAAAATTCAATAAACAAAGGTTAAATAAAGTTCTTTATTTCCTTTATTTTCAAAAGTATACTCGACTCTCAGTTGGACATGGGACATATATATTTGAATCAGTCATGTTCTTTAAATTTTTGTCATTGTAGGAAATTTAATATTTATCCACGTAACGATGAGAAGCAGTAAAGGTATTGTCCAATCAATATATAAAAAAAAAATTTATATAAATTAAAATTTTATCTTTTTGGACCTATAAGTTTAAATAAATCCGAGTGTATAATGTGATTGATCGATCATAATATTTTTCGTACTTATATGATATGAAATATCATGTTTTCTAAAATTTGTTCACTTGACTATGTATTTTAATCTATTTAATTTATTATACAATTTATTCTCAAAAAAATTCCATTTATTCCAATTCAAGTTTATCTCTTTGTATTATCCGACATTCTCAACATGATTATATAACTTGTTTAGTTATTTTCTTGTGCTGTCAAATATTTTTAAAATCTCATCTTTTAAATTTTTTAACTCAAGACAAATAATTTTTAAAAATAAGCAAATAATAATTTTTCAAAATAATTCAAATTTACGTATTATATATTTATTAATTTAATTTCAAATAAGCAATTATTATGTTCCATAAAATTAATATAAGAATTTATATTGAAATTAATTACAAATGCGTTACATACATGATTCATCAAATATAATTCTAAATCTAATCACTTCTATTATATTTATACTATATTATTGAAACCGAGATATTAAAATTTTGATAGTTGGTCGGTACGGTACTCATATTTTGGTATTTACACTTTAGTTCTTTTATTTTTACAATTTTACCATAATTTTTTAAAATAATAATTTTATTCAAAGCATATCTCTAAAGAATTGTTAAACACAAAACTCTTAAAACACAATTTATCGCGATCAAACAAAAACACATACATCAATTCAACGTCGAGTTCAACAACCATATATAAGTGTTCAGATTTAAAAAAACATTTTCTTAAGAAACAAATATAAATAGAAAATAAAATATTAAATTTGTGCATGACATATGTTACAAGCTTGTACTTGTATATGTAATAAAAATACTCATGAATATTATATATACATGTTATCGATATGTGCTATATATCAGTGATTGTTGTCTAATTTTTAAATATTTCGAAATATTTTTTATTAATTTAAAATAAATAATTAAATAATATATAAAGAAACTACTTGCAATATGTTACTTAAATTATATTAATATTCAATATTACGTTTTATATATTAAATATATGAATAATTCAAATAAATTGTGTAGTACAAGAAAGATAGACCGTTGTGCAAAAATATAAATTATTTTATAGTTAACATTACATATACGAAATATTTTTTAAAATTTGAAAAATGAAAAAACATAGTTTAATATATCTTATGAATCACCTTTATTTTTTGCTCAAAAGTTAATATAATATTAAACATAGGATAAATAAAGATAGGGGGTTCATGTAATAGGATTTTTAACACATAACCAAAAGAGCCAAGTAGCACAATGGTTGTAAGGATGAATATCTTAGAGAAGGTTATTGGTTAGATACCTCATAGAAACATTATTAATTCAATTTTTTTCTTTGAATAAGAGAGCAGTGACATGTTCATGTAATTTCGTAAAACGTAAGGATAATATGGTAATTTCACAGGGGGTTTATTGGCTCAAAATGCCCCTAAAATATCCACATGTTATCCTATTATATATAGAAGAGGATATCACAACAAAATCTTACAGTCTTTTAGAATTGTAACTGTTGGTCTTACATAAAGATGAGACTGAGAATGATACCTTAGTCGAAGCTATACATAGACAATTGATGGAGGTGTGTCAGGGAGAATTGTCGCGACTGTAAAAGAGAATAGAGAGTTGTTTAGGAAAAGCTATGCAATTCTAATGCTTATTACGGTGTTTTCACTTGGCGGCACTTGCAGCAAGTTCGTCTGGCACACTCATACTGAACAACGCTATAAAGAGAGCTTTATAATTTTATATAATAGACCATAGGTTAATCATTATCACCAAAAAGTCTTTATATATGTGTGTGTATTATCTATTCAGGCAATTATGTGGAAATGAGTGAAAAATATTAAAAAGAACATAGAGACTTGATGGACATATTGGAGGCTGTCATTGTACACATTTCAAGGGATAAGACCAGTAATATATAGCTTTGTACAACTGAGTTAAAGTGATACCATAAAGACAAGCCCACCAAATTAATAACAAAAATAATATAATTCTTGGAGGTTAAATTACAAACGATAAGCATGCATTCTCCAACATCTAGCATGAGATGGACTACTCCTCCCGCATGCGGTAATCACTAACATCCAGGGCATATGCTCCCTTCATATCCAGCATGATTGTCTCTATTGGCTTGAATTCCATTTCCTGGTCGCGGGCAGCAAAAATAAAACCACGAGTTGATTTCTTAAACTTTACCTATATAGTTCACACAAGTCATCAACATGGTTAAACAAACAAAGTGTTAGGCCGAATACACAATATATAATCAATATATGTATGAGAAGAACAATTAAGAACACTGTTTATGATCAATAAACTGAATTATATAAATAACTCTTCTCTCAGTGATGTTAAAAAAATCACAGAGAGCTGCTAGGTTACAAGAATAATGTATTCAGTATTTGCATCCCTTTTAGGGTTAACCTATCTGTGTTTATATAGTACACAGCTACATAATCAATCTCTAATTGATATCATATAAATCAGCTATACAATTTATATCAATCTAGGATTGCTTCTGTCTTCTGTCCCGTTTATTTAGCTATCTCAATATATTCTGCTTCTTTCCATCTTCAGAATATATTGCTTCTAGAATCTTCATGTTAGCACCGACAGCTAAAATAAACTCTCATCCCGTCAGACTTTAAATAAACTCTGACTGGCTTCAAGTAAACTCTGATGAGTACCTGTTTCTTAAACACTGATAAAACAATCATTAGCAATTATATCTAACACAAAGATATCAAACACATTATTATACTTGGCAAATCAAGTATAATAATTGGAAACAAACCTGTCTAGAGATCATCTAATGCCCAACAGCTCTAAGATAGTAACGAGCATTATTGACTACAAATCTCCCCTCCGCACAAAACTAATAAAACATAACAAGTTTAATGAGAAGATGATATAGTCATATAGAATTACTTGAAAGTAATTTACAATCAATGCATGGCCCCTCGTTTTAAAGATATTAATAAAACACTTAACACAAAAGCGTAAGAAACTTAATATTAGACATCATTTTATGGGGGACAGTAACGAACCTGCTGCTCAGGATGATGATCAATCTCAGCGAATATCACATCCACCATACCAACAAGCATGCGGTAAGGGTAATGAAGATTATCTTTCGCCTCAATTGTCAAAACATTTGGCCTCTTGCCCGCCATGTCTGCAACATCGTCAGAGAGCCCCACTACATAGACCAAACCCTCCTGCAAATGAAATAGATATGTTTGCAAGCTACTATTAAAGCACACATCCATACAAGGCATAATTGATAGAGATAAACAATCGACAATAGACCACATAACTTACCAATCCAACAAGATCAGATAAATCAGAAACTGTAAGTACACATACATTTCCCATGTATAAAACACGAGAGCCGGGTTTCTGAAAAAACATAAAATGAAGCATATTTATTAAATTCATTAATTCATTGCACGACTCATATGGTATTCCAAGCTCCATCAAACAATAATACTTACAATCCATATATTGGTAACATCACGATGGATTGCAGCACCCAACTTCGATCTAATCGGATCCCATACTCTGTACTCGACTTCAGTTCTGTCCTCATTCTGAGATATGAAAATTGAAAATTATAGTGATTACATTGTGGCTCTAGAGATTTCATTGGTACGTTAATCTTGTTAAGTTAAGGTCTCGTAAGCTAGTTGGACTTGGTAACTAGACAACAAAAGAAAAGATTAGATACACAAAAACACTGAACCATAATATCTTACGAGGGTCCTTCAGTTTGTTCTTATCAAGATCAAAGACAATATAATAGATGATCTTGGGTGCAATGATGAAGTATAAATAGGTGTCCAACTAAAAGAACAAATTAGGATACGCGAGATGGATTTAAAATTGTACCTGATTAGCCTGGTACTTCTGGATATATAGTTTTCTTCAGGATGGGAATTTTCATGCTTTCATACTTGGTTGTCGACATCTTAGATCGTATCTGATTCAAATTAAATCAGTTTGCTCTGATACCAATTGTTTCCCAGTAAATAACAATTGTAGAAGGGGGGTTGAATACAATTGTATAAGATTCTCGACTTAATAAAATATAGATTACAAATATGAAAGAATAATAACAACTTTATTAAATCTGGTATAAAACTGTTACAAACTCTCTCAAGAAATTCTGATGTTCTTGAGAGCTTCTAGGTTACAATATACTCGTGTATGCGATTGATATAAAATCAAAACCTAAACTGTGTTTTTATACTACACAGCTTCTCTATCAGTTACAAGATAAGTCCAAATCAATTACCAAATATATTGAAACATATCCTAACTGACAGCTTCATTCCTATAAACTAGAAACCGACAAAATAAACTTCTTTCTTTAACTAGACTTCATAAATAACTCGAAGTTGTAATCCTGATCAGCTTGCAGTCCTGATGATCAATCCTGATCACAGTCCTGATAGAAATCCTGATAGCAATCCTGATACTGACGCTTGAGCAAATACTGATGACGTCAGTAATCCTGATCAGTTGAGTCTAGATCCTGACGATCATTGAATCCTGATCTAACATTCATAGTATATTATTTTATAGTATAAATTAGTGATGTATGATATGTAATCAACTCATACATTTTTTTAATCATTTAGTTTAGTAAAATAACATTAATTATTAGTATGTGTAATACAATATTTTGATAATTACAATATACTAATTAGATATTTATAAAATTTTAATATATCTAAATTCATATCATGTTGTAAAATGGCTAATTGATGTCTAATAATGAGGTATAATTTGTATGGAAAAGATAAACGAAGTGCATGTTGTATTTTTAATTAATATGATATATTTGTTAGGTACCCATGATATAAAAAAAGTAACCGGATCGAAATGTAACAAAATATATCTATAATTGAATCTCGATAAATTGGTAACATATGATAAATTAATATTTTCAATAAATATATCGTATCCCAGAATTATAATGACAATATAAATTTAATCTAAATTAATTAGTATTGTGTTCAAATTAAGATCACGGTTTATATATTTGTGTACCAAATATTTAGATAGTTTGGTTCAATTATAGATGTCTAACATCCCATTTCCACATCTAGAATAATGAAATAATTTAATTAGTTTATGAGCATTAATACCAACCATTTGATTGGAACAATTTTAGCGCTACAGATGCAACACACAACCTGCGCTTGATAGTGCAAAGTTATATCAAAATCTTTGGCATGTATGAAAAGTCGATTTAAGTGGTCGGGGTTATTAAAGAACCGAAGGTAATAAAACAGTCATTGGGTTACCTATATCTACTTTCATTGAGTTTTTAGAAACAATTTACTAAATATTTCTATTTTAAGTTTGTGTTTACACAAGTTAAGAATGGGTTGTTATTTAGTAAGATTTAAAATTTATTTTAGTATTACATGGTGTCATGACATTGTCACCCCTTGATAGTTAATTTACAACAACTATTTCAGAATAGAATGACAATTCTGATTGTGTATAATGTAGAGTATCAAGCTACAACATGCTTGCGTTAATATCTCTCATTTCTAAAATACGATTCGAACCTTTAATATCTCTAGCTAGCTCTTAGACAACATATTTGATTAGGGTTTAAGGTCATATCAACATCAAAGTAATCTTTTAGTCAGTTATGGATTCAGAGATTTTATTTCAGTTCGGGACATATAACGACGGATTTTTATATAAAAATTCAAGGAGTGGGGCGGGAGGTCAGTGTCTTCCCGCCCCGACCCGCCCCGAAATTCCCCGTTCCTCGTTCCCCGCCCCCTCCCCCTCCCCGTTAGCCGATCCCATAATGTAATATAATTTATATTTTACATATTAATATATCTAAAAATATTAAAAACATATAAAATTTACATTTTTTCACAAGTTCAAAATATTTCAACCTTTATTAATTAAAATTTTATATTTGAATACATGTATTCTTAGTTTTATCTTTTATTTAAACTATAAATAAATTCTATTTCGAAAGAATGTTTATAATATGTGACATAAAACTAAAAAATATATAATATACAATATGATTTATTGACTTTTAAAAAAAAAAAAATTACAGAACATTTATTCATTTATTTTTTGGAAAAGAAAGAATTCCCCAATTTCTGCAGGGATCCCATTTCCCCGCTCGGTGCGGGGATGGGGGAGAAAAAAAGTCCCCGTTCGGGGATCAGGGCGTATTCCGAGAGCGATTTCGGGTTCTAAGATCGATAACGGGAATAATACTTTCTAATACCGCCATTACTGACCTTCAGTATGCTCTTTTTTCCCACACGTTCTCCTACTTACAGTCTAATAGAATAGGCTGTGAGAAATACCAGGTTCCTTGTATAAAAAATGAGACATTTTTCATATCGTATTGATAAAAAAACTACGTACCACCCAATTTGCAGAACTAATCGCCCAACTGAGTGAAGTTCACAACTGGCTGACATCTCACCGTTGAAACTCGTGGTAGGACATCCGTATTATTATGTTTCAGTTCTTCATCCTCGAGCCTAGACCACCAATTTCTTACACAACACGAAAATGACACGATAATATTGTGTTTGTGTTTACCTTTGTGATACACGAACATGGAAGTACACGAATACGAAAGTACACGGATAAATTTAGTGCAAGTTTTAGGTTTACCTATGGGTACACAAAACGAAAGTACACAAAATAAATAAATAATTAAATAAGTAATTTAAAATTATATAAATACATATTATCAATAAATATTGTACATATAATTTTAACAATAATAAAATAGAAAATAGTTTCAAATTTAAGTTTAACAAGATTTGACCACACTTTAGTCAGTATGGCTTATTGAGGCTCAACTAGCAAAAAAAACGGAAATATTTAATATTTAATTATTATATATATATTTTTATTTAAAATTACACGAAATACGACACAAAAAGTACCCGACATGAAGGTACACAAACACGTAATTACGCGAATTCTTAATGGATTGTGATTGAGTTTAGTTTTCATGTACACGAAATTTGAAAGTACACGAAATGAACGAATTGCTAGGCCTCCGAGCCTTTACTACAAGGGAAAAAAATTACAAGGACACAATCATGTCACTTTCTTAATATTGTATCAATTACTTTAAGATCTCGGATGAGAAGCTAAAATAACAACCAAACCGATAATTGTTATCGATAATATTAGGCATTCAGTATTTCTACAAATTGAACTATTGTCATGTACAAGCAACATCTACAGGGTCAAAGTTCGTTGTAAAGCACACAGTGCAAGCATTAATATAAGGATATAAAGAGAAAACCATATGGACACAACTAATGGTGGTATAATTTTGCAATCCACTAATATGTACTCCCCAACATATATCGGTGCACATTTCGCAGTAGAACCACTATGTAAGAATGAAACTATATTAGTTGAAAAATAAAACGCTGCTACTTATTAGTGTTAAAATAGGAATTTTTTAGTTTTCGCTTTTGACATTTATGTTATCGTATCGTAGGGTTTAACTCTTTTATCTAATTATCTGTAAATGACAATTCACAAACAGTGACTGCACATCAGGGGAAGTCGATTTTCATTTTTTTTAAACATTGTGCTCTCATACACTGATGTGCAATAACAAGAAAGTTAAACACAAAAATATTTCACTATAATTTTGCACACACAAAATATCTTTAGTATCAAGGTTACTCATATACTAGCTCAGACAATCTTAAATGGTTTCTAACGATAACCATCTAACTACGTTACGCAAATATAATTTGTGTACCAACACTAAAACGTATATAATACGATTCATGAATAATTAGAAATACGACAACACCTCGAAACTATATCGGTAAAAATGGATGAAAGAAACATGCAACCTCCGATGAAATTATAGTTTTGAGTATATTTTTGACACGAAACCATTAATAACTTGGCAACGAGAACGAAAGGGAGAGAGAGAGAGAGAGCACACGAAGACGATGATGCGGTGAAAACAGAACAACGCGAGCAGGTGAAGGAAAAGCAAGCAAAATCTTACAGTAATTGAGTATATAATTGGATATAATTTTCAATGTATAAGTATCTAAGTAGTATAATTTTGTTTGTTCTCTGCTTCTTCTTCGCTTTCTCTCATCCTAAAAACACTCCCCACTTATCCCATTCTCCCTCCCCTCTCCCCCCACTTTCTCTCCCAATTCAACCTCTCTCCACTCTCTCTCCCTCCTATATATTAATTAATTAATATACTTACCACATACACACACAAAGTACAACCACTCTTCATTTCTACAGATCCAATCTCATTTCTATCCATATCCTTTACATACACAATGTCTTCTACTCTATATAGATTAAATAAATTCAAATTATTAGCATTAAAAGCTTCATCATCATTAATACTGTATTCTCGCACACAATCTCGTGGCTTTGTCAATTGTTTACACGTCGGGTCATGTATTCGCCGGAGAGAATCGCTCATCGGAGTTCAAGAGCGGTACAAATGGGATCACGGTGGCGGAAGTAATTCCGATGATTTCTATCAGACTCGTAAAATTAGGGCGGAGGCTAATTGTCCACGCTGTTCTAAACAGCTTGATCTTTTGTTTTCGAATCGTATGCATTTGATTCCTCCTTTGAATTCCGATGCTAATAGTAATACAAATTGTAATAGTAATACGAATGGTAATGGTAATGATAGTGGTGCTGTTTCGGCACCGGGAGGGAAGAGTGGAGGTTATCAGGCTGTAAATGTGTGTCCTAATTGTAAGACTGCTTATTATTTTCGACCGTATAAGATGGCTCCGTTACAAGGGAGTTTTGTCGAGATTGCTAGGGTTGATAGTGGTAATCATGATGAGGGTAATCATAAGAATGGAAAGAATTTTAATAAGAGAATGACTAGTAGGGAAGATTATGCAAATAGGATTAAGGCTTCGTTTTGGCAGACGTTGAGGGGTGATGAGCCTCCTGAGGATTGGCCTCCGCCTGGTCCAATGCCACCTAATGGAAATGGCAATGGGAGTGGGTTGGCTGTCCATACGCCGCCCGGTCCTCCTTTTGCGCCTGGTGTCAATGTGGTTCGTGCTGCTGGAGGAGGTGGGGGAGGTGGTGGTGGTAATAGGGAAAAGAATGGGTGGGGTGGGTCTAATTTGGGAAGGAAATTACCGACTCCAAAGGAGATATGTAAAGGACTTGATAAGTTTGTTATTGGGCAAGATGGTGCCAAAAAGGTGAGATTTCTGATCGAAGGCCACTTAGTGCTAGATTTTATCATATTGACATGATATACCTGCCTTAGATATAATGAAAGTAGCTAAATGGTTTGACACTCCTGTCTAGATGATTGCATATAAAGTTGATCATGATCACTCGATTTATTTGTCTTCTTTGGGAGTGTAACTATAGGAGCTTACATGTTTCAATTAAATGAATGAAAATCTCCATGCAATGTCCTTTCATTTTAAACTTCTACTTCTTTCAATGAATGTAGTAGATGTCAGAGCATCTCATTTGGGTTGAAAGGTTGTTGCTAGTTAGTATTCTTCCCAAATGTTCTCATTTTATATATCACTATCAAGCTTATTGTTGTTTTGTCAAAGTCCATTACACATTTTGCACTGACACTGTGTTGCCTAGTTCTATGTTCCTAAGGTATCTACCACATGGGCACTTGCACGGATGTGTATCAAATTATGTCTTCTATGCTCTTTCAATCTTATATCCTTTCTGCTCCTCACTTGTGTTGCAGGTGCTATCTGTTGCTGTGTATAATCATTACAAGAGGATATATCATGCCTCCTTAAAGAAGAGGTTAGTCATTTAGTGTCCAGTCTGTTTGTCATTACTATTATTAATGCTCAAGTTTTTCCCATTTAGCTATGCATCATTGACCTTGTTGTACCTTTTTCTTGAGCTGAACTTCTGCACGATATTATTAGATCAGGAGCAGAATCAGGCATATCAGAGGCAAGAGATAATGACGATAATGTAGAATTAGAAAAGAGCAATGTACTCTTGATGGGCCCAACTGGCTCTGGTATGCACCAAATTGATGCTTAAAACCTTTCATTTTTAAAGTGTTCTGAAATTACGCGTTTACAGATGATCATAAAGCATTTTATTACTGGACAGTATACTTGGAAGCCTTAACAATTCACAAGCTGAGTTGGATTGTTTTTTTATTAACTTTGAGTTTCTTAAAAACAGGGAAGACATTACTCGCAAAGACCCTAGCCCGCTTCGTGAATGTACCCTTTGTCATTGCGGATGCAACTACTTTGACTCAGGTTAGGCAGTTGGCGTTATAATGACATTTTCTTTTTCTATTTAGTGAGAAGAATTATGCTTTTGCACTAAAGCTTTTAGATATTTAGGTTTACTCTATTTCTTACTAGCTTCTAACTTCTTCAATGATTAAAAAAATAGTCTGGTGAATATCGCTTGTATCTCATATTGCATTTCTTTTCTGTTTATTTAACTTTATGAAAGTTCATGAACGATATCCAAGCTTAATCATGCATGTTGGCTATTCCTCTTAATTATTGTACTATACTCTTATTTGTATGATGTCCATACTGAGGAAATCTTATTAAAGTGAAATTAATTTGTGATGTGTATATGATGACATATTCATGGTAAGATACAGAAAAGATCGTGGAGCACAATTGTATATACTCCCTCCCTGTGTTATGAAGACTGAGATGATTTTTTGTTCAAAGTAGATCACCCAGATAATTTTCAAGAAACACAAAAATTTCTGTTGCAGTAATACTGTTAGTATTATCATACATTACTAGTGTAATTTTTGTTTGTTATTAATGCATTTACTAGCAGCATTATTTTTTTTATATATCATTAACTATGATATGTGGTTGTTATTATTTTTCTTGCTTGTTGATAATGGCTATTTTAACATGTTTAAAAGTGAAGCCCCGCGTAAAGCAGATGAATGTAAGGGGGAAGTAAATGAACTGGAATGCAATAAATTTCACTCATTTGCTTCCGAGTTCAAAAATGTAGAGTGTAACTACTTTCATTGATATGCTCCCGAGTTGGAAGGAAAACAAGCAACTCATTGTCAAATTACAATCTTATACTAATTTACCTCTGCCACTTGGTTTCCTCTGCATTCTATTTTTGGAGTGAAAGTTTTGAGAGGAAAGCATGTAAAACTTTCACACCATCTCGCCTGCTTTCTTCTATAAAAACTCGGGAGCATGAATATGGATGCAAAATACATTATTTTCTTTTCTCTTAATATCCTTTCCTACCTATTTAAAAATTAAAACTCAGGAGCAAGTTGTAAGTCTTATCTTTTTTCCACTATGAATAATAAATAATACATCCGAGTTGTTTTTTGGTTGAAATGAAGGGCATTAGTGTAGTTTTGGCTTGAACCCAGATTGCCGCTATTTGTGAATGTTATTTTTAAGTAATCAATATGTTGGATGGAGGGAAAATGTCATTCTTTTCTTACAACAATTTTTTCCTTAATACACGCAAGCTTTGGAGTACCCTCAGATCAGTTTCCGGCTCCACCACTGTTTATATGTAGTTCAATAATTGAAACCTTGATGTTTCAGCAAGAAATTGCTAATATGTCATTACTTGTAGTTGCCAAGGATAGAACCTAAGACTTTTCTGATTAAAGGGGTATAGCGCTCCATATGCTGATCAAAGATTCCTCCTACAACAGGATATAATTCTTTAGCTGATTTATTGGCTTTATTTATTTATTGTTTACTACCTAACCATTTTTTTTCCTTTGTAGGCTGGTTATGTCGGTGAAGATGTTGAATCCATATTGTATAAACTACTAACGGTATATCATATGTCCACTTTGTCTTTTCATATTTTCTCTGTTCTTTGTGAAATTGAGGCTGATTATTTTTTAGGAATGGGGAAGTCCAATCAGAATATATAAAAATTCTTTATAAACTTCTCTGTTTACATACAACCCCCTTCTACTTTTACCGTCAGTTGGACTCTTTTCTAAACATGGTTTGATGTGATTCAATTGCATTTCACAATGTTAAAATTTAGAACTACCATAGGCGTAAGCCAATATGTTTACCAAAATTTGAGTATATGTGCATTATCTCTTAACTAGGTAAATAGGCAATCTATTTCCTCATGGAATTTTTTGCAACATTAAAGGGCTGTGCTTGTGTAGATTTTCACCCATTGAACTCAGGCAAAAACCAGAGAAAGGGGGGTGGGGGGTGGAGAGTACCTGGTTGGACTTCGTGTGAGAAAATAAGCAGGAAAATATTTGGTGATTTGTTGTAGTATTTAACATCTAGTTAACTAATTACATATATTTGTATCTCTGTATTTTTGTAAATTGGCTAATTTTGTGTATGTGAATTTTGGTCATGCAATGTAGTATAAGAATATGTTCAGCTTCTCTTAAAGAAGAAAATAATTGAATTGATAATCTTTATAACTTCTTAGAAGTATTTGCAGATACATGTTGGAAACTTGGAATGCAGAATATGAGTGCTTTTTTAACCATATGTTTTTTGTTTTTGAATTTAATCCCTGACCACATTTCATTTGGTTTGACTATCTTATATTATTTCCTAAAATAGTCAGAGTTATAGAGGATAGAACTATGTACTCTTTTAGTTTTAAGTCTACTCTTTTTTTTTATGAGGACGGAACCTGAGTTTAATCCATGACTGCGGATAGACCTTTACCACTTGTTTGTCCCCTAATCCTTTGTTTCTAGGCTACTTACTACTTCTAGCCACTTACTGCCTGTAGATGCAGGTCTCGCATCATTATAATAAATTAATAACGAGGATTAATATAAATTTGATTTATGAGATATAGTTCTTTTGGTAATTTATTCCCTTCCTGAGACGAAGCGTAGTAAAGTACGTCATTCAGAGCCATAAATGAAAGCCACAGTAGAGAAAATTAATGCAAGGAGAAGGATAGGTCAGTGGAGCGCCTTAGGCACTGTTTAATGTTTTGCTTGAGATTGCATTATATCCAATATATAATACGGATCGGAACCTCTGTAATTTTAGTGTGGATAAAGGAGTCGAGAGTTGGCGGGTACTATATTCTGCAGATTTACCTACAGTCCTTATGGTCCCTCTTGCGTCTTAATTACAACCACATGATTGGAACAGAACTGACTGAATAGAATTGAGCGCGTAATATTCTACCTATCATCCATTTACTTCATCTGACACTTCTTCTAAACTTGCATGGGGAGGAGGGGGGAGGTTGCATGTAGTATCTCTGGACTTAAACGGTGCCTTAAAATTAACACCAAGGGGAAGTAAATTTCATTTTAGTCCTCCACTCATTACTATGAATTTCATCTGACTTTTTGGGTCATTGACTGCACTTGGAACCCGTTGCCGTTGTTTTTGTCTCCCAGACTGTTTATGAAATTTGGAGTTATGACGAATCACTTGTGCATGTTGAGAATTACATGTCCTTGGGCCTTAGGAAGCCTATGCATCTCCAAGGACCTTGTGACCCCCTCTACAGTTATGTTTGGAAAGTTGTGATGTTATGTATCAGTGAAGGTGGCAATTTGATGTAAAATAACAATGCAAAAAAATGGGAACAACCTTGACTCCTATTATGTAGATTAGATTATTTATCTACATATGTATTTATCGATTCAATTGTAAATTGTCCGACTGTTTCAGGGTGCCGGTTTACATCTTTTTCAATATATAATTTGTTTCCTTCATTTGTATTATATTTAGTTGCCGACACTGGTAGTTCTGTTCTTTATATGCCTGTAAAATTTGTCATGCAGGTAGCTGAGTTCAATGTACAAGCTGCTCAACAAGGGATGGTCTACATTGATGAAGTTGATAAGATAACAAAAAAGGTGCATTAGCTTTCTTTCTACCAAGTTTGTTGATAGGGCGATCTTATGTCTCTAAAGATCTCTGTCTGCGTAGGCTGAGAGCTTAAACATAAGCAGAGACGTTTCAGGAGAGGGTGTTCAGCAGGCTCTGCTAAAAATGTTGGAAGGAACTGTGAGTTTTTTTTTATATTATATATCATTTTATTGAGTAGTTTTTGTGTGTTGATGCATACTTGCATAAAATTTAAAAGAAAAAGGGTTTTCTGTCTTCTTGTGGAAATAATAGCATATGCCAGTTGTAGGTGATGCCATGTTACTGGTATAGTTATCAAAAGCATAATAATTGCAATTGCTTGTGTTTTGATATGATTCATAGAAGATTCTCTACATAATTGCATGTGAATCAGTTCTTTTTACATCAGACATAGTAGTCAACCGAGTTTACACATGAATCATAAGTAGGCACTAACTATACGCCGAACTGACCTGGTATAGTATGTGAGAAGAAAAAGAAAAGGACACATATTAATATAGGTTGTGATCAGTGAGGTGGTTGAAGGTGATAATGAAAGAAAAAAAAGGAGTATGAAAGAGGAGAAATGAGTTGAAGACTGTGGATTACACAAAAATGAATAAAATTAGTGGCCTGAACGTTGATGGTAACTGATGATAATCATACTTCCCATATATGTGTTTGTTTCAGTAAATGATTAATGTCGAGCTATAACTCAATGTTTTAGATAAGATGGTTTTGTTGCCATGACCACCCCCATTATATCTAATTCATACTGAGCATTTGTACCTTGTCTACTCCCATCTTTTGAAGGCATCATCAGGTTATAGGGTTTTCTGACATCTTGAATGACATCTATCACAAGGTTATAGGTTATATGGTGTTTTTGACTCTTTGATAACTCCTGCTTGTATATGCTATCATATTATTTGATGCGAGTCTACTAGTAACTAGCACAAGAAAGTTGTAAATGTCAAGTCTGTAGTACTGTATGGGTGTCATTATTAATTAAAGAGTTGGAAGTTTAAGCTAACATAGGTCATTATCAGCTTCAGGGGAGGATTTCAAATTTGCCAACCGTTTTCATGTTTTTATAGCTTTGAACACCTATATTTTATTTATAGGATAATAGCTAATAAATTTATTTTTCTTTAATATTGTAGATAGTAAACGTTCCTGAAAAAGGAGCAAGGAAGCATCCTCGAGGCGACAATATTCAGGCATGAACATAATTTTCGTGAGTTGAATTGAATTGAACATAAGAGGCCAAGACAAATGTAACAGGGCTTTGTTTTGTTGAAATCATCTGTAGATAGACACAAAGGATATTCTTTTCATTTGTGGCGGGGCTTTCATTGACTTGGAGAAAACAATTTCCGAGAGGTAGATTGCATTTCTAAATAGCATTGTTGTAAAAAAAATTTGGGTGGGGGGGGGGCGTTGGTTTTTTTTTTAATTAGCAGCAAAGCAGTTGGTTGTTTTTCTAGATACTTCTTGCTTTATAGAAAGTTTAATGTATTAATTTGCATTATTTTACCAGACGACAGGATTCATCTATTGGTTTCGGCGCACCTGTTCGTGCAAACATGAGAGCAAGTATGCTAGCTAATGCTGCTATTACATCATCCTTATTGGAAACTGTAAGAATCAGGAATAAGAATCTTGATAATTTTCACAAGCACACATACAGACAGATTATCATCGTTCAAACTTCAAACAACTAATAGTATACTAGCTATTCGTTTTTCAACATTAGATTCTTGCTTAATTTGTTGTATTCAAGTAAATGATTAGTATACCAATAACTCTCCCTATTCATTATCCTCGTTTCACCTTGTAAAATAATGCATTGATTTCATTACTTATATCTGTACGTGTCAGCTGTATTGCTGAAGTACTTCTAAACTACTAGCTATTATATTTTATTATCCCCTTATGACATCCACATCATTCTTCCACGATTTCGTATGGATCAAGATATCAAATATATTTTCTTGATATATTGTGTGCGTGAGTAATTAAATTTCTTGTAATTGATCTTACCCAAAAAGGATAGAAATTGAGTATATAGTGTTACATTCATATGCAAGCGCGCAAATATGCATTAAGTCCAATATAATTTATTCCCACCTAATAGTATATATGTAGTTTTTTTAGCTCTTACACATGGCAAATTATTGCAGGCCTTAATTATTTTTCTTTTATTATATATTATATTTACAGGTTGAAAGTAGTGATCTTATTGCTTACGGCCTCATACCAGAATTTATTGGGCGCTTCCCAATTTTGGTTAGTTTGTCAGCTCTAACTGAAGAGCAACTTGTTCAGGTAAAATTGTTGTAAATGCAATTCTCTTGAATAGTTATATGAATGTGTCATTAGTCCATTTTTAGGAAATTTGTCATGTATGTAACAGATTTACACGAGGTAGAACAGGGTTTTGTCCGAGATGATAGTATGATCTAGTACTTTACAGAAAACAAGGGTTTAGAGCACCACTAGCGGGATACCCATGCATAAGCAAACTATAGTTATTTGGTGCCTGTTTTTTGACTACACTAAGATATTAATATCATTACGAGAGCACAAAGTAGACAAGCCATTTGTGGATTATAGACTGTGGACTCCCTGGCTTTGGCTTTCTTAACGGTTTACCATTCAGTACTAACATTTTTTTTCCTAATATTTCCATAATTAAGCTGGCTTTTAAAATTAAATGGATGGCCACTAAATTAAAAGAAGTAGAATGTGATTAATGAAGTGAATGGGCTTACTCACACTCTCCATCATGGATTTGAAAGAGAAAATTGGTATGTGATCTTAAATTGATTTGTATTGCTTCTTATCCCTCAAGTAATTATTTTAATCCAAGCCAGATTAATTCTCAGAATAATTAATTCAATAAGGTGCATAAACTTAACCGATTGGAATTATCAACTAGGGTAACATGTAATCCTCATTAAATTGGGTAACATTGGCCAAGGCCCACAGAGGAACAGGAGATGGCTTGGCTTGATTTCAAGAATATTGTTGATAGGATTTTTGAACTATACCTAAGATCCACTAGTCATAAAAAGAAAGGCCTGTATAAGAATAAATATTTTAGAATGGGAATATTTCATGTAACACCTGCTTTGAGTTGAACGGGCTTACTCACACTCTCCATCATGGGTAAAATTATGGGTTTAAAACAGATAATTGATTTATTATCTAAAATAGATTATTTATTGCTTCATATCCCCCAAGTAATCATTCCGATTCAAGCCAGATTAATTCTCAGAGTAATTAATTCAAAAGGTGCATAAACTTAACCAATTGGAATTATCAACTGGTGTAGTAGTGTGAGTTGACATGGAGTCCTCATTAAATTTAATCACATTGGCCAAGGCCTATAGAGGAGCAGGAGATGGCTTGGCTTGATTTCAAGAATATTGTTGATAGGATTTCTGAACTATACCTAAGATCACTAATCATGGAAAGAAAGGCCTATATTTGTGAGAAACGGTCAGATACATCTAAAGAGATTAGTTCGAATTGTTGGCCTTTTGATTTTGGGGGAAGTGATTACAGTCTGCCTATTGATGATAAGTTTTCATATGAGTTTGAGTTTAAAGGATAAATATTTTAAATGGGAATATTTCGCGTAACTCCTGCTTTAAGTTCTGAGTCGGATCTTGAAGATTCAGTTCATCTGAGTTGGTGCATTCTTTCATTCTCTTTAGTCTTTTGTAGAAGGGCTTTGATATATAGTCAAACTCAATTCTCTGTTTATTATTTCATTTCACTCTCTTTCCAATCAATTTTGGCTGCACAACTTATGTTATATATATATCAGGTCCTTACAGAACCAAAGAATGCTCTTGGTAAGCAGTACAAAAAGTTACTCAGCATGAACAATGTAAGATATATGTAATCCTATATATGGTTTTATCTTGTATAATTTTTCTTCTCTTAAAGTTCAATTCTGTTAATCAAGAGAACCCCCTTTGTCCACCGCCAGGTAAAGCTACATTATACACAGAAGGCACTAGGACTGATTGCTAAAAAAGCAATGGTTAAGAATACAGGTGCTAGGGGTCTAAGAGCCTTACTTGAAAGCATTCTAACTGATGCTATGTATGAGGTATGCAATCAAGTATTTATCTTAAAACGATGGCTTCAATAATTTGTTGCAGCAAGTATAGCTGATTTATGAAAAAAAAATTATAAGGAGAAATCACGAAAGTGCGCTTGGATTGGATGGATTAATCCAAAAAAAAAAAACACTATCCAAGGATTTCTTCACCACTTAGTGTCTGAAGAACTTTGAAAATTGAATGAGCTGTGAACTTAAAATCGATGCAGAAGCCAGCATCTTCTCTCCCACTTTATTTAGTTTCTTCTAAGAAATCAGGAACTATTGTAGTATTGTTGAGTAATTATGCTTCCCCATTCTGTCATCTTCATCTCTTTTGCCTTTTTCCCAGTGAACAGTTGGTGAATGGTGAGCTACAGCTGTGAACAGTGACATCGTTTTATCAACAGTAATCCTTCACCATTTGAATTTTTTGGATGCAATACCAAACAGTTAAAAACTGATGGCGAAATCTAAGATACCAATTTGATGTAGGGTAAAGAGTAAGAAGTATAAATTATGCAATAGAAACAGTAAAAAGATAGATTAGGTTAAGTGACGCTGAAAATTTATTACCTCTGAAAATTTCTGAATGAGAGATGAAGTTCTATAAATTGCAAACAAATCAAGAGAAATTCTTAGGTATCAATTTATTTAGTTGCTCAAACACTAGCTAAATAACCATATGGACTTAGTCCCGTGAACACTTGGGCCTATTTCCATTAATCTAAATAAATCTACTAGTTAATTGTAGATAGCTAGCCACTCCACATAAAGAAAAAAGAACTATAATTTTCTCTTTAGTAGATATCATAAAATTATTTAATGATAAATATAAAATCTTCTTGTGATCTTTAGTCTTCACTTGCATTCCCCGTCGATAGCTCATTTAGACTTCTAGCTGACAGAAATTAGGGCTTCTGTTGTAGATTCCAGATGTCAAGACTGGCAATGATAGAGTAGATGCTGTTGTCATTGATGAGGAGTCGGTGGGTTCTGTAAGTTCAGTTGGCCGGGGAGGAAAGTTACTTCGTGGAGATGGTGCACTGGAGAAATACCTTGCAGAGACCAAGTTACCACAAACGGTAAACATTTCATTTGTAAAACTCCTTTTCTTAAAAAAAATTCTTTTGTCTGAGCAAAAACTAGTTTGCTCGTGATTTTCCTTGTAAAAATGCGGGTTTGGGATATTGTTCTTGAGAAGAGGAATGTAGGCAATTCACTGCCAAGTCCTGTACAGGCACAGCAGTAATGATAGTATTTTAATCTGCATGTATTTTAGACTTTTAGTGTTGTCTATTTACATACGTGTTCTGTTCTTATAGCAGGAAAATGATGGTACTGCAGATGGAGATCAACAGGAGAGTGAATCCGAGGTATCATCCAGAGCCATGAACATGTAACAATCAACACTGTAGCAGAGCATTTACTGTCTAACAACTCAAAAGTCTTCCTTTTTTTTTTTTTTTTTAAATATACCTTGTAGAAATCACATTCATAATCTGCTGTAATTATTCCTTTGTACAACAGCATAGATTTTAGTCCAGGTACAAAAGAATAGGAAAAGAAAAAACAGAGGTAAATATACAAGTAGAATGTACCAAATAATTTTAGGAAGTCAATGTATTAGATGTCCTCTGCAAATTGCAACAAAAGACACACTTGCCATAAATGGAGTACATTTTAATTTGTTTTATTATACAAGATTTTCATTACCACTCTGAGAAGGCCCTGTGTGTCCTGAGTTTACGATAGATTCTCTTTTTTTTGGAGTTCCGCGATAGATTCTTACATGTTAGCCACTTACCAAAATAATTTGAACAAAGTAAAATGTAGTTAAGAACTTAAGATATCTGACGATATAAGTTAAGCCAATCACATCAAAATGCTTACGGTTAACGAAAACTCAAGGAGAATTGGATAACAAAAGTTAAACTAATGAACAAATATTGTTCAGACACATATATTAGAAATGATGCCCTTTCCAAGGGCCAAAACTTATCAGAAATAAAATGAAGTCTCTAGTCAGGTTATTGACACTTTAACTCTTTATAAACCTTACTAATTTTACTAAAATTGTGTCCGGCCAATTCCATCTCACCCCCATTTCACTTTAACACCAGTTCATTTGTGAGTAATAGTTAAGTTGGCAATTGCTGCAGAGGTAATAGCGATAGTTCTTTACACTGGTCACTGGTGGTTCTAAAACAAGTGCCAAAGGAAACGAATTGTGTGCACAAGTTCTGAAATATCAATATTGTTGGGCCAATCATCCTACTCATACCATTTCTTTACTAATTATATCTGCCACCAAATATTTAGACCAATGATTACGATAAAACAAACAAGAAACATGTCAGAAAAACGACCAATGGGCAACAAGTTCTAGTCCTAAATGACACATTTATAATAACTCGAACACCATAATGTAGTAACCAAAAGAAACCACACCCAAGCTAAAATTATACTACTCCTGAGATCCTTCCTCTTCATCTTTGTGGTCGAAGTCTTCCTCATCTGTTGTTACATTTTAACATGGAAGGTAGTTAAAAAAAACAAGATTATTGATGTTACTCTCTTCCGGGTCAGTGTACCAATGAAGACTGCCTTCCTGCGAGAGATAGCAGTGAACTGCTCAGTAATGCTTCTGAACATCTCTTCAGTTGGATTTGATGCCATCTTCAAACTAGTAAGAGGAATGTGACTTCACATTGTTGGAATTCCACTTACAAAGTAAATTGCGTTCTTGTTATGTACATTAATAATCTGTTCGTCAGTTTTCTTGCTGCTCATCTTTACACAAATCATGGCAGAGCAGGTCTAAATGTGGCTATCCGGGATGAGAATGATATGATGTTGGCTATATAAGCAAAGAGATGCAGGAGTATGTGGAAGGTTAAATTTGCGGAGGCAACAACACTTTATTTTGGCTCAGATGTCGCAAAAAGGATGGGTTTTGGTGCTGTAATGTGACGCCTCTGATATAGTGAGGGAAAAATGTTACTAAGGGTAAGGCTAGAGGTTTTAGCTTCACCGTATTTGCAAAAATTGTATGCATTTTTTGAAATTATAAATGCTATGTAAAAAAAGGGGTAATTGGAAGAAAAATATTTGTTTAGGGGTGAGAAAGGTAGAAATTTCTCAACCCTATATTTATCCCTGAATCCACTCCTCTCTAATTTCTTATTAAAGAAAACTCCTCTGCCCCCGCCACTTCTCTCTCATGCCTTCCTCTTCCGTCCCAAATTTCAAGGATCTCTTATCATTTCCTCTTCTTCTCATCACATTCTTCTCTTTTCCTTCCTCTTTTCATTATTTCACAAGCTCAGTTTGCTACTCCTCTTTCCTTTAAACAGAGACACCATGGTACATTTTTTCATTCTTCTATATATGTTTCCATGCTTTTCTTTAATGCCAATGTTGCTGTTGGATCATCATTGCCACTTTTTTCCTTCATATGACTGCATCATCATTATTTGGCATATATCATTGCATGCAATTACAATATATATGATCCAAGAACTTTGTCGGTTTTAAACATTTTTTATGTTCTGTTATTCAGAAATTGTGTAGAGTATAGATATCTAACAGGTACATCAAATGAGAAAACAGTTTTGTTTCGAGTCGATAAGGTAACACATTATTCGTACCCCAAAAAACATAATGTTGATGCAATGCACTTGAATGCATGATAGATCTAATAATCTAGTTATTGTAAGGTTAATGATCATTTTCAGATCCTCAAATTTACATTTGATGCTCAATTATCCTATAATTGTCAAGGTTAGATTGTAATTACTAATGCATGCAACACAACATCAGAATGAGGAGAATCAAATTTATTTATTATGTATAAAATAGTGATTATTGTACTTGGTTTCTGTTCTATAAGATGCTTGTGATTGTTAGGCGAATGCTGCGTCTGGGATGCAAGTGGAAGATAATTGTAAACTGAAGTTTTTGGATTTGAAAGCAAAGAGAAACTACCGATATATTATCTTCAAAATTGAGGACCAGGAAGTGGTGGTGGAGAAACTTGGGAGCCCCAATGATAACTACGAGGATTTCACCAACTCTCTGCCTGCTGATGAGTGCCGCTATGCTGTATTTGATTATGATTTCACTACTAATGAGAATGTCCAGAAAAGCAAGATTTTCTTCATTGCTTGGTAATGAGTTCTAACTTGATTATTTGCACTTGAACATAAAGAACTAGAAACGTTGTTTATCAGATGTGTACCCATTAGACTTAGGGAATCACGAGTTTGAAGAGTTAAAAACTTTGCGTTGGAAGGTTAATACTCCCATGTAATGAGTAACTTGTGTTTAATGATCAATACCCTCCATCTCGTCTTTCCTTTTCATACTTGTGTAGTTGACCTGTACATGTTTTAGGTCACCGGATACCTCCAGGGTGAGAATGAAGATGGTATACGCAAGCTCTAAGGATAGATTCAAGCGAGAGCTGGATGGAATTCAAGTTGAGTTGCAAGTCACAGATCCCAGTGAGATGAGTCTCGACATCATAAAAGGACGCGCCATTTAAATAATTGGGTGAAACCGTTCAGTTTTTACTTTATCCTCAGCTGCGATGCAACTCTAGCAGCATATTATGGTTGGAACATTTGTTATTTTTTTTGCTTTTGGCCTCTGTTGATTACACTAAACAATGTAGTAGAATTTATGTGGTAATGTAATTGTTATTTTGTAATGTTCAAGACAGTTTAATATTGGCTGATTGACTCGTACGTGCACATATATATTTATCCTACATTTTAATTGCTTGGCTAAATTACTGTCATGAACCATTTGTTGCTCTAGGAGTGTTCAGGGAAATGAAACTTTTACATTAAAAATAACAAATCAGAAAATTATAGAAGTTTCCATTAATCCTGGGATATTCCTGCTCTGCTCATATTCTCCAGAATGCAGCAAGCTTCCCTATGGAGACTATTTAACAGTAAATTATCTATATTTACACAACTCAAAACAAAGTTTAATTATACCGTCCTTTAACAAATCCTGTTGCCTGTGGCTATTACGCCAATCAACAGAAACTTGATAGGTCTGCATTTGTCATCACCCCTTGCTTGGGCAATAATGATGCACCAGCATCAAACGTCTTGTGTACAAGTCGTAATAACGCGGCTCCACGGCTCTACCTCTAAGGTAACAGAAACACCAGCTAGAATTTATTTGTCATTCACAGACCAGGCAGATACTTTTATGTAGTTTTTATATAAAGCATAAATGGCAGGGCTTGTGTAAAAAACAGAAGCTTCAGACAGTATGGTTTGGACTGAAACCAAGACAGGCTTTTAGATAGGTCCATCACAAACATGAAGTGGCATATAACAGTATTTTTCAAACGAAATCTCCTGCTTAATGTTTGTCTTATTTATGTATTACTATCATTTTTGCTTGCTAGGAGTAGTATTACATATCATAAAGACGCCTAAATCATGACAGAACATTTAATTCTGCGACTGCCTAATGAGACATCAAGTTCCAGCGACTCCACTCTCCAAATCTCTCCTCAAAATCAATTCAAGGGAGAAAAATACAACAACTTAGCAAACAATTAATAAATACAAGTCCACTGCTTTCTGCCATACTGTTCTTGAAACCGATATCTGAAGTAAAGAGATAAACTTAGGTAGCAATAGAATCGAGGAAAAGAGGAGAATGAGAACAAAAATAATAGTGAATAAAAGATCTTGATGTTCATAGTTCCATCTGAATTTCTTCACGGTTACAAACTGCTAAAAGTAATATTCAAATACTGAATCTAAATTTGTATATACAATGGTATGTAATGTGCCAAAAATGCAGCATAGATGGAGTACAACTTCATCAGAGCTGTCCCTTTTTATTTTTTTTATTCCGAGTTCCAGTAATTATTTTCCCAAGTTCTAACGCGTTTCAATGAACTTTCTTTTACCATATTATACAAACGGAGACCTTTTTTATCATAGGGAGGAAGCATAGTACATGGGTTCCTATCTATTGGTGCAGTCACCAATGACTCCCTCATATACTTATTCGCCAATCCTTTTGCAGGACAAGCCATTGCCTCCGGACAGAGCTCAATTGCGTTTTCAGGTATTGTAGGCTTATACCTTAACAATTTTGAATATTCACTTAACAGGTGAAACATGTAATCGTACACATAGTCCATGTGCAGATCTTCTTGAACGAACTTATTTGCTGCCCCAGTCATGGTCTGCGCCTACAATACAATGCCATAAACATTCCTTATCAGTTCAATTTATAGTATACTTCTACATCTAGATTTTATTTTGTAGTGACTAATGGTAATGGCTAGCCTCATTATGAATGTCTGCGTATTTAAGATGGTAATATATATTCCAGAGCTTTTTATGCCAGGTATTCCTATAGTTAATTTGCTATGTGCAACAAGCATTGGTACCTTCAGCTCATGAATGTTGCCATAGTCAACAGCGAACTTAATAGATTTGCACTTGTCATCTTCCCTTATGGGCCAGTAGTGTTCCATTGGCATCAAACCTCTAGTGAAGAAATCATAGTACCGGGGTGTAACTACTAAGCAAACAGAATCACAAGCAAGAATGTACTTCTGGCTTACTGACCAAGCAGATCCTTCAATGTAAATTTTATATCTGCATTGTGAATTGACAAGAATATGATTCGAGTTAGGAAAATAAACTGAATTTTATAAGCAACAACACTGGAAGGTGAAAAAGAAGAGAGGTGAAATAACTTAATTGTTAGTGATTTACCTATATTGGCACTGATCTGTCAAGCCTGATTGTGTAGATCCTTGCTCTAGCTCTTTGTCCCAGTCCTGAGCATATAACTCAATTCATTACTTGATATGATTCCTACTTGTTTGAGTCATTGTATTTTGGATCATACTACCAGTGACACTTAACCTTCAAGTTACAGTGGCAATCAAGAACCTATGGATAAATTTGTGAACCACATTTCGATTTCTTGTGAATTTACTAACTGAAGACAAAATGAAACGTGGTACCTTAATGAATATGCGAGCATTCCAATCTTCTTGATCAGAGACATTACATTTTAGAAGCTCTTTCCTCTTTTCAGCAACCTTCGGATTACCTTTCCAGTAAGCATAAGGCTCCCTATCTTTCCATCTTGACTTCTTGTTCCCTTCAATTATTTCCTCTGACATAATCTCCCAGGGTCCTATATCGGTTTCAGGCCTAGCAATTCATCAAAAAATAATCATGCAGAATTGAAATCGTAAGTGCAGATATAAATGCAAACAGCTATAATCGCAAGTGCAAATATAATTCCGAACAGCTATGTAGACAATTACCATCCCCAGAATGACCAGTCTGGAAAGACTATATCCAGTGTTTCACTATCGCCACAATAACGAAACAAAGGCGGTGGTGTTTTAGCTTCAGATCCTGGATAGTCTGCGGATCTGATTACTGGCCAGTCGACACAATCAAACATCAGGTCCAGATCAGGAACTCTACCAGGGTACCTCCTTAACAACTGTAAGATTCCCCATTGCGTAAAATTGTCCCTGGTTTGGAAGCCCTTAATATAAGTCTGTACATAAGCTCTCCCGTCAAGAATTACTAATCTGAAGTTTGCTGTCCTATTAGCTCTCTCTACCATGTCCAATGTGATCCCTGTCTCTTTCCAAGGACGTAGATCTTCATGAATCCAGCGGAAATAATTGGGACACCTTGGCGTTGAGGGGCCTTGATCATTACTTTTTCTTAATCTGGTAAGGTCATTATTTGCTGGGCAGGTTCGAGTGTTATTACCATCAGGACAATTTAATGAATTATTTATCGTACTCACCATTACCTTATTGACCTAGTCATATTATAGAGGCAAAAAAATGGTTATTTAGGTCCAGATACTTGCGTCTAGCACAGAAAAGAAAAATAATAGTTCATATCTCTGAGATGGCCAATCATGTGAACTACTTTTGTTTCCTTTTTGCGGTATGTGTGCGTGTTTTGAACTTACGAGTGATTATTGAATTTAAAGGTGGACTTACAAAGTTAGTGGTTTCAAGTAAGCGAAGGGAGACGAAGATGGCCGCACAGAGGAGAACTAAACAGAGAAAAATTTGGGAAGATCTTACAGTGGAGCTCCTCCCCAGCTGTGGAAACCGCATTTTGTCCATATAATGTCTATAAAAAGTTACTGATATCCTCGCAGCTTCCTGGTTTCTTCATTTCAAACATGTATCACCTTTGATTAGAATAGACATAAGTTATTAAAATTTATTTTTAAAGATTAAGTGGATGGATTGTGTGTTAATGATCAAACCAAATCACAGTCATGTGTATTTCAAGTACGTAGAGCAGGGCCTGCAGAGAGTACGATATAAGCAACCTTACCTATAAAAAATCTAACATGAAGGATCTGATTGATTTGCACAGGGATCTGCATCACATATCTCCATCATCTTCTTCTTCTTCTTCTACGTGTTCGTCTTCGTATTCTTCTCCTCTTACCTTCCAGTTTTAATTTCTGTGTTCTTAAAACTTTATTATTGCTTCAGTCTCAACTCAGATAAACTCAGTAACTGAAGCATGAAATGTAACGTGTCCAGATTTGTTTGTATTTCTTACGGACATGCATTCGATAATGTAAAACTAAAAGAAGAAGGAAAAAAACTAAATGAATAATCAGTCAGTCAGAGTGTGATCCATTTGTTTAGGGAAATTGTTGGTATAAAGCCGGATTATGGTTATTTTTTGTTGTTTATACACAAACGTGCTTTCTTAAAGGTTGGGCTTTTCTTAAAACGCTTGCACAATTTTGTAAAATTACAAAACTTACCATTTTTAGTTCAAGGTATAACTTGAATTTACGTCATTTATTAAATAATAACTAACTTATTATTTGAATATACACATGATTATAACAAAAACATATTTATAATGTAGTATAATTTATTAAAAAACATATTTTTGACATGTTTACGTAAAATTAAATATTTTATAGTGAGTGTTCAACAAAGGTATAACTTGAACAATAGTTATTCTTGTATATTATATCCAAATGTATAAAATAATGATTAAGAAACTATATTAAATTAATAATATATCATATTTCTATACCTCTAATTTGGTATTGGTGAATTATATATATTTATTTAACAAAGTTTAACTACGGTTCAACACAACATTATATTAAACAAATAAGATTTATATACTAAGTTGGTATTGGCAAATATTGAAAAATTAAATTATGTGGGTTCAATAAAATCTCAATTATTATTTAATAGATGATGTTGAACCCAGCTTATATATCCTAATGGATCATATACGGATCGAGGTGAAAAACATCTGACTCGATCCGATCTAAAGTCAAAAAAATATAAATGAATTCATACATGAATTTAAGGTGATCTGATCCGAATCTAACTCATTGACAGGCTTAGCCTTCACTGTGTTTCTAATGATAACTTAAGATTTGTACTTAACATAGTCTATAAATGAGTAAGTGAAACATATTATCATAAGTCAAAAATAAATAGATTAGTCTGATAAAAGATCATTAAGTTAATCATGTATGAGATTAGTTATAATAATTGACAATACATGACAAAGTTACCATCAAGTTACATGATAGTACAATCACATTAACATAATGTTTTACATGAATGACAAATAATTAGAGAAGTCTAAATACTCTGATTTGAGAAGTCTGGAATTGGAGAAGTCAAAAACATTGATTCGAGAAATCTGAAATTAGAGATGTCAAATATACTGATTCGAGAAGTCTGGATTAGAGAAGTCAATAAAGTCAATTCGAGAAATCCAGGATTAGCTTATTCAAGAAGTTCAGAAATAACTAATTTGAGAAGTCAACAATGTTTATTCGAGAAGTCCACATCTCAATCTGTTATCTATCAGAGTTAAGAAATGAAGAACTTAGCCAAAATTCACAACAACAGAGAAATTACAGGAAGATTTTCAAAGACAAAGATCAACAAACCATGTGCACCTACAGTGATCCAAATTATTGTAGAGCACACATGACAAGCCTACAACAAAACTTGAGAAAAATTCAAGGAAAACCAGCTAAGAAAATGGGATCACATATGTGCAAAGGATATGAATGTGATACTGAATGTCAATTTACATTTTTAGTATAGACAAGGTTTGTTATCAAAATTGTCTTATACAATTGCATGTCCAAATTTGTAAAAAAGGCGAGTTATGCATAATTTATAAGTGCACAAAATATTTTCTTAGTTGTTAAACTTTACAGAAAAATTAACTAGAATTCTCCTTGAGAAAAATCAAGAAGGTGAGAGTATATGTATTCATAGAGTGTAGAAACGCTAAAAATCTAATAGTTTTAGATTGAAGTAAATTTGTGTTCTTGTTTTTTTTATATTCTGCATTCTTTACACAAAACACAAGCAGTTGCATTCAAGATTAACAAATTCAAACAAAGAAATCAAGAAAAGTTTTGTTGGGATTTATGGGTGATAACATAGAAACAACTTAACTTTGAATGTACTTAATTTTTAATTAAGTAGAACATACTGTCACAGCCAAATTATATTCTTGTAATCAGTATGTAATGTTATTCTAGTTGTATAATTTGAAAGAAGTTCACTTGCTGTGTTCAAGCCTCAAAGGATGCATAATTAGATGACAACATGAATAAAGGTTATTGTCCTAAAGCTTCGACAGTAAGATTACAAGAAGACAGAATGTTGCAAGTCAAGACAGCATATTCACTCTGACAGCAACATTGGCGGAAGACTACGCGACATCAACTTTAGCCCTCGACAGCAAGTTTGGAAACCTCGACAACACACTATGCGGGGAACTCCTACTGTCACCAAAAGCACATTCCTGTGACAGCAAGCTTTGTGGCAAAAGTAACTGTCTCGAGAAAGACCCTTGTTCTAAGTATCTTTCTCAGTCAAATCCCGTGACAGTTTCAATGTTCAAGAAACAGGCGTGTTGCAGTATCCCTAAGCTGCACCAAGTCTGCAAGACTACGACAGAAGCTTCAAGCACTGCAAAACAAAAGCGAATCAATTCAAGAGCAAGGTCAAGTCTTTATTTGCTGAATTGCTTAAGCTGGAAATAGAATGAATCTAGGTTGCTTTCTTTGTAATGTATATCTGACATGTTAGCAATTTAGGAAAGTCACATGGGTAAGACAATCTGTAAGAAGCTGCCACTTGACAGTGACAGCAGCTTCACAAACCCGTGACTGATAGTGATAGGATTAGTCTTATACCTACTGTCAATTCATTCTAGAGATGTAACGAAGACAAGCAAGTGTCTTGAAGAAAACCGAAGCTCAAGAATTCTCTCTTGAGGTTGTAGCAACACTTTGCAAAATAAATAAAACATTTATTTTGTGAATCCTGTCTTCTCGATTATACTGTTTGTGAATGCATACATATTATTGATAACATTAAATCTTAGTTTTGGTTGTTGAAACTGAGATTGAATTTTATCAGTATTGCATTCATCCCCCCCCCCTTCTGCAATACACAAGGACCAACAACTGGTATCAGAGCTATCAGATTAACATACATATCTGAGATCCCGACGACAATGCAGAAATCAAACAGTATCAAGATCCCGGCTTTTGATAAAGAGAACTACAGCATTTGGAAAAGAAAAATCTTGTTGTTTATCAAAGCTGCGAATCCACTATACCCAGGTATACTCAAAAATGGTCCTTTCATACCAAGGAAGGAAATTGAAGCCACAACAGTAAATGGTGAAATCATTCCTGCACATTGGGTTCCCAAAGATCCCTCGGAAATTTTGGAACCTGAGAAGGAGAAAATGGTGCTAGATGATCACTTGCAACTCATCTTGCTCGATTCTCTCACGTTGGATAAAGCCATGTGTGGAAGTGTGATAAGCTGCACATCAGCCAAGGAGATGTGGATCAGGTTAGCCTTACTCTGTGAAGGAAGTGAAGAAGTTAAGGGCAACCAAAGGCAAATACTGATATCTCAATATGAGGCATTCATGGCCAAGCCTGGTGAAGACTTAACTTCCATGTTTGAAAGGTTCAGTAAGCTCTTAACTGAACTGCAGATACATGGAAAGTACTATGACATAAAAGAATTGAATGTCAAGTTCTTGCTTACACTGCCTGATCATCTTGAACACAAGACAACAGCCATACGAGAAGGAAGAGATCTCAACAATATAACCTTTGAGACACTTTATGGCATTCTGAAATCTTATGAACTTGAACTCTTTCAAAAGAGAGCCATACAAAGTGGAACAAGGAACAAGATGGCTAACATGTCAAGTGCCCTAGTAGCACAAGTGCCAAGGATCACACAACCTAGTGAAGCACTACAAATCACACAACCAACCCCTGTACAATCCTTGAAGATAGAAGAGGTTGTTGAAGATGATGAGAAAGTAGTACTACAGCTCAAGGATGTGGAAGATGAAGACTTCTACACAATGGAGGAACTGGAAAGCATGGACAATCCTACTATGGCTTACATGGCCAAAACGTTCAAGAACTTTAGGTTCAAGAAGGATAGGTCATTCAGGCCCCAAGGCCAAGCATCCAAGTTCACCAAGGGAAGCTCATCAAAGGCTGCTGTGGGAAGCTCATTCAAAGGAGGATACAAGACTGGATTTGTGGATAGATCTAAATTCAAGTGTTACAACTGTGGTGAACCTGGTCATTTTGCTACTGAGTGCAAAAGACCCAAACAGGTTCAGAGATTTGAGAAAGGAACTGGTGGATACTGTTAGGCCGAATACACAATATAATCAAGTATGTATGAGAATAACGATAATTAAAAACACTGTTTATGAATCAATAAAAACTGTAATCGTATTAACAGCTTCTCTCTTTATGATGTTAATGAATCACAAAGAGCTTCTAGGTTACAAGAATAATATATCAATATTCACGCGTCCCTTCTAGGGATAACCTATCTGTGTTTATATAGTACACAGCTACATACAATCCATCTCTAATTGATATTCCTATAAGTTAGCTATACAATTCATATCAATTAAGGATTGCTTCAGTCTTCTATTCCAATCTCCTTAGCTGTATCAATATATTCTGCTTCTTTCCATCTTCAGAATATATTGCTTCTAGAATCTTCAATTCTGCACCGACAGCTAATTCAACTTTCACCTTGTCAGACTTTAAATAAACTCTGACCGGCTTCAATTAAACTCTTTACCCTGTCAGAGTTTAACTAAACTCTGACTGGCTTCTGATAAACTCTTGTCAGTACCTGTTGCTTAAACACTGATAAACAAACATTAGCAATTATATCTAACAATCTCCCCCAACTTGTTCATAATAAAATGTACAAGTTAAAACATATAATTGATGATGTCAAAACCTTTTAACAAATGCAGTGTTTAACATATAACAGAGTTTAATTTAAAACAGAGTTTAAATTTGACTTAGAATAGAAAATATTAAAAACTTACAGTCAGACTTTACTTGACTTCTTCAATATCAGGCACAGTCCTGAGATAATCAATCAGCAGTCTTCTCTCAGCATTCTCAAGTTCAGTTATCATAATCTCTTTCAGCTCCTTATACTCTGGATCTCCTTCACCAGTTTGATATATGGCAGCCCTCAGAGAATAGATACTGTTCTTCTTCATATCATTCCCTAGCCGAATGTACTGAGCTTTATCTGACTCTAAGTTGAATTCTAAGACTTTTAATCCCAGTGCAGTTTTAAATCTAGCACTGTTTCTCTTCATCTCCACCAATTTTCCAGTATGATCTCTATACTTTGGAATATAAGCATTTGAGACTTCTCCTCCTCCAAGCATCACTTTTGATCTCAGTATCTTTTCTCTTAAGATTTGAGCAACATTATGGGTATGTCTGTTCTTAACTTTTAACAGATAAAGTACATATTCAAGTTCTTCCCATGATTTGAGATTTACATCAGATTCTCCAATTCTATAAACTCTTCCATCACTCATGAAATATAACAGAAACTGCTTCTTCAAGATCTTGTGAAAAATCAACTGAACAGATTCTAACTTATCAAGATTTTCTTGTGTATTCCCAATACCAGATCCTGTCAGTGAAATATTGTCTTGAGATCTGTTATTTATTCTCTTCTCCCTATGTGAACCTAAACCAGACTTATCATAAGATTCTTTTCCAAGTACAGTCCTGGTTTGAGAAAAATCCACAGGTTGAAGTGTCAGAGTTTCAGAGAGTACATGTCTTAAGAAACCTTTGAGTTGAGGAGCTAGCTGAGTTTGCACAGCTTGAGCCTTGTCAGAGGCTGGCTTAACTTCAATAGTATCATCAACTTGAGCAGCGTCAGAGGTTGATTTTGGTAATCTTGTTTCAACTTGAGCAATGTCAGAGGTTGAATAAATCTTCTTAGGTAACTGCTCTTCTTCTACCAGTTTACCTTTTCCTTTATCAGCATTTTTAATCACAGGCCTCCTTGAGTACTGTAAGCTCTGATCAGAGTTTACATTCTCTTTGATAACAATTCCTTTTTCTTTCTTTCTAGGAGCCTTGATTTCCTTTTTCTTATAAGTACCATCCTTCAACTTCTTCTCATGCTCTTCAGCAAGACTCAGCAATTCAGCTTCCATGTCTTCAACTGTAGCTTCATTACCATGTTCTTCTAGAAACATCTTGGTAGCAATTTCTTCATCAGTTAATGGATTGGCTGAAATAATTAAACTCTTAAGTCTTGAACCACTGGCAGAGTTTGAAATTTCTTTACCAGAGTTTGTCAACCTATTAGAATTTAATTTTGATCTTCTTTTTCCTTGAACAGAAAGTAAATTCTTCTCAGATTCCTTGCTTCCACCATCAGCAGAATCATCCTTCCGTCTCAGAGTTTGAGTATCTTTGCATTTGTCTTTAGGTATACTCTCCCCCTTTTTGACATCATCAGAAAGTAGTACTGATGTCAGCAATTCAAGCGCAGTAGAAATAGAAGTCAGTTGAGCAGACATAGCATTCTGGTTGTCCTCAACTGTCCCAAGCCTCTTCTTGATTTCTTCAGAATCCCTGGCTTGCTGCTTGAACATGGTATAATAATAAGTTCTGTCAGCCTTTAAAGTAAGATCCCTCAGGCTTACTTCATTCCTCAGACTTGTAAGCATTTGTTGATTCTCATCAAATCTATTATTGAGAGATTTGACTTGAATAACAGTTGCCTGTAAGCTCGTAAGGACATCAGGATTTGTAATCTTCTTGACAGAATCAGATAAAAATTCTGCAGCCCTTTGCGCTGGAAAGATACAATCTGCATTAGCCCATGCATTGTAGTACATATTCTGAAAATGCTCAGAAGCAGCCCTTTGAACTTCCCTTTCTTCAGTAGAATTTGCTTGAATATCAGAAATTTCCACATGAATATCAGAGTGTGAATGAACAGGACTAGCTTCAGCATTGTCATCCTCTCTGTGAATATCTTCAAGCACATTTTCAGCAGTGATTTCATCAATTAACTGTGCAGTCGCATCAGGTACTTGATCTGCTACAGTTTGAGGAACATCAGAGTTTGCTGGAGCAGTAACCTCTGCTTCTCTTTGAACAATCTCAACAACTGATTGTTGCAAAGTTTCAAGAAAGATAATATCCGCATGATCATTATCTGTTGCATCAGCATGTACAGCAACAGCTTCTGGAACTGGATCAACTCTAATCTGATCTACTTCATCACCTTTCTCAAAATCAATAGAAATGATTTCTGTGTGAGAAGCAATAGGTTCTACTAACTCAGTAGATGCTTGATCAGCTTCCGGTATAGTATCTTCATGATCCACAATCCTGCTGTCAGAGTATGCAGCAGCTTCCTCAACTACATCATCAGTTTTTGATGTAGGAGCTTCTGTGTCCTCAGGTTCTTTATCCAAATTGGCAATAATATCACCAAAAAGTTGATTAGCAACTAATCTTCTCTTTCTCTGATGAAGATTTTCTTCATCAGCTTCAGTTTCTGAGTCTGCACTAGAAGCAGCAGCAACAGACTTTGCCCTGTGGGCTCGTCTTTTCTTCATTCTTTTTCTCTGAGGCACAGCATCAACATTTGATACCTCAGCTTCAACAGACTTAACTGTTCGAACTTTAGATCTCTTTGACCTCTGTGGTTGAGATACAGAAGGTCCAGCTTCAGCAGTTGAGACACGGTGTTGTTGTGAGTTGTCAAGAAATTGTTGCACAGATGCAGGTAACATTAAAGGACCAACTTCTCCTTTCTTGTTGTCCTTGTTGATAAGGTCAGAGAATATACGTTTGTGTAATTTAAATGAAAGTATAACATCATCCTCTACAATCTCAACATTTGGACAGCAATGATTGAATATCAATTGACAAAACCTAGAGAAGTAAACAACATTTCTATTCTCTAGCATTTTCTCACCAATATTAGTTAAAACTAATCTAGCAACATCAAATTGACTGCCATAGAGAAGAGAATACCCGATCTGTAGACTATCCGTGGGAATCGCATCCCAATTAGTGCACTTCTTTCCAAAAGCCCGAGTAATGCAATCGAAAAAGAAGCTCCACTCCTTATGCAAAAATGGCCTTTTGAGTTGACCTATCTTTGACAAAGATCCAGAGTAGCCGATTTCTCTCATCATCCTAACCAACTCAGAATCACCAACAGATATCGTGAAAGCATTAAAATCTTCAAGACCCAAAGCATCACGAACAGTAGTAGGAGTAACAACAAATTGATCTTCTTGAAACTCAAAAATGATAGATGGAGATCCAGACTCTCCTCCATTATCATAAGTACCTGTCTGCCAAAAAGTTCGAATTTGAGTCGCAGACAGCTTCGATGGTGCGGTGAGAGCAGTACCAATATCAGAGTTTGACAAGAAACTCTGAATCAAATGAAACGCCTCCGGTGCGTTCTCATTTGCTACAGGAGCTGAGTAGTTATTTGGGACAAATTCTAATTCAGATGCAATAAACGCTGTAGTTGCCATTAGGAAGATTTGAAAACAAGAAATACTGGGCTCAGAAAGTGTTTGAGTGTTTGTGTGTGAGTAAAATGTTATGAAAAGATGAAATGCGTAAAAGATTGAATCGTGTGTATGTAGTGTATTAAATAATAACTGTTAAGATTAGAAGTATGTTAGTGGGACAGATGTCAGACGTAAATACGCTGACAGCTGTATCTAACAACTTCCAATACACACGTGCAAATGTGGGGACACCTGTCATCACATATAACACTCAAAATATTCGCTTAAAAGAAAAAAATCAATAATAATAAAATTATCAATTTCAATAATAAAGTACAAAGGAACTCAACAGTCAGAATACTAATGACTGTCTCGAAACTCCGCACCTTAGTATCCCAAGCGCTTCGATTCTAGAAAAAAAAAACCTTTCAGTTACCCTGTTGAATGCTTTAAAAAACCGAAGCATTTTATCAACAGGCTTCATTACTTTAAAATTACCATACACCAAATGGCAGGAACCTTTGAGTTCATGGATGTCGAATCATTCGTGAACATGAACTGGCCGCAACAAGCAAACTACATCATCGATGAGTTTCTTGTTCTTTCTTTTCTGAATGAGGAAGGTCTTATAGCAGATGATGAAATAGCAGAAGGACCAATCTCTAATCCTTATGTGCACATCATCCGTCCCGGTCCATATGATGTGCCCATCCTGGCAGACGATGATACTATGGAGATTTGTATGATGCTCTTCCAGCAGAGCTTCCTGATTGGTACTGAGGAGACAATCTTCTTGGAATCCTGCAAGCTGCAAAGCAGAAAGCGAATCCAGGAAGATGATGATGATGATGATGATTCATCTTCAGGATGTTGTCAAGCAATCCCAGATGGTATAATGATCAGATGAACAACTGGGTAGCTCTCATCAGAAGTAGTAGAGCACAATAACTTCTGGCTCTAGCTCTTCTGCTTCAGATGTAGCATTCAGATACTTATCCTGGTTAAATAGATCTTCTCTTTGTAACCATAGTGATTAGCATGTACCAGAAAGATTAGCTTAACATGAGTATGAATTTGTCTGAATGTAAATTTGAATCAATTAATGAAAAACAATTTGTTTCTTTACATATCAGAATTATCAATATTGCATAGTAATTGGAAAGTGAAAAAAAATGATATCACTTTAAACAATAAACTAACATACTCAGTAGCATTACGAATCACTATCAGGACTTATCAAACGCACTCTTTCTTTTCTCCGTTCAATCATACTTTTTCCGAAAAACAAATGACTAATCTCAAGAGTATAAAATGTCTGAAACAAGGAAATTATTTTAACCATCATAGATTAAAACAAAGTAACCTCGGCGTATTTCACACAATACATCAGTGTTTACCATTTATCCTTCTTTGTCAATAAACTCTTTTCTCAATCTGTACAGTTGTGAGAAATGTGTGTGTAGTAGCAGAGTTTACCGAAATCAGTATTTAGATCATCTCAAAGTGCATAAAATCCACAAACTAAAGTAGTAAAAACCTGGTTGCCTAAACTCTCACATAGACACTGATTTTTCTATCTAAACTCTGTGTTACTGATATCCTTTCATTTGGATATGTCTTTTATTTGTCACCCCCTGTATTATTTATATATATATATATATATTTTTTTTTTTTTTTTTAATTTATTTATTATTTTTCCAGTAATCAGTGGTTGGCACTAGTCACCAAAAATCAAAGATTTTAGCCCTTATTTCATACAATAAGTTCCTGGATCGTCCTAGGCACAACATGATCTCAAAGGAATTTGTGCTCTGGTTGGCATCTTTTGATTTGAGGGTGAATTATTTGTAGTAAGTAATCAGAGTTTAGACTTTTCATCAGTGATTAACTTATGAGAGAAAATGCAAACAGCTAATACAGACTCAGTGTATAGGATCAATAAACTAAGAGATGGTATAAATATAGAGACAGTATCATGCTGTGTTAGTTTACTGCACATAAATGAGATCAGAATCTATCAACTCTTAAGGATTCACAATTACTTACTGAGAATTATGCTTCATACAAATTTCTTCATTGGTCCATATGTTTCAGACAAAATTACAGTTAGAGAATAGCATTAAACTGTAATTACCAGAGTATGACCAACAGAGTTTAACACCAGAGTTTACTTTCAGATTATGACTGACACTTCACAGAGTTTATCATCAGAGTTTAACATGCTGGTTCACATAACAGTTAACACATGTAAGAAATCATGAACATAAAAAATGAGTCTAACCCGTATCTCTAGTCAGAACCAGAGATCATTCCAAGTTCATTTACCAATCTTGTAAAAGTAGCTTCACTCAAAGGTTTGGTGAAGATATCTGCAAGTTGTTGGTCTGTAGACACAAAATGAAGCTCAATGTTTCCTTCTTCCACATGTTCTCTGATAAAATGATACCTTATGCTGATGTGCTTGGTCATGGAATGCTGTACTGGATTACCTGTCATAGCAATAGCACTTTGGTTATCACAGAAAATAGGTATTCTAGAGTACCTTAACCCATAATCCAGCAATTGATTCTTCATCCATAAAATCTGTGCACAACAGCTACCAGCTGCTATATACTCTGCTTCTGCAGTGGATGTAGAAATTGATTTCTGTTTCTTACTGTACCAAGAAACCAATCTGTCACCTAAAAATTGACAGCTTCCACTTGTACTTTTTCTGTCTATCTTACAGCCTGCAAAATCTGCATCAGAGTAACCAATTAACTTAAACTCTGATTCTCTAGGATACCACAAACCCAAGGTTATGGTTCCTTTGAGATATTTGAAAATCCTTTTTACAGCTGTTAGATGAGGCTCTCTGGGATCTGCTTGAAATCTTGCACAAAGACATGTTGCATACATGATATCAGGTCTACTTGCAGTAAGATACAGTAGAGACCCTATCATTCCTCTGTAGTTAGTCATATCTACTGAGGCTCCTGTGTCTTTGTCAAGCTTCGTTGCTGTAGCCATGGGAGTTGTAGCAGATGAACTATCAAGCATACCAAATTTCTTTAGAAGATTTCTGGTATACTTTGCTTGATTGATAAAAATACCATCATCTGTTTGCTTTACTTGTAAGCCTAGAAAGTAACTAAGCTCTCCCATCATGCTCATTTGATACCTGGATTGCATAAGCTTTGCAAACTTCTTACAAAGTTTGTCATTAGTAGATCCAAAAATAATATCATCTACATAAATTTGAACTAAAAGCAAATCTTCACCAGAATTGAAATAAAACAAGGTTTTATCAATTGTACCTCTTGTGAACCCACTTTCTAAAAGAAACTGAGCAAGAGTTTCATACCATGCTCTTGGTGCTTGCTTTAGTCCATATAATGCCTTGTCAAGCCTGTAGACATAATCTGGATGCTTGGAATCTACAAATCCTGGTGGTTGTTCAACAAACACTTCTTCTTCAAGCTTCCCATTGAGAAAAGCACTCTTTACATCCATCTGAAAGACTTTAAACTTCTTGTGTGCAGCATAGGCCAGAAAAATTCTTATGGCCTCCAATCTTGCAACTGGAGCAAAGGTTTCATCATAATCAATTCCTTCCTGTTGTGAATAACCTTTAGCCACAAGTCTAGCCTTGTTTCTTGTAATCACACCTTCAATGTCAGTCTTGTTTCTGAAAACCCACTTTGTACCTACTATTGATATGTTCTTTGGTCTAGGTACAAGTGTCCAGACTTCATTTCTTTCAAATTCATTTAACTCTTCTTGCATTGCTGTAATCCAATTAGCATCTTGAAGAGCTTCCTCCACTTTCTTTGGTTCTGTTTGAGACAAGAAAGCATGATACAGACACTCATTGTGTGTTGCACTTCTAGTTCTCACACTAGCATCAGGATCTCCAATTATGAGATCAGGTGTGTGTGCCTGTGTCCACTTTCTGGCTGTTGGTAAGTGGTTTCTTGTATCATTATTGAATCCTCCCCCTTGATCCATGCTCTCCTGATTCATACGTTGACTTTCAGCAGTATCTGAGGCTCCCCTTGAGTTGGATGGCTCAGTGTTTGAACTGTTAGAGTTTGAATCAGTTTCCTCAACTGACTCACTTGCTGTGTCTTGTTGAGCTTCTTCACGCTCCCCCTCAACTGGTTCTATATTTTGTTCAATTTGAAAATTTTCAGTTTCTTCAGTATTTATCAGTAGAGGTTCAGAGTATGCTCCGTCAGTGTTTGTCAAACCTGCTTCGTCAGAGTTTACATCATCAGAGAATAGATCTTCATTTTCAAAACGTAGTTGATCATATCCATCCTTGTCTTCAAGTCCAATTATTTTCTTGTCATCAAATGACACATGTATGGATTCCATGATCACCTTAGTTCTCAGATTGTAAACTCTGAATGCTTTTGTTGACAATGGATAGCCAACAAAGATTCCTTCATCAGCTTTTAACTCGAACTTGGTCAACTGTTCAGGATGAGTCTTCAACACAAAGCATTTGCATCCAAATATGTGAAAATATTTCAAATTTGGCTTCTTATTTTTAACCATTTCATATGGTGTTTTTCCATGCTTGTTGATCAGTGTAGCATTTTGAGTAAAACAAGCAGTTTGAACAGCTTCTGCCCAGAAGTACGTTGGTAATTTTGCTTCATCAAGCATAGTTCTGGCAGCTTCAATTAAAGTTCTGTTCTTTCTTTCAACTACACCATTTTGCTGTGGAGTTCCAGGTGCAGAGAATTCTTGTTTGACTCCTCTCTCCTTACAGAAAGCTTCCAATATTGAGTTTCTGAATTCAGTTCCATTATCACTCCTTATAATTTTGACTTTGTGCTGTGATCCTTTGTCCAGTAGATTTACATGATCCATCAGAATTTGAGCAGTTTCATCCTTCTTTGATAAGAAATACACCCATGTATATCTAGTATATTCATCAACAATTACTAGAGCATATTTCTTTCTGCCCATTGACATCACATTCACTGGTCCAAAGAGATCAACATGTAGAAGATGATAAGGTTCCACTACTGAAGATTCAGATTTACTCTTGAAAGATGACTTCCTTTGCTTGGCCTTTTGACAAGAATCACATAGACCATCTAGATTAAGTATTGATTTTGGAAGTCCTCTTACAAGATCCTTTCTTATCAGCTCATTGATGTTGTTCAAATTGAGATGAGAGAGCTTCTTGTGCCAATTCCAACTCTCTTCATTTGACATTTTTGCAGTCAGACACACTGTACTTCCATCAGAGTTTGTTACCAAACTTGCTTCATAAATATTGTTGCGTCTGTGTCCAACTAGAACAACTTTTCCAGTAGATTTACTGATAACTTCACAGTATTCACTATGAAAATCTACATGGTTTCCTCTGTCACAGATTTGACTCACAGATAACAGATTATGCTTGAGTCCTGAGACTAGAGCTACATTTGTGATGATGACACTTCCAAGATTGATATTGCCATATCCCAGAGTGTGTCCTATGTTGCCATCTCCATAGGAAACTTTTGGGCCAGCCTTCTCCTCAAAGTCTGATAGCAGGGCTTTGTTTCCAGTCATATGTCCTGAGCAACCACTGTCCAAGATAAGTGTGCTCTCTATTATACCCTGCAATCACAAACAAACACTAAGTGTTAGTTTTAAGGATCCAGACTTGCTTGGATCCTTTGTCCTTCTTAACAGTGTTAGCTTTTGCAGCGGAATCTGTATTATCAGAGTTTAAACTAACATTGTCAGATTTTACACTAGCAGAGTTTGCTCTAACCCATTTCAAGTTGGGTTTTAGCTCATAATAGTTATGATAAATTGCATGATAACTCTTACATGTGTAAATAGAATGCCAAGTGCTCCCACAATGTTTGCATAAAGTCTGTGGTTTTACTCTAACATAATCATTCTTTACTTCTGATGTAGAAGGTAAAGTATTAATATGTTTGTTCTTAGTGCAAAATCTAGCAAGATGATTAGAACTACCACAACTGTAACATGTTTTTCTTGAGGCACTAGCATTAGGCATATGATTATTTCTATTATTTATGCCTACTTTTCCATTCCTATTTCTCTTGGAACCTTTAGGTTTCATGGAAGACTTTACCTCTTTTAGCTTGTGATTGAACTGTTTTCCTGTCATCAAGCCAACATTAACCTGTTTTTCACAAGTTTTTACTGGTTTTCTAACAGCTTCTATTTCCATAAGTTTTTCTGTTATAATATTTTCCTGTTTGTCACAAGATTCATCTGATTCCATATCAGCTTCCCTTATTACAACAGATTTTAACTTATTGGCTTCTGGAACAAATTTCACAGGTTTAAGTTGTGGTTTTACCTTAACCTTGTCTTTAAACCTAAGTTCATCATTTTCACAATAACCTAAGCCTACAGAATCAGTCTGAAACACTTGATGAGTGTCTCTTCCAGAATCTGTCCAAGTCTTGATTATTTTCCTTTCCTTCTCTAAATCAGATTCTAGTTGCTTATATCTTTTCAGCAACTCCTGTTCTACATAAACAGCATCATCTCTTTCTTTTTGAATCTGCTTCATATTCACAAGTTCTCTTTCAAGAAACTTGTTTCTTTCTTTAAGACTAAGATTCTCAGATTTAATCCTCTCATTCTCTAAAGTCTGATCCCTATAACTAACATGTATATTCTTAAGATAAATTCTTAATTCAGAAATATTATCAGTATCATAAGCATAAGTAGTTAGAGGTACCTTATTTTCTGATGACTCAACTTCATCTTTGATAGTTGCCATGAGTGCATAATTCACTCCATCATCAGAATCTGAAGTATCTGCCCAGTCTTTGCCTTTAGAGATGAGTGCTTTTTCAGTTCTTCCTTTCTTGCACTCTGGAGCATAGTGACCCATCTCTTTGCACTTGTAGCACTGGATCTCATATTTGTCCTTCTTACCAGACTTGGTATCCCTTCCATCAGACTTTCTGAAATTCTTCTTCTCAGAATTTGAATCTCTCCTTGAGAATCTTTTACCCTTCTTGAAGTTCTTGAATCCCATCTTCTTAAATGTCTTAACCATCAAGGCAGCCATTTGCATCATCTCCTCTTCATCATCCTCAGAATCAGAAGCTTCATCAGAGTTTGAATCATCATCAGAGTTTGATGACTCACTCTCAGATTTGATCACTAAAGCCTTTCCCTTGGCTTTCTTCCTTGATGATTCCTTCTTGATGGGCTTCTCCTCGACTTTGAGAGCAACAGATTTTGTCTTCTTGCTTGACCTCCTGTTTCTTTGTTCTATCTCAAGTTCATGAGTCTTTAACAATCCATAGATTTCATCAAGATCTGTATCAGCAAGATCATAATTATCTCTGATTGTTGTTGCCTTTAAATCCCACTTTTCAGGTAGAGATAACAGAAACTTGAGATTGGACTCTTCAAGTTCATATTCCTTATCTACCAGAGACAGATCGTTCAACAGTTTGTAAAATCTGTCATAAGTCTCAGTCAAGGTTTCATTAGTTCTTGAATCAAAGTGCTCATACTCCTGTGTGAGTATTGTTTTTCTGTTCTTCTTAATAGCACCTGTTCCCTGGCATCTGACTTCTAAAGCATCCCATATCTCTTTGGCAGTTTTGCAGCCAATTACCCTGTTAGACATAACATTATCTAAAGCACTGTGGAGAAGATGTCTAACCTTTGCATCCTTTGCAATTGATGAGATATCCTCAGGAGTCATATCTTTCTTTTCCTTTGGAACAGTCTTTTGTTCTTGACCATCAACAACAGGGGACAATTTAGTTGGCATATGAGGACCATCATTAATTCTGTCAAGGTATTCTGGATCTGTAGCCTCCAGAAACATGGTCATCTTCACCTTCCAAATCGGATACTCTACAGGCCTGAGAATCGGAACCCTGATTGTTTCATATCGACTCACAGAATTAGGCTTAACCTGTTCAGCCTTGGAAGCAGTTTGATTTTCTTCAGACATGATTATTACTGTGTTTGAATCGTAAAACTGTATATATTAAACAGCCTTGGCTCTGATACCAATTGTTAGGCCGAATACACAATATAATCAAGTATGTATGAGAATAACGATAATTAAAAACACTGTTTATGAATCAATAAAAACTGTAATCGTATTAACAGCTTCTCTCTTTATGATGTTAATGAATCACAAAGAGCTTCTAGGTTACAAGAATAATATATCAATATTCACGCGTCCCTTCTAGGGATAACCTATCTGTGTTTATATAGTACACAGCTACATACAATCCATCTCTAATTGATATTCCTATAAGTTAGCTATACAATTCATATCAATTAAGGATTGCTTCAGTCTTCTATTCCAATCTCCTTAGCTGTATCAATATATTCTGCTTCTTTCCATCTTCAGAATATATTGCTTCTAGAATCTTCAATTCTGCACCGACAGCTAATTCAACTTTCACCTTGTCAGACTTTAAATAAACTCTGACCGGCTTCAATTAAACTCTTTACCCTGTCAGAGTTTAACTAAACTCTGACTGGCTTCTGATAAACTCTTGTCAGTACCTGTTGCTTAAACACTGATAAACAAACATTAGCAATTATATCTAACAGATACTCTAAGAAGAATCAAGGTAGAGCCTATGTGGCTGAAGGAAAGTGTTGGGATGAGTCTGATGATGAAGATGAAGAAGAATATGTCAACCTAGCTCTCATGGCTAGCACTGATGAAGTAACATCAACATCTTCAAGTCAGGGAAAGAAGAAAGATCAAGTCATGTGGATCATTGACAGTGGTTGCTCAAGACACATGACAGGTGATAAAGCCCTGCTATCACATTATGTTGAGAAAGCTGACACAATCATAACCTTTGGAGACAACAGCAAGGGTTACACAGTGGGATATGGCTGTCTGGAAATTGGAAATGTTGTCATTGAAGATATTGCTCTTGTGGATGGATTGAAGCACAATCTACTCAGTGTCAGCCAATTCAGTGACAGGGGATTCAAGGTTGATTTTGATATGATGCTGTGTAACATCTATCACAAGAAGAATAGTAGCCTCTCTCTAAAAGGGGTTAGAAAAGGAAGCTTGTTTGTTGTTGACTTAAATTCAACAAAGAAGGATAAGGTTTACTGTTTTTACAGTAAAGCTACTGTTGGTGACAATATGCTTTGGCACAGGAAGCTCTCACATCTCAACTTCAAGACAATGAATATTTTGATGAAGAAGGAGTTAGTGAGAGGTTTGCCCCAACAGGAATTCTGTCAAGAAGGACTGTGTGAAGATTGTCAAATGGGAAAACTAAGAAGAGCTGTGCACAAGTCCAAGCAATTGAACACCAACATAGAAGCACTCAAGTTGATTCACATGGATCTCTTTGGACCAGTCAATGTACCATCAATGGCCAAGAAGAGATATGCCTTAGTTATGGTGGATGATTACTCAAGGTACACTTTGGTGAAGTTTCTTGAATCCAAAGATGAAGCTGCTCAAGTGATCATTGATCAAGTCAGAGTTCTTGATAGAACTCCAAACTCAAAAGTTCAAATCTTGAGGAGTGACAATGGTACAGAATTCAGAAATGCCACTCTTGGAAATTTCTGTAAAGATGAAGGGATTTTACAACAATTCTCTGCTGCAAGAACTCCACAGCAGAATGGAGTTGTAGAGAGAAAGAACAAGACTCTCATTGAAGCAGCTAGAACTATGTTGCATGATGCCAAACTGCCAACATATTTCTGGGCTGAAGCTATCAACACAGCTTGTTATACTCAAAACAGAACCATGATCAACAAAACTCATGCAAGTACACCTTACTGTCTGTTAACTGGAAAGAAACCTACTGTCAAATATTTTCATGTGTTTGGGAGCAAATGCTTTATGATGAAGGATAACCATGAGAAGAAAGGAAAATTTGACACCAAGGCTTTTGAAGGACTATTCATGGGTTACAGCACAGAAAGGACTGCCTACAGAGTTTATGTTATGGAACACATGATTATTAAAGAAAGTGTTAATGTCACATTTGATGAAACCAAGTTTCCAGGACTACATGAAGAAGGAAAGATGCAGACATTCAGATTTGAGAATCAAGGATACTTGGAAGCTGAGGAAATTGTGGATGGAGAACCTAGCTTCACTCAAATTGTTGAAGTTGATAAAGATACTGTCAATACCACTACTGTCAACCAAACTCCAGCTCAGTCACAGACCATAACCTCTAACATTCATGACAGTGGTGACTCTGGAGACAATGAAGAACATGGTGAAGACAATGGGATTGGTGATCATTCAACTCAACAAACTAAAGCAAATGTTCCTGAACAGTCAAGTAGCTTGCCCAGAATCACCAAGTGGAACAAGGATCACTCAAGTGACCTCATCATTGGTGACCCTAATTCTGGAGTGAGGACAAGGAACAAAGTCTCTGCTGACAGCATGTTTTCATGCTTCCTGTCTCAAATGGAACCCAAGACAACTGATGAAGCATTGTTGGATTCTGACTGGGTGATAGCCATGCAAGAAGAGCTAAATCAGTTTGAAAGAACACAATGTATGGAAGCTGGTTCCAAGACCTAAGGGAAAGTCAGTCATTGAGACCAAATGGGTTTTCAGAAACAAGCTTGATGAAAATGGATCAGTGAAAAGAAACAAAGCAAGGCTAGTGGCTAAGGGTTACTGTCAACAGGAGGGAATAGATTATGATGTGACATTTGCACCTGTTGCAAGACTTGAAGCTATAAGAATCTTTCTAGCCTATGCTGCACACTGCAACTTCAAAGTATTTCAGATGGATGTCAAAAGTGCCTTCCTAAATGGAGAATTGGAAGAAGAAGTGTATGTTGAACAGCCACCAGGGTTTGAGGATGCTGAAGTGTATGATTTTGTATACAAACTCTTCAAAGCTTTGTATGGACTAAAGCAAGCACCCAGGGCTTGGTATGACACACTTTCCACTTTTCTCTTGGACAATCAGTTTACTAGAGGAGTTGTGGACAAGACACTTTTCTACAAACACCATGGCAAGGACATCATTCTGGTACAAATCTATGTGGATGATATCATTTTTGGTTCAACAAATGAGAGGCTGTGTGAGAAGTTTTCCTCTCTCATGAGTAACAAATATGAGATGAGTATGATGGGAGAATTGTCATTCTTTCTAGGATTACAAATTCTTCAACAATCTGATGGAATCTTCATTTGTCAAGCTAAATACATCAAGGAACTTCTCAGAAAGTTCAACTTGGAAGATTCATCACCTGCAAAGACACCAATGTCCACCTCAACTAGTCTGGATCTTGATCCTAAAGGGAAGAAAGTTGACTCAAGCACCTATAGAGGCATGGTAGGATCTCTCCTATACTTAAATGCTAGCAGACCTGACATCATGTTTGCTACATGTCTCTGTGCAAGGTTTCAAAGTGATCCAAAGGAGTCTCACTTAGTAGCCATCAAGAGAATCTTTAGATACCTAAAAGGCACTCCTAACCTAGGTCTTTGGTATCCCAAGAACACTGGATTTGATCTAATTGGCTACTCAAACTCAGACTATGCTGGATGCAAGATTGACAGAAAGAGTACTACTGGTAGCTGTCAATTTCTTGGTGGAAGATTGGTCTCATGGTTTAGCAAGAAGCAGCATTCAGTTTCTACCTCAACTGCAGAAGCTGAGTATATTGTTGCAGGCAGTTGCTGTGCACAAATTCTATGGATGAAGAATCAACTTCTGGATTATGGTCTAGTGTTAAGAGAAATTCCTATCTAATGTGACAACACTAGTGCCATAGCCATTTCAGACAATCCAGTTCAACATTCTAGGACAAAGCACATTGATATAAGACATCACTTTATCAGAGAGCATGTTGAACAAGGAACTGTGAAGCTGATCTATGTCCCAACTGACAAGCAACTTGCTGACATCTTCACTAAGCCATTGGATGAAGCAACCTTCAACAGGTTGGTAAGTGAATTGAGAATGCTAAACCTGGTATGTTGATTTACTCAGTTTTCTATATTTCCAAATTCTCTATTGAAGCTCATGACAGCAACTTCAAACCTGTTGTCAAGAGAAGTTACTGTCTACTTGGTCTATGTCTGTTATGTGACAACATGTGTTGATTTGACTTTTCATGTCAATATTTTGTGCCAGTCTCATACTTTTAAACCGTGTATGACATTAATGTTGTTACTTGTTAAGTTTGAGAGATAAAAATCTGCTCTATTGGACTTTCACACCTTTTTGCATTAATCTGTAGGATTAAAGGAGGACACGACCATTAATTACTTTTGTGGTAGTTGTATGGGTACTCTAACTGTTGACCATTAAACTTTAATCCTTAGACGGTTTTGCCTATAAATTAACCTTAGGTTTCACCAGTCTGCTCTCAGTTTTAAAGTAAATAATGGAAAACAAAGTAGGAATTGAAGTTGGGCTAAAGAAGTGTGATAGTGAACCCTACAATGAAGAGATTGAGGAGCTCTTCGAGGTGTTGTTGGATGACCTCGATGAGATAGATGAAGAAAAGAAACAGGAAGAGGAGGCCAAGGCTCAGGAAGAAGAGAAAGAGCTTCAGGCACTTCTCAAGGAAGAAGGTCGCTCTGAAGAAGAGATTAAGGAAGAGACTTTAGAACTAGTTGATAAAATCATAGAATAATGTACTCAATGTTCTATTTGAATGATTTTATTAATAATAATAAAAGTTCTTGTTTTTGTGGTTACTGAGTTTATGAATTGTCTGTGTAATTTGCTTAATATCTGTGTTCAAACGATTACATTGCTAAATCCATAATTTGTCAATATTAAGTTAAGTGTATGAATAAAGCATTCTAATAAGTTCATGACAGAACCAATTCCCAATCGAAGTTACTGCCGTTAAGAAGGGTACTGTCGTGTGTTTCTTGACAGCAACCTTCTTGACATCAGGAAAAGACTTTCTGTCAAGACTTGTAAAGGATACTGTCATTCATATGCTTAACGGTGACAACAAGTTTTTGTGCAATAGTTGCTGTCGCGCAAAACCTACTGTCACCACCTCTTATTACTGACAGATTGTTTCTAGCGCATAGGTTACTGTCAACAATAGTGGACCGTTGAAATTGGATATTTATCCCACGTTGGTCAGTGAATAACGGGCAGTAACTCACGTGTTTAAGAGTGGGTTAAGACACGTTCTTGAAATCCACTTTTTATGCACAAAACGTTTGAGATACCCCTATTTATTCCACAGTTACTCAGACATATCTTTATCTTTCTCATCAAACTCAAGGCAAAATACCTTTCTTCCAGCAAAAAGCAACTTTCGTACTTTCTTCTTTTCTTGAAATCTCCATGGCCCCCAAACAGACTCTCTCTCAAACAAACTTTGCTGGCATCTTTTCCCCAAATGATGCTGGTGAAGGCTTCAAACGACTCGTGTTTTTCTTGAACAAGTCCTATCTCGGTTATGCCATCACCTCAACTCCCATTCTCGACTTAGACAGACTTGAGGTGTTTTGGCGAATTGCTGTTGCTCAAACTGAGGGTGAGAACCCGGGTATTCAATTCACAATCTCTGGGCAACAATACACTCTTACAGCTGAGGTCATCAACACTGCTCTTGGAATTACACTTGAAGCAAGACAACAATTTACTGAACTTGCCAATGATGACACTCTCAAGAAGCTCTTCTTGAAGATTGGGTATGCAGGCCCTATTCTCGAAGAGGGGACTACCAAATGGTATCCAACTGGTGAAATGGATAGGAAGCATCTGAGAAAGGAGTGGAGCATGATATTTGATGTGATGGTCAAGGTGTTCTCTACCAAGTCCACAGGCTGGAATGGAATACCCTCCTACATCAAGAAACTGACACATTCTCTTGTCCATGGATACAAGGTGAATGTTGGAGCTCTCCTCATGGCACACCTCAAAGCTGCCATAGGTAAGAAGGTATCAATCTACCCTCGCTTTCTTATGATGTGCATTAATTCATTCTGTGATTTTAATGATGCTGCCCCTCGTTTAGAGGCTTGCTCAGTTTTGAAAAAGAACACACACACACACTGTTATCATCACAGGATCTCAATGCACACATTCCACTCTGTTTCACTCAGCACATGGTTGATCAAGTGTCCAACCTTGATTATCCATTACCTTCTGGTTATGATTCCTTTACTCTTGTGAATGAAACTGAATTAGACCCAAATTCAGTTAACCCACATTCAACACCATACACTCAGCCTAGGCCCTCTAGACTTCCCAAAGCCCAAAGAGAAGCCTTGCAAGAATCCAGAAAAAGGCCCTTAGAAGCTGATGTTGGTGGTAGCTCTGTTAGTCAAGAGGGAGACATTGCACCTAGTGCAGCAAATAAGGAAGTTAGTCAAACAGAACCCCCAGTGGTTCCCCCTGAGCCTAAGAAGAAGAGAGCTAGGAGGACCAAAACCACTGTTAGCCAAGCTGCGGTTTCTCAACAAACTGTAGTTACTGAAAGGGATTCAAACACCTCCCTAGATGTGCCTTCTCAACAAGGTGCATCTATTGAAATTGGCCTGTCTCCCAAGGCACCCTGTACAGAGTCTGCACAAACTCATGGTTCACAACCTGAGATACCCCAACTTGAAGAAACACACAGTGAGTTAGGGCACAGTGAGGATTTCTCTACTCCTATTGATGGTTCACATGTTTCATCTATGAATCAGCCCCCACTCTCTGCTACACTTTCACCTTCTTCCTTCCCTACACATTCTTTTGTTTCTTCTCAACAACCTAGAGAAGGGGACAGTCCCAACCCTTCAGGTTTTGATCATCCATCTCCAATCATGGATGAGCCCCCATCTAGTGGTCCACAAGAACCCATTTCTCAAAGTGAAATGGACACCACTCCTCCAAACACTGAGCTAGGGCAAAGTGGTATTTTGTCAGAAAATGAAACAACCAACACTTTGTCTGAACTCCAAGGAGCATCTTACCTTCAGGAAGATGCTGTCACAGCCTCTGTTATTGTCAAAGACACTGGCAATGTTGATGTCCTGGACACAGCTGCTGTCATGGGTGGAGAGAAAGATACTGTCACTACAGAACCTACTGTCACTCCACTTCCCAAAGTTGTTGTCATGCCAGAACCTGCTGTCCAGACTCCAACTGACAGTAACATTCCTGCCACAGATATTGTCCAGTCCTCTCAGCCTGATTTTGATGTTGTAATCATTGAGGATGCCTCTGATGATGATCTACCTCTTTCCAAACTCTTAAAGGTACATTCTAAATCTACTCCTTCCATGCATGTTAGTACTGCTCATACCCATGCATCTAGGTTGAGTGAGGGTGTGCAAAAGAAAAGAGAGATAAAAGAAAAGAGAGGTGAGCATAAAAATGAGAGGCAGCCAAATGAGCTGGCAAAAGGAGAGGGACTTGAGCATGTCCAGAGGGATATTGAGGGAGCCCACACTATTCAGGCATTAGGCCTTGAGAGTCAATCTGTGAGGGGTGATGAGATCACTCAAAAACACCCTGAGAGTGTGGGAACCCCCATAGCCTCCAAGCCCCTTTCTTTTCCTTCCCCTCCAAGAAGGTTAAGGTATGGTGGCCCCTCTGCTACTTATGGTAACAAGACTGGAAGGGCAGTGTGCTACATTGAACTCCAAGATGGACTCTCTCTCTCAACTGGTGGTTGATGGTTTTGCTGCTACTCAGCTCTCCATCCAGTTCCTTACTGACCTAGTAGCTGCCAACTCAATTAAGGGGGAGAAGGTAGTAAGATCAGAATCATTGCCTATTCAGGAATCAGGTGGAACTCAGGGGGAGCCAGTAACTGTGAAGACCAGATAGGGAGCTAAAGGGAAAGCAATGTCTAAGGGGGAGCAAGTCAAACCAGGCAGTGGACAACCAAAGGATAAAGCTGAAGAGCTTGTTGAAGTGGACATGGATGGTGAAAGGGTGTTAATGTCCAAGGCAACTCAAGATGCACTGCAAAGAAGACCTGCATCTAAACACCCAATCTTGCCTCCTGTGGTAATTAGAGAGCCAACTCCAGAAACTCAAGAAACTACTCTACAGAAGAAATGGAGAGAAATGGAGGAACAAAACAAGCTTGGGAAAGGTAAAGGGAAACTGCCTGAATCCATCCAGAAGGGAATTATTTGGTCAAATGGCACTGAATTTGATCAAGAAGAAGCCAATGTTTTGATGGTGGATTACAGGGAGAGCACATTACTCAACCATGACAGTGAATTTAGCAGTTTGGTGGAAGAAGCAATGAATGTTCCAAGCAACCGTCCAACCAACACCACAAAACTGTTAAAGGATCAAATCACTAGTGTCAGTGTAATGGTGAATGATGAGAAAAGATGGGCTGTAAGTATCTATTTCACTTCTGGCATATCTTATTTCATCACAATGTAGTTATTGCAGAGTCTGCCAGCAAAGGTGTTGTGTGCTTTGAAGGGAAAGATCAGGGCAACTCAAACACCATTCAATGAAACATTGGATATGCAAATCCAGAACCTGCTCACACAAAAGCTACCTGAAGTCTACACAAATCCACCAAGTGTTTTCTACAGATCTATAACTAAGGATGGCACAAGAAGGAACAGCTTCATGAATTTGGTTGGCACATCCAGAATGGAAACCAAGTCAATTCTGAAAGTGTTAGATGGAATACTCAATTCAAATGCCAATCCAGGAAGAGCTTATGTTGTTCAAGAGATCTACAAAATGCTGGTGTTGAGAGACAAGGCACTGGGAGCTAGAGTGAAGGAACTAATCTCTAGAGCCAATGCCAAAAGAAATGATCAAGGTGGAAGCTGTCTCTATAACATTCCTCCTCGGGATGATGATGATGATGATGATGATGATGAGGTTGGAGGTGGTGAAGCTTCTGGAAATGCTGGAAATGCTGGTGGAAGTAATTCTGGGAATACTGGTATTCAATCTCAGAATGAAGGCAATGAAGAAACTCCTAGTCAGGAAAAGAAAGATGCTGGTGCAACAGATGAAGAGGAGTCAAGAATACTGGAAGCTCTGGAGGCAAGCATTCTTAGATGTGCTATTGACTGCATAAATGCAGAAAAAGATGTTGTCACCAAAGGTACTGTCGACAAGGAAACTATCAAAGAAGATGTTGTCATAGAAGATACTGTCGGCAAAGGTACTGTCAAGGAAGGTTCTGTCAAGGATGAAGCCAAAGCTGCTGTCAAGCCCAAAAGATTGAAAGCTAAAGCTAAGGCATGGTTTTCTAGACAGAAACCTGCAGGAAAGCACATGTGCTCAGGAAAGGAAAAGGCCACTGGATTAGGCAGAAATCTGAAGATGCCAATTCAATCAATACCTCCCAACAATCTTAAGGTACAACAAATGCAATCAAAAGAAATCAATAGTGTTGAGATTAAGCTGGATGCTAATCAAGAGGTTGCTGAGTACATTCTGTGGTGGCCAGAATCAAGATCTATCAGGATGAACAAGGACTTTGATCTTGTAGCCACATCACTCAGTGGTAATATGATGGAAATAGATAAAAGAAGAATTGATTTCTTCTACTTGGAAAGGATGGTAGAGTTGATGGAAAGCTATGATGATGTTCCAGAGCCTGTCATGGAACATATTCTGAAATATCAGGCTGATAGGGATGCTGAATTCTATCAGAAATTTGGCTACAATTTTGCAGATTTTGATGATGCTGATATTCTCACTGATCTACCACCTTCTCCTATACCATACCACTGGTACTATGAGTTTGAGGATTTACCCACAGAAGAAGGGCAAACCCAACCAACTCAGGAAAGAGAACCCAAGCCAAGCAAAAGACCTGAATCTTCTCAATATTCTCAAACTAAGTCAGAACTTGATAAGAAGGAAGCTGAACTACTGGAAAGATGCAAGATCTCCAACAAGGCAGAAAGTGAAGCTCCAAATTATCAATCATGTATGCTGGAAAATCCCCTAAGAATGAAGTATCTAAAAGAAGAAATCTATGTTTGCAGCTTTCACAAGCTAAAAACAACTATTCTGAAGGATTTACAGTATATGGTAGCTGGATCAATTCATCCCTTGGAGCAGATTTGTTCTGATGAAATAGAGAAATTATTGGAAGGGAGAAAAGGAGAAGACTCAAAGCTGGACAAGCAAAGGAGAAGGACTCTCAATGCTTATCCTGGAAGTAGATTCAAGCTCATTCTTGAAGAACTTCACTTCAGAACCTATCCATATGATATAGAGCAATGGCTGAATCTCAGGGATGCTAGTTCTCTCCTCTCTCCTACCATAAAGAAGATCATTGAAGAAGTAGAGGATGCTGCAGTTTCTGCTGCTGAAATTTCTCTTATAGAAGGTCTAAGAGGCTGCTTGGTAGAAGCTCTCAAAAGAGAGGATGTAGCAAGGCAGAAGAGGAAATCTCAAGCTAAGTAAAAATTCTTAATCCATTATGATCTTGTTAATTAAGTTGTCAGCACATATTGTAAATTTGTTGTTATTTTCCATAAAAACAAATTGGGGGAGATTGTTGGGATTTATGGGTGATAACATAGAAACAACTTAACTTTGAATGTACTTAATTTTTAATTAAGTAGAACATACTGTCACAGCCAAAGTATGTTCTTGTAATCAGTATGTAATGTTATTCTAGTTGTATAATTTGAAAGAAGTTCACTTGCTGTGTTCAAGCCTCAAAGGATGCATAATTAGATGACAACATGAATAAAGGTTACTGTCCTAAAGCTTCGACAGTAAGATTACAAGAAGACAGAATGTTGCAAGTCAAGACAGCATATTCACTCTGACAGCAACATTGGCGAAAGACTACGCGACAGCAACTTTAGCCCTCGACAGCAAGTTTGGAAACCTCGACAACACACTATGCGGGGAACTCCTACTGTCACCAAAAGCACATTCCTGTGACAGCAAGCTTTGTGGCAAAAGTAACTGTCTCGAGAAAGACCCTTGTTCTAAGTATCTTTCTCAGTCAAATCCCGTGACAGTTTCAATGTTCAAGAAACAGGCGTGTTGCAGTATCCCTAAGCTGCACCAAGTCTGCAAGACTACGACAGAAGCTTCAAGCACTGCAAAACAAAAGCGAATCAATTCAAGAGCAAGGTCAAGTCTTTATTTGCTGAATTGCTTAAGCTGAAAATAGAATGAATCTAGGTTGCTTTCTTTGTAATGTATATCTGACATGTTAGCAATTTAGGAAAGTCACATGGGTAAGACAATCTGTAAGAAGCTGCCACTTGACAGTGACAGCAGCTTCACAAACCCGTGACTGATAGTGATAGGATTAGTCTTATACCTAATGTCAATTCATTCTAGAGATGTAACGAAGACAAGCAAGTGTCTTGAAGAAAACCGAAGCTCAAGAATTCTCTCTTGAGGTTGTAGCAACACTTTGCAAAATAAATAAAACATTTATTTTGTGAATCCTGTCTTCTCGATTATACTGTTTGTGAATGCATACATATTATTGATAACATTAAATCTTAGTTTTGGTTGTTGAAACTGAGATTGAATTTTATCAGTATTGCATTCATCCCCCCTATTCTGCAATACACAAGGACCAACAAGTTTGATAATACAATCACCCCCCACAGATTATCTTGAGCTATACAATCATATTCAATAAGTGGCATCAGAGCAGGCTGTCAGTGAAACCAAAAAAGATCATGATGTGTGCTAAAAAGGATGTGCTATCAAGATTCCTAGTTTGATTAAGATAACTCCAACTACTAGAAGATGAAGATGTTGTTGTTCATCAAGGCCGATAATCCTATGCACATTGAAATCTTGACCAAAGGTCCCTTTATACCACATATAGAGATCCATAATACTACTGTGGGCACTTCTATTGTTCCATCCCACTATGTTGCAAAAGATGTTTCTTCTAATGTACTAAAGTTGAGAAAAAAAGTTAGTTTGGACAACAGCTTGATGTTGATAATCATTGACTCCATGAAGCTGTTAATGTTTGTTAATGTTACAGCATTCAAGAGAGCAAAGGAGATATGAGATCACATAGAAGTGTAATGTGAACGAACTGAGGAGGTTAGAGAGAACAAGAAACAAATCTTGGTGTCCCCGTATGAAGCCTTTATGGCACAACCAAAAGGAGACATAATTAAGGTGTTTGTAGGTTTAATTCATGAACTAATTAATGAACTCCAACTAAGGGACAAAGTCTATACAACTAAGGAACTAAACATGAAGCTTCTTCTCACTATTTCAAATCACTTAGAACAGATAGTCAACTTACTAAAGGAAATAGATATGAACAAAATCTCAGATGATGTGTTGCATGCGGTTTTGAAAACACAAGAACTTGAACTGATGCAAAGTGGAGTCATTCAAGAAAAACAAGGCACCATGGTTAACACCTCTTGTGCCTTGATTGTGAGTGAGACAATGAAGAAAGTGGAGGCTTCCGCAAAAAGTTAGTTGACAATTTAAGAGATTGATTAATGATGAAGAACTGGTAGTTGAGGAGACTAAGGAAGCTGAGAAAGATTAGGATAAGTTTTATACCCTTGAGGAGCTTGAACGCATGAAGAACCAATCATATACCTTCATGGCCAGAAAATTTCCAAACTGATTCAAGAAGAATCAGTCATTCAGGGTAAGGCCATAACACTGTTGGAACATATAAATCACGGTGCTGCGTTTTATGATATAAATTAAAGAGTTCGAAAAGAAGATTAACCTTAATCGCTACGGCGCAAGCGATTCAATTCCACGTCTTCTACTGAATTCCTTGATTCCCTTTGAGCGAAGCGTGGCCTTCGATCTCCAAAAGTTTACTCTCCTCAAAGCCTCGAAATTCCAAAACCCTAGCTGCGTGCGGCTACCCCTAGGTCTCAATTTCGATTTCTGTTGTGTAACCAGCTTTAAGAAGAATGAGAATATATATATGCTTCAGTAGGGATCATGGACAATTAGGACGGGCCTTCCAAATGACATTCCGAGTAAAGCCGAATGTCATTAAATATTAATTCAATCCACTAAAGAATTAATATTTGCACTACCATTCCTAATACCGCAATTCTTTTATCATTTAATTTGGTTCTTATATTATTTGCTTATTAAATTCCCCACGTTTAAGATATCGCATATCCATTAATTAAATTAATCACTGACAATTAATTTAATTAATATCTTATTTATCCTTGTTAGGTCCAAAGTATCATAGAAGGGGGGGGGGGGTTGAATACGATACTCACAAATTATTTAATTTCGTTCACGGATAATTCTTTCAGTTCTAGTTCGAAATCAAATGCACCAAATCAAAACACGAGTCGGGGAATATATCGTTTTATAAATATAAACCGCGAGGGGTGCTACAAATCTAATCCGTAGGATTAGCTTCAATGAGTTCAGGTTATCGTAATCCATACAAACTATAGAATTAAGGCACTATAAATTTTCTTCTGTCAATGTTCTTGAGCTCTGAAATTCTTCTGTCTCTTTTGATTAACTGCTAACCAACTGAAGAAGACATTGTCTTCATTCTCGTAAATGTAGTCTTGTTTGAAAAACTATCGAACCATTTATGGAATAATCCTGGCCATCCAATTCTTCATCAACCTGACAAAGTTTAGAAAACTTTCACCTGCTCCTTATATTAAAACTATCGAATGAATTAGTTTTTACTTCATTCGATAGATTTTATCCATTTCGATGGTTTTTCTCAAAAGAAAACCATCGAATCTTTTCTCTTTCACTTTGACCCTTGAAGTTTCTTTTCTTTTTCAGCAAGTAAATTGTACTTCCATTTAAACCTAAACATACCTTGTAATATTCTTTTCACTTTCAGGATGTTTCAGATTTAGATTTAAATCAACTTCTTCCGAGACGATAAACATCTTGATCTTTTAAGTGCTGACAACTGGTGCAACTGTTCTGGTTCACAGATGACTAACACTTGATCAATACTTCCATGTCTTCAACTCAATGATGTTGATAAGTCCTTTGTCATTCTGGTTGCTTCAATAAAATCACTGGAATCCTATGGTACTAACTCTTAATCATTCAAATACTTCTGGAGTCTTGAAAGTCTTGTTTCTTTATTTGTCACTGAGGCTTGAACATATTAATGAACTTCTTTCCGTGACCTGTTTACGGACTTCAAGAATACATACCATATTTTGATTTTTTGAGTTTACTTTTTCTTCTTTACTTCTGGATTCATGTGCTTCTATTAATATTATTGTTTGTCTTGTTCTTTGTTGAGTTGTAGTTATCTCTGTTACATCTTATGTTACATTTTGCTTTACAATCTCCTCTTATTTGATTGTTAGAGTTCGACAAACAAATACCTCGAGGATAACTCAACTAACTAAGAAAACATGAAACTAATTAAAGTAAGACAGAATGATAATATTAAATGCATTCTGGATAAAATATATACATTTCTAGATTTCAAATTTCAAAAAACATTAAAACTTTTTACAATGAAGTTGTTCCTCTAGTCTGAGCAGATTGTTCTTTTGTTTTTTGCTTCATTCTTCAGTCCATCTCAATCTCACCTTCTTCAATTGCTGGATTGGAGTTAGCAGCTTGATAATCAATCACTGATGGATAGTGTAGTGGTTCTCCGGGTTTAAGGATTGCTCCTTTGATGTGTCTTCCAATATACTCAACCTGTTGACCCACTCCAGCCCACAACCATGCATACTAACATCTTTCTTGTTTTTCTTTGGCATGTTTGGTAGTCTGGGATGCACTTCCAATCCTTTCTCCACTCTCTTCCTATAATAGGGAACATTCTCCATATATAAGATATCTTCTTAGAGTGTCTGCTGCTTTGTCCTTCTCCATAGATGTGAATCCAGTGGATCTAAGATACTTCTCAACTGATATCAGATAGTTGTTTGGGTAATCTTTCAGTTTGTCCTCCGTTAGATAGCAAATTCTGAACAAGTCATTTTTCATGAATCTAACCATTGGAGTATTTTCATATATCTCTGGACTGACCTTCATTAAGATCTCCTTAACATGCTCCCGGAGTAGTTCATTTAACCTTGTAGTTCTTTGGATCTTAATAAGAATCACCTGCAATTCAGTGTAAGTTCTTTGTTCGAAAAACTTAGTGGATATCACAAATGTACCTCTGTCAATAAAACTGATTAGTATGTTCCAGACACCATTTGCTTTAACCCCAGCTTTCAGGTAGATCAGAGAATGTCTCAATGCAGTGAAGTAAGTATCATCTTCTTGATTTGCACTTCTTATGTCTTGAATGATAACTTCCACCTCAGCATTGTCGTTGACTTCTAATCTGTCTTCAACTCCGCAAAAAGTGTTGTAAGCTACCTCCCACTTCATTATACATCTTAAACCTTTTAAGCTTCTCAATTCTCTGAATTGCTTTGTGAGTTTCTTTCTCAGCTTGCCTGACATCTCTTTCCGCTTTCTCAGCTTTTAATCTTTCCAAGGCAGCTTCTTGTTCTGTTGTAAGAGGATTTGCTTCTTCCATATCATCATCCAAGATAGGATGTTTGATAAGTGGGTATTTTATTCACTTAGAACGTGTCCGTATGGCTTAAAACGAATGTTTGTACTCGAGTTGTGGTATTTTTGATCTCTTTTAAGGGTATTGTGCAGGTATATTTATCACAGGTGTACTAGGAATGAAGCGGAGCAATCGGAATGCAATTTGGAGCTAAAACGAAGAAAATGGAAAAATTCGTCTTCCTGGACAGAAGGCACGGCGCGGCAGCGCCGTGTTTGAGCTTGCCTATGGCGCGGCAGCGCCGCTGGAAAAAGGAGCAGTAATTATCTGGCGCAGCAGCGCCGCTATCCTATACAATCGTGGCGCGGCAGCGCCAGTCTGTCTGACGAAATTTCCTGTTTTGAACCCGATTTGCTGATTTTTCGAGTTGAAGTAAAATTACAATTCAGTACGACTTGTTGCACCTGGAGGCATATAAAAAGAGAAGAAAACCCTAGAGAACGAGGAGAGACACATACCACATATTATCTACGGAGTTTTAAAGCACGAAGAAGCAAGGAAGAAGATAGTTTTGAATTTATTCTTGTATTCTTTCTAGCTTGTGGATGCTTGGTTTGGGTGTATTCTTTAGAACCTTTGATAATTATTCCAATATTGATTCGTTTTCTTCAATCATGTTTACATTAGAACCCATGGTGACGATTAGTTTGATTATGAACTAATTCGTTGTCATGGGGTTTTAGCGGATTTATTCATGAAGTTTATTTGTTGAATTTTCTCGATGCCTATAGTGTGATTGATGCGATATCCTATCATGGTTGTTTTAATTCGTTATAGGAGAGTAGCTAACTCCTGTAATTGTGTGTTAATTCTTATTGAAGCGAAAGTGGATTTAAGAGTTTAGAACTTGCCATGCTAGCATAGGTTTATGCGTGAGAATATCATTCGTAATTAGTGTCGTAACTCTAACCGTTTTATGACGACTATGTGATCAATTGAATGCTTGTACTTCAACCATTATGTTTTCAATCTTTATAGACATATAGGGACTAAGCATAATTGGGAGACTAAGTGATTTCTATCTTTATTGTGGATATTATTTAGGATGGTATTTGTGCAACGAAAGTTGGCTTATATCAGTTTTGTGTGTTCGATCAGGTATTAATAAATCACATGAAAAGGCTAGAGAATTGGAAACTATAGATGGATTGTTTAATGAAGTTGAAATTCCATGTTTTAATTGCATAAGTAATTCAATATAACCCTTCGTTAAAATAGTTGATAATTAGTTATAAATTTTAGATAAATTTTAGTGGTAAACAAAATCCAATTTGTTATTTGTTTTAGCATCGAATAATAATCATACATTGGTGAGTGAATTAACTAGACAAAACAACGAGTCCCTGTAGGAACGAACCTTACTTGCTATCTGTATTACTTGTGACCACGTGCACTTGCGTGTTGAGTTTGGTCGTAACAATGTTCAATTAGCTCTGGATAATATGGTTCATGCTCTTCCAGTGGTTGTTGCCCATGCATGATCTCAAATCCCTCTTCAACTTCTTCTTCACGTACAAGATCTTCAATCCAGCCAGTATTGTCTCACTGGAATAGTGGTTATAATCTTTTCATTAGTTTCCCATTTCCCCCATCCTTCTTTCTCCCCCTTAGTTGAGGAATCCTCCACGAAGTAATCCTCAGCATAATAGGTTGATGAAGGACCAGATTGTTGGTTTCTCAACATATTCCATATCGACTCTACTCCGTCACTTTGGTTCTCCATGAATAAAGCAATGTCCTTGTTCATTTCTTGCATAGAATCTAACTTGTGGTCAATGTCATTCTGTCTTGAGTTGGTAGTCTGCTCGATTCTATCCAATCTCTTGTTGAGGCGAGACTCCACTCTTGACAGCATATTCATTGCATCCTTGACCCTTGCTTGACCATCCCGGATAACCAGAACGTCTTCACTTAAAGCTTCTCGTCCTTGTTGTAAGACAAGTACCTCATTCACAAATCCATCTCTTAATTCCTTGACGTCTGCTCTCAATTCGACCAGTACTAAAGCTTCCTTCTTCAGGGAGTCCACCGCCTGCTTTGTCCCAATTATAGTGCCAGATGCACTGCTTACAGCTCTATATGTTCTACGGGAATCAGCTGCAGCCAAGTCAATCTTTGATTGTAATGAGCTTAAAGAACCATCAAATTGACTGGAGGAAACCCCTTGGGCAAAAGAAGGTCGAAGAGGGACTTTCAATAAAGGATTTCCCTCTCGATCATGAACTGTCATCTCCTTGAGAGTGGATTGCACTTGTATCTCTCTATCTGTTGCCGGTAGCAGATCATCTATATTTGTTAGGGTTTGGGTGTCACTCCTCACGTTTGGCTCTGGGTGTTCACTCAACGTTTCTGTTGGTGTTTCACTCATTTTTCCTTTCCCATTCAGGCCATTTGTAGTTGTTTTTGTTTCACTCATTCCCGTCCTGCTATGTGTACCTACATCAGAAGTCACCGTAGCCATCCTTAAGGAGGTCACCGGTGGTGCAATGGGGCTTCGCAAGTCCCCGTCCTTGGATATACCAAGTTGCTGATCATCCTTAGATGATGTATCCTTAATAGGATCTAGAGTTTGAATCTCTAGGAGGCTAGAATCAGGCTCTATTAACAGCAGAGATCCTGAAACTTCCTCTAAAGTCTGTGAAGACTTTTCCTCAGTTAACTCCTCAACTAAAATTGATTCATTGTCACCGAGTTGCCGATCTGCACCTACGTCAGACCCTGTACCCGCAGGATCTAGATATGTTTCATCTGGGGAGCTAGGCAATGACCCTTTAGATTGTGCATTTAGGTCAAAACCTTCTCTCGACGTCTGTGAAGACTTTTGGTTCAATTCAGAACCTTCAACCAGTGATCCTGACCGTAATATGGTCGGAACACCAGTTGCTTCCGTCAATTCTTCCTTACTAGATTGAGATATGGGTTCAGATATGGCTTTGGTAAGCGCTGCCCAATCAGCTTCAAAAAAATAATTAAAGGGATGTTTGGATGAGAGAAATGAAGTATCAACAGTTGCCTCGGTTTCTATTCTTCTCCTTTTAGAGGAAGGCAGAGTTGTTGTTAAAGGGTGTATCTCCTTATGTGGTGCTGCTAAGGCGCTATCTCCCTCTACACTCATGGATGTCTGAATGTTTGGCATAGTAGGGGTAGGAGCTTCGTTTATTGTTTCATTTGGCTCATGCAAAAGCTCTGTGATTGTGGTTAGAGGTTGTGGGGTTTCAACCTCCTGGTCAGGAATGGCCACTGAGGGCTCTGGATCAACATCCATTGGATCAGGTTGTGGAGCCACTACAGGTTCAGGAATATTACCTTCATTTACCTGTTCCCCTGGGGGTAGAAGTGGTAGGGGTACCGTTCTAAGATATTCTGTGAGAACAGTAGGCACCCCTGGAAGATGGTTCTTCTTGATAAGAGCTGTTATGGCATTGCTCTTCATCTTCATACATTCCATTGTGTTAGGTCCTGATAAGTTTGTAGAAGGGGGGTTGGATACAAACTATACCGTTTAATCGAATTTGTCCTTTTAAAGATTTAACAATTTTGAACAAATTAATGCGGAATAAAACTGAAACAATATTCAAGTTAAATATAACTTATATTAAACTTGACGAGTGTTACAATTTGATCACTGATTACAAGGGTTCTTAATAAAACAAACCTAGAATAAATTCGACATGAATTTATCTATTTTTGTAATAAAAAGGATCGAATACTAAAAAGTAGTTCGATATAAAATCTAGGGATTATGATCCGCTAGAAAGTCAAAGCAGTACAAGAGAATCACTTCTTATGAATTTAATTTTAAGAACCAAACAAGAATTAATTCTCTGGCAGGAAATGAATAGCTTCGACAGTTGAAGAAATAAAGACAAAAGATGGAATGTTGAGTTTCTGTGTCTTTACTTTTGTTCTGTGTAATGTTTTGATGTGTCTTCAAGTCTTCTACCTTTGCTTTTATATTAAAACACAAAGCAATCCTTTTGAATCAACCCACGTGCAAACCACTTTAACATAATATAATTTGCACTAGGAAGACTCACAGGAAAACAATGCATTTACACTTGGAAGACTTTCGGGAAGACAAGAAATGTATTAGGAAGACAATCGGGAAAACTAGGGTTTACTCTAGGAAGACAATCGGGAAGACTCACTTGTGAGTCTTCCTAGTTTAAAAAACAGAGTCTTCCTAGTTTAAACTTAAGTCTTCCTAGTTCATTTTTATTCTAATTTAAATAATTAACTGAATAAATTATGTATTAAATTAATTCTTTACAGAATTAATTTAATAAATAATTTACTTAATAGTATTAATTATTTATAAGAGAATAAATAGAATTAGTTGACTTCTCAATTAATTTCTGAATCGCTTAAAACTTAGATAAAGAATAAACATATTAGTACTGTTAGGAATATGTTGTTCTTGATGATAATTATAAAAAACACTTAGTAGATTTTGTATTAAGTCATTTTGTAACTGTCAACGGAATGACATGCTTTGCGGCGTTTCGTTGACAGGAAGCTCATCAACGAAATGAGTGATGTAGCAATTGCACTGTACAATACTTCACAGTTTGATATGCATTTTGTTGTATGTATTAGATAGGTTTTCTAAGTCATGTTGACTTAGTACTAGATAGGCAAAATAGGCTGGTGAATTGTAAATATATTATGCCATGTAATTTTGCCTAAGTGAAGACATGTCAACGGTATGAAGATTACTCTATCAATGGTATGAAGATTAGTCTTTCAACGGAATGAAGATTACTCTATCAACGAAATGAGGAATACACCATCAACGGAATGAAGAATAAAGCTATCAACGAAACACATCTCCCTGCTATCAACGAATCATTATTGCTTTTCTGAATAGTTGACAAAGTGATAGTGACAGTTTTCTGACAGATCAAAAGGGAGATTTGAAAGTGTACTTTGAATTGGAAGCCATCAAAATGGACATAGGGAATAAGGAAACATTCCAATTTCCAATCTGGTTTTTGAGTGGGATCACTATAAGACTGAAGACAGAAGACAAAGATCTCCAAGGACCATTGGACAAAAGGGATGAAAAGCAAGCTACTGACGGTTACCTTTAGTGTACTTTAGAATAGCCAAAAATAGCATTGTAAACTTTGGAATATATATAACCAAGTGTAGCAGTTAAAATAGGAGTGAGAGAAGAAAAACAAAGAGATTGTATTAGCTATCTTTGAGAGCATACTTCTCTACATTCTTGTAACTGAGCAGCTGTGTACATTTTGTATCACAGATTATTTCCGCAATAAAAACACTTCAGTTGGATCATCAAACAATCCAACTGAAATTAGTTAACTGCTTGTTTTTATTTTATAAGTTCAGTTTAATTTCTAAAGTTGTTTTTAAGTATGAGAAATATCTAGAATTGTATTCAACCCCCCCCCCCCCTTCTACAATTCTGTTTGGTCATCTGGGATTAACAACTGGTATCAGAGCGAGCTTCTAACATACAAGAAGTTTAAAGATGAAGACCAAAACAGTAACCATGGTGAAGAAGGATGCAGGAGTAAAGATACCAGTTCTTGATAAGGACAATTACTTTCATTGGAAAGTAAAGATGCATTTACATCTCATGTCTATGGATGAGAGGTATGTAGACTGCATTGAGAAAGGTCCACACGTTCCCATGAAGTTTGCATCTAGAGTTGGACTGCCAGATGATGCTCCTGATGTAGAAATTCCAAAACCTGTCTCAGAATGGACTATTGAAGATGTTGCAGAAATCCATAAAGATAAAAGAACTATGAACATTCTGTTTAATGGTTTGGACCAAGAGATGTTTGACAATGTCATAAACTGTACAACCTCTAAAGAAGTATGGGATACTGTTAGAACACTTTGTGAAGGAACTGAGCAAGTTAGGGAGAACAAAATGCAACTCCTTATACAACAATATGAGCATTTTCATTTTAAAGCTGGTGAAACCCTAAATGACACGTTTAGTAGGTTTCAAAAGCTTTTGAATGGATTAAAGTTGTATGGGAGGATCTATCAAACCAAGGATTCAAACCTTAAATTTATTAGAGCTCTTCCAAAAGAATGGAAGCCTATGACTGTTTCTCTCAGAAACACTCAAGAGTACAAAGACTACACTCTTGAAAGGCTTTATGGAACCTTAAAGACATATGAGTTGGAAATGGAGCAAGATGAATAAATTGAAAAGGTACAGAAGAAAGGTGGATCTATTGTATTGATTGCATCTGTGAACCAACTGGAAGATGACAATGAAGAAGCTGCAAAAGCCACAACTAGTCGAGCTAGTTGTAGGAGTGATGTTAGCAAGGGTAAAGGCAAGATGACAGAAGAAGAAGAACCAGAACCAGTCAACTTGGATGACTTAGATGAGATTGATGAACACATTGCTTTTCTTTCAAGAAAATTCTCTAAGTTCAAGTTCAAGAGAAACTCAGAAGCAAGGCCACCAAGGAGAGACTTTCAACCTAGCAAAAATAACTGGATTGAAAAGTCTAAGTCTAAATGTTTCAATTGTGGAATGATTGGTCACTTTGTTGGAGACTGCAGAAAGCCCAAGGTTGAGAAGGGTAACAGGAAATTTGAGCCTGTTGATTATAAAAAGAAATACTTTGAACTTCTCAAGCAAAAAGAAAAGGCTTTCATGTCTCAGGAGTATGATTGGGCTGGTAATGGTGAAGATTCTGATGATGATGTTGAGTATGTCAACTTGGCTCTTATGGCTAACAATCATGAGCAGGAAGCAAGCTCCTCAAGCAACCAGGTAACAATTACTAATCTTTCTGAGCTTTCTAAAGAGGAATGCGATAGTGCAGTAAATGAAATGTCCACTGTACTATATAATTTGCGTGTTACTCTTAAATCACTTACCAAAGAGAATTCAAGAATAAAAGAGACTAATTTGCTCTTAAGTGATAGGAATGCCATGTTAGAAGCACAGCTCATTGAATTTGAGAAAATGAGGTGTGTTAGTAGGGATGCTAAGAAGGAACTTGAGAAAGTGTTAGAAATGGAAGAAATTCTTAAAACACAACTTGAAATAGAACAAAGTGTGATTGCAAAATGGAAAGATTCTAGGAATGTTGCTACCAACATCATTAATGTTCAAGGTATGGAATCTTTCTGTGAGCAATCATGGAAAAAGAACAAAGAGAAGCTAGGGTATGATGGTGAAACCTTAGAATCAGAAACATAGTCAACAAACAACAATGATCATTTGTTGAAGGTTGATATGTCAACGGAATGCAAAGTTTCGTTGACAGATGAACCATCAACCGATCAGGCTGTTTCGTTGACAGAGAAAAGAAAAGAAGAACTCACTAGACTTAATAACAAGTATGGTCCTGTCACCAAGAACTTTGTTCAAGGTGAGTCTAGTAAATCAAAGAAAGTTGAGAAGCCTGTTGAAAGAGCTAATGTAGGTCACTTGTCTAACAAGCAATTGAAAGACAAGGTAGAGAAAATTCAAGTTGAGGCTAAGGGCAATACAAAGAATAACAGGAATGGCAAAGTAGGGATTAACAAACATAACAATTACACACCTGATAAATATGCTCCTAGAAAGACATGTGTTAATTGTGAAAGTGTTAGTCATTTATCTACTAACTGAAAATATGTTAAGAAGACTGCTAATGTGAAAATGCCTAAGCCTGCAATGAATGGTTCTATGCCTACAATGCCTGTTATGCCTAACATGTTTGCTCCATATGCACAATTTCAGAATCCATACGCTAGCATGTCATTTGTACCTAATCCATACATGAATATGTTTAATGTGCCACAAATGCCATGAAATGTGAATAACATGTTTGTTCCTCCAACTATGCATGATGTGAATGAAAATGTGAGCAACCCTCAGAAATCAGCACCAAAGATAAAGGTTGATTTAAATCAATCTGAGTCTCAGGTTAAAAATGATATAAAAGGAAAAGCAAAGGCTAACAAAACAGGACCCAAGGAAACTTGGGTACCAAAATCAACTTGATTTGGTTTTATTGTGTGCAGGGAGACAAAAGGAATCTTTGGTACTTGGATAGTGGTTGTTCAAGACACATGACTGGTGATTCTACCCTGCTCACAGAGTTCCAGGAAAGAGCTGGCCCTTGTATTGCTTTTGGAGATGACAGCAAAGGCTACACTAAGGGATATGGCTTGATTTCAAAAGAGAATGTCATCATAGATGAGGTTGCATTGGTGGATGGTCTTAAGCACAATTTGCTTAGTATCAGCCAACTTTGTGACAAAGGATTTTTAGTTACTTTTTCAAAAGAAGCCTGTGTTGTTTCTAAGGTAGGAAACAACAATGTGGTCATGACTGGATTCAGAAGAGGGAATGTGTACATTGCTGACTTTAGTAGCACAAGTCCAGACAGCATCACTTGTCTTTTCAGCAAGGCAAGCAAGGATGAAAGTTAGCTATGGCATAAGAAATTATCTCATCTGAATTTCAAAGTTATGAATGATTTGGTGAGGAAAGATCTTGCTAGAGGAATTCCACAGGTGGAATTCTCCAAGGATGGTTTGTGTGATGCCTGTCAAAAGGGGAAACAAAAGAAGCCATCATTCAAAAGCAAGACAGAGTCATCAATTGTCCAACAGCTTGAGTTGCTTCATATGGATCTATTTGGCCCTGTAAATGTCATGTCCATTTCAAAGAAGAAATATTGTCTTTTGATTGTTGATGATTTTTCTAGATTTACATGGACTTTCTTTTTGCACTCCAAAGATGAGGCAAGTGAAATCATTATCAATCACATCAAGATGGTAAACAATCATCCTGATTTCAAAGTAAGAAGGATTAGGAGTGACAATGGAACAGAATTCAAGAATTCAAGCATGAAGGTGTTCTGTGAAGAAAATGGTATTTTGCATGAGTTTTCAGCAGCAAGGACACCACAGCAAAATGGTGTAGTTGAAAGGAAAAACAGAACACTTATTGAAGCTGCAAGGACAATACTAGATGAATCAAAGTTACCAACTTATTTTTGGGCTGAGGCAGTTAACACAGCTTGCTTCACTCAAAATATTTCTTTGATTAATCAGGCCAAGCGAATGACCCCTTATCAACTACTCAAAAGAAAGAAGCTACTATTGGACTTTCTTCATGTCTTTGGATGCAAGTGCTTTGTTCTGAGAAATCAAGCTGAGAATTTGGGGAAATTTGAAGCAAAGGCAGATGAAGCAATATTTGTGGGATATGCAGCAGGGAAAGCTTACAGAGTCTATAATCTCAGAACCAACATTGTTATGGAATCTGTACATGTTGTTTTTGATGATCTCAAAATTCAAGGTCTCTGTGATGAAGGTTTCCATGAAAGTCTTTCTTTTGAGAATGAGGAAGGAGATCAAGTGAATCATGTCAAAGCTATTGAGAAACAACCTAAAGTTGTTGTATCTAGCACAGATGAAAGCAGCAGTGAAGATAAAATTGCTGCATTGAGATTGAAAAGAATAGCTGCTAGCAGACCAAATGGTCATTTCGTTGACAGTCATGATGGAGGATTCGTTGACAGTCAGAATGAGCGTTTCGTTGACAGTCAAAATGGTCATACCGTTGACAGTCACAGAAATGCCTCTATAAGTGATCAATTAGGGACAACAAACTCAGGGGAAGTTTCTCAAGGACATATATCCAATCAAGGCAACCATGATCATGAAGCCACTTCTTCGAGAGCAAATCTTCCTCCCTCAAGGAAATGGACTAAAGATCATCCCTTTGAACTCATTATAGGTGATGTTTCTTCAAAAGTCCAAACTAGAAGAGCAACTCAAGAAGAATGTTTATATAGCTTTCTGTCTCAAGATGAGCCAAAGAAAGTTGAGGATGCACTTCTAGATCCAGATTGGGTTTTAGCTATGCAAGAGGAGCTAAACCAATTTGAGAGAAACAAAGTTTGGAAGATGGTGCCCAAGCCTAAGGACGGGAGTGTTATAGGCACAAAATGGGTGTTCAGAAATAAGATGGATGAAAATGGCATAGTCACAAGGAACAAAGCTAGATTGGTTGCAAAAGGCTATTCACAGGAAGAAGGAATTGATTTTGATGAAACCTTTGCTCCTGTTGCAACTTGCAAGACTAGAAGCAATAAGGATTTTCCTAGCCTATGCAGCCCATGCCAATTTCAAGGTCTGTCAAATGGATGTGAAGAGTGCTTTTCTGAATGGGGAATTGGAAGAGGAGGTGTATGTAAGTCAACCTCCTGGTTTTGAAGATGATGATTTTCTAGAATATGTGTACTTCCTCCTCAAAGCACTCTATGGTTTGAAACAAGCACCTAGAGCCTGGTATGACACACTTTCACAGTTCCTCCTTGAGAATAACTTCACTAGAGGTACTGTAGATAAAACTCTTTTTCATAGGATTGTGAATGGCTCTACTATACTTGTTCAAATATATGTAGATGACATAATCTTTGGGTCTACAGATGTAAAACTTTGTCAAAAGTTTGCCAAGCTTATGCAGAGTAAATATGATATGAGCATGATGGGAGAATTAACTTACTTTCTTGGTCTCCAAGTGAAGCAAGTTAATGAAGGCATTTTCATTAGTCAAACAAAATATATTCATGATTTGTTAAAGAAATTTAACTTAATGGAATGCTCTCCTGCCAAAACTCCCATGTCTACTGCCACCAAACTTGAATTGAATACTAAGGAAAAATCTGTGGACATTTCAAGTTACAGAGGCATGGTAGGCTCACTTTTATATTTAACGGCTAGTAGACCTAATATTATGTTTGCTACATGTCTATGTGCTAGATTTCAGGCTGATCCTAGGGAATCCCATTTAGTTGCTATTAAAAGAATTTTCAGATATCTCAAAGGAACACCAAACCTTGGCATTTGGTATCCTAGAGAATCTGGCTTTGAACTAATTGGTTATTCAGATGCAGATTATGCAGGATGTAAAATTGACAGGAAAAGCACAACTGGCACCTGTCAATTCCTAGGAAACAAGCTTGTGTCATGGTTCAGCAAGAAACAAAACTCAATTTCTACCTCCACAGCTGAGGCTGAGTATATTGCAGCTGGAAGTTGTTGTGCACAGATTTTATGGATGAAAAATCAACTACTTGATTATGGATTAAGAGTTGAGAAAATTCCCATCTTCTGTGACAACACTAGTGCCATTTCCATTACTGAGAATCCAGTGCCGCATTCAAGGACCAAGCACATTGACATCAAGTACCATTTCATTATAGAACATGTTATGAATGGTACTGTGGAGTTACATTTTGTTCCAAGTGAACAACAACTTGCAGACATCTTTACCAAGCCACTTGATGAATCAACATTCTCAAGATTAGTAAGTGAGCTAGGTATGCTAAATTTCTCTTAATTATTTCTGAGATTTTTGCAAGTTACAATGTAGCCAGGAATTTGCTATGATTTTTCTGTGAATTAATTTTCTCAGGAAAAAGTGAAATTTTGTCTAAGTCAAAATTACTATGTCAACGAAACGCACCATTTCGTTGACAGTCTTAGCATTTTTCTGGGTGTTTTGTTGATAGCTCTTTTATATCAACGAAACGCAGTTTTATCAACGAAATAGACGGGACCTTAAACGACCAATTCTGATTCGTTGATATAGCGCAGTTAATCTGAACCGTTGAAAATTGTCACGTCTTTTACCACGATCTATGCATACACCCCTGTAAGTATAAATCATGGTAATATTTTTATTGTAACAGTTACATTTTTAAGCCAATCCAGTAATTCATATTTATTATTGGACTTATTTTTTGAGAATTTTTGGGGGAGTATTTAAGAAATTTTATTTTCTTTACTACCTGCTCTCAAAAATTCCAAAAGTTTTCTTACTCTTTCTCTCTCAAAGCAAATCACAGTTCAAGCTTTCTTTACTCAACAATGGCACCCATCGTGAAACTCATGTCTGCTGGAGGGTTCATTTACGAAAAGAACAACTCCATTCCTTTTGTTGTTAAGGAAAGCCTGAACAGAATCTTCTTCAAGATGATGGATTTTATGATGAATTGCAAACTGAGCTACGCAATGTTTCACTCTACACCACTCTACAATGAGATAATCGAGGAGATTTGGACCTCATGTGAGTACAGTGGGACAAATTGCACTTTGCAATTCACCATTCAAGGTAATGAGTACATAGTCAATTCTGATGTGTTGCAAGCATGCTTACACCTTCCTGAAAATAATTGCTCTACTTTGCCCACATATACTGAAATGATTAACATGCTAAATTCCATAAACTACTCTTTGCCTACTGATAATCTGGGTAAAATAATTAGGAGAGGTTTGGTTAGGGAATACAGTTATTTAGCTGATGCATTCATCAAGGTCTTTTCTGGTAAAATTAGTAATTTTGATGCATTAACTAATTCCATGTTGATTCTATTTACCATGCTCCTAACTGATAGATATTACAACTTTAGCACCCAACTTATGTATGAAATTGGTGCTAAGTTGGGTGATAAGGCAAATAGGAAGAAACATATCTATTATGCTAGATTTCTGATGATGTTGGCTAACCATGTTAGTCCAGCACCATTGGCTATCTCTAACCCTGTTTCTAGGTTTGATTGCTTTGTGCAAGAAAAGAGAGTATTGACAGACATACTGAGGCTGAACCATAATGGTGATGTTCCAGTGGTGTATCTGCCAATAATTGAGGTAACTACTGCTATCCCTGCTAGTATAGCTGTTACTTCTATTGTTTTACCCAACCCTGTTGCTGTGGAGTCTGTAGTTGTGACCCAACAGGCTCCTGCCCCAGCAACAAAACCAAAATCAAAGAAATCCTCTAAGCCAACCTCAGGTGCTTCCCAAAAGGCACCTGTTGTAAAATCCACTACACAACCTAAGGGGAGTGGTGCAGGTGCTGTGAGAGGTGAGGGAAAGGGTGAACATAAAAGAAACCCTAAGGATAAGGAAGGAGAGATGAGTGAGATCCAGCCAAGCCCCATTGTGTCTTCCCAACAAGGCACAATGAGTAATATGGATTTAAGCACAAGTCTAGTTGCATCTTCCCAAAAGGATGTAATTATTGAAACAAGCTCTCCTCCAAGAGCACACTCCAAGAGGGTAAGGGACACTTCAAGCCCACAGTCTACAATTTCCCAATACCAAAGGAGAGTGAAACAAAAATCCCAGGTTTCACAGGGTGCACACACACTGGAAGCAACACTTCCAGTATCTCAAATTCAGTTTGATGTAACCCCTATCATTACTCTGGGGTTACAGTCCCATTCTTTAAACATCAATCTTGAACCAACTCCACAAAATTCACCAACTCAGTCATTAGATGTGGATATGATCCATTCATCTATCCCTGATTCTCCAACTCTTTTCTTGGAGAAGCCCCACTCTGAAATTGGTGACCATCACTTGTTAAGTGATTTGTTGGGCCACCAATCATCCTTTTCTGAAGTTACAAGAGGATCTGTGGAACAATCTCTAAAATCAATCACCACAGATTCTACTGTAATTTCACTTTCTCAAAGTGCTTTCTTGACCTCATCAACGAAGCAGTCTCTTTCGTTGACAAGTGTTTCTCCATCAACGGTATCCATACCGTTGACAGTTCAAACTACCATACCGTTGATAGTTCATTATGCACCTCTTATTGAAAATCAAGTTGTTTCCACAACTAGTGCAGATGATCTAGTGGTAGTTGAAACACTTCTAGGAATGAGAGGGAGTGAAACTGAGAGGCTGGCTTGCAGCCAGGCAAAAGGAGAGGCTGAGAGTGAGAGGCTGACTATTTCTTCCAGTCAGGCAAAAGGAGAGGCTGAGGGTACCACCTTAGTAGGTGAAGGTGAGGGTGTGAGAGGTGTGAGCCATGGGGAGCCGGGAGCCCATGATGCAAGAAAATAGAGGAGAGAGAGAAGGGACTACAGGAGCAGCAAGGGAGGAAGCAGCCATTGCAAGTGAGTTAATGGAGGTTCATGAGGGAGAAAGGGAACTTACTTTCCAAGAGCATTATCAACAAACTCTGGATAGTATTTCCCTGGATCCTGAGACCTTTACTCATCCTGTGCCAGCCTATCAAGTTATGGCTCAGCAGGGCAATGTGGAGGCAGAAAGGTCTTTCAACCTAATCCACACAACTGCATCTATGCAAAGAGCAAAGGATGCAATCACCAATCTGTCTCCAGGAGCTGCAACAAGTGGTGAGTTTGATTTTTCTGATGGTGATGACAGTTTTGGTGACAATCTACAGGTGGCCATCACTTCACAGACTGGGACTTCTGTGGTGCCCCCTACACCAAACTGGCTTTCTCAGGATTTGCAAAGAAGAATCACACTGGATACTGCAATCACAAGGCAGTAGAATGAGGCCTATCTGGCTCATGAGTCTGCAAATGTCAATGTCAAGAAATTCTACAAGGCTATTATGGATTCACTGGAAATCCAAAGGCTACAGATGATGCAGACAAGGATTGAAGCTAGAGAAATCAAGGACTCCATTAGCAATCTTAAGGATGCTACTGACAAGAGGCTAGATGAAAAACTTCCTATTCTCACTGTGTCCAAGATGAACAGGTTTTTCTCTAAGGAACCTGAGGTGGCTACCTCCTTGAAGACTCTCTCTTCTAGAGTGGACAAGGTGGAAGCTACTTTATCTCAAATGCAAAGGGAACAGGAGAAGCAAACCCAACTTTTAGCCCAGCTAGTGGCAGCTCAAGGACTCCCAGTCATTCCTTTTGATGATAACAAAAAGGGGGAGAAATCTAAGGAGCTTAACATTCAAGTTACAAAGGTTATGGTCCCAGCCATTTCCCTGCCAAATGAGCCACTAGCTATGGGGGAGTCAGGAAAGGATAAACTGGATGGTATTGACTTGATTAAACAAGCATCTATGAGGCTAACACTTGCTGAACAGATAAAAGACCATTGGGCTAACATAGATGCAAGAGTCAAGAAGATAGCTGAAACTGCAAAGAATTCAAATTCATCAACGGATCAAGCTACTTCTACAACACCATCAATGAATGCCATGGTTTTAGTATCAACGGAATGGGAGCCACAGACCAATTCTTTCTATGAGGTAAAGCCCCTTCTACATGGAGTCACTCAAGGTCCAAGGAAGGAAAAAGGACAAACTTCATGCATTAGGGATGTGGAACAAGCTACACTTCAAAGAAGCTTATCTCCCAAGTCCCCTGCTAAACCAAAGGGCAAAAACATAGCAAGGATTTTCTATCCTGCACCTTATCCAGATGAGCTCAAGCTTCTTGGACTACTTATCACAAAATGCAAGGAAAGCAATGATCCTGAGATAAGGAAGCAAAGGGCAATTGTCTACAGGAATGGACAAGAAATCTGTGTTTGGGCTGGTCACCCAAACTTTGCTGAAGCTAAGGCTGAAGAGTCAGAAAGAGCAGCAATGCAAGCACTTGCAGTTGCTCAATCTCTTGATGAAGAAGAAAGACAGCTAGAAGAAAAAGCCAGAGAGGAAATGAGTACAAAGAAGAGCATAAGGCAACCAAAGGCAAGAGCTAGGAGAAACATAGCCTTTGAGAATGATGACTCTCATAGTATTGCAACAGACTCTTCTGTACCTATTGCACCTCCAACAATTCCTGATCCAGTTTCTGAGGTAAAGTTAGCCTGTGATCCTAAACATCATGTCAATTTCCATGATCAACCAATTGAGCCAAAGGGAGAGCCAATTGAGTTTGATGAGGCCAACTTTTCAAAATTCCTCTTTGAAATGGATCCAAAGAAGAAATCTAAGCAGAGGGCTGCCAAGGCTAAGCCAATTCTTGTAAGGAGACCACAAGCTGAGAAACCCCCTACCAACCCAGAAGACTTCATCTACATTGCTGATATCAGGGAGGAGTCTGACCTACATATCAATCTTGATGACCTGGTTGAAGTGAGAGGAATATCAGCTTCTTACAAACTACCAGAAAGATTGGTGTTTGTCTACAAGGGTGGGAGAGAACAGGGTTGGCCTCTACACAGAATTCTGGGAGAAGACTATCAGACACTGCTATCTGTGTTTAAATGTCTGAAGAAAGATTTTGGTTTTACCAAAACAGCCAAGTCTGAGGTTGTCTCCAAAATTTGCCAAATCAAAGCTAGCTGGAACAAGCCTGGTGCACTTCCCAGAGTATTGAAGGTCCCTCAAACAGGAAAGAAAATTCATCTACAACCTTTTTGGATGATGGAATTCAGAGACAAGGACAACTGTAGAAGATTCTTCAGAATAGATGACCAACTGGAGAAGGCATCCAATGAAACTCTCAGATTAATGCAATCCAGGTTGGGGAATCAAGATGAAGAATAGAAGATTTTCTACAGAAGACTTCAAGCTCAGATTGAGGAGAACAATGCAAGAAAAGGGAAGAAAACAATACCACAGAGGCAAAGATGAAAAATCTGCTCAGACTAGAGGAGCAACTCTGTGCACTTGTTTTGTAAGATTTTCTACTTTGTATTTCAATTAAATTCAATGAAGCTTAATGCAATTTCTATTTTTATCATGTGTAATTTGACTGAGTGTTTTTGTTATCATCAAGGCTCTTGATTTATGGTTGTCATTCTATCAGTCATAAATTGGGGGAGATTGTTAGGAATATGTTTTTCTTGATGATAATTATAAAAACACTTAGTAGATTTTGTATTAAGTCATTTTGTAACTGTCAACGGAATGGCATGCTTTGCAGCGTTTCGTTGATAGGAAGCTCATCAACGAAATGAGTGATGTAGCAATTGCACTGTACAATACTTCACAGTTTGATATGCATTTTGTTGTATGTATTAGATAGGTTTTCTAAGTCATGTTGACTTAGTACTAGATAGGCAAAATAGGCTGGTGAATTGTAAATATATTATGCCATGTTATTTTGCCTAAGTGAAGACATGTCAACGGTATGAAGATTACTCTATCAACGGTATGAAGATTAGTCTTTCAACAGAATGAAGATTACTCTATCAACGAAACGAGGAATACACCATCAACGGAATGAAGAATAAAGCTATCAACGAAACACATCTCCCTGCTATCAACGAATCATTATTGCTTTTCTGAATAGTTGACAAAGTGATAGTGACAGTTTTCTGACAGGTCAAAATGGAGATTTGGAAGTGTACTTTGCATTGGAAGCCATCAAAATGGACATAGGGAATAAGGAAACATTCCAATTTCCAATCTGGTTTTTGAGTGGGATCACTATAAGACTGAAGACAGAAGACAAAGATCTCCAAGGACCATTGGACAAAACGGATGAAAAGCAAGCTACTGGCGGTTACCTTTAGTGTACTTTAGAATAGCCAAAAATAGCATTGTAAACTTGGGAATATATATAACCAAGTGTAGCAGTTAAAATAGTAGTGAGAGAAGAAAAACAAAGAGATTGTATTAGCTATCTTTGAGAGCATACTTCTCTACATTCTTGTAACTGAGCAGCTGTGTACATTTTGTATCACAGATTATTTCCGCAATAAAAACACTTCAGTTGGATCATCAAACAATCCAAATGAAATTATTTAACTGCTTGTGTTTTTATTTTATAAGTTCAGTTTAATTTCTAAAGTTGTTTTTAAGTATGAGAAATATCTTGAATTGTATTCAACCCCCCCTCCCTTCTACAATTATGTTTGGTCATTTGGGATTAACAAGTACGTTGACACTCAATGCACGGTCTGGTTCATGAGTGACTAACGACAATGTCTGTTCTTTATCTGTTTGACTTAAAGCAGTGATTCACTTCCTTCTCATTCAAGAACTCTATAACCAGTATCTTTTGTTGTCACCACTTGAAATTTCCGTCACTTTAATAAATCCACTGAGCTTGAATACTTCACTGAGGCTTGATCAATAAAATGAACTTATTTCAATGTAGAATAACTTCAAGTCTGTAGATGACTTTAATCTTCATTCTTTGACAGATATAATCTTCTGAGATTCCTGTGACATTTGATTTTTATTATTTACTTATTACATCTTAATTAAAGTTGAGTAGAATCCTCGGTGTTTACAAATAGGCCTAGACATATGCCTTTCACATTGTCTCCTCACCTTCAAAGATGTCTCGTTCTTCATCTGTTCTTCATCAGAAACCACACCACTTGGCATTACTGGTTGAGTGGTGATCTTATTCAATCTGTTCTTCATCTGAGCATACCTTGGAACTTTCTCCGTGCAGTAGTCTGAAATCATCAGCAACTTCATACTTCTCTACAGTAGTAAACCCAGAAGTTCTCAGAAGATTCTCCAACTTCACCAGTTGCATTGCAGTCTGTAGCTTCAAAGAATCAGGATCCAGCCTCACAATCTCTAAAGTTGTACCTCTATAGATTTTGACTTCATACGGGAAGTGTACAACTTGAGGGTTGGCCTTCATTGCAGAATTTCTCAGTCGGTCATATAGAAGCTCATTCAAGCATAAAGATCTCTTTACCTTACTCATAAGAATCCACAATTCAGAGAGAGATCTTCTTTGTAGGAGGTCAAGAGATATGGTGAATGACCCTTCAAGAGCACTAGACACATAGATATACAGTTCTTGCCTCACTTGATCAAATGCAGATGTAATCCTTAGGATATCTTCCTTCAATGCCTTCATGTATAATGAATTATCCGGATTAACAGTTCTGATCTTCTCAAGTAACTTCAGAAAAGTAGCATCATTGTTTGTGCCTCTTTGAGGGATATCAAACATTTCCCTTGCCTTGTCCCACTTGCTTCCTTGCTTCATCCTCACATCCAATCTCCTTTCTTTGACATGAATACTATGAAGACGTTGTTTGTCTTCATGTTCAGCCTTTTGAATCTTTAGCCTTTGAGATATGATGTCAGAGACCTTGGCATTTTCATCCTCCCTTCTCCTTAGATCTGCCTGCTGCTTCTTCAACTCCTTTTGAAACAAAGGGTCAGGTGTGTATAAATCAGCTTCATCTTCCCAATCATCAAAGTTAGTTGCCTCTTCAACCTCCTCCTCACCAAACGCTTCTTCAGGATTAGTCTTCTCCAGATCACCAGATGTGTCAAATTGGAAGTCATCCTGTTCACCGTGGTGGTAGTAGTAGGCATCATCAAAAACAGTATCCTCCAATGATTGTTTACCTTTCCCCTTATCTTTTCCAACTCCAGAAGCTCCTCCAGCTTCTCTTTCTCCTTTCTTCTCCCCCTTAGTTGAGGAATCCTCTACAGTTTGAGCTTTGGAAGCCCTAGGATTCACCTCAGATGTTCTTCTTATCTCTCCTCCATCTCCTCCTTCATTAGCATCATCCTCATCACCTTCATCATCTCCCTCAAAGAATGTTCTTTGTTGTGTTGTAGGTTGATGTGAGTTCTTGATCATGTTGTACAAGTGCTTCATTCCTTCATTTAGATGCTCCATTCCTCCTTCTATCCTTGAAATCCTTTCTTCATTAAACGTTTAATTTTCATCAGCTGTTTGCAGAATAAAGTCCACTTTGGTAGAAATGGCAGCAATCTCCTTGACACTTTCTGAAATCTGAGCATTTGACGTTGTTAAATCAGAAATGTCTGAAGCCACTAGTACTTGAGATTTTTGGATGGCATTCAGCTTCGGGAGCAGAGTACTCTTCAAACCTTCCAGATCATCCTTGATAGTACCCAGCTGATTAGATACAGAGGTGGAAGATTGTGCAACCACTTGTGATTTAAGAAGATTATTTTCAGCCTGGGTTTCTTGTAACTGTTTCTGCAGAGCAGCTAGCTGGTTCAACAACAAAGCAATGTTTGTGTCAGTGTGTGCACTCACTTCAATATCTCTTAGTGGTGTTTCACTCAACTCACGTGCTTGTGTATCACTATGTGTTTGACTCTCATCTCTCACAACTAACTGTTTGTCCATGTTTTCTGAGGATGTACCTGCATAAGAAATCACCCTAGCCCCTTCAAGAGAGGTCAGTGGTGGTGCAATGGGAGTTCGCAATTCCCAATCCCTGGTTGAGTCTGTCAAAATATTTGACATTGTAAACTGAATTGCTTCAGTGACAGACTCACCTGGTTGCCTTTCACTTTCTCCAGTATAAATTGCGAGTGAAAAATCCCTTAGGGGAGCCAGAGATGTTCCCTCTGGGAGGGGAGAAAATGATTCTATTATTGGTGGCGAAGAATCAAATTTTCCCTCTGATGCTTGTGAAGACACTTCTACCGTAACTATGGTAGGCACTGTTTCAAAGTCAAAAGTAAAGTGCTCTCCTTGCATAGTGTCCTGAGTATCATCTATTTGGATATCTTCTCCCATTGTGAGTAATGGGAGAGTGCTTGACTCAGTACAAGATGCCATGGCCCTATGGAGAATTTCAATAGATTCACCATGTTGAGAGGATGTCTCCAGAGACTGTTCAATGGCCATATCAATGTCCATATCCTGTTGAGAGGATACGGATGGGCATACAGATGCCTCCCTATAGGTTTTTCTTTTCTTTAAGGGTGGAGACAGAGCCGTGAGAGCACTCTTTGCAGCTATTTCACTAACTCTTCTTGAACTGGATTGTACATTTGGCTCAGGTTGTTTATCAGAAGTGTTTGACTCTCTGTTTGGCTCTATGACCTGGGTCAGAAATTGTGGTTCTACAATCTCTGGGTCAGCCCTAACAACCACTTGGGTTTCAATTAATGTACCAGAAGAAGATCCAGGGTTAGGAATAACTACCTGTATTGGAACTGGATGTGGCTGAGGAACTTGTTCACCAAAGATAGGAAGATTAATGAATTGACTCATCAATGGTGAAACAAGAACATGTGTGTTGAGGAATTTGGATGAAACATCAAGCCTGGTGTAGAATTTAGTATTTGTGGTTGGAGAGGTTTCAAATCTGGTTTCCCTAAACAGTTCTACCTGCTCAGCAGTGAGAAGATGATTAATGATAAGAGTGAGAAAGCAAGGGTACCAACACTTCACTTTCACATGATTATCAGAATCTTTCCTAGAGTGAGCAAGCCTGTTAAGCATTAAGTTCCACAAAATTTCAGCAAAATTTAATCTACAACCAAATACAATAGCATAAGCAATATATTGATTAAGACTGGTAATGCCATGAAAATTGGTTTTTGTGCAATTACCAAATACTCTTGCTATTGTATCAAAGAACAAATCCCATTCCCTTACAAGAAAACTCTTGGACAATTTAACCATTTGTAAGGGACCCTGATAATGAATATTCACAAAGAACTGTGATAACTCATCATCAGTGGGTAAAGGATCAAACCTGTCCTTCGGAAACTGTAACACATCACAAAATAACTCAGAAGTGACTGTATATTGCTGGTTTAAAATATTGAACGTAAAAGATTTTGAATCTCCAGCAATAACAGCACTTGAACATAAAAACCTCAAAGGATCAATTTTAAGAAGTGCAGAGGCACAAATAGCATGACTGACACAAGTCTCGCTATTTAAAAATTGAATGCAAGGTTTAAAACGTTCCACCTTACATTTAGACGGATCAAAATACCCAACATAATTATTTAAAACAAGTTCAAAATTAGGATCCATTTTTGAAAAACAAGAAATTTTAATTAACTTAAAATAAAATTAGAATTTTAGGGATTTTTAGAATTAATTAAAATTACTTAAAATCCACAAAATCACAATTCTATTAAAATTAACCAATTTTTAATCCTAAATTTCAAACTTAACACTTTTGAAAAACAAAATTAATTTGGGCAATTGATTCTCAAACACACACAAGGTTCAACACTTCAGAAACTTCTAAGATCACTAACACAAATGATTTACTTAACAATTCAAAACTTCACAAATCGAAACTACTTGAAAAAAAATAAAAATTTCAACAGTAATTCGACTTGAAAAGATTGATTTTGAAAGACCAGAAATAGATTGCTAAGTAATGACTTGAGCAACAAAGGTTTTGGATCACAGTTTCTGCAGAAAAGGAGAATTCGAAGGGGGTTTTGCAGAAAGAAAAAAAACTGAAAAGCCAAATAGTGAATAGAAAATGCGTATGAACTGTGTGTATCTATATATATATATATATGATAGCAGTTAAGAGAATTAAAGAAAAAGAAATAACAAAAAAACTGAACGTTTTTTTTTAAAAATTTGTATTGGGAAGACAATCGGGAAGACTTAAGATAGTCTTCCCGGTAGTCTTCCTAATACAAATTAGAAAGTCTTCCGGAAAATAATAAAAGAAAATCAGAAAAAAATAAATCTAAGTAATTCTAAGTCTTCCCGATAGTCTTCCTAGTTCAAAAACTGGGAAGACTTAGGAAAAGACTTAAAATTAAACAGAAAAAACAAAAAACAAAAATAATATTTTCTAAGTCTTCTCGGTAGTCTTCCTAGTACAAAAGCTGGGAAGACTTCGAAAATAACTTAGAAAATACAATTTATTTACAGAAAAATTACAGAAAACTAATAAAAATGCATAGAATAAAACAAAAATGCATGAAAAATATATAAAAGTCTAGAAAAATTCACAGAAAATTCCATAAATCCTAGAAAAATATGCAGAATAATATAGAATTGCATAAAATTAATATAAACTTGCAGAATAATTTAAACAACAATATTTACAATCTGAAAAACATCTAAATAATTCTAAATATTTACATTTTCAATAAAAATACATTTATCCACTTAAAAATATATGAGAAAAATATTTTTAGAGAAAATATATTATTCAGAAATATTTAAATTAACAAGCATGTAATATTAACTGAGAATTGGCAATAAATATCATTTTGAATGACAAGAGAAAATGAATTTTTGAAAGAACAAACATGATAGAGATATTGTTAATCACTAAGACTGTTCAACATACCCAATTTACCAACTAACCTGGTAAATGTGGATTCGTCAACAGATTTAGTGAATATATATGTAGTTTGTTCTTCTGTGGGTACAAAGTGTAACTCCACAGTACCATTCATGACATGTTCTCTGATAAAATGATACCTGATATCAATGTGCTTCGTTCTCGAGTGCTGCACAGGGTTGTTGGAGATTGCTATGGCACTTGTATTATCACATAAAATAGGGATCTTGTCTAATACAAAGCCATAGTCCTTCAATTGATTCCTTATCCATAGGATCTGAGCACAACAGCTTCCAGCAGCAATATATTCAGCTTCTGTTGTTGAATTAGAAACTGTTTGTTGTTTCTTGTTGTACCAGGAAATCAATCTACCTCCTAGGAATTGACAACTCCCAGAGGTACTTTTTCTATCCACAACACTACCTGCATAATCAGAATCTGTATATCCAACAAGGTTAAAACCAGAATCTTTAGGGTACCAGATACCTAAATTAGGTGTACCCTTAAGATATCTCAAGATTCTTTTAACAGCAACGAGATGTAAATCTCTAGGGTCCGCTTGGAACCTTGCACACAAGCATGTAGCATACATAATATCTGGTCTACTTGCAGTAAGATAGAGTAAGGAGCCAATCATACCTCTGTAGCTTGTAACATCTACCTTGATAGAGTTATCACAAGCTCCAAGTTTGACTGCTGTTGAAGATGGAGTCCTTGCTGATGCTGAATCCTCCATGTGATACTTCTTGAGGAGTTCTTTGAGATACTTGGATTAACAAATAAATATACCATTTGACCTTTGACTTACTTGCAATCCAAGAAAGAACTTCAGCTCACCCATCATACTCATTTCAAACTTACTCTGCATTAGCTTAGCAAATCTCTTACAGAGATTATCATTAGTAGACCCAAATATGATGTCATCCACATAGACTTGGACTAATATCACATCACTTTTGTGTTTCTTTGAAAAAAGAGTTTTGTCTATGATACCTCTAACAAAACCATTTTCTAAAAGAAAACCAGAGAGAGTGTCATACCATTTTCTTGGGGCTTGTTTGAGACCATATATAGCCTTGAAGAGAAAGTACACAAAGTCCAGCAACTCCTGATTTTCAAAGCCAGGGGGCTGTTCCACATACACTTCTTCATCTAGCTCACCATTCATGAATGCACTCTTAACATCCATTTGATAGACTTTAAAATTGGAATAAGCTGCAAATGCTAAGAACATCCTGATGGCCTCAAGTCTAGCCACTGGTGCATAGGTTTCATCATAATCAATGCCTTCAGCTTGTGAATACCCTTGAGCAACCAGTCTTGCCTTGTTCCTTGTAACAATGCCATCCTCATCCAGCTTGTTTTTGTATACCCATCTTGTACCAACTACTTTCTTGTTCTTTGGTCTGGGTACCAGCTTCCAGACTTGCTGTTGTTCAAATTGATTGAGTTCATCTTGCATAGCAATCACCCAATCAGGATCAGTCAGTGCTTCCTCAGTCTTCTTTGGATCCAACTCAGATAGAAACCCTGAATAATGACATTCATTCTGAGTAACACTTCTAGTTCTAACTTCAACACCTGGATCACCAATGATCAGCTCAAAAGGATGAGCTCTATTCCATACAGTCTGTCTTGGAAGATTTGATCTTGATGATTCGCCTTGAAATTCATTGTGGTGTTGTGAATGACTAGTAGATCCTTCATTTCCTCCCCCTGAGTTGTTGCTTGATTGCCTTGATGATTCTTCTCCAGTGTTGGTGGTATCTCCATTGTTACCAATGTTTCCACCACCACCACCAGGATTATTATCATCATTATTATTGTCATTACCAGCAACATTCTCAGGTGGGGCTTCATCATCTGATTCTGAGTCTGGCAAGTTATCAAACTTCAGTTTCTGAGATGAATCTGCTGTTTGGATATTAGGGAGTTTAGTGTCATCAAATGTAACATTGACACTTTCCTTCACTTGGTGAGTATCAATCAAATACACCCTGTAAGATCTTCTGGAATAACCAATGAAAATAGCTTCTTGTGCCTTGGCCTCAAACTTGTCACGTGTCACATTGTCATCCTTAAGCACAAAGCATTTTGCACCAAATACATGAAAGTATTTGATATATGGTTTTCTATTGTACATGATCTCATAAGGAGTTTTCATTAAGTCCTTGTTGATTAAAGTTTGATTCTGAGTATAACAAGCAGTGTTCACAGCTTCAGCCCAAAAATACATTGGAAGTCTTGATTCACTTAACATAGTTCTTGCAGCTTCAATCAATGTACGATTCTTCCTTTCCACCACTCCATTCTGTTGAGGAGTTCTAGGAGTAGAATAATGTCTTGTTATTCCTTTATCTGCACAAAAGCCATTTAGGACTGCATTCTTGAATTCAGTTCCATTATCTGACCTTATAGCTCTAGCAGGGAATCTAGAATCCAGCTCAATCAACTTTATATGATCAATCACCATCTGTGGGGTCTCATCCTTGGAATGTAGGAATAAAACCCAAGTATATTTGGAATAGTCATCAACAATCACAAGTGCATATTGTTTCTTTGACATGGACATCACACTAACTGGACCAAACAAATCCATGTGCAGTAGCTGAAGTGGTTCAGTTATTGAAGATGTGTCAGTGCCCTTGTGAGATGCTTTCTTTGACTTTCCTTTCTGACATGCCTCACATAGTCCTTCCTGTGTAAATTCCATCTCAGGCAAACCTCTAACCAATTCCCTCTTGACTAAAGAGTTCATGGTTTTGAAGTTAAGGTGAGACAACCTCTTGTGCCATAACCAACTCTCATCTGATGAAGCTTTAGCATAAAAACAGGTAACTTCATCTTTGGATCCAGAGTACATATCAGCTATGAACAAATCACCTTTCCTTACTCCTTGAAGAGCAGGCTTTCCATTCTTCTTGTGAAGTATCTGACATTTATCCTTCTCAAAGGAAACAACATATCCTCTGTCACAGAAATGACTGATGCTGAGAAGATTGAACTTCAGACCTTCCACAATAGATACATCTTGAATGATAACATTCCAAACTTCAAACAATCATATCCTCTGGTAAAACCCTTGCTGTTATCTCCAAAGGTAACTCCTGGGCCAGCTTTCTCAACCACATTTGATAGCAGGGTTCTATCTCCGATCATATGCCTTGAACAACCACTGTCCAAAACCCACACAACACGGTTTACTTTTTCTACACCCTGTAGTATCAAATTGATTAGTCCTTCTTCGGAACCCAAACTTGATTGGGTCCGGCATACTTAATGAACTGGCCTTTGTCAGGCAAAACAACATTTTTAACCTTAACTACATAAACCTCTTTCACAAAAGAGCGTTTCCATTTATAGCCAGCCTTAACACATTTCTGAGTAGGCTTAGGGATAAATGGATCCACTCTAGTCTTTGGAGGACTAGTAGTCGTAGATCTAACATGCTTCTTATTATTAACATGTTGACGTGGATCAGTCTTATTATCAGATACATGCTTACTATTAAAATAAGCATACATAACATTGAAAGCACAAGACATGCAATTAACCACACCACATGCTTTATGAGAAAGATTAATAGCAGGCATGTTGGTTCTACAGTTGTTTTGATCCACTTTATGAATGTCTGACTTAGTCTTCGTTGCAGAAACAACTTTGACTGGTTTGTCAGACTTACACTTTTTGGACTGTTCAAGATCAAAAGCACGATCCTCCATAAGTATCTCCTCTTCAATGATGATAGAGTATTCATTCAGAGGATCTGCTTGGGACTCTCTAAAGAAAGGTTTATCAATACCCTTAAGCACATCTGGTATACCCCTTTCTTCATCATTGATTCTATTAGGGGTATTTATGCTTAATTCACCAATAGACTCATTATAGTCGTAGCCTATGCCAAAAAATTGACCAATAACTTGCTTATTGATGATTTCTTTAGCAGTCTTACAAGAGTTATAATAAGCATTAGCCTTAACCTTAAGTTCACTAATCTGATCCTTAAGAATGGTTTCCAGTTGAATATAACATTTAACCCTATTCTCAAGAAATGCTATTTTCTCAGTTAGTTCATCCTGATTAACATGCACAAGTTTTAATTCTTTTATCTCCTTTTCAAGAGCTGTGTTCAAAAGAATTATTCTATCATTTTCTCTACGTGCACATGAAACAGTAGTACTAAGATGATAGATCATTTCAGTATCAGTAAACTTTACCTCTGACATGTATGTTGATGAAGTGCTTGCCTCATTAGCCATTAAAGCAAGGTTTCCAATTTCACCTGCTTCTTCATCACTATCAGTATCATCCCAACTCTTTCCCTCAACAACATATGATTTCCCAATCTTATTCTTCTTGCTAGAATCAAATGAGTTCCTTCTCACTTGCTTTGTCTTTTTACATTCTGTAGCAAAGTGACCCAACTCATTACAATTGTAGCACCTGATTGTGCTTCTTTCCACAGTTCCAGTTTTATAGCCACCCCTTGTGCTATTTGTAGATGAGGAACCACCTCTCTGAAACCTGGGCTTGAACTTAAGATTGGGATTCCTTTTGAATCTGAACTTGCCAAATTTCCTCACAATCATTGCCAAATCACCATCTTCCAGCCGATCAAGTTCTTCCAAAGAGTAGAAGTCACCTCCAGATTGATCAATGGATGTTAAGCCATATTCAGCATCAATAACATCCAAGTTAGAACTGGAAGGTTGAAAAACCTTCACTTCCAGTTTCTGAGGGACTTTTGTAGTCAATGCAGTAGAAGTACCAACTATCTTTCCAGTTCCATATAACTCCTTCTGTTGAATCTGCTCCAGCTCATAGGTCTTCAGAACACCATACAGTCTTTCCAGAGAAATCTCTCCAAGATCCCTTGCTTCTCTGATTGCAGATATTCTGTGCTCCAAATGAATTGGAAGTGTCAGAAGGAACTTCTTGTTAATCTCCTCCCATTGAGATTCAGATCATTGATTAATTTGTTGTATCTCTCAAAAACCTCAGAGATACCTTCACCAGGGTTTGATCTGAAATGCTCATAAGAAGAGGTGGGAATTTCCAGCTTATTCTCTCTTACTTCCCCTGTCCCTTAATTGATTATCTCTATAGTGTCCCAAATGTGTTTGGCAGTAGCACAGTTTAGAACATGATTATGCATGATAGGATCAAGACAATCAACCAGTATCAACTGTAGACAGGCATCCAATGTAGCATCCTCTTTCTCATCAGGAGTGAAGTCCTTGGGATCCTTAGGGTACATCCTAGCAGCCCTAGTAACCACATCATTCTCTATCTGCTCTCCCTCAACAATCATAGGGATTTTAGGACCATTCTTCAGCACTCCTAGATATTTAACATTAGCAACTTGAAGAAACATGAGCATTTTCTTCTTCCATATAGGATAATGATCCTTGCTGGACATGGGGATTTTGATTGTACCAACTTTCTGTGTAGTAGACATCTTTTGAGATTTTTGAAGAATTAAAAATTTCAGAGTTTAAGAAAAAATCTCAAAACAATTGGATCTTTGATTTGTATATCAATCAAAAGGCTCTGATACCAATTGTTAGGTCTTGATAAATTTGTAGAACGGGGGTTGAATACAAACTATACCGTTTAATCGAATTTGTCCTTTTAAAGATTTAACAATTTAGAACAAATTAATGCGGAATAAAACTGAAACAATATTCAATTTAAATATAACTTATATTAAACTTGACGAGTGTTACAATTTGATCACTGATTACAAGGGTTCTTAATAAAACAAACCTAGAATAAATTCGACATGAATTTATCTATTTTTGTAATAAAAAGGATCGAATACTAAAAAGTAGTTCGATATAAAATCTAGGGATTATGATCCGCTAGAAAGTCAAAGTAGTACAAGAGAATCACTTCTTATGAATTTAATGTTAAGAACCAAACAAGAATTAATTTTCTGGCAGGAAATGAATAGCTTCGACAGTTGAAGAAATAAAGACAGAAGATGGAATGTTGAGTTTCTGTGTCTTTACTTTTGTTCTGTGTAATGTTCTGATGTGTCTTCAAGTCTTCTGCCTTTGCTTTTATATTAAAACACAAAGCAATCCTTTTGAATCAACCCACGTGCAAACCACTTTAACAGAATATAATTTGCACTAGAAAGACTCACAGGAAAACAATGCATTTACACTTGGAAGACTTTCGGGAAGACAAGAAATGTATTAGGAAGACAATCGGGAAAACTAGGGTTTACTCTAGGAAGACAATCGGGAAGACTCACTTGTGAGTCTTCCTAGTTTAAAAAACAGAGTCTTCCTAGTTTAAGCCTAAGTCTTCCTTGTTCATTTTTATTCTAATTTAAATAATTAACTGAATAAATTATGTATTAAATTAATTCTTTACAGAATTAATTTAATAAATAATTTACTTAATAGTATTAATTATTTATAAGAGAATAAATAGAATTAGTTGACTTCTCAATTAATTTCTGAATCACTTAAAACTTAGATAAAGAATAAACATATTAGTACGTTGACACTCAATGCACGGTCTGGTTCTTGAGTGACTAACGACAATGTCTGTTCTTTATCTGTTTGACTTAAAGCAGTGATTCACTTCCTTCTCATTCAAGAACTCTGTAACCAGTATATTTTGATGTCACCACTTGAAATCTCCGTCACTTTAATAAATCCACTGAGCTTGAATACTTCACTGAGGCTTGATCAATAAAATGAACTTCTTTCAATGTAGAATAACTTCAAGTCCGTAGATGATTTTAATCTTCATTCTTTGACAAATATAATCTTCTGAGATTCCTGTGACATTTGATTTTTATTATTTACTTATTACATCTTAATTAAAGTTGAGTAGAATCCTCGGTGTTTACAAATAGGCCTAGACATATGCCTTTCACATTGTCTCCTCACCTTCAAAGATGTCTCGTTCTTCATTTGTTAACACATCATTGAGATTAGTTGTAGGAACCTTGGATAGAAACAAAGCACATAATCCATGCCTGTTCTTTCTTCCAGTGGTCCCATGCACAGAATGATTTGATCAATCACAAGTTGTCCTATGTTTATATGCCTATTGTTAGCAATGGTAAACCCTAGTTTCTGAAGAAATAAAGGAATACCGTGCAGATTTGTAAGCTTTGCAGTAAAAACATGGATTAAAGTGTGAAAGAAGAAATTCCATGGCTTAGTCAGATAATGCTTTAAGAATTCTCCCACAAAGAAGTTAGGTTGTTGACTTCTAATGAGAGTGAAGAAAGCATGTATTTCTTCAGTGTTGGGATCAGGAACAAGGTTTTCTGTAGGAAAGTGTAAGATTTTGTTTAAATCATGTCCCGTCACCCTAATTGTTCTACCCCCCGGCAAAACAAAACTGAAAGATGAAATGTTATTCTCAGATGTGTTAGTGGCTGTCGTGTACAGTGCAATCAATTGATCAATACAAAGGACCGCGTGAGTACTTAAAACATAAGCCACCAAAGAACGCGTGTTCAAAAATTGTGCCCATGCACGAAACTGTAGGTTCGTAATGGATTGCACATTTTGAAAAGAGACATTATTAGTTTTGGTTACAATAAATTCTCCGGCCATTGCATTTTCAAAAATTCCAGAAAATTTAAATTTAAACCAAAACTATTTTAATTAATTAATTCTAATTAATTAATTTTTAAAATAACCATTTTTAATCACTTAACAACTTCGAACAAACAAATTTCCCAATTTAAGAAACCTAATTGTTAACCTTTCGAATTTCCAGTTAAACTCAAGAAAGTAATTGTTTAACCAATCAATTCCTAAGCAAGAACAAAGTTAACAAAAGTTCAAGATTCTAGAATTGTCACAGTCGATGGTTTTCTTATGGAAATCGTGGCAAACCTCCACTAAACTCAAGATTGAACCGTATAAACACAGTAAAACAAAGAATTACTGCTGTAACTATTGATTTTATTCAAGTAATCGAAGGTAAAAGAGGAGAAACTATCGAGTTCTTTGTTGATTTTGTGTGTATATTTGTAAGTATATTCAAGAATACCTTAGATCTGAAAATAAAGAAAAGAAAAACGTCTAAGGGACATTTATATACTTAATGTTCTGTAGGGTCATTTTAGTAATTTCATGTTTGATAGATTTTAAAAAGAACTATCGATGGTTTTTATTGAGGGGCAAAAAGGTCAATCACACTTCGATAGTTTTTTGAAAAACTATCGAAGTGGTTAAAATCAGAATTCAAAAAGCCTTTTTCAAAAACCATCGAAAGTTTTTAGCTTTAAAAACCAAAAACTATCGAACTACTTCTTTCTGAAAACTATCGAGAGTTTTAAATATAAAAGAATTAAATCCTTTTCGATAGATTTCACTTTTAATTTCAAAAACTATCGAGAAATTCCTTCATAGTTTTCATTTCTTTTCAAAAAACCATCGAATATTGCTTTCGATAGTTTTTATCCAATACTTAGAAAAACTATCGATTTTCCTGTTTCGATATATTTTTGCTTCTTCAGTTTTAATTTTAAACCCGTTCTGTCTAAAAAATAAACTAATCTTTTTCTTATTTTCTGTTAACTATATATTTTTTTAAATCAAACGTTTTCACCAAAAATTCAAAGTTAACAGAAAATTCAGAATTTTCTTAGAATAAAATCGACTAAATATCATTAACTGATATAAACCAATTAAAATCCAATAAATTATGCTGCATTAATCTACAATGTTTAAAACAAAATAAATTAATTCAAATTAAATAAATGCTGAAATATTTAGAACAAATATTATCACTTAAATAATTTTAGAATTATTAACTAGTTAAATGCCAGAAGATATATCATCCATAAATATGGCATAAAATTAGTACAGTAATTCTAACTTACGAGAATTGCTCTTGAAAATAAATTCACGAGTCCTAAGGATATAGAAATTCTTAAACTCATGTATTTACTAGGACTATCTTGCAGTTACTGACTTCTAATCAAAATCAATTAGAAAGATTTAACATCCCAAGTTCACCAACCAGCTTAGAAAAAGTGGATTCATCAAGCGGTTTAGTAAAGATGTCTGCAATTTATTCCTCTGTGGGTACAAAGTGTAACTCCACAGTTCCATTCATGACATGCTCTCGGATAAAATGATACCTGATGTCGATGCACTTCGTCCTCGAGTGTTGCACTGGGTTGTTGTAGATTGCTATGGCACTTGTGTTGTCGCAGAATATTGGAATCTTAGTCAACAAAGGTCAATAGTCACGGAGTTGGTTCCTCATCCACAAGATTTGAGCACAACAGCTACCAACAGCTATGTATTCAGCTTCAGCTGTTGATGTGGACACTGAGTGCTGCTTCTTGCTATACCAAGAAACTAACCTTCTTCCAAGAAACTGACAGCTTCCTGAAGTACTCTTCCGATCAATCTTACACCCTGCAAAATCTGAGTCTGTATATCCAATAAGATCAAATCCTGTATCTTTAGGGTACCAAATTCCAAGATTTGGGGTTCCCTTAAGATATCTAAATATTCGCTTAACATCTATTAGATGAGATTCTTTGGGATCAGACTGAAATCTAGCACACAAGCATGTTACAAACATTATATCTGGTCTACTTGCAGTGAGATATAGTAAGGAGCCTATCATACCTCTGTAGCTTGTGATGTCAACCTTCTTACCAGTTCCATCCTTATCAAGCTTAGTGGCAGTTGGCATTGGAGTCTTTGCTGTAGATGAGTCTTCCATTTGATACTTCTTCAGAAGATCTTTGATGTACTTGGAATGGCAAATGAATATCCCATCTAGCCTTTGATACACTTGTAGTCCAAGAAAGAATGACAATTCACCCATCATGCTCATTTCATATCGACTCTGCATTAACTTAGCAAATCTCTTGCATAGATCATCATTAGTAGAACCAAATAGTATGTCATCAACATATACTTGTACCAATATCAAATCACTTTTGTGCTTTTTGTAAAAGAGAGTTTTATCTACGACACATCTTGTAAAGTTATTTTCAAGTAAAAATTCAGAGAGAGTGTCATACCATGTCCTTGGAGCTTGTTTGAGTCCATAGAGAGCTTTGAATAGAAAGTACACAAAGTCTGCCAGATTTGAATCCTCAAACCCTGGAGGTTGTTCCACATACACTTCTTCTTCTAGCTCCCCATTCAGAAAAGCACTCTTAACATCCATTTGATATACTTTGTAATTGGAATGTGCTGCGAATGCCAGAAACATCGTGATGGCCTCAAGTCTTGCTACTGGTGCATAGGTTTCATCATAGTCTATACCCTCTTCTTGAGAGTAACCTTTAGCAACCAGTCTGGCTTTGTTTCTCGTTACAATGCCATCTTCATCCAACTTATTTCTGAATACCCATCTTGTTCCTATAACAGATTTTCCTTTAGGCCTGGGTACCAGCTTCCAAACTTTCTGCCTTTCAAATTGATTGAGTTCATCTTGCATTGCAATCACCCAATCTAGATCATCTAGGGCATCTTCAAATTTCTTAGGTTCTGTTTCTGAAAGAAACCCAGAATAGTGACATTCATTTTGTGATGTCCTTCTAGTTCTCACTCCTGTGTCTAGATCACCAATGATCAAGTGAAAGGGATGATCTCTACTCCATACCCTTTGTCTTGGCAGATGCGATCTTGATGATTCTCCTTGTTCAAAATTTTGTGGAGTGTGACTAGTTGATCCTTCTACTGCTCCCCCTGAGTTGTTGTCGGTATGATCTATTGACCCTGTTGATTGACTAGTGGATCCAGTAGTACTTTGAGGATCTCAATCACTGTCACCACTTGGTCCAGAATCATTATCATTATCATTATTATTATCACCAGGAACAACTTCAGGTTCTTCTTCAATGTCAGAGAGATCTCCTGATAGATTTTCAAATACCAAGGATTCAGAGTTCTCTCTAGTTTGCAGGCCTGGTCTTTTGGTGTCATCAAATGTTACATTAAGGCTTTCTAACACCTTCTTATCTTCAATCACATATACCCTGTAAGCTTTAGATTCCAGAGAATAACCCAGAAAAATGCCTTCATCTGCTTTGGCATCAAACTTGCCTAGATGTTCTCCATCTTTTAGTACAAAGCACTTTGCACCAAACACATGAAAGTACTTCAGTGTTGGTTTCTTGTTGGCCATTAACTCATACGGAGTCTTTTCATGATCTTTATTAATCAGGGTTCGATTCAAATGTTGGCCATTAACTCTCTATTTACCAAAGAGTTCATAGTTTTGAAGTTCAAGTGTGAGAGCTTCTTATGCCATAGCCAACTTTGTTCTGAGGATGCCTTACTGTGAAAACATGTAACTTCTCCTTCACTGGTAGAACTTAAGTCAGCTATGAACAAATTTTCTTTTCTCACTCCCAGTAGAGCAAGCTTCTCATCCTTCCTGTTTGTGATCAAGCACTTGTCCTTTCTGAAATCTACATTGTATCCTTTATCAAAGAATTGACTGATACTTAGAAGATTGTGCTTCAATCCTTCAACAAAAGAGATGTTTTCAATCTACATTGTATCCTGAAGGTTTAGATACTTTAACATGAGTAACATTCAAGTCAGTCTTAACTTGTTTGACTGTCATGTTGTCTGTGGATTTATCATTTTTACTATTAGTGCTACTAGATGCATTCATCAACTTAAAATAAGCATGCATGATATTGTATGCACAAAGTAAACACTCTTTCTTTCCACATGGTTCATGAAGATCAGGCATGTCAGACATGTTATGCATTTCAGAAGTCACAGCAGTTTCTACTTTAACCTTATTACATGCATGTGTAAGGTGTCCAACAGAATTACAATTAGTGCACAACTTCCTAGATGCAATGGGAGAAGATGAAACAATATTCTGATTAACACTAGCTTTCCCATTCCTGTTCTTTTTAGCCTTGCTAACCTTATTGCCTATATCAGTTTTAGGTGATTCAGTTTTTACTGACTTCCTAGGCAACTTAGTCTTTATCTCTACTTCCTTCAATAGATCCTCCTTAAGCAATTCTTACCTTATGATTAGATCATCCTCATTAAAAGGTGCTGAAACATGCTTAACAAAAACTGGATAATCTACATCCTTAAGAATATGTGGAGTATCCTTCTTGACAGCTGAAGATGTCACAGAAAATTCCACTATCTTCTTTCCAGTTCTCTTGCTGTAGTCAAATCATATAGCAGTTTTATTCCCTAAGGTCCGAGTATCAATTATTTCCTTAGAAATTAGGGCGGAGTTCTTATATGCATTCAGTTTCAAATCTAGGTCTGAAATCTACTTCCTGAGGATAGTCTCTATCTCATCATTACACTTGACCTTGTTCTCTAAGTACTCATTCCTTTGTCTAAGATCTTCTAATGTGACAGCTACAAGCATTAGTTCTTCATTTTTAGATTCTAGATTTTTAATCTTAAGAACTAGTTTAGCATTTTCCATTTCTGATGCTAGCATGCTTGTGTGTACATTAAACAATTCGACACTAAGATCTTGAATAGTTTTCTTGTACTCAGAATTAGACATGTCAATTGTTGTTAAGATAGGTACCTGAGATGTTGTGGTGATTCCTCTGAAGAGTCAGCCATTAGGGCAAGATTTACATACTCTTCCTCTTCATCTGAATCAGTATCATCCCAACTTTTACCCTCTGCAATATAAGCTTTTCCTTTCTGCTTTCCAGATAAGGCTTCCAATTGCTGTTTCAACTTAGCATTTTCTCTTTTCAACTCATCATAAGAATCTTTCTTCTCATAGACATCTTTCTTGTCTCTTGCTTGACGAGGCTTCCGGCATTCAGTGGCGAAATGCCCTAACTTATTGCAGTTGTAGCATCTGGATTTGCTTCTATCAATCATGCCCGTCTTGTAGCCTCCCTTAAAGCTAGAGCCTGAAGAATACTTGCTCTTCTGAAATCTGTTGGTTGATCCCTTGAACTTGTACTTAGGGTTTCTCTTGAAACGAATGTGGCTAAACTTTGCAGCTAAGTATGCCATGGTTTTGTCTTCTATTTGCTCAAGTTCTTCTAGGGTGTAGTAATCACTTTCATCAGCACCCAGATTTGCAGAATCCATTTCAGCCTCTATTATTGCTTCCTTTCCAGCTCTAGGGGTTTGAACCTGAATATCAGAAGTTGTTTGTTCATCCACTACAAGTGTAGCTGATCTTGCGAGTGTAGTGTTCTTGTTATCCACTGTCCCTGGTCCGTAGATTATCACTCTTTGTTCTTGCTCTATCTCATAATTTTTAAGCTTACCATAGATCATTTCCAATGGCATCTTATTACAGTCTATTCTTTCCCTTATGGATGAGGACTTGTGCTCTACATGATGGGGCAGTGTCATCATGAACTTCCTGTTTGTCTCTCTAAGAGGACAGGTCTTCCCTTTCATGATTAATTCATTCAGCAGCTTAGTATACTTCTCAAAGACCTGAGTTATACTTTCTCCAGGAAGTGACCTAAATGATTCATACTGAGAAGTCGGGATGTCCAATCTATTTTCCTACACGTCTTCAGTTCCTTCCATTATCAAGTTTATGGTATCCCACATTTGTTTCCCGCTCACACAGTTCATAAGCTGATAACTCATTTCCTTGTATGCGGAGTCTGTCAATATCAGCATCAAACCTGTATCCAATCGAATCAGTTCCTTGTCGGTATCTGTGTACTCAGACAGTTCCTTTGGGATAGAACTTTGAGGAACTCTAGTACCTTCAGGTGTTATGGTTTCACCTACTGATTTCATTGGTATAAACGGTCCGTTTTCAAGTATGCCAATATACAACGGATTAGATGCCTTGATAAATAACAGCATCTTCATCTTCCACAAACCGAAATCATCTCTAGTGAAGGGGGAACTTTAATACCAGCGGTTGTCTTTGGAGAACTCATGGTTTCTGAAAATTTCAAATTGTTTAAAATTCAAGAAATTCTAATTAAATGAAAAATTTTGAAAGTTAAAAAATTTGCTTCAAATTTTCAAGCCTTGTTTGATTTTGGTCTCATTCACCGGATCTGATTTGTACGTCAATCAAGAAGCTCTGATACCAATTGTTAGGTCCAAATTATCGTAGAAGGGGGGGGGGGGGTTGAATACGATACTCACAAATTATTTAATTTCGTTCGCGAATAATTCTTTCAGTTCTAGTTCGAAATCAAATGCACCAAATCAAAACACAAGTCGGGGAATATATCGTTTTATAAATATAAACCGCAAGGGGTGCTACAAATCTAATCCGTAGGATTAGCTTCAATGATTTTATAAATATAAACCGCGAGGGATGCTACAAATCTAATCCGTAGGATTAGCTTCAATGAGTTCAGGTTATCGTAATCAATACAAACTATAGAAATTAAGGCACTATAAATTTTCTTCTTTCAAAGTTCTTGAGCTCTTAAATTCTTATGTCTCTTTTGATTAATTGCTAACCAACTGAAGAAGACACTGTCTTCATCCTCGTAAATGTAGTCTTGTTTGAAAAACTATCAAACCATTTATGGAATAATCCTGGCCGTCCAATTCTTCATCAACCTGACAAAGTTTAGAAAACTTTCACCCGCCCCTTATATAAAAACTATAGAATGAATTAGGTTTTACTTCATTCGATAGATTTTAAATAAAATCTATCGAATGGAAAAGCTATCCTTCGATGGTTTTTCCTTCAACTTCATTTGATCCATTTCGATGGTTTTTCTCAAAAGAAAACCATCGAATCTTTTCTCTTTCACTTTGACCCTTGAAGTTTCTTTTCTTTTTCAGCAAGTAAATTGTACTTCCATTTAAACCTAAACATACCTTGTAATATTCTTTTCACTTTCAGGATGTTTCAGATTTAGACTTAAATCAACTTCTTCCGAGACGATAAACATCTTGATCTTTTAGGTGCTGACAACTGGTGCAACTGTTCTGGTTCACAGATGACTAACACTTGATCAATACTTCCATGTCTTCAACTCAATGATGTTGATAAGTCCTTTGTCATTCTGGTTGCTTCAATAAAATCACTGGAATCCTATGGTACTAACTCTTAATCATTCAAATACTTCTGGAGTCTTGAAAGTCTTGTTTCTTTATTTGTCACTGAGGCTTGAATATATTAATGAACTTCTTTCCGTTACCTGTTTACGGACTTCAAGAATACATACCATATTTTGATTTTTTGAGTTTACCTTTTCTTATTTACTTCTGGATTCTTGTGCTTCTGTTAATATTATTGTTTGTCTTGTTCTTTGTTGAGTTGTAGTTATCTCTGTTACATCTTATGTTACATTTTGCTTTACAATCCTTGATCATCCACTCAACCTTATAATTATGTGAGAAATTAATCTGCCTGCAGGGCTTCACATAATTATCTTTATGAGCTTTCAAGAGGACATCATCAACCCGAATATTATCAGGACATGGATTCCTTCTGTAATTAATATCTCACTCTGCATGCAATGTCATTGCTTAACACATAATATTGTAATTAATAATTAATTACATCTTATATGAATCAAAGCATGTGCATTGCATACAAGTGTCAATCACTACATCCGGATTAAGAACCTAAGCAATAATAATATCATAGAATCTTAGTTCTTCTAAACTGTCTGAATAAAAGAACAATTCTAATATTTTGATCCTGTTCAATATACACAAAGTATACAAGTATTATTCAATAGTCAAGATAAACTATTCCCAAATAATACTTCAGTCATTCCAGTGGGTTGTCTAATACCACTTAGACTGTGAACCTTTATTATATTATATATATACACTGATAATCTAATCTTCTGTTATCCCATTTGATACTAGATTATCCATAATATATATAATAAACAGACAATGTAATTATATGCAATCAAGATTCTCAATAAAATGGACAATGTTATATACTTCAAACGAATAGTTCAGTACAAAACCCAACAAAAACAACTCTTTTAATAAGGGAAAGGGCACCAAAAAAAGTAGGCAATGGTGATTGCAAGACTAGTTTTGTTGATAGATCTGCAGTAAGATGTTTTCAGTGCAATGAATTTGGGCACTTTGCAAGTGACTGTTAAAAGCCAAAGAAATTATAAAGACAAAAGGTTCTCCAGTTAAAGGGTTATGTAAGCAATGCATAGCATTGCAATACAATAGACTTATTATTAGATGTATATAGACATGTCTATGTGCCTTACAACATGTGATAAAATATCCAAGCATTACTTAGCCTCACATGTATGAAGATTGGTATTTTGATTTCATTTTGTTCAAAATAAAGTACTTAAGATTTTTACCCATTTTAATAATTTAAAAAATGACCGTGAAAAACACGTGTCCATTGCATCATTAATATATGGATATAAGTTGTGTCATAAAACTATCATCTATATTTAAAAGGCTATCTACTATGATTATTGAATATCCAACATTTGTAGTGCTATATATTATTATAAACTAGTTGTATTCTTTTTATACGTATGGTTCTTTCATCTTTGTATAATTTCAAATTGTATTTAGCATATCGGCTAACTGTCTACGGTCCACTTCGTTTCTCTTCAAATGGCTCAGGTATCAAATCAATTTTTCATATGAATTTATAATCATCATGTCGTATGTGTAAATACACATTATCTATACAAAAAGTTTTAACTCTAGTTCAATTGTAAACTACAGAAAGTGGTATTAAAAGTTATGACGATGATAGATGAGAAGACGAAGAAGAAAGCGATAAAAGCTGCTGTAAATTGTTACGGTATATTTATATCTTTAAATATTCACTTTGTTTATCTATCATGGTTGCAATATATGATGTTGCATTTACTTTGTAAATTCTTTACTAATTAAGTGTGTCTCGTGAATATTTTAATTCATTGATGAAATATGATTATAACAATATAAGTGATGTTGAGATTATATGTGTTAATTTATAGGAATCGATTCTATATCAGCAGATTTAATGGAGCAAAAGATAACAGTGACTGGAGAAATGGATTTGGTGGCACTTGTAAAGAAATTAAGGAAAGTTGGAAAGGTTGATATTGTATCAGTTGGCCCGGCCAAAGAAGAAAATGAATAATTTAGTTTATATACATAGCTAAACATCTAGGCTTAGTAGTTTAGTTATCTTCACAGTGTTACTTGCATAAGATTGTATGGATGCGAGTTCCAATACTATTTTGTTTTTCAAATTCAAAAGACATATATGAACAACTCATGGGTTCTACCCTCCTAGCCCCCACCTAACTGTCTTTTAGGATTTTTCTTAATTCAAACATTTGTCCGATAAATCTAATTATTTAAATAACTCTAGCTAAGTTTAAGAGCAGTTTGTATGTCTGAGAACTTAAAATAAATCGATTGATCATTCTGATAAAAAGATCATGTAACTAGTCTATATATACACGTAATTAAATCTCCAAAATAACATATGCAAATTTTTGTTGATAATGAGTGTACCTTGGAGAATGCTTACACATGCTTTATAATTGAAATTACCAAAAATGTTTTTAGCGCTTTTTAATTATCTTTTGGTGTTTATGTGAACTTTTTGTTTGGTCCTTTTGACCTAAAACTAGTTCTGATTTGCTTCCTTACTTCGTCTAAAAGTTCTCATACTAATATGTTAGTTAGAGAGGCATTTCTGTAATCATCTAATAACAAGCCTATGGTACTACTACTTTGTATTACTTACTCGACCCTTTAACTAGGGATCCTTTAGTTGTAAAGGTTCTACATTTGTACTTAGCTCAATGTAATTTCATTTTGTGTAATCTCAAATAAGTCTCCAATTAAATGTAACTTGGAAGAAGATCTCTAGATCATGCCTTAAGATATGTTGAAGACAGATTAAAGAATAAAAGTGTTGCAGAAATGAAGTTGAAATTGACTAAGTCATATTTTGAGAAGTGTAGAAAGGTATGTTCGAGAAGTCACCAATTCGAGAAGTGCTACACTAAAGATTCGAGAAGTGAAGTGTATTGATTTGAGAAGTGAAGAAATCACTGATTCGAGATGTCCCAATTAGTGAAGTCAATACACTAATTCGAGATGTCTGGAATTAGAGAACTACATAATACTGATTCGAGATGTCAAGGATTAGAGAAGTCAATACACTGATTCGAGAAGTGAAGACAGTTGTTTCGAGAAGTTAGTTTACACTGATTCGAGAAGTCAAGATATTGAATCAGTTATTTCAGAGATATCGAATGACGAACTTAACAACTTTTTTTAAGTTACTACAGACAAACTTCTACAAAGATTTTGAAGACAAAGGATCAACATAAACCAAGGCACCTGCAGTGGTCCAACCGTTGCAGTGTGCACATGAAAAGTCTACAAAAAAGCTCAGAGAGATAGTCAAAGATAAACAACTAAAGAAGTAGATCTGGTAGTATACAAAACAAGAACAATTCACATGATGCCAATATTCACCAAAATAGTATAGACAAAGTTTAATTTCTAGTTTGTCTTTTACTACTTTTGTAAAAGTGAGCTGTGTACATGCTATAAGTATACAGACTCATATTAAGATTTCAATTGTATTTTCAAGACAATCACTCAGAGAAATCGAAGCTGAGAATACACCTTTGTATTCACAGTTTGTAGCATCTTTGAATCTAATACAACGTTAGATTAAAAGTGAGTTTGTGTTTCCGCAATATTTTTTTTGTACAACATTCATACTCAAGCTACAATTAAAAACAGATTCAAACGAAAAATATCCAAATATAGGAGATAATATATTCATTCCCCCATCTATATTATCTTAGGTGATTAACTCGTACTCAACATAATAAAATTAATTTATATACTCAACGTGAGATTTGGGTTGACACTCATCCCAATGTTTTTTTTAGCCAAAGTCATATCTTTTTAACAAATTATATATCTTCACCAAACTTTATATAAAATGTATAGATAGATCTATCTAAACCACATATCTCTCGACATTTATCTATAAATTATTAAAGCCATTTATCTCTTAATAACATATAAAAATGTATTGATTACATTATAATATAATATATATCTGATTATAACACGTGTTGAAAAGAATTATTTGTCTGAATTATAATTTTCGACTATTTTTATTAAAATCGTAACAGAATGTCCAACACCACAAATTACTTGTGACGGGTGTTATTAACTTGCAAAATACACTCTTTTCTATACCTCCCAAAGAAAAACACTAACTATTCTTTATCGATTCAGGGACTATCATCAGCCATTTGGTTGATGATAAGCCCATTTTCATTATTTTTTCCTTAGTTTTATTTTCGTTTAATAAATCTCTCTCTCTTTATTGAGAGTTTTTCTACCCAATTTTTGGGTTTTATTTCCTCATATTTTGGGTATGTTCTCGTGAGAGATTATTTTGTTTTCATGTCATGAATCACAAATTTGCGGGATTTTGGTAGTTTTGGTTCGGTAATGAGTTGTATGTACTTGCAGTTACAGTTGAGTTTTCGAATATATTTTGATAAGTAAGATTTATGTGTTTTTCTCATAGGTTGAATTTAATTATTTTTATAATTATGGTATGAATTTTTATCAATAAATTATTTGAATTTCAAAAAAACTTGCATAAAATGATAAAAGTATAAATGAATACGTAATAATCCTTATGAACATTGTATAACAATAACTTTATCTACTGCTTAGCAAAAAAAAAAACTTTATCTACTCGCGGTCAAAAAAGAAACACTTTAGTCATTCGATACATGGGCCTTGGCCCAAACTAAATGTGTAATTTGTTTGACAAAAAGTCCAGTGTAATTAGCCCAGAAAACATTGACAGAATCAAAAAATAATGAAAAATGAAAAACAGAAACCCTAAACCCTAATTATTTCTGCTGTCTCTATAAAACCTATCACTTGCCTGGAGTAGCAGTAGTAGCTGCTCTTCTTCTCTTAAACCCTAATCCCCAAATTACATAGCTGCTATTACTATGAGGCCACCAAGAGGTATATACATACACACTTTTGTATCTATATGTTTCCATCATTGCTTACCAAGCTTCTTTATGTAATGAATTACCTTAATTGTATGTATTTCTGTAATGAATTAGCTTAATTGTATGTATAGCATGTTTTGTTAATGCTCACATGGCTTAGTTGTGTAATGAATTAGCTTAATTGTATGTATATCATGTTTTATAAGTGCTTATTAGGCTTATTTGTGTAATGAATTGTATTGATTGTGTGTATTGCAGGACGTGGTGGTTCGGGAGGTTTCCGTGGAGGTAGGGGTGATGGAGGTGGACGAGGGAGAGGAGGACGTGGTGGTTTCGGTGGAAGAGGAGCGAGTGATAGAGGTGGACGTGGTGGTCGAGGAGGACGTGGTGGTGGTCGAGGAGGACGTGGCGGTGGAATGAAAGGAGGAAGCAAAGTAGTAGTTGAGCCACATAGACATGAAGGTGTGTTTATTGCTAAAGGCAAAGAAGATGCACTTTGTACTAAGAATATGGTTCCCGGTGAAGCTGTTTACAATGAGAAGCGTGTTTCAGTTCAGGTATATCTCTTGCTGTTATTTTCGTAAATGATTATTGTGAGCACTGATAATTTGTATAGCTGAAATTAATTATTTTGATTCAATTTAGTAATTGAAGTTTGTATTATAGTAGCATTGCTAATGATTTTTGAATCAATTGTTTTTGATTGTCATTTTAAGTTGGTTCTTATTGGAGCGGGACTATATATATTGTTGTTATGTTTATTAAGATTTTATATATTTTTTAAACAGAATGAGGATGGAACCAAGGTTGAATACAGGGTGTGGAATCCATTTAGATCTAAGTTAGCAGCTGCTATTCTTGGCGGTGTTGACAACATTTGGATTGTAAGTGTGAAGCTTATGATGAGCTATGTATTTATTTATATATATATAAATGCTTTCTAATCTCTTGTTTTTTTTTGGATGAAGAAACCTGGTGCTAAGGTGTTATATCTCGGTGCTGCTTCAGGAACTACCGTATCTCATGTTTCTGATCTTGTTGGACCTGTAAGTAGTATTAACAATGCTTAACATATCTTTCATTTTCCCTGAAGTATCTATGTTCTGGGAGCAAGGGATTATTATATTATTTGATAGATGTGTGACTTGCAGATTCTAATTATTATTTTGACTTTTTTGTAGTCTGGAGTGGTCTATGCAGTTGAATTTTCTCACAGGAGTGGTAGGGACTTGGTTAACATGGCAAAGAAGCGTACTAATGTTATACCTATTATTGAGGATGCCAGACATCCAGCCAAGTACCGGATGCTTGTTGGAATGGTTGATGTTATATTTTCTGATGTTGCTCAGCCTGATCAGGTATAACTCTGTCTATGATTCACTTTCTTGTTTTTAAAGAGTCGGATAATACATTTTCTATTTATTTTTTTTGGTTTGAATGATTTTTGATACATTTGGTCAGGCTCTAGTTGTTTTTGACTTAATTTATTTTATGTAATGTACTTGCCATACTTTTTAGTGTGTTATAGAAATAGAAAACATCATTTTCGGCTGATGATGAGCTTATAGTAGTGTTTGTTATATCTTAACTTTGGCTCCCTGTTTTTCTTGGGTAGTACTTTCTTATCTATTTCAAGTTGGTTTTTGTTTTTTACCTTTTATAAAAGGCATATGATGAGCTTACTCGGATTCCCCTTCAGGACTTCATGGGTGATGTAAAATCGAGCTACTGATGCATTTATGTAATTATTTTCATATAGTTTCTTTTTTGAATTTACATTTTTTTGTCCTTTATTTTTTTTGTCTACTTCATTATTAGTGTTGTCTTTTGTTCACCGGCATTTCAAACTGCTTCGAAATATATGGAGAAGATTTTTGTGGCTATTAGCTATGAACTTACAATGCTTTAATGGTCCCAAATTCCGAATGTATATAGCTACTGAGCCTACTCTATTCTGTGTTAGTATTTGTGTCTTTTAGCAAGCTGATGATGATTTACTCGGATTCCCCTTCAGGACTGCATGTATGATGCAAAACCGAGTTTCTGATGCGTTTATGACCTTCGAAAGATATAAAAATGGGAAACTTTATTATGAATGTTATTTGTTTTAGACGAAAATAATTTAAAAAATCCTGGAATTAGAGGCTAAATTCTCAGGCAGGCATTTAGGAAGGTAGTTAAAGTGATCGTTTTGTTTTTATAAACTGAAAGAAATTAGTTAAATTCTCACATAAGCATTTGTTCAGTGTGGAAATTATTTTTGTAATATGCTGTTAAGCAGTGATTGTGAAAATCTTGTCACAGCAGTTAGACCACTTAACCTGCAGTATCAAGGTAAGGTTCAAGCTCATTTCAACTCTCCTGTAGGATGTGTCTAGAGGATTATATAGGGTTCTACTTATTTTCCTGTTAGCAAATGAGGGTGGAACGATATTCATCAGTTTTGGTTTCCTAGAAAGCATCTTTTTTGGTGGTTTGACCTTGTTCTGTGTGTTAATATTTCCTCTATTATATTATTTGCAGGCTAGGATTTTGGCTTTAAATGCATCATACTTCTTAAAAGCTGGAGGTCATTTTGTGATCTCAATCAAGGTACTGTCAAATTATTATATATTTTTGAGTGATTAGAAAAATCAAAACTTTGGTTTTTCCTGTCCTTAATTAGTAATTGTTTCCCAGAAGACAACTGGGCGTCATATTATCCTGTAGGCCTTACTTTGACCATTACTTAAACGTTGTATAAATGCATATCACTTATTGCTACATACCTCTGTTTTTTAAATTTTCAGGCAAACTGCATTGACTCTACTGTTCCAGCTGAGGCAGTGTTTGCCCAGGAAGTGAAGAAACTGCAAGCAGATCAATTCAAGCCCTCTGAGCAGGTCACACTAGAGCCATTTGAGAGGGACCATGCTTGTGTTGTTGGTGCATACCGTGTGCCAAAGAAGCAAAAGGCTGCTGCTTGAGCTCCTGGAGAGCTGTTTATCTTCTTTTTCCTAGTTGAGCTTTAGGCAGTTTATTGATTTTGCAAGGCATGTCAAGCTTTGTTGCTGTCATACAGTTTTCTGTAATCGTGGTGATTGTGAGAAACCTAGCAAGTTATTATTAGAAAATGTATGTGATTTGGATTTTTTCTTGCCAGTTACAATTACCTTAAGGCTTAAGCAACCCTGTCATTTACTATGTCTGCTTGGGTAACAGAAGTATGAAATAAATTAGAAATTTTAAAGCTACCGTTTAAAAATGGAAACTCCGAGAAAACATGTAAAACTCTTCACTGTGCATGCTCCCTCAATTCTTGTCACTGTTTAAATTTTTTGTATTTTTCAATTAAATCTTTTTAATTTAATAATATTTAAAATTTTATTTTTATTTGATGTGGTTTTATAACCGAAACTGAATCGATTATAACCGAATCAGAAATTTTGAAACTGAAATTGAAATCGTCATCTCGGTTGCGGTTTTGATTTTCAATTTTAAAAATCATGCGATTTCGGTTTTGATTTTACCATAAAACCACACCGAACCGTACTCTATCCTAAGAGCATCCACAACGCTTGGCCAACTCGCCCTCGGGCCAAGTGAAATGGCAAGTGGGCAAAACTATTTATGCTTTTTGCATTGGATGGGCACGAAAAAAAGTGGGTGTGGCCGGCGAAGTGGTCTTGCCTGGTTCCTCACTTTAGGATTACTTTTTAATATTTTAATGTGTCACTTTATGCATATATCACAAATCTGTACATTGCGTGCTCCTGAATCAAAATTGTAACCGTTATATTTTTATTATTTCTCTTTCCTATGCATGCAATAAAGTAGTCACAAGTTCTCTTTTACTTTTATAACGTCTATTTATAACGTTTATTTTATTAACGGTAATAATTTTTTCCTATAAATATCAAATTCTCACACCCCATTATTCATACTCTTTACTCCTTAAAAATATTTAGATTTTTTTTCTATCAAAAAATGAATCCAAATAACCCTCCACCTTCAAATTCTCAAAATCTAAATCCTCAATTTTTATTTCCATATCCAAATTCCTATTTTCCATTTTCATATCATCAAAATTCTCCACATCAGTTTCATTTTCCTCCATTTTCAAATTCACAATTTGAAACCCAACAATCACCTATGATGCAAAATTCTCCAGAATCACAAGTGCTAGCCTTCGGTAACACAAACTTTGTTGATCTAAATGATGATTGTGAGGAAACCGAAGATGTACGAGAAAGTATTGGTCATTGGAAGTGGGTTGAAGATAAGCTTTTAATAAGTGCATGGTTGAATGTGTCAATTGATCCATTAATCGGTACTGATCAAAAAGCTGAAGCATTTTGGGACAGAATTAAGCAATATTATGAAGAATATAATCCCAATGTAATCAAAAGAGGAGTTGTGGTTATGAGAAAAAGGTGGCAACGAATAAACGAAGGTGCTCAGAAATTTGGATCGTGTTATGATGAGGCTCAACGAATAATCGGGAGTGGTTCAAACTTGGATAACATAATTGAGAAAGCTCATACACTTCATTTAGCTCAATACAAGAAGAAGACTAACTTTGATAATCGTTGGCGTGAGCTTAGTAGACATCCTAAGTGGAGACCTCCTACAACTAGTGCAAGTTCTAAAAGAACTAAATTAAGTAGTTCTGGAACTTACTCATCAGAGGAAAATAACGATACACCAACATCTGATGAAGTAGTTCGTCCTAAAGGTACAAAAGCCACTAAAAGGAAGGGAAAGGGGAAGGCAACAACTGCAGAAGTTGAAGAATATAAATCTATTCAAGAAAATGACTTGAGAAAAATGAGCATAATGGATACACTAAATAAAATAAAGGAAAAGGAAATTGAGACTCGAGAAAGGGAGATGGATTTACAAGTCATTTTCAACAAAGGATTGATGCAGTGGGAAGAAAAGGTTTATCACCTTTACAAAAATGCACTGCGGCAATGCGTATGTTGGCTTACGGTGTATCTGCTGATGTTGTTGATGATTACGTTCGTATTGGAGAGAGTACTGCGGTTGAAGGCTTGAAAAATTTTGTCTCCAATGTAATTACGTTATTTGAGGGTGAATACTTAAGAAAGCCGAACTCGAATGATGTGCAACGTCTATTACAGATGGGTGAGGCTCGTGGCTTTCCTGGTATGATGGGGAGTATTGATTGCATGCATTGGCAATGGAAAAATTGTCCAAAAGCATGGAAAGGAATGTTCATGAGTGGTCACAAGGGAGTTGCAACAATTATACTGGAAGCGGTTGCTTCATCTGATCTATGGATATGACATCATTTTTTGGAGTTGCTGGATCAAATAATGACATAAATGTTTTAGATCGGTCACCAATATTTGATGATGTGCTACAAGGTCGTGCTCCAGAGGTAAATTATACTATCAATGGAAACAATTATAATGTGGGATATTACTTAACAGATGGAATATATCCTGAATGGGCAACATTCGTTAAAACGATACCACGTCCACAAGGTGAGAAAAGAAAATTATTTTCAAAATATCAAGAAAGCCAGCGAAAAGACGTTGAACGAACATTTGGTGTGTTATAGTCCCGTTTCACAATTGTACGTGGTCCAGCACGCTTTTGGGACAAAGACGATCTTGGGAGAATCATGAGAGCATGCATCATAATACATAATATGATTGTTGAAGACGAGAGGGACACATACGCCACTCAATTTGGTCAATTACCAACTTATGATGATGCAACAAGTGGCTTGTTGCAACCAAACTTAGGTGAAGAACCTTTTGTCCCGTATGAAACGTATATTCAAAACACTATACAGATGCGTGATAGATAGACACATCGTCAGTTACAAAATGACTTGGTTGAGCATATTTCGCAGTTCCACAATAATCGTTAATTTCTTTATAATGTTTAAATTTAATGTTTTTGCGTGTGATGTTTTCAATTTAATGTTTTTAATAATATGATGCAATTTAATTATGTGAACTATCTTTAATTTAATAATATTTTATAAATTTTCAAGTACTTTAATTTTATTATTACAATTTTAACATTGAAATAGAAATATAAATAATCATTTAACTAAAAATATAATTAATATGAATAAATTGGGTCCTACAAAATAGAGTAAGTGAGCTTAGCATTGGAGGGGGCTGATCACTTTTCTTTATGTGCCCAGTTTATATTACATGACAACAGTGGGGTCCAACAAAATTGAAATGGGCGACCATGCCCCGGAGGTGCTCTAAACCCATGGCTACAGATGGCTAATTGGTTTTCATAGCCAAAAATGACGGAAAAATAATGATGGTAAAATAATGTGCCTCAAATAATGATTAGTATAGTACGGAGTATTTAGAAACAACCAGAGTGTGAAGATATTGATACAAATCAACCAGCCATGCCGTTCCGCGACATCTTTCTCCACGTTCTAAACTTTTAGCTAACACTTTTGTTTGAAATGTCGAGCTGACCCAAACTAAATCAACAGAGGAAGTGTACCCTTCAGCTATTCTATTAAGCACCTGGATGAATGCCCCGAAAGGAAGACATACAAACCTAGAACCGTAAATGAGCCGATACACTTGCTAATAGTTCGGTGTTTAATTTAAAAAAAATCGGTTCGGATTCGGTTCGATTTCCAAACAAATCAATCTTGACCATGATTTCAAAAATCGATTTATAAATGATCCGAACTTGATCATGGTAAAGTTCGACCTTATAACTCGTGAACAAGTTCGATTGATGTGTTCGTAAATATGCTCGATATACAAGTTCATTAGTAGTTCATATACAAATTCGATAAATAATCTCATAAAAACAATATATATCCGATTGTTAGAATAACTCGAAATTTTATTAAATGCACTCCATTAATTAAAATATTATATATCTTATGCTTGATATTTTAATTGTTATCATGTAGTTTCGATTAATAATTTTTTAATAATTATTATTATACCCATATCTATACTTACTATTTATACTATTATATAACAGTTGTTTCATTAAAAATTTTGTTTTTCGGTCATTAATTATAATTAATAAATAATACAAATACAAATACTAATAACTGGTCGATTGCTACTAAATAAAAATATTACCTATATATAATCAATTAATTATTTCAGCTAAAACACATTATTATTTTTTTCTAACAAAATCCATTTTTTCCCAAAGAAATCACGGTCAATTACTAATAATGGTCCCCCTGCATGCACACAAATTTCAACCAATAAAAATTTGTCAACTCATAAAAAGTAGTTGTTAGAGTGTGCTCTTGGGCACACACCGGAAATACCCTTAATAAAATATTAAAATATAAATAATAAAATAACAACTATTAAAAATAATATGTGCATCGCACGAGTTTTAAGTTAGTATTTTTAAAACCGAAACATTAAAATTTTTGATTTTCAGTTTGGTTTTCACCCTATTTAATAAATAATAAAATAATACAATTGACGGTAACTCTTACTCATATCTTATCATTTTTTAACGTTATTTTTTAAATAAAACAATTAACTTTTATACACACTTCTTTCTAATTTAAACACAGATTACCTTCCAGTTAAAACAAATTACATTTTATAATACACACAAATAAAAAAAATATTTAAGCTCATGAATTGTCCGTAAGTGAGGCTCGCGATCAGTATTTAAAATTTATTCGCAGCACAATTTCGTGAACAAGGTTAATGAGTTGTTCGTGAGGAAAAACTCGTGAGCAAGCTCATGAGACATGTTTATGAGTTGTTCATAAACTGTTCGCGAACAACATTTTTTCTTAATAAACCAAATTCAAACATAATTTTAACCTCGATCCAAACTCGAGCTCGAGTTTGAATTCGATACTTTTTTAACAAACAATGCATAATCACTCAAAAGTTCGGCTCGACTCAGTTCATTTACAACCCTGTACAAACCCCCAATTTCCATTTTAAGGAGAAAGAAAGGATATAAATGTGATTCTGGGAGGACAATCTAAACAGGGTTATTATAAGGAGCTAAAACTAATGAATTTATTTGAATTTTCAGAAACAAAAAAAAACCACTCAGTATACATGCAAATGTTTTATAATGTAAGTACTGATACAATTCATCGACTACGAAATCCTAAAGGCTCCCGGCAATTAGAAATTCAGAACAGTGAACTTGCTTGTAACACAGTTCTGTATGCAAAACAAAAATGAAAAAAGGTGCTAATACGACTTCAGGTTGAAGGACTGACAATCCAAGTACTCAGCTCTACAAGGAGCATATACATGCATGTCTTTCCTTTTCCCAATCTGAGATCGCCAAGTGGTATAATATCTTGTGCATGAAATTAATCTTCTCTCAGGACAGCTACAGGAATCATATTGCCTCGCTAACCTGTGCTTCTGATCTCAAGCTTTGGGCTTAAGCATTTTCACAGTCTCCCAAGTGAAATCCGGGTCATCACGCCCAAAATGTCCATAAGCAGCAGTTTTCAGGTACCTGAAGTTTCCTCCTCTCGTGAGGTCAAGATTGATGGCAATCATTCCAGGCCTGAAGTCAAAGGTTTCCTTAATTAGCCCCAAAATCTCAGTGTCTGTAATCTTCCCCGTCTTGTAAGTGTCCACAAACACCGAGAGTGGTTCAGCGACACCAATTGCATAAGAAACCTGCACAATACAGCGGCGTGCAAGACCTGAAGCTACCACGCTCTTGGCTGCCTGCCTGACAATGTATGCACCGCTCCTGTCCACCTTAGTGGGGTCCTTACCAGAGAAAGCACCTCCACCATGAGCACCCCAGCCACCATAAGTGTCAATTATAATCTTGCGACCAGTAAGTCCAGCATCACCATGAGGACCACCAATGACAAATCGACCTGATGGATTAAGGTGGAAAATTGTTTTATCATCGAGATACTGAGCAGGAATAACAGGTTTAATCACATGCTCTTTCAGATCTGCAGCAATCTGCTCATTTGTCACATTCTCGTCATGTTGGGTTGAGATGAGAACAGTGTGGACTCTGAGGGGAACCATAGCACCATTGTCATTCTTATATTCAACAGTCACTTGAGTCTTTCCATCCGGACGAAGCCATTTGCAAGTATTGTTCTTTCTCACTTCTGTGAGCTTGGCTCCCAGCTTAGTTGCAAGCACATGAGTCAGAGGCATGAGCTCAGCCGTTTCATCAGTGGCATAGCCAAACATGTGCCCTTGGTCTCCAGCTCCAATGTCTTCAGGTTTTTTTGTGAGATGACCATGAACACCCTGGGCAATGTCAGGGCTTTGTTCCTCAATGTTGACAAGGACTTTGCAGTTATCAGCATCAAGGCCAACATCAGCTGACGTAAACCCAATGCCTCGACAAGTATCTCGAACTATTTTCTCATAATTTACTTTTGCCTTTGTTGTGATTTCACCAAAGACCATGACCATGTTTGTCTTTGTACATGTTTCACAGGCAACTTTGCTCTCCGGATCTTGTTGCAGGCAAGCATCAAGGATAGCATCTGAGACCTGATCACAAATCTTGTCGGGATGGCCTTCATTGACTGATTCCGAGGTGAATAGGAAGGTTTCCATGTCTCAGCTGAAACTTTCAAATGTTTAATGTAAGGAATTTATTTTGTTATTGTTCTCTCCTAATTTGATTGACATGTCATTCTCCTAACCCAAAAGAAGACTTTATTAAAACATGGAATGTCATTCACAGGCTTTCTGCTGCTATATTTTCTCAAAGAAAACACATTCTGCAATGCATGACTATTAAAACCAGATTCATATATCTGTCGATTGTCGTTAACATGAAATCAAATGCCAGTGACACCCGATGATGATCATAGGAAGCAGTATAAAGATGATGAGAATTAAATCATAAACAATGATATAAGCAAGAATTAGTATTTCACTAGCAAGCATAGACTCTTAATACAATATGAACAAATTAGTTTTGAAAATTACGTACCTTAATAAATCGCAGATGAATTGAAAGAGAGGAAGAGTAAGAAAGAATAGGTCAAATATGATATGCATGTATTTATAGAGATATATATTTACATGAAAGAAATTATTGGACGATCCGTGTGACCCGCTCTGCTACTCAATCTACTTGTTTTTTTAAACCACGCTTTTTTAGCTGCTCTATCTGTTTTTTCTTCTTTCCCCCCCTCCCTCTAATTTTTTAGTTACAAATTTCAAAGATAATATGAGAGACTCAACTGACTCGCTGCACATTTGACGTGATAACTTGAAGCCATATCCAACAAAATCTATCTTGTCTCATTTACAAATAACCTCGATTTTCTCAAAGCCGTTAACCGGGTTCAAATCTCATCATTCAAACGACATCTTTTTGGAAATTAACACTGGGTAAGTCACTTGTGCTGTAGTTCTGGCATTGCGATAATGTGATTGACATGAGAAGTCACTCCAACACTCGTGTTCTGCAACTCAATATATCAGTCTTAAAAATCTAAGCACCGCCTAATACATTTTGATGAGTTTAATTTGACCTCGAATAATAGACAAAAATGTCAGGAAACTGATGGCATGCAGTCTTTTATTAAAGAATTGTACCAGTTTTGGATAAAAAAACTCATGCAAATGCAAGTTTATAGATACAATGTGCACAAATAGATATAGTGTATCACTCATGCTGGTCAGCTACAGATGATATAAACCTCAGAGTATCTTTTTTCAGCACACTTGCAAGGCTAATTATCTTTGTTAGTTTTAATCGACTTTTTCTTCAAAATAAATTCTAAGAATTATGGTTACAGAATCTTAATTTCTGAACTAGAAACCGAGGCCCAGTTGAAGTCCCAGGGCTGCATGTACAACAAACAGTGTCATTGCTGCTTCCTAATATACCACAAACATTCCTTAAGCTGGGGTTCCCCTGTACTAAAAAAAAACTCAATCCGATTAGAATGGAAAAATTATCTTCACGAAAGAAATCAAGTTCTTTGGTATGAATTTGTAATCAAAGGAATTAAGGATAAGAAGCTTTTGCTACCTCAAATAAGGATGGTAAATGGTCTGTATAGTTAAAAGAGAATGTGACAGCATGAGGGCTGCAACAAACATACAAGATTCATCCGAGGTTATAAAATCAAAATAATTCCCATGCTAATGAACCTTTTACCCTTCGTATCGCATTTTTCCTCATGATTATAATCACCTTTCACTTCATCATCTTCCAAGTCAACATGCATCTACAAATGAAAAGTATATGTCCACAACTACTAATTACTAACTAAACATAGGAGCAAAGAAGCAAAAAATATAAAGCAAAATAAAAAAAAAGGAAAGAAAGAGCAGACTAACAAACAATAACAGACTACCAAACAACTGCAAAGAATATAAACTAAAACATAGAGTTAATTTACAACTAATATTTCTAATAATGAATAATTACTAGCATATTCAAATCAACTAACCAAACTAAACTTTGAGATATCGAACAAATCAATGCATAATGTTAGACAAAATAAAGAAGTACAATTACAAAGAATTTTAATATTATACCACTTGAGGTGTTGCGTCTTGTTGAGGAGTTTGTTTGTCGGACTTGATTATAAGATAGCTTTGGTCCGCAACCTTTTAGTTTCTACAACGTGAAGCTTCCATACTATAAAATGTGAAGGGAAAGTTAAACGTAGATCTAATATTTGAGGCTCTGAGCAATCGAGTGTATTGTGTGATTAGAAATTAGAAACCCGTGACTGTTAGTCTTTAGACCGTGGACTGTGGAGTGGACTTGCCAGGGAATAAAGACTTTGGAGGCCTAAGTCTTCAAATACAACGTTGGCCCAAACTTTCAGCATTCACTAATTCTTAAAATATATATATCTATATATTTTTTATAATAAAATATTATATTTATATGATATACATAAATATATATTAAAATATTATAATAATCAGTTTGGTTTCGGTTTTTTTCAATTTGGTTCAACTCCAAAACCGAAACCGAGCCATTAGTAACAGTTCAGTTTTCCAATTTTTCGGTTTTAATTCGGCTCGGTTTTAATTGGTTCCGTTTTTTATCGGTTTTTACTGGTTTGGGTTCGGTTTCAGTTCAGTTTCATTTCGGTTTTTCTACTCAGCCCTAGCCATTGCGGTGCTCGGTTTTCAAAACCGAAGACATCTGGTTCCGGTTTCTGTTTTATTAAACCGAGCGGAACCAAAGAGTGCTCTCCCCTATGAACCACATCAATTTGAAAGGTTAAAATTGTATAAATTAAGAAACCATTACATAAATCCATAACACCTTGTACTAGCATAAGAAAAGGCAGTGAAGTTTGTGTACGTTTGTGCTTATGGCGGCCTGAAGATGTTGACTAATCTATTTTCACACCGAGTATATGAAAATACCTTTTCCTTCTCGATATGTTGCTTCAACTCAGACAACTATAACTCCATCTGATGCTAATAACATTAAAGATAACACCATCATTAGTTGTGTGCTCTATAATTTTAAGATATAGCTTGGCAATCTTCTTGTGAAAGCCAAAAGTTCATAAACAAGTAAACCAAATATTTATAAAAATGAACAGTACCAGCATGAACTTGAGACGGCTAATCTCAACTTCATTCTCCTTTTTTCTGTCTGTTTTGTAAAGGTACATAGCATGAGGAATCTTAATGTGAAAAGAAATTAAAATGACTGAATATAAAGTATATGTACTAAACATTATTAATTAATAACCTCAATGTCTGAATCATCACTGTAGTCAGCACTTGATAGACCATCATCAGTGGAAAAACAATCCTTCCCTACATGGGGAAATAAGTTGCTATATTACAACTAGTAATTTAAAAATGATACACATACCCAAACAAGAGTAGATTTAATAAGATTAGACATCATATACTCATATGAGACACTGTATCTGTCGAGATGACAAGTGAATACAACTTAAAGCCTATAATAATGCAAACAGAACTTATATCTCATTTTGCCATTTTTCTAATATATTGGAGGTTAAGTAAATCGCACCTCAAAGAAAATTATAACTGGTTTAGCCATAGTTCTGAATTGAAATATTAACCCATATTTAAGCATCAATGACGCCAAACGTGATCCTACATATATTTAATTATTTAGAAGTGCCACTTGCTACCGATAGGAAAGAAGCTATATGTTGATTGATCAAACAGTTAATATACCAAATTGGAGTAAAAACAGACAAAATTTTCTCAATGTGTAAATACGACAAGTGCCAGATATAGCCCGCAGAAATACACAAAATAAATAATAGATAACCTAGTTAAAAAACTTTGACAAGAAATGCAAACCTTGTACTAGATATGGATGTTAAAGGCTCGACCTGCTGGGACAATAACTCATTGTTTCTATGCAATGTCTTAGCAGCATCAATTTCAGTAGAACTTAATTCTAGTTCTGTAGTATCCACAAATTCAGAAACTGCCTGGCCTTCAGCAACACTCTCTAAAAATGTCAAAAACACTAACTGAACAAAACAACCACATGGTCAGCTTAATTATTTATGGAGCCAATACATTTATGCTTGAGAACTACTGAAATGGCCTGTAAATAGATATATATACACTACACATTGGGTAAGAACATGACTGTATGTGCTCTTTTACCAGTTTTTTAGACTTTGTCACAATATACCATTAGCATATAAGATATCTACACACCATTAATACCATCATCCAACTTTTGCTAGAAGTTGCCGTCTGACTGACCACAACATCTGATGCTGTAATAGTTAACTTACACGATATATTAAAGAATTTTCCAATGAAAGGCAATGTACCGGAACCACGAGATCACACAGTGCTATACATGTCCCAAAATTATTGTGACCCAATTACCCCCAGAGCTGTTCTGAAATAAGCATCAGTCTGGGCACTTTAATTAAATAAAAGTATATACTCCTATCTATTAAAACTTTGTGCTTTACCTTCAATCATGTTTAGCTTTCCATTGTTTCTTATACATATTTAATACTGAAAATGTTACTAAAATAGAGAATCTACCAAAATCGAGATAACATGTAGTTGTTTAAAAAATTAAGCACAGATACATATGTAAATTGTGAAGATTATAACCAAAGTACCATTATTTAAAGAACAATATGACTGCCTAAACCATAAATCCCGTTCGCCATGTTTCAAAAACTCCTCATCAGCAGCGTTGTTAAGTATAAACAAAGAAAATGCAACGAGAAAAGTTCTTAGTAGACACAAAAACAGCAGCATATTAAGCTTAAGGTATTGTTTTGCAATCTGAACTGACTCAGTTGAGAGTTCTGGTTTTAGATGATGTTGTATCACCATGTCTGTCTTAAGGGTCATGTATAAGTATGAAGGACATGCTGTTGCAAATAATAATCTTATTCAGTTTCAAAGTAATTCCTTGCTCTGTCACATTCAGATAATATGTACAATAGCAGATATTCACCCAAGAAGGACAGCCCTAACAGATTTTTTTTATCACACACAAATATAATGTAAATTTAGAATGACTCAAAAGGGCCCTTCCTCATTACTTGGAGTAAATTGCGCCTCTACTTAAGATCTTCACAGTGAAATTTGTATTGTTATCTAACTCAAATTTTGGAAATTAATGATGCAGCAACCATAGGCCATAACATTGATATTAATGCATATACTGGGAGGAGAAAAGCATAAGGATTGTCTAACAAAATCAGAAAACTGATAAAACTAAGAATTTATCCAAAGATTTATAAGGTAGATTATTACAGAGAAACAGTGCGTCGATAAAGTATTTCATCATCACTCTCATCATCGTCGTCAGATACAATGTCACTTCCAGGTAATTCCAATTTCCCACCCATATAAAATGATGGACCAGCACTCTCTGCTTCAATATAGTCTGCCTGTAGCCTTTCTTCAAATCTCTGGTCACTGCAGTTAAGGAACCAACCCAAGGAACATTTAATCCCTTTGCTTTTTAATTTATGATACCTTGGTTTGATCCTTGATTCCAAGCTATAGGTAAAGTACTCGGGGAATTCCACAAGCTCTCTCAACGGCCTCCCTGTTTCACTCTTGAAAAAGTAGAAACTATTTTTCATAAGACCAACTTGTGAAGCAAGCAATTGAGGGCATTTCACGACCATTTTAGCCACATCTTCGCTAGAGATACCTCTTCCAATCAAGAACTCAACAGGTTTCATGATGACACTTTGGTTCAGGCTAACAATCTGAGGCATTTTTTCAATAACATGAGCAAACCCTTCCGGATCAATCTTTAGCCTCAAGTTAAAGAAGTACTGTTGTGAAGACAGTTTGGCTTTCAGAGGAAGCCCAAGAATTTGAGGGTACTGAGCAATAACAGAAGGAAGAGTTTCTTTTCGAATTCCAAAACTAATCAAACAATCCACATTTGGTTTCACGGTGTCCTCAAGATCATAACCAAGTACATAAGCCCGCTTCTCAAACATCCTCGCTAACACTTTCTTAGGCAAACCCAAAGAGACCAAATAATCCACAAGCGGCTTAATCATCGTACCAACTCTCATTCCCAAAAAGTATGGATATTGTGTCACCATAGGTCCAATATCTCTCGGGTTAACTCCAATACTAACTAAATACCCAACGGACGTACTCATCGTCCCTTCCGGTTTAAACCCCAACAATTCCGGATACTTCATAAGCACATAACCAATATCTTGCTTTTCCACATCAAGCCCCCGCAAAAACTTAACAATTGGAACAAGCTCAACAACAACACTAGCATGAAGAACTTGCGGATAATTCTTAATAAACTCCCCAAGTTTCTGCCTTTGAATCCCAACCTTTTCCAAATACCCCAACACAGGAATAATATTTTTCCGCACACTACAACCAAGCATCAACGGATACTCATTAATATCATCAACCGTCAAACCAATCTTTTGCAAGAACTCAACACGTTCACGCATAACATCAACCGTAGAAGGCAACTCTAATTGCTCTAACTCATCAGGAATAATCCCTATACCCTTCAAGTAATCACAAACTATAACCCGAGAAACGAGTTTCTCTTTACGACCTTGAACAACACCCCAAGTTACAGTTGGCATTTCATATTCAGGAAATTTATTGGGTTGGGCTGAAAAGGGCCTAATTCTTGAAACCCTGGGTTCTTGAAAACATGGGTTTTGGTGGGGTTTATGAATACAATTCATAGAATCAAGCAAGTTTTGGGGGTATATATGAAATGGGTTTCTCAGGATTGAATCAAAATGCAATCTTTTTCTTAAAAAAGACCTCATTTTGCTAAATCAAGAATCTAAAACCCTACAATTATAAAGATACTGAAAAAGCAATAGGTAGAGCTGAGCTTATGTATACTTTCTCTTCTATATAACACTCAGGGTGTGTGTGTATATAAGATTTAAGAAATGAATTGTACCTTGAAACTATGTTGGCTGTATTGAACGAAGCTTATGCCATTACACAAAATGCTCAGTCTCTTGTTTTCCACCGTAAAACCCTAACTCCGATCTTTTCCTTAAAGAAACTTTTAATTGTCTCTCTCATTTAATATTATTTTTGCTAATTAATGATTTTAAAAAATTCTGATTAAATCGATATATTCGATTTTTATAATCTGATTAATCTTTACGATTATTTCTTGATGTGAATATTTAAATTATTAGAATTACAATAATATAATCAAATATAAATAATTATAAGTTTTATGATACGTTAAATATATGCTATTAGTTAATAAATAATTAATAAAATCGGAATAATACATTAAATAATATTATAATATTAAATTATATCTGATTTTTATACGGATTAATTCTTCTAATTAATCCTCAATTTATCAATTAATTCTAAAGTTCTCAATCAATTAGTTCTCCTTCCCGATTTTTACAATATTGTTTTATCTTTTTTAACTATATAATTTTTTTTTGACAATATTATGCATTTCATTGAAAAGACTCGATTCAGCCGGGACAAACCCCCAAACTGGGAATACAAACTGATTAAGAAACAAATAAACGAGCTAAATAAATAGCCGCTTTGTTTCCAGATCACTTAACATACAGAATAAAAATATTCTTTGAAGTAAAAAAAATTACAATGGCTTTTCGAGAAATCCAACCTACACTGTTATGGATTAAAAAACGTACTTGTATATTAATTGCTAGGATTAATGAGCTTTCGAGCTTTAATGGCTGCACTTGTGTTTCGAGACTAAATCGGTCCTCACAAGATGCCTACGTATCTCAAATCGTTATTGAGAATCAAGCCAAAGACGTAGTTCTGATTGTAGGATCAGCTACCTTATATAGGCGTCTGGAGCATAGTATTAATGGTATGTTTAGGAGTCTTAGCGAATAAGTCTCCTTTTTTATATTGGATAAACATCGTATTTCTTGCTGAATAAGTCTTTTCCTTGTTGATAAAGGCTATGACTCATTAATTGTCTTTAATACGGATTCTGGATCCTTCTTTGACCAATTTACCATATTTTGGCCTCTTTTGATGAGCTGTATATTTTCCCTATTCATTAATTACGAAATTAATGAATAATTAGGGTGTCGGGCCTTAAATATCGACATTTTCATTGATTTGTCAATTATATTTCTATAATTACTTTTATATCCATATCATTTGCCCCCCAACTTCTGGGAAAATCTCCTTTGGGGTTTTTGTAGAAGTTACGACGTGTTTTTTCCCAAAATTTTCCATTTTAAGGGCATTTTGACCTCAAATTAGGTCATTTTCGACCAGGAATTCGACTTGGAAATAGTACAATTTCGACCAGGAATTCGACCTGGAAGCAGTACAATTTCGACCTGGAAGCAGTGCAATTTCGACCAGGATTTCGACCTGGAAGTCAGTACAATTTCGACCAGGAACAACTGTGAGGTCGAAGTTGTCGACCAGGATTTCCAAGTCATTTTCGACCTCACCTGCTCGACCTGGAAGCAATACAATTTCGACCAGGAACAGCTGTGAGGTCGAAGCTGTCGACCAGGATTTCCAAGTCACTTTCGACCTCACCTGTTCGACCTGGAAGCAATACAATTTCGACCTCGATTTGTTGTTAGGTCGAAGTTGTCGACTTCACTTCATAGGCCATTTTCGACCTCACTTTGTCGACCTCATTTCCAGTATGTCTTCGACCTCGATTGGTTGTGAAGTCGAGGTTGTCGACTTTAATTCGTAGGCCTTTTTCGACCTCACCTGTTCGACCTCGTTTCCATGCGTTTTCGACCAGGTTTTTCCTAGGTCATTTTAAACTTTGATCTCTAGGTCTTCTTCGACCTCATTTCAGTGTGAGGTCGTGGGACACGAACTCGATTTATAGTGTATTTTCGATCTCAATCAATCGATTTCGATCTAGGGTTTTTTCGACCTCGTATTTCCAATTTTTTGATTTGCTTTTGGTGTGAAGTCGATGGAATGGACACGACCTCAATTTCGTGTGTATTTTTGACTTGGGTCGTGCGACCTCGATTTAGGGTTTTTTCAACCTTAAATCATTAATTTTTTGAGTTTATTTGGGAGTGAGGTCGAGTGATACGACCTCAATTTCCCATATACTTTCGACTTCAAGCTTTCAATGTCAATCAAGGGTCTTTTCGACCTCGATTTTTTTTATCATTGCCTTGGTTTTATTCCAAGCTTAATTAGCCCCAATTTTTAATTTGGACTTAAATTATTTGGGCCTTATCGAGCCTTTCTTATTTTGGGCTTCGAATTTGCCTGATACCCAATTTATTTGGGCTTCGATTTCTGTAATTCATAAATGGAATTGTGGGCCTTGACTGGCTATAGACGGTTGCTCTTCCTTAACCGGTTGAGTTCCCAGTCATTTTGATTATAAAAAGGGTGAGATTTCTATTTCATTTCTCACTTCATACTTTCAAGTTTCTAAAAATTTCTCTCTAGCATTCTTAGTTTCTCTCTTCTTATTCCGTAGTAAGGCGATTTCCGGCGAGGTTTTCGTGGTGGTTTTCTGGGTTTAATCTTCTTCCGTTGAAGATTTTCTGGGCTCAACCTTCATCCCTTGAAGATTTTCTGGGCTCAATCTTCATCCCTTGAAGATTTTCTGGGCTTAAGTTTGAAGATTTGAAGATTTAAAGATTTTTCTGGGAATTTCTTTGAAGATCTGAAGATGGCTGACCGTACTGCTCAACGTCTCCAGAAAATGAATCAAGCGTCTAAGAAAGGTATCACCATTCGTTCTTCTCATATGTCGCTTCAGGATATGATTTTAGAACGTAGTGATGAATACCCTTCTGTTTCGCATTTAGATTCATTCGATTGTAGTAATAAATTCCACGAAATCGACTTAATTAGGGACTATAACAAGATGTATAGGATTAGGTCCCCTTATAGGTTAGTCCCAGCTGGCCCTGGGGACCGTTCTTGCCATTGGCGTCCTGATGCACTCTGCATTTACAAGGATGCCATTATTGCAGGACTCAGATTTCCTTTCCATTAGTTTATTCCCAGGCTTTTGGCTGATGTTGGGATTAATCCTTGCCAACTCCCGCCAAACGCCTGGAGAATCATTATGTGTTTTATTGTTTTTTGTTTGAAGAACAAATTTCCTTTATCTGTAGCTTTATTTAGGAGAATTTTCCAGTTTAAGAATAGTTCAGTCATTACTCTGGTTTGGGTTTATATTAACCATCGCCCCTCTACTCCTCCCATTTTTCACCCAAAATCCATCCCTGATAATAATCCAAAGTGGAAAAATGAGTTCATGTATTTAGTTTGGGAAGGAGGGGACTTGGGTACCCTTTTCCGTAGCTCTTTCGCTAGGGTCTCAGATGGTAGCCCAAGTGACATTGTTTTGAACGATGAGGAGGCTCGTGCCTATGCCGAGCTTGTCAATGATGATTATGCTACCACAGCTTGGACGCTCCTGGATGAGTTTTTGCTTAAGTCCTTGGGACTTTCAAATGTTTCTGAAAAGGGTAATTTTCACCTCATATTTTCCTTTATTTATTTAAGATTGTCTTATACCGACTGTTTCTTTTCCTGTTTTTTACAGCTGCGGCCTTTATTAACAAGACTAACGAGCCTCAAGATGGAGAAACAGTAAGAATGAAGAGAGCTCGTCTGGGAGTTAAGGATCCCCGAGCTTCAAGTGTCCCAGCCTTTATAAGGCCTCATGTGGACCTCACTGAAGATGTTGAGGGTCCTCCCTCAGCCAAGAGCTCAGTTTGGCGCCCCAGCTGGGGTCTTAGGAAAAAAGACACCGTGGTGGGGGTGTCTAAGCATGCCGTGGAGTGGTCTTATCATTCCTTGACTCCTTGTGACTACAAGGACTTTGTCTCCAACTCCACCATAGAGGGAGTAGAGCACGCAGGCTCTCAAGCTATTGCTGCTGTAAGTTATTTTTCTTCCTTTTTTCTTTGTAGTTTACTAATGTACTTCAAGTTTCTATTTTGTATTGACTTGTAGCTTGTTTGTAGGTTAATGCCAACTACCAAGGGGCTCTCTTTCAAGCCAAGGCTTGGCGCTCATCTTCTGAGGCCAACCAAGGCAAGTTTTGAGAAGTCCCAGGAGGAGGTGGGCTCGATGAGGGCCACATTGGCTAGGAAGGAGAAGGAGTTGGCCGACTCCCAGGCTAAGCTGGTGTCTTTGAGGAAGGACAAAGATGACTTTATCGACGAGTACCTTGACTCTCAGGAGTACAAGGACTTGATTGATAAGCATGACGAGCTCCTCTTCCCAGTTCAGTATACTAAGGGATGGGACGGCGCTCTTGCTGCTGTTTTGGAGAAGATGCCTGGATCTCTCACCATTTCTGATTTTCTAAGCCCTTACACTCCTACTCCTTTGGAGTTGGCTTTGGCTGGAGAGGACGACATGGAGGAAGATGATAGGATCTTCGACCTAGATCATACTTCTCCACCCGGTCAGACTGCCGGGGATGATTATGCTGCCACTCACTCCAGTTCCGCTTTAGGGGGAGAGGAAGAGGAGGAGGAGGACGTGGACAAGGCAGATTAGATGATGTAGTTCTTTCTTTTGTAGTTTTATTTATGGCCTTTCATGGCTTGTACTGTACTTTCAGCCTACGGGCTTAACCTTTATTTAAACTTTCGTTCAGCCTTATTTATATCTTGTGGCCATTCATGGCTTGTGTTGTTTTCTTGCTTCTTGAATGTTTGTCAATACTCACAGTATATAAGCTTAAAACATGAAAATGCTGAATTTATTCATAACTTGAAGATGGGATCAACCCTTACATAGTACCTAAGTTTAAAACTTGGGTTGGTTTTATCAAACCTTATTTCTAGTAGTGAGTCCACTTAGGAAACACCTTAAACATAATAAATTTTCAAATTGGAGGCATGCCAAGTCCTTGGCACCTCATGCCCTTCAAGGGTTTCTAGCTTGTATGAGCCTCGACCAAATACGTTCTTGACGCGATATGGTCCTTCCCAATTTGGGGCCAACTTGCCTTTTTGTCCAACTCCGGATGCCTCAATCTTTCAGAGGACTAAATCTCCTTGTCGAAAGAATCTCTCTTTAACCCTTAGGTTGTAATATAAAGATGCTCGTTTCTAATGCTGAACTATCTTGGCATTTGCCTCATCTCTAACTTCATCAATCAAATCTAAGGCCAGCCTCAAGCCTTCCTCATTTGTTTATGGCTCATAAGCCTCAACTCTTGGAGACGTGTGAGTAATCTCCACTGGAACCACTGCCTCTGCCCCATATGCCAACAGAAAGGGGGTAGCTCCAGTGGTGACTTTGCAGGTAGTACGATATGCCCAAAGTATGGGGAGCAATTCGTCTACCCAAGTGTTTCTGGAGCGTTCAACTATTTTCTTCAGTCCATCTAGGATAATTCGATTTGCAACCTCAGCTTGCCCATTTGCTTGTGGATGGGCAACAGAAGTGAAGCGCAACTTGATATCATTCTCATCACAATATTTCTTAAACTCACCGTTGTTAAACTGAGTTCCATTGTCTATGACCAAGATACGTGGAATCCCGTATCTACATATCACATTTTCCCAGAAGAAATGCATCACTTGCTTGGTGGTTATCTTGGCTAATGGCTTAGCCTCAATCCACTTGGTGAAGTAGTCGATTGCTACTATCAAGAACTTTCTTTGAGCACTTGCCATTGGAAATGGCCCGAGTATATCCATTCCCCACATGGCAAAGGGGATTGGTGAGTTTATGGATGTCAACATCTCTGGTGGTTGCCTAACCACTAGGGCATGCTTCTGGAACCTTTCACATTTCTTTACGTAGCTTTTAGCATCTGCTAGTATGCTTGGCCAGTAGAAACCTAGACGAGTGATTTTATGGGCAAGGGCTCTGCCCCCCAAGTGCTGCCCACAAATTCCTTCATGTACTTCCTTCAGGGCCAATTCTGCCTCTTGAGGTCTTAAACATTTCAGATATGGAATGATGAAAGACTTCTTGTATAGGATTCCCTCAATCAGGGTATACCTTAGTGCTCTGACATACATCTTTCGTGCTTCTGAAGTGTCGTTGGGTAACCACCCAGTTTCTAGATGAGATTTGATGGGATCCATCCAACAACTGCCAACGTCAATGGGTGCTACCAACTTTCTGTTGATGCTTGGACTCCTCAGGACTTGGAAGTAGACACTTCCTGCATAGTTTTCAATTTCGGAAGAAGCAAATTTAGACAAGGCATCAGCCTTCACGTTTTCTTCCCTTGGAATGTGCTCTATATAGCATTCGTCGAACTGAGTCATTGTTAGGAATATGTTGTTCTTGATGATAATTATAAAAACACTTAGTAGATTTTGTATTAAGTCATTTTGTAACTGTCAACGGAATGGCATGCTTTGTAGTGTTTCGTTGACAGGAAGCTCATCAACGGAATGAGTGTTGTAGCAATTGCACTGTACAATACTTCACAGTTTGATATGCATTTGATGTATATACTAGATAGGTTTTTTAAGTCATGTTGACTAAGTACTAGATAGACAAAATAGGTTGGTTAATTGTAAGTATATCATGCCTTGTAATTTTGCCTAAGTGAAGACATGTCAACGGTATGAAGATTACTCTATCAACGGAACAAGGATACACCATCAACGGAATGAAGTTTACTCATCAACGAAATGGAGTTTACTCATCAATGAAATGGAGAATAAAGCTATCAACGAAACACATCTCCCTGCTATCAACGAATCATTATTGCTTTTCTGAATAGTTGACAAAGTGATAGTGACAGTTTACTGAACAGATCTAAAGGTGATGTGGAAGTGTACTTTGCATTGGAAACCATTAAAATGGACATGGGGAATAAGGAAACATCCCAGTTTCCAATTGGGCTCTTGGGAGTGATCATAATAAGCATGAAGACAAAAGCAAGGATCTCCAAGGACCACTGGACAAAGGGATGAAAAGCAAACTATTGGCGGTTACCTTTAGTGTACTTTAGTGTAGCCAAAAATAGTATTGTAAACTTGGGGAATATATAACCAAGTGTAGCAGTTAAGATAGAGTAAGAGAAGAAAAACAAATAGTTTGTATTAGCTATCCTTGAGAGCATTCTTCTCTACAACTCTGTAACTGAGCAACTGTGTACTTGTGTATCACAGATTATTTCCGCAATAAAAACACTTCAGTTGGATCATCAAACAATCCAACTGAATTATTTATATCTTGTGTTTTTATTTATTCAGTTCAGTTTTATTTTATAAAGTGTTTTAAGTTTAAGAAAATATCAAGAATTGTATTCAACCCCCCCCCCCCTTCTACAATTCTGTTAGGTCATTTGGGATTAACAATTGGTATCAGAGCGAGCTTCTAACACACAAGAAGTTTAAAGATCAAGACCAAAAACAGAAACCATGGTGAAGAAGGATGCAGGTGTGAAGATACCAGTTCTTGATAAGGACAATTACTTTCACTGGAAAGTAAAGATGCATTTACATCTCATGTCTATGGATGAGAGATATGTAGACTGCATTAAGAAAGGTCCACACGTTCCCATGAAGGTTGCATCTAGAGTTGGACTGCCAGATGATGCCCCTGATGTGGAAATTCCAAAACTTGTCTCAGAATGGACTATTGAAGATGTTGCAGAAGTCCATAAAGATAAAAGAACCATGAACATTCTGTTTAATGGTTTGGAGCAAGAGATGTTTGACAATGTCATAAACTGTACGACCTCCAAAGAAGTATGGGACACTGTCAGAACACTATGTGAAGGAACTGAGCAAGTAAGGGAGAACAAAATGCAACTCCTTATACAACAATATGAGCACTTTCACTTTAAAGCTGGTGAAACCCTAAATGACACGTTTAGTAGGTTTCAAAAGCTTCTGAATGGATTAAAGTTGTATGGGAGAATCTACCAAACTAAGGACTCAAACCTTAAATTTCTAAGAGCTCTTCCAAAAGAATGGAAGCCTATGACTGTTTCTCTAAGAAACACTCAAGAGTACAAAGACTACACTCTTGAAAGGCTTTATGGAACCTTGAAGACTTATGAGCTGGAAATGGAGCAAGATGAGGAAATTGAAAAGGTACAGAAGAAGGGTGGATCTATTGCATTGATTGCATCTGTGAACCAACTGGAAGATGACACTGAAGAAGCTGCAAAGGCAACAACTAGTCGAGCTAGTTGTAGAAGTGATGTTAGCAAAGGCAAAGGTAAGATGACAGAAGAAGAAGAACCAGAATCAGCCAACTTGGATGACTTAGATGAGATTGATGAACACATTGCTTTTCTGTCAAGAAAATTCTCTAAGTTCAAGTTCAAGAGAAACTCAGAAGCAAGGCCACCAAGAAGAGACTTTCAACCTAACAAATCAAACTGGATTGAAAAGTCTAAGTCAAAATGTTTCAATTGTGGAATGCTTGGTCACTTTGCTGGAGACTGCAGAAAACCCAAGGTTGAGAAGGCCAACAGGAAATTTGAGCCTGTTGATTATAAAAAGAAATACTTTGAACTTCTCAAGCAAAAAGAAAAGGCTTTCATGTCTCAGGAGTATGATTGGGCTGGTAATGGTGAAGATTCTGATGATGATGTTGAATATGTCAACTTGGCTCTTATGGCTAACAATCATGAGCAGGAAGCAAGCTCCTCAAGCAACCAGGTAACAATTACTAATCTTTCTGAGCTTTCTAAAGAGGAATGCGATAGTGCAGTAAATGAAATGTCTACTGTATTATATAATTTGTGTGTTACTCTTAAATCACTTACCAAAGAGAATTCAAGAATTAAAGAGACTAATTTGCTCTTAAGTGATAGGAATGCAATGTTAGAAGCACAGCTCATTGAATTTGAGAAAATGAGATGCGTTAGTAGGGATGCTAAGAAGGAACTTGAGAACGTATTACAAAGGGAAGAAATTCTTAAGACACAACTTGAAATAGAACAAAGTGTGATTGCTAAATGGAAAGATGCCAGGAATGTTGCTACCAACATCATTAATGTTCAAGGTATGGAATCTTTCTGTGAACAATCATGGAAAAAGAACAAAGAGAAACTAGGGTATGTTTGTGAAACCTTAGAATCAGAAACAGAGTCAATAAACAACAATGATCATTTGTTGAAGGTTGATATGTCAACGGAATGCAATGTTCCGTTGACAGATGAACCATCAACCGATCAGGGTGTTTCGTTGACAGAGAAAAGAAAAGATGAACTCACTAGACTTAATAATAAGTATGGTCCTGTCACCAAGAACTTTGTTCAAGGTGAGTCTAGTAAATCAAAGAAAGTTGAGAAGCCTGTTGAGAGAGCTAATGTAGGTCACTTGTCCAACAAGCAATTGAAAGATAAGTTAGAGAATGTTCAAGTTGAGGCTAAGGGAAATAAAAAGAATAACAGGAATGGCAAAGTAGGAATTAACAAACACAACAATTACACACCTGATAAATATGCTCCTAGAAAAACATGTGTTAATTGTGGAAGTGTTAGTCATTTATCTACTAACTGCAAATCTGTTAAGAAGACTATTAAAGTGAAAATTCCCAAGCCTGCAATGAATAGTTCCATGCCTACAATGCCTGTTATGCCTAACATGTTTGCTCCATATGCACAATTTCAAAATCCATATGCCAGCATGCCATTTGTGTCTAATCCATACATGAATATGTTTAATGTGCCACAAATGCCATGGAATATGAATAACATGTTTGTTCCTCCAATTATGCATGCTAAGAATGAAAATGTGAGCAATCCTCAGAAATCAACACCAAGGATAAAGATTGATTTAAATCAATCTGAGCCCAAGGTGAAAAATGATATAAAAGGAAAAGCAAAGGCTAACAAAACAGGACCCAAGGAAACTTGGGTACCAAAATCGACTTGATTTGGTTCTATTGTGTGCAGGGAGACAAAAGGAATCTTTGGTACTTGGATAGTGGTTGTTCAAGACACATGACTGGTGATTCTACCCTGCTCACAGAGTTTCAGGAAAGAGCTGGCCCTTGTATTGCTTTTGGAGATGACAGCAAAGGCTACACAAAGGGATATGGCTTGATTTCAAAAGAGAATGTCATCATAGATGAGGTTGCATTGGTGGATGGTCTTAAGCACAACTTGCTTAGTATCAGCCAACTTTGTGACAAAGGATTTTTAGTTACTTTTTCTAAAGAAGCCTGTGTTGTTTCTAAAGGAGGAAACAACAATGTGGTAATGACTGGATTCAGAAGAGGGAATGTGTACATTGCTGACTTTAGTAGCACAAGTTCAGAAACCATCACTTGTCTTTTCAGCAAGGCAAGCAAGGATGAAAGTTGGCTATGGCACAAGAAATTATCTCATCTGAACTTTAAAGTTATGAATGATTTGGTGAGGAAAGATCTTGCTAGAGGAATTCCATAAGTGGAGTTTTCCAAGGATGGTTTGTGTGATGCCTGTCAAAAGGGGAAACAAAAGAAGGCATCATTCAAAAGCAAGACAGAGTCATCAATTGTCCATCAGCTTGAGTTGCTTCATATGGATCTGTTTGGCCCTGTAAATGTCATGTCTATTTCAAAGAAGAAATATTGTCTTGTGATTGTTGATGATTTTTCTAGATTTACATGGACTTTCTTTTTGCTCTCCAAGGATGAGGCAAGTGAAATCATTATCAATCACATCAAGATGGTAAACAATCATCCTGACTTGAAAGTAAGAAGGATTAGGAGTGACAATGGGACAGAATTCAAGAATTCAAGCATGAAGGTGTTCTGTGAAGAAAATGGTATTTTGCATGAGTTTTCAGCAGCAAGGACACCACAGCAAAATGGTGTAGTTGAAAGGAAAAACAGAACACTTATTGAAGCTGCAAGGACAATGCTAGATGAATCAAAGTTACCAACTTATTTTTGGGCTGAGGCAGTTAATACAGCTTGCTTCACTCAGAATATTTCTTTGATTAATCAGGCCAAAGGAATGACCCCTTATCAGCTACTCAAAAGAAAGAAGCCACTATTGGATTTTCTTCATGTCTTTGGATGCAAGTGCTTTGTTCTGAGAAATCAAGCTGAGCATTTGGGGAAATTTGAAGCAAAGGCAGATGAAGCAATATTTGTGGGCTATGCAGCAGGGAAAGCCTACCGAGTCTACAATCTCAGAACCAACATTGTTATGGAATCTGTACATGTTGTTTTTTATGATCTCAAAATTCAGGGTCTCTGTGATGAAGGTTTCCATGAAAGTCTCTCTTTTGAGAATGAGGAAGGAGAACAAATGGATCATGATAAGACTATTGAGAAACAGTCCAAAGTTGTTGTATCTAGCACAGATGAAAGCAGCAGTGAAGATGAAATTGCCGCATTAAGATTGAAAAGAATAGCTGCTAGTAGACCAAATGGTCATTCCGTTGACAGTCAGAATGAGCGTTTCGTTGACAGTCAAAAGGGTCATTCCGTTGACAGTCATAGAAATGCTTCCAGGAGTGATCAATTAGGGACAACAAACTCAGGGGGAGTTTCTCAAGGACAAATATCTAATCTAGGCAATCATGATCATGAAGCTACTTCTTCAAGAGCAAATCTACCTCCCTCAAGGAAATGGACTAAAGATCATCCCTTTGAACTTATTATAGGTGATGTGTCTTCAAAAGTCCAAACTAGAAGAGCAACTCAGGAAGAATGTCTATATAGCAGCTTTCTGTCTCAAGATGAGCCAAAGAAAGTTGAGGATGCACTTCTAGATCCAGATTGGGTCTTGGCTATGCAAGAGGAGCTAAACCAATTTGAAAGGAACAATGTTTGGAAGCTGGTGCCCAAGCCTAAGGACAGGAGTGTCATAGGCACAAAATGGGTGTTCAGAAACAAGATGGATGAAAATGGCATAGTCACAAGGAACAAAGCTAGATTGGTTGCAAAAGGCTATTCACAGGAAGAAGGAATAGATTTTGATGAAACCTTTGCTCCTATTGCAAGACTAGAAGCAATAAGGATTTTCCTAGCCTATGCAGCCCATGCCAATTTCAAAGTCTATCAAATGGATGTGAAGAGTGCTTTTCTGAATGGGGAATTGGAAGAGGAGGTGTATGTAAGTCAACCTCCTGGTTTTGAAGATGATGATTTTCTAGAATATGTATACTTCCTTCTCAAAGCACTCTATGGTTTGAAACAAGCACCTAGAGCCTGGTATGACACACTTTCACAATTCCTCCTTGAGAATCACTTCACTAGAGGTACTGTAGATAAAACTCTTTTTCACAGGGTTGTGAATGGTTCTACTATACTTGTTCAAATTTATGTAGATGACATAATCTTTGGGTCTACAGATGTGAAACTTTGTCAAAAGTTTGCCAAGCTTATGCAAAGTAAATATGAAATGAGCATGATGGGAGAATTAACTTACTTTCTTGGTCTTCAAGTGAAGCAAGTTAATGAAGGCATTTTCATTAGTCAAACAAAATACATTCATGATTTATTAAAGAAGTTTAATTTAATGGAATGCTCTCCTGCCAAAACTCCCATGCCTACTGCCACCAAACTTGAATTGAATACTAAGGAAAAATCTGTGGACATTTCAAGTTACAGAGGCATGGTTGGCTCACTTTTATATTTAACAGCTAGTAGACCTGATATTATGTTTGCTACATGTCTATGTGCTAGATTTCAGGCTGATCCTAGGGAATCCCATTTAGTTGCTATTAAAAGAATTTTCAGATATCTCAAAGGAACACCAAACCTTGGCATTTGGTATCCTAGAGAATCTGGTTTTGAACTAATTGGTTATTCAGATGCAGATTATGCAGGATGTAAAATTGACAGGAAAAGCACAACAGGAACCTGTCAATTCCTAGGAAACAAGCTTGTCTCATGGTTCAGCAAGAAACAAAACTCAGTTTCTACCTCCACAGCTGAGGCTGAGTATATTGCAGCTGGAAGTTGTTGTGCACAGATTTTGTGGATGAAAAATCAACTACTTGATTATGGAATAAGAGTTGAGAAAATTCCTATTTTCTGTGACAACACTAGTGCCATTGCCATTACTGAGAATCCAGTGCAGCATTCAAGGACCAAGCACATTGACATCAAGTACCAATTTATTAGAGAACGTGTTATGAATGGTACTGTGGAGTTACATTTTGTTCCAAGTGAACAACAACTTGCAGACATCTTTACCAAGCCACTTGATGAATCCACATTCTCAAGATTAGTAAGTGAGCTAGGTATGCTAAATTTCTCTTAATTATTTCGAGATTTTTGCAAGTTAAAAATGCAGCCAGAAACTTGCTATGTTTTTCTGTGAATTAATTTTCTTATGAAAAAGTGAAATTTTGTCTAAGTCAAAATTACTATGTCAACGAAACGAACCATTCCATTGACAGTCTTAGCATTTTTCTGGGTGTTTCGTTGATAGCTCTTTTATATCAACGAAACGCGGCTTTATCAACGAAATAATACGGGAATTTAACCGCCCAATCTGATTCGTTGATGTAGCGCTTTTTAATCTGAACCGTTGAAACTGCACGTTCTTTATCACGATCTATGCATACACCCCTGTAAGTATAAATCGTGGTAATATTTAATTCTAACGGTTACTTTTTAAGCCAATCAGGTAATTTAGATTAATTATTGGACTTAATTTCTGAGAATTTTTGGGGGAGTATTTAAGAAATTTCAATTTCTTTATTTCATTTCTACCTGTTCTCAAAAATTCCAAAAGTTTTTCTATCTTCTTCTCTCCAACAAGTAATATAGCTCGAAGCTTTTCCTCACTCAACAATGGCACCCATAGTCAAGCTTATGTCTGCTGGTGGGTTCATCTATGAGAAGAACAATTCTATTCCATTTGTTGTTAAGGAGAGTCCGAACAGCATCTTTTTCAAGATGATGGACTTCATGAGGAACTGTAAGTTGAGCTATGCGATGTTTCACTCTACACCACTCTACAATGAAGTAATCGAGGAGATTTGGACCTCATGTGAGTATAGTGGAACAAACGGCACACTGCAATTCACTCTTCAAGGTAATGAGTACATAGTTAATTCTGATGTTTTGCAAGCATGTTTACATATTCCTGATAATAACTGTGATGCTTTGCCTACTAACACTGAAATAACTACCATGCTAAATTCTATAAACTACTCTTTGCCTACTGATAACTTAGGTAAGATTATTAGGAGAGGTTTGGTTAGGGAATACAGTTATTTAGCTGATGCATTCATTAAGGTCTTTTCTGGAAAGATTAGTAATTTTGATGCATTAACTAACTCTATGTTAATTCTCCTAACCATGCTTCTAAATGATAGATATTACAACTTTAGCACCCAACTTATGTATGAAATTGGTGCTAAGTTGGGTGATAAGGCAAATAGGAAGAAAAATATCTATTATGCAAGGTTTCTGATGATGCTGGCTAATCATGTTAGTCCAGCACCATTAGTTATCTCTAACCCTACTGCCAGGTTTGAGTGCTTTGTGCAAGAAAAGAGAGTATTGACAGACATACTGAGGCTGAACCACAATGGTGATGTTCCAGTGGTGTATCTGCCAATCATTGAGGTAACTACTGCTATCCATGTTAGTATAGCTGTTACTTCCATTGTTTCATCCAATCCAGTTGCTATGGAGTCTGTAGCTGTGACCCAACAGGCTCCTGCCCCAGCAACAAAACCAAAATCTAAGAAATCCTCCAAGCCAACCTCAGGTGCTTCTCAAAAGGCACCTGTTGTGAGAACTACCACACAAACTAAGGGGAGTGAGTCTGGAGTTGTGAGAGGTGAGGGAAGGGGTGAAAGTCAAAGAAACCCCAAGGATAAGGAAGGTGAGGTACGTGTTTCCCAGCCTAGCCCCATTGTGTCTTCCCAACAAGGCACAATGAGTAAAATGGATTTAAGCACAAGTCTAATTGCATCCTCCCAAAAGGATGTAATTATTGAAACAAGCTCTCAACCTAGAGCACAGTCCAAAAGGGTAAGGGACACTTCAAGCCCACAGTCTACATTTTCCCAATACCAAAGGAGAGTGAAGCAAAAATCCCAGGTTTCGCAGGGTGCACACACACTGGAAGCAACACTTCCAGTTTCTCAAATTCAGTTTGATGTAACCCCTATCATTACTCTGGGGTTACAGTCCCATTCTCTAAACATCAATCTTGAATTATCTCCATCAAATTCACCAACTCAATCTTTAGATGTGGACATGATCCATACATCTATTCCTGATTCTCCAACTCTAATCTTGGAGAAGCCCCACTCTGAAGCTGGTGGCCATCACTTGTTAAGTGATTTGTTGGGCCATCAACCAATTTTTCCTGAAGTTGCAAGGGGATCTGTGGACCAAACTCTCAAATCAATCACCACAGACTCTACTGTAACTTCTCATTCTCAAAGTGCTTTCTTGACTTCATCAACGAAACAGTCTATTTCGTTGACAAGTGTTTCTCCATCAACGGTATCCATACCGTTGACAGTTCAAACTACCATTCCGTTGATAGGTCATTCTACACCCCTTATTGAAAATCTAGTTGTTTCCACAACTAGTGTAGATGACCTGGTGGTAGTTGAGACACTTTTAGGATTGAGAGGGAGTGAAACTGAGAGGCTGGCTTGCAGCCAGGCAAAAGGAGAGAATGAGAGTGAGAGGCTGGCTATTTCTTCCAGTCAGGCAAAAGGAGAGATTGAGAGTTCCACCTTAGTAGGTGAAGGTGAGGGTGTGAGAGGTGTGAGCCATGGGGAGCCCATGATGCAAGAATATAGAGGAGAGAGAGAAGGGACTACAGGAGTCATAAGGGAGGAAGCAGCCATTGCTAGTGAGTCAATGGAGGTCAATGAGGGAGAAAGGGAACTTACCTTCCAAGAGCATTATCAACAGACTCTGGATAGTATTTCCCTGGATCCTGAGACCTTTACTCATCCTGTGTCAGCCTATCAAGTTTTGGCTCAACAGGGCAATGTGGAGGCAGAGAGGTCACTACAACTGATTCATACAACTGCATCAATGCAAAGAGCAAAGGATGCCTTGACCAATCTATCTCCAGAAGCTGCAGCTAGTGGTGAGTTTGATTTCTCTGATGATGAGGACAGCTTTGGTGACAATCAGGTGGCCACTACTTCACAGACTGGGACTTCTGTGGTGCCTCCTACACCAAACTGGCTTTCTCAAGATTTACAAGGAAGGATCTCCCTGGATGCTGCAATCACAAGGCAGTACAATGAGGCCTATCTGGCTCATGAGTCTGCACATGCCAATGACAAGAAATTCTACAAGGCTATTATGGATTCACTGGAAATCCAAAGGCTACAGATGATGCAGACAAGGATTGAGGCTAGAGAAATCAAGGACTCAATTAGCAATCTCAAGGATGCTAATGACAGGAGGCTAGATGAAAAGCTTCCTCTTCTCACTGTGTCCAAGATGAACAGGTTTTTCTCTAAGGAACCTGAGGTGGCTACCTCCTTGAAGACTCTCTCTTCTAGAGTGGACAAGGTGGAAGCTACTTTATCTCAGATGCAAAAGGAACAGGAGAAGCAGACACAACTATTGGCCCAGCTAGTGGCAGCTCAAGGACTCCCAGTCATCTTTCTTGATGATAACAAAAAGGGGGAGAAATCTAAGGAGCTAGACATTCAAATCACAAAGGTTATGGTCCCAGCCATTTCCCTGCCAAAGGAGCCACTAGCTATGGGGGAGTCAAGAAAAGCTAAACTGGACAGCATTGACCTGATTCAGCAAGCTTCTATGAAGCTACAGCTTTCTGAACACATTAAAGACCACTGGTCCAGGATAGATGAAAGAGTCAAGAAGTTAGCTGGTACTGCAAAGAGTTCAAATCCATCAACGGATCAAGCTTCTTCTACAGAGCCATCAACGAATGCCATGGTCTTAGCATCAACGGAATGGGAGCCACAGACCAATTCTTTATATAAGGTAGAGCCCCTTCTGCATGGAGTCACTCAAGGATCAAGGAAGGAGAAAGGACAAACTTCATGCATTAGGGATGTGGAACAAGCTACATTGTAAAGAAGCTTATCTCCCAAGTCTCCTGCTAAACCAAAGGGCAAAAATACAGAAAGGACTTTCTATCCTGCACCTTACCCAGATGAGCACAAGCTTCTTGGTCTACTCATCACACAAAGTAAGGAAAGCAATAATTATGAGGTAAGGAAGCAAAGGGCAATTGTCTACAGGAATGGACAACAAATCTGTGTTTGGGCTGGTCACCCAAACTTTGCTGAAGCTAAAGCTGAAGAGTCAGAAAGAGCAGCAATGCAAGCACTTGCAGTTGCTCAATCTCTTGATGAAGAAGAAAGACAGCAAGAAGAAAAAGCCAGAGAGGAAAGGAGTGCAAAGAAGAGCACAAGGCAACCAAAGGCAAGAGCTAGGAGAAATATAGCCTTTGAGAATGATGACTCTCAGAGTATTGCATCAGACTCTTCTGTACCAACTGCACCTCCAACAATTCCTGATCCAGCTCTAGGGGAAAAGTTAGCCTGTGATCCTAAACATCCTGTTAATTTCCATGATCAGCCAATTGAGCCAAAGGAAGAGCCAATTGAGTTTGATGAGGCCAACTTTCCAAAATTCCTATTTGAGATGGATCCAAAGAAGAAATCTAAGCAAAGGGCTACCAAGGCTAAGCCAATTCTAGTAAGGAGACCACAAGCTGAAAAACCTCCTACCAACCCAGAAGACTTCATCTACATTGCTGATATCAGGGAGGAGTCTGACCTACACATCAATCTTGATGACCTAGTTGAAGTGAGAGGAATTGCAGCTTCTTACAAACTACCAGAGAGATTGGTGTTTGTCTACAAGGGTGGGAGAGAACAGGTTTGGCCTCTACATAGAATTCTGGGAGAAGACTATCAGACACTGCTTTCTGTGTTCAAATGCCTGAAGAAAGATTTTGGTTTTACCAAAACAGCTAAGTCTGAAGTTGTTTCCAAAATCTGCCAAATCAAAGCTAGCTGGAACAAGCCTGGTGCACTTCCCAGAGTATTGAAGGTCCCTCAAACAGGAAAGAAGATTCATCTCCAACCTTTTTGGATGATGGAATTCAGAGACAAGGACAACTGTAGAAGATTCTTCAGAATAGAAGACCAACTGGAGAAGGCATCCAATGAAACTCTAAGAATAATGTAATCCAAGTTGGGGAATGAAGATGAAGAAGAGAATATTTTCTACAGAAGACTTCAAGCTCATATTGAGGAGAACAATGCAAGAAAAGGGAAGAAAACAAGACCACAGAGGCAAAGATGAAAAATCTGCTCAGTCTAGAGGAGCAACTCTGTGCACTTGTTTTGTAAGATTTTCTACTTTGTATTTTAATTAAATTCAATAAAGCTCAATGCAATTTCTACTTTTATCATGTGTAATTTGACTGAGTGTTTTTGTTATCATCAAGGCTCTTGATTTATGGCTGTTATTCTATCAGTCATAAATTGGGGGAGATTGTTAGGAATATGTTGTTCTTGATGATAATTATAAAAACACTTAGTAGATTTTGTATTAAGTCATTTTGTAACTGTCAACGGAATGGCATGCTTTGCAGTGTTTCGTTGACAGGAAGCTCATCAACGGAATGAGTGTTGTAGCAATTGCACTGTACAATACTTCACAGTTTGATATGCATTTGATGTATGTACTAGATAGGTTTTCTAAGTCATGTTGACTAAGTACTAGATAGGCAAAATAGGTTGGTTAATTGTAAGTATATCATGCCTTGTAATTTTGCCTAAGTGAAGACATGTCAACGGTATGAAGATTACTCTATCAACGGAACAAGGATACACCATCAACGGAATGAAGTTTACTCATCAATGAAATGGAGTTTACTCATCAACGAAATGGAGAATAAAGCTATCAACGAAACACATCTCCCTGCTATCAACGAATCATTATTGCTTTTCTGAATAGTTGACAAAGTGATAGTGACAGTTTACTGAACAGATCTAAAGGGGATGTGGAAGTGTACTTTGCATTGGAAACCATTAAAATGGACATGGGGAATAAGGAAACATCCCAGTTTCCAATTGGGCTCTTGGGAGTGATCATAATAAGCATGAAGACAAAAGCAAGGATCTCCAAGGACCACTGGACAAAGGGATGAAAAGCAAACTATTGGCGGTTACCTTTAGTGTACTTTAGTGTAGCCAAAAATAGTATTGTAAACCTGGGGAATATATAACCAAGTGTAGCAGTTAAGATAGAGTAAGAGAAGAAAAACAAATAGTTTGTATTAGCTATCCTTGAGAGCATTCTTCTCTACAACTCTGTAACTGAGCAGCTGTGTACTTGTGTATCACAGATTATTTCCGCAATAAAAACACTTCAGTTGGATCATCAAACAATCCAACTGAATTATTTATATCTTGTGTTTTTATTTATTCAGTTCAGTTTTATTTTATAAAGTGTTTTAAGTTTAAGAAAATATCAAGAATTGTATTCAACCCCCCCTTCTACAATTCTGTTAGGTCATTTGGGATTAACAGTCATGATGGCCTTGACAAGTTTCAAGTACTTGGCCATGACTTCATCTCTGGCCTCAAATTCCCCATTCACTTGAGAAACCACTAGCCTCGAATCTCCACATACTTTCAGAGTTTTGACCCTCAAGGCTCCAGCCAGCCCTAAACCAACTATCAGAGCTTCATACTCAGCCTCATTGTTTGTCGTTGGGAAGTCCAGTTTAAGTGCGTACTCTATGAGGAATCCATCAGGACTTTGTAGCACTAAACCGGCTCCACTTGATTTTGTTTTTGATGCTCCATCAAAATAGAGCACCCAACATTCTTTGGAGATTATGTCTTCAGCTTCTTTGTCTTCCATTGTTACTTCCTGCCCCCCGACTTCTTGGTTGTCAATGGTACATTCAACCATGAAGTCAGCAAGTGCTTGAGCTTTTATGGCCGTTCGAGGCTTATACTTGATGTCGAATTCACCCAATTCAATGGCCCATTTGATCAATCTTCCACTAACTTGAGGGCTATGCAAGATGTTTCTTAGAGGTTGATCAGTCAAGACCTCTATCTTGTGAGCCTGGAAGTACGGGCGTAGCTTTCTTGAGGCCATTATCAAGGCTAAGGCAAACTTCTCAATCGTTGAGTAGTTTATTTCTGCCCCATGAAGAATCTTACTCACATAGTAGACGGGCTTCTGCACTTTCAATTCTTCCTTTATCAGTACAGCTCCAAGGGCTGTGTTAGAAACTGCCAAGTACAAGTAGAGAGTTTCCCCTGGCTTGGGCTTTGCCAACAGTGGTGCCTCAACCATGTATTTCTTCAGGGCCTCAAAGGCCTCTTGGCTTTCAGCTGTCCATTCAAAAAATTTCACTTTCTTGAGTGCTTTAAAGAAGGGTAAACACTTCTCTCCTGACTTGGAGATGAATCTTCCCAATGCTGCCACTCTTCCCGTTAATTTCTGGACATCTTTGACAGTCCGTGGTGGCTCCATGTCTAGAATTACTTTGATTTTGTCGGGATTGGCCTCGATTCCTCTCTTGGAAACCATCAGGCCTAAAAACTTTCCCGAGCCTACAACAAAGGCACACTTAGCTGGATTCAACATCATCTTGTGGTGCCTTAGCACTTCAAATGCCTCTCGGAGGTGCTTAATGTGATCGGCCTTATCGAGGCTCTTGACTAACATGTCATCTACGTAGACCTCCATGGTTTTTCCAATTAGGTGTCCAAAAATTTTGTTCACCAACCTTTGGTATGTTGCCCCTGCATTCTTAAGTCCAAATGCCATGACTAGATAACAGAAAACACCAAAGTCAGTGATGAATGATACCTTGGAGATGTCATCCTTGTGCATTTTGATTTGGTTGTATCCACTGAAGCCATCCATGAAGCTGAGCATCTCGTGTCCAGCTGTAGCATCTATTAATGCATCAATCCTTGGTAAGGGAAAACAATCCTTAGGACATGCATCATTCAAGTCAGTGAAGTCTACACACATCCTCCATTTCCCATTGGCCTTTTTGACCATCACTGGGTTAGCCAACCATTCTGGGAATTGAATTTCCTCAATGAAACCGGCTTCCAAAAGCTTTTCAACTACTTGTTTTATGGCTTCAAGCCTTTCCGAAGCAAAACTTCTCTTCTTTTGTTTCACCGTCTTTCTTTCAGGATCCACATTCAACTTGTGAGTTATCAATTGGGGATCAATCCCTGGCATGTCAGCCGCTGTCCAAGCAAAAACGTCATTATTCTCTTGAAGAAAAGATATGAGCTTGCTTTTCAATGGCTCAGGTAGTAGTGCTCCAACATATGTCACCTTCTCCGGTTCACCAGGGACTAAAGGAATGGGGATTAAATCCTCAGCTGGTTTCCCTCTTCGGTTCTCATTGTCACTAGTATCCATGTCTTCAATTGGGAGAACTTGCCCCCCGATTCCATCAGGCCTTAACGCGGCTACATAACAACTTCTAGCCATCTTTTGGTCTCCTCGTTCTTCACCAATCCCATTCCTCGTTGGGAACTTGATTTTTAGATGATAAGATGAGGCAACAGCCTTGAACGTATGAAGATCAGTCCTTCCCAGGATTGCATTGTAGGTTGAAGTCGCTTTTATAACTATGAAGTTCAACATCTGAGTAGACGTATTCATCCCTTGCCCCATGGTCATTGGGAGTTGGATAGTGCCTTCCACTTTTGATTCCACCCCATTGAATCCGTATATTGGCATATTTGAGGGTGTTAACTGAGAATCAGTATAACCCATCTTGATAAAAGCATCGTGGAACAAGATATCCACTGAAGCTCCATTGTCGACTAGGACTCTCTTTGTTTCAGAATTGCCAATCACAGGTATGATGACTAGAGGGTCATCGTGGGGGAACTTCACCCCTTCCAAGTCTGAATCGTCAAAACCTATTGACACTTCTGTTCTGGCACGCTTCGGTGCTTCTCCAACCACAGTCATTACCTCTCAAGCATAAGCCTTTCTTGAGTTTCGGGAGGACCCAGCAGCAGTTGGCCCTCCGAATATCATGTTGATGACTGGCCCTCGGGGCTTAGGGTTACGATCTTGGTCGTTGTCCCTTCTGTCGTAATCCTTCCTTTCATAATTTCCTCTTTGACTCCCTTGATTTCCATCTTTGGTGAACTTGCAGAGTTTTCCTCTTCGTATCAGAAATTCAATCTCATCTTTCAATTGCCTACAATCGTCGGTGTCGTGACCGACTTCTTTGTGGAACCGACAGAACTGGTTTTGGTTCCGTTTGGACATGTCAGCCCTCATTGGCTTCGGCCATTTGAGATCTCCTTCCTTAGCTATCTCCATCAAAATTTGACTCCTGGGAGTGTTCAATCTTGCATACTCCGTAAACTTTGGCCCAAAATTGTTTCCCTTGGGTGGAGAATCAGAGTCCTTTGACGTTCTAGGAAACTTTTCCTTGACGTCGTATTCCTGAGTTTCTTTTCTTTTCTTTGAGTTTCCACTACCGCCAGCAGTGGGTTCATACTTTCTCATGCTTTCTTCAGCCTTGATATACTTTCCGGCTCTATCTTGGAGCTTCAGCATGCTCTCGGGTGGATGTTTAGCCAACGACCTTTTGAAGTGGTCATCAGTAGTTCCTTGTTGCAGGGCTATCATAGCCACTCTGTCCTCTAAGTCCGGGACTTTCAAAGCCTCTCGAGTGAATCGATTGATGTAGTCCCTTAGGGCTTCATTCTTTCCTTGATGGATTGCCATGAGTGATGCAGAGCTTTTCTCATGCACCCTTCCACTAATGAACTGATTGATAAAAGCTTTGCTTAGTTCCTTAAAAGACCCAACTGAGTTGGGACGAAGACGGCTATACCAGCGTTGGGCCATGCCTGCCAAGGTTTGTGGAAACGCCCTACACTTGACCGTATCATTGGTTGGCTGCAACAGCAGTGCATTGGAGAATGTCCTTACATGATTTGCGGGATCTCCCGTTCCATCATAAGATTTGATCGAAGGCATCTTGAATTTTCTGGATATAGCCGTTTTCATGATGTCTTGAGTAAACGGTGGTGTAGGATCATCAGGATCTCCTAGGGGCAACAGAATACTAGGATCACCCCTTGGGGCTTCGACCCTCTTGGTTCTTCTTGCCGGTGGATCCAAGTTGATTATCGGGATCCCTTCAGTCGTTCGGCCTCGAGATTGAGCGGCCTCCTCCTCAGCAAGGAGTTTCTTGAGTCTTGCAGTCTCTGCCTCATGGGCTGCAATTTTCTCCTTAGAAGTTTGGGGTTTATCCTGATTTGTCTGGGAAGAACGTCTCCTTCTTGGGGCGACATCCTCCCCAGTTGTATAACCCTCATCTTCGGTATATGGGCCAGAGTAATCTTGAACGAAAGGGGTCTGGAGATCTTGGGGTCCCAGACCTTGAATATAAGGGGGCACATATGCCTCATGGTAGATTGGATTAGTTCCACTACCTCCCGCCATGGGTCGAGGGGGCATGCCATAGCTTGGCATCCCCAAAGTCTGATTCGCGTATTGAGGGAGATCAGTAGTATAGAGTTGAAGGCTTCCCGGTGCATTCAAGATTAGTGGAGAAGTCGAGATTGGTTGCTGGTGAACGGTCTCTTGTGGATTAGATCCATGAATGACCATCTGCAGGGGATTCGTCCCTTTAACCGAAGTTGGGATTTCCGGTCCTTGAGTGTTGGTGGGGATATTCGCCCCTTGAGTGCCAGTAGTCGGCGGTGGTTGATTTCCATGAGTATCAGCCTCAGAGGTGATAGGGCGATCCTCAGGAGTATCCCGAGCTGTTCTCCGTGTGTTTGCCATGGTTGATGTTGTTTTCCCACAGACGGCGCCAAATGTTATGGATTAAAAAACGTACTTGTATATTAATTGCTAGGATTAATGAGTTTTCGAGCTTTAATGGCTGCACTTGTGTTTCGAGACTAAATCGGTTCTCACAAGATGCCTACGTATCTCAAATCGTTATTGAGAATCAAGCCAAAGACGTAGTTCTGATTGTAGGATCAGGGACCTTATATAGGCGTCTGGAGCATAGTATTTATGGTATGTTTAGGAGTCTTAGCGAATAAGTCTCCTTTTTGATATTGGATAAACATCGTATTTCTTGCTGAATAAGTCTTTTCCTTGTTGATAAAGGCTATGACTCATTAATTGCCTTTAATAGGGATTCTGGATCCTTCTTTGACCAATTTACCATATTTTGGCCTCTTTTGATGAGCTGTATATTCTCCCTATTCATTAATTACGAAATTAATGAATTATTAGGGTGTCGGGCCTTAAATATCGGCCTTTCCATTGATTTGTCAATTATATTTCTATAATTACTTTTCTATCCATATCATACACCATCCTTGAAGCCATCACAATTGACCTTCACACAATTAATTCCGGTTGTAATCCAATGTTCAGAACTTTTAGTTGCACCAACTGAAATTGGAGGGACAGATGCCCTCATAATATGAAAAATCTTCCATTGTGAAAGCTGGACTTTTGCGATTTTCATCACCGACTCATTTTTGATGCGGGCTTTTTAGATCTCTCGAAACAACAATTGAATCATTTTCAAAGAGACAAAACAACAAATTAAAAATACCAAAATTATATCAACCACTCCAATAGAAGGACAAACAAAACGCACAAAAAATTGGGTAACGACAATTTTCACAAAAGAAGGATGATTATTGAAGGAAATAAGAACTATGATGATTAGATGAGAGAAATGAAGACGGAAGTGAATTTGTGAGAAGAAAAAAGACTTAATTGGTGAAGAAAATGTGTAGATCTAAATATTATTTAAGCGACTAGCTAGGGTTGAGGGTCGACTCTCATTGAAAGAGTTTTTTTTTAACTATATAATTTTTTTAAGATCATGATAAGGGGTTAAATGTTCATGCGTAATTCAGATCATCTACAATGGTGTATAATTGATTATATTAGTTAGCAAGATAATGTTATTTTAAGTTGTATATAAATTATTTTAACATAATAATAAATGATATTAAACTTTAGAGCTCACAGTAAATTTAGCAAATAAAGGTTAGGATGCGGGTAACTAAAATTTTAGCAGAGAGTAACTCATTGGCAAATCTAAACACCGTTTGGTTTTGGTGATCCAAACTAGATCACATTAAATATTTTGATTTTGATAGAATTCAAATCGGTCCAAATTGAAACGATTCTTTACATATATCAGTTTGGTTTAGTTTCAGTTTAATATAAAAAAAATTAAAAGAAATTGTGTTTTATTATAAAATTAAAATAAATAATTTTAGGTGATATCAATATTTGTCCTTAACAAAATACTTAAATAAAAGATAAAGATGAAACTAGTATAACTCTTTAATACTTCAATATAAATGATTATAGGTGCTACACTTATTGGTTAAAAAGAATAAATTATTTTACTTTAAAAAAATAAAGAAATTATTTAATTTTAAAAAACATTGATTATTATCAAGGAGCAAATAAAGTAAAAATGGAGATAAAAATGAAAAATAATTTCAAAAGTGAGAAACAACTACAAGAATTATTAATAATAAAATTAAATTATATAAATATTATTTATAATATATATGTATTAACAATTTGGTTTGGTTATTTCGAACGGTTTCTAAGTGAAATTGAACCTAACTGAAAATTTTCAATTTTTCAATTATCAAAACCAAATAATATTCTTAAAAATCCTAAAAAATCGGTTTAAACGATTTGAATCGATTTCAGATAATTACACTGAGTCCTACACATATGAGGGGAATTTTATTTACATATTCTCTGTAATTTTTATTCAAAATATGTTAAATACACTTTTTAAGAATTTCAGCCAAACATTTTTTATTGTCGGAGATGCAAACAAGTATATATAATAGTTTAGATGTATTATTTATTGTGTATATCATGCAAATTCATTATAAGTAAATGGAAGGTTGAACTTTAATGAAACTAGCATTTTACCCGTGTTACGCACCGAAAACACAATTTAAAACAATCTAAAATAGTTATAAAAACATATCTAAGTGTTTAAAAATAAAATATTTTCTTATTTTTTGTTTTTTCCCAAATAACTTAACGATGTTACTTTTATAAAAAGTCTAGTTCAATATAGTCTTATCTTGAAGACTGCGCAGAAAATAATGAAAGCATAATTATTAATATTAAAATAAAAGTTTGTAGTCAAACTATAAAGTCTACATATGCCATTAATGAGATATCTTTGTTTGCGTATATTTTAGTGACATGTCAATAAAGCAAAGTGGAAAATTTATTTTACAAAAAGTTAAAAACAAAATTCACCTTATATTCTCGGGTTGGAAGTAACAATCATTAATTCTGGTATGAAATTCACTCACATTTAAGATCCGCCAAATATTATATAGATCCTTCAAATATAAGAAAAGACTAAAACTGAACATCTTTGCAGGAAGTAAACACTGTCGAGTTTTACTCCTTTAGGTTACATAATTTTTTAACTTGAGCTTATAAAGTACCTATTCAAAATTGACTATCAAAATACATAAATGATTTTGGAGAATATAGATATGTGTTTCTTAAAACTATTTGGCAACAAAAAATTGTCCTATACTTTGTATCCAACACACGAACAAATATATTAACCTGGGTATTTATTAAGTTGGAAAAGTATATGCTTCTATTTGGAGCATGCATGAGTGCGTGAATAAGTGTTTATGTATTTTTGTTGGTAAAAAAAACAAAAGTAGAGAGAGAGAAAGTGATCAACTCTTACAAAAAAAATAGCATGACTCATAACATCGACTTTTTTCCCATCTCATAATTTAATTTGACAAATATAAATATTTACGCAAATACGGTAGTCATGGAATGTTTGATGATGTATAAGGATGTTCATTGGGGTGTGTGGTACAGATCCCGTGAATATGTATTTTTGTTAGTAAAAAATCAAAAAAGGATAGAGAAAATGATCAACTCTTACCAAAAAACTGCATGACTCACAACCATCGACTTTTTCCCCATATAATAATTTAATTTACCTCGTAATTACGCAAATACGATAGTCATGGTTAGTTTTGGGGATGTATAAGAATGTGCATTGGGGTGTGTGGTATAGATCTCGCTTGGCTTTTCATAAGTTAGGAGCTTAAAGCCGTTTTAAATTTTAAGTTTAAAAATATCTTTTTGTTTGTGTAATAAGTTAAAAAGTAACTTCAAATTGAAAAAAATAGCTTAAAATCATAAGTTGTGTAGGATGTAGTTCTTGAACTACTTATTTTACTTATATAATTTTAATAACTCATAAATTATACATAATACAAAATTACGCAAACATATATTTACTTAAAATTTTCGATTTTCACTTTAAGCAACTTTAACTCATAAAAAATTATTTTTAGTTAACCCAAGCGGGATCTACAATCTCAAAAAAGCAGAGAAAATGATCTTTTTTGTAACATATTTTGGTGGCGTTGCAACGGGTCATAAACAAAATATGCAATGAAATATCTTCATTCTTACTATAATTTGTCAATTTCTCGTGTATGTTTTGAAGAACAATTATCTCCGATAAAAGTAAACAACCTATAAAATAATATCAATTAGTTATTAAAGAGGAGAACTGTAAAACCCCGTTAATTTTTATTTATTTATTTTAATACTAGATATTAGATAAATGTTTATTTATTAGAAAATTCTAGAATTATGTGTACAAAATATTTAGGATTTGTTATTATCGGAAATAAGTGTGAAAAAGATTTTAGAATATCGATAACATTTAATTTAGAAGATTTGTGTGAAGTGTAATATTGTAATTTAGATATTATATATAATGATTGAACAATTTTTTTAGAGAAGATTATAGGCTTACCTAAAATTATTTCGGGTTTTAGTGTGGCTATATAATTAACCCTTAGGACATAGAGCAACTCGTACAACTTTTACATCACAGCCTCACAGTCTCTAAGGTACTTCTTTCTATTCTTTTCGGTTCAATAATTCATTTCGTGACCTACATGTTATATGTGCCTGTTTATTAATTTAATATTCATGATTGTGGACTGACCTATCCATGTTGCTAAGGGTAATACATGTTTAGACTTTGGTGGATTATTGAATGCATATTTAATGTGTAATGGCATGACAGAAAAAGAGGTTTTGTCCCTGGTTGTATATCATGTAAATTTGTTAGTAAGTGGTTTTGCTCCGTACAATTAATCTTATGTTTCTTACATGATCATGTTCTTGATAATTGATTTATGCGTATGTATTAATTAATGAGTAAATTGCAAATTTGTGGTTGAACTTAACGTCATTTTGCATTTTGGTGGCTAGATTTTCAAATTTGCAATATAGTGGCCATACATTACTTTTATTTTTCGAAAAGATGGCTAAGGGTAATTTTTTTGAAAAAAAAGTTCTAAAAAAGTGGCTCTTAGCCACCTTTTTGAAAACCAAAAGCAATATCTGGCCACCAAATTGCAAATTTGAAAGTGTGGCCACCAAAATGCTAATGCGGGTAAAATCCAACCAACATTTTGTAATTTACTCTTAATTAATTAATTGATTCAAGGACTATAAATGAGTGTTAAAAACAGGAGAATATTACAGTACTGGTTATAATGAAATTGGCATGCTTATACTTAATTTAAGGTAATTAATTATGATGTGTTTCATAAATTTTGCTAATAATTATAATTTGTATGATTTACTTATAAAGAGAATTTCAATATTATTTTGCCCCTTAACTGTTAAAGTGGTATATATTTTATAATTTTGATATAATGAAATACTATGTAAACTAGATTTTGATGTGAGGTATGGTTAAAATTTTATGATTAAATATGTGTGGTCTATTCTAATTTTAATGTACTATTCTGCTTAAAAACACTATCTTTAAGTTTGTGAATACATCTATTTTGATACTGGCCTGAGATTCTCTCATGTGTATGTTACTCGGTTAGCCATTTTCTCAAAATGCTATATACTCATATTTTGTTAGTTAAATTTTATTATTATTATTATTATTATTATTATTATTATGATTATTATTATTTTCTTTTTAATTTATTTGACATTTGCTATTTATATTTGAAGTGCCAATATCTTGTTTTGTTATGTTATAAGATTTTTGTGTTATTAAACGTGTTAGTAGTTGTTGACAAAACAATTTGTTTGCGTACATGTGAATTTGCTTCGCCTGAGTAGTGCTGGCCACACGGGCGGTCCGTCCCGTGCCGTGCTGGTTCACGGGCGGGCCGTCCCGTGTAAACACTAAACCGTGAACGGCACGTTTGCGGAGACGGGGCGGGGCGAGCCGTGCCGTGCTGTAGAATGATTGGCACGTGCACGGTTCCGCCGGGTTGGCGGACGGGTTGCGGGTCGGGGCGGTTTAAATTTTTATTTTTTTATTTTTATTTGACACAAATAATTGTTTGAAACTATAAAAAAAATTGGAAGAAAAGAGGACGGTACCTCTATAAATTTTATTAATTAAAAAAATGTTACAATTAATTTGAGAGGACTCCTCTCTAAAAAAACGGAACAAACCGCATTAACATATTAAAACAATTACAAACCAAACAAATTATAAAAATACAGAACAAAAAAAATGCTATCCGGCATCGGAATCCGAAGTATCCATTGTCATCCACGGATCGTTTTCACCGTCCGAGTCATCTTCTTTTCTTCCTTGTTGTCTTTTTGCGGCTTGATCCCAATCATTTTTACAAACACAAATCTTTACTACGTCCGGCGCTAAACTCGTTCTCTTCTCGTCTAACACTCTTCTACCTGCACTAAAAGCGGACTCAGACGCAATCGTAGAAGCGGGGACTACAAAAATATCCCTTACAATATTTGCTAAAATCAGAAATTGTAACTCATGATTCTTCCAACATGTTAGTATTTCAAAATCTTCATTTAATTCGTAATGATAAGAAAAAAATTCCCTAACCATATTATAAGAAGAAGCGGGTACGAGAGATGAAGTGGAAATTTTACATTTTTGTTTTTTAGTCAATATAGAAGAAATTGTACTATTAAACCTACTACGACCACCACTACTACTAGTACTACTAGGTTGTATAGAATTTTGAACTTTTGGAGCATAAATATCTACAAGACGATACAACAAGTCTAAACATTGATTAACATATACAACATGATCATATGAAACATTTAAAACTTGATAATAATGCCCTAAAATTCCATCTAAACCTTCCTTTCTAACACCGGGATCAAGAAGACATGCAATACCATAAATATAAGGAAATTCCGTAAAGTATTCGATCCACTTAATTTTCATGTCAACAATAATATCACTAAAATATGGATCTTGTCCATATTCTTCTAAAGTAGTAACTATATTAACACACTCAATGATAACATGATGTACATTTGGTTCATAAACATAAGAAAAAACCTTAGTAGCATGTGCAAAACAATCAAGTATGTTACGTACTCTAGATGCCAATTCCCAATCAAATTCGGTAATAGGTCCACCTTCGTATTGGTTCCTAGGGTATTAATTATATAATTCGGTGATAATGATCTTATATTGAATTGCATCATTTAATAATTTAAAAGTCGAATTCCATCTCGTAGAACAATCGATACCCCACTTTTTCGGCCTAAATCCATTTTCTCTACATAATTTTTTATACTTAGACCTATATGTACCCGCATAACGTAGATACTTAACTACTTTCCTAATAGGTTCTAATAAATGAGTTATTTGTGCAATTCCCTTTTGGGCCGACAAGTTAATTATGTGAGCACAACATCTAACGTGTAAAAATACTCCATCTAAAACTAAAGGAATGTCGTTCTTAACATAATCCATGGCTTTGTTATTAGAAGCGGCATTATCTAAAGATATCGTAAATACCTTGTTAAACAAATTAAATTCTTTTATTGTATCTAAAATTCTTTGTTTTATGTTATAACCGGTGTGTGACTCATCCATAATATCAAATGCAATAATTCATTTTTCGATATGCCAATCACTAATCCAATGAACCGTAACACAAATATACGGCTCGCCTTGACGCGAACTCCAACAATCACTAGTTAAAGAAACCATACCATCAAAATTAGCAAAACTTTCAATTAATTGTGCATGTTGAGCATAATACTGTTTTTGTGTGTGACGTTTAAGTGTGTTCCTAGGAATTCTTCTAAATGCCGGGTTTAGTGAATGTTTAACCATGTGCTCTAAATTCGAACTCTCACCGTGGGAGAAAGGTAACTCGTCTAAAGTAATATAAGTAGCAAAATCTTCTATCATTCTATCTCTATTATAGGCAAAAGGCATACCTCCACCGGGAGACGAAGTCACGAAACCACCAATTTGTGTTTGTTGTGAACCTCCACGTGCCGCTCCACTTTCATGACTTTGCTTTGTTATTCCATGGTGATTTTTCAAGTGTCGATCAAGTGTACCCGTACCGCCCCCTTTAGTGTGAAAAAAGGGTCTTGTGCTCGATTATTTTGAATACAAATCAAACAACAAACTTTAAACCGGTCCGGAACTTCCGTTGGATCTTTCGAAAAATAATTTCAAACATGTGACGAATGTCTAGTAGAACCAGAAGAACCACCTATAAAATAAAATAAAAACTGATTAAATTCAAAATAAGAACCGAATATAAAAACCGAATATAAAAACAAAATAATTTTTAAATATAAAAACCGAATATAAAAACAAAATAATTTTTTAAGCATAAAAACAAATCTTTTTAAAAACAAAAAAACCAAACGATTTTTAAATATAAAAACAGAAAATAAAAACCGAATATAAAAATAACAAAATAAAAATAAATACCAGTTTCGTCGGAAAATAAATAACCTTGAGATGATACAGTACATCTTCCTTCTTCCATTTTTTTTAAAGCTTCGTCGGAATTTGGCCGGAAATATTTAAAGTCTTCGGAATGTTAGAGATTAAATTCAGAATGAGTAGAGAGAATGAGCAGAGAGATAGAGTAGAGAGATAGAGTGGGGTGGAGAAAAATGGGAGGATTGTGGAGGTATTTATAATCGAAAATGTAGCCGTTGTATGTAGCTGTTGCAGAAAGAAGAAAGAAGTCGGAAAATACAGTATGGACAGTGGACACATGCATAGAGTAAAGACTAAAGGGAATTGTATTTGTCGGTAAAGGAATATATAATATATATATTACATATGCAACTTGCAGAGAATGCAGAGTCTGACGTCCACGTACCAACAACGCACATGCATGCACATCACAGACGGGCCGTGCCGGGGCGGGCGGTTCATGGCGTGCCGTGCCGGTCCGCGTGCCGTGCCCGCGTGCTGTGCCGTGCCGGTTTCCAGATTTCCGACCCGTATTCGCCCCGTTACAGAAAACGAGCCGTGCCGGGTTGATTCGCCCTGTTCCCGGTCCGAGTTTTCCGGTCCATTTCGTCGTGCCGTGCCCGGGTTGGCCGGTTAGAACCGCCCGGGTGGCCACCTCTAGGCCTGAGTGTCTGAGTCTCTAAATCTCCCGTACATGCATGCATGCGTGTGTGTTGACTTGAGGGTACACAACAATTTATATGTTGAACTCCAGATTGATCATTATGGAATTACTTTTTAACTGAACTAGATTTTGTGCATGCCATGTTGGGCTTTAAAGGTCCATTTATCTATTTATTTATTTATGATTTGTTTGGCTATGATCCTGGTCAGTTGATTTATGAGCATAACTTGTTTTGACTAGTTACAGTAAGCATGCGTTAGCCTTTGATTTTGGTTATTAAATGATTTAAACTCGGGGTTGCATGCATAATTATGTGTTAATTAAATGATTAAATGTTTTGTGTTTTAACTAAACTATAGGATCAGTTCGTGTTATTAATTTCGGATTTTTAAGTGTCGACTTCGAGGTAAGTACTTTTGACTTACTTTTCGTTTTTGAAAAATATATTTATATTGTGATCTTCAGATTTTCGTATAAGATATAAGAATTGTGTTTCGAATTTTATAAGATATAAGTATTTGAATTTTAGAACACTGTCTCTACGTTTCGAACTCGTTCGTAATTTACGCTATAGTTCCGGAACTAGCTTTAGATACCCTTAGTAGGCGCACAAGTGTGCAACTTTAGATACCTATTAAGGGGGCGTAATTATTGAACTTTAGATGCCGGTCACTGGAAAAGTGTGGCGTATAAGAATAAGAATAAGATCCCGGCTACTGGGAAAGTGTGGCCGTAGAGCAAGACTGTGGTATTTCGATTTACGTTCTATTTCTGTTTCTGCTTCTGTATCTGCTTTAAATTCTGTATCTGTTTTAAATTCTGAAATTTTAAAATGTAAACTTTGGGCCGGGTCAATTTTGTAAAGGTTTTGCAACTTATTATATTTTGACCAAATCTGTTTTATTAAAACCGCCCATTGAATTTTAAGACTATCTGTTTGTCAGTTGTACTTGCTGAGCTGTGTAGCTCATCCATTTCCCTATATTTCAGGTTCATTGTGGAAGCTTAGTAAGAATAAGGATGTGGACTTTGGATTTCGTGCAATTTGATTTTGTTTAAAGACCATTTGAATAAATTTGATTATTTGTTAGACATTGAATATTGGTTTATGGAGCTGCGTCTCCGTCTTTATGATTTTGGATTATCGTTAAGTTTGACCACTGTATTTGACTTTCGTAAATTTAGGTTTATCAAATAAAGTATTATGTTTTATTTAAGTTTTGATTTAGAAATAATAGTCCGAAAAGTCGGGCTGTTACAGTTGGTATCAAGAGCAGGCTTTCCTTCGGAATGTACTAGGTATGGGACTAGTGTATTCCCTAGGGCGTGATCCTTTAGACTGTCATATAGGATTTGACATTTGGATTAGTGAATTAATTTTGACTTGTGAGCTTGACCTTATGTTTAATGATATTATATTATTTTATTATCTCGAAATTTTGTAGATGTCAGGAAATGATTCATTTAGCAAGAAGGTATCTTATAGTACCGAGGAGGACCCTAGCGAGCATGACTACGAGAGTGACGATTCTGTGAACCGACCTCACCCCGATGAAGCCGTTGATGAGTCCTTAGAGGTGAAAGTATTTGTCCTAAATCCAATCATGTATGATGAGTTAGGAAGAACTTTATTGTATTCTTATTTGATTTCATTAATGTTAATAAAAGACTTGTTTTGTTTTTATTACGGGCTTTATCTATTTAAAGTGTTTTAAATAAGATGTTCCATAGTTTAGAGTAAAGCTTCTAGAATTATAATGAGATTATAATAGTGAGATCTAGAAGATGATAACTCTGGACTAAAACAGTTCCTGATCATAGGATAACTAATCGGAAGTTGGTGAATCCGCAAAGATTGGTACATATTATGCTTGCTCCCGTCAGGAGGATGTCTGTTCTCATAGGCATTTGTGTGGTGACTGTTAGGCTCAAGACATGTCTGAATACCACTATTAACAAGCCTACACTATGTGACTATGTCACATTACATGACCTAGTGAGTTCTATCACTGGGATATAGTATAGGTCTCTAAATGTACTTGTCTTGTTCTCATGAACATTAGCTTGATCATGTATGCTCAAAGTTATAATGAGCTTAGTAAAGTTTCTCGCATCTAGATTGTATATAGGCCATTGAATAATTGTCCTGGTAGAAGTTCAGAAGTGTTCATGCAGCAGGATAGAGATAAATAAGGCTATGAAGAAATAAGTTGCAGAAATTTGTCTAAGGCATTATATAGCAAAGTCAGAAGAAAGCTATGTCGTGAAGTCACCAATATCCATGTCGTGAAGTACTATATCGCATAGTCCATTTTGTACTATGTCGAGAAGTCCTCAAGACACATGTCGTGAAGTGTTGAAGTCAGCAAAGTCAAAGAAGCCTAGATCGTGAAGTCCTCAGGATCCCTATGTCGCATAGTCTTCAAATGACCTATGTCGCAAAGTCTTCAAAGGCTATATCGCGTAGTCCTCACAAGTGAGATCGCGAAGTCAGGAATGAAGTGGAGTTCACGATCTCAACACTTAGCCGTTTACAACAAGACAAATCAAGGTACAGAATCAAGAATCAAAAGAGACAAATACTGAAGCATTTGTTCTGGCAAGGTGGTCCAAAGAACAGATGGAAAATCTACAGCTAAACTTGGAGAGAAAGATAAGAGACAAGCAGCTACAGAAACGGGAAAGACTCCGAAAAGCAGGTGGTCCTTCCTGACACAGTTAACGTCTTATGGCAGGACAAGTTGGACTTTCAGCAAAGGGTAACTGTGTAAAAATAGGTGTGTGCACTAGTTTGTATAGGGCTTATATATATCATGCACATCCTATTGTTAGCTGTAAGAGAGATACACATAGTAATTAGCTAAGCTCTTTTCTCTGTAAGCAAGCAAGTTCAAACTGTTCTTGTTTAGAAGCCAGAAATTCTATTGTGAATTTCTTGGAAAGCTGTAGTATTTAATTTGCTTATACAAAGTAGATTAAAGTGATTGTGTGTGTTATTTACTTTCTGCATATTACATATCATAATCATATATAGTCTGTTACTTAGTTTTCAAGAATCGAAAAATATATCAAACTATCCATTCACCCCCCCTCTGTCTAGTTTCTAGTAGTATTCATTTCTAACAAGTGGTATCAGAGAGTAGGCTGTTAACGTACAAACAGGAAAAGATCAAGAATGAGTTCACAGAAACTAAGCAGTATCAAGATTCCTCCCTTTAACAAGGAGCACTACAGTTTATGGAAGAAGAAGATGTTGCTTTTCATCAAAGCTTCTAACCCCATGTATTTAGATATTCTAAAGCATGGTCCCTTCATTCCAATGATCGAGATTGGTGAAACAACCATTGGCACTGAGATTGTACCAGCAAAACACGTGCCCAAAGATCCCTCAAAATACACTGATCCTGAAAAGGAAAAAGTTGCACTGGATGGACATCTTCAACTTATCATTTGTGAATCTATGGACTTCAACATGTATGGCACTGTTGCTCATTGTACTAGTGCCAAGAAGATGTGGGATCTTATAGAAGTGCTCTGTGAAGGAACTACTGAAGTAAGAAAGAACAAGAAGCAGATTCTTGTTTCACAATATGAAGCCTTCATGGCTCAGCCAAAAGAGGGAATCACAGAAGTGTTTGAGAGATTCAACAAGCTGATAAACGAGCTCAAACTCTATGACAAACACTATGAAACAGAAGAGCTCAATATAAAGTTTTTACTAACTCTTCCAGATCACTTGGAACCAAGAATCTCTTCCCTTAAAGAAAGAGATCTAACAAAGATTGGTTTTGATGTGTTATATGGTGTTTTGAAGACATATGAGTTGGAGCTGTTTCAAAAGAGATCTATTCAAGCAAAGCAAGGATTAGTGGCTAATACCTCCTGTGCACTTATTGCTGACAACCTAAGTCAAAGAATGGACTCTCTTAAAATCAGTCAGGTCAAGATTGAGGAACTGGAAGTTGAAGACACTGGTGATGAGGTCCAGGTCATCTATGATTTGCCTGAGGAAGATGAGTTTTACAGCATGGAGGAACTGGACAAAATGGAAAACAAATCTTTTGCTTATATGGCTAGGAGGTATCCTAACATAAGGTTTAAAAGAAAGCAGCCATTCAGGTCCAAGTTCAATACTGGAAACACTGGTGGATCTAGTGGCTCAAACACCTTCAATAAAGGAAAAGGGATTGCTGGTGCTGCTAAGGGTGGATACAAGACATGAAGTGTGGATAGGACCAAAATAAGATGCTATAACTGCAATGAACTTGGGCATTTTGCCACTGAGTGCAAAAAGCCTAAACAAGTCAAGAAGGACAAAGCATACTTAGAGCTTGAAGCTAAGTATGAGGCTCTACTCAAGAAACAACAGGGCAAAGCTTTTATTGCTGAGGGAAAATGCTGGGATGACTCTGATGAAGAAGAAGAACAAGAGTACTCAAACTATGCCTTGATGGCATTTTCTGATGATGGTGATTCAAGTCAGGGCAACAGGAATAAAAGAGTCATATGGATCTTGGACAGTGGATGCTCAAGTCACATGACTGGTGATATAGCCCTGCTATCACATTTTGAGGAAAAGGCCGGCCCATCAGTAACCTTTGGAAATGACAACATCGGTTATACAATGGGATATGGTAGTGTTAAATCTGGAAATGTCATTATTGAAGATGTAGCATTTGTTGAAGGACTGAAGCATAATCTCTTGAGTATTGGACAATTCACCAACAGAGGTTTCAAAGTGGAATTTGATGAAGACCTTTGTTCAATCTCAAAAAGGGAAAGTGGTGAAGTTGTTCTAACTGGTGTGAAGAAAGGAAGCTTGTTTGTAGCAAATCTCAAGGCTGCAGATAAGGGAGAAATCTGCTGTTTCTACACTAAAGCCACAAATGAGGAATTCTGGCTATGGCACAAAAAGCTGTCTCACTTGAATGTTCAGGCAATGAACTCTCTAACCAAGAGAGAACTTATCAGGGATTTGCCTGCCTTTGAGTTTGTGCAAGATGGAGCTTGTGAAGCTTGTCAGAAGGGAAAAATTAAAAGATCCAGTCACAAGAACAAATTGCTCAATACAAATTCAAAACCTCTGCAGCTAATTCACATGGACTTATTTGGCCCTGTGAATGTAATGTCCCTCTCCAAAAAGAAATATGCTCTAGTGATGGTAGATGACTATTCAAGATATACTTGGGTGGAATTCCTATTCTCCAAGGATGAAGCACCCCAAGTCATAATAGAGCATATCAAGAGAGTTGATAAAGAAGCACAAAGCACTGGTTCCTCTGTAGTTGCTTTGAGAAGTGATAATGGGACTGAGTTCAGAAATTCAACATTGTATGAGTTTTGCAAAGATAAAGGAATTTCTCAACAATTCTCAGCTCCTAGAACACCTCAACAAAATGGAGTAGTTGAGAGAAAGAATAGAACTCTCATTGAAGCTGCAAGGACAATGCTGCTGGATGCAAAGCTACCCACTAGCTTTTGGGCTGATGCTGTTAACACAGCATGCTATGTGCAAAATAGAACATTAATCAATAAGAAGTCTGGCAAAACTCCTTACTCATTAATGACTGGAAAAAGAGCATCCTTCAAGCACCTGCATGTGTTTGGAAGCAAGTGTTTTGTGATGAAAGATACCTCTGAGCATGTTGGAAAATTTGATGCTAAAGCATTTGAAGGTATCTTCATTGGATACTCTCTGGAAAGGACATCATACAGAGTATTTGTACCTGAGCAACACAAAGTCATGGAAAGCATGGATGTTACCTTTGATGACAAGAAAACTCCTGGACTGAAAACAAGTGATCAAGACAGTGTGCCATTGAGATTTGAGAATCAAGGTTATCTTGAGGATTCTGAAAGTGAAGATGAACCCCCTGTTCAAACTGTTCTAGAGAATGAAATCCTTGAAGTTGACAATCTTCTTCAAACACATGTGCAAGGGTTCACAAACACAGGGGGAGAAGAAGAGAATGCACCTTTCAACCAAAATGAGCTTGGAACAGATCAAGGAAATGAACAGGGGCACACAAGGAAATGGGACAGAGCCCACACTAGGGATCAAATCATTGGAGATCCTAGTGAGGGAGTTAGAACAAGAAGGGCAACATTAAATACATGTCTGTATAGCTGCTTTCTGTCACAAGAGGAACCTAAATTAATTGAAGAAGCTTTGAAGAATTCTGATTGGATTGTTGCCATGCAAGAAGAGTTGAATCAATTTGAGAAAAACAAAGTATGGGAACTAGTACCTCCTCCAAAAGGAAAGAATGTTATTGACACCAAATGGGTGTTCAGAAACAAGATGGATGAAGAAGGAGTGATAATAAGAAACAAAGCAAGGCTGGTTGCCAAAGGATATTGTCAGCAAGAAGGCATTGACTATGATGAGACATTTGCACCTGTAGCTAGACTGGAAGCCATCAGAATCTTCCTGGCTTTTGCAGCTCACTCAGATTTTAAGGTGTATCAAATGGATGTGAAAAGTGCATTTCTCAATGGTGATCTTGCTGAAGAAGTTTATGTGTCTCAACCACCTGGCTTTGAGAGTGAAGACTTCCCAAACTTTGTGTATAGACTGCTCAAGGCACTCTATGGACTCAAACAGGCACCAAGAGCCTGGTATGAAACTCTATCTCAATTCCTTCTTGAGCATCAATTTACCAGGGGTACAATTGACAAAACCCTATTCTTCAAGAAGCATGGAAATGATATCATTCTTGTTCAAATCTATGTGGATGATATTATCTTTGGCTCTTCAAATGAAAAACTCTGTGAAAGGTTCTCTAAGTTGATGCAAAGCAAATATGAGATGAGTATGATGGGAGAGTTAACCTACTTCCTAGGCCTGCAAGTACATCAAAGGGAGGATGGCATCTTTATAAACCAATCTAAGTATATCAAGGATCTTTTAAAGAAATATGGTTTAGAAGAGTCATTCCCAGCTAAAACTCCTATGTCTACTGCAATCAAGCTGGATGAAGACAAGAAAGGCAAGAGAGTTGATATCAAGGTCTATAGAGGAATGGTTGGATCCTTACTCTATCTCACAGCTAGCAGGCCAGACATCATGTTTGCCACATGCCTTTGTGCAAGGTTCCAGTCTGATCCCAAGGAATCTCACATGATGGCTATCAAAAGAATCTTCAAGTATCTGAAGGGGACTCCTAATCTTGGGCTATGGTATCCAAAGGGCACTGGGTTCAACCTGGTTGGTTACACAGATTCTGATTATGCTGGATGCAGAATTGACAGGAAGAGCACCTCTGGAAGCTGTCAATTCCTAGGTCAAAGGTTAGTGTCCTGGTTTAGTAAGAAACAACAGTCCACAGCAACATCCACAGCTGAGGCTGAATACATTGATGCTGGAAGTTGCTGTGCTCAATTTCTTTGGATTAGAAATCAACTCATGGATTATGGGCTAGTGTTAGAACACATTCCACTAATGTGTGATAATACTAGTGCAATATCCATAGTTGCCAATCCGGTTAATCACTCTACTACAAAGCACATTGAGATCAGGTACCATTTCATTAGGGAACATGCTGCAAATGGTACCATAGAAGTCTCTTATGTTCCCACTGAGAAACAATTAGCTGACATATTTACTAAACCTCTGAATGAAGCAGTCTTCAACAGACTTGTGAGTGAAATTGGAATGCTCAATCCTTCATTTAGTTGCTCTAAGTAACTATGCCAGTAAATTGTTGCAGCAGTAAATTTTCACTGTATTTAAATGCTCTATTTGTTTGGAGTGAAAATTAGCTGAGATATGATTTATAAATATTTCAGTATTTTACTGCATATTTTTCAAATCACATTTGTTGGTAAAGTTGTGAGCTTTTAAGACATCTCTATATAGATGATTTTCAGAGTTCACGACACAGTTCAAATCAAACAGACTTATATCGCAAACTGTTGAGATTGTGAGACTTCGCGACATAGTTCATTTCATGAGTTTGCGACATAGTTCATTTTATAACTTCGCGACTTAGAATAACTATATCGACAAGTCTCCACATTTGACAGAATTTTGATTTAAATTTATTTTATTTCAAAATTTGATAAAAGTCTGACAATTTGCTTAAAATTCCTAAAAGAGAGCTTTAGACAGGGTATTTCTACTATATCGCAAAGTCTCCCCGATCCTTTCATCTTGAGGACTTTGCGACATAGTTCATTTCTGAGACTATGCGATATACTGTGCAAGACTTTGCGGTACAGGCCATTTTTGACTTCGCGACATACAAATAGACTGTACACATTCATAACTCCATATCGCAGTGTCTCTATCATATAAATACCTTTTCTAACCGTTCACAACTTTTCATCTTGTCTATTGCTCTCAAACTCTCAAACCTAAGCACAAATTCTCTACTCTCTTTTTCACTATCTCTCTCTCTCTCGAAATGGCACCCAAATCTCAAACAGTATCATCCTCTATCCCTTTAACCATTCCCAAAGAAACCAATCTTCTCACCATTCCCTCTGAGGCTGAGGCTAACCCAAGGTACAAGTGTTTTGTACGGTTCTTGAACACTTCCTACCTAAGCCAAGCCCTAACCCTGAACCCTACCTTGTATGTCGATGTGTTGGAAGGATTCTGGAGAACGGCGTTGGTATCAACAATGGCTAGGGAAGATGGAACCTCATTCCAGGAGGTTAGTTGTTCAATTGGAGGCAAACACTTTCAGTTTGGTGAAAGGGAAATCAATGCAGCTTTGGGGTTCAAGGTTGAGGGTCATGACCAAGAAGCTACAGATGCTCAAATCGTAGATTTCATGACCTTCATTCGGTATGCTGAAGAGATAGATACTGGAAAGCTAAATAAGAAGTTTGTAAGAAGGGAGTGGTCATTTCTGTTTGACGCACTCCAGAAGGTGTTTCTCTGCAGGAAGACAGGATGGGACCATATCAGTCACATTGCTGTGAAGCTAGCCTACTCCTTGGCCAACAACCAGGAGATCAATGTGGGAGCCATAATTCTCAAAGAATTGGCTCAGAGGCTAGGCAGGACTGTTCGTGGTAGAGGTAATGACATCTTTTACCCTCGTTTCCTTCAAGTAATTTTAAATGTTCTTGATGCAAATGTCCATGAATTAGAGGGTATAGATAAAACTAAAATGGCTTATTCCAAGTCCATGTCCAAAGTTCTATTTGGCTCATTGGACACAAGGAATCAAGTGGATGTGATTCTAAGTGTGACCAAGCATATGCAGGACACATTTGAGTCTTATCCACTTGATAAGCCAATATACCATGCACTTTCCTGGACAGGGGAGGCTGAGACTGAAGGAGCTACACAGTCTAACCCCAGCCTTCCCATCCCATCCAGCAACCCCACTGTAAACAGTACCATAGAAGTTAGGCAGCCCAGTGCATCAATCTCTCAAAAGATTGGTGTTACTAAAAAGAAGTCAAAGAAGAGAGCCCTAGAAGTGATAAATGAATCTGTAGAGATAGCTAGTGAGAATCCTGAGTCACCTCTCACCAGACAAAAGAAGAAATCCAAATCCAAACCTACCACTGGATCCTCCCAACAGGATTCAGATGTGGAAAAAGGGGTACACCTGTTACTGTCCATGGCCTCTCAACAGGTCATTGGCATTGAAAAGAGCAGCCTCCCCACTGCACCTTGTACAGAGTCTGCACAGGGTCAAGACCTCACTCTTGACCCTAGGAGTGATAAGGCTGATAATACACAGAGTGGAGAGCACATCACTGTTGAAACTCCTCCTATTTCTCAGGGGGAGTTGCCACAATCTAATCTAAACCCCACTTCTCCCTCAGATTCTTCCATAAAAATTTCTTCTGAACAAGAGAGTCATTCCAATGACAATCTTGCCTTTGATCAATCACAATTCTCTCCTGTGATTGAGCCAATTTCAAGTGACATTGTGCATGACACTATGCTCACCACCCAGGACCCACATCTAGTTGGACAGGGAATGCATGCTGGGGCATATCCTAATGACACCAACAAAAACATGGAGGATTCACCAGTTTTCACCGGAGACTCTATGCCAAATTCTCCCATCCTTAGGGATGTGGAACTGTCTTCACAGACAAATAGGGCTAATGTTGTAACACATCCCATTTCAATGGAGACAACATTAGACCCTACAGCCATTCCAAGGTTGGAGGAGACTCAAAATCTTACATCTCATGAAGTGCCTAGCACTAGCTCTCACTTGGCTCATGCCACTATGTCAGAATGGCTGAAGCCTGTGCACCATGACAGGCCTTCGGGATCATCATCTGTGCCTTCCAAAATGACAGAAGAAGCCATACAAGATCTCCATGTGGCACAGATTGATGAGTTCTCAAAGATAGCTCAACATCTCCTCACCTCAAATCTCCCAAATGCTGATTATGAAGCCATTTTTCTCTGCCACAAGGAGGATGTTGAAGCTCAGTAGGAGAAGATAGTGGATGCAGCTGAACCAGAGGGAAATGTGGATGCCTGGTTGGATGCTAAGAGGACTCTCAAGCTCAAGGATGCCCTAGCTTTTCTAAGAGAAGAATACCTAACTTCTCTGGGCTCCAATGCAAAGGATCTCTCTCCTGCTGCCATCTATGATGCTGTTAATGATGTCTACAGGAATCAATTAAAGGCTCTGCACTATCTTGGGAAAGGGCTTCAATCAGAGATTTCTTCTATCCAGGAGGCGACAGACAGATCCCTCACTCAGCTCAGAAATTCATATCTCTCTGATTTTCCCAAGGTGGAAGGCATCCTTAAAGAAATCCAGAAGACAAACTCTACTGTAAGCATGATGGACCTCTCTCTGGCCATGGTCACAGACAACATCAGGAAGCTGGCTACAACCTTGGAAAATCAAGTCAAGGCCAATATCAACTCCAATGCCATGCTGAATGTAATTTGGAAAAATCAATATGGTGACAAATTGGTGGATGAGGTCCCTCTGTCAAACATCTCCAAATTTGAATTTACCAAACTCAAGGATCAATCTCTCAATTCTTTCAAGTCCCAACAGCTATTCTCAAAGGTGGATGGTCTTGACAGAGAAGTAGCCTCTCTGACAGATGAAAACAAGCAGCTTGCCAACTCTCTAAAACAGCTAAATGACAAACTGGATGCCCAAGGCAACAACACCTCCAATATCCTGCTGGTGCAACAACAGATGCTGACTTCAATGATGACACAAATGAACCTGCCTATCCCTGGGGAAGCTCAAGTCTTCTTGTCTGATCCCAAGCTTAAGGGGGAGAAACAAAAGGAGGTCATTCTGAAACAGAAAGGGGGAGTACCTGCCAAGCAGCCAAAGCATAAGGGCAAGGGCAAACTCATTGAAGAAACCTTAAAGCCAATCATTCTTCCCCCTGTAGAGGTCATAAGTGCAGAAGGTCAGAAGAGCACAATCTCAACCACCTACTATCCATCAACCATGCCTAAAGATATCTCAACTCCTCAACCTCAACCTACTCCCAATGCTAAACCTGTCAAAGCTGCAATTATCACAGAGGCCAAGCTACAGGAAGTTGCAAATTCAAACATCTATCATGATGAGGCCTTCCTGGAGTTTCTGAAAGCCATCTACAGTAGTGCTCAAGGAGATGCAAGAATGTACAGACAAAAGATCAAGGAAAGCATCAAGTATTTCACAGTGGCAGTAAGGAAAATCAAGGATGTCCATCTAAGAGAGATAATCATGGTGTGCAAGGATAACTGCATGTGGCACCTAGCTTTTCAAACTCTAGAGAAACTGAGATTTACTGAGCTGTCAATCATTCTGGATTTGATTGAAAAGCATGGGATGAACAATGAAAGTCTTTACAATGACTTGAAGATGGACCAAAATAAAAGATTGCCTGAGGTTATATCCAAGCCAAGGACAATAATTTACCAAAGCCTATCTCAAGACAGTAGTATTGACCAACTAGTAATTCCCTCAGACCTTTTAATGAAGAACAATGCAAAGATCAACCAGGTGCTGCAAATGCTGAGAGCTAAGAGAGGAGCTAGGACAGCTGAGGAACTAGAGATGATTCGAACTCTACAATCTTTTCTGATTCATGGAGCCATTCCTGAATCTGTCAAAGAAAAGAGCAAAAAGAAGGATGGGGAGGATGATGATGAGGAAAAAACCTATGAAAGGAGATCTCAGACAAGGAGAAATAAGGATGGATCTAGTGAGAGCAGCAGGAGCAAATATCAAAAGAAATCAAAAGATGCTGGTGATGACAAGAGGGACTCAAAAGGGACAAAGGAAACAACCAGGAAAACAAGAAGTGGAATTCAGCAAGTCAAGGACATTGCCAGCAGTACTTTAACCACAACACAAGACTCTAAGTCTAGGGTGGGTACTGTTAGCAATGATCCTCCAAAATCATTATCCATGACTTCTGAACCTGAATTGCCACAGAAGAAAGATGAAGCCACTAAAGTAATTTCAAGAAAACACTTCCACACAGTTACAGCTAGTGGAGTGTTACAGTGGATGAAGGGGAAAGGAATGAAGCTACTTCCAAGTGATGTGGCACTGAAGACTAAATCTCCCTGTTCCAGAAAGGTATCTCTTGTGAAGCATTTGAAGATCAAGAGTGTACCCAGAAGGATAAGGATAACAAAGAAGACTGGAAAACTCACTAATGTTATTGGCATCAATGTGCTTCCACTAGATGAGGACTATGATGAAGATGCCCTAGCATTTTTGAGGGCTCAAAGGATCTTTGAAGTCAAAGTGAAGTTGGATCATCTAGAGATCAAGTACACTGATGGAAGAGAAAGGATAATGAAGTAAGGAAGCTGGCAATATTTCTATAAGTATGAGCTTGAAAGGATAAATGCCTTACTGAATTTTGAAGAAAAAGAAGAAAGAACATGGAAGATAGATATTGCCAGGTACTTAAAGATGCATGCTGATTATGAAGAAAACATGAGGAAAGAGAATGAAGAGAAAAACATACAGAGAGAGAAAGAAATGGCTGAGATGGAGAAGAGGGCTAAGGAGCTAAGGCAGAAAGGGATGTGCAGGGTCAAGCAAAATCCTTACATTGTGGAGTACAAAAACTCACATGGAGGTCAAAGCAAAATAAGGATGGAGTTTCTTGATTCCTATGTAGAGAGTGCACTCAAGGCTGCAATTGATGATTTGAAAGGCTCACCTCTCATTGAAGAACTGATTGCAAGAGAAGAACTTCAAGAAGCCATCATAGACATGAAGAGAAAAGAAGAGATAAGGAAAAAGAAGATATATGATGATTTGCTAGAGAAGCAATTGGAAGCTGAAGCTGTTGAGCAACAAAAGTAATCTGTAAGCTTTCAATTTTTCTACGAAATCAAATTTCTGATCTCAATGTTCATGAATTGTTCTCTCTGTTACTAAATTTCCTTTTATGTTAGTTAGGCTTGTTATCAGACATGAAATTGTGCCTAAGGATCTTACTCACAATTTGGGGGAGATTGTTAGGCTCAAGACATGTCTGAATACCACTATTAACAAGCCTACACTATGTGACTATGTCACATTACATGACCTAGTGAGTTCTATCACTGGGATATAGTATAGGTCTCTAAATGTACTTGTCTTGTTCTCATGAACATTAGCTTGATCATGTATGCTCAAAGTTATAATGAGCTTAGTAAAGTTTCTCGCATCTAGATTGTATATAGGCCATTGAATAATTGTCCTGGTAGAAGTTCAGAAGTGTTCATGCAGCAGGATAGAGATAAATAAGGCTATGAAGAAATAAGTTGCAGAAATTTGTCTAAGGCATTATATAGCAAAGTCAGAAGAAAGCTATGTCGTGAAGTCACCAATATCCATGTCGTGAAGTACTATATCGCATAGTCCATTTTGTACTATGTCGAGAAGTCCTCAAGACACATGTCGTGAAGTGTTGAAGTCAGCAAAGTCAAAGAAGCCTAGATCGTGAAGTCCTCAGGATCCCTATGTCGCATAGTCTTCAAATGACCTATGTCGCAAAGTCTTCAAAGGCTATATCGCGTAGTCCTCACAAGTGAGATCGCGAAGTCAGGAATGAAGTGGAGTTCACGATCTCAACACTTAGCCGTTTACAACAAGACAAATCAAGGTACAGAATCAAGAATCAAAAGAGACAAATACTGAAGCATTTGTTCTGGCAAGGTGGTCCAAAGAACAGATGGCAAATCTACAGCTAAACTTGGAGAGAAAGATAAGAGACAAGCAGCTACAGAAACGGGAAAGACTCCGAAAAGCAGGTGGTCCTTCCTGACACAGTTAACGTCTTATGGCAGGACAAGTTGGACTTTCAGCAAGGGGTAACTGTGTAAAAATAGGTGTGTGCACTAGTTTGTATAGGGCTTATATATATCATGCACATCCTATTGTTAGCTGTAAGAGAGATACACATAGTAATTAGCTAAGCTCTTTTCTCTGTAAGCAAGCAAGTTCAAACTGTTCTTGTTTAGAAGCCAGAAATTCTATTGTGAATTTCTTGGAAAGCTGTAGTATTTAATTTGCTTATACAAAGTAGATTAAAGTGATTGTGTGTGTTATTTACTTTCTGCATATTACATATCATAATCATATATAGTCTGTTACTTAGTTTTCAAGAATCGAAAAATATATCAAACTATCCATTCACCCCCCCTCTGTCTAGTTTCTAGTAGTATTCATTTCTAACAGTGACACTATAGCTAGTATGTAGGTGCTTATTAGGGAATAAGTTTACTGAACATGACTCGATAAGTTGAATAACTAATATGGAGTTTACTCACGTGTCAATAGTTATTCACTGAGTGATAGTTGTACAAGTGTCCTTAGACTTGAGATCGTTAGAGTTATCTTGTATATAATGAACTATGCTTTGGATTAGTTCTTAGTCTCAAGGACATCCATTAGGTCTATTCTGGGCATAGGGATTTGTGTATGGAGATAGTTAACGTCAATAGAGGATCTACCCCTTCCAGTATAGGAAGAGAATATCCTATGTTATTCTTAGTATGCGAGTTCTGGAATCTCTGGCCAGAGTGTATGAAATTAGAAAGGAGTTTCTAATTTGCATTAATATGAACTTAGCATTATGAATAAGAAATCATATGATTAAATTTGATAGGCCTGACACGAGATCCATGCCTTGTATTTTATCGGGATGTTGTAGGGTAGAAGGAATTGATTGTACTGAAACTAGTCACTGACAGGTTCTTGGTATTCTAAGCACTGAATTCATATTATCCGGATAGTCGCGATATGTTGAGAAGCATCACTCACGATGTAGAATAAATATAATTAATCAGTTAATTATATTTAATGAATTATTAGAATTCATATAAATAATAAATAAAAGTTTATTATTATTTATTTCTACTACCGGCTTAATATTGAACCTACAGGGTCACACCATAAAAGAATATTTTCTTTGATGAAAAGATTTAAATTATGAGAGAAGAAGAATTATTTTCTAAATAGTTTAGAAAAAGAAATATTGATTAAAATAGTTTTAATCATTATTAAAGTATTTTAGAAATGTGGGGTTAATATATATATATATATATATATATATATATATATATATATATATATATATATATATATATATATATATATATATATATATTATTAAAAACCCTAAAAGAGCCCTATAAATAGAATGAGATAGTTCATTCTAAGGCTCATCTTGTTTTTGTGAAAAACCTAGAAAAAGGAGCTAGCCTCCATCTTTCTCTCTCTCTCTCTTTTTCTCTCTAAAAAGTCTTAGAGTTTTTTTGAAGAATTCATCGAAGGAAAATTCTTGGTGGATACCGGTAGAGTGCTTCACACTCTGAGGAGCAACTGCTTGCAACCATCGATTTTAAAACTTCAATTCGCAAGGTATGGTTACGATTCCCTCGCTCTAGATTTTATATGTTTTTCTATATGTGCGATACATGGTTTTTACGGAATAAATGTTATATCACGCTTCCGCTCATCCGTAAATTCCTTCAAGAGGAAGATCCAAGAGATGCCGAAATTCAGTATTTGAGGAAGCTGATCGAGCTCTACGAGGAAAGGATGGCGCTCGATGATAAAAATATAAATGACGCATTAGATACGTTGCAAGCCCGAACAACAACGGTGGAAAGGGTTGTCCACAAGGTCTGCAGAATGTCATTGAGGAGGTGGTGTCGCTCAGGACAAGAAAATGCAATGAATAGTATTTTTATGGAGACCCGAAGATGGGTCAAGAAGACGCAGAAGGACGTGGAGAAGAAGCTAGAACGCTTCTTTGCTTGACTTTATTGCAACGTCGTTAGTTACGAGAGCGTGATATATAGTTTTTGAATAAGACCTTAGCTACTATGAATGCTTAGCTATGAGAAACCTTGTGATTTGGTTTTATTTTAATATTTCCTTTCTATTGGAAAACCAGTTTACAAGAGGTGTAGTAGATAAGACTCTATTCTACAAGCATCATGGCACTGACATCATTTTGGTTCAAATCTATGTTGATGATATAATCTTTTGTTCATCAAATGAGAAGCTATGTGAGAAATTTTCATCTCTAATGAGAAACAAGTATGAGATGAGCATGATGGGAGAACTGTCATTCTTCCTTGGTCTACAAGTTCTTCAGAAAGATGATGGAATCTTCATTTGTCAAGCAAAGTATGTCAAGGAACTTCTCAAGAAGTTTAACCTAGAAGATTCATCACCTGCCAAGACTCCCATCTCTACATCAACCAGTTTGGATCTAGACTCCAAAGGGAAGAAAGTGGACTCTAGTGCTTACAGAGGCATGGTTGGATCTCTTCTCTATCTAACTACTAGCAGACCTGACATAATGTTTGCTACATGTCTCTGTGCAAGATTTCAAGTTGATCCAAAAGAGTCACACTTGGTAGCTATCAAGAGAATTTTTAGATATCTCAAAGGCACTCATAATCTAGGTCTTTGGTATCCTAAAAATACTGGATTTGAGCTAGTGGGGTACTCTGATTCAGACTATGCTAGGTGTAGAATTGACAGAAAAAGTACTACGGGTAGCTGTCAATTTCTTGGTGGAAGATTGGTGTCATGGTTTAGTAAGAAGCAGCATTCAGTTTCTACATCTACTGCAGAAGCTGAATACATAGCAGCTGGAAGTTACCGTGCACAAATTCTGTGGATGAAGAATCAACTGTTGGTATGGTCTAGTGTTAAGTAATATCCCTATCTATTGTGACAACACTAGTGCCATAGCCATCTCAGACAATCCCGTTCAACACTCTAGGACAAAGCACATTGACATTAGACATCATTTTATAAGAGAGCATGTTGAAAAAGGAACTGTGAAGTTGATTTATGTCCCAACAGAAAAGCAACTTGCAGACATCTTCACAAAACCACTGGATGAAGCAACCTTTAACAGGTTGGTAAGTGAATTGGAAATGCTAAATCTGGTATGTTAACTTACTAGTTTTTACATTTTCATATTTGCATGCAGCTTGTGACAGTAACCTAAAAGTCACTGTCATGAGAAGTTACTGTCACATAAGTTTTTATTCTCTCTGACAGCATGTTTGCTATGACTTTGCTGAATTGATTTTTGTATTAGTCATGCTGTCAATAATAAAACTTTGTGTCATTAACTTGGGTAACCTTAAAGTATGTAATTTTTGGTCAAAGACTTTGTATTGATTGGCTGATGTGTGTTTATTGTTGGTTTAGTGGAGAACATGTATATTAATTACAATATGTGGTAGTTGTATGGGTACTTGAAACTGTTGACCATTTATCTACCTTTTACCTAGTATGCCTATAAATTGAACCTTAGGTCATATTAGTGAATCATTCAGAAAAGATAAAATGGAAAACAAATTAGGAATTGAATACAGGCCCAAGATTAGCACAGAGTCTCCACTTAGGGAAGAAGTTGAAGATTTATTTGATGAATTAGAGGATCTTCTCGATGAGGAGAATGAGAAAGAACTTGCTGCAAAAGCCACTGAAGAGGCTAAGTGGCAAGAACAGGATAAGGAGTACCAAGCACTCCTCAAGGAAGAAGGAACTACAGAAGAAGAAGTTAGGGCAAATTTTCTAGAATTGATTAAGAAAACCTGTAATAAATAGTTGAATTAATCAATTGTAGTAATTTCACCCTTCTTTTCTTTTAATAAAAATTATCAATTTCCTTCTGCAGTTCCTTATTATTTGTTGCGTGTCAGTATTGTTAAGCCGATTGATCTAATGTGCCTGAATAATGAATCTGTCATCTATTGCATAATTGTGAATGGTATGTATTGAGTTAAGTACATTAATGACAACATTCATTAAAACTCATGACAGTTACTGTTTTTCCTAAAACGTTACTGTCATCAAGAAAAGAGCTGTCACGGAACTTCATGACAGCAGTAAATAACATACTGTCAAGAGCTTTAATAGATACTGTCATCAAAGTACTTAACGATGACAGTAAGTTTTTCGCGACAATGTTACTGTCAAGACAAACCTACTGTCATCACCCAAATGTCACTAACAGTTTGTTTCAGCGCACAGGTTACTGTCAACGTTAGTGGACCATTAAAATTGCTAATTCAACCTCCACGTTGACAGAAATTAAAGGGAGTAACCCACATGGTGGTGTTATTGGGTATTAGCACGATTCCAAATATCCCCTTTTTCAGCTAAACGCTTGAACTGCTCTTTATACATCAGTTAATCAGACAAAAGCAAACTTGACACAGAACAACCAAAAGCAACCCAACTTTCTGCTAAATTTCTCTCTCTACTCACTCAACACACTCATTTTTTCTCTCTCTTCACAACAATGGCACCAAAACAATCAATTTCTCAGACCAACTTTGCTGGCATCATCTCTCCAAATGACGCTGGTGAAGGCTTCAAAGGGCTTGTTTCTTTCATGAATAGGTCCTATCTTGGGTATGCAATTACCTCAACCCCTATCCTTGACCTAGACAGGATAGAGAACTTCTGGGAATCTGCTGTTGCTCAAGGAGATGGTTACAACACAACCATTCAGTTCAAAATCAAGGAGCACAGTTACATTCTCACTATCAAGGGCATCAATGCAGCTTTGGGAATTGTGCTAGAACCATGAAAGACTTACACCGAGCTTGCTAATGATGAGACCTTGAAGAAGCTCTTCTTGAAAATTGGGTATTCTGGACCCATTCTTGAAGAGGGAATAACAAAGTGGTACCCTTCTGGTGAAATGGACAGGAAGTATCTAAGAAAGGAGTGGAGCATGGTGTTTGATGCAATGGTGAAGGTGTTCTCTACCAAGACCACTGGCTGGAATGGGATTCCCACCTACATCAAGAAGCTCACTCACTCTCTTGTTCATGGGTACAAAGTGGATGTTGGAAAGCTACTCATGGCACACCTCAAGGCTGCCATAGGTAAGAAGGTAAACATATATCCTCGCTTCCTAATTTTGTGTATTAATTCTTTGTGTGAGTTTGATGAGAATGCCCCTCGTTTGGAGGTGTGCAGTGTTTTGAAAAGAAATACACACACAACTCTTAATTCACTGAATTTAAATGCACATATTCCACTATGCTTCACCGAACACATGGTTGACCAAGTGCCTAACCTTGGTTTTCCATTGCCTTCTGGTTATGTCTCCTTCACTCTTGAGGATGAGGCTGGATTAGACCCAAATTCAGCTAACCCCCATTCTACCCCATACACTCAGCCTAGGTTCTCTAGACTTCCCAAAGTTCAGAGACAAGCCTTGCAAGAAACCAGAAAAAGACCCCTAAAAACTGATGTTGGCGGTAGTACTAAAAGTCAAGAGGGAGTTCCTGCACCTAGTACAGCAAATAAGGAAGGTAGTCAAACAGAACCCACAGTGGTTCCTCTTGAGCCTAAGAAGAAGAGAGCTAAAAGTGCCAAAACCACTGTTAGCCACCCTGCAGTCTCCCAAAAGACTGTAGAGGAACAAAGGGTAGTAAACACCTCCCTAGATATTTCTTCTCAACAAGGTACATATATTGAAATTGGCATGTCTCCCAAGGCACCCTGTACAGAGTCTGCACCACCTCATGTTCCAACTCATGAGGAGCCTCCACTAGCAGAAACACACATGGAGTCAGGACACAGTGAGGATTTCACTTCCCAAGTTGATGCTTCACAAGTTCCATCTGTGGAGCAGCCATCCTTCTCCACTTTCACCTTCTTCCTTCCCTACTCATTCATTTGTTTCTTCTCCACAACCTAGAGAGGGGGACAGTCCCAACCCTTCAGGTTTTGATCATCCATCTCCAATCATGAATAAGCCCCCATCTAGTGGTCCACAAGAACCCATTTCTCAAAGTGAGATGGACACCACTCTTTCAAACACTACGAAAGAGCAAGGTGCAACTCTGCTAGAAAGAGAAACAACCAGTACCTTGTTCAATCTCCAAGGAGCATCTTACTTTAGGGAAGATGCTGTCACAGCCTCAGTTGCTGTCAAAGACTCTGAGAATGTTGCTGTCACAGGTGACCCTGATGTCAAGGACTCAGTCGAAGTTGTTGTCTCAACCAATCCTGCTGTCCAAGCTGCAGTGGAACCTATTGCCAATCTTCCAACTGACAGTAACATTTCTGGCAAAGCTAATGTCACCTCTGCACAACCTGATTTTGATGTTGTCACTGTTGAGGATGTCTCTGATGATGATGTGCCACTGTCTCAGTTCTTAAAGGTACATTCTAAACCATCTCTTTCAATGCATGAAAGTACTGCTCACACCCATGCATCTAGGTTGAGTGAGATTGTGCAAAAGAAAAGAGAGATAAAAGAAAAGAGAGGTGAGCATAAAAATGAGAGGCAGCCAAATGAGCTGGCAAAAGGTGAGGGACTTGAGCATGTCCAGAGTGACCTTGAGGGAGCCCTAAATGTTCAGGCACTAGGCCATGAGAGTTCTTTTGTGAGTAGTGATGAGATCACTCAGAAAAACACTAAGAGTGTGAGAACCCCAACAGCCTCCATGCCCCATTTTTTCCCTTCCCCTCCAAGAAGGTTCAGAATTGGTGGCCCCTCTACTGCTCACAAATTGGAAGCCCTAGAGCACATGTGTCTCTCTATGGAAACTAAGCTTGATAGCCTATCTACCATGGTGGCATCTGGTTTCTCCAGTATTCAGGAAGTCATTCAGGTTCTATCTGCAAGTATTCATGCTGCCAACTTACCTAAGGGGGAGAAAAGGGCAAGATCAGAATCTGTTCTAAAGCAAGATGCTGCATCTCAGGGAAAGCCCACAGGAAAGGGGGAGTCTGTATCTGCAAAGAAGACAGGGGGAGCAAAAGGAGATTCAGGAAGTAAGGGGGAGCAAGAACAAGAAGCTGGAAATTTGTTTGAATATGAGATGGCTGGTGAAACAGTGCTAATGTCTAAAGAAGTACCGGAGGCAATTCAAGGAAAAGCTCCATCCAAAAGACCAGTACTACCTCCTGTGACAATCAGAGAGCCAACTCCAATACCAAAGGAGAGTGCACTTGAAAAGAAATGGAGAGAGCATGAGGAGCAAAATAGGCTGGGAAAAGGAAAAGACAAGTTGCCTGAATACATCTTGTCAGGAAATATCTGGAGTGAAGGAACTGAGTTTAGTCAGGAGAAGGCAAATGCTTTAATGGTTGACTACAGGGAAAGCACACTGCACAATCATGATAATGACTTCAGTAGGATAGTTGAGGAGGCAATGTTGGAGCCAAGCAGAAAATTGAGTAACTGCTCAACTTTATTGAGACAGAAGATCATAAGTGTGTGTGTGAAGATCAATGAAGAGAAGAGGTGGGCTATTGATGTGTACTTGAACAATGGAATATCTATGCTTATCACTATGCAACTGTTGCAGAGCCTGCCAGCTAAGGTGTTAACAGTGATGAAGAACAAAATCAAGGCAAACCATACATCCTTCAATGAGATTCTGCACTTGCAAATGCTGAGCTTAATCTCAGAGAAACTTCCAGAAGTCTACATCAATCCATTCTGTGTCTACTATGAATCTACCACCAAGGATGGTAAAAGGAGATGTTCATACATGAGTCTAGGAGGCACTTCTACATTGGAGTCAAAGGCAATACTGAAGGTGCTAGACATGATTCTCAACTCTAAAGCCAACAAGGAAAGAGCTCTTGCTGTCAATGCAATCAATGATTTGATGATGAAAAGAGACAAGGAACTGAGCTCTACAGTAAAGAAGATGATCACCAAAGCAAACTCCAAAAGGGCTGATCAAGGTGAAAGTTGTTCCTTTGATGTTCCTTTTGATGGTGATGATGAGTTGGATGGAAGTGGAGGAACTGGAGGAGCAGGAAATGCTAGTGGGAGTACTTCTGGGAATGTTGGAACCAAATCCCAAGAGGAAAACAAAGAAGAAGCTCATGTGCTATAGACAATATAAATGTTGAAAAAGATACTGTCACCAAAGAAGCTGACACAGAAGACATTGTCCTGAAAGAAGCTGTCTTAGAAGACACTGTCATGGAAGATGCTGTCATGAAGGACACTGCCATGGAAGAAGATACTGTCTTGAAGGACACTGTCGAAGAAGATGCTGTCAAGGATGGAATCAAGCCTACTGTCAAACCAAAAAAGACAAAATCCTTAGCCAAGGTTTGGTTTTCCAAACAGGAACCTGAACCTAAGGAGACTTCTAAAGCAAGGAAAGGAAAGACCAAGTACTTAGGAATTAAGAAAGCTACAGGGCTATGCAGGAATTTGAAGAAGCCACTTCAAATCAAATACCCAAACTCTTTTGAAGTACAACATGCTAAATCCAAAGAAATCAAGAGTGTTGAAGTGAAGTTAGATGTCAATCAGGAGGCAAGCATGTACACTCTCTAGTGGGATTCATCAAGGTCAATAAAGGTTTATAAGGACTTCATCATAGAAGTTGAGTCAATTTCTGTGAATGACATCCCTGTGATTGTGAGAACAAAGGTCAGGAGAAGGATTGATCACTTCTTCTTGGACAGAATGGTGGAGCTACTCCAAAGCTATGACAATGTTCCCAAAAATGTCATGGAACATGTTCTGAAGTATAATGATGAAAGGGATATGGAATTCTGTTAGATATAATTGCTAATGTTTGTTTATCAGTGTTTAAGCAACAGGTACTGACAAGAGTTTATCAGAAGCCAGTCAGAGTTTAGTTAAACTCTAACAGGGTGAAGAGTTTAATTGAAGCCGGTCAGAGTTTATTTAAAGTCTGACAAGGTGATAGTTGTATTAGCTGTCGGTGCTGAATTGAAGATTCTAGAAGCAATATATTCTGAAGATGGAAAGAAGCAGAATATATTGGTACAGCTAAGGAAACGGAATAGAAGACTGAAGCAATCCTTAATTGATATAAATTGTATAGCTGATTTATAGGAATATCAATTAGATAAGGATTGTATGTAGCTGTGTACTATATAAACACAGATAGGTTATCCCTAGAAGGGACGCGATTATTGATATATTATTATTGTAACCTAGAAGCTCTTTGTGATTCATTAACATCATAAAGAGAGAAGCTGTTAATATAAATACAGTTTATTGATTCATAAACAGTGTTCTTAATTATCGTTATTCTCATACATACTTGATTATATTGTGTATTCGGCCTAACAATTGGTATCAGAGCCAAGGCTGTTTAATATATACAGTTTTACGATTCAAACACAGTATTAATCATGTCTGAAGAAAATCAAACTGCTCCTAAGGCTGAACAGGTTAAGCCCAATTCTGTGAGTCGATATGAAACAATCAGGGTTCCAATTCTCAGGCCAGTAGAGTATCCGATTTGGAAGGTTAAGATGACCATGTTTCTGGAGGCTACAGATCCAGAATACCTTGACAGAATTAATGATGGTCCTCATATGCCAACTAAATTGTCCCCTGTTGTTGATGGTCAAGCACAAAAGACTGTTCCAAAGGAAAAGAAAGATATGACTCCTGAGGATATCTCATCAATTGCAAAGGATGCAAAGGTTAGACATCTTCTCCACAGTGCTTTAGATAATGTAATGTCTAACAGAGTAATTGGCTGCAAAACTGCCAAAGAGATATGGGATGCTTTAGAAGTCAGATGCCAGGGAACAGGTGCTATTAAGAAGAACAGAAAAACAATACTCACACAGGAGTATGAGCACTTTGATTCAAGAACTAATGAAACCTTGACTGAGACTTATGACAGATTTTGCAAACTGTTGAACGATCTGTCTCTGGTAGATAAGGAATATGAACTTGAAGAGTCCAATCTCAAGTTTCTGTTATCTCTACCTGAAAAGTGGGATTTAAAGGCAACAACAATCAGAGATAATTATGATCTTGCTGATACAGATCTTGATGAGATCTATGGATTGTTAAAGACTCATGAACTTGAGATAGAACAAAGAAACAAGAGGTCCAGCAAGAAGACAAAATCTGTTGCTCTCAAAGTCGAGGAGAAGCCCATCAAGAAGGAATCATCAAGGAAGAAAGCCAAGGGAAAGGCTTTAGTTATTAAATCTGAAAGTGAGTCATCAAACTCTGATGATGACTCAAACTCTGATGAAGCTTCTGACTCTGAGGATGATGAAGAGGAGTTGATGCAAATGGCTGCATTGATGGTGAAGACCTTTAAGAAGATGGGATTCAAGAACTTCAAGAAAGGAAAGAGATTCTCAAGGAAAGATTCAAACTCTGAAAGGAGAAGTTTCAGAAAGTCTGATGGAAAGGAGACCAAGTCTGGCAAGAAGGATAAGTCTCAAATCCAGTGCTACAAGTGTAAGGAGATGGGTCATTATGCTCCAGAGTGCAAGAAAGGCAAATCTGAGAAAGCACTCATCTCTAAAGGCAGAGACTGGGCAGATACTTCAGACTCTGATGATGGAGAAAACTATGCTCTTATGGCAACTGTCAGAGATGAGACTGAATCTTCTGAAAATAAGGTACCCCTAACTACTTATGCTTATGATACTGATAATATATCTGAGTTAAGAGTATATCTGAAAAGTGTTCATGTTAGTTATAGGGATCAGACTTTAGAGAATGAGAGGATTAAATCTGAGAATCTTAGTCTTAAAGAAAGAAACAAGTTTCTTGAAAGAGAACTTGAGAATATGAAGCAGATTCAAAAAGAAAGAGATGATGCTGTTTATATTGAACAGGAAGTGCTTAAGTTAAATAAGCAGCTAGAATCTGAACTTGAAAAAGAAAGAAAAATAATTATGACTTGGACAAACTCTGGAAGAGACACTCATCAAGTGTTTCAAACAGATTCTGTAGGTTTAGGCTATTGTGAAAACGATGAACTTAGGTTTAAAGACAAAGTTAAGGTTAAACCACAACTTAAACCTGTGATATTTGTTCCAGAATCCACCAAGCTAAAATCTGTAGTTGTGAAAGAAGCTGTTATGGAGCCAGTTGAAGCTTGTGTTGAACAAGTAGATATTGAATCTAAAACAGAGAAGCTTGTTGAGCTAGAAGCTGTTAAAGAACCAATTAGAATCTGTGAGAAGCAGGTTAATGTTGGTTTAATGACAGGAAAACAGTTTAAACATAAGCTCAAAGAGGTTAAGTCTGCCATGAAACCTAAAGGGTCCAAGAGAAATAGGAATGGAAAAGTAGGCATAAATAATAGAAATAATCATATGCCTAATGCTAGTGCCTCAAGAAAAACATGTTATAATTGTGGTAGTTCTAATCATCTTGCTAGATTTTGCACTAAGAACAAACATATTAATTCTTTACCTTCTACTTCAGAAGTAAAGAATGATTATGTTAGAGTAAGACCACAGACTTTATGCAAACATTGTGGGAGCACTTGGCATTCTATTTACACATGTAAGAGTTATCATGCAATTTATCATAACTATTATGAGCTAAAACCCAACTTGAAATGGGTTAGAGCAAACTCTGCTAGTGTAAAATCTGACAATGTTAGTTTAAACTCTGATAATACAGATTCCGCTGCAAAAACTAACACTGTTAAGAAAGACAAAGGATCCAAGCAAGTCTGGATCCTCAAAACTAACACTTAGTGTTTGTTTGTGATTGCAGGGTATAATAGAGAGCACACTTATCTTAGACAGTGGATGCTCAGGACATATGACTGGAAATAAAGCCCTGCTATCAGACTTTGAGGAGAAGGCTGGCCCAAAAGTTTCCTATGGAGATGGCAACATAGGACACACTCTGGGATATGGCAATATTAATCTTGGAAGTGTCATCATCACAAATGTAGCTCTAGTCTCAGGACTCAAGCATAATCTGTTATCTGTGAGTCAAATCTGTGACAGAGGAAACCATGTAGATTTTCATAGTGAATACTGTGAAGTTATCAGTAAATCTACTGGGAAAGTTGTTCTAGTTGGACACAGGCGCAACAATATTTATGAAGCAAGTTTGGTAACAAACTCTGATGGAAAAACAGTGTGTCTGACTGCAAGAATGTCAAGTGAAGAGAGTTGGAATTGGCACAAGAAGCTCTCTCATCTCAATTTGAACAACATAAATGAGCTTATTAGAAAGGATCTTGTAAGAGGACTTCCAAAATCAATACTCAATCTAGATGGTCTATGTGATTCTTGTCAAAAGGCCAAGCAAAGGAAGTCATCTTTCAAGAGCAAATCGGAATCTTCAGTAGTGGAACCTTATCATCTTCTACATGTTGATCTCTTTGGACCAGTGAATGTGATGTCCATGGGCAGAAAGAAATATGCTCTAGTAATTGTTGATGAATATACTAGATATACATGGGTGTATTTCTTGTCAAAGAAGGATGAAACTGCTCAAACGTTGATGGATCATGTAAATCTACTGGACAAAAGATCACAGCACAAAGTCAAAATTATAAGGAGTGATAATGGAACTGAATTCAGAAACTCAATCTTGGAAGCTTTCTGCAAGGAAAGAGGAGTCAAACAAGAATTTTCTGCACCTGGAACTCCACAGCAAAATGGTGTAGTTGAAAGAAAGAACAGAACTTTAATTGAAGCTGCCAGAACTATGCTTGATGAAGCAAAATTGCCAACTTATTTCTGGGCAGAAGCTGTTCAAACTGCTTGTTTTACTCAAAATGCAACTCTGATCAACAAGCATGGAAAAACACCATATGAGATGGTGAAAAACAAGAAGCCAAATTTGAAATATTTTCACATATTTGGATGCAAATGCTTTGTGTTGAAGACTCATCCTGAACAGTTGACCAAGTTCGAGTTAAAAGCTGATGAAGGAATCTTTGTTGGCTATCCATTGTCAACAAAAGCATTCAGAGTTTACAATCTAAGAACGAAGGTGATCATGGAATCCATACATGTGTCGTTTGATGACAAGAAAATAATTGGACTTGAAGACAAGGATGGATATGATCAGCTACGTTTTGAAAATGAAGATCTATTCTCTGATGATATAAACTCTGATGAAGCAGGGTTGACAAACTCTGACGAAGCATACTCTGAACCTCTACTGGTAAATACTGGAGAAACTGGAAATTCTCAAATTGAACAAAATAGAGAACCAGTTGAGGGGGAGCGTGAAGAAGCTCAACAAGACACAGCAAGTGAGTCAGTTGAGGAAACTGATTCAAACTCTGACAGCTCAAACACTGAGCCATCCAACTCAGGGGGAGCCTCAGATACTGCAGAAAGTCAACATATGAATCAGGAGAGCATGGATCAAGGGGGAGGATTCAATAATGATGCAAGAAACCACTTACCAACAACCAGAAAGTGGACACAGGCACACACACCTGATCTCATAATTGGAGATCCTGATGCTAGTGTGAGAACTAGAAGTGTAACAAACAATGAGTGTCTGTATCATGCTTTCTTGTCTCAAACAGAACCAAAGAAAGTGGAGGAAGCTCTTCAAGATGCTAATTGGATTACAGCAATGCAAGAAGAGTTAAATGAATTTGAAAGAAATGAAGTCTGGACACTTGTACCTAGACCAAAGAATAGATCAATTGTAGGTACAAAGTGGGTTTTCAGAAACAAGACTGACAGTGAAGGTGTGATTACAAGAAACAAGGCTAGACTTGTGGCAAAAGGTTATTCACAACAGGAAGGAATTGACTATGATGAAACCTTTGCTCCAGTTGCAAGATTGGAGGCCATAAGAATTTTTCTGGCCTATGCTGCACACAAGAAGTTTAAAGTCTTTCAGATGGATGTAAAAAGTGCTTTTCTCAATGGGAAGCTTGAAGAAGAAGTGTTTGTTGAACAACCACCAGGATTTGTAGATTCCAAGCATCCAGATTATGTCTACAGGCTTGACAAGGCATTATATGGACTAAAGCAAGCACCAAGAGCATGGTATGAAACTCTTGCTCAATTTCTTTTAGAAAGTGGGTTCACAAGAGGTATAATTGATAAAACCTTGTTTTATTTCAATTCTGGTGATGATTTGCTTTTAGTTCAAATTTATGTAGATGATATTATTTTTGGATCTACTAATGACAAACTTTGTAAGAAGTTTGCAAAGGTTATGCAATCCAGGTATCAAATGAGCATGATGGGAGAGCTTAGTTATTTTCTAGGCTTACAGGTCAAGCAAACAGATGATGGGATTTTTATCAATCAAGCAAAGTATACCAGAAATCTTCTAAAGAAATTTGGTATGCTTGATAGTTCATCTGCTACAACTCCCATGGCTACAGCAACGAAGCTTGACAAAGACACAGGAGCCTCAGTAGATATGACTAACTACAGAGGAATGATAGGGTCTCTACTGTATCTTACTGCAAGTAGACCTGATATCATGTATGCAACATGTCTTTGTGCAAGATTTCAAGCAGATCCCAGAGAGCCTCATCTAACAGCTGTAAAAAGGATCTTCAAATATCTCAAAGGAACCATAACCCTGGGTTTGTGGTATCCTAGAGAATCAGAGTTTAAGTTAATTGGTTACTCTGATGCAGATTTTGCAGGCTGTAAGATAGACAGAAAAAGTACAAGTGGAAGCTGTCAATTTTTAGGTGACAGATTAGTTTCTTGGTACAGCAAGAAACAGAAGTCAATCTCCACATCCACTGCTGAAGCAGAGTATATAGCAGCTGGTAGCTGTTGTGCACAGATTTTATGGATGAAGAATCAACTGCTGGATTATGGGTTAAGGTACTCTAAAATACCTATTTTCTGTGATAACCAAAGTGCTATTGCTATGACAGGTAATCCAGTACAGCACTCCATGACCAAGCACATCAGCATAAGATATCATTTTATCAGAGAACATGTGGAAGAAGGGAACATTGAGCTTCATTTTGTGTCTACAGACCAACAACTTGCAGATATCTTCACCAAACCTTTGAGTGAAGCTACGTTTACAAGATTGGTAAATGAACTTGGAATGATCTCTGGTTCTGACTAGAGATACGGGTTAGACTCAAAATCTATCCATGTTTGATTGTTTAATGCTCATGATTCCTTGCATATATTAACTGTTATGAGTACCAGTGTCATAAACTCTATCGGTTAAACTCTGATGCTAAACTCTGTGAGTCATAAAAAGTTGGTCATACTCTGAATGTTACAGTTTAAATGCTATACTCTGATTGTAATTTTGTCTGGAACATATGGACCAATGAAGAAATTTGTATGAAGCATAATTCTCAATAAGTAATTGTGAATCCTTAAGAGTTGATAGATTCTGATCTCAAATATGTGCAGTAAGCTAACACAGCATGATACTGTCTCTATATTTATAGCATCTCTTAGTTTATTGATCCTATACACTGAGTCTGTATTAGCTGTTTGCATCTTCTCTCATAAGTTAATTATAATTACTGATGAAAAGTCTAAACTCTGATTATTCATTGCAATTAATTCACCCTCCAATCAAAAGATGCCAAACAGAGCACAAATTCCTTTGAGATCATGGTGTGCCTAGGAAGATCCAGGAACTTATTGTATGAAATAAGGGCTAAAATCTTTGATTTTTGGTGACTAGTGCCAACCACTGATTACTGGAAAAATAAAAAAAAAAATAAAAAAAAAATAAAAAAAATAAAAAAAATAAAAAAAAAATATATATATATATATAATAAAGGGGGTGAAAAATAAAAGACATATCCAAATGAAAGGATATCAGTAATACAGAGTTTAGATAGAAAAATCAGTGTCTATGTTATACATGAGAGTTTAGGCAACCAGTTTTTACTACTTTAGTTTGTGGATTTTATGCACTTTGAGATGATCTAAATACTGATTTCGGTAAACTCTGCTACTACACACACATATTTTCACATCTGTACAGATTGAGAAAAGAGTTTATTGACAAAGAAGGACAAATGGTAAACACTGATGTATTGTGTGAAATACGCCGAGGTTACTTTGTTTTAATCTCTGATGGTTAAAATAATCTCTTTGTTTCAGACATTTTATAATTTTGAGATTAGCCATTTGTTTTTCGGAAAAAGTATGATTGAACGGAGAAAAGAAAGAGTGTGTTTGATAAGTCCTGATAGTGATTCGTAATGCTGCTGAGTATGTTAGTTTATTGTTTAAAGTGATATCATTTCTTTCACTTTACAATTACTATGCAAAATTGATAATACTGATATGTAAAGAAACAAATTTTTTTCATTAATTGATTCAAATTTACATTCAGACCATTTCATACTCATGTTTAGCTAAACTTTCTGGTACATACTAATCACTATGGTTACAAAAGAGAAGATCTATTTAACCAGGACAAGTATTTGAATGCTACAACTGAAGCAGAAGAGCTAGAGCCAGAAGCTATTGTGCTCTATTACTTCTGATGATCGCTACCCAGTTGTTCAACTGATCATTATACCATCTGGGATTGCTTGACAACATCCTGAAGATGAATCATCATCATCATCTTCCTGGATTCTCTTTCTGCTTTGCAGCTTACAGGATTCCAAGAAGATTGTCTCCTCAGTACCCATCAGGAAGCTCTGCTGGAAGAGCATCATACAAATCTCCATAGTATGATCGTCTGCCAGGATGGGCACATCATATGGACCGGGACGGATGATGTGCACATAAGGATTAGAGATCGGTCCTTCCGCTATTTCATCATCTGCTATAAGACCTTCATCATTCAGAAAAGACAGAACAAGAAACTCATCGATGATATAGTTTGCTTGTTGATGCCAGTTCATGTTCACGAATGATTCTACATCCATGAATTCAAAGGTTCCTGCCATTTGGTGTATGGTAATTTTAAGATATGAAGCCTGTTGTTAAAATGCTTCGGTTTTTAAAGCATTCAACAAGGTAACTGAAAGGTTTTTCCTTGAATCGAAGCGCTTGGGATAATAAGGTGTGGAGTTTCAAGACAGTCATTATTATTCTGACTGTTGAGCTCCTTTGTACTTTATTATTAAAATTGATAATTTTATTATTATTAATTTTTTTTAAGCGGATATTTTGAGTGTTATATGTGATGCCAGGTGTCTCCACGTCTGCACGTGTATTGGAAGTTGTTAGACACAGCTGTCAGCGTATGCACGTTTGACATCTGTCCCACTAACATACTTTTAATCTTTACAGTTCTTATTTAATACACTACATACACACGATTCAATCTTTTACGCACCTCATCTTTTCATAAGCTTTTACTCACACACAAACACTCAAACACTTTCAAAGCCCAGTTCTACTTGTTTTCAAATCTTACTAATGGCAACTACAGCGTTTATTGCTTCTGAATTAGAATTTGTTCCCAACAATTATTCTGCTCCTGTAGCAAATGAGAACGCACCGGAGGCGTTTCATTTGATTCAGAGGTTCTTGTTACACTCTGATATCAGTACTGCTCTAACCGCACCATCGAAGCTGTCTGCGACTCAAATTCGAACTTTTTGGCAGACAGGTACTTATGATAATGGAGGAGAGTCTGGATCGCCATCTATAATTTTTGAGTTTCAAGGAGATGAAATTGTTGTTACTCCTACTACTGTTCGTGATGCTTTGGGTCTTGAAGATTTCAATGCATTCACAATCTCTGTTGGAGACTCTGAGCTAGTCAGAATGATGAGCGAGATAGGCTACACTGGACCTTTGACAAAGATAGGTCAACTCAAAAGGCCATTTTTGCGCAAGGAGTGGAGCTTCTTTTTCGATTGCATTACTCGGGCTTTTGGAAAGAAGTGCACCAATTGGGATGCGATTCCCACGGATAGTCTACAGATCGGGTATTCTCTTCTCTATGGCAGTCAATTTGATGTTGCTAGATTAGTTTTAACTAATATTGGTGAGAAAATGCTAGAGAATAGAAATGTTGTTTATTTCTCTAGGTTTTGTCAATTGATATTCAATTTTTGCTGCCCAAATGTTGAGATAGTAGAGGATGATGTTATACTTTCGTTTAAACTGCACAAACGTATATTTTCTGACCTTATCAACAAGGACAACAAGAAAGGAGAAGTTGGTCCTTTAATGTTGCCTGCATCAGTGCAACAATTTCTTGACAACTTACAACAACAACAAGTCTCAACTGCTGAAGCTGGACCTTCTGTGTCTCAACCACAGAGGTCAAAGAGATCCAAAGTTCGAGCAGTTAAGTCTGGTTTGCAACAAACTGAAGCTGAGGTATCAAATGTTGATGCTGTGCCTCAGAGAAAAAGAATGAAGAAAAGGCGAGCCCAAAGGGCAAAGTCTGTTGCTGCTGATTCTATTGTAGACTCAGAAACTGAAGCTGATGAAGAAACTCTTCATCGGAGAAAGAGAAGACTAGTTGCTGATCAACTTTTTGGTGATATCATTGCCAATATGGACAAAGAACCTGAGGACACTGAAGCTCCTACATCAGAGAATGAGGAGATTGTGATTACAACTGTTCCTTCAAGTACTCCTGCAATTGTTGTTGAGGAGGATATTCTACCTGCTGAGGATGCTGCAAATCCTGAAACTATTATGATGGATTTTGAAACAGAAGCTCCTACATCAAAAGCTGATGATGTAGTTGAGGAAGCTGCTGCATACTCTGACAGCAGGATTGTGGATCATGAAGATACTGTACTGGAAGCTGATCAAGCTACTACTGAATTAGTAGAACCTATTGCTTCTCACACAGAAATCATTTCTCTTGATTTTGAGAAAGGTGAGGAAGTTGATCAGATTAGAGTTGATCCAGTTCCAGAAGCTGTTGCTGTACATGCTGATGCAACAGATAATGATCATGAGGATATTGTTTTCCTTGAAACTTTGCAACAATCAGTTGTTGAGATTGTTCAGAGAGAAGCAGAGGTTACTGCTCCAGCAAACTCTGATGTTCCTCAAACTGTAGCAGATCAAGTACCTGATGCAACTGCACAGTTAATTGATGAAATCACTGCTGAAAATGTGCTTGAAGATATTCACAGAGAGGATGACAATGCTGAAGCTAGTCCTGCTCATTCAAACTCTGATATTCAAGTGGAAGTTTCTGATCTTCAAGCAAATTCTACTGAAGAGAGGGAAGTTCAAAGGGCTGCTTCTGAGCATTTTCAGAATATGTACTACAATACATGGACTAATGCAGATTGTGTCTTTCCAGCACAACGGGCTGCAGATTTTCTATCTGATTCTGTTAAGAAGATTACAAATCCTGATGTCCTTACGAGCTTACAGGCAACTGTTATTCAAGTCAAATCTCTCAATAATAGATTTGATGAGAATCAACAAATGCTTACAAAACTGAGGAATGAAGTAAGTCTGAGGGATCTTACTTTAAAGGCTGACAGAACTTCTTACTATGCTATGTTCAAGCAGCAAGCCAGGGATTCTAAAGAAATCAAGAAGAGGCTTGGGACAGTTGAGGACAACCAGAATGCTATGTCTGCTCAACTGACTTCCATTTCTACTGCGCTTGAATTGTTGACATCAGTACTACTTTCTGATGATGTCAAAAAGGGGGAGAGTATACCTAAAGACAAATGCAAAGATACTCAAACTCTGAGACGGAAGGATGATTCTACTGATGGGGGAAGCAGAGGAAATGAAAGAAGGATTTCTGCTCAAAGGCAAAGACGTGTAATAAACTCTGGTGGTCAATCTACTTCAAACCTCAACAAAAGTTTAGTTGTTTCAGCTAACCCATCTACTGATGAAGAGATTGCTGCTAGGATCTTTATTAAAGAGCATGGAAAGGAAGTTACTATTGAAGATATCCAGGCTGAAGAACAGATGCTTGCTGAGGAACACAAGAAAAATCTTGAAGCTGGAATCTACAAGAAACAGGAAATCAAGGCTCCTAGGAAGAAAGAAGTTGGTATTTCTATCAAAGAGAATACACAACAGAGTATACAATATACAAGGAGACCTGTGATTAGAAACTCTGATAAGGGTAAAGGCAAAATGATTGAAGAGCCTAACCTGAAGAAGAAAGATAATTCAACCTCTGACATTGCTCAAGTTGAAACAAGATTAGCAAAATCAACCTCTGACGCTGCTCAAGTTGATGATACTATTGAAGTTAAGCCAGCCTCTGACAAGGCTCAAGCTGTGCAAACTCAGCTAGCTCCTCAACTCAAAGGTTTCTTAAGACCTGTACTCTCTGAAACTCTGACACTTCAACCTGTGGATTTTTCTCAAACCAGGACTGTACTTGGAAAAGAATCTTATGATAAGTCTGGTTTAGGTTCACATAGGGAGAAGAGAATAAATAACAGATCTCAAGACAATATTTCACTGGCAGGATCTGGTATTGGGGGTACACAAGAAAATCTTGATAAGTTAGAATCTGTTCAGTTGATTTTTCACAGAGTCTTGAAGAAGCAGTTTCTGTTATACTTCATGAGTGATGGAAGTGTTTATAGAGTTGGAGAATCTGATGTAAATCTCAAATCATGGGAAGAACTTGAATATGTACTTTATCTGTTGAAAGTTAAGAACAGACACACCCATAATGTTGCTCAAATCTTAAGAGAAAAGATGCTGAGATCAAAAGTGATGCTTGGAGGAGGAGAAGTCTCAAATGCTTATATTCCAAAGTATAGAGATCATGCTGGAAAGTTGGTGAAGATGAAGAAAAACAGTGCTAGATTTAAAACTGCACTTGGAATAAAAGTCTTAGAATTCAACTTAGAGTCAGATAAAGCTCAGTACATTCGGTTAGGAAATGACATGAAGAAGAACAGTATCTATTCTCTGAGGGCTGCCATATATCAAACTGGTGAAGGAGATCCAGAGTATAAGGAGCTGAAAGAGATTATGATAGCTGAACTTGAGAATGCTGAGAGAAGACTGCTGATTGATTATCTCAGGACTGTACCTGATATTGAAGAAGTCAAGTAAAGTCTGACTGTAAGTTTTTAATATTTTCTATTCTAAGTCAAATTTAAACTCTGTTTTAAATTAAACTCTGTTATATGTTAAACACTGCATTTGTTAAATGGTTTTGACATCATCAATTATATGTTTAACTTGTACATTTTATTATGAACAAGTTGGGGGAGATTGTTAGATATAATTGCTAATGTTTGTTTATCAGTGTTTAAGCAACAGGTACTGACAAGAGTTTATCAGAAGCCAGTCAGAGTTTAGTTAAACTCTAACAGGGTGAAGAGTTTAATTGAAGCCGGTCAGAGTTTATTTAAAGTCTGACAAGGTGATAGTTGTATTAGCTGTCGGTGCTGAATTGAAGATTCTAGAAGCAATATATTCTGAAGATGGAAAGAAGCAGAATATATTGGTACAGCTAAGGAAACGGAATAGAAGACTGAAGCAATCCTTAATTGATATAAATTGTATAGCTGATTTATAGGAATATCAATTAGATAAGGATTGTATGTAGCTGTGTACTATATAAACACAGATAGGTTATCCCTAGAAGGGACGCGATTATTGATATATTATTATTGTAACCTAGAAGCTCTTTGTGATTCATTAACATCATAAAGAGAGAAGCTGTTAATATAAATACAGTTTATTGATTCATAAACAGTGTTCTTAATTATCGTTATTCTCATACATACTTGATTATATTGTGTATTCGGCCTAACAAATTCTATCAGAATTTTGGTATGTTTGAAGATCATGATTATGCTGACATTGCTCACTTGCTGGAGTATTCTGATGAAGAGATAGCTGATTATGAAGAGGACTTTCCTGAAGAAGAGGTACAAACCCAACCAAGCCAAGAAGGACCTTCAAATCCAACAGGGAAAGAAACTGCTGAAGATGTGGAAGCTTCACTCTTGAATAAATGAAAAGAAGCAAACAAAATGGAGAGTGAAGGGCCCAATTAACAAGCTTGCATGCTTGAGGATCCTTTAAGGATCAAGTTCATAAGGGAAGAGATCCCTGTGAGAAGTCTTCATAAGCTCAAAACAAGTGCCTTGAAAGACTTGCTCTACATGGTAATTGGATCAATTCATCCATTTGAACAACTGTGTTCTTCTGAGATTGAGGGCATTCTTCAAAGAAGAAAGGGTGAAGACTCAAAGCTGGATAAATCAAAGAGAAAAACCCTAAATGCATATCCTGGAGGAAGATTTAAACTTGTTGAAGGCATATTGAAGTTCAGAACTCATGCCTTTGGTCAAGAATTGTGGATGGATCTCCAGGATGCAAGAGTATGTCTCTCCAAAGCAGTCCAAAAGCACATTGATGAGATAGAAGATGATGCCATCTCTCCTGATGAGAAGGCATTGGTGGTAGGACTCAAGGAGATTCTGAAAGAAGCTCTCATCAGAGAGGATAAAGCAAGACAAAAAATAAAATATGAAGCTAAGTAAAATCTTTTGTCAATTCTGATCTTGTTAGTTAAGTTGTCAGCATGTATTAATGGTAAATTTGTTGTTATTGTCCATAAAAACAAATTGGGGGAGATTGTTAGGATTTATGGGTGATAGTTATGAGACAACTTAACTAGATACTTTTTAATACTTAATTTTATTAAGTATGAACATACTGTCACAACCAGAGTATGTTCTTGTAACCATTTTGTTTGTTGTTAAATAAGAGTTTAAGTACATCTTGGTAGAAGTTCATTTATTTGTTCAAGCCTCAAGAAGTGCTCAAGGAGGACAGCAAGAATAAATGTTACTGTCATGGCACTGACAGTAAGGTTACAAGAAGACAGCATGTTGCAAGTCACGACAGTATATCCACTCTGACAGCAACATTGGCGGAAGCCCTCAGACAACACCTTTACCCTAGCCTGACATCATCTATTGCGGGGATTTCTTACTGTCACCAAAAGCGCATTCATGTGACAGCAAGCTTGGGGTTCAAGATACTGTCATGAAGGGATAATCTTTGTATTGGGGATCTACCCAGTCAAACATGTGACAGTTTGGATGTTCAAGAAACAGGCGTGCTGCAGTATCCCAACACTGCATCAGGTCTGAAAGACTACGACAAAAGCTTGAGAGATCACATGACAAAGCTCACCAATTCAAGAGTATGACAAATCAACATCTACTGAATTGTGATAGCTAAAAATAGAATGTATCTAGATTGCTTTATTCAGTAATGATAAACTTGTTTGTATAGCAATTTAGGTAAGACTCACGGGCAGACAATTTGTAAGAAGCTGCCACATGAAAATGACAGCAGCTTCACAAACCCGTGATGATTGAGATAGGTTGAGTTGTTACTTAGACTATCTCTTGATTCATTCTTAGTAATCACTCGAGAAATCGAAGCTCAAGTAAACCAACATTTTCTTGAGGTTGTAGCAACACTTTGAAAAATAAATAAAACATTTAATTTGTGAGAAAAACTCGCGTGTCTACTTGTGTTTGCATTCCATAAACTGATAAACGTTAATCTTAGTTTTTGTTGTTGAAACATAGATTGAAATTTATCAGTATTGCATTCAACCCCCCCCCCCTGCAATAGTCAAGGACCAACAGGAGTCAACAAACAAAATCAAGCACCAACCAAGAAGACTGTCGACAGTCCATATGCTAGGCCAACATCGGGAAAATGCTTTAGATGTGGAGAACCAGGACATAAATCAAACCAGTGTACCAAGAGGAGATCAGTGCAATTGGCAGGCCACTACGAAGAAATGGATGAACAAGTAGAGGAAGGAGACGATGTTGTTGACTATGGAATTGATGAATTTGCAGCTAAAGATGGAGATCCAGTAACCTGTGTTGTCCAACGAATCTTATGTTCCCCAAAGGTTGAGGAGGAATCTCAGCACAACACAATTTTTCAATCTAAATGCTCAGTCAATCAGAAGGTATGCAATTTAATTATTGACAATGGTAGTTGTTAAAACTTGGTGTCCTAGTCTCTTGTAGGTCATTTCAAGTTACAAACGGAGCTACATCCAAAACCATATAAGATTGGATGGATTAAAAAAAGGACCAGCCATTCAGGTGGCAGAAATCTGCAGAATCCCTATCTCTATTGGAAAAACCTATAGTGATGAAGCTGTGTGCGATGTAGTGGATATGGATGCCTGCCATGTACTTTTGGACAGGCCTTGGCAACATGATGTGGATGCTACTCACAAAGGAAGGAAGAACATGTACTTGTTTAAGTGGAAAGGGAAACGCATTGCAGTCCTGCCAAATGGAAGTGAACCTAAGACTCCCAAAGTTGAAGGAAAGACACTTGTATCAATGGTGGGCTCTCCCCAAGAATTTAACGTTGTGGCACAGGAGTCAGGATTAGCTTTTGCATTGGTAGTAAAGGGAGTCAAAGAAGAATCCAAACAAAATATTTCTCGAAGCCATAAAACCTCTCTTGAAAGAATTTGAAAAAGTGATTGCCGACGAGTTGCCTAATGCATTGTCACCTATGAGGAATATCCAACACCAAATTGACTTGATTCCTGGTGCAAGTCTTCCGAATCTTTCGCATTACAAAATGAGTCCAAAGGAAAATGAGATCTTACAAGAGAAAGTGGAAGAACTCTTGCAGAAAGGGCATATCCAAGAAAGTATAAGTCCTTGCGCAGTGCCAGCCCTTCTCACGCCAAAAAAATATGGGAGCTGGAGAATGTGTGTTGATAGTAGGGCAATCAACAAAATCACAATCAAGTACCGATTTCCCATTCCTCGTTTAGATGACTTGTTGGATCAACTTTCAGGGGCAAAATTGTTTACAAAGATTGATTTAAGAAGCGGTTACCATCAAATAAGGATCAGACCTGGTGACGAATGGAAAACAACATTTAAAACAAAGATGGGTTATATGAATGGCTAGTCATGCCATTTGGGTTATCCAACGCCCCGAGTACCTTTATGCGCTTGATGACCCAAGTCTTGCGACCATTTATGGGGAAATTTGTAGTGGTTTACTTTGATGACATATTGATTTACAGTCGCAATGAAGCAGCACATTTGAACCACTTGCGAACCATTTTAGCCGCTCTCCAAGAGAATAAATTGTATGTAAATCTTAAGAAGTGTTCTTTTATGACTAACAAACTTATGTTTCTTGGCTATGTTGTTAGCTCTGATGGTATTCATGTGGATGATGAGAAAGTTAGAGCTATTAGTGAATGGCCTTCCCCGAGGACTTTAACAGAAGTTCGGAGTTTTCATGGGCTTGCAACGTTCTATCGGAGGTTTATCAAAAATTTCAGCACTATTGTTACTCCTATCACAAATTGTATGAAAAAGGGCCAGTTCATGTGGACCGAAGAAGCGGAAAAGAGTTTCGCAGAAATAAAAAAGAAGCTTACAATTGCACCAGTCCTATCTTTACTTGACTTTGACAAACTTTTTGAGCTTGAATGCGATGTTTGTGGAACAGGTATAGGTGTTGTTCTCTCACAAAAAGGCAGGCCAGTTGCTTTTCATAGTGAAAAATTGAACGAAGCAAGGAAAAAGTGGTCAATATATGACCAGGAGCTCTATGCAGTCATCCAAGCCCTTCGTTATTGGGAGCACTACCTTATACAGAAAGAATTTGTAATTTACTCTAATCATCAAGCTCTTAAGTATTTTCAGACTCAAAAGCATTTGAATAAGGTGCATGCTCGGTGGGCTACATTCCTTGAAAAGTTTAACTATGTGATCAAACACAAGTCAGGAACGTCTAATCGTGTAGCAGATGCACTTAGCAGAAGAACTACTTTTCTAGTCACGGTCAGAAATGAAGTAGTTGGATTTCACACTCTTCGGGATTTATACGAGACAGATGAGGATTTTCATGAAATATGGGAGAAGATTTCTACCAAACAGCCTGCTAAAGACTTTTTAATAGAATATGGCTTCTTGTTTAAAGGTAGCAGGTTGTGTCTTCCACGCACTTCTTTATGAGAGAAGGTTATACGAGAATTACAAGACGGAGGTTTAGGAGGCCACCTTGGTAGAGACAAGACAACTACAACAGTTGAGGAACGATATTTTTGGCCTCAACTCAAGAGAGATGTGGCACATATCGTTCTGAGGTGCACCAATTGTCAAGAAGGAAAAGGGCAAGTACAAAATACGGGACTATACATGCCTTTACCAGTCCCAACACACCCATGGGAGGACTTGTCTATGGACTTCATCTTGGGTCTTCCACGTACTCAACGAGGAATTGATTCTATCTTTGTGGTGGTGGACAGATTTTCCAAAATGGCGCACTTCATTCCTTGTAAGAAAACATCAGATGTTGTTCATGTGGCCCGTCTATTTTTCCAAGACGTAGTTCGATTACACGGGGTTCCCAAATCAATCACTTAAGATCGAGATAACAAATTCTTGGCCCATTTCTGGTTGACCTTGTGGAAAAGATTTGGGACAAAATTAAATTTTAGCAGCACGGCTCATCCTCAGTCCGATGGACAAACCGAGGTTGTGAACAAGACATTGGGAAACTTAGTTCGCTGCATGTGGTGACAAGCCTAAAGTGTGGGATGTAGCTTTAGCTCAAGCTAAATTTGCTTATAACAGTGCCATTCATAGCTCAACGGGAACTTCCCCTTTTGCTATTGTTTACAGGCATACACCAAGACACGTGGTAGACTTGGTGGAATTACCTAAGAACTTCAATAATAATGCAGCAAAAATGGTGGAAGATATTCAATCTACACAAGCTGAGGTGAAGAAAAAAATAGAGGAAGCAAATGCAAAATACAAAGACGATGTTGATAAACACAGGTGTCCTAAGTTCTTTTAAGTGGGTGAGGAAGTGATGATCTTTTTTAGGAAAGAAAGGTTATCAGAAGCTAAGTCAAACAAAGTATGGGCCATACAAGATATTGAAGAAGATAAATGACAATGCCTATGTGGTTGACCTTCCAAGCGACATGTCCATTTCAAAAACATTCAATGTATCCGATATCTATAAGTACTATGCTCTAGCTTCACTTAAGTATCCAAATAACTCGGGAACGAGTTCTTTTCAAGTGAGGGGGAATGATGCGGAGCACATTGAATTGTTAGCAGCGGAATATACGAAATAGTTAGAGCAAAACAAGAACATGAGAAAACGTTCTAAACAAGGAAAGTTTTGACTTTTCTGGTTTGCTGAGCTACCAGAATCTTCTAAATTCAAATAGTACAAGAATAACATGATTATGGGGATTTGTTGGAATCACCAACTCATCGTAATATATTAAGTATCTGAATAACTTGATCTTTGGGATTTGATAAGATCAGATGTCCTATATCTATTAATCAGAAATAAAGTTAGAAGATTCTAGGTCCATTTCTTATTTTGATCGCCCACTATAAAAGGGGATCAATTGTAAAAGTTTAAGTATGAAGAAATAATACAATTCTCATTTTTTGAGTTATCAATTTAGTTTCGTTTCAGTTCTGCGTCAAAAATGGTTTAGAAAAAACTAGCAACTGAATACGATTTTTCGACTACAGTTTGAAGCAGAGGAATGATGAGAACAGCTGACCTACCTATTTTCGTGCTCAAGAAAGGAGACCCCCAACAGAACCACCTTCGAGTAGACCCAAGAAGATGAAAAACGTGAAAAGAATGGCATCGGCGATGATTCATGTGTTCTCACTGTAGAAGGTGATACGTGCTCAGATAAATTAATGCACCTCAGTATTAACTCACGATTGTTTTCCTCGAGAGCTTGATCCATAATTTGTGCCACTTCAATGGCCTGAGACAGTTAAGTATTTGCTTAATGAAGTCAACAAAATCATTATAATCTATCCAATTAAAATGTTTTTGAATCGGTCGAAACCTCTTCATATGAAAGGAGATCATCTCGGCAAGAAAATATTTGGTCTAATATGATACAATTATAACTTGGATATTTGACAATCCCCATATCTACGAGTAAAAACGTAGACAGGTCCAACTCCCCGTCCAGAAAGAAAAGCCTCTGCAAGTTGATAAACACGAAATAGAGAATTTAAATTTTTCTTTTACTATTATATATTAATTATAGTAGAAATTAGAATAGGATTTCAACTTGTTCAAAAATATATAGAACGTACCTCACACGCCAAATAAGGGAATCAGCTTTTGGAGATATTCGTATACAGACTCCAGTTTTCTCAAAAATCGCACTAGATTTGTAAATAACACGGGCAAAATATAGATATAATGACAATATTATTATATTAAACTTATAAAATCCGGGTTTAATATTTTTTTTTATAACATACAATTTAAATCAGATAACTAATAAAAAAAATAAAAGTAATAGCATATGTTAGAAGAAACTCGGTACATTACAGAGCACATATTTTGTTATTTGCACTTTAGTCACATTTAAATTTTTTAAAAGCAAATAAATGCAGACCGTTAGATCTATTATTTAAAAATATTTTATATTTTAATATATAAAATACTACTAAAAATTACGTCAACAATTTATTAAATTAAGTTATTTATATTATTAATAAAATATTAAAGAAACCGTGCATCACACATGATATAAGCTAGTATAACTTAAATACAAGAGTACAAAAAAGTAGAAAGACAGAGAGGGTGTTTGGCTCTGGTTTAAAGCTGGGGTTTAAAGCAATTTTTGACTTTAAGCCGAAAACTATCTGTTTGTGTAATAAGTCAAAAAATGACTTAAAGTTGAAAAAACAGTTTAAAGCCAGAAGTTAACATGAGGTACTTTTTTGAACGACTTATTTTATTTTAATGATTTTATTTGATAAAAGTTAATATCATCATTCAAATGTATTGTTTATCAAATTTAATTTAATTGTTACAATTTTAATAACTCATAAGTTACTCATAATACAAAATTACCCAAACAGATATTAACTTAAAATTTTCACTTTTTACTTATAACTCTAAGCAACTTTAAATCAAAAGTAATAATTTTAAACTTAGCCAAACGGGCTCAGAAAAAGTATATAAATATACTTGTAATTTGGTGTCAGATCTATTGTTTCTATACTTAGCGTAAAAGCCCGTGCGAGACACGGACCTGTTTATACACTCGAATAATTTCTCACACGAATATATATATATATATATATATATATATATATATATATATTGAAGTAATTTTTTTAATTAAAAATGTGGTAAGAGATAATATTTCGAATTTACCTTATATTTGTATAGTATTTTTAAAATATTTTTTAATTTCATAAAATTTGGATTAATTTCTATAAGATAAAGATCAAATGATTATTTTTAATTACCAATATATATATATTTAGTTTTAAATGATGTAAAATGAATTTTATCAAATTCAACAATTGAATATAATAAAAATAATTAAATAATTTTTTTTATCCATACTCAATTATATTTTAATGTATAATCTATGTTCTAAAAGTTGGTGTTTAATAATCCCGATAATCGTTAGGCGGTAACTAATCTCTTTGATTATGTTAAAATCGGTTTTGATAAAAGCCGGTGAAGAGGTCATAAAATTCAGTCTAATCCTTCCAATATTGGCCTGATTTGTAAATTTTAGGAAATTTATAGGTAAAAGTTCCAAAATTAAAAGGTTGAAATTTGAATAAAAAATAATAACAACATTTTTTTGTATACGTAGTTCTTATTTTAGACGGTCAAATCACGAATCCTCTTAATTTTATCTCACAACTTGATCACTAATCCAAAATTTAAATCTATAAATTTTATTTATTTCAATCATAATATGTTTTTAAATAAATTTAAATTATGTGATAATATACGTATAATTAAAATTATTACACAATATATATATATATAGAAAATATTAAATTGATCTCCATTAATCATTCTAATAATCTTTAATTATTCGATTTGATCCATAATTAATACATCCACAAATTACTCAAATTATGATTGTTCATGATTTACCAACCTGATCAAACTAAACCAACCCGATCGCTCTCTTCTCGGCCGACCAAGCCAAGCCTACCCAAACAATTTAAATAGGTTGGGTATGAGTTTTATATTTTTTCGGCCGACCCTACCCAACCCGATTTAAGTTACAAATTTTGTTCAATAATATTTATACACACGCACACAATAGATTGCAAGATTTACAAGAACAGAGATAACATAGAACTATAAGTATTCATAAACTAAAGGGATTGTTTTTACTAATATGATCCATTTTAAAAAACTGATTTATAAATATATCCCATTTATAATTGTATTTATAAATATATCCTATATTCAATATTTTTTTACAATTTTGAATTAACTATGGTTAACTTGACTACTTTACATTTTCAAATATCATAAATAACCTTAGTAAACAAAATATACATTGGCAAACAAATAGCTTATATATTAGGTTAGTCTAACAACCCGACTTTTCGGACTATTAAATCTAAATACAAAACTTAACTAAAATACTATACAATGATAATTACATACGGAAGCGTGACAAAATTCTATACAAAGATAACTATTACAAAAGCGCATCTAACGATAATCCAAGTCAATCTAGTCCACACCTAAGATCCTCGAACTCGAAAGCACATCCACTCGTTCTAACGGCAACCTGAAAATGTAAGGAATAAGTCATACAGCCCAACAAGAAACCAATCGATCCAACTAGTCGGGCAAATAACATGTATATACAAAACAAAATACAATATTCGATACGATACAATAACATTATACAATACATAATTTCGATACACATATTCTTAGTCTTATTTGATATATACGATACGACACCACATAACAATAACTCGAAACCCGTAATTCATGCCACGGCCACTACAACCCGGTGATAACGGTCCTAAATTTTCAGAAAACTGTCACTACAACCCGGTGACAACGGTCCTTATTCTTATTCGATATTTTCACAAACCATGGCACAAATCAGAATTCCAAAACTATTATTGCTTACACATACCACATATCAAATAAACACATCACTTCAAAATATAATCTCACTTAGCCCAAGTTGTATAAGCAAATATATACATATAACACATAATTTCGAAAACACTAGGAAAATCAATCGAAAACTTACCTCAACGCGAAAAATCAAGAATCAAATCATCCTAGAGCACGTATCCATTTCTGACATGAACTGTATTTACTCATTTTGACCCTCTAAACAACGTTTTCATGAAAAACTCAAAGGATGAAAGTTTTAGAGAACGAAAATACATTTCTGAAAAGATATGACTCATCAGAATCGGACTTATAATGAATCGGGAATTGAATAAAACGTCCGCTGAATTTGAACAAAAACTGAAAAACAAGATCTGTTTGTATTTTGTGATTTTAAAAACAGTTTAGAGCATAATATGGAAAAACACTATGAAATAGATGTTGTAGAAAATTTAAAGAGCTTTCTGAAAAGTCCAGAACCATCAAATTCCGACTTACGATGCATTAAATACGAATTTTACAAGACAGCTGATTTCTAATAGAAAACGACCTACGAATTTTGACTAAAAAGATGAGGAAGAAGACTATGATCTTTATATAACGATACAAAACCCTAACTCCAGACCTACAAGTTAACAGTATCCAAATCTGATCCATATTTTAGGCCCATTAGTCTAATTTAATTATAAATCCTAATCTTTATCAAATTTTAACCTAATTTTCTATTAATATTTTATTATTATTAATCTAAAAATTACGGGATATTACAGTTAGCTTTTCTATGCAACAAGTAATAATGTTAATACAACAAGCAGTATTGATGAAAATGATTACAGAACCAGCAACCTGGATGTGGGAAACAGCACCGGAGAACAAAGCAACAGTGAGTCTGAAAGTGAGGCAGAATTGAAGAAATTTGTCTCAGAAGAAGCTTTTTTGCATTTGAAAGAATCCAAAACAAATGAGGAGTCTATGAATTTTTTTTAAAAAAAAAAAAACTCAATTGAAGGCTTTCAAGAGAAATGATGATAAAACAAATTTATAAAGAGAAGTTAGTTTACTTGCCTAGTAAAGTTTACACTATTTAGCACAACTTATTGAACTCCGAGTAACCATTGTAATTTACTCCCCACTAGTCCTTAATACCACAATTATGGAAACCTATAACCAACACCATGCCACTGCTCATTTTACAAATATCCATTTTCAAGCTTCCAGATTATCTACGTATGTGCAAAAAATTAAAGCGTTGCACCTAAGCAAATTCTTATTACAATTTACTCTTGCAATCATCCTAGTACAAATATTGGAACCGGTTTAAGGACAACTTGTCATCTACAAGCTACCAAGTGAATTCCTATACATATACTTATGTTTATGACCTTACTAGTTAGAGTTTTGCACCAACTTAATCAAGTACTGACTTCAAATTACATGGAGACATAACATTTTTATTTGATAAGATAAGAAGTTACAAAAAGTAGAAAATATTACCTATCAGCTAGATTGAACCCATATAGGTCAACAAAGTGGGATGCATTAGATGTCAGCCAACCATCACCTTGGCTAGCAGCAAAAGACAGCCAATCATATTCTTCCATAACATTTTCAACGAAATTAAAACCAAATGCCGGCTTTGGAGGCTGTCGTAGAACCTTGACCCCGCTACTTTGGTCTCTGCCTACCGGTCTAACACGTTCTTCTGTTTTCCACTCATTACTGGGAAGACCATAGAGGGTGATGCGTTTCTTTGCCTCTGTTCAATCATATAAGAGATTGATTGTAATCATATAAGCCATTTTGGGTAAAATAAACCCAGTAATCTTTTACAGTTATAGGTAACTCCACTAGATACTAATCTATCAAACTTGAATCGTTTCATATATGATTATAACTAAAACCAGCTACACAAAACATAATAAAAAGTACATGAGTCGCACTTCAGGTAAAGTTCTTCAATATCCATAAAACAAGCAAACAATATAACAAGTTTAGTATGACTTCTAATAAAAAGATAGTATTATGTGCAGACTTAAAAGAAGTGGTGAATTACATGAACAAGATATGGTATGCGAATAATTTCCGAATTTTTGGCATATCAAAAAAACACAACAAAAATGAAAACAGAAATTAAATGTACCAGAGGTCAGGGATCTAATCAAGCTAGCTCTCCCATCCTCAAAATCTCTAAAGACCTCCATCATACTGCGATGATAAAAAGGCTGACCTCCTGGAACATCAAATAGCGTTTCCACATGAATATACGACTGGTCCATTTTAGGTTCCAAGAGAGGCACCAAGTCTGACATGGGAAGTGATTCATTTCTTTTAACATGATGAATATTTGTATCCCATGGTAAACCCCAAGAAATAATAGCATCTTCAAAAAATTGCAAGAAATCAATTTCAAAAAAATTCTGAAGTGGACCAGTAACAAATTTTTTCACCCAACCTACACCATCATAAAAAAAAGCATCCAATTTGTCATTAGTTTCCGAAAATGCCAAAAGCACAATATCATCCCTAACTTTCACCAAAAAAACCGTTGAGAATGTGTTATCCACGGGGTAGGGAATTAATTTGTGTGATTTTGTTGTTGGATCAAAAGAAAACACCGTGGATTCATACTCGATATCCGTAGTTCCTTCCCAATGTGGAACACCATTCATAACAAATCGACAATTGCGAGAGTCGGGCACAAAAAATTAACAACTCGGGAGTTCTGTCCGGCAATCATCGTTGTAACTATAGACTTGAATGACGGTTTCACTTGAAGGACTAAGTAACTGAATCACTGTAAAATCCTCTTTACTTGAATCATAACCCAACCCAACTGAAACTGACTGATCTTTAGAAAGAGGAAGAACAAATAATTTCCCCACTTTCGTAGTGGGGTTCCAAATAAAACCCTTCCTTCCTGAGTATTTCCAAAATGAAGTGTAGAAACCTAAAATACCCTCACAAGAACCCATGATGAGAAGCATATCATGACACTCTAGTGGAAGATATTGGTGTGAAAAACACTCAAGAGTTGGGGGTTCAATATGCTTCAAGAAATAGAGGTGTTTGTGATAACCGGGAAAAACAAGAACTTGATTAGAATGATTTTTGTTGAAGTAGAGATGATTAAAGGAGGGATGAGACAAAATATTTGCCCAATTTTTAGATACAAAGTAGAATTTTTTAAGAAACTCAAAAGGGATTTTTAATAAAATCTCAATTAAGGCATCGGGGCAAAAATCACCGGAATCAAGAATTGGAAAAGCCATGTGTGGATTTGAGTTGTGAAAGAAGATGAACGGAAGCTGGAAATCAGAGACAAAGAAGAAACAAATGGTATATATCCCCGCCTTTACTAATTTGTAATAACCCCGCATTTACTAATTTGCAACCTCGCCTTTACTAATTTGGAATTATTATGAACGGACGAGTAATAAACCATATCAATCAAATTAAATTTTTAGCATTTCTGTTATAGTTTGAACCAATTATGTTGTTAATTTAAGCTAAGGCAACATTAATTATTTTCTACAATATTTATAATTATAAATAATATAATATATTACGTTATACGTTAATACTAGGTAAAATCTAATTAACATCCAATAAAAAAACAATACATTTTAGGAATAATATATTCATGATATGAACAATTTTATATCTTAATATTATTATATACATTATTTACTTAGTTTATTTTTGTTATTTATAAAAAAAAATTGATTTCTTAATTTTGGAAAATAAAGAAATATCTAGTTATTTTCATTTGTTAATAAAGTGTCAAATTTTCTTGACAACAATTAGGGAGGGGCATTTCACCTTCCGATCCCCTTTCCGTTCGCGTCGAAGATTCGGAAAAAAAATTGAGAATTAGGCTTTATCCGAATTTTTGCCTATCCTAATAAAGTGGTTTAACAATAGTTGCGTTATTTTTGAGAAAAATGAGAGATGCTAAAAAACTCCTAATCTCGAATGATGGCTAAAGCGAAATAAAAAGGGATGGGGTTAAAATGACTATAAATCAGTAATAATGAAATATGTATATTCATGTCATAAATTAATGGCCACTAGTGTCACTCTTGTAAATGAAAGATAACCATTTTGTTTACATATTCGTTTATTTATTTATAATTAAGAGGTTTGTTCCTTAGAAAAATTTTATATTACATATTTTCTTTATGGACTTATAGAGCATTATGACGCTCATATTTTTATTAATGAAGGATAAAATTCTCTCGACTAACTCCTTGTTTGTTCTTGTTATGGTAATTTCTCTCTTTTACTTATGAGTAAGTCTTATCCGAAGTTTTCTTTTTACGAACTTGCTAAGCATGTAGATGCTCATTCTTATACATTTGATGAATTTTAGAATTTGAACTTGGTTTGACAACAAAAACATATGGTGAAGGGAAGAAAAAAGGACGGATAAATTTTTTAGCACTTAATTATTTTGTGTGCAACGGAAAATAAGAATGGAGGTTTATGCTTTTTATGTAAGAATGTAGAATTTGACACTTAAATGTGTTCTTTTCAGAAATAGTATAGAAGGAACAAGAATTGTATATCACGAAAATTAAAGAGAATGTAAAACTTATTTTTTTTGTAACTTGCTGCTATGTACCATAAGCCGTGGGATCTTATAAAAATTGGGTCATGTCCAAAATTAATACAACTTTTAAATTTGGTGAGCAGACTATTAGAAATGAAAAATATGACCAAAATTATCGACGAAATACACTTTTATCAACTAGATATTTTGATATACGCTTTCGAAGAATAGCTATTCGACCTATTATTTTATTTAAAACAGAGAAAACGGAACATGAGATACATCTCAGGTAACTTTCCTGAGATGTGAATAAATCAATGTGTTTTTTATATATACAATCTTTAAGATACGCACAATCTTTTTAAATCTTATTTTGATGGCACAATCTTTTTATTAAATGAAGTAATTTTATACACAATCTCAGGAAAGTTACCTGGGATGTATCTTAGGTTCCCCATTCTCTTTAAAATACATATTATTTTTCTTGACCGAGTATCATAATATACTAGCATGATAGCCCGTGCAAGGCACGGGCCACATTCAGACATTCTAATACATATAATATGACTCCAATCTTGTGATAGAGTATGTTTTTTCTTCTTGTCAGTCTATTGCACCTTTCACGTGTCTCGATCTATCGAAGGTCAGTCGTCGATAGCCTTTCTAAATTCAAATATTAGCACAATCTAAATTTTAAGGATCAGATTTATAGTGATATTATTTAATGTGAGAAGGATGACCGATAAAAGTGATTATATAAGAGTTAATCGTTAGCTATAAAGTATTACCATGACAATAGTGTGCCATTTAGTTTATTTTCCAGTATAAATTCTAAAAGAATCACTATGACAACAATATACCATATAATATGTTCATAGTAGTAATACCAAGATTTGCATGAGAAAATGAATTACATGTGACAGAATATTTGGTGTCACACCACCAATAATTATCGCATATGTCTGGTACATATATAGTTTAAATTACCACTTATAAGCAAAATTTGTTATGTAGAAGTTTTTTGTGCCTAAGTCGATTATGAATTTCATAATGAAGCCTCTTCCACGACAATCTTGTGTACTCGTTTACTATAATAAATGTATTTTTCTTTATGTATTAACCATGTTGTATTCCTTAAGTACAAGGACTGTTTTAAAATTCATAATATTTTTAATAGATATACTAAGATAGTTTGCATAATATTATACATATAGTCTCCGTTGTTTAGAAAATTTCGTATCTAAACAAAATCATATGCCTACCTTATATCAACTCTAATTATTATCACCACCTACCTTCACACTTCGGTCTCACCGATCACTTTCCAGCCACCTCACTACTTCAGATTTTCCCCTCCCTTCAACCATATCATAAATGCACATTCATATTCCCTCACCTCTTCTCTTTCATCTTCAATAATCTTAAACTTGCTCATCCTTCCTCTATCTGATAATCTCTCAATTATTTTTAGTAATCTCTCATCGACCTGCATTTTCATATTTATATTAAATTAATGTTGTTTTGGTTACGAGGTAATTATGTATGATGATAATAAAATCTTTAATTTTCATACCTTGAAAGGCATATGTATATGCCTATTTGTAAACACCGAGGATTCTACTCAACTTAAAATAAGATGTAATAAGTAAATAATAAAAGTCAGATGTCACAGGAATCTCAGAATATTATATCTGTCAAAGAATGAAGATTAAAGTCATCTACAGACTTGAAGGTATTCTACATTGAAAGAAGTTCAATTTATTGATCAAGCCTCAGTGAAGTATTCAAGCTCAGTGGATTTATTAAAGTGACAAAGATTTCAAGAGGTGACAAAAAAAGATACAGGTTACAGAGTTCAAGAAGGAAAATGAATTGAATCACTGCTTAAAGTCAAACAGATGAAGAACAGACATTGTCGTTAGTCACTCATGAACCAGACAGTACATTGAGTGTCAACGTTCTAAAATGTTATTTCTTCATCTAAGTTTTAGTGATTCAGGAATTATTTGAGAAGACAAAGAATTCTATTTATTCTCTTATAAATAATTATTACTATTAAGTAAATTATTTATTAAATTAATTCTGTAAAGAATTAATTTAATACTTAATTTATTTTGATAATTATTTAAATTAGAATAAATATAAACTAGGAAGACTTAGTTTTTTAACTAGGAAGACTTAGAAATAAGTCTTCCCGATTGTCTTCCTAGGCAAATTCATTGTCTTCCCGATAGTCTTCCTAATACAAAAGCTTGTCTTCCCGATTGTCTTCCAAGGCAAAATGTTAGTCTTCCCGAGAGTCTTCCTTATTCATTTCTGTGAATGATTGGCGCGTGGATCAAAAGACTGCAGTGGTTTAAATAGAAAAAAAGACAGAAGCAATTGTATCAATTACTACACAGAAAAGAAAAGAGACAGAAACATTTCAACATTACATTCCTTCATCTGTCTTTACTTCTCTTCAACTGCAAAGCCATTTATTTCTGCCAGAGAAATTATTTCTTATTTGATTCTTAACATTTAATTTATAAGAAGTGATTCTCTTGTACTGCTTTGACAATCTAGCGGATCATAATCCCTAGAAATTATATTGAACTACTTTTTAGTATTCGATCCTTTTTATTACAAAAATAGATAAATTCATGTCGAATTTATTCTAGGTTTGTTTTATCAAGAACTTCGTAATCAGTGATCAAATTGTAACACTCCTCAAGTTTAATATAAGTTATATTTAACTTGAATATTGTTTCAGTTTCATTCCGTAATAATTTGTTCTTAATTTGTTAAATCTTAAAAAGAACAAATTCGATTAAACGGTATAGTTTGTATTCAACCCCCCTTCTACAAACTTATCAGGACCTAACATACCTCTTACACATTAAACTTGTACACATCTTTTGATGTTATTAAGTTAACACTTTATTCTTTGAATTTCAATTAAACTCATCTAATATTTGTCAACGTGTTGGATTAAAGTACTATTGTCAACTATTAGGTTGTATTTTCATTTGTTTTTAAGTTGATTAAAAATTAATGTACCTATTTTTTGCTCGTACTTAATTAAGACACAAGTGTTTGCCATAAGTGTATTTCATATCTTGATTTCCAAATTTGACACTAAATAAATTCATGTTGTCTCGCGTGCCTCGGGTAGGCATCGAGTCAATTCAGGACTGGGGAATGTTAATATCACACCAATCCTAGAATCCGAACTCAATCATCGAGCTAGTCCCGATCTCCGAACATGAATAATTTTGCTCCCCAATCCCAGCCCCAAAAGGGGAACGATTATCCCTGGGAAAATGGGAGATTCTTATTTTTTTCTAATACATTTTGTATAAAATTAATTTAATATATCATGATAAATCTAATATATTAATGCAATATAAATGTTTAATTTCAGGTTGACCTAGAATACTCGAACCTGACCCAAAAATTTAATATGAATTAAAAATTATATAAAATGAATAATTTAGGTATATATGTGTGAGATATCTACATATTATTTAAATAAATTGAATTGATTTATCATCTCATAAAGTTACTATAAAACATTTCATTGAATTGTAAATAAAAATGAAAATCAATTTGTATAATTTTATGTAAAATAACTATTTCTAATTCTTTTCGACTCAAAACGGGTCATTTTCGGATTGGCCGGGTACTAACATGTCGAATTCGTATTGAATTCTAACCCATCTATGTGTTTAATTAATTGTTTATATGATAATCAACGTGAAATCCAAATCTCATATATAATAGTTTTTAATTTTGTTCCTAAAAATTATCTTTTTTTTAGTCTAGTTAAATATTTTACTCGATTGAAGAGAGTAACCATTTTAATTCAAATTCACTTAATATAAAATATCATGTTAACATTAAATAAAAATATGGTATGCATTGTGTTTAACTTTTCCTTATTAATCTAAAAAAAATTATTACATATTTTAATCATTGGAATAATATACATTTTTAATTTTTTAAAAAAGAGAAATGATTATATCATTTTATCTTGATTGAATATTACAGTGAATATATCATGAAAGCTACTTGCGTATATAGTCAATGAATTCCAGAATATTAAATATAATATAGCAAGCGAGTTGTTGGTGCATGTAGTTAATGATTCTTTAAAAATGTATCAAAAATCCATTTGATGTAGTAGTTGGTGAGTGCACTTCGTGTACCTGCACTTTGGCTGTCAGACCACTTGCAATACTCGTATTCAAAAACTCCCACTTGTAATACTATAGTTTAATTTTCATTACACTTTGTGTATCTCTGTCAAATCAGGTTAACACCCTTAACTAAAATAAGGGTAAATCGGTTCTTTTACTAGTCATCTTCTTCTTCAAACAGCTATCCACCATTGTTGAACATTTTTTGGATTTAAAACTCTAATATCTCATTATTTTCTTAACGAAATCAATGGATTTAAATTGAAACTTGAACGTCTCTTTCTCCTCTACAATATGATATCAAGTTTGACTATTGAAGATTTATTTTCAGATTATGTGTATTTGAAATTTTTGATGCCATTTTTATAAATAACACTATGAAACTAATGGGTTTAGCTTTATTTAGTTCCTCATAATCTGTATTTTGATCTATTAAATATGTCCAGAATCATCCTAATAATTAATACTCCAAGCTATGGAATCCAATAATCACATAATCTTCTTTCCATATTCATCACACTCTTATCAAATTTAAATCAAATTAAAACTAACGAATTTATGAATCAAGATCTGTTACCGATATTCAATCGATAACTCGCATACCCATTACTTTTGTTCGATTTCATCACCATCAAAACTCTTGCATAATATACAATCGATCAATCCACTCCAACCAACCAACATCTTCAAGCAACCACAACAACATGAACTCAATAACAAATACAACCAAGTTGTCTTCACCTCAACATATTATATTAATCCGTTAATTACATATATACGTAAATATCAAAGAAAATATGTATTGAAATAAGTTGAGAAAAAGACTTGAATTTAAACTGGGTAAATTTTAACTAAGTTCCTTGAAGATGGGTATCATAATTAAAATTATATGAATTAGATAGAATTTATGCAAATATATATATATATATATATATATACATACATATATGAAGATACAAGGGAAGGAAAGTGGAATGAAGGAGATGAACCGAAGAAAATAAATAAGTATATACTTATATAACTGTCCACACAAAGAAAAGTACTAAAATACCCTTGCTAAACTGACGAAGTTAAAGGGATTTAACGAAAACACGCACTTTGCAAGGTTTTTAAATGTGCAGTATTGCAAGCGAGAGTTTTTGAATATGAGTATTGCAAGTGGTCTGACAGTCAAAGTGTAGGTACACACGAAGTGCACTTTACTCACATAAATCATGGGTTCAAATCTCAACACATTTTTTTAGTATTAATATGATAGAGGGGCATGTGGGTAATTTACTAAATAACCATGAAAGGCCTTGTTATAATGGATGGATATGTTATTCAGATTATACTTCAATTTATAATAAAACATTTCATTTTGACAAAAAAAAAATTATCGGACACAACATTAGTTTTTCTCAACTCTACACACGCCAACAATAGAATATAAAGTCGAGCAAAGTAGAATAGCTGTTGTTGCTACTTGAAATCTTACCAAGCGCGCCAGAACTATATACTACCATTGGGATTTTTGTTTCGATTTCAAATCCGTACTCATCGCCATCGCTATCGCAGCAGCACCACTGGTGTTCATTATTCATCTCTCAGAAATTCACTTTCGTATGTGCTGAATTTTGTAATGAATTGAATTGTCCAAACTCTAAGTGAACAATGATAAATAAAATGGCACAAATCGAGAATAAAACAAGACGAGAATAATTGTATTGCTTTACTTAGTACGTAGATTAATACAAATCAATATTGAAATGGATAGACTGCCAAGCCTTCGAGTTGCTTGGCTAACTCCTACTTGACCCGACTAGGGTTTACACAATACTTTCAACATACCCTTTTCCCCCATCTCATTCCTCGTCTTATCCCCTAATTTTCTGCCACCTCAACATGTCTCTTATGGAATTACTTCTTTGCCCTTGTCACTGTAATTACTTTCATGCCCCTGTCTTTTCTTGAAACGTTGTCGTACATAATTGATAGCGTTATGTGGATCCTTTTGATGTATTGCAATACCCCCCGCCAAAAGTCTCACCTTGTCCTCAAGGTGAAACTGAGGAAATTGTTCCTCTATGACCTCTGCTTTCTCCCATGTTGTTTCGAACCTAGGTAACAATAACCATTTAATCAATACCTCTGTGAAAATAGTTTGGCCCTCCGTTCTGTTGCGAATATCCAATAGTAGTTCTGGTTCCACCAACATTTCCAAGTCCTGGGATAGTTGTTCTAGTAAGTCTGAGGTGGTATGAGTGGTTCTTATAGCTTTCTTTAGTTGGGATATATGGAAGACAAGGTGTATCTTTCTTGTAGCCGACAGCTGTAGTTTATATGCCACTTCCCCAACTTTGTCAATAACTGGAAACGACCCATAGTAGCGTGCAACTAGTTTCTCAAATGGGCGCCGTGCCAGGGATTACTGCCGGTACGGTTGCAACTTGAGGTAGACCAATTCCCCCACCTGTAACTGCACTTCTCTTCGGCGTTTGTTTGCAGTAGTTTTCATGATTTGATGTGCTCTCAAAAGTTGGAACTTTAATTCATCCAAATATGCATCGCGAAGCTAAAGGCTTTCTTCGATACTATCCACAGGTGTATGACCCATTCCTAAATGGAGTAAGTGGGGAGGATCTCGGCCGTACAAAGCCTTGAATGGTGTCATTTTGATTGACATATGAGGCGAGGTATTATACCAAAATTCCGCCCAATTCATCCAACTGGCCCACGCTCGGGGTCGACTAAAAGTGAAACACCGAAGATAAGTTTCCACACACTTATTCACCACTTCGGATTGTCCATCCGTTTGGGGATGATACGATGTACTGCGTTTCAGGTGAGTGCCCTGCAGTCGAAACAACTCCCGCCAAAATAAGCTCATAAAAATTTGGTCTCTATCCGACACAATCGATTTCGGGAACCCATGTAGTCGAACTACTTCAGTTATGAACAGATCAGCCACTGTAATCGCAGAAAATGGGTGCTTCAATTTCAAAAAGTGAGTGTATTTTGGTCAAACGGTCCACTACGACCAAAATAGTGTCAAACCCCTTTGAACGGGGTAGCCCTTCGATGAAGTCCATTGTCACTTCATCCCACACCTGTGTTGGTAACGACAGGGGTTTGAGTAGTCCGGCTGGATTTTGATTCGAGGTCTTATTCTGTTGGCAAATTGCACACTCCTTAACATACTTCGACACATCTTTTCGCATTCCTTGCCAGAACCAGTCTGCGACTAGACGGAGGTAAGTTTTTAGTTCACCCGAATGGCCTCCCACCGGTGAGTCATGGTACTCCTTGAGTAATTTCTGTGTATAGGTCGACCCCCGTGGAATCACTAGCCTCTGTTTATACAATAACCTCCCCTCGATTACAGTGAATTCCGTTAACTCCCCCTTTCCCGTGAGCACCTCTTGTTTTAACCGGGATATGAATGGATCATTTTCCAATTCTTGATATAGCTCATCCCAATCCACCCCACTTGAAGTCCATAACGCATTTTGCACCACTTCGCCTACTTCTTTTCTGGACAAAGCGTCCGCCACCCGATTGGAAGCCCCAGGCTTGTACATAATGTCAAAATCAAACGCCATTAACTTGCTTACCCAGTATTGATAGTTAGCTCCCACTTTTCTTTGTTGCATTATATATCTCAAACTTTGCTGGTCGGTATGGACACAGAAACGCCTTCCAAGCAGGTAGTGTTTCCACTTCAAGACGGATAAACATATAGCGATGAGCTCTTTTTCGTAAATGGGTTTATGTCTAGCCCTTGGACCCAAAATTTTGCTAAAGAACGCCACTGGCCTCTGTTTTTGCATCAGCACTACCTCGATACCGAACTCGGATGCGTCCGTTTCTACCACAAATGGAACGGTAAAGTCGGGCATTGCCAGCACGGGTGCGGTTATCATTGTTTGTTTCAACTGCCTAAACGACTGGGTAGCTCTCTCTGTCCAGCCGAATTTGTCCTTTTTTAGTTGCTCCGTGAGGGGCTGAGCAATCTGGGCGTAACGAGCCACGAACTTCCGATAATACCATGTTAGCCCCAAAAATCCCCAGAGCTCGCGTAAATTTGTGGGTTCAGCCCACTCAACCATTGCTTGTACTTTGATGTCATCTACTGCAACCCCCAACTCCGATATAACATGGCCCAAATAAGATAGTTTCTTTTGCCCAAATTCGCATTTCTTAAAGTTTGCCACAAGGTGGTGTTCCTGTAAGGTTCTCAATACTACTGTCAAGTGTGCAAGGTGCTCATCCTCGGTAGCACTATACACCAAAATATCGTCAAAAAAGACAAGTACGAACTTACGAAGGTGGGGTTTAAATACCTCATTCATGAGTGACTGAAAAGTGGATGGAGCATTTGACAACCCGAAAGGCATAACCAAGAACTCGTAGTGCCCCTCGTGAGTCCTAAAAGCGGTCTTATGTACATCTTCATCCCAGGCCCTTATTTGGTGATATCCAGCCTTGAGATCCAATTTACTAAATACTTTCGACCCATGTAGTTCATCCAAAAGCTCATCGATTACAGGTATTGGGTATTTATCGGGTATTGTCTCCTTGTTTAAAGCCCGGTAATCTACGCAGAACCTCTATGATCCATCATTTTTCTTAACGAGCAAAACTGGGCTTGGGTAAGGGCTGGTGGAAGGTTGTATGATCTGGGCCGCCATCATTTCCCGTACCAACCTCTCTATCTCTTCCTTTTGAAACTGTGGATACCGGTAAGGCTGCACACTAAATGGGTTGCTCCCTTCTTTCATTCTAATTGCGTGTTCATGTCCTCTGTAAGGAGGTAGCCCCTGGGGTGTTTGAAACACTTGCTCGTACTGGTCAATCACGACTTGTATGAATGGTGAGGCTATCTTGTTTTCTGAGTCTCTGTTTTTTCCCTCCACTTGACTTAGCTCCACCAACAGTCCCCCTTTTTCCTTCCTCATAGTCTTCATCATCGCTTTTAGCGAAATTCTGGAGTGCAACAAGGACAGATCACCCCTGAGTATTACTTTTCTCTGCCCCACTGTGAATTTCATGATTTGTGACTTCCAATTTGTGGTTACCGTGCCAAGTTTCTCCAACCACTGTATTCCTAGGATCAAATCTGAATTTCCCAACTCGAAAGGCAAGAAATCATCAACAACATCCACCCCCTCTAGCTGTAGCAACACCCCCTTACACTCCCCGATCCCCTTCATCGATTCCCCATTACCCAAGGAGACCCCAAACTCTTTGGTGGACACTACTGGTAGCTGCAGTTTTTTTACCGTTGCCACCGATATAAAGTTGTGTGTTGCCCCGGGGTCAACCATTACTCTCACCTCACTCCCTTTAATCACCCCTTTTAGCTTCATTGTTTTAGGTGATGACAGTCCGATCACTGAATTAAGGGAAACCTCTGTATTGATGGGCTCCTCTTTTGTCAATTGTGGGCTCTCCTCTTCTTCCACTAGGCAGTATTCCTCCTCATCTTCGAGGGTAAGCAAAACACTTAACTCTTTATGTTTACACTTATGGTCGACCATCCATTTCTCATCGCACCGAAAGCATAACCATCTTTCTCTTTTCTGTTGTAGCTCTTTTGGAGTCAACCGTTTGATTTCTCCAATGGGCTTTGCGGTTGGAATGTTCTGAATTCCTGACCCCGGAGAGCTAGAGCCTGATTCTGATCCCGACCCCCAACCGGGTGCCTTATACGCAGTTGCAAATGAAACCCCAAATTTGGGTTTGGCTTGGGGCCTTTGAACTGAACAAGGTGTTAACAGAGTTGGGTCTAAAACTAGTATACGAGGGAAGTCTACTCTCCCTCGTTCTCTGGTTTCGTACACGGTTCTTTTCCTCGACCTTGAGAGCCAAATCCATGGCCTGCTCCAACGTGTGCAATCCCAACATTCGGACTTCAACCCTAATCTCTTCTTTCAAACCATTAACAAATTGTCCCAAAAGAATGCTTTCTGGAATCTGTTCCAATGGGGTTGTCATCTCAATGAATTTCCTTCGAAACTCGGCCATTGTACCCATCTGTCGCACTGTTAACCACTGTTCACAGAGAGTTCCTGAATGGAGAGACCAAAATTGTTGTAGAATTAACCTCATCATGTCCTCCCATCTCCTAATAGGTCACCTCCTATGTTCTCATTAGTACCAAGTCAGTGCATCTCCATCAAAGCCCACCACCGCAGCCTCCAATTTCTCCTCATTGCTGAGCCGGTAAAATTCGAAATACCGCTCAACCTTTATTATCCACCCATCAGGGTTTGACCCATCAAAATTGAGGCAAATCCAATTTACGATATTTCCAGTTACTCCGTTGATTTCTCCCATCACTATTTTCCCAATACTCTTCATCTCTAACCTCCTTATCTCGTTCCCCTCTTCCTCCACGACTACCACTACCTCCGCCTTGAAAACCACTCTCACGGCCTCCAAACCCAGAACCCCACTCCTTCACTCCTAACCTTACGGTTGTCTTCGTCTGCTCCGACTGTTTCATTACCAAAACCCTTAAGCGATGTCACCGCCGAACGCATCTCCGATTGAAACTCCGCCTATCGCCTCTATACTTCCCCAATTAGGGCCTCGTTGTTCTCCCTTGCCCGATCTATACGTACCTGAAGCTTCTGAGTGACTTGATCAAGGTTGGTTGTAAGATGTGAAATTAGGGTTTGCTGCATCTCTGCGGCGGCGCGATTCACTGCCATCGCGACCTCCTCCATCATTGATTGTCTCAATTCGGCCACCGCTCCTTCTACTAGTTCAATCCTAGATGTTTGCCGTGTTTCCGGTGATGGTGCCATAATCTACTGCTCTGATACCAGATTTATAATGAATTGAATTCTCCAAACTCTAAGTGAACAATGATAAATAAAATGACATAAATCGAGAATAAAACAAAACGAGAATAATTGTATTGTTTTACTTAGTACGTAGATTAATACAATTCAATATTGAAATGGATAGACTGCCAAGCCTTCGAGTTGCTTGGCTAACTCCTACTTGACCCGACTAGGGTTTACACAATACTTTCAACATACCCTTTTCCCCGATCTCATTCCTCGTCTTATCCCCAGATTTTCTGCCAACTCAACATGTCTCTTCTGGAATTACTTCTTTGCCCTTGTCACTGCAATTACTTTCCTGCCCCTATTTTTTCTTGAAACGTTGTCGTACATAAGTGATAGCGTTATGTGGTTCTTTTGATGCATTGCGAATTTGATTGAACGTGTCTTCGTTAATTCGTTACGTGTTTGCTTAGTGATGTAGCAGCTCATCTCTTTTAATCGAATGATTTCGACTATTTTTTTTTATCAATTGTTAGTATTTACTTGTGTATTACTTGTATCAGCATTTCAATGGTAGTGTTTTGTAATTGTGATAGATCTCGATGTTACTTTTGAACCTGAAGAATGATACATATGTACTGTATGTAGACCTTAAGTTCATAGAGTTGTTTATGCTTATTTCAATTAAAGTGGCAGAGAACTGTGTGTGCGTGTGTTTTTTTTTTCCGATTCACCATCAACTTATTGTTACCATTTCTTTGAGTAGTGTTGATTTGTAATTAATTGTTTGTTACAAACGAGAATTGAATTTTGGATCTGGCTTGCATGAATATTTAGCCTTAGAAATCGGTAATGACACTCATAATCTGACATTCTGTGATTTTGATGGATCTTAAAGTTCCTTTGCAAATCTAAAGAATGATGCTACTTACTGTATAGACACCTTAAGTACTTGTATCGATTATATGTAGCTATCGTATCCATTCGTTTCTAGTAGTTACCATTACTTGACTGTTACACCAGTAACATCAGACATGTAATATGAAAATTCATGCTGTGTGAGTGTGTTTATCAAACTAGAAGTTATGATAGTATGAGGCTTGCAAAGAGAACCTCTAGAGTTTAAGATTTTCTTATTATGCCTCTGTGAGTGCCAAATATAGCGATAACATCATCTCTATAATCTTTCAGGAATATACTAATATCCCCTTCCTTTAGGGCTGCTTGAGCTTATCTCTTTGTAACCTCGTTTGATAGTTGCAAATAAGCTTTGCCCTAATGTTTAATAATTTTTAAAAAAGGTAAAGAGCAATATGGAAGCTAGTACATTCTTTGGATTAGCATCAAACAAGTTTCTTTATCTTGTTCACTTAAGAACATGTAATTCCAAGATGTTCTGTCTCTCTCTTATGTAATGGTTATATAACTGAGATACATAGGACCATTAAGGAGGTATAACTTTTTATTGCACACTGCACCAGTATCTGACACCTGGAAACTGCTCGTGGCTTACCTTATGATTGCTAGTTAAACAATATAAAAATAAATAGGAGCCTATGAGAAGCTGCAAGTAAATGTCTCTGTGAAATTTAATCACATCGGTTTACTAGTATCCCTTGTTGTCAGTTGTAGGTTTTGGCATCAACATCAGCAGGTAGCATATCAATTGTCCACCAAGTTCCAGAAGGTCACCTTGGGGCTTACTGGAGAGGAGGTGCCCTGCTAAAGACTTTAACAGATCCAGGTCTTATTTTTTAGCTCTTTACTAGTTTGGAGAACATACTTTTCATGGCGACTTGGCAGGAGCTGTGAATAATTGCTTGCTATTATGATTTTACGAGTCGTCAATTTTTAATTTTTTTTTTTAAATATTGGGATTATAGGATTTCACCTAAAGCTGCCTCTGATAACCGAATTTCAGCCCATCCAAGTGACCCTTCAAACTGATCAGGTATTCCTGCTTATATTCAGGATAAATATTATCATCAAACTTTGAATAGGAAGTCTACTGTATTTATTTAGCAAAAAAAAAAGTCTACTGTATTTATTTTTAAGGTTAATTACATATCAAGTTCTATGTCAAGTCGCCAAATATGGTCATATATCACCTTCAGGCAAGAAACATTCCATGTGGAACTAAAGGTGGAGTCATGATAAGCTTTGAGAAAATAGAAGTATTCCTCTGTATTTTTTCTCTGTTAGACACCAGTTAAGCCATTTTCTTTAAACTAAATTTTGGTAACTTTATTATTTGAAGTCTTCATTCTGACTTGTGCCATCAGGTTGTTAACCACCTTTACAAGGATTTTGTGTTGAAACACTGCAAAGCTATGGTGCACAATATGACAAGATATGGATCTATGACAGAATTTATCACATGAGCAATCAGTTTTGCAGTTGTCATTCCCTTCAGCAAGTCTATGTTGATGTATTTGATCAGGTATTTTAGTGACCAGCCCTCGATCTGAAGCAATTGTTTCTGAGAATTTCAGAAGATTAACTTAATAATTCCTCAATCTTTGAATATGACCGACCAATGTACTCATGTGAACTCATTGCTTTGATCTCCCATTGGCTAGGACTTAATATTACAGTACTATGCGGATATGCCAACCTACATCTCCTTAAATCACTAAATAGCGGACTTCATGGTCTTCATATATCTTATCCACATAACAATTTAGTGATATTTGTTTTCTCACATTTTTGGTTTTGCTTTCCAGATAATTTGCCTCTACAATTGATCCTTTTCTAGCCAACTTAAATATTGGTCAAATTTTCAGATTGAGGAGGTGCTAAAAGAGGCTCTTCAGGCTGACTGCAGACACTATGCTCCGGGTATTGAAATCCTAAGTGTGCACGTTACGAAGCCAGTTATCCCAAACATTATTAGGCGTAGTTTCGAACTGATGGAAGAACGTATCAAGGTACTTTAGGTCCACTATGGTAATACTTTGCCTATTCATTATCACCTCAGTAGGTGAAGTTATCCTTTGTGTAATTGGTTAGTGTATCAACTCTTTCATCAGTATGTATCCACTTAATTTAGTATTCACCAAGTCAACTAAGATGAAGTTTATTCCGTACAAACCATTTATCCTGCTAGCAGGACACTATGTTTAAGGACGATTTTCTATTCGTCGGCCGTGAACAACTAATATCATTTACAGCTAAACCTTGTGCTTTAGGCGATTATCATAAATTTTGGGACGGGGAAATGGAAGATTTGGGTAGCTTCTATCAGGTAGAAGCCACCATCAATTTTCGGTGTCATCTATGTTTCTTGTGCACGTGTTGGTTGCCGAGGAACCACAGAGAATGACTGAAAAAGTGTCAGAGACTGAAGAAGATGGCTATAAGTGAAGCTCAGAAAAATGCACAAGTTAGCATGATTTAGATGGAACAGAAGTTGGCGGAGCAGAACAGTATAAGGGAGCAAGAGGATATCAGAAATGCAATATATCTATGCAAGGAAAAGAGCATTGCAAATGCTGATTTCTTTAGGTTAACATTTTTTACCTTTTTACACTAGTACATATACTATCAGAACTAATTTAGCTATGGGTATTTATATGTCTCTCACTCTCAGAATGATAAGCGAAGCAGAAGCTAACAAGCGGAAACTTACTCCCCAGTTCCTGGAGCTCAAGTTCATTGAAGCAATTGCTAACAACTCCAAATATTATTTGGCAACAAGGTTAATTTTATATATCTTTTTTTAGCAGGTATTTTCTCTGTTTATTTATGATGGCTAACTGTGTTTGACAGGTACCTGGCATGATTTTCGACCAGAGACTTCTCGGAAACTTTTTCCAAGACGTCCCAAATTAGAACAACTTGGAAGCTCATTAGCTCAGGGCATTATATGAATTCAATGTGGTGATACCAAGCAGTGAAGTACTATCTACATAAATATAGACTGTCTTTGTTCAATTGTTTCTTATGTTTACATGAACTTGATGCTGAATACTTCCATGATGGAATAGCTGCTTCTTAACCATGGTGTTATACTATTAAGAGATGAGAGCAACGATTTTAAAGATCATAAGAATTTGAAATATCCTATAGCAGCTTGAATACTCTGTTGACTGTTGAGGTTTTAGCCACATCATTACATTTTAGTTAAAGAGTCTTTATTATGTAAATTATTATTTTGTCACATTTTTGGTTCTCACCCTTTTTCAATTCTCATATAAATTCTAATATTAATCCAAAGTAAACTTAACTATTTAAATACTATATTTTTGTGATTCAACCATTCAAATGTTTTACAAGACACTTAAAAATGTACTTTTGTTATAAAGTTGAAATATTTTTTAGGTGGTCAATATAGGAGGTTAATAATACAGAAACTCTACTGTACCGCTGTACATGAACGGTCGATATAAGAACCCTTTAACAACTCATTCATATATACACATGTGCACCAACCATTCAAATATTCTGACCAATTTTGCAGATTAAATTTATAAAATTTGTCTATAGAATCAAAGATGTGCTACTGGGTTTTGTTTCTTCATGCTTCTGCAGCTATTTGTTTTGGTTATCTCATGTTTATTCCTCCCATTAACACCTTATTTTCTCTTTTTATTGAGTAAACTCATAGGCTTATACAGTAGTATCCATTTTTAAGAAATCGTGGATGAGTGAGAATCGAACCCATGACCTAGAATGACGAAATATGAGTCCTTGCCACTACCCTATCCCATCTTGCTCACCTTATATGATACAACTTTCTCAGGTGAGGTATCCATTAGTGCTCGATTAATGTATTATTTGGACTTTTAAATCCTGTTTTGGTCATTTGATTGTTGTTGACTTGTGGGAGTTTGTCATATCGTATCACATTACATCAACCATATTTGGTTACTTATTTGAAAGCATGTTTGAAAGCATTGAGAGATTTGATATATTCCTCATACTGTTAGGTTTTTGCTAATCAAGGAAATAATTTTGATAGTAGTTTGGACTCATTAGAGCATTCATAGTGACGTAGGAGCAGGTGTATCAATTAGTCCTTTAGCTTCTTGCTAATAAGTGTAATAAATGGCTTACTGTTCTGGTTATCCTCCTGTTTTCTTTTATAATGATATGATACTTCTCTTAATGCTGATAAGAACTAAAAATAATGCAGTACATGAAAGTACTATATTGATGACGATAGGTTATATTGGACCTAGTTTTTTACATTACTTTCTCTTTGTGTTGTCATTTTCTTTGTGTTTTCCCCACATGGTTGTTTTGCCAGTTGCTTTCATTTTTAGAGGTTATAGTTGCAGGTTACCTGGCCAAGTGTTTTGTTTGCAATGGCTGGTGAGGCGGTTCTTAGTCTGGGGAACCTCTCAACACAATATGCTTTGGCAATTGGCATTTGTTGGCTTATCAGTAGCTAATGTGATAACTGCAAGCGTAACTGTAATTATATAGGTACCATTAATTTGACATGCTATTAGAGGATCAAGTTCAAATTGTAAATTTTACGGAATGATTTAAAATTTTAACTCAGTACTTATCATTTAATGCAGGAACAACTTTAAAATATTTCTTGGATGACAAAATTAATAGCGCTGAGATTCTTTTCCCCGGAGTTGGATGCCTCCTGGTTGCCGTTTGCTTTGCCTCTGGTGTTCATGCATCTAATGCCACAGATAATGAAGCAAAACTTAAAACTTTAGCAAATCATAAGATAGATGAAATTGGGTATAGCTCTGCTCATATGCGAAATTTTTACTAAAATTTTATATATTGAACTAACAGCAGGTAGTTAAGGTCATGTTATGATTGACAAATCAAGCAACCAAAAGGATAAACAAAGAAAACTCTGGTTTCACTGAAGAAGCACTGATATAATCTAAAATAGACCATGTGTATATATCTTGGCATATTATCAGTTATGATGTCAACATAATGCAATTTTTTTGCAGGGACTTACAAGTTCCCCTTCTTAAAGAAACATGTCAGATATCAGTTGGAAGAGATATAGAGAATGTTCTTTTGTTTCGTAAACAACTCCATAGCGATCACTGCATTGTTATGAGAACTTGTGTGCTTGCCAACATGATCTCTGATTGTCTCTATTCTGTTCAAAGCCTTGAAACCTTCACTAACAAAAGCGTCACCTCCTGCTGTATTTTCAACTTTAAATAAATAACAAATGAAACAAAAAGCGGCATCCTTAAAGACACTATATTCTAGCCAAGGTCGCCAACTAGAATCAAACCATTTCACATTAAACCGACGCTCCTTTGTTCCAAATAATGTTTTAGGAAATACATGATCTACCGGTTGACAAGGCCCCCTTTGTATGTACATTCTCCTTACTAAATCCCTCTCGTTAGGATGAAAATCAATCAACTTTTTTCTTTTTCCCGGATCATGTGAAAGATTAACAATATCGACGATCGGTGGAGGTATAATGACCGATGGAGAAGAACCTTGTGCGCTTGGTTGAGGTGCCCGAGTGATATTAATTTCTGGAATAGGATTTTCTTCACTTGTTTGAACTTGAGAAGCATTTTCCGTAGTTGGTTTTTTGGTAAAGAAACTTGAAATATCTCGCGTATTTGACCTTTTCATTGTGTTAATATACACAAATCAACTCATATAAGGAAAAATAGATTTTTTTATCACTCAACTATTGACTCTTTTAGAAAGTAACCACTGAACTATCAAATAATTAATTATAACCATCAACGTTACATTCGTTTTTGTTTTTAGACATTCCGTTAATTGTGTCGTTAAAATAATATTAATGTGCTTAATAGATCGATAATGTGTCAAAATTAATGAAAATTAGCCACTAAACATTGTACAACGTTAAAATATATCATCATTATAATTTTTTCCATAATTTTTATTATCTTTTCATAAATTAACTCATTATTATTGAAATCATTTACTATCTTGTTAACAGTAGTTTTTTAAAATAAACAAATGATTAATGAAATTATATATTTTTAATAAAAACATATTATATATATATAAAAAATTTAGATTCGCTTCGTGGATTTTTTAAATTTCATGAACCAAATTTAATCATAAAAATAAGATCAGATATCTATATTACTTTTTTTGGTTCAATATCTAGAATTTTGGATTAAAAAAATAGATTCTAATCAAAATTTAATATATTCGAAATTTTGCAATATTAAATCTGGGAAAAAAATTACTTTGAAGATATTGTTGAATTATTTCTTAAATAAAATGACTAGTTGCATGAAAAACAATGACAGTATTGTACTTAAAATATTTTTTATTTATCATGTTACGTTAGATGATTAAGTCGACATTAACATTATTTTAACTGATATTTCATTTATACTTAACGGAATGATTAAAAACAAAAACTCATGTAACGTTAGTGACTATTTTTAATTATTTGAATGTTCAGTGACTATTTTCTAATAGAAACAAGAGTTAAGTGATAAAAATCTATTTTCCCATATTATTTTAACGGTATATTAACGGCATAATTAACGGAATGCCTAAAAGCAAAAACAAATGTAACGTTAATGGTTATAATTAATTATTTAGTAGTTCAGTGGTTACTTTCTAAAAGATCCAATAGTTGAGTGATAAAAAAATCTATTTTCCCCTCATATAAAAAAAATCACTGTGGCATTTTGACAAACACCTTGTAACCTCTCTTTTTTCTTTAGCAAATTGCAACTTTTGATAAACAAACGGTTTGGCACAGCAGGTCAGCAGCAACTAGCAAGTCATTGTTATGTTAATATATATATAAAAAATAATTTAAAAAATAATTTAAAAAAAATAATGGTGGGTCCTGTGACCTACCATGTTCTATACTCCCTCCGCCACTGGTCATATGCTTCCACTCCTTTGGCAAGGCTCTGAGAAATTTAAGATTTGAATCTTTGATTTGATACACCCTCCCATACAACTTCAATCCATTCAGCAAATTTTGAAATCTACTAAAAATATCATTCAAAGATTCTCCACTCTTGAAGTGAAAGTGTTCATACTGTTGTATGAGGAGCTGCATCTTGTTTTCCCTGACTTGCTCAGTCCCTTCACAGATGGTTTGAACAGTGTCCCAAATCTCCTTGGCTGTAGAACAATTAATAACATTGTCAAACATGTCAGGATCAAGACCATTGAACAGAATATTCATGGCATTTTATCTTTATGAACTGCAATGTTGTCCTTAGGAGTCCATTCTGAAGGTAACTTTGGAATGGTGCTTGGAGCTCCTACAGGTGCTTGAGCTATTGAAGTGTTTGGCTTCATTGGAACATGAGAGCCATGATCTATGCACTCTACATATCCTTCATCCATAGACATTAGATGTAGACGCATCTTTACTTTCCAGTGAAAGTAATTCTCTCTATCAAGAACTGGTATTTTAACTCCATAATCCTTCTGACCCATGATTCAGATGTCTTTAGATCTTTAAACTTCTTATATATTAGAAGTTTGCTCTGATACCAATTGTTATTCCCAGACAATGAACCAAGATTGTAGAAGGGGAGGTTGAATACATTCTTTGAAATTTTTTTAGTTCTTGACAGAAGAGATATGAAATTAAATTCAAGAACAGAAAAACAAACAAATAAAACTAGAATTAAAAATTCAGGTGGATTGATTTATCCACCTGAGAGATTTTTATTAGAAGAAATCTATGTGATGTTTATGAATAAACACACAGTTGCATACACACTATTCTAGTTTCAACAATTTACAAAGGATATTGCTTTGAGCTCTCTAAATTGCCTAACTGATTTCTTGAGTTCTAGAATAATGCTACACTTTGTTATATATATCCCAAGTTTACAAGATATTTCGAACAGCTAATCATACAAAAAGTAACTCTGTCCAAAATCCTTGTTTCTTCCTTCTGAGTAGTGGTCCATGTGTTGGTAGCTTGCCCTTCTTGGCTGATTGTCTTTTATGGAAATGCTACTTTTGACCAGACAAAACAGAATGCTTCTTCTTCTTGTGAGTTTACTAGAAATGCTGGTTTCCATGCTCTGTGAAAACTGTCAACCCATGTGCTCTGTCTGAATTGTTCCTTTCACAAAGTACAGAGTGTATCCGTAGAAGCTATTTGAGTTGTATCCGTTGATAGTATCTTGATCACATCCGTAGACGACCAGTACTGTTATCCGTAGACAGTACTTTGTCCACATCCGTAGAAGGCTAATGTTGCTATCCGTAGACAGTCAATTTCACTTATGTAAAATTACAAGGCATAAACTATTTACAATTAGCCTCCCTATTCTACATATCCATTAATAGTGAACATGACTTATTCAGCCTAAAAACTAATACTCCAACTTCTACATCATGATTACAAATCAAGAATACACATCAGGATTGCACATCAGGATTGTACATCAGGATTGCATATCAGGATTGTACATCAGGATTACACAAGCATGTTACATTGAGTCTTATCCGTAGATAAGCTACCATTTTACGGATACTGCAAATGCATGCTATCCGTTGAAGGCTACATTTTTACTTATACAATTTTCACTAAGTTAATCTAGTTATCATCAAGAAACAACATAGTTCCTAACATAATATATTTAGAACAAATAGAATGAATATCAATTTAATATGTTATTGGTGCGATTCAAAATTTAAATCTGTGTACGTTACTAATATGTATATTGTAATTTGTTTACCATTAACTTTTTCTTATTTATAATTAGCTAATATTAAAGGATATTCAAACTAAACAAACTACAAATTATGTTTTACTTATTTCAATTTAGTAAGTATAGATTAATAAAAACACAATTAAGCTGAAAAAAGTCAAAATAAATCTTGATTTTCGCTTAAAATAACACTGTGTAGTTGTAGCAAGGGGGTGAAAACCAACATTAACCTTTTTTTTTCATACAAAATTAACAACGATATTCATTTTTAAAATTTTGGCTAACTTTAACCCATGAATACCCGTTGTCGTCCATATATATGAAATACTCACTGAGTATCAATTAATGCAAAAATAGCCAATTGGAAAGCAAGAGTCATGCTTTTAATCCTTCAAGCTATCAACAAATGAACTATACCTTAATCCCTAAAAAGTCGTACTAGTTTGGTGACAAATTTTGGGGTATTCAATTTGGATTTTAAAAAACCTTTCAAATTTATGGTATTTAAGTTGGATTGTAAATGTCTTTTAAAATCTGGAAGTATTTAATTAGGATTCTGAAATGTATTTTGAAATCTAAGGTATTCGATTTGGATTTAAAAAAGTCCATTAAAATCCGGTGGTATTCAACAATCGATGGCTTTGTTTGATTTAATAAAATGATGAATTTTGATGGATTTGCTAGTGTATTTTTTAAAATTTGAAATCCGGCCAAAATCAATGATATTTTTGATGAATTTTTAAGGAATATTTCAAAATCGCTCAGACTCTACATCAACTCTACAAGATTTTACATTAAATTTTCAAAAATATGCATAGAATTAAAATCAGCAACAATCTTGTAAAATTCATCCATTAAAATCTGAATTGAATACACCCCTTAGTTTGACCTCGAAAAATAGACAAAATTGTCGGGAAATCGATGGCATTTAACTTTTATTAAAGAGTTGTGGCAGATTTTGATCAAAAACTCATACAGAACAAAGGCTCCGTAGCATTTCTGGTACAGAAATGTACCATTTTTGCGAAAATGGTACAGCTGAGTTCAAATATGCAAAAATGGTATAGGGCGCCACGGCCTGTGGCAACCCGAGCTAGAGGGCGCCACGGCCTGTGGCAACCCTAGAAAAGGAAGCCACGGCCCGTGGCAACCCCTCTATATATGTATTTTTTTTGTTTGCCGTTGTCAAAATTGTTTCCTTTGTCTTAGCATCCATTTTCAAGCTTTAAAAAGTTGTTTTATAAATTATAATATTTGGTTTTTTTTAATTATAAAGTAGAACCGTCCTATTTTGTTAGAAGTAAAAAAATGAGTAAAAATATTAGCATGAATTATGATTTTTTATAAGCCGAACATGAGACCCTGAAAAGGCAAAAAAAAAATGGATTCACTATATTAATTATTGGTCCGAAAATGACAATTAAACCAAAGCATTAGATTTCTGCAAAATGCCCAGTTGTTTACTGAATGTATGCACCGTATGTTAATTATTTGTCCAAAAATGACAAGAAGACACTACTTTCAAGTTTTGTTAACGTGTCCCGTGAATATACAGGAAAAAGTAATAAAAGTGTGTATGCATTTCTGATTTTTTTTTGGCATAATATGAACCCGTGAATACATAGGAAAATGGTCTCGTGATCTAAATTATTTTCTTTAACTATTAAGAATTTTAATTCTCATATATAACCTATAAATACCCTATGCTCATTATGATCATCTTTGAAAAATGGCAAATGGTTATACTAGTGAGCCATGGGTAGAAAATGGTTATGTGACGATGATTTTGTGTACTCAATGAACCCTAATCATCGTTACTCAAGTCAGGCAATAACAACAATGCAGAGGGAGTGGGAGTGGCGTGCGCGATGTCTTTCTTGTTGTGTTGAACAATGTCGCTTGCATGGACTTAAAATACTGAAACAACGCGTTATAATGATGCAACGCAGTACTCCACAACAACTTGAAGTTGCATTGTTTCGTGCACGAGAGGAAGTGAACCGAATGCGATTGCGCTTACATCGACATAGTCTAGCAGCAGATGCAAGGATGTTTGCAGAGGATGGAGACATGCTACGTGCAAGACAGTATCACCAATGGAGCGTGAGTGCTGATAATGACTCAGACAGCTTCATGTCTGATGAGGACTAAACTATTGTACTTTTTAATATTCAAGTATGAGTAATTGTTCAATTTATGACTAGTTTTGCATTGTTAACTAAATTTGCATGTCATTAAGTTTCCAACATTTGAGAGAAGAAAAAATGGAAGCGATATTAAAACCACACGAATAGGAAATGAAAAAAAAGAAGTACATGTAGGAAATGAAATCACACAAAGCAAATAGTACAAATTCATATGAAAAATTGCAAAGCAAGTGTAGCAACGTCAAACTGCATTAGAACGTAGTGGGCAAAGTTTGCTCCTTTTCGTATGTCCTTCTTGCTTACAACGGCTACATTTTATCCCCGAACGCGACTGGTCCATCTCAGTACGAATTCTTACAGACTCCCCCTTGTTGCCACGTTTTTTCTTTATCTTTTTGCAGGCTTCATCGGGTACCAACTTACCATACCTCTGCCACTGTACCGGTAAGACGTAGTTCCAACACTCAGTAGGATCCAATGGAAATATGATAGGCTCCCATAACTTATGCAATTTGGAAGTGTAGTGGTAAGGTTCAATCCACTTTTTCCAATCAAGATTCTCTGCCAAACAACCAGCCAATACATGAGAACAAGGCAAATGGTGGCAAATCCACTTTCCACAAGTGCATATTTGTTGACTCATGTCCACATTTTGGGTGCGCCCGCCCCCCCCCCCCCCCCCTTGTGCCTCCTTTAACCCGATAGCGTTGCGTAACAACTTTGAAAATGCCTAGTTGTTTACTGAATGTATGCACCGTATGTGATTTAGCCTTTTCCATATATCTGGTTATCATATTCTCCGTCCTTTTCCTCAATACCTCTTCATCCTCCTCAGATGATACATCATCGTCGTCATCACTGTTAAAATCTTCGGACTCCTCACTGCTTGAACCATCAACATTAAATTCAAGAGGATTATCATCTATGCGTGCCAACTCTCTACCCGTCATTGTATGACGTGGTGGAGACGGTTCCACATAATCTGTACGGTTATAATATTCATGCATCTCAGGATCCTCACCATGATGCGTTTGTTGCACTGCTTGGCTACTAGAACCCCCCGCATATCCGTGAAATTCTTCATTATTTTCACCTTCACCGAAAAAAGAGTTTGACCATCCCGTTGTTCCGAATTCGGGAAATTGGTTGCTCATCCCATGGTTGTGTTGGTAACTTGGTTGGGTAGGCTCAGAATGCGTACCGTAAGCATATGAGTACGGATCCTGAACTTTAATCTGTTCGGCCTCGATGAAAACGGACACATCACCCCAACCCATCTGCATGGTCCGAGGGATACTCAACAACCTACCGACATCCACGTTGGAAGTAATATGACCTAAGTAATATCGCTTAACGACATTACCGATACCCATTTCTGGATGTTTATAACTTATTTTCAAATTCCAATGATTGTCACTTATGTTCATAACCTCATAAACAATTGCCTTGAATTCTTCAAAAGTTGTTCCGAACATAACATAACGCATACATTTTGGATCCAAGGAATATGTTATATCATCATCTTTCCTAATTATTTTTCCACCCCAAAAGAAATTCACATTGACACAACTTTCTATTTTCCTGATGTAAAAACATATACGCATATAAATATGTGAAAAAGACACATATAAAAATGGAAAATATATATAAGAAGAGTTATCCACAACTTTTGATTTCTTTTTAGAATTATATATATCAACTAACTACTTGTTTGCTACAAATAAAAAAGGAACTTAATGTTGTATTGGAACTGAAATAACTAAAAGGAAAGGAGGATTACAAACCTTTACCAGAATTCTTCAATATTGTTGTAGTGGTGTAAGATAAAGGGCTTCGCTAGTAGTGGTGTAAGATAAGATATCCTAATTGTACTGATAAGGCACAATTAAACAAAAGAGAGAAGAACTATTTATAGGGAAATTTTTTTTATCTCTATTACACAAAAGTAATACAGGTGCATTATTTTTGCCTGCAAATTATGAGATGTGAGGTGACAACTCAACTTTATTGTTGATGTGATCACTCGTCTTTACTTTATTGTAAAACCAACAGAAAAGCTCTGAAAAACCAAAAAATCAAATTTGCAGTGCCTGCAACTTTGCTTTATTGTAAATTTGATGTGAGAACACACTTTGGTCAAATTTATTATTGTTCTGAAAATGTAAAAGTGGTGTAGTCACGTCAACAGTAACATAAAACTTGCATTATTATCATGTTTCTAGATGTTGAGTACTTTAAAGATTTTATTATAGTCGTTTTCGGGTTTGAAAATATCATTATTCAAAAATTACAATTTTGTGTAGGTATCATTTTTGGACCAAAATTTTACATAATTACGCTTAATATTTTTTTTTATAATTTTGGATAGTAGCAAAGTACAACAATTCAAGTTTAATTTAAAACAAAGAAAATGAAAATATATTTTTTGCAAGTACAATTTATAAACCTACAAAAGTGATTGTTAAAAAGCAATTTTTACTAAGTAAATTGTTTGACAACGGCAAACAAAAAAAAAATATATAGAGGGGTTGCCACGGGCCGTGGCTTCCTTTGCTAGGGTTGCCACAGGTCGTGGCGCCCTCTACAGGTCGTGGCGCCCTCTAGCAACCCGTGGCGTCCTGTACCATTTTTGCAATGTTGAACTCAGATGTACCATTTTCGCAAAAATGGTACATAAATGTACCAGAAATGCTACGGAGCCCAGAACAGATGGGTGTAGACAATGTGTACAAACTACAAACAGACGCTGTGTACCACTCCTGCTGGTCTACTACAGATGATATAAACCTCAGAGTATCTTTTTCAGCACACTTGCAAGGCTAATTTATCATTTTTAGTTTTACTAAAAAATTTCTGTTAAAAAAATTCTCAGAATAATGGTTACAGAATCTTAAATTCTGAACTAGAAACTGAGGCCTAGTTGAAGTCCCAGGGCTGCGTGTACAACAAACAGTGTCATAATGCTGCTTCCTAGTATACCATGAACGTTCCTTAAGCTGGGGTTCCCCTGTATAAAAAGAACTCCATTGCGATTAGAATAAAATTAACTTCACAAAAGAAATCAAGTTCTTTAGTATGAAATTGTAATCAGAGAAACTAAGGATTAGAAGCTTTTGCTACCTCAAATAAAGATGGTAAAATTGTCTGTATAGTTAAAAGAGATAGGCCTATGAGCCCTGTGACAGCATGAGGGCTGCAACCAACATACAAAAATCACCCGAGGTTAAAAAAATTTAAATCAAGACCACTACTCTTCCATCAAATATGGCCTGGCACTTTCTAAAAACAACTTTCTTCACAAGTTGTATTATTTGAAATGGTCGAAGGAATATGACAATCTCTTCATCCCGAAGAAAGAGCCACATTTCAACTTCTTGAAGTCAAAAACAGCATCGAAAGTTTATATTTGATTTTAATTGTATTGATTGTACTACTGCTCACAATACTCCCCCTTACTATTATGAACCACAATTATTTGAAAGGTTAAAATGGTATAAATTAAAACTTAGAATTCAAAACAGCTCCTTTTGTGGAACTCCTGTGATTTATAAATCTTATCTGAAATCCATAATTGTATTGGCATAAGAGCCAGAAGCTGTTCACAAGTCCCAAGAATACCTTTCGAAAATAGGTTTATCAGAAGTCAAGAGTGCTGTTACGCCACCGGTTGCACCAAGAGCAAAGAAGAAAAACATTCCAGCAAGAAGCTTTGGATGCAAATCTTTAGCCATTGCCTTCTCATCCTGAATTTATCAAAAGAACTATATTAATATATAGTTAGTTAAAGAATGACATTGAAATGTTATTGAACTTTGATAATAGACATAATGAATAAATTTCTTACCATGTCATCTGAAAAACGGATGCGGAAGCCCAAATATGTTCCATAACCACCCATGGCAAAAAGCACAACAGCCTGAAACAATGTAGTTTACGAAATTTATATTCAGAACTTGATGATTGAGTAAAGAAAAGCAAGAACGGAAGTGTATACCATGTTTCCAGGGTGGCCCCAGTGCACTAGCCATCCTGGAAGATTCCAAGATTGTACAAGTTCAACAAAAGGCCCAAAGAGAGACTTCACAGTTCCAGCTGAAATGCGTACATATTCAATCACAATATTAGTTAGAATATGAAAGCATGCGCTAATACTAGTTGCAAAATGCTCAAAAAACAAGCAAGGATTAGTTATTCTAAGTTGCATCATAAAATCATTACAAAATGAAGTTCTCCAAAACTTGTAAGCTCGTACTAGTATGGATGGACAATCCTAAATTTCCGATGCTTCACATGAGCCAAGAACCTAGTCCTGGCCCAATTAAATCATCCCAAGTCCAAGTAATGAGTATAATTTAGAATAATCAACAACAGTGTTTGACCCTCAAATTCACAGCAATAATAAAATTAAGTTGCCACTTGAGAACTTTATAGTGTAAATTTGACAAAACATAAATAACAGTCAGGTATGCAACATACATATCAATTAAACAGGACATAATTTAAGAATGTACTGTAGTGAAGTGTGTACAAGAAACATACCTCCAGGCAGGGCTGCGAAAATGAGTAGAGGTAAAGGGTTGATGGAATAGAGCTGAGTTTCAGAGGAGCTGCTTAATTTAATATTTGGATTTTCTTGATTTGTAAGCTTTGTTTGGCAGGAAGTGTGGCTTTTGAGCTTACAAGAAAAAGTCTTGATTGTTGTTGTCTTTGTTTTAACAAATGATGATGATGGTTTGGAATAGTGAAATGAAATGGGCAAGTTGGTTGACTGATTTAATGGACGAAGAAATGCACAAGAAGAAGAGGACATATTCACCATAGCCATTCTGGCAAATAAGAGAGAGAGAGAGAGAGAGAGAGAGAGAGAGAGATATCCCCGTATATGTAAAATTATGGGCTTTTTTTGATATGGAAAGGATAGAGAGAATATAGAGTTGGAACTTGGAAGGGTGGTAAAAGGGGACACGATACATGTATATATTCAGTCATTCTCGTGGCTTCAACACGCTCTCCCCCTGCTTAAAACCCTTCTACATTGTTTTGGTATTTTCTTATTTTATGTCTTATTAACATGATTTGATGGACCCCCGTATAGTGATGCCTTTCTGCATCAAATTGGGCTGGGGTAGTTTGGTTGGGCTAGCTTTGCTTCGACCTTTAAACCATAAGACTATTCAAGCATTGATTCAAGTAATTTGCATTATGAGTTTATGGCCCAACTTTGTGAGGTGATCTGAATATATCTAGGTCTCACAGATTTTTTAAGCACGACCGACCATACTCAAAATTAGAACCAAGTATTGTGGTTTACTCTGTATGACTGTATCTATGTATAGTCCTACACTTTGCGTTTAACTGCAGCATATTTGCTTATAACCCTTGTCCAATTATCATCTCAACATACCCATTACACATACAGTTTAAACAGAGATGCAGCTAGATCCATATTCGAAGCATTTAAGCCAATGATTGCTTATTACAATGCGCATTTGAGAGGCTACAGCCTACAATAACAGAAGCATTACTTTGTTAAAGACGATTATTACTTGACCACAAATATTGATGGATAAATATACACAGAACAAAATGGCAGAATACTTAAGAGAACACATACTAACCTAAACCTAAGTATTTAACTATACAAGATGGCACTGTGAATTCAACAACTGCCTGATCCTGCTTCTTTGTTTTCCTCTGGCTGATATATAGCTATTAACTGGTACTCTACCGGCAGCCTCTGTCTCGAGTGAAAAGCTGCAAAATGATTACTTAATCAGAGCAATGCATTTGCAAGGCTGATTACACATGAAGAAGTTCCTCAATTGATAGCACGATACTATAGTAGGTCATATCAGATCAAGTATTAGCTATTCACAATTTGCTGATTGCAACAAATCGTAATTATAGAGTTTCCAGTGGCTCAGATCAGATCTCAGCTAGTACATCTTTCAATACAAAATTCAGTAATTGCCACAAATACTTATTTGCAGTATAGTTGTCACACAGCAACATATGTGATCCAAGCGATATCCAGGCAAATAGAGTGCGAAATGCAAGTATATAACTTTTAAAATGCATGTAATTTTATTTTTTTTATTGTTGTATGTCAAACATGTTTATGCTCAGAACTCCTGCTACCTAATTTTGTCTAGTCCAGATGCATTAAGTAGTGTTACTTCATGGCTTCTTACAGATCCATCAAGTAAACATGAGAGGCATATTACCTGGTATCCAGGTCCTAATGATGCTCACTAGAGCTGTATTTTTAATTGACTCGGAGAATGTTGTTGTGTATTGTTCCTCGGGTAACTGTCTCTCTTTCAGGATCGATCTTCCAGTGGTCATCAACAATAAATTTGATCTGCAAACAACAAGTGTCAAAATAAGTAAAATACACAACACTTCACAACTTCAACTTCAATAAACCACAACTTCCATTGATGAAATGGAGAATAATGTTCCAAAGGTGTCCATTATGAGTTCATCGATAAAAATATGTCATTCACACCCCGTGAACACGCAAATAATACTCTGTGGGCGAGTTGTTGTAATGGCAAATCTCTCAGGAAAGTGGAATTCTTTTTCCTTTCGCAACTTCTATTATATACTAGTAAGTAAATTAAGTGCTACCAAAATTGACAGAAATATGATATGCTTGATGTGATGTGATTTGTTACTGCATCTATTTCTATATAAAGGTCATGCTTTTATTATAAATACTAGCTTACAACCCATGTGAAGCGCAGACTTTTTATTTGACAACTATGAAAATTTGTTTGTGTTACATTTATAACTTCTTTCATTTAAATTCAACTCAACTTTATTAAGCATAAAAAAAATCATTTTATATTATTTTATTTTATTTTCCCATTAAATCCAGAAGCATAATATAGAAATAACTAAATCGGACCTTAAAATAATAGAAAATTATTTAAGATTAAAATTATTAAGTCGTGTACTTCAGATTATTTATAAATAATAAGTGATCATTTAAATATTTCATGTGCACACAATTGTAAAGATCTATCTTACGCTTATTATATGTAGGATACAAGTCTCACCTTTGATTTACATGGACTCTAGCTTAGTATCTTTAAGATATCGTGCTTTTTGGTTTTGGGTGAAGATATATAGTACACAAGCTTTTTCTCTGAAGTCCCGTGTACGCAGAAATCACAAGGTACCAAATATCTCTATGTGTTTTATCTGAAGGCGCAGAGCCCACCCTGGTAAATATTTGGCCTTACAGGCAAAAGAAAGGTGCATATTTTAACAGCTCGATAATTCTGACAGTGACTAAATGGAGAAATATAAGATGTGGATTTCATAGATTAAGGTGCTTGAAAGAAATGCCAAATCATTTCTCAGTCTTAACTTGCTAGGACCAAAAACTTACATTGCTAAACCACCTGATTTCTTACCTGTATCAACCAAAGATTTTTTTTTTAGATAAGTAATAAGCAACTCATAATGGTCTCACCTCATAAGTTCCAGGATAAAGCCATAGTACTGTTCTCCAAAGTGTGAAACTCCTGAAAAAAAATGTGATATCCATGGTAAATTTGCTAATAGATAAGCTCTGTTTAGCGGAAAGTGCTTACTGATTTTAATGAATGATTGTAAATGCATGTAGAATTGAATTATTAAATCAGAGATAAATTTACAAAACAGGCAGTGACAATTCAAAATTTCAGATGATCAGCACAATGAATCAGTTGCAAGGTTCATGAGATTCTGTTTTGGCTGGCTAGACTGGATAAGAAAACATTAACAGTGAGCAGTACCAAAAAATCCAGTAAAGAGTCTGGTTTCTTTAGACAAGAAGAATAAACCATTTAACCTAGAAATTCAACCTATATGAAGCATCCTGCACTTATTCCACAAACATCAGACAGAAACTACAAATTTAGAGAGATATCCTCCCAACTTTTTCTTTCACCCGTCAATTCTGTACAGAATCAGGCAAAGTTCTAAACAAGCCAGTTAGCCAAGAATGTACAACAAGTTACTAGGTTCCAAGTACCTTAGTAAAATTTAATTGAAGAGGATTTTTAGGCAAGAGCAGAACCTACATTTTTTCACGTGTTTTCTGGTAAATTTTTATATAACTTAAAAAAAATTATAACAAGCAACAAAAGTTAGCTAAATTAACTTATAAAATCAATTTTTTTCCTCCCATCCAATTTCGTTTTGTGAGATATGTTCATCATTAATGATCATTTTATGTCATTTATCAATTACTTTGACTTCCTACAGTCCTACTATTATGTGCTACTTTACAATGTCATGTTCTGAAAATTTTCTTCCTGTGGAGGGGAATACCTCTTCCCCTGTACATCGGCTCCTTTTCCCTCATTTTCTATTGTCCGGGTGGGGGGGAATGTTTCCAATCCTCCATGAGGTTAAGACAAACAAGGACTTTGCCTGCATCTGACCAGGGTCAACTACATAACTTAAACTTAAACAAGGAGCACAGATCTACCGCCTATGGACATACCATGGCCACCATTATATCAGAAACTTCTGCTTCTTATACAATTCCATGAAACCTACAAGAATTCCTAGTCTAATACTCAATATATAGGTCCATATATATATTTCTTCATGAAAATAACTAATAGTTACACACACCAGACAAAGTAAACAAACATGTATGAAACATCATTATAATATTTATTATGGTTATCATATACGTATGATTTCTAGGTTCAGGTTATACAAGGGATTTATAATACATAACAATATTTTCAGGAATATTATTGTTTACATTGGGTGCATCAGTAGTTAAATATTTTACCCTTTCTGAAGTAAAATTAGGATTTTGATAAGGAGTAATATAACCAGGTACTGGAAAGATTATTACTTTTGAGATTAAAGATACACTTGTATAACCTACTTTTACAAGTAGGTTATATGAAGTCGATTTTCTGCAGTAATTCACCTGTACCCTATCATTTTATGATTTGTTACCTACTTATTCGTTATACGATTTATTCCAAGTGTTCATGCTAGGAGCGGTGGATCCAGAAAATTTGTTGGTTGCCCCCAATTGCTAAACATTCATACAAAATTTTCAAATCTACATGTAAATTATGTAATAATTATATATTTTTTAGTACATAAATTAAATTTTGTGTCCAACCATACTAGTTTTCAGCTAGGGTCTATCCTCGCATAAAAAACAAAATAACAGATATAATAAAAATGATTTAAATTTTACACATCATCAAAAGTATTACTTATATTGTGTTTTGTACTTGTTAGATACTTGTTATTTTTTGTTACCTATTTTCGACAAGAACAATTAAATAAATTTATATAATTACCTACACATCTGCCTCCACTGAGTCTCGAACTAATGTATTATCATTTTTCTTTTTCTTTATTTGGACTAGGTAAAAATGGAAGAAAATTTTATTTTCTAAAAAGCTGTTTGAATCACTATACTAGGGTTCCTCGGATTTGTTAAGTCTCATATCATATGAGTAACTTATTGGAGTCTATTTCTAATCAAACAAGAGGAAATAACAGACTATCTAATTTGGGTTTGTTTAATTAGTAGGATGTGTTGAACTTGAATAGTGGATGCACTTCAATATTTTTGGGGGCACTTGAAAAAGCCTTTATTTATTTTTTTACTTAAGCTCAAGTTTCAGTGGGGGGATCTTTCCCCAGTATTTTCCATGTAAGTCTCCCCCTGTCCGTTATAATGGTACACTGGTCACATTGAAAGATTCGCATAGAAACAATTATTTAAACGTTTTTGTATAATAATTTTTAATTCAGAATTTGTATACAAACCAATACAACAGCTTTAATAACATGATTCACTAAATAACAGACTTAAAAAGAGTAATGTTATATCAAGTTAATATTTTTAATATAGAATATAAAAAAGAAAAAGAAGGTAGTAAAAACCTTCTTCTCATCACATCAACAATGCTTGGAGTTGATGATGGTTGTGGGTCCATTTTAATCCTTTGATGCCACCCATTGAAGCTACCTGCAACCTCCACAGACTCACCAGCACCTTCGTACTGAAGTTGAACCTAGTACATGTAAAACTTTGTTACAAGTGAAGAACCTACTTAGCTGGTAAATAAGAAAGTCACGGCTTTTATAATTAAATTCATTGGCCTCGTCTTAGTCCAGTTTAGAGTTGGGCAACCAGAGGCTGCCTAAAAGTTATTTGTATTATGTACCATTAATTATATTAAAGTCATATTATATACAGTAAGCTACTATTACTATTTAAGTGGTGGGATTTCAGACATGGAGGGATTTCAAATGGTGACTGATGTTCGATGCTGTATCAGAGATCTTCAAAATCATATTGGCATGCTCTTACAGCTCAAGATACAGATCTTATTACATTAAAATGATAATCACATCATAAAATAGCCTCTTAGTGCAGCAAATTAACACCCTATAGTGACCTGGTGAGCAAAGTTTTCAAAAGAGACAATAACAAGATAAAATTAGCGAATAGCGAGGAGAAATTTGACCAACTTTTATAAGATTCAACCATTATAATCACAAAATCATATATCCCCTTGGTTGCAGCTAATCAGCACTTTATATTTGTCTATAATGACTTCAACGACAAAAACTATCCAAAGTAGAAACACTAAGATATAAAACGTTTGAAAATGGCTTACGAAAGCAGGTGTGTGCACAAGTAGATTTCTCAATTCCTTCAATGATGTTTATCTAAATACTGACAGTATATGCCTTCTAAAATTCTTAAAGCAATCCCCTAATAATTGACGGTTATCAATTGATAACATTAAAAGAACATGTTCATCTTTAAAGCCTAGTTATGCTCAGTTCATAAATTATATAAGGGAACAAGAAATTCTAAAAGTCAAACAGTAGATAAATGACCTCCTGTAGTCCAACAAGGGCTTGTTCCGCTGCCTGTAGCTCTGAATCTTTGTCTGAAACAAGCTTTTGTGCTGTGCTTATCTCTTTTTCTGCTCGGCTTTGCAGTAAAGACAGTGCAAGCTTGACGATTCAAAGAAGAAACTGATTAAGTAATGTTCCAAGTAATAATGGAGGAGGAGGAGCCTGGTGTCTTAGTGCCCCATAAATCTAGTACCTTAGCAGACTTAGACTACAAATGTAATATTACATATATTAAATTTTGGATTAGCTTACACTAAGTATGATAAATAGAAACAAATACATCAGAAATATCAGAATACGTTTATTCCCTCGACCAGGATATATACCCTGTCGTTCCTGAACAATGAACATGTATATTTCTTAAAGGACTGTCTTATTTCTTACATATCTATATTTAGTTATTGATTCAAACACAGTTAGCACATCATTAATTCCCTTTTCCAGATCACTTGAAGCCACAACATTGCCAAGTTCCTTTTAGTAGCATCCCCAAATGTTCCTTCAAATATATTCATCCAGGATAAAACAAGTAAAAGTCACCCAGGTAATCCATAACCTTAACTGCAAACTAAAACAAGCCAATTCAAATTGAAAATTCAGTTTAAAATGAACTTGGATTCACTGGCTCATAAACAACTTAGGTCCTCATAGACTGCTACAAGCTCACCCAAAAAGCTTCATCTGACTCGTGAGAACAACTTGAATTATCCAATCCTACCACTGACTAACCCAGGAGGCCAGAACTTGTACACCCACTTGGAAGTACAGTTACCACTTGCATATAGACTAATCTCATCACATATTTTGCAGCAAAAAAGCAAATCTCAAACCACAATTTTGCATTGTTTCACCCCCGAAAATAAAATTGTGTATCTTAAACATTAGGTCAGAACAAATTTAGTAACCTGTCACCTGTACTTGTAGCTTCATAAAATGAACTGGCAATGCTCTATTTAGTCTACAATAACATGTAATACTTCAGTCTAGATGAGCTTTGTGCTTAAGCCCTTAGCAAAGGGGTAAAATTCAATGATTGCAAGGAAGCAATTTCAGTTTTTCACATAATTATATAAAACAGTCGGTAAGATAAAGTTCAAATGAGTAACTGAGTCACTTCTATAGAGAATATCAATTTATCACTCTAATTCATAGCAGCAAATGAGAAACAAATTTTACACACATTAGACGTCCACATTCTTCTAAAGCTAGCCAGAAATTTTGTTCTAGATGCCATGCAAAAATGTTATCATTTTTTAAGTCTAACCCAAGAACTATGATAACCCCTATGAGTTACATACAACCTTGTATTTGTTACAACATGCATTTTTTTTCCCAACAATATGAGTTATAATTGGATATTGTAGTTTAGTACTATAGTTCACCCACCACAATACCACATTACCATTTTGTCCTCTTTTTGCTCAACTTTTTCTTTCATTTCGTAGGAGGCTTAATACAAGGTCTCTCTATTTGTAAAATATGTACATAACAAAAGGAAGGCAGTGAAGTTTGTGTATGTTTGTGCCTACGGCGGCCTGATGAGGTGGAATAATCTATTTCCGGACCGAGTATATGAAAATACCTTTTCCTTCTCGATATGTTGCTTCAATTCAGACAACTCTAACTCCTTCTGATGCTAATAACATGAAAGATAACACCATTATTAGTTGTGTGCTCAATAATTTAAAGATATAGCTCGGTAATCTTCCTGTGAAAGCCAAACGTTCATAAACAAGTAAACCACATATTTATTAAAATTAACAGTACCAGCATGAACTTGAGACGGCTAATCTCAACTTCATTCTCCTTTTTTCTGGTCTGTTTTATAAAGGTACATAACATGAGAAATATTTAAGTGAAAAGAAATTAAAATGACTGAACATATAGTATATGTACAAAACATTATATATTCACAACCTCAATGTCTGAATCATCGCTGTAGTCAGCACTTGATAGGCCATCACCAGTGGAAACACAATCCTCCCTACACGGGGAAAAATGTTGTATATTACGACTAGTAATTTTAAAAATGATACACATACCCAAACAAGAGCAGATTTAAAAAGATTAGATGTCATATATTCATACGGGACGCTGTATCTGTCAAGATGACAGGAGGATACAAATTAAAGCTCATAATAATGCAAACAGAAGTTATATCTCATTTTGCCATTTTTCTAATATATTGGAGGATAAAGTAATTGCACCTAAAGCAAAATTTAACTGGTTTAGCAATAGTTCTGAATTCAAATATGTACCGATGTTTAAGCATCAATGACGCCAAACGTGATCCTACATATATTTACTTATTTAGAAGTGCCACTGGCTACCGATTGGAAAGAAGCTATATGTTGACGGATCAAACAGTAATACTTATACCAGACTGGAGTCGAAACAGACAAAATTTCCTCAATGTGTAACTACAGACAGTGCCAGATATGGCAAGCAGAAATACGCAAAATAATTAATATATAACCTAGTTAAAATTTTTTGACAAGAAATGCAAACCTTGTACGAGATATGGATGTTGAAGGCTCAACCTGCTGGGACAATAACTCATTGTTTCTATGCAATGTCTCAGCAGCATCAGTTTCATTAGAACTTAATTCTAGTTCAGTAGCATCCTCGAATTCAGAAACTGCCTGGCCTTCAGCGACATTCTCTCTTAAAATGTCAAAAACACTATCTGAACAAAACAAAACACATGGTCAGCTTAATTATTCATGGAGCCAATACACTGAAACATTAATAAACTATTGAAATGGCCTGTAAATAGATATATACACACTACACACTGGGAAAGGACATGGCCGTATGTGCTCTTCAGTTTTATTTGCGCTCTTTTATTTAGACTTTGTGACAGTAATACCATTAGCATATAAGATATCTACAGACCACTAATCCCATAATCCAACTATTGCTAGAAGTTGCCCCCTGACTGACCACAACATCTAATGCTGTAAGAATTAACTTACACCGTATATTTAAGAATTTTCCAACGAAAAGCAATGTACCGGAACCACAAGATCATGGAGTGATATACATGTCCCAAACTTCATCCCTTTGCAGATAATTATTAAGATCAAGTTACCCCCAGAGATGTTCTGAAATAAGCATCAGCCTGTGCACTTAAAATAAAAGTATATCTATTAAAACATTGTGCTTTACCTTCAATCATGTTTAGTTCTCCATTCTGAATAAAATTTGCCACTTTTTCTTGCAACGCTGATTCATTAGATGATTCTACTAAAGTGCGAATATTTTCATCCAAGTGGAACTCGCTAGCAACAGCTATGTCATTGAAATCATCTTCCTCAATTGGAGATTTACTTGACAAGTGAACAGCTTCGGCCAAATTTTCCACCTCATCCTGATCTTGTACAAGTTTTGGAATGCAACATCAATATTCTTTATTGTTAAGTTAAATTGACAATACACATTCTAAAAATAATGGTGACCTGCTGGTTCGTGTTTACTGCTGCAGCTCTATCAACTATTCCAGCTATATCATCCTCTACAGTTTTCGTGTTTACAGACGTTGCAAGAAGTTCTTTAATAAGTTTATATCCCCTCCGTCTTACAATATATGCCAAGTCTTGCCTATAGAATTCAAAGTTCAAAGGAAATATAAATAGCAATAATAATAAACCTTGGTCCCTTTTTCCTATAAGATAAATAAATTAATCCAACTGCGGCTAAAGTTCACCCAAATAACAAATTATGCACTCAAATAACTGATATAAATCAACTCTAATTGTCCTTGACGATAGTTTTAATTGAAACGTAATAATAATGTTGTTATGATAACCCCGTCATCATGATGTTAACAGAGCAACATTTCAGCAGAGTAACGGCACCGCACCTCCGCCACATCAAAACATGAGGACCACAAGAACCTTTGGAAGCTATCCTATGTTAGTAGAACAAGCTAGCAACACTCAAGGAAGGTGAAGTAAAGCAGGACAACGGGAGATCGAGAGGATGACTTGAGTGAGAGATAAGGTGAGTTTGTTGGCTAGAGGCCGGAGTCCGAGCCAGTCAACAGCCACAACAGATGAATACCCGATCCCGCGGGATACTCCCCCTTCTCTCAGAGCAGCCTCTATGAGCTTGTAGCTCACAAATATTTAGAAGATCCGTTACAATGGAAGGGGAATGACTGCTAAATACAAGCATTTATTAATAGCTCAGCTAGATAACGACGTGCAGAGACGGTGAAAGGTCGTCTCTACTTACAAGCATCCAATCACGCGTAAGCTCTGATATATTTCTCTACTCTATCATTCATTTATCAATCATCTGCTTTTATTGTTCTTATATTGGACTCAGTACAGGAAACAAGCAAATTTGCACTTGTAAAAATTGACATCTATTCCTGACACTCGACTACAGTGAATTGGTGGGCTCATTGCCCCCCAGAAATTTTACCCTATAATGGGGCTTCAGGCACCATGATTTCTCCCTTTCACTTAAACAATGTACAAACTCGACACTATAGGTATCTCTATCTAAAATGTCACATAACAACCAAACATAACAAAGGCGCTTAACCGAAATCTGGAAAACAGAGTGTAATAAGCATCAAAGTAGCTCTAAAATGTAAATAGAAAAGAATGTGACAAAAACAAAAAATCAAAAAAGAGGTTTCGAAAAAGAAACAAAACCTTCCATGGTCCGAAAGCTCCTTAAACGATGGCAAATGATCCTCCGGAAACCGGAACTCCAACAAAAACTCTCTAATATCATTGCACAAATCTTCATTACTTCTCACCTTCTTCCTTACCCTACATTGCCCCCAAACATATCAAACTGTAACCACATACACACTACACATATATAATGAATAACCCAAGAAAATTTAAAATTAAAAAACCTGGGTTTTTTGCTGAAAGAAGCACTAATTGTGGGGATTTGAGAACTTGGGCATCTGTAAATCTTCAAGGGTGGAGTACAAGAGAAGTTTTTATGAGGAGAAAATGAAAAAAATGCAGGGAAGTGAAAAAGGGTCGCCATAAATAAGGCAATAAGAGGAGTTCTTGAAATGGGTTTTCAAGCATTTGAGTGCTACAGCTTTTTACAAGCAAGAGATTAAATCATTAGTACTATTCTATTACATGTTGTACTGTAGATTTGTTTTCCCCACAAAGTGATTGGATTAAATGAACACAGCTATTACATGTACAAATTTGTGCTCTTAAATCTTCTCTTATTGCAACCTGGGGGTTTTGTCACTCTCATTACTATTCCTCTTAATAGGATTATCATAACCGTGTGTTCTTTCTTCTCTTACCTTACCTGTCTTCTAAAATATGAGCTTCTTGTAGAGAAGGAAAATGTCAAAACAAACAAAAAATTAATAATCGAAATTTAATCATTTTTTACTTATGCCGCACATTTTTTTAATTTAGAATGAAGATAAATATTTTCGAGTTCGAGTTTTGTTTACCGAATAAAAAAAAACATCAAGAAATGTGCTTAATATATTTCTTCATGTTGTATAATAATATATATAACAACGGAGAGAGCTAGATAATAGAGAGAGGGGGGAGATTATCATTTTATTTATATGTATAAACAATGAATAAACAAGGCTTTATTTAGTCTACCAAATCATAAGTTACAATGATATGAAAAGTCAAGAGTCGAAGGAGTTACAAGGATAGTGAAAAGTTAAGGTTGAAGTTACAATGATAGTTGTAAAGTTAAGAGTCATACAATATTATATAACACTCCCTCTTAGATGACTCGCACAAAAATCATGTCTCATTAAAACCTTACTAGAAAAACCCATGGGAAAAACCCTAAAAAGGAAAAAGAGTACATGTGTTGTACATAATTTAATGTAAAAGAAGTATCATATCTCCCCCTCATTTCAATATATCTCGAAACTTACGCATTCCAATCTTATTTACCAATTTCCTGAAGGATGATGTAGGAAGTGCTTTTGTGAACAAATCTGGTAGATTCTCACATGAGTGAATCTGACAGACATCAATTTATCTCCTTTGCTGAAGCTCATGAGTGAAGAAAATTTTTGGATCAATGTGATTCGTCCTATCACCTTTAATGTCGGATCTCCAATCTTAACCATATACATAAATGACCATCCTCATGGGTTGCCAGAATCACGATACAATCATAAGAAGTGCCTGCAATTGTTAATTTCATAGCATACCTGTTGTGGAATAAAAAACGAGCTTGTGTATTTAATGCTAAGGTTTAATGAGCTTCGAGCTTTAATGGCTGCACTTGTGTTTCGAGACTAAATCGGTCCTCACAAGATGCCTACGTATCTCAAATCGTTATTGAGAATCAAGCCAAAGACGTAGTTCTTGGTGTTGCCCTCGGGGCTATGGCGGCAGGGGCACACCAAGGATGTAGTGACTTGTATGTCCTTATTCGAGGATGAAGTCTAAAACGTAGTTCTAGGGGTGCCTTCGTGGCTTGTTGCGCCTTCGAGGCGTTGTGACGTATGGAGCTGTGCCCAAAACGTAGTTCTGATTGTAGGATCAGGGTCCTTATATAGGCGTCTGGAGCCTGGTATTTATGGTATGTTTAGGAGACTTAGCGAATAAGTCTCCTTATTGATAATGGATAAACATCGTATTTCTTGCTGGAGAAGTCTTTTCCTTGTTGATAAAGGCTATGACTCATTAATTGGGATTCTGGATCCTTCTTTGAGAAATTTACCATATTTTGGACTCTTTTCATGAGCTGTATATTTTCCTTATTTATTAATTTCGTAATTAATAAATAATCAGGATTTTAGGCCTTAATTATTTGGCCTTTCCAAAGAATCAACAATTATATTTCTATAATTACTTTTCTGTCCATATCATTTGCCCCCCAACTTCTGGGAAAATCTCCTTGGGGTTTTCGTAGAAGTTATAGCGTGTTTTTCCTCAAAATTTTCTATTTTAAGGGTATTTTCGACCTCAAAATAGGTCATTTTCGACCTCATTTTCGACCTCATTTTCGACCAGGATTTCGGTCATTTTCAACCAGGATTTCGGTCATTTTCGACCTCGTTTTCGACCTCAACTGGTGTGAGGTCGAAGGTTTCGACCTCGATTTCCCAGTCTTTTTCGACCTCGATCACATATACTTTCAACCTCGTTTTGGTGCGAGGTCGAATGCTTCAACCTCAATTCTTAGTATGTTTTCAACCTCAGGTCTTCGACCTCGAACCTATACATTTTCGACCTCAATTTGGTGTGAGGTCGAAGGGTTCGAGCTCAATTCTCAGGTGTTTTTCGACTTCGAGTCTTCGAACTCGATCTAAGGTCTTTTCGACCTCAAAATTTTAATTTTTCGATTTTATTTGGGAGCGAGGTCGATGGATTCGACCTTGATTTCTCGTGTATTTTCGACTTCGAGCCTTCGATGTCGATCTAAGGTGTTTTCGACCTTAGTTTCATTATTTTTCGTTCTTTCTTGGGCCTTAACTAGCCCAAATTTTAATTGGATTTCAATTTATTCCAGCCTTGGGCCTTATTGGGCCTTAAATTGTTCAAGCTTTGAATTCGCCTGAGTTTCAATTTGTTTGGGCTTTGATTTTTGTAATCCATAAATGGATTTATGGGCCTTAACTGGCCATAGACGGTTGCCCTTCCCTTAACCGGTTGGGTGACTGGTTGTCTCGAATATAAAAGAGTGGGATTTCCACTATCACTCTTCATTTCATACTTTCACTTTCTAAAAATTTCTCTCTTCTTATTCCGTAGTAAGGCGATTTCCGGAAAAGTTTCCGCGGTTGTATTCTTTGATTTTCTGGGTTCAATCTTCATCCTTTGAAGATTTTCGGGGTACAATCTTCATCCTTTGAAGATTTCATAGAAGTTATACCGGTCTTTTTCGAGACTTAGGGTCTTTTTATCCCTTACCTGGGACTTACTACCCTTTTTGGGGATTTTAATATACACTAGTGTTTCACGAGTATCGTCTTGGTGTAAAGTGTGGAGGGACCTACACATTTACGACGATTTTGCCTTATTCGAGGCTAACTTGACATTTGCATAAGCCTTTTATGTCTTATACCGTCTTGTTTTGGCTTCAAGCCTTTCATTGAGCATATCGAATGATGGGGTTTGGACTGAATGTCTTAGATTTCTGGGGTTTCAACCCTTCACCCTTACGAGTTCTTACTGATGGCTCCACTCGTAGTGATTCATTCTCAAGTCTATCATATCAAACTTCTCTTGAGCTTCAAATTTTTGCTAATTAACAATAAGCATCTTAGGCTTTCTTTTGTATGTTTATTAGCAACATTCACCTATCGGGGTTCGTTGTATTCAGCTCTATTTGTGCAGTTGACATGCATATTTTGTATGCTTTCCTTTGCATTCATTTGTAGTTTGTCTTGGAAATGCTTTGAGGATGTTTCTACCAATCAAAACGGGTTCAACCCTTCATCTTCTTTCCAGGAAGCTCATGATTTCATCGAACCATACTTCTACTTGTCCTACTAGCGGATCCTTTTAGGATACACTAAATATAATAGACTTTCAAATTTGAGGCATGCCAAGTCCTTGGCACCTCATGCCCTTCGAGGGTTTCCAATTTGTAGGAGCCTCGACCAAATACGTTCTTAACGCGATACGGTCCTTCCCAATTTGGGGCCAGCTTGCCTTTTTGTCGAACTCCGGATGCCTCAATCTTTCGTAGAACCAAGTCTTCTTGTCGAAAGAACCTTTCTTTAACCCTTAGGTTGTAATAGAAAGATGCTCGTTTCTGATGCTGAACTATCTTGGAATTTGCCTCATCTCTAACTTCATCAATCAAATCTAAGGCCAGCCTCAAGCCTTCCTCATTTGTTTCTGGCTCATAAGCCTCAATTCTTGGAGACGTGTGAGTAATCTCCACTGGAACCACTGCCTCTGCCCCCATATGCCAACAGAAAGGGGGTAGCTCCAGTGGTGACTTTGCAGGTAGTACGATATGCCCATAGTATGGGGAGCAATTCGTCTACCCAAGTGTTTCTGGAGCGTTCAACTCTTTTCTTTAGTCCATCTAGGATAATTCGATTTGCAACCTCATCTTGCCCATTTGCTTGTGGATGGGCAACAGAAGTGAAGCGCAACTTGATATCATTCTCATCACAATATTTCTTAAACTCATCGTTGTTAAACTGAGTTCCATTGTCTGTGACCAAGATACGTGGAATCCCGTATCTGCATATCACATTTTCCCAGAAGAAATGCATCACTTGCTTGGTGGTTATCTTGGCTAATGGCTTAGCCTCAATCCACTGGTGAAGTAGTCGATTGCTACTATCAAGACCTTTCGTTGAGCACTTGCCATTGGAAATGGCCCGAGTATATCCATTCCCCACATGGCAAAGGGGATTGGTGAGTTTATGGATGTCAACATCTCTGGTGGTTGCCTAACCACTGGGGCATGCTTCTGGCACCTTTCACATTTCTTTACGTAGCTTTTAGCATCTGCTAGTATGCTTGGCCAGTAGAAACCTAGACGAGTGATTTTATGGGCAAGGGCTCTGCCCCCCAAGTGCTGCCCACAAATTCCTTCATGTACTTCCTTCAGGGCCAATTCTGCCTCTTGAGATCTTAAACATTTCAGATATGGAATGATGAAAGACTTCTTGTATATGATTCCCTCAATCAAGGTATACCTTAGTGCTCTGACGTATAGCTTTCGTGCTTCTGAAGTGTCGTTGGGTAACCACCCAGTTTCTAGATGAGATTTGATGGGATCCATCCAACAACTGCCAACATCAATGGGTGCTACCAACTTTCCGTTGATGCTTGGGGTCCTCAGGACTTGGAAGTAGACACTCCCTGCATAGTTTTCAATTTCGGAAGAAGCAAATTTAGACAAGGCATCAACCTTCACGTTTTCTTCCATTGGAATGTGCTCTACATAGCATTCGTCGAACTGAGTCATGATGGCCTTGACAAGTTTCAAGTACTTGGCCATGACTTCATCTCTGGCCTCAAATTCCCCATTTACTTGGGAAACCACTAGCCTCGAATCTCCACATACTTTCAGAATTTTGACCCTCAAGGCTCCAGCCAGCCCTAAACCAGCTATCAGAGCTTCATACTCAGCCTCATTGTTTGTCGTTGGAAAGTCAAGTTTTAGTGCATACTCTATGAGGAATCCATCAGGACTTTGTAGCACTAAACCGACTCCACTTGATTTTGTTTTTGATGCTCCATCAAAATAGAGCACCCAATATTCTTTGAAATCCATCTCTTGATCTTTCTCATCCTCCACTATTACTTCCTGCCCCCCGACTTCTTGGTTGTCAATGGTACATTCAACCATGAAGTCAGCGAGTGCTTGAGCTTTTATGGCCGTTCGAGGCTTATACTTGATGTCGAATTCGCCCAATTCAATGGCCCATTTGATCAATTTTCCACTGACTTGAGGGCTATGTAAGATGTTTCTCAGAGGTTGATCAGTCAAGACCTCTATCTTGTGAGCCTGGAAGTACGGGCGTAGCTTTCTTGAGGCCATTATCAAGGCCAAGGCAAACTTCTCAATCGTTGAGTAGTTTATTTCTGCCCCATGTAGAATCTTACTCACATAGTAGATGGGTTTCTGAACCTTCGATTCTTATTTTACCAAAACAGCTCTGAGGGCAGTATTGGATACTGTCAAGTATAGATAAAGAACCTCTCCTGGTTTTGGTTTGGCCAATAGTGGTGGCTCAGCCATATATTTCTTCAAGGCTTCAAAGGCCTCTTGGCTTTCGGCTGTCCATTCAAAAAATTTCACATTCTTAAGTGCTTTGAAGAAAGGTAAGCACTTCTCTCCTGACTTGGAGATGAATCTTCCCAATGCTGCCACTCTTCCCGTTAGTTTCTGGACTTCCTTGATAGTCCGTGGTGGTTCCATGTCTAGAATTGCTTTGATTTTGTCGGGATTAGCCTCGATTCCTCTCTTGGAAACCATCAGGCCTAAAAACTTTCCCGAGCCTACACAAAAGGCACATTTAGCTGGATTCAACATCATCTTGTGGTGCCTTAGCACTTCAAATGCCTCTCGGAGGTGCTCAATGTGATCGACTTTATCGAGGCTCTTGACTAACATGTCATCTACGTAAACCTCCATGGTTTTTCCAATTAGGTGTTCAAAAATATTGTTCACCAACCTTTGGTAGGTTGCCCCTGCATTCTTGAGCCCAAAGGCCATGACTAAGTAACAGAAAACACCAAAGTCAGTGATGAATGATACCTTGGAGATGTCATCTTTGTGCATCTTGATTTGGTTGTATCCGCTGAAGCCATCCATGAAACTTAGCATCTCGTGCCCAGTTGTTGCATCTATTAGAGCATCAATCCTTGGTAAGGGAAAACAATCCTTAGGACATGCATCGTTCAAGTCAGTGAAGTCCACACACATCCTCCATTTCCCATTGGCCTTTTTGACCATTACCGGGTTAGCCAGCCATTCTGGGAATTGAATTTCCTCAATGAACCCGGCTTCCAGAAGTTTTTCAACTTCTTGTTTTATGGCTTCAAGCCTCTCTGGAGCAAAACTTCTCTTCTTTTGTTTTACCGTCTTCCTCTCAGGATCCACATTCAATTTGTGAGTTATCAATTGGGGATCAATCCCTGGCATGTCGGCCGCTGTCCAAGAAAAAACGTCATAGTTCTCTTGAAGAAAAGATATGAGTTTGCTTTTCAATGGTTGAGGCAACAATGCCCCAACATAGGTCACCTTCTCCGGTTCACCTGGGACCAAGGGAATTAGGATCAAATCCTCAGCTGGTTTCCCTCTTCTGTCCTCATTGTCGCTTGTATTCATGTCTTCAATGGGGAGAACCTGCCCCCCGATTCCATCAGGCCTTAGCGCGGCTACATAACAACTTCTAGCCATCTTTTGGTCTCCCCGCTCTTCTCCAATCCCATTCCTCGTTGGGAACTTGACTTTCAGATGATAAGATGAGGCAACGACCTTAAACGCATAAAGACCAATCCTTCCAAGGATCGCGTTGTAGGTTGAAGTTGCCTTTATAACTACAAAGTTCAGCATTTGAGTAGATGTATTCATTCCTTGCCCCATGGTCATTGGGAGTTGGATAGTGCCTTCCACTTTTGATTCCACTCCATTGAACCCATATATGGGCATATTCGAGGGTGTTAACTGAGAATCAGTGTAACCCATCTTGATAAAGGCATCGTGGAACAAGATATCCACTGAAGCTCCATTGTCAACTAGGACTCTCTTTGTTTCAGAATTGCCTATCACAGGTACGATGACTAAAGGGTCATCGTGGGGGAACTTCACCCCTTCTAAGTCGGAATCATCAAAGCCAATTGACACTTCTGTTTTGGCACGTTTCGGTGCTTCTCCAACCACAGTCATTACCTCTCGGGCATAAGCTTTTCTTGAGTTTCGGGAGGACCCAGCAGCAGTTGGTCCTCCAAATATCATATTGATGACTGGCCCTCGGGGCTTAGGGTTACGATCTTGGTTGTTGTCCCTTCTGTCATAATCTTTCCTTTCATAATTTCCTCTTTGACTTCATTGACTTCCATCCTTGGTGAATTTGCTGAGTTTTCCTCTCCGTATCAGAAACTCAATTTCATCTTTCAGTTGTCTACAATCGTCGGTGTCGTGACCAACTTTTTTGTGGAATCGACAAAATTGGTTTTGGTTCCGTTTGGACAAGTCAGCCCTCATTGGCTTCGGCCATTTGAGATCCTCTTCCTTTGCTATCTCCGTCAGAATTTGACTCCTGGGAGTATTCAATCTTGCATATTTTGTAAACTTTGGCCCAAAATTGCTTCTCTTTGGTGGAGAATCAGAGCTTTTTGACGTTCTAGGAAATTTTTCCTTAACATCATATTCCTGGGTTTCCTTCCTTTTTCTTGAGTTTCCACTACCCTCGGTGGTGGGTTCATATTTCCTCATACTTTCTTCTGCTTTGATGTACTTGTCGGCTCGGTCTTTGAGCTTTAACATGCTCTCGGGTGGATGTTTAGCCAATGACCTTTTGAAGTGATCATCGGTAGTTCCTTGCTGCAGGGCTATCATAGCCACTTTGTCTTCCAAGTCCGGGACTTTCAGAGCCTCCCGAGTAAATCGATTAATGTAATCTCTCAAGGCTTCATTCTTTCCTTGCTTAATTCTCATGAGTGATGCAGAGCTTTTCTCGTGCACTCTCCCACTTACGAATTGGTTGATGAACGCCTTGCTCAATTCCTTGAAGGATCCAATAGAATTGGGAGGCAAGCGGCTGTACCAAAGTTGTACCATGCCTGCTAAGGTTTGTGGAAACACTCGGCATTTAACCGCATCATTGGTTGGCTGCAATAGCAGTGCGTTGGAGAAGGTTCTCACATGATTTGCGGGATCTCCCGTTCCATCATAAGCCTTGATCGTTGGCATCTTGAATTTTTTGGATATGGTGGCTTTCATGATGTCTTGAGTGAATGGTGGTGTAGGATCATCAGGATCTCCTAGGGGCAACAAAACACTAGGATCACCCCTTGGGGCTTCAGCCCTCTTAGTCCTTCTTGGTGTTGGGTCCAAGTTGATTATCGGGACTCCCCCAGTTGCTCGGCCTTGAGCGTTGGTAGCTTCCTCCTCAGCAAGGAGTTTTTTGAGCCTTGCAGTCTCTGCTTCATGGGCTGCAAGTTTCTTCCTAGTAGTTTGGGGTTGTTCCCGATTGGTTTGGGAAGAACGTCTCCTTCTTGGGGAAACGTCCCTCTCATCTCCTGTTGAGTAATTCTCGTCCTCGGTATAGGGACCTGAAAAGTCTTGAATCAAAGGGGTTCGTCTTGTTTGGGGTCCCAGACCTTGAATATAAGGGGGTATATATGCCTCATGGTAGATTGGATTAGCTCCACTACCACCAGTTGGGGGTCGAGGGGGCATGCCATAGCTTGGCATCCCCAAAATCTGATTCGCGTATTGAGGGAGATCAGTAGTATGGAGTTGAAGGCTCCTCGGGGCATTCATGAGCAGCGGGGAGGTCGTGATCGGTTGCTGGTGAATGGTCTCTTGTGGATTAGATCCATGAATGACCATCTGTAGGGGATTCGTCCCTTCAACCGAAATCGGGATTTCCGGTCCTTGAGTGTTGGTGGGAATATTCGCCCCTTCAATGCCAGTAGTTGGCGGTGGTTGATTTCCGTGAGTATCAGCCTCAGAGGTGACAAGGAGATCCTCAGGAGTTTGAGTATCTCGAGCTGTTCTTCGTGTGTTTGCCATGGTTGATGTTGTATTCCCACAGACGGCGCCAAATGTTGTGGAATAAAAAACGAGCTTGTGTATTTAATGCTAAGGTTTAATGAGCTTCGAGCTTTAATGGCTGCACTTGTGTTTCGAGACTAAATCGGTCCTCACAAGATGCCTACGTATCTCAAATCGTTATTGAGAATCAAGCCAAAGACGTAGTTCTTGGTGTTGCCCTCGGGGCTATGGCGGCAGGGGCACACCAAGGATGTAGTGACTTGTATGTCCTTATTCGAGGATGAAGTCTAAAACGTAGTTCTAGGGGTGCCTTCGTGGCTTGTTGCGCCTTCGAGGCGTTGTGACGTATGGAGCTGTGCCCAAAACGTAGTTCTGATTGTAGGATCAGGGTCCTTATATAGGCGTCTGGAGCCTGGTATTTATGGTATGTTTAGGAGACTTAGTGAATAAGTCTCCTTATTGATAATGGATAAACATCGTATTTCTTGCTGGAGAAGTCTTTTCCTTGTTGATAAAGGCTATGACTCATTAATTGGGATTCTGGATCCTTCTTTGAGAAATTTACCATATTTTGGACTCTTTTCATGAGCTGTATATTTTCCTTATTTATTAATTTCGTAATTAATAAATAATCAGGATTTTAGGCCTTAAATATTTGGCCTTTCCAAAGAATCAACAATTATATTTCTATAATTACTTTTCTGTCCATATCAATACCAAAATAATAACATCTCCACCATATGTGAATATATATTCAATTCTGAGACGCAAATTATGATAATCATGTAAACACTTTGCACCTGAAAAATCAATATAAACCTTTGTCGAATAGGTTGGTGGAGATCAAATAAAAATATCTCATCAAGATTCTCATGTCTTCATATTCGACTTGCTTTAAACTCCACTAGTGAATTTATTAATTAATAAATCGGAACATGTATAATCAACAAGATAAATGAATATCTTACGCATTATGATATGTGGTACTTCAGGATCAAGAATTGTCTTTTTAAGTGTTCACAGCGGTGACTATCATCTTCCTTCAGGGAAGAAGTTGTATTTCAGAATGTATTATCATCTCTTGCTTATAAATTAAACATAATCATGTATTTATAATCCTTCTGGGATCTTTATCCAATCGACTTTCATAAGTCGCAAGTTTTAAGCATTCTCATAAAAATTATATTCGTCTCCGCTCAAAAGTAGTTTTCCCTTTCAAAATTTGCATGATTTCGGGGAAACTGTAAAATATTAATAAAATTCACAACTTTACAAAACAAACTCAATAATCCTAATATATTATGATTATGAGGTGAAACTCATTCGAATGTCAATTAGAAACACATTCTAATTTTCATCCACTCCGACCAAATATTTATATGAGTTATCACCTATCATAAATCATATTATCTTCAAAAAATAGTAGAAGATAAAACAATCATCACATTTCACATATATCTTCTTATACCCGTACATACCTTTATGTGTACTCCACGAGTTAAGGAATATGCCAAAGTATAATTTATAAAAATAACAAGAAGTATTTCCGAAATAATGTTGGACTACTGGTCCAGAACTCTTTACAACTCGATAGGGTTAGTTCTCGAGAACTTAATTTTCTGCTTCTAGCTGTTTTAATCCTTCTGGAATTGAATTTAAATGTTGTCAAGTGGGTCATATAAAATTAAAATCAAATCCTTTGTATATTTCCAGACTATTTGGTAATTATGTAATCATGTCCACCACAAGATATTATTTCTCTTCATAACCAATATAATGTCATTATATAACTATGGGACATTTATATTTCGTAGATTTCACTTTCACGTAAATATTATTCATACCCCCGCTGACTTTTTATACATGTGTGAATTGCAGTTCTAAATATTTCTCTATTTTAAAGAGATAATGATTTTTATAGCGTGCTTCCTTCACAACTTCTGGTGTGCGAACTGCAAGTCCAAATAATTTATCTCTTTGTAAGAGATTTTGCCTCAATCATTTACTTATATCTTTGGCCAATTTATTTTCAGATCCTCATTATAATCCATAACCTCAAGTGTTAAATTTCCGTATGAAGTATCGTCGATATTGATTTGAGTAAATGGTTCCATTTTATTCTAGACATGACATAATATATTGAGATCTCATAATTTTCATGTACCTTCATTTTTCTTTCTTTTGTCCTGTCTTCAATCTCTTCTGGAAATCATTCTAAAGTTATCCACTCCCTGATTTAGCCATCATCAATTGTTGCTCCTTTTTACCTTTAAGGATAATTTTGTTATGGAACCTACTAGTCTATCACGCTTCAGGCGTTCTTTAGACACATAGCATCTTGAGGTTGTCTTTCCAGGACATATTTATTTGGAGCATTTGTAGCTGGTATATATGATATAGCCACTCTTTCAGGTCAGCATATATGTCTGACAATAATTGAAACATATGAATGAATTATCTTCTGAACTTTTAGTTCAGATTCTTTACTATGAGGATCAACACGAGGCAATGATAATTCATTCATACTGAATATCACCAGCTATTCATTTTCTCCCCCTAATTTTGAGAAAACAGACTCAATAAATTGAGTCATATCCAAATACATATAAATGTCTCCAAATATATAATGATTGATAACCACTTATTTATAATGTATATCCAACTTTATCTTATTGTTGTGGTGGAACGATTATAGCTGACTAAATTTAATTTATTTATATAAGGAGATATTATGATAACTAGATGGCTAGTTATGAATCAATATATGCCACAAGATATTCAAAAAAATTCATGTACAATAATTCTCATTGAACATTTGAGTAGTAGACTCGCCAACATCATATAAATGCATATTATTGATAATATGATTAACTAAACACTCAAACTAACAAGCTTCAGGTTGTGAGTATATAACAACTATGCATGTAACCATATAGTTCATGTATCAATCATATAATATCTTAATGACCCATATTTGGAGCTTTATAATTTATTCCGAAAGATGATAGATTCATAATATATTTTTGTTGGTGAGTGTATCTAAAGAGAGTATACGAAAGTAGAACTGACAAAATGTTGGGCGATGCAGAATGCATTTTACTCTAAATATAGAAAATGTATTATCAGTTTTCAACAAGTACAAACTAATAAAGTAAAAACAATGTTGGCAAACAACTGAGTTTCTTGTTTATTAGTTATTGACGTGCAAAGAGGAATCAAAATGTCAATTTGTGTTTATTTTATATTGTTAGTAAAGAATAGATTTACTTGTTATTAGTTATAATCCCCATATGATACCTCTGTTTATCTATATTGCAAATGCAGCTTTAATCTGAACTTTCTTGTAACTAGATGCATCTTATACCATATTCGTTTATAGAGAAAGAAGCAAGCCATGTTGAAGGCTTTAGTCCGGAACTAGCCCTTGTGACCATTGGAGGAGGGAAGGAACTCGAAGAAAAACTTGTGGTACATTTACTGCTTATATATCTCTTTCCCCTCATCTCTAGGTGTAGTTGTATCAACTGATACTCTAGTTTAAAGTTATTATTTGGTATTTCAATTTGATGTTGTTACGATGGGCTGAGTTTTGGCTTTGATTGTTGCACTTCTTGAGGTTATGGCAGGTTAGGCCTACAAGCGAAACCATTGTGAATCACATGTTTACTCAGTGGATTCATAGTTATCGTGATCTTCCTCTCATGATTAACCAGGTGGAGTTAGTGGCATTATTTACTTCAGCTGTTTTCTTTCGCTTGCTTGTTTCTCATTATCGTTTCCTTTTCCTATCATTTGTCTTTGTAGTGGGTAAATGTCACAAGGTGGGAGATGCGCACTAAACCATTTGTGAGAACTCTCGAATTTCTTTGGCAGGAGGGGCATACTGCTCATGCTATTCCGGAAGAGGCGGAACAAGAGGTCTGCATCTTAATTACACAAACATAGCACCGTTCATTAAAAAAAAAATTACCCGCCAACCTGCCCTTGCATCTTTCCACTAACAGATTGAGGTTTCTGACTGCAGGCATTACAAATGATCAATGTATATATAAAATTTTCTTATGAGCAAGCTGCAATACCCGTTATTGCAGGACGGAAATCCAATGTTGAAACATTTGCTGGAGCTGTCAAGACATATACAATTGAAGCCATGATGGGCGACCGTAAGGCTTTACAGGCTGGAATCAGCCACAACCTTGGACAGAACTTCTCTCGTGCTTTTGGAACACAGGTCAGTAACTTACGGTTTTGTTTTGCATTTATCTACATGTGGTATCTTAGACCTATAGGTCCTTTGTTATTTGTTTGTATAAATTTTGTGGTAGACGGGGAATAGCATACTTGTTAAGGAAAGGGGGGATGGGGTATAGAAACCCATAGGAATACAGAAATACAATCATATAGCACGGTTACCTTAAGGGCCTCTTGGGCCCTCTCGCATTTAGTTTTTAGCTGGTGCATATACTGCTCAAAAGAGTGTTGACTTCCCAAGTTTGTACTAGTGTTTTGTTAGTTCATTATAGAGCTCAAAGTTTTGCGTGGTCAGTCAAGAGCTGGCCAGGGCGTGCATACTTTAAGTTTTTTTGCTTTCAGTCCTTAGTCTCAAGAGGTACTCCATCAGTCCATTTGTATAGTACAATGACATTGATCCCTCATTTCTTTTCAATGCTCTTAGACCATCTCCAACCAAGGACATCAAAATAGTGTCACTATAACACTATTTTGGTGTCAAAAAGACACCATCCATAAAATGAACTCCAACCAAGGGACACTATACTTGTCACTAAAAGGAATCTTTCACCTATAAAATAGAATATTATAACTTTGTTTATTTTTTATATTATAAATAACTTCTTATTTATCATTATGAATTTATGATTTTATTTTTATAATTAAATATAGTGTGTTGTTTATAATTCATGATTATTTTTAAAAAATTGTGAAAGTTTAAAGTAGAAAATTTTAAAAATAAAATTTAAAAGATTAGAATAAAAAGATACAAAAAAATATTTTAGAATTAACAAGAGTTAAGAAGAAAAGAAGTTTCAATTGATAAAATCTTAAGTTAAAATTTACAAAAACAATTAACTTTAGTAGAACATAGATGGAAGAAATTTGTTTTGTTAACAAACATTGGGGTATTGTTGGAATTTTGAAAGTCACCAAATTTGGTGTCAAAGGATCACCAAATGTACTTTTGTCACCAAATTTGGTGACCCAAAACTCATTTGGTGACCTTGAGTCGCTATTTTAGTGTTCCATTGGAGTTGATTTGACACTATATCTATCACTATTATAGTGATTTAGTGTCCCATTGGAGTTACTCTTACTATGGCATTTTGTGTTTATATGTTGAACAGTTTGCTAATGAAAATGGACAAAGAGAGCATGTATGGCAAACGTCATGGGCTATCAGCACCCGTTTTGTTGGTGGTATCATCATGACACATGGAGATGATGCAGGGTTAATGCTTCCCCCAAAGTTAGCACATATTCAGGTACTTGAAGATCCAGTATTAGCTCATCACATATATAGTAGTGCTTTACGATTGTTTTTAAAGTGATCTTTCAGCTTTTATTTACTTCTATATGACTTCTGAATACCATAATTACTATACTCGTGCTTGTTTAGGAAAAAATACTCGTGGTCCAATAATTATATTTGTATACCAAGTCTCTCACTACCTCGGTCTATCATGCAAGGACATGGATAAAGTGTCCAGTAGCAGTTGACACATAGATGTGAATAGTTGTATGGGTTCTGCTACTTTTAGGCCTCTACATTAGATGAAGTGTTAGGCCAAATGAGGAGTCCGTATAACATCTGCCTCGATACATAACTAGCAGAAAGGGACACCGGGCCTAGTTATGATTTTTTAAGTGTTATGTGAAGTGTCTAATTAATAAAGACTAAACAGGAAAGTACTTTTAATCACGAAAAACAAAATTATACAATAAAAATAGTTCTCTTGCATTTTTTGGAATAAAATCAAAAATGAAACTCTTGTCATCAACATCTTTAAGAAAATCTTGTTCTATCAATAGTAAAAATTCATTATAATATATATATTTTTAATAAATTTGAAATAAAATGTATCTTGTTCCCCTATATAAAAGTCCTGCCCTATAGAAACACTAAAGTATTGATTTTCGTGGATAATCCTTTTCTACATCATTTATTAAAATATTATATGTGTGAAATGCATGTTGTTTCTTTCTGATATGCCATTTAACTCTTTTAAATATGTTGTTGAAGTCTTCATTGCACAATTTTTAGGTGGTTATTGTTCCAATTTGGAGGAAGACTAATGAGAAGAGTGGAGTTATGGATGCTGCATTATCTGTAAAAGACATTCTACTCACTGCTGGGTTTAGAGTTAAGATTGATGATACGGATTAGAAAACACCAGGGTGGAAATTCAATTTTTGGGAAATGAAGGTAAATGAATAACCTAGACTTTAGGTTTAGATATACTAGTTCTTATAACATCATACAGTTTGCAGATATTTACCAATATGAAACTGAAACATATCAAAAACAGTGTAAAGTACACAGAGAGATTAAAACAGAGGCTCACCTTGGGGGATAAAAATAAAGCCCACCAGTGTGCTGCATCTAAAACACAAATACTCACTATAGTTACATAATACCATTCTTTTATCTTATCAGTTGAATTATGTTACCTATTGCATTATGGGATGTGATGAATGAAAGCCTAAGAAGTGTAGCTGCTAACATCATAAATTCATCTGTTTTGTAAAATTTGGCTCTTTTTTCTGAACCAATCCTTCCTTGTTCTTTTTCTAAAAATAAAGAGAGGCCTTTGTTAGGAATATGTTGTTCTTGATGATAATTATAAAACACTTAGTAGATTTTGTATTAAGTCATTTTGTAACTGTCAACGAAATGGTATGCTTTGCAGCTTTCGTTGACAGGAAGCTCATCAACGAAATGAGTGATATAGCAATTGCATTGTACAATACTTCATAGTTTGATATGCATTTTGTTGTAGGTATTAGATAGGTTTTCTAAGTCATGTTGACTTAGTACTAGATAGGCAAAATAGGTTGGTGAATTGTAAATATATTATGCCTTGTAATTTTGCCTAAGTGAAGACATGTCAACGGAATGAAGATTACTCTATCAACGGAATGAAGATTACTCTATCAACGAAACCAGGATTATACCATCAACGAAACGAAGAATAAAGCTATCAACGAAACACATCTCTCTACTATCAACGAATCATTATTGCTTTTCTGAATAGTTGACAAAGTGATAGTGACAGTTATCTGACAGATCAAAAGGGAGATATGGAAGTGTACTTTGCATTGGAATCCATCAAAATGGTTACTGGAAATAAGGAAACATTCCAATTTCCAATTAGGTTCTTGGGAGTGATCATAATAAGCATGAAGACAAAAGCCAAGATCTCCAAGGACCATTGGACAAAAGGGATGAATAGCAAGCTACTGAAAGTTACTTTAGATTATTTTAGAGTAGCCAAAAATAGCATTGTAAACTTGGGTTATATAACCAAGTGTAGCAGTTCATTTTAGATATAGAAGTGAGTGAGATAAAATAGTTTGTATTAGCTTTTTCAAGAGCACTCTCACTTTGTATCAAGAACTGAGCAGCTGTGATACTTGTGTAACACAGATTATTTCCGCAATAAAAATTATCTCAGTTGGATCCTCAAAACATCCAACTGAAATTTTATAGTTGTTTGTGTTTTTATTTCAGTTCAGTTTTTATTTTAGAAAGTTGTTTTAAAGTTTTGAAATATCTAGAATTGTATTCAACCCCCCCCCCCCCCTTCTACAATTCTGTTAGGCCATTTGGGATTAACAGCCTTTCCAATTTAAACTCAAACCCGATTCTCTATCAAATTTACTGAATAAAGTAAATAAATGACGATTTCCGTTGAAAAAGTTTTTTTTAATCAAATCGGTCTATTTTCTGTTCAACCTCTTGGTAATCAGTATCAGGAAGAAGGAGACTATGAATCTTATTAATTTCCAGTGTCTCTATGAAATTTTCTAACGAAATTTTATTTATGATTGAAGGTGATTTTTTTTATTGTTCCCCGATATAAGCCATTCAAAATGGGATCATAGTTCTTTGATGTCTAAAAGTATCTAGCTGAGTGTTACGCGCCTTGTAGCTGAATCTAGAATGCATACCGTTTATTTTGTGCTTTAAGAACTTTCAAATTCTCTCCTAGCCTCTTAGGGTGTTGGTTCTAGTTGTGAGAATTTCTGAGCGTCAGATTAATTAACTTGTATCATACTTTTCATGTTGCAGGGAATACCTCTAAGAATTGAAATTGGTCCTCGTGATGTTTCAAGTCGGAGTGTGGTTATATCTAGAAGAGATATCCCAGGGAAACAAGGGAAAGTTTTTGGAATATCTATGGAACCTTCATTTTTAGTAGATTATATAAAAGAGAAACTAAACGAGGTCCAGTCATCGCTTCTGTCCGCAGCAACATCATTTCGAGATAGGTGCATTCTTTTGCCCAAGTTTATTGTCTTTTAAGCTTGTGTTCAATCCATGCTATATTGTCTACTGGGGTGCATCTGTTATATATATAGTACCTGATTTCCAAATTTTTAAGTGCATGTACAGATATATATTTCTTTCTTGTCTTGGCTAGATCTTGGAAAATCTTCAAGGTAAACCATAAAATAGACATTATTAATTTTTCGTAGCAACCAATATGATGTAAAAGCCTATAAATGCAGTATTCGGTGATGCATGACCATATGCGGGCATATTGATTGATTTAACCGCCGTTATTTTGAAAGTATGTCATGGTTTTGAACTACAAAAGAATTCATTAATGTATGTAGTCGCCGTGGAAAATGAATAGCAACTTTATAAATTAACTAGCGTAAAAGCCCGTGCGAGGCACGGGCATTGAATTTATTTCTCGTCCGAAATTGTTTATAAATTCAGATAATTTTGTAATTAGAAAATTGAAAAGATCAGATTTTGATTTTATCTCATATAAAATATTACTTTTGTAATATGGCATGACAATTACATCAACCTAATATTTTATAACTTGATTAGATTTCATAAAAATTGGATAAATATCTCTACGATAATAATCACATGATTACTTTTAATTGCTAAAATATTAATATGGTTTTCAATGACGTGATATGAATTTTTCCAAATTGATTATTTGAGTACAAAATAAATAAATATTTTAGCAAAAATGTTGGTATATAACATAGGCGATGTGATTTTAACATTGTCAAATTATATTTGTAAGAAATCGATATATATGTAAGGCTGAGACATATTACGGAATCTATTAATATTATGTAAAAGTCATCCATGCGATATCTCACTCATTTTTTCATATTTGTTTTTACATATTCATACACTTTTAAACTCAAATATTTAGTTTTAGTCTAATGTTTATTACACAGTAGTGAAGTTCTATTTTAAAATTTTGGTAAATTGAAACATTTTTTATCTTATAATTTCAAATTACATTTTAACTCGACTTTAAATTTTTCACAAATATTTTGATCAATGTAAATTATGATTAGACGACCTTAATAACATGTGCATTTTCATGATATCAAAGATCAATTTTTTTTTCCAACGTAGATTTATCTAAGCATATGTTATAACTCAACCATTACATATTGTATTGATCAATTTACTATATTTTATAAAAATTCATATTATCATACTTTATTCGAGTTATAGTCTAAATGGTGTGAGTATATATATAACATAAATTCAATTTTATTTTTTTTATAATTTATGTTTTTAGATCAATCATACTTCTAAATCGCTTCTAAATCGCTGAAAGTCTAAATAGTTGGTCGACCAAATTTCTTTAATATAACCCGCATATTTAAAATTTTATATACCTAAAATTATGCGATGCAGTCATTTATTATATATGATTTGATAAATAAAAATAAATAAATATTTCTTAAAATCAAATCTTATTTTTTATTTCAATAATTTAATATCTACACGGAGACGAACTTAAATAATTTCATATTTTTCTCGGACTCGATTACATCTACCTATAATTTTTATGTTATTTTAAAATTTTAATTTTTATATCAATCATTTAAAATGGCAAAAGAGAATTGTAGAGTATGCTCAATCCATTAAAAAAAATATGGGAGAAGAGGAGAAAATGTGGTTTATCTAATAAAATTTTAAAGAAAACTCAAAATAAAATGTAGTACAATGCTTATGTATGAATTTGATTAAAGAAAGTTAGTGGTTTGATTTCCTACACTAACATAATTTCATCTACTCTTTTCTTAAATAGAAAAGGATTTGTGTTTTTGTAATTTTTTAACATGTAGGGGCAAAATCATAAATTCATAGATATTAAAATGACATATATCAATAATTTAAATTGGAAAAAGAGAATTGTAGATTATACCCAACCGCTAAAAGTATTTATTGTAACTATATACTGTGCAATATTCTAGAAACAATCTAAAGCAATGTTTATTTACTCAAAAATAATTTTTTAAAAAAAAGATGGGAGAAAAGGTGGTTTATCTAATAAGAGTTTGAGACTAAGCTCAAAACAAAGTGTAGCTCAGTTGGTTATGGTACGAGGTTGATAGGAAAATGTCAGGTGTTCAATTCTCAACACTAACATACTTTCACTATTTTTTACATAATTATTAATGAATGGCATTTTTGTAATTTTAGAAAATATAAGGGTAAAATCGTAACTTCACAGACATTAAAATGGCAAACTTTGACCTTATGTTGAGATCCGTGCGAGGCACGGGCCTGTTTATATACTGAAAAAATAAATTCGCACCAATATGTACACATATCAAAATAATTTTGTAAATATGGTAAATGATATTATTTTGAATTTATATTATATGTGCATAGTATTATATATATTTTTTTCTAATTGAATAAGATTTCATAAAATTTGGATAAATTCCTATAAAATAAAGATCAAATGATTGTTTTAAGTCTTCAAAATATTAGTTTAGTTTTGAATGTCGTGGCGTGAATTTTATCAAATTTAAAAGTTCAAGATAATTTAAATGGTTATTTTATCAGAGTTCTCCGTATATAAAATGAATGTATGTAAACTCATGTATTGTTAATAAAATAACAGTATATTTGTAATATAATATTGGTCACAAATGTACGAATATACTTTAAATACATCATAAAAAATTTCACTTTTAATTTCGTGTATAAGACGTATGTAAAGTAATATAATTTTAATGAAATAAAAGTATATTTATAAAATATAAAATTGGTCATTCATGTAAGACTATACAGTGAACACAATATAAAATCTCTTTATTTTATGTAAAAGTCAATCTTGAATTTGTCTTACTCTTTCCTTCATATGTACATATTTGTACCCTTTTAAACTCAATTGTATATGTTTAGTCTAGTATTAATTATAAAATATCTAAGATCGTAGTTTAAGAATTACATAAATTGAAATTTTTTATATATGTAATTTAGAATCATTTTTTAACACAACTATAAAATTTTATCCCATGCGATTTTAATATTTGAATTATAAATAATCTTGTGTTTGATCTTATATGAATCATAATATACCTAAATAATTTAACATCTATGTAGAGTAATTATTAATTAATTTAATATTCTTTTTGTCCAGACTCAATTGTATTTATATGTATAATATATGTTTTAAACGCTGGCGATTAACCGCTAGAAGATGATTAATCAATCCGAATGTGATAACATCGGATCGGAAAATCAATTTTTATAGAAATCGATCTAGAAATCATATAATTTGGATTAACTGGGCACACATTGGTTTAATCGGTCGAAAATTGGCTTATGAACCGATTAAACCGAACAAAATCAACCCAACCCCTTTTTCGACCAACCAAGCCGACAAAGAAAACCCGATACTTAATTGGGTCTAAAAAAAATTTCAAACCGATTTTAATGGTTACATATCAGTTTTATATATTTCGGTCGACCCAACCCAACCCTATTTAAATTAAAAATTTTGTTCGATAATTTATATATATATATATATATAAATTATTATATGTAACTGTACATTATAAAATACAATATATCATCTTATTTATAGATGTGTACATAACTAAAATTATTATGTTAATAAAAAAATATTAGCACTAAAATCGTAAGTTATATGTATTTTAGCTTTACTTGAATTTTTGAAATGAGGACATTGTGTAATATTTATTTTTTATAAAAATTATTTAACAAATCCAAACCAACCCAACTCGACGCAAACTTAAGGACGATAAGTACGGTTGGGTCATGAATTATTTTTTTGTGAGTTGGATTAAAAAATTTCAAACTTATTTAATTAGACTGGGTTGGAAAAATGCTTCCAACCCACGACAACCTGACCCATGAACACCCCTAACTATGATTCCCATTTTTATAGTCCTTTGTATAATTCTAAAATATAAAAGTTACGTATAATATGTTACTAATTTTAGATCAAATTTTGATATTATATTTATCAATACTTGAATAATTCGTATAAAGATAATAAGTGACATAGTATTGTATAATAAAATAATATAAACTACGAAAAAATTAAGGGTGAAATAATAAAATTTGTAAAGAAATACATAATTATATATTAAAACTACGAAAACTTAAAAAAAATGGAGTTGTATAAATAATATAAACTAACATTTTTTTTATTAAAAAAATGAATAGGCATGTTGTATAAATATTATAAAACAACATTTTATTTACTCAAAAGTTAAAATAATAAAAGATAATATACTTTATCTAATAATAATTTGAAAATAAACTCAAAACTCAATGTAGCAAACTCGATTATGACATGAAACTGTTACGAATAGGCCAACATTTCGATTCTCGATGTTTACACACAAATTTGACTTTTTCTATCTTCAGTAATAAAAAAAGGGTGACATGTTTGTAATTTTAAAAATACAAGGGTAAAGTTGTAATTTCATGAATACTTTTTGGGCTCTTTTTGCGTTTGATGATCTTTTAATATATAGAAGTAGATTTTTAAAAAAATTGGTTATGTATGTAAAATTATACACTTAGACTATCTTGCTCTTTTTTCCATGAATATATATATTTTTATATATATATATATATAATTTTAAATTTAGCTATATATTTTAAGTCTATTATTCATTACACACATTATCTAACAGTCTAGTTTAGAAATTAAGTAAATTGAATATTTTATATTATAATGTAGAATTATTTTTTAACTCAACTTTAAATTTATATATCTAAAAATTATATGATGCAATTATATCCACACATAAATGAAATATTTATCTTTCTTAAAATATTATCCTGTTATTATCAAATAATCTAATATATACATAGAGACGAATTTTAACAAATTCATATTTTCTCAATTTGAATTTGGTTACATTTATGAATAATTTAGAATTTCCTTTTTATAAGAAATATAAACCAACAATATATTTAATCAAAAAGTAAAGTAAAAAAGAGAAAATAAGATTATAAGGGAACTTGTAGATTATCTAATAAGATTTTTAAAGTTAATTTAAAAATTGATGTAGCACAATGGTTATGATACTTTATTCGTAAGTGGAAGGTTTGTGTTCGAATCCTTAAAGCAACAAAATTAATATAATTTTTGCATAAATTATAGAGAAGTGACATTTTTTGTAATTATCTGATAAATAAGGGTAAAACTGTAATTTCACAGTCATTTTATTGGCGTATTTTGCCCTTGGTTGACTTTTAATATATAGAAGAAGATTTTCCTTTCTAATGGCTAGTATTGTTATCATGCTAGTCTTCTTCATCATAAAACTTCGCATTCAGATCATTATTAAATAAATATGTATAAGCATAGCCATATCGTGAAATTAACATTCACCCATCGCTCCTTGCCTGAAAATCCACAAATGTGTGTAGTTTTCCTTTTAGTATTTTTATGGTCAGGAATCACCTTTCCAACTTTTTAGGGTGTGATGAATTTTCGCAAGACTCGCTTCTGTATATCAGTAATATGTGTAATGGATGAGGATTGGAACAGGTTATTGGTATTTTGCGCACCTTGCTCCATACTACATGTGTCTACATCTTAAATCTGTAACAATTTATTTTCATCTAGCTAAACTAATAATGCTATTCTGCAGTAACTTTGTGGACGTAAGCTCCTATGATGAGCTCAAAGAGGCAATTTTACAGGGCAAATGGGCAAGGGGTCCTTGGTCAGCCAGGTACACTAGATAAAATTTAGTCACACATGTTTCACACCATTTCTCCATCTGTCAATCTTCATACTAATTGAAGATTCTGTTATTAATATTTGAATAGTAATTTTTGGGTTGTGGTGCACCAATTCATATCATACACTGAGTAGTGAATACACATGCTACCAATAAATTTTTTCAGTGACGAAGAGGAATTGAGGGTGAAAGAAGAAACAGGTGCAACCATTAGATGCTTCCCGTTTGAACAGCCTGAAGGGCCACATACTTGTTTGATGACTGAAAATCCTGCAGATGAAGTTGCTATTTTTGCTATATCTTACTAAGTGGGCACAGACAAATTTTCGGTAATTATTATTGACAATTTGTTAAAGAGAGAAATGTAGAAGATAAAGTTGTTACATATTGTGAAAGAGAAAGATACTGAATTACAATACAAGCTTAGTTTATATAGCCAACATTCTGTAACAAACTTATAACTAACTTTAGTCAACTAAGTCAACATGACTTAAGTCAACTTATGTTTAACATCCTCCCTCAAGTTGGAAGGCTGAAAGTAATTGCAGACATTCAACTTGGAACAGAATAGATGAAGTTGCGAGGCACCAACAGCCTTTGTAAACATATCAGCAGGCTGAGAGGATGTAGATATATGAGTAGGGAGCAGAAATCCTTGATCAAACTGCCCACGAACCAAGTGACAATCTATCTCAATATGTTTGGTACGCTCATGATACACTGGATTTGATGCAATGTATATAGCTGACTGAGAATCACAGTGAAAAGGAATAGGTAAAGAAGGGAAGACTAACAAATCTTTAAGCACTGCAACTAGCCAAATAACCTCACAGCAAGTATCAGCCATTGCTCTATATTCTGCCTCTACAGATGAACGCGACACAGTGTGTTGCTTCTTACACTTCCAAGAGATCAGAGAATTGCCAAGCAAGATACAATATCCAGTCAAGGAATGTCTAGAGTTAGGATCAACCCCCCCCCCCCCCAATCTGAATCACAGAATGCAGTAAGGTTGAGAGGTGTATCAACAGAAATTAATAATCCTTGACCTGGAGATTGCTTGAGAAAACACAGAACTTTAAACACAGCTTGCATATGGTCAAATCTGGGAGCATTCAAAAACTGAGATAACACATGAATAGAATATGACAAATCTGGCCTGGTGATATTCAAATAGATCAAACGACCAACTAACTGCCTATAAGTTGAAGCATCAGCAAGAGACAACAAAGGTGAAGTAGACTCCAGTAACTTATGATTTTGTTCAATAGGAATAACTGAAGGCTTAGCAGCAGACAGACCAGTGTCTCTTAGAAGATCAAGATCATATTTCCTCTGATTCAAATAAAATCCTTGAGCAGATCTAGCCACTTCAATTCCAAGAAAATATTTAAGTGGTCCAAGATCCTTGATCTTAAACTTAGTTTGCAAATATAGCTTCACATCTCTAATCAAGCTTTCAGAAGAACCAGTGCATAAGATATCATCCACATAAACAAGAATTGCAACAAAAGCTCCTCTGAGTTTAAAAGTAAACAGACTGTTGTCACTTTTGGACTGAAGGAATCCATATTGTTTGAGAGCAGTAGAAAATTTAACAAACCACCTCCTTGGTGCTTGCTTAAGACCATACAAAGATTTCTTAAGCTTGCAGACATACTCAGGGAAGTTTGTAGGGCAAAGTGTATATAAGAAAGAATAACCAGGAGGCAACCTCATATAAACTGTTTCCAGTAAATCACCATGCAGAAATGCATTGGTGACATCAAGCTGAGTGACATTCCAATTATTATAAGCAGCTACAGATAGTCAACACCTAGAGTTTGAGTAAAACCTCTTGCCACAAGTCTGGCTTTATATCTTTCAACTGAACCATCAGGGAGATATTTCACTTTGAATAACCATTTACAATCAACTATATGTTGATTAGGTGGTTTTAAAATAAGATCCCAAGTTTCATTTTCCTCTAGAGCTGTAATTTCAGTTTTCATAGCCTGAAACCACTGAGGATTAGCTGCAACTTGAGTAAAAGTATATGGGACAGGAATTTGGTTTACAGAAGTGAGATAAGCTTGGTATTTAGGAGTAAAATGATCATATGTAATGAAAGACTGCATTGGATATGTTACAGAACAAGAAGGATACATACCTTGAGCTGAGAGTAGAGGAGATGGTAAAACTGCATTACTCAAAGGCAGACCAGTAAAATCCTTAAATCTTGTAGGTAGTTGTTTGGTTCTTGAAGGTTGGGAATGAGAACTAATAATTGATGAAGGGATATGATTAGATGAATTATTAGAGTGATCTAGAGAACTATCAGGAACAGCAGAAGGTTCAGGTGTAGGTTCTGTAGAAGAGATAAATGATAGAGGATTTGATAGATGTAACTCATCATCAGAGATAGGTGAAGTAGTTGGAAATAAAACAGGAGAAGTAATTGAAGATTGAGTAGAATTTTGAAATGGAAATACAGTTTCCACAAAACTGACATCTCTAGAGTAAAAACATTTCTTTGTTTGCAAGTCTAAAAGCTTATATAGCCCTTTTTACCAAAGGGATAGCCAAGAAAAATGCATTTTTTGGCTTTAGGCTGAAACTTATCATGTTCATGAAGTTTAGAAGCATAATAGAGACAACCAAAGCATTTAAGTGTAAGATAATTTGGTTTGGAGGCATACAACAGCTCAAAAGGTGTTTTAAAATGCAGTGATTTTACTGGCAATAAGTTGATAATATGTGTAGCAGTAAGAATGAAATCTCCCCAAAATGAATTTGGTAATTGAGACTGAAATTTCAAAGATCTAGCAACATTCAACAAATGTTGATGTTTACGTTCAACTTGACCATTCTGTTGTGGAGTAGCAGGGCAAGAAGTATGATGAATCACTCCTAAAGTTTGAAAATGATTCTGAATATCAGCATTAGTAAACTCAGTACCATTGTCTAATCTTACTATTTGAACAGTTTTATGAAACTGAGTGTGAACATATGCCAAAAATTTTTTAATAAGAGAAGTCACTTGATTCTTAGTGGAAAACAGAAAGACCCAAGTAGCTTTTGAATAGTCATCAACTATAGTTAAGAAATAACTATAATTGTTATGAGTGACTTATGTATAAGGACCCCACACATCTAGATGAATTAATTCAAATATGCTTGTACTAACATGAGTACTAGAAGGGAAGGGTAGTCTATGTTGTTTTGCAAAATGACATGTATCACAATCATGAAATGTAAGATTATGAGATGGAATTTCAGAAATTTTATTCAATATTGCAAGAGATGGATGTCCCAATCTTTTGTGCCAGAGTACAACAGAATCAGTAGAATCAGTAGAATTATGAACAGTACAATGCACACTAGAAAAAGGTACAGTAGAAGTAAGGTGATTGACAGATTTTGTGGGCATACTGATACTATAAGCCTTTTGAAATAGGTTTGGTGTCTGAAGCTTGTAGAGACCATCTTGCAGTTTACCAATCTCTCTCTCCCTCTTCAAGGTAAGGTCCTGTAACACACAAGAGGATGCAGAAAAAACAACAGACAAGGATGAGTCAGAAAGCAATTTGTTTATAGAAATAAGATTGCAGTTGAAATTTGGGACATAGAGAACATCATAAAGAGTGACATCTGTAGTTAAATGAATGTTGCCACTATGTGTAATTGCCACAGTCTTGCCATCTGGTAAGTAAAGTTCTGCTGCAAGTGACTTTAAATCATACAAAAGGTATTGATGACATGTAATATGGTTAGTGGCTCCTGAATCTATGATCCATGTATGACAAGATGCATTATCAGGAGTAGACACAGAATGAACAGATACAACAGAACAAGAAAAATTAGGCCTAGGATCTTCAGTATTACAAGGAATACCAGTCATTTGAGATGTAGAAGTAGGCATCCAATTATTGCTTTGCCTGATAGACTCTTGAATAATCTTAGATAGCATTTGACACTGAGCATCAGAAAAGGTCACAAACTCTTTAACAGAAGAGTCACTTGAGGATTCTTTACCAACATTAGGAGAAGCAGAAACCTGAGCTGCACTTTTGATCTGAGTTCCAGTAGTAGATAACTTCTTTGGCTTAGGTTTAGGTTTACCATAAAGTCTGTGCCAATCAGGATATCCATGGAGACAAAAGCATTTGTCTTTAGTGTGACCAGTATTCTGACAATATTCACAATAAGCTCCTCCAGTATCATTGATATACTTCTTTTGAGTATTACTAGATAATGCAGAGTTCTTAAACTTTGAAAGGTTATTGTACTTAACAATCATCGCCATACTGTCAGATAATGGAGATGTGGTCAACTTAGAAAATTCTCTCTATGACTCCTCTTGTAACAATAGTGAGAAAGCTTGAGTGAGACTTGGAGTAGGCTGCATCATTAACAGTTGGCCTCTTACTGCAGTATACTGATCATTAAATCCCATTAAGAACTGACTTAACTTGATCAGTTCTTCATACTTCTCAAGCTTAGAGGCATTTTGACAAGCACAGTTGCTTGTAATACATGTACATTTAGGCATAGGGTGCAAATTGTCAATCTCAGCAAGCAATGTACGAAATCTGGTAAAATAAGAGGTAATAGACATTGAACCTTGACTAAGAGCTCCAAGTTCTTTTCGAAGTTGAAACACTCTTGGCAGATTAGACTGAGAGAACCTTATAGCTAAGTCATCCCAAATTTCTTTAGCAGTAGAAAAATATGCAACACTATTACGTATATCAGCAGTCATAGAATTTAACAACCATGAGAGAACCATATCATTACATCTAGACCACAGGGCAAATTGAGGCGAAGATTGAACAGGCTTAGGTATAGTTCCATTAATCAAGCCTAGCTTCATTTTTGCAAATAGTGCAATCGAAACAGATCGACTCCACCGATAATAATTCTGATCGGAAAGCAGTTGAGTAACAAGCGGAGTACCTGGATTATCAGAATTGTGCAAGAAAAACGGATGATTAGAATCAATTACATCATATGCTGTAGCTCCAGAGGTAGTACCAGTAGAAGCACCGACTGCTGCAGCAGCATATGTCATCTTAAAGTTCATAAAGTTGTAAATTTACACTTTGAGAGAGATAACAAATGTTCGAGAGAGATCACACTCTCGAGAGAGATGTTGCAGATACGAGCGAGAGAGATTAACAGAGATTACGAGCGAGAGAGATTAACAGTGAGTGTGAGAGAGATTAAGAAATTGTAGATGAATGAATGATGAATTTTGCGGAATGAATTTGCAGATCGACCTCTGAAGCTCTGATACCATGACAATTTGTTAAAGAGAGAAATGTAGAAGATAAAGTTGTTACATATTGTGAAAGAGAAAGATACTGAATTACAATACAAGCTTAGTTTATATAGCCAACATTCTGTAACAAACTTCTAACTAACTTTAGTCAACTAAGTCAACATGACTTAAGTCAACTTATGCTTAACAATTATCATGTATTTTTGTGATCATATTGGCTTCTGTTCCATCTCTCGTGACATTTTATTTTGGAAAAACATTGTGAAGAGCTATCTATCTAACCTGCATTTGAAATGGTGAATAGAGAACTAAAGTGTTGGAGAGAATCCAAAAGTTTTCTTATGTGTATTCGTAGGAGAGAGTGTTTGGCAAAGTTTATGTTGCTGCAAGCAAAAATCATATAGCTTGAATGTAGTTTTATCATATGTTGTTCCAAAAATCTGATTACTGTTTAGTAAATTTTCAATCTGTGAAAATGTTTTAATATCTTCAAGTATTGATGTAAAGAATTTAAAAAAATGACGAGGCATTTGAAGGTAAATTTAGCTCCTACTTTCCGTAAAAGCAAAAGATGCTTTTTTTTAAAAAATAAAAATTGAGGACTAATTTCTCTATAAACAGCTTTTACCGTAACCGCTGTCTAGAAAAGTTCTTTCTATAAGTTTCAGTAAACAATTTATTTATTTAATTAATTTTATCTACTTTTAGCATAAAACAAAATATTCAAACTACAATCTCGATAAATGAATGTTCGATAAACGAATAACCTCGTCAAATGAATAATATTTTTCGGTCCCAACTTGGGACAATCGAGTAAATGAATAATCTCGCTAAATGTATTAATGAATAAATTTTATTGAAAATTTTAAAGGTTCCATATAAATATAAATGAATATTCACTAAAATTTAAGCGATATCAATTTTATGATATATGTCATCTAGTCAAAAAATTCATATATATTTTAATAGACTCTTAAGTATATTAATACTGACATTCAAGAGAGAACTTCTTATATAGAGTTCGGCAGAGAATCATTACATAAATATTCATAATACATATTTTTATCACATTTTTATTAGATATGATTATGAATTTCAATTATTAAATCAAAAAACGAAATTAAACTACTTTTTTTTTAAAAAAAATAATTGAAAATTAGTCAAATAGTCCAAAGTGATTTTACAGTAGAATCAAATCTATCAAAAACGATTCTACAGTAGAATCAAATTTAAAATCAATGTTTTTATTCAAATTTTAAATGTTAATTTTTTTTATAAAATTTGTATATGCTAATATTCTTTCTCTCGGGAACAATGACCTACAATCTTATAAATAGTCTCCAGGTTAAAATAGTTCAAGTAAACTATACTTAATTTATACGTATAATTCATGTATGCATATTATTGAGTGTGAAGATAATATATAATAAAATTTTAATTTTTTAAATATTATCTTGTAGATACATTTGTATATTAAAATTTAAAACATCATTATCATAATAAAATAAAATAAAAATATTGTCTAAATGAATAAATATTAATTTATCGATAATTGAATAAAATATTCAATAAATAAATAATCTCGCTAAATGAATATATTTTATTGGTATCAAGAGTATTCATTTATCGAGGTTTTACTGTATTGATATTTAATTCAAAATTTTCAAATGATAATTTTAGTAACGTCAATTGAAATAATATATATGTTTTGAAAATTTAATATTATTTAGAAATATGTCAAGATATTATATTTGTGTTTTTTGTGAAGAAGATATTATTTTTGTTAATTTTAAAAGAAATACACATACTATAAAGTTTAATTAAAAAAAATTACATAACAAATTAACATGAAGTCGGTGAGGGGTGATGGGACCATGCATAAAGTGAAAACACGTGTATAGCACGTATACAATCCTTATCCAGTAATACAGCTGTACAAAGCCCTTATTGGTAATTTAAGCACACAAACAAGATCTTGTTGTTGTTTCCCCAGTCTCTTTAAATTAAATTTTACATAAATCAAAACCCCGCAGTAAAACTAATAAATCTCCCCCTTTCTTCCTTTTTAAACTTCTGTAGCTGCACCTCGTTTCTAGATCCAACCCTAGCCCTGTAACCATTTCTCTGTTTTTCAAGACATGACGACGGAAGTAAAGCTACACATTTACGACGTTACAAACAGCGACTCCGATCAAACCAACAATACTATTCTCCAAATCAATAAATTCTTCAAAGACGGTATTGGCCTCGGTGGCATTTTCCATAGCGCTGTCCAGGTATCGTTTCGTAATCCCAAACATACCCGGTATATCTCGCTCGTAAAATAATAGTCTCCTGCTAAGTAATTTAGATCATTTCCTCCCTTCTCGTATCATAACATAAACTAATAATCTCCTGTTAAGTAAGTTAGATCAATTCCTCCCTTCTCGTATCGTAACACCAAACATACCTAGTATATGCTGCTCGTAAACTAATAGTCTTCTGTTAAAGTAATTTAGACCAATTCCTATTAAGTAAAGTAAATAAATTGCTTTCAGGATCACATTTTATTATGTTTATAACTTTTTTATATGTGACTTTGTTATTACGATTAATTGTTTTGTTATGTAATTAGTTAATTTTAGAAGGTGTGTGGAATTTATGTAGGTTCATGGAGACGATGAGTGGTCGTTTGGGTACTGTGAAGAAGGTACTGGAGTTTTTAGTTGTCCTTCCGGGAAGAATCCTTTGTATACGTATCGAGAGTGCATTGTACTTGGCAAAACAAATTGTTCTATTCTGAAAGTCTCTCAGATTCTAAGGGAACTTGTTAGAGAATGGCCTGGACAATCTTATGATTTACTGTCGAAAAACTGCAATCACTTTTGTGATGAGTTTTGTCAAAGGCTTGGAGTGCCGAAACCTCCTGGTATGAGTTAACTCTTTAATTACTTAAATGCTGTTATTCTTCATGTGCCTGTTTATGCTTATCCACTTTGTGGATGGAAGAATGTATAGGGATAAAAGACTGGTTCTATTAAATGTACTGTGACTTTCTGGTGCTTTTGCACCTGGTAAATTACTTGAAACGTTATGTGTATGACCAAGGTTGTCCGCATCTATCAAAGTATGTTGGAAGCACATTTAGAAAAAGAATCAGGGTATGCTTTTACTTGTCATCTGAAGTTTTTTAGACCAGTACGTAAATGTCCTCTGGAACTAAAATTGTTAGGAAGTTATCTTGATGATTACTTCATTGTATGAACCTTATAACTTAAATAATTTGGTGATGTGTTCAACTTGTACTTTACGAGTAGAAGAGTTTTGAACTCAGTGCGAAGGAACTCTCCAGGGATATAGATTGTTCCCCTTACTCTAACTGTGTGTACTTCTTCTATGTGCTTGTCTTTTTAGATAACTTTGAGCAATTATAGCTTAGAAGTATTTGCAGTATCAAAATGCATTTCAGACTCTCCTTTTAACAACCTAGCCAAATTATCTACTTTATTTGAGGTGTGCTTTCTCTCTAGGAGAAAGACTATAAGATAAAAGCTTTACAGAGAAAATTTACTATGCGGGAAATGTCCTAATTAGCTTTCATATCAGGCTGGGTGAACAGGTTTGCCAATGCTGGCGATACTGCTGTAGAGATAGCTGGAAACACTGCTTTCCGGGTAAGAGTGCTTCTCCTTAAATATCCAGTGAAATTAGCCTATATGCATTATGGTTGCTAAAATTGACATGTACGTCTGGCGCTGCCTGTTCGTGGTATTGCAGATACAATTTTTTTTAAAGGAAATGTCGGTTTCTTGTTTGTAACCTCTCCTGCAATTTATAATATATACTGGCATTTGAATATAGTTGAAATATGGGCACAAAAAATACGTGTAGTACAAATATATTCAACTGTCTGGCTAGGTAACCTTGAAAGAATCTTTCACATCAGTTCCTCTTCTTATTGGTCCTTCATTGTAATCTTTTTTTTTCTGCACCCTTAAAAGGGATATGCATATGGTACATATATGTTGTATTTGTCTGGTTTGTTGAAATACTAACCTCAATCACATCCTTCACACTGGTTCCTCTTCTTATTTTTCCTTCGTTGTACTTCTTTTTTATCTTTGCTGATTAATTGTTCACTCTGCAATTCTTTCTTTTCTACTTGGTTAAAAGTTCCTTTTTAGTTTAATAATCTAATATAAGCTTATACCATTGCTCTCGTGTTGTCCAAAAGTTGAGGCAGGCAAAGACTGAGATTGTAACAGCAAGCAAAGTGGCATATCAATTTCTTCTGGGTGTTGATTCAAACTCAGCTGCTTCTACAGAATGTGCCAACAGTGCGAGCAGTGCATGTCCTCCCAGATTCCAGACTAATTGGTTTAAAAACCTTGTGTCTGTTGGTCCTAAACTATCCGGTAATTCAGAGGTGGAAGTTGGTAGCAGGGATGCTCTCCTGCAACAAAGACCAACAAAGACAATGTAATGCAGACACCTAAATGGCTATATCAGTATATGTAGGGTGCTCACTATAGGATATGTTGTTTAATGTGTACTAGCAACAAGGTGTATGGATTGGAGGGTGTTTCACCTTATAGGATCTGTTGTACACTTACTAAAACAGATTTAAAGGCGTTAGGTAAATTTTCATGTTTGAATATTTGTAAAATGTCTCTTTGTGCATTTGAAATTTGCATGTGCATCCTTATGTGCTAGTTCATATTCTTACATGTGCATCCTTATTTGATATTTACGTAGTTGTTCATGTTCATTCAATTGTTTACTGAACTGGAATCATGTAGAAGATTGTGGTAAATCCCAATTCCGAACAGCACAAAGATCTTCATGATTCCACAGTTCCTTTGAGCCAGAGATTCTTTCAGTAATAGCTACTCTTGATCTGTTACAACCGATGAACTCAATTTCGGTACAAGTTTGATGAGTTCGTTTTGGAAGAGATATCGAGCTACGACAGAGAGGTAACGAGCTTCTTTAGGGGAGAGAGAAAGATTAGAAGCAGCTTATTCTTAATTTGTCGTCACTGTACAACTTCACTGAGAAATTTTAATATCACCCCTTCCCTTATTTGTGTGTGAATATTCTATGGTCATTGTTTTAATTTATCTGATTTATTTGTCTCCCCCATTGAACTGCCCACTTTTAGACCATCCAAGAAGAAAGAACAGAGAAAACTAGTAGTATATTGGGTAAGATATTTTTATTCTAAATTTGTGCAGACGCACAGTTGCCCCAAGCCCTTTGCTCCCTCAAACATACACTCCATGTCGTTATACCTCTAAACTCTCAACTGAACACCACCATGATATTTTTACCTTCACAATTCATCCTCTACCCCTCCCCCCTCCCAATAAACAACACTTTTCGAGTTTCGAATTGCTTTGCATTTCGAGCATGGTCTAAGATTCCGACTGGTTTAGGTCGAAAGCCTCTGCTTTGCATTGTGGTAGCACCATACAAAAGGTTTTTCGGACATAGTTTTAATTTACTCTCCAGCTGGCATTGAGGCACTAGGTTTATGACTGTGATTATGCCTGCGAATGAGGCAATATTGGTAACTACTCCTGATGTTACTTTATTGGTGAAGCTGATAGAGTTACTGCTTGATTGGAATGTGAGGGAATTAGGGATAATAAACTCAAGGTGAATAGATTCTGCACTGGTATGATTAGAGGTGGCGAATTTATGATATCAATGTAGATGTTCAGGTGATAGATGCTTGGATTGTATTGTTGGGTTTTGTTCAGGAGGATTTTAAGGTTTTTTGGAGTACTAATAAGGGGTTCCCGTTGGTGTTAATTAATCCACCTGCATCGCCAGGCTTGGCTGGCGTTTGAACATGCTGCTTAGAAATTTGTTGAGCAGGATAGTCTGAAAGCTGCTGGAATGGTGGAGGGGAACCTAATAAACGTGTTTTCTGAATTAGACTAGAGGAGATTTGTGCTGGTGTTGTGCATTTGTAGAATTTCTTTGGATACCAATTTTTGGACGATGAGGATGTGTATAAGAGATTGAACTGGAGAGCAGACAATGTGTGCACCGCATGACAGGTGTCGTTTCTCTCAAATTTTATTGTTTTACTGCGTGCTTCATAATTTACAGGTCTAGGGTTGTAGTTGGAAATTGCATTTGTTTTCTTACCAAGTGCAGTTAAATGTGACCTTGTATTAGCAATTGAGTATTCATGCTGTCGCCTGTAAAAGTCGCAACTACTTGAATCCATGGGATATTTAGATCCAAAAAGAATACTACTCGTAATATGCAAACGCTCTGCAGCTCTGCTAGGGAAGTATCTCATCTAAGTGTGACATTCATTAATTACTAAGTTGCTACTGCTTATAGTTGTCCCTGTGTACTGCAGCTCTGCTAGGGAAGTATCTAGTATTAGTGTGACATTCATTAATTACCAAGTTGCTACTGCTTATAGTTGTCCACGTGTACAGGTGAAAACCACTTCTTTGAATTTATCTTTTTGAAGTTAATGATATGATTTAAGGTTTAACTAAAGGGACAATGTAGGTTTTAGGGTTTTAAGAGCCTTATTATGTAAATTTGCCTGCTCAACTGAAACAAGTCTGTTGACTGTTATAGCCAAGGAATCAGCATAATGATTTAATCTGTGGGTGTGGGTGTGGGAGATGGTAACTGGCAGAGGCATAACCAGAACTTGGTGTGGGTGTGGCACAAACATAATATATGCAATGTGGTCCTTTGATATAGTCATCAGATGGATTAAAATGTTGGTGGCCAGAAAATCGTCTGTGGCCGTTACTAGCCAGTGACTACCCAAGTACTAACCATGGTCCTGGACCTCGAGTACTGTTTTTTAGCAAGAATCTGTCCCTGGTTATTAACAGAAAGCTTTTGAATACATATTGGGATGTGGGAGTTGTTCTCTTTGGTTAAGGACCTTGATGGCTGTAGGATTTTCAAGGGCAATCCGTAGCGATCATTAGAAGATAATTCAAAAGTGTTTTTTTTTCTCTCCCTAAAATTCGTCTTAGCCTCCCGGGAAATTCCTCATTTCCTTTTATAGGAGGCCGGTGCCTTTGCCACCTGGCGGTCTGTAGCCTAGACTAGGTGACGAGGCTTCAGCCAGGTGCTAGCCAGGTGCTTGCCTGTCAGCCTACATCCTCGAAGAGTAGGTGATTGGTACAGCCTACGCCCCCAGGTGGAGAGTACGCCCCCAGGTGGAGAGTTTCTGGGTCCTGGGTGACTGGTCCATGCAAGATCGACACGTGTCTAGTGACTAGGAGCCTGGCTACGGGACTACGGATTCCGTAGTCAGGACTCTTTGCGTAGATGAAAACTCCTCGGTTTGATTTCTCCGTAGACCGTAAGACCGGCAGTGGTTCTTGAGGCCATCAGACCTCTTTCCAAATCGTAGCCTCGTAGGAACCATTATGTATCAAGGTCAAATCTTTACCCAAGCTATGCTATGAGTTTCTACTTTGTTAAGATAGGTTTTTAATCATTGTGAATGGTGGATGATAATTGATGAATTGTTTCATGTTACATGTTTTTTGTTTCCGTAGTTAAGAAATACAGGGAATGGAGTCCTGAGAGTTGAAGCTGTAACTAGTGTCGCAGCTCTTCATTTTCCATGTTTAGGTTCAATCTCTGCATGAGTAATTTTTATCTTAAATTAGTTTTAGGGGATCGACTTGGCGTTGATAGTGTTAAAGAGTGTCTTAGCTCTTGCAACATAGAAAGACATTAAACCCTGCTGATGTCGCACTCCCAGAACACCTGGATATCACTCCCAAGTCCCACCCAACTTCCGCGTTACCTTGCCCACCTAACTACCTAAGCAAGACCTAAAATACTACTGTAACTGATCAGACTGGCCTAATCTATGGGTCCAAATATAGTTGACTTGGCAACTAATGGGGATTAGTATATCTTAAATCCGAGACATGATGATGATCTTCTAATTTATATCACAAACTTTACTTAATTGAGCTTGACTCATCTTATAGGAACACGTAACAGGGGAGGAGACCCATCAATATTTATCTTCACGTAAAGTAGATATAATTGAAAAACACAAACTTTAGGTGACCTTTTTAACGACTTAACAAATTCATAGAATCTCGTACGCAAAATATAGGGTGGCAGGTGTTTGGTTTTCTTTGGCTAGCCAGAGTGATGCTTATCTGTGTAGGTGTATACATAAAATATGTATCGAGGTTAAGTGGATGGTGTCATTTTTTCACTAGGGTTTCGATATCGGTTCAGCCTTATAAAGATTTAAATATTCACATATATATTCCGACTCTTGTCTTCATTGAATCTTGAACTCTGGATTTTTGGTAGTTAAAGACGAGGGATATCCAATCAGTTAGGATTTCCAAAATTTATACTCTTATCTTTAGGGGTGAGGAGATTGGTCATTGACCACGTACCATGAGAAAGTGGCCCTAGCACTTGCTAAATAATGCAGGTAATGCATTAACGAAAAACAAAATAGACATGTTTAGGCCCCCCTGCCGCCAGTTAATCCTCGTGAAGACGCATGGCATAATAAAATGTTTCACATCCGACATGTTCCAATATCCTTAATCTCTCTTTTTAAACACGAGCTTCTTACCTTCTTTAGTCTTCAAATATAGTATTTCTCCACCTGCTGCTGTCAACATTCTTGAGATTTCTTCGTTTTCCAGATTTTTTGTCTGAAACTTTTCCTAGCCGTGCGCTTCTTCTTGCATTTGGTTTTAACAATCCTTCCACTTTTTTCGTACTTGGATTTAAATTAAATGTTGTTAGTAATATTTTTTTTTTTTCGGAACATGTTTAAATTCAGGCACCTATTAAAATGGAGCTCAAGAATTTGTAGAATTGGATTTTAGAGATACAATAATCGTATAGACATGAGCAACAGAAGCCAAACGTCCAAAACAACAAAGAACGAACTAGAAAATTATAGTTTGATTTAACTAATGTGCAGTGTAAAATATAAGCTCTACTATTATATAACATTAAATTATTAGGAAGAGGATTTGATTCTCCGATTGATTTCTTTCTCCAGCTCTTCGGTCCCTCCCACTTCTTCAACTTCCTGCAGCCAATCAAATAATTTCCAGATGTTATTTATCATCTAAACATTAAAATAAAAAAAATAAAAAAAAAAGAGGAAAAAAGAGGACCACAAACCTGAGGCCCTAAGAACAACCCAAACGGTACTCCATTGAACTTCTCCATGTGGTGCAGCTATACATGTAAAACAGGTTGAATTAATACATAAAGCTTTGTTATCCGAACTCAGTTACGGTTGTCCAACTTGGATACTTGTTCAAGCATCGGACGTACGTGACAATATTTTAAATAAGTTAGATGTTTTATATAAAAATAAATATACTAGTCCAGTATTAATAGTCATGTTCAAGTGTGTGAGTTTTGCAAAATGAAGAAGAGTCATACAATTACAGGGTGTGAACAAAACCTGGTGGGCAGCGGCAACTTTTCTCAAGTAGGGGACATTTGCTACAGGACCCACAGGAAAGCGTTTATGAACAAGACCGTCGTGGACAAACATGTAGGCCATCCCAAACACCGTAATTCCGAGCCCCTGTTTCATACAAATGTATGGGCTGACACTGTTAGTTCATAAACAAACAAAGAACATGTTCGTCACCCCATAAATTAATATATATTATCGATCTCTGAAATTGAGGGAACAGAAAATGACACATACAGCACCGAAGCAAAGGCCAGGAAAGAGGCCTTTGTGGAAGAAACCATAGGCAAGAAGTGCTATAGCTGGAACCGCGTTTATTATAGCAAATACATCGTTCAGCTCAAATGCGCCTTCTCTTGCTTTGTGGTGTGACTGCATTTAGATTACACACACACACGCATAAATACTAAAAATACGATTCGATTTATTTGGCTCAAGATTTTCAAAATCTACCTCGTGCATGTGCCACAACGAATCGTGCCATAGCGATTCGTGTGCCCATCTCGCCCAGTACTCCATGCCCACCTCAAGTAGTGTACCAGTACAATTAGCTCATTTTTATTAAAAAACAAATGAGTTGCGGGATTCAATATGAATTACTTACTGCAGCTCCGAAAGCAAGTGAAAATGTACCAAGCATTTCCGACAACGGAATCTCTCCACCCTGTTTATATATAGTTACCAAAATCCATTTCAGACAATAAATCAGATATAATAACACGTGTGCATGCACAAAGAGTGTACCTCCATTTGCCAAGCGAACCTGGAGTAGACAGCGAACACAGCCATGGATGTAATACCAAAACTAGACATGACAGCCGCAATCAAGTAAGTGAACCGCTCTGTTTTCTTTCTGGCCATTCTTTCCTCACCACGATTGCCTCCTGTCTCAGTGAAGGATGCTATGATGCGTTTTTCATTATCTTGCGAACCCTCTTCTACTTCTGCATCCACTGCGAGACTCTCACTTTCCTCCACCGCAAAACAAATGCTCAGTTTTTGCTTCCTTCCCAACCTTAGACCTACAAATGATCTACGAATCGCAGGAGATAGTTGCCAAATTGGCGTGACAGTGGTCATCTGTTTCGGACCCTGAATTTGGCCTTTTCCAACACGAAAAGACCCGACCGAGATTCTAGCTGCCATAATCGAACCAAGGAGTTTTGTGTGTGTTTGGTTGTTTGAGAAGAGATATTCAGGCAGGGGCATGTGATTCTTGGAGGGGTTTAAAAGGAGGTGAACCACATGTGTTGTGTGGACTATTATTGTCAACTTTGAATCAATGTAAACTCATAAATTTCCACAATTAATCCGTTTTTAAAGGAATAAGATTGACTGGCCTGGCCCAACCTAGGTTCTGTCACATTGGATAAGAAAATTATAGGATCTGTTCAGAATCTTAACCGAAAATTAAGTAACTGGTATTCCAACTAATTTCACATTGTTAGGTACATTTTGTTACTAAATTATATTATAAAAAATTTGATGTTGAATATTTATTGATTTGAATTAAATTAAATATATGGTTTTGTCCTAAGAAAGAATTAATGTCATGTTTGTTTTTTTTATGCAAATGAGCCACGGTAAAAATTATAAGGGAATAGGTGAATTGAAACATGTGACATATCGTATACAGAACAACCTTAGTCTTTGTTTGTTACCATATGTGGAAACTGCTGCATTTTATTTTTACGAAAGTTACCATTCGTTTGTTTAATTCTTTCCCAGAGTAATACTCCGGGGACTCCATTTTCCAGTTTACAGTTTTACCAAAACATAGCTAGCAACTGTAAGAGAATGCATACCCCATTGGCCAGTAATCATTATTTAGTCTGAGTATGATAAATTGATAATGTTTGGTATCGTAAACAGAAGAAAAAGTGAAATAAGCAAAATTGATAAAGAAATTTGTTACATATTCCAGCTCCTTAAGACTTCCATCATATTCCAGTCTGAAGAAATTGATGCAGAAATGATAAACTCCTTCCTGCCCTCTCTTATGCTTATATTTATACAGTAGCCTTGTTACTTAATTATCATCAAGATTGCAACGAAAAGTCTCTGTTTATGACATGTTCCTGTATTTAGGTAAAAGGCAGTAGCCACATGGTGAGAAGAGAATACAAATGTGAACAAAGACTTGTACACAGCAACTTTAGATTGTTGAAGATATGTAAGACTAGTGCTTACATCACTTAAAAGCAAGTCTCGAGGCTCAAGCATGTGAATGATGTCTCCCATTTTTGGCCTATTTTCAGCATCTTCATCAACACATCGCAGAGCGATCAATACTATCCGCTTTAGTTCCTTCTTGTTAGGCTTCTCACCCAACTTTGGATCCACAAGTTGGATTGCATTTTGGTCCCTAACCATGGAATTTAGCCACTCAACCAAGTTACCCTGCACATCAGATCCATAGAAATGAGTTGATAATTTGTAAACAAAACTATGCAGTTGGATCAGAGATGCACACATCGTTTCACTAGTTTGTAGTAATCTTTTAGTGTATCTATTCAACATGTTTATTGGCTCAAATCACCTCATTCTTATCTCCTCTTCTCTCTACCGGGGATCTCCCACTTATGATCTCTATAATTAGCACTCCAACACTATAAACGTCGGTCTTCTCATCCAAAACTCTGGTAATACAATATTCTGGCGCCATATAACTATGTAAAAAACAACCAAAAAAGCTACATCAGTTATGAATTCATAAGGAGCAGCTTTGTGGCTGAAATGCAAAAACTAACCCGGAAGTCCCGGTTGGTCGAGCCAAAGACAGAGTCCAGTCAGGTCCTAAAAGCTTGGAAAGACCAAAATCAGATACCTTGGGATTCCATTGGCGATCAACAAGTATATTACTTGACTTTAAATTTTGGTGAACAATAGGTGGTTCAGTATCCTCATGAAGATACACCAAACTGCAGAATCAAAACACTAAAATCAATTACCAATCCACTCAATAGAAAGGAACATGGTAACTAAAGCAGGTGAAGAATAGCACTAACCACTTGACGATCCCTAGGATAATGTTCATCCGCGTATTCCATGTCAAGGTGCTAACATCCCCTAATGTTCCATGAAGCCAATGCTGGAGATTACCATTGTCCACATACTCGTACACAAGCATTCTGATTACCGTAAACAACAAATAACATATCTTGAACTAGGGAATGAGTGGTTAATTGTTAAACAATCATAAATATAATTATAGAAGCGGAGAAAAGGAGAAAAAGGACTGTACTTGTAGGTTCCTTCTGTGCAGTATCCTATTAACTTCACCATATTCTTGTGCCTGATACACCACATTGCCTCCACTTCTTGTATAAAATCCATTGATTTAGCACTGCAATTCATTTAATCACTACACAATCAGTAAATGTTAACACAGTTTTTGTTGATAAAATTAGAGAACAGGCTCATACTTGTTGAATACGAGTTTCTTTATAGCAACACGAGAATGATCAAACAATAAGCCACGATAAACAATCCCGTAGTCTCCACTACCAATAACATTCTCATCAGCAAATCCGTTTGTAGCGGTTTCAATTTCCTCTATAGTGTACTGTTTAATTCCTCCAATGCTATTACAATGCTTCAACTGAACACTTTTAGTATCACAACATTTATACCCTTCCCGGCTTGACCACTGACCACCTGATGACTCTATGTCAAATTCCAATGGCAAAGCATTACGAGACAGAAGCATGGAAGATGAAGTAGTTTTCGATACTGCATTGCCAGTGCATTCTGATTTATTTAACTGATAATCGCCATATTTAGAGGATCGTGGACAACAAGCACAAGAGATTTTAAGAAGAACAAGTAACAAGATGAAAATGGCAATGCATATGAGAATTACAGGCCACAACTTGAGGCCAAAGAATGAGGTTGTTGTGGAGAGGTTTTTAACAGTAGAAGATGTTACTGAATTAAAAGACATGGTGATACAAACATTAATTAATTAATTACAGTACTCAAAGTAAAAGATTATTAGTAGTCCTGGGAAAATGAGTGAGAGATTTTGATTTGTTCCTAAAGTTAAGAGAGAGGTTGTGTTTGAGTGTAACTATACATTTACACTGAAACAGAATTCCACCAAATGTGCTGCCTATCATAAATCTACTATTAAATCCTTATCGCCATGTTTACCTGTTGTTGCATTACTACAAAATTCACTACCACAATTTTGTTCCAAAGTAACATTATTTTCCGAGTTTATATTTGAGTGACAATTTGTATTTAATTCCTCATATTCAGGATGTAAAATAAAATCTGCAAATTTAGGATATAAATGAACGACCAGATCTGTGGCTGGTTTCAATATCTCAAATTTACACAACTTATCACTGAAGATCAATTTAACTATTTTTCAAAGCTCTAACAAACACCATAAAGACAGTATAATGGACACCTGAGACTTTGTTAGAGAATGTTGGGACTGTTATGTTTACCACTTGCTCTAACATTCCTACACTGCATAATTTGATATTTGTGACTGAAATCAAACAAGAAAACCATTACAAAGAGAAGCAGCCGTTAACTAAAAACTCTCAACACAATCCAGGTTTTCATGCAATCATTCTGATTATTATGCATCAACCACATATCACCTTACTAGTAATTATTGCTACCAAATTATTACAACAGGACTCAAGTACCACTGTACCAGATATGCCACAAAGTATTACATGTATAGTTCCGATTATTACTTATCCTTTCCAAGAGAAAAGATGTTGGGTGAAGACTTTTACCACCGGAAGATCTTTCCAGTGGGGGCAATTTGCACTTTATAACAGCATAAACGATAATCTAATGCACACAAGTAATCAAAACTTAATAGAACTGGTCATGTCAAAAAAACTGAAGCAAAAATATAAATCTTTCTGATCTTAAGATGACAATAGAACACACACAACTGTGTAAAAAAATGGTTCCAGATTGTCTGAACCAGTCACTATTTTGCAGATATTACAACTGGCATATTTTAATTTTAAGAACAGCTTCAACTAGGTGGTGCTCCTCCAAAACCTCCAGAGCCACGTCCAAAGCCACCCCTCCCAGAACCCTGCAATTTTTGTGACTACCATCAGCACATCAACTAATTCATAACTCTCAGATATTAAGAAACCAAATTCTGCACTAAAACCGAAATCGTAGCAACTTGGCCATTATAGAGACACAACGTAGAACATTATAATCAGCTGTTAAAGCCTTCAAGAACACAGAGGAACTGGTGCACTACATGGTGACAGGCACAAAAATAAATGTAATAACTCACTTTTGAACCGTAACCATGAGAACAGGGGATCGCAAACAATGAGAGAGCATTTAAATGTCCGCCTACAAGCTTAAAAGCCTTTAAATAGTAGGAGGCAAACATGTTATCGTAAATGCTCACCCTCAAACACTTCAGAATCGGAAATGAGGGTCACACACGTGCATACTGAATAGGCTATAGCCCAAAATTGATGCACATCCTAATCATTAGATGTTAGATATGGATCCATGAATCCTACAGATTGCGGATTCCTAATTCATTTTGATTGGTCAGAAACATTTTATTTCTTCTTTTATGGTAGAAAGAACTAACCCTGACATCTAGTACTAATATAAATCTGCTAGAAGACTACTAAAATTATTAAAGCCTCGAGTTAAAGCGAAAACACAAATGAACAAGCTGTATAGAAGTGCAGATAATGATCTTTAACAGTATTAGACAGTAATGCATGATCAAAATTAGGCTTCATGCAATAAATATATCACAATACTGTGGATACTAATTATGTACAACTTCCGATACTCATACAGGTAAAAAAAGTAGAAAGCTTCACACAATAGATACCAATTACATATTACATATTAGAGCATACTTGCTCAAACCAAAAACATATCTGAAAAGAGCATTTACCCTAAAAGCAGGCTGATAATCAGCTGGAGCTCCGCCCTTCTCACCGCCAAATTCTCCAGGTGGTCCTTTTGGTCCAGCACGATACCCATCCCTATCACCAAACCTAGGTCGATCTCCCTCAAATCTCGGAGGACCACTACAAAAACCCATTAAACCAATCGAATTCACATTAATCAAAACACAAACCCACATAAAAACAACCACATTACATTAATTCCACAACCAGTTTAAAATATATACCGAGGGCGATCACCAGGAGGGCCGCCCATGGGACGACCGAGCGGCTTAGCAGACTTCTTCAAAGTAGAAGGCACAATGTCGGATGGTAAATTAAGATAAGTCCTCAAAAACTCGATGCCATCATTAGTTAGGTACCAATAGTAATGCATCCAAGCGAAAGTCTCGCGAACATATTCCTTAGACTTAAAGCTTTGCATTAACTTAATAACTTGAAGATTCGGGACATCGATATCGGGGTGCTTAGCCAAATTGTAGTCCTTCTTGGCATAGCACACACCCTCTATAATTCAACACAATACACATAATTAAGCAATTATAAAGCATCAAACTGGACATTACTTCAAAATAAATATGCAAAATTATACAAATTAATTAAAAATGAAGGGGATGGAAAGATGAAGAACCTTGGAAGAGGTACTTTGAGATCTCACGGCGGTTCTTTTCAGTAATAATCTGAAAATAAGCATTATGATTGTTACTTGGTAACGCATATACACACGAATGTTTACATTATTATAAACATAGAGAGAGAGAGAGAGAGAGAGAGAGAGAGAGAGAGAGAGAGAGAGAGAGAGAGAGAGAGAGATGTTACCATGACTGCTGCGAAATGGGCGAGAAGCGATAAACGGCGGTGTTGTGATAAACTGGAAACCCTAGAAACTGAATTATTAATTTGTGTTTTAGGGTTTAATGCAAGCCCGGATTTTATTCCAACAAATGGATCTATGTAACATGGGCCGAGGCCCATTTTCTTGGTCTTGTAACCAGCGTAATTAGGATACTCCCTCCGTCTCATTGAATTTTATACACAGGAACCTAAACTAAGAAAAGATATAAAAAATGAGTAAAATTAGATGAAAAAGTGAGTAAAGTGGTGGGACCTATCAATATTTAATAATAGATTTGAGATAGTGGAGGAAAGTAGTGGGTGTAATAGTGTTTTATATTATTATAGAATAGAGATTGTGGAGAAACTAGTGGGTGTAATAGTGTTTTATATTATTAAAAGTTACTATTTTTGGAATGTATAGAAATGAGAGGTACATCCCAAAATGGAAAGTGTATAGAAATGACCGGGACGGAGGGAGTAGCTCCCACCAATAATATTTTTAATTCTTTTTCTTGAAACAAATAATATTATTTAAGATGATTCAATTCTGTTTGAAATTATTTTACATAATTGCTAAATGCAGTAAATTTTTAATTAACACAGTAATCAGCAATTACAAGAATATCCCAATGGGGTGGCAAAAGTCAGACTGACCCGACTTCCGAGAGAGCTGCTTTCGCCTCGGGTAGCTTCTCCCATTCCTTATTTCAGCTTTGACACGAATTCGATCCGAAGAGTACGAATTCGGGTTGGAGTTTTTCGGGTTCGGATTGACCCAAAACTGACCCAAAAAATTCGGGTCATTTTCGGGTTAATTTCGGGTTACCCGAAATAATATTTATATAATATAAAATGAAATATATTCTGAAAATACCTATATTTTATATTATTTTTGTATTATTTGTTATTTAAATTAATATATATTCTAATTCAATAATATTAAAATTAATTTATATGATCAAAATATAATTTATTTATTATTTATAATATATAGTTTATATTTATTAAATAAATAATAATTATTTCGGGTTTGGTTCGGGTTACTCATAAATTTTCGGGTTGAGTATTCTGACCCCATTAAAATTTTGGGTCGGGTTCGGGTTGGGTCAAATTTGTGACCCGAGTCTGTCAACCCGACCCGGAACCCGAAATTGCCAGCCCTACTATGGCCTATTTGGATATCATCATTTCATTTGAAATGTTGGATTTGACTCAAATACCTTGTTTGAATATAAATTTGGACCAAATTCCAACTATTTTAAAATTAGAGTCCAATTATAAGAATTTGAAATAACATTTTAATACTTGTCATTTGAAATTAAAAAACAGCCCAAATATTATACTTTATCTTTCCAGCTAGACTCTCTCTCTGGATTCAATATTGAAAGCCATATGTCTAGGCCTATTTGTAAACACCGAGGATTCTACTCAACTTTAATTAAGATGTAATAAGTAAATAATAAAAATCAAATGTCACAGGAATCTCAGAAGGTTATATCTGTCAAAGAATGAAGATTAAAGTCATCTACAGACTTGAAGTGATTCTACATTGAAAGAAGCTCAATTTATTGATCAAGCCTCAATGAAGTATTCAAGCTCAGTGGATTTATTAAAGTGACGGAGATTTCAAGTGGTGACAGAAAAAGATACTGGTTACAGAGTTCTTGAATGAGAAGGAAGTGAATCACTGCTTAAAGTCAAACAGATAAAGAACAGACATTGTCGTTAGTCACTCATGAACCAGACAGTGCATCGAGTGTCAACGTACTACTATGTTTATTCTTTATCTAAGTTTTAAGTGATTCAGAAATTAATTGAGAAGGCAACTAATTCTATTTATTCTCTTATAAATAATTAATATTATTAAGTATATCATTTATTAAATTAATTCTGCAAAGAATTAATTTAATACATAATTTATTTAGTTAATTATTTAAATTAGAATAAATTTGAACTAGGAAGACTTAGGTTTGAACTAGGAAGACTTAGTTTATTAAACTAGGAAGACTCACAAGTGAGTCTTCCCGATTGTCTTCCTAAGCCAAATCTAAGTTTTCCCGAATGTCTTCCTAATGCATTCCTTGTCTTCCCGAGAGTCTTCCAAGGCTAATTTCATTGTTTTCCTACAAGTCTTCCAAGGCTTAATTCTATTCAGTTTAAAGTGGTTTTGCACGTGGAGAATAGAAAAGCATTGCAGTTGATTTAAAAGGAAAAGCAAGGCAGAAGACTTTTATCAGTCCAACAGAAAGAAAAAGACACAAAGGCATTAACATTACATTCAACTGTCTTCTTCATTTCTCAACAGAAAAGCATTCATTTCTTACCAGAGAATTAAATCCTGATTAGTTCATAACATTTAATTCATAGGAACTGATTCTCTTGTACTGCTTTAGCTTTCTAGGGGATCGTAATCCCTAGATTTTATATCGAACTACTTTTTAGTATTCGATCCTTTTTATTACAAAAATAGATAAATTCATGTCGAATTTATTCTAGATTTGTTTTATCAAGTTCTTTGTAATCAGTGATCAAAATTGTAACACCCCTCAAGTTTAATAGAGTTTCTATTTAACTTGAATATTGTTTCAGTTTTTATTTCGCATTAATTTGTTCTAAATTGTTAAATCTTAAAAGGACAAATTTCGATTAAACGGTATAGTTTGTATTCAACCCCCCTTCTACAAACTTATCAGGACCTAACAATTGGCATCAGAGCCTTTTGATTGATATACAAATTAAAGATCCAATTGTTTTGAGATTTTTCTTAAACTCTGATTTTTTTATTATTCCTAAAAATCTCAAAAGATGTCTACTACACAGAAAGTGGGTACAGTCAAAATCCCAATGTTCATCAAGGAGCATTATCCAATGTGGAAGAAGAAAATGCTCATATTTCTTAAGGTTGCAAATCCTAAATACATTGATGTGCTGAAAAACACTCCCAAAGTCCCTATGATTATTGAGGGAGATCTCATTGAGAATAATGTTGTTACTAGGGTTGCTAGAATGTACCCTAAAGATCCCAAGGATTACACTCCTGATGAGAAAGAGGATGTTACCTTGGATTCCTGTCTTCAGTTGATCCTTATTGATTGTCTTGATCCTATCATGCATAATCATGTCCTAAATTGTGATACTGCCAAACACATTTGGGCAACCATAGAGATAATCAATGAGGGGACAGAGGAAGTTAGGGAGAATATGCTGGAAATTCTCACCTCACAATATGAGCATTTCAGATCAAATCCTGGTGAAGGTATCTCTCAGGTTTTTGAGAGATACAACAAATTAATCAATGATCTGAATCTCAATGGGAAGCACTACACCAACAAGGAGATTAACAAGAAGTTCCTTCTTACACTTCCACCTCATTTGGAGCACAAAATATCTGCCATTAGAGAAGCAAGAGATATGAATGAGATTGCTTTGGAGAGATTGTATGGTGTTCTGAAGACCTATGAGCTGGAGCAGATTCAACAAAGGGAGCTGTATGGAACTGGGAAGATTGTTAGTACTTCTACTGCACTGGCTGCTGAAGTCCCACAGAAACTGGAAGTGAAGGCTGTTCAACCTTCCAGTTCTAACATGAATGTTATTGATGCTGAATATGGATTAACATCTATTGATCAATCTGGTGGTGACTTCTATTCTTTAGGAGAACTTGATCAGCTGGAGGATGATGATTTGGCTTTGATAGTCAGGAAGTTTGGGAAGTTCAGATTCAAGAGGAATCCCAATCTTAAGTTCAGGCCCAGATTTCAGAGAGGTGGATCTTCCTCTTCAAGTGGCACAAGGGGTGGCTACAAAACTGGAACTGTGGAAAGGAGCACAATCAGATGCTACAATTACAATGAGTTGGGTCACTTTGCTACTGAATGCAGAAAGCCAAAGCAAGTGACTAGAAACACATTTGATTCTAGCAAGAAGAACAAGATTGAGAAAGCCTATGTTGCTGAGGGAAAGAGTTGGGATGACACTGACAGTGATGAAGAAGCAGGTGAGATTGGGAACCTTGCTTTAGTGGATAAAGAGGCAAGCACTTCATCTGCATACATGTCAGAGGTAAAGTTTACTGATACTGAAATGATTCGTCATCTTGGTGGCACCTTAGATTGTGCACGCACTGAAAATGATAGAATAATTCTTTTAAACACAAATCTTGAAAATGAGATAAAAGAATTAAAACTAGTGCATGTTAATCAGGATGAACTTGTTGAGAAAATAGCTTTTCTTGAGAACAGGGTTAAATGTTATATTCAACTGGAAACCATTCTTAAGAAAGAGATTAGTGAGCTGAAGACTAAAGCTAATGCCTATTTCAGTTCTTGTAAGATGGCTAAAGAGATTCTCAATAAACAAGCTATTGGTAATCATGTCAGTATAGGTTATGATTATAATGAGGCCATTGGATTGCTTGGAATTAATTCCCCTTGTAGAGTCAGATCTGAAGGAAAGGGTGTTCCATATGTGCTTAAGGGTATTGAAACACCCTTCTGTAAGGAGTCTGAAGCAGAACCTCTGAATGAAGACTCTATCATCATTGCAAAGGAGATTCGTGAAGAAGATCTTGCTTTGGAAGTTGAACAGTCCAACAAGTGTATATCTGATACTCCAGTCAAAGTTGGTACAACTAAAAAGACTAAATCAGATGTCCATAAGTTGGATCAAAACAACTGTAGTACTAACATGCCTGCTGTTAATTCTTCTCATAAAGCATGTGGTGTGATTAATTGCATGTCTTGTGCTTTTAATGTTATGTATGCTTACTTTAATAAAAAGCATGTATCTAGTGATAAGACTGCTCCACGTCAACATGTTAATAATAAGAAGCATGTTAAAGCTAAGACTACTAGTCCTCCTAAGACTAGAGTGGATTCATTTATCCCTAAGTCTACTCAGAAATGTGTTAAGGCTGACTATAAATGGAAACACTCTTTTGTGAAAGAGGATGAAGTAGTTGTAGCTAAAAAGGTTGTTTTGCCTGACAAAGGCCAGTTCTTTAAGTATGCCGGACCCAATCAAATTTGGGCTCCGAAGAAGGTCTAATCAATTTGATATTGCATGGAGTTAAGCAGGTAAACCGTGTTATGTGGATTCTTGACAGTGGTTGTTCAAGGCATATGACCGGAGATAGAGCCCTGCTATCAGATTTGGTTGAGAAAGCTGGCCCAGTAGTTACATTTGGAGATAACAGCAAGGGTATTACGAAAGGATATGGCTGTTTGAAGTTTGGAAATGTTATCATTGAAGATATATCATTTGTGGAAGGTCTGAGATTCAATCTTCTCAGCATCAGTCATTTCTGTGACAGAGGATATGTTGTTTCCTTTGAAAGAGAGAAATGTCAGATCCTTCACAAGAAGAATGAAAAGCCTACTCTTCAAGGAGTAAGGAAATGTGACTTGTTCATAGCTGATCTGCACTCTGAATCTCAAGATGAAGTTAGATGTTTCTATGCTAAAGCTTCATCAGATGAGAGTTGGCTATGGCACAAGAAGATGTCTCACCTTAACTTCAAAACCATGAACTCTTTAGTCAAGAGGGAATTGGTTAGAGGTTTGCCTCAGATGGAATTTACACAGGAAGGACTGTGTGAGGCATGTCAGAAAGGAAAGTCAAAGAAAGCTTCTCACAAGGGCACTGACACATCATCAATAACTGAACCACTTCAGCTACTGCACATGGATTTGTTTGGTCCAGTTAATGTGATGTCCATGTCAAAGAAACAATATGCACTTGTGATTGTTGATGACTTTTCTAAATATACATGGGTTTTATTCCTACATTCCAAGGATGAGACCCCACACCTGGTGATTGACCATATAAAGTTGATTGAGCTGGATTCTAGATTCCCTGTGAGAGCCATAAGGTTAGATAATGGTACTGAATTCAAGAATGCAGTCCTAAATGACTTTTGTGCTGATAAAGGAATAACAAGACAGTATTCTGCCCCTAGGACTCCTCAACAAAATGGAGTAGTGGAAAGAAAGAATCGTACATTGATTGAAGCTGCAAGGACTATGATAAGTGAGTCTAAACTTCCAATGTACTTTTGGGCTGAAGCAGCGAATACAGCTTGTTATACTCAGAATCGAACTTTAATCAACAAGGACTTAATGAAGACTCCGTATGAGATCATGAACAACAAGAAACCAACTGTCAAGTACTTTCATGTATTTGGAGCAAAATGCTTTGTGCTTTTAGATGACAATGTTAAACGTGGCAAGTTTGAGGCCAAGGCACAAGAAGCTATTTTTGTTGGTTATTCCAGAAGATCTTACAGAGTCTACTTGGTTGGTAGTCACACAGTAAAGGAAAGTGTCAATGTTACTTTTGATGACACTAAGCTCCCTAATATCCAAAAAGAAGACACATCTGAAAAGCTGAAGTTTGATGACTTGCCAGACTCAGAATCAGATGATGTAGCCCCACCTGAAGTTATTGCTGGTAATGATAATAACAATGATGATAATGATCATGGTGGTGGTGGTGGAAACACTGGTAACAATGGAGATACCACCAACGCTGGAGAAGAATCATCAAGGCAATCAAGCAATAACTCAGGGGGAGCAAATGAAGGATCATCTAGTCACTCACAACATCAAAGTGAATTTCAAGGCGAATCATCAAGATCAAATCTTCCTAGACAGACTGTATGGAATAGAGCTCATCCTTTTGAGCTGATCATTGGTGATCCAGAGGTTGGAGTTAAAACTAGAAGTGCTACTCAGAATGAATGTCATTATTCAGCATTTCTATCTGAAATGGAGCCAAAGAAAACTGAGGAAGCACTGACTGATCCAGATTGGGTGATTGCTATGCAAGATGAACTCAATCAGTTTGAACAACAGCAAGTCTGGAAGCTGGTACCCAGGCCAAAGAACAAGAAAGTAGTTGGTACAAGATGGGTATACAGAAACAAGCTAGATGAGGATGGCATTGTTACAAGGAACAAGGCAAGACTGGTTGCACAAGGGTATTCACAAGCTGAAGGCATTGATTATGATGAAACCTATGCACCAGTGGCTAGACTTGAGGCCATCAGGATGTTCTTAGCATTTGCTGCTTATTCCAAGTTTAAAGTCTATCAAATGGATGTTAAGAGTGCATTCCTGAATGGTGAGCTTGATGAAGAAGTGTATGTGGAACAGCCCCCTGGCTTTGAAAATCAGGAGCTGCTGGACTTTGTGTACTTTCTCTTCAAGGCTATCTATGGTCTCAAACAAGCCCCAAGAAAATGGTATGACACTCTCTCTGGTTTTCTTTTAGAAAATGGTTTTGTTAGAGGTATCATAGACAAAACTCTTTTTTCAAAGAAACATAAAGGTGATATGATATTAGTCCAAATCTATGTGGATGACATCATATTTGGGTCTACTAATGATGATCTCTGTAAGAGATTTGCTAAGCTAATGCAGAGTACGTTTGAAATGAGTATGATGGGTGAGCTGAAGTTCTTTCTTGGATTGCAAGTAAGTCAAAGGTCAAATGGTATATTTATTTGTCAATCCAAGTATCTCAAAGAACTCCTCAAGAAATATCACATGGAGGATTCAGCATCAGCAAGGACTCCATCTTCAACAGCAATCAAACTTGGAGCTTCTGACAATTCTATCAAGGTAGATGTTACAAGCTACAAAGGTATGATTGGCTCCTTACTCTACCTTACTGCAAGTAGACCAGATATTATGTATGCTACATGCTTGTGTGCAAGGTTCCAAGCGGACCCTAGAGATGTACATCTCGTTGCTGTGAAAAGAATCTTGAGATATCTTAAGGGTACACCTAATCTAGGTATCTGGTACCCTAAAGATTCTGATTTTAATCTTATTGGATATACAGATTCTGACTATGCAGGTAGTGTTGTTGATAGAAAGAGAACCTCCGGGAGTTGTCAATTCCTAGGAGGTAGGTTGATTTCCTGGTATAGCAAGAAACAGCAAACGGTTTTTCAATTCAACAGCAGAAGCTGAATATATTGCTGCTGGAAGCTGTTGTGCTCGGATCCTATGGATAAGGAATCAATTGAAGGACTATGGCTGTGTATTAAACAAAATCCCTATTTTATGTGATAATACAAGTGTCATAGCAATCTCCAACAACCCTGTACAGCACTCGAGAACAAAGCACATTGATATCAGGTATCATTTCATCAGAGAACATGTCATGAATGGAACTGTGGAGTTACATTTTGTACCCACAGAAGAACAAACTGCAGATATATTCACTAAATCTCTTGACGAATCCACATTTACTAAGTTAGTTAGTAAGTTGGGTATGTTGAACAGTCTTAGTGATTGAAAATATCTCTGTTTGTTTGTTCTGGTCTAAAAATCATTTTTCTCTTGTGGTTGTTTCGTGATTTTACTGTTTATTCTTGTTAATAATTGCATGCTTGTTGATTTAAATGGTTCTGAATATTTTATTTTCTTTAAAAATATTTTTCTCATATTTTTTAAGTGGAGAAATGTATTTTTATTGAAAATATATTTATTTAGAATTATTTAGATATTTTTCAGATTGTAAATATTGTTGTTTAAATATTTCTGCAAGTTTATATTAATTTTATACATTTCTATAATACTCTGCATATTTTTTTTAGGATTTATGGAATTTTATGTGAATTTTTCTAGGTTTTTAAGTATTTTTCATGCATTTTTATATTAATTATGCACTTTTTTGTAAATATTTTAATTAATTCTGAATTTTTCCTAAGTCTACCGGGAAAACTAAGAATTTTTCTGCTTTGTTTTGCATTTTCTGTTTTATTTTTAATTAATTTTAAGTCTTTTCCTAAATATTCCCAGTTTTTGAACTAGGAATACTATCGGGAAGACTTAAAAATTAATTAGTTTTATTTTCTGATTTTTCTTTAATTTATTTTTTCCGAAGACTTCCTAATTTGAACTAGGAAGACTACCGGGAAGACTATCATAAGTCTTCCCGATTGTCTTCTCAGTTCAAATTTTTTAAAAAAAAAACAAAACAAAACAACCCTTCATATTTCTTTTTACAGTTTCTTTGTTTTATTTATATATATATACACATATACACGCACATCATTTCTATTCCTGCCTTATCAGTTTTTTTTTGTTTCTTTAGTTTTTCAGAAATCCCCCTTTCGAATTCTCATTTTCTGCAGAAAAGCTTTGATTGTTCTTGATTGCTCAAGTGTTTACTTAGCAAAACATTTCTGTTCTTTCCAAATCAAGTAGTTTAGTCGAATTGTTGTCAAATTTTTCTTAAAATTTCTCTTCGACTTGACTGTTCTTGCTTTGTTGAGTAATCTTCTTGTGTGTTAAGTGAGTAAAAGTGAAGTCTGTGTGAATTCTGAACTGTGTTGTGTGTTCTTGAAATCATTTGCCCAATTTCATATTCTCTTTTTTCAAAAGGGTTAAGTTCGAAAATTTAGGATCAAATTTTAAAATTAATTAATTTTGATAAAATTTAATTTTGAGGATTTTATTTAATTTTAATTAATTCTAAAAATCCCTAAAATTTTAATTTTATTTTAAATTGATTAAAATTTCTTGTTTTATCAAAATGGATCCTAATTTTGAACTCGTTTTAAATAATTATGTTGGGTATTTTGATCCTTTAAAAAGCAAGGTGGAACGCTTTAGACCTTGGATTCAATTTTTAAATAGCGAGACTTGTATCAGTCATGCTATTTGTGCCAATGCACCTCTAAAAATTGATCCTTTAAGGTTTTTGTGTTCAAGTGTTGTTATTGCTGGAAATTCAAAATATTTTTCGTTTAATATTTTAAACCAGCAATACATAGTCACTTTTGATTTATTTTGTGATGTTTTACATTTTCCAAAGGACAGGTTTGATCCTTTACCCACTGATGATGAGTTATCACAGTTCTTCGTGAATATTCATTATCAGTGTTAGGCCGAATACACAATATATAATCAATATATGTATGAGAAGAACAATCAAGAACACTGTTTATGAACAATAAACTGAATTATATTAAATAACTCTTCTCTCAGTGATGTAAAATATCACAGAGAGCTGCTAGGTTACAAGAATAATGTATTCAGTATTCGCATTCCTTTTAGGGTTAACCTATCTGTGTTTATATAGTACACAGCTATACATAGATTCAATCTCTAATTGATATTCCTACAAATTAGCTATACAATTTATATCAAATTAGGATTGCTTCTGTCTTCTGTTCCGTTTCCTTATCTGTCTCAATATATCTTGCTTCTTTCCATCTTCAAGATATATTGCTTCTAGAATCTTCATTGTCTTTGCACCGACAACTAAGCAAACTCTTACCCCGTCAGACTTTATCAAACTCTGACTGGCTTCTAGTAAACTCTGATGAATACCTGTTGCTTAAACACTGATAAACAATCATCAACAATTATATCTAACAATCTCCCCCAACTTGTGCATAATAAAAATGTACAAGTTAAAAGATAATTGATGATGTCAAAACATATAACAAATGCAGTGTTTATAACATATCAGAGTTTAACTTTTACTTAGAACAGAAAACTTTTAAAAAAAAAACTTACAGTCAGACTTTACTTAATTTCTTCAATATCAGGCACTGTCCTGAGATAATCAATGAGTAGCCTCCTTTCAGCTTTTTCTAGCTCATCCACCATGATTTCTTTCAACTCTTTAAGCTCTGGATCACTTTCTCCAGTCTGCTAGATAGCAGCTCTTAGAGAATAAATGCTATTCTTTCTCATTTCATTCCCTAGCCGGATAAAGTAAGATTTGTCTGACTCTAGGTTGAATTCCAAAACCTTTATTCCCAGTGCAGTTTTGAATCTGGCACTGTTTCTCTTCATTTCAACTATCTTTCCATAAGCATCTCTGTACTTAGGAATGTAAGCACTTGAAACACCTCCTCCAAGAAGAACTTTTGATTTCATCATTCTGTCTCTTAAAACTAGAGCAGCATCATGAGTACTTCTATTTTTGATCTTAAGAAGATATAGAACATACTCTAGCTCTTCCCATAGCTTCAAATGAATATCAGCTTCTCCAATTCTGTAAACTCTTCCATCATTCATGAAGTATAACAAAAACTCCTTCTTTAATCCTCTGTGGTAAATCATCTGAACAGACTCTAGTTTGTCAAGGTTTTCTTGAGTAACCCCAACACCAGGTTCTGCCAGTGATGTAAAATCTGCAGGACTGTTATTAATTCTTTTCTCCTTGTGTGAACCCAACCCAGACTTATCATAAGATTCTTTTCCAAGTACTGTTCTGGTTTGAAGAAAGTTAACAGATTCTGGCTTCAGAGTTTCAGGAAGTACAGGTCTTTTGAAACCTTGGAGTTGTGAAGATAACTGAGTTTGGACAACTTGAGCATTGTCAGGGGTTGTCACAACTTTAACAGAACTATCAACTTGAGCAACGTCAGAGGTTGAATATTTTTTTTTTGAAAACTGTCCTTCTTCTACCAGTTTTCCCTTTCCTTTTCCAGAAACATCTACTGTAGGCCTCCTGGAATATTGTATACTCTGTTGAGTATTTTCCTTGATAGAAAGTGCAATTTCCTTTTTCCTAGAAGCCTTAACAGTCTTCTTCTTGTAAGTACCAGCTTCAACCTTCTTCTGGTGTTCTTCAGCAAGAAGCTTCATCTCAGCATCCATATCTTCCACTGTGGCTTCACCACCATGTTCTTCCATAAACAACTTAGCAGCAATCTCTTCATCAGTAGTTGGATTTGATGAAATCACTATACTCTTAAGTCTTGAAGAGGATTGACCACCAGAGTTTATTCTTTCAGAGTATGTCTGTCTAGCAGAGTTTGACCTAAGTCTCCCTTGCTCTTGAGAAGACTTTGACCTTTTCTCTGCTCCTCTGCTTCCACCATCATTAGAATCATCCCTCAGTCTCAAGGTTGGAGTCCTTTTGCATTTGTCTTTAGGTACTTTCTCCCCCTTTTTGACATCATCAGGAATAAAAACTGATGTCAGCAACTCTAGTGATGTAGCAATAGAAGTAAGTTGAGAAGACATAGCAGTCTGATTCTCTTCCACCTTGCTTAGCCTTTGCTTTATTTCCACTTGATCCTTGATCATGGAAGATAATCTAGTTCTATCATTCTTCAAAGCCAACTCCTTAGCAGCAACATCATTACTCAATCCAATGACAGCTTTGTGAGTCTCATCAAAGCGATTGTGCAATGATTTGACTTGAACAACTGTAGCCTTGAAATGTGTCAACAACTCAGGATTTGAAATCTCCTTTGCAGATTGAGCAACAAAATCAGCAGTCCTTTGCTTGGAGAAAATACAATCAGCCCCTGACCAATTAGCATAGTACATATCTCTATAATGAGCTTCAGTGGCAGTTTGATTTTCCTTGACATTCTCAGCAGTAGGATCCCTTAGAAAAGGTATGGATTCATCAGAGTCTGAAAGTTCATCATTGATGTTAGACTCTGATTGTGATTTTTGTCTGAAACATATGGACCGATGAAGAAAATTGTATGAAGCATGATTCTCAGTAAGTAATCATGAATCCTTCTGAGTGATATAAATTCTGATTTCAAAATGTGCAGAAATTTTACACAGCATGATATTGTCTCTATATTTATAGCATCTCTTAGTTTATTGATCCTATACACTGAGTCTGTATTAGCTGTTTGCACTTTCTCTCATAAATTAATTGTATTAACTGATAAAAGTCTAAACTCTGATAATTAGTTGCTAATATCTCACCCTCAAATCAAAAGATGCCAAAAAGAGCACAAATTCCTTTGAGATCATGTTATGCCTAGGAAGACCCAGGAACTTATTGTATGAAATAAGGGCTAAAATCTTTGATTTTTGGTGACTAGTGCCAACCACTGGTTACTGGAAAAATTAAAAAAAAATAAAAATAAAAAAAATCAAAGGGGGTGAAAATAATAAATTTTATAGTACAGAGTTTAGATGAGATCAGATTTTATTTTATACATGAGAGTTTGGGTAACCAGTTTTTATTGATTTATTTTGTGGATTTTATGCACTTTGAGATGATTTAAATATTAATATTCAGTAAACTCTGCTAATTCACTCACATATATTCACATCTGTACATTTTTGTGAAAAGAGTTTATTAATGAAGGAGGAGAATTGGTAAACACTGATGGATTGTGTAATATACGCCGAGGTATATTATTTTTAATCTTTTTTGATTAAAATAATTCTTTGTTTCAGACATTTCATAAATTAAAAAAAAAATTATCAAGAGGAGTGTATGGATGTCCAACAGTTTGAGAATTGCTTTTAACAGAGGAGAGAGGTTGCGTGTTTTGATAAGTGTGAAAGCCGGTAATTATTGAAGTTTTTACTGCGCATGCGCATTGAAAACTCCAACTTACCGCTGTCAGTCATTGCATGTATGACACGGTTCACAAGTGAGACAGTTGTGCGTTTTAATGATTAAAAACTCTTCAGTTTTTAATTTTAATTTTGATATTTATACATTATACACACAACCGTTTACACTTTTCACATCTTACACAAATTTGAATTCTACAGTCATACACACATATTCCCAAACACTTTCTGAACCAACTACTTTTGAGTTTTCTAATTTTATATTCTGAATATTTCTCATATCGTACTAATGGCCACTACAGCTTTTGTTGTTTCTGGGTTAGAATTCGTACCAAACAACTATGCCGCTCCGTTAAACACTGCGAACGCACCGAAGGCGTTTCACTTGGTTCAGCGTTTCTTGGCAATTTCTGATATTGGACATGCTCTTACTGAACCAACGAAGCTGTCTGGATCTCAAATTAGAACTTTCTGGCAGACATGTGTTTATGATGATGGAGGAGAGGCTGGGTCTCCGTCAATTGTCTTTGAGTATCAAAACCAAGAGTTTGTGGTCACTCCTGAGACTGTTCGTGATGCTCTGAACTTTGAGGATTTCAATTCCTATACAATTTCTGTTGGCGATGGAGAACTGCTGAGAATGATGAGGGATATCGGTTACTCTGGGTCATTGGCCAAAGTGGGTCAATTGAAGCGTCCATTCTTGAGGAAGGAGTGGAGTTTCTTCTTTGATTGCATCACAAGAGCTTTCGGGAAGAAATGCACCAATTGGGATGCAATTCCTACAGACAGTCTGCAAATCGGGTATTCCTTACTCTATGGTACTCACTTTGATTTTGCTAGATTAGTTTTACATAATATTGGTGAAAAGATGACAGAAAACATGGGTGTTGTCTATTTTGCTCGTTTTTGTCAACTACTATTTTGCTTTTGTGTTCCTGAAATTGAGATTTTGGAGGATGATGTTATTCAGTCTTTTAGATTGCATAAACGCATATTTTCTGACTTAACAAACAAGGATCTTAAGAAAGGGAATGTTGGTGCTCTGCTATTACCTGAGAGAGTGCAACAGTTTGAAAATAATCCTCCACAACCACAATCACAACCTAAACCAGAACCTCAAACTCTGAACACTTCATCACTAAACACTGGACCTCCACTTTCTACTTCTCAACAACCACAGTCTGGTGGTAGAATTAAGAAAAGAGTCTTCAAGAGAAAAGTTCGAGCTAACAGGCCACAGTCTAATGATGAAGATGATGTTGATCATGAAATTCTTCATCAGAGAAAGAGGAGGATGGTAGCTAATTATCTCTTTGATGAATTAGAAGTTGAAGCTCCTGAAGCCGAAAATCAGGAGGTTGTTGATGAAGCTCCTCTAGCTGTGTCTGATGAGGCCAGAGGACATGCTGATGCAGAGGCTGATATGCCTGCACAAGATGATTTCTTTAATGACTTTGAAATGGATGCACATTTTGAAGCACATCCTTCTATCAGTGTTTGTGACACTGAGGATGTGGTAGCTGATCAACCCACCCTAGTTATAGATGCGTCACTTGCAACTCATACAGAGGTTCTCTCTGTCACTAATCAAGTTCCTGAAATGGGTGAAGAGGTTGATCAGGTTGTTGAAGCTGCTGTAGAGCTGATACATGAAGCTACAGCAGAGGATATGGTTGAGGTTGTTGTTGAGACTGTTCCTGCAGAAGAAGAGGTTCTTGCAAATGTAAACTCTGAGAATGTTGAAGCTGTTGCAGAGCAAGTTCTTGAAGAAGCTGCACAGATAAATACTGAAGTTACTACAGAGAATGTTATTAATGAAGCTGCAGAGCCTATCCAAGACAATGTTGATGCAGATGATGAACATACTCTTCATGCAAACTCTAACATCAATGATGAACTTTCAGACTCTGATGAATCCATACCTTTTCTAAGGGATCCTACTGCTGAGAATGTCAAGGAAAATCAAACTGCCACTGAAGCTCATTATAGAGATATGTACTATGCTAATTGGTCAAGGGCTGATTGTATTTTCTCCAAGCAAAGGACTGCTGATTTTGTTGCTCAATCTGCAAAGGAGATTTCAAATCCTGAGTTGTTGACACATTTCAAGGCTACAGTTGTTCAAGTCAAATCATTGCACAATCGCTTTGATGAGACTCACAAAGCTGTCATTGGATTGAGTAATGATGTTGCTGCTAAGGAGTTGGCTTTGAAGAATGATAAAACTAGATTATCTTCCATGATCAAGGATCAAGTGGAAATAAAGCAAAGGCTAAGCAAGGTGGAAGAGAATCAGACTGCTATGTCTTCTCAACTTACTTCTATTGCTACATCACTAGAGTTGCTGACATCAGTTTTTATTCCTGATGATGTCAAAAAGGGGGAGAAAGTACCTAAAGACAAATGCAAAAGGACTCCAACCTTGAGACTGAGGGATGATTCTAATGATGGTGGAAACAGAGGAGCAGAGAAAAGGTCAAAGTCTTCTCAAGAGCAAGGGAGACTTAGGTCAAACTCTGCTAGACAGACATACTCTGAAAGAATAAACTCTGGTGGTCAATCCTCTTCAAGACTTAAGAGTATAGTGATTTCATCAAATCCAACTACTGATGAAGAGATTGCTGCTAAGTTGTTTATGGAAGAACATGGTGGTGAAGCCACAGTGGAAGATATGGATGCTGAGATGAAGCTTCTTGCTGAAGAACACCAGAAGAAGGTTGAAGCTGGTACTTACAAGAAGAAGACTGTTAAGGCTTCTAGGAAAAAGGAAATTACACTTTCTATCAAGGAAAATACTCAACAGAGTATACAATATTCCAGGAGGCCTACAGTAGATGTTTCTGGAAAAGGAAAGGGAAAACTGGTAGAAGAAGGACAGTTTTCAAAGAAAAATTATTCAACCTCTGACGTTGCTCAAGTTGATAGTTCTGTTAAAGTTGTGACAACCCCTGACAATGCTCAAGTTGTCCAAACTCAGTTATCTTCACAACTCCAAGGTTTCAAAAGACCTGTACTTCCTGAAACTCTGAAGCCAGAATCTGTTAACTTTCTTCAAACCAGAACAGTACTTGGAAAAGAATCTTATGATAAGTCTGGTTTGGGTTCACACAAGGAGAAAATAATTAATAACAGTCCTGCAGATTTTACATCACTGGCAGAACCTGGTGTTGGGGTTACTCAAGAAAACCTTGACAAACTAGAGTCTGTTCAGATGATTTACCACAGAGGATTAAAGAAGGAGTTTTTGTTATACTTCATGAATGATGGAAGAGTTTACAGAATTGGAGAAGCTGATATTCATTTGAAGCTATGGGAAGAGCTAGAGTATGTTCTATATCTTCTTAAGATCAAAAATAGAAGTACTCATGATGCTGCTCTAGTTTTAAGAGACAGAATGATGAAATCAAAAGTTCTTCTTGGAGGAGGTGTTTCAAGTGCTTACATTCCTAAGTACAGAGATGCTTATGGAAAGATAGTTGAAATGAAGAGAAACAGTGCCAGATTCAAGACTGCACTGGGAATAAAGGTTTTGGAATTCAACCTAGAGTCAGACAAATCTTACTTTATCCGGCTAGGGAATGAAATGAGAAAGAATAGCATTTATTCTCTAAGAGCTGCTATCTAGCAGACTGGAGAAAGTGATCCAGAGCTTAAAGAGTTGAAAGAAATCATGGTGGATGAGCTAGAAAAAGCTGAAAGGAGGCTACTCATTGATTATCTCAGAACAGTGCCTGATATTGAAGAAATTAAGTAAAGTCTGACTGTAAGTTTTTTTTTTAAAAGTTTTCTGTTCTAAGTAAAAGTTAAACTCTGATATGTTATAAACACTGCATTTGTTATATGTTTTGACATCATCAATTATCTTTTAACTTGTACATTTTTATTATGCACAAGTTGGGGGAGATTGTTAGATATAATTGTTGATGATTGTTTATCAGTGTTTAAGCAACAGGTATTCATCAGAGTTTACTAGAAGCCAGTCAGAGTTTGATAAAGTCTGACGGGGTAAGAGTTTGCTTAGCTGTCGGTGCAAAGACAATGAAGATTCTAGAAGCAATATATCTTGAAGATGGAAAGAAGCAAGATATATTGAGACAGATAAGGAAACGAAACAGAAGACAGAAGCAATCCTAATTTGATATAAATTGTATAGCTAATTTGTAGGAATATCAATTAGAGATTGAATCTATGTAGCTGTGTACTATATAAACACAGATAGGTTAACCCTAAAAGGAATGCGAATACTGAATACATTATTCTTGTAACCTAGCAGCTCTCTGTGATATTTTACATCACTGAGAGAAGAGTTATTTAATATAATTCAGTTTATTGTTCATAAACAGTGTTCTTGATTGTTCTTCTCATACATATATTGATTATATATTGTGTATTCGGCCTAACAACCTCTCTCCTCTGTTAAAAGCAATTCTCAAACTGTTGGACATCCATACACTCCTCTTGATAATTTTTTTTTTAATTTAACATCAGAGAATGACTGACAGAGTATGTGTAACAGAGTATGACGAACAGAGTTTGACAAACTGGTATGAATGATAGGTAACATAAGCAAAGAAACATGAGCACCAAATTATAGAAGTATAGATTTTGAGTCTAACCAGTATCTCTAGTCAAAACCAGAGACCATTCCAAGTTCATTTACCAGCCTTGTAAAGGTAGCTTCACTCAAAGTTTTGGTGAAGATGTCTGCAAGCTGTTGGTCTGTAGACACAAAATGAAGCTCAATATTTCCTTCTTCCACATGTTCCCTGATAAAATGATACCTTATGCTGATGTGCTTGGTCATGGAGTGCTGTACTGGATTACCTGTCATAGCAATAGCACTTTGATTATCACAGAAAATAGGTATTTTAGAGTACCTTAATCCATAATCCAGCAACTGATTCTTCATCCATAAAATCTGTGCACAACAGCTACCAGCAGCAATATACTCTGCTTCTGCTGTGGATGTCGAAATTGATTTCTGTTTCTTGCTGTACCAAGAAACTAATTTGTCACCTAAAAATTGACAGCTTCCACTTGTGCTTTTTCTGTCTATCTTACAGCCTGCAAAATCTGCATCAGAGTAACCAATTAATTTAAACTCTGATTCTCTAGGATACCACAAACCAAGAGTTATGGTTCCTTTGAGATATTTGAAAATTCTTTTCACATCTGTTAGATGAGGCTCTCTGGGGTCTGCTTGAAATCTTGCACAAAGACATGTTGCATACATGATATCTGGTCTACTTGATGTTAGATAAAGAAGAGACCCTATCATCCCTCTGTAGTTTGTCATATCTACTGAAGCTCCTGTGTCTTTGTCTAGCTTTGTTGCAGTAGCCATGGGAGTTGTAGCAGATGAACTATCAAGCATACCAAATTTCTTGAGAAGATTTCTGGTATATTTTGCTTGATTGATAAAGATCCCATCATCTGTTTGCTTGACCTGTAAGCCTAGAAAATAACTAAGCTCTCCCATCATGCTCATTTGATACCTTGACTGCATAAGCTTGGCAAATTTCTTACAGAGTTTGTCATTAGTAGACCCAAAAATTATGTCATCCACATAGATTTGAACTAACAGCAAATCATCACCAGAATTAAAATAGAATAAGGTCTTGTCAATTGTACCTCTAGTGAACCCACTTTCTAAAAGAAATTGAGCTAGAGTTTCATACCATGCTCTAGGTGCCTGCTTTAGTCCATATAATGCCTTGTCAAGCCTGTAGACATAATCTGGATGCTTGGGATCTACAAACCCTGGTGGTTGTTCAACAAACACTTCTTCTTCAAGTTTCCCATTGAGAAAAGCACTTTTCACATCCATCTAAAGACTTTAAACTTCTTGTGAGCAGCATAGGCCAGAAAAATCCTTATTGCCTCCAATCTTGCAACTGGAGCAAAGGTTTCATCATAGTCAATTCCTTCCTGCTGTGAATAGCCTTTAGCCACAAGTCTAGCCTTATTCCTTGTAATCACCCCATCACTGTCTGTTTTGTTTCTGAAAACCCACTTTGTACCAACAATAGATATGTTCTTTGGTCTTGGTACAAGTGTCCAGACTTCATTCCTCTCAAATTCATTTAACTCCTCTTGCATTGCTGTTATCCAGTTAGCATCTTGAAGAGCTTCTTCCACTTTCTTGGGCTCAGTTTGAGACAAGAATGCATGAAACAGACATTCATTAGTTGTAGCACTTCTAGTTCTTACACTAGCTTCTGGATCTCCAATTATCAAGTCAGGTGTATGAGCTTGTGTCCACCTTCTTGCTGTAGGTAATTGGCTTCTATTATCATTATTAGACCCTCCCCCTTGATCCATGCTTTCCTGATTTTCTCCTTGACCATTTGCATTCTCTGAGGCTCCCCCTGAATTGGACTGTTCAGTATTTGAACTTTCAGAGTTTAACTCAGAGTTACTATTTGATTCTTCAGCTGACTCACTTTCAGAATTTGAGTCATTATCTTGAGATGTTTCTGAAGTATCTTCACGCTCCCCCTCGACTGGTTCTCTATTTTGTTCTGTCAGAGAAATTCCCTCAGTGTTTACCAGTAGAGGTTCAGAGTATGCTTCGTCAGAGTTTGTTGGATTTGCTTCATCAGAGTTTACATCATCAGAGTTTAGATCTTCATTTTCAAAGCGAAGTTGATCATGAAATTCTACATCTTCTAATCCAGTTATTTTCTTGTCATCAAATGACACATGTATAGATTCCATGATCACTTTAGTTCTCAGATTGTAGACTCTGAATGCTTTAGTTGATAGTGGGTATCCAACAAAAATTCCTTCATCAGCTTTTAAGTCAAACTTGGTCAACTGTTCAGGATGATTTTTCAACACAAAACACTTGCATCCAAAAATATGAAAATATTTCAAATTTGGCTTCTTATTTTTCACCATCTCATATGGTGTTTTCCCATGTTTGTTGATCAGTGTAGCATTTTGAGTAAAACAAGCTGTTTGAACTGCTTCTGCCCAGAAATAAGTTGGCAATTTTGCTTCATCAAGCATTGTTCTGGCAGCTTCGACTAAGGTTCTGTTCTTTCTTTCAACTACACCATTTTGCTGTGGAGTACCAGGTGCAGAGAATTCTTGCTTCACTCCTCTTTCCTTGCAAAATTCTTCCATTATTGAATTTCTGAATTCAGTACCATTATCACTCCTGATAACTTTCACTTTGTACTGTGATCCTTTGTCCAGCAGCTTTACATGATCCATTAGAATTAAGGCAGTTTCATCCTTCTTTGCTAAGAAATACACCCATGTGTACCTAGTGTACTCATCAACAATGACTAGAGCATATTTCTTTCTGCCCATTGACATTATATTTACTGGACCAAAAAGATCAACATGTAGAAGATGATAAGGATCCACAACTGAAGATTCAGACTTACTCTTGAAAGATGACTTCCTTTGCTTGGCCTTTTGACAAGAATCACACAGACCATCTAAGCTGAGTATTGACTTTGGAAGTCCCCTTACTAGATCTTTTCGAATTAGCTCATTGATGTTGTTCAAGTTTAGATGAGAGAGCTTCTTATGCCATTTCCAACTCTCTACATTTGATATTTTTGCAGATAGACACATAGCTTTTCCTTTAGAGTTTGTTACCAAACTTGCTTCATAGATGTTGTTGCGCCTGTGTCCAACTAGAACAACTTTTCCTGTAGATTTGCTGATAACTTCACAGTGTTCAGTATGAAAATCTACATGATATCCTCTGTCACAGATTTGACTCACAGATAGCAAGTCATGCTTGAGTCCTGGGACAAGAGCTACATTTGTGATGATGACACTTCCAAGATTGATATTGCCATATCCCATAGTACGTCCTATGTTGCCATCTCCATAGGAAACTTTTGGGCCAACCTTCTCCTCATAGTCTGATAGCAGGGCTTTATTTCCAGTCATGTGTCCTGAACATCCACTGTCCAAGACTAGGGTACTTTCCCTTATGCCCTGTAATCACAAACAATTACAAAGAATTAGATTTAAGGATCCAGACTTGCTTGGATCCTTTGGCTTTCTTAACATAGTTAGCTTTTGCAGCGGAATCATCAACAGAGTTTAAGCTAACAGTATCAGACTTTACACTTGCAGAGTTTGCTTTAACCCATTTTAAGTTGGGCTTTAACTCATAATAATTGTGATAAATAGCATGATAACTCTTGCAAGTATAAATGGAATGCCAAGTGCTCCCACAGTGTGTGCATAAAGTCTGTGGTCTAACCCTAACATTATCATTTTTTACCCCAGACTTGGAGGGTAAAGAATTAATATCTTTGTTTTTCGTGCAGAAACTTGCAAGATGGTTAGTACTACCACAACTATGACATGTCTTCCTAGGAGCATCAGAATTAGGCAGATAATCATTTCTTTTATTAATGCCTACTTTTCCATTCCTATTTTTCTTGGACACTTTCTGTTTGTTAACAGACTTTACCTCTTTGAGCTTATGTTTGAATTGTTTTTCTGTCATCAAACCAACATTAATCTGTTTATCACAGATTTTTACTGGTTCTTTAACAGCTTCTGACTTAATCTTATTCTCTGTTATTGAACCAACATTAACCTGTTTTTCACAAGTTTCAACTGGTTCCCTAACAGCTTCTTTCACAACTACAGACTTTAGCTTACTGGATTCAGAAACAAATTTCACAGGTTTAAGTTGTGGTTTCACTTTCACTTTATCTTTAAACCTAAGTTCATCTTCCTCACAGTAACCTAAACCTACAGTATCTGTCTGAAACACTTGATGTGTATCCTTTCCAGAATTAGTCCAGGTTTTAATCACTTTCCTCTCTTTCTCTAATTCAGATTCAATTTGCTTATATCTTTTAAGCAATTCCTGTTCAACATAAACAACATCATCTCTTTCCTTTTGAACTTGTTGCATGTTAACAAGTCTCTCTTCAAGAAATTTATTCCTCTCTTTAAGACCTAGATTCTCAGATTTGATTCTTTCATTTTCTAAAGTCTGATCCCTATAACTAACATGTATGCTTTTTAGATAAACTCTCAATTCAGATATATTATCAGTATCATAAGCATAAGTTGTTAGGGTACCTTGTTTTCAGATGATTCAGATTCATCTTTGACAGTTGCCATGAGAGCATAGTTTACATCATCATCTGAATCTGAAGTGTCTGCCCAGTCTTTTCCTTTAGTGATGAGTGCTTTTTCTGATTTTCCTTTCTTGCACTCTGGAGCATAGTGACCCATCTCTTTACACTAGTAGCACTGGATCTCAGACTTATCTTTCTTACCAGTTTTGGTATCCCTTCCTCCAGACTTTCTGAAACTCCTTCTTTCATAGTTTGAATCTTTCCTTGAGAATCTCTTTACTTTCTTGAAGTTCTTGAAACCCATCTTCTTGAAAGTCTTCACCATCAAAGCAGCCATCTGCATCATTTGTTCTTCATCATCCTCAGATTCAGAAGAAGCATCAGTGTTTGAATCATCATCAGAGTTTGATGACTCACTATCAGATTTTATGACCAAAGCCTTTCCCTTAGCTTTCTTCTTTGATGTTTCTTTCTTCATGAGTTTTCCTTCAACCTTGAGAGCAACATATTTTGTCTTCTTTCCAGATCTCTTGTTTCTTTGTTCTATTTCAAGTTCATGAGTTTTAAGTAACCCATAGATTTCATCAAGATCTGTTTCTGCAAGATCATAATTGTCTCTGATTGTTGTCGCCTTTAAATCCCATCTTTCAGGTAGGGATAGTAGAAACTTGAGATTTGACTCTTCAAGTTCATATTCTTTATCAACCAGTGACAAATCATTCAACAATTTACAGAACCAGTCATATGTATCTGTTAAGGTTTCATCAGATCTCGAGTCAAAGTGTTCATACTCCTGTGTTAGAATGGTCTTCCTATTCTTCTTTATAGCACTTGTTCCTTGACACCTGACTTCCAAAGCATCCCAAATTTCTTTGGCAGTTTTGCAGCCAATAACTCTGTTAGACATGACATTATCTAAAGCACTGTGGAGTAGATGTCTAACCTTTGCATCCTTTGCAATTGATGAGATGTCTTCAGGAGTCAAATCTTTCTTCTCTTTTGGAACAGTCTTTTGTTCTTGACCAGTAATAACAAGAGACAATTTAGTTGGCATATGAGGACCATCATTGATTCTATCAATGTATTCTGGATCTGTGGCTTCCAGAAACATGGTCATCTTCACCTTCCATATTGGATATTCAACTGGTCTTAGAATTGGAACCCTTATAGTCTCATATCGACTCACAGAGGTAGGTTGAACCTTTTGAGCATTAGAACCTGGATTAGAACCTTCCTGAGAGTTGTCAGCCATGATTATACTTGTGTTTGGATCGATAAACTGTATATATTAAACAACCAAGGCTCTGATACCAATTGTTAGGCCGAATACACAATATATAATCAATATATGTATGAGAAGAACAATCAAGAACACTGTTTATGAACAATAAACTGAATTATATTAAATAACTCTTCTCTCAGTGATGTAAAATATCACAGAGAGCTGCTAGGTTACAAGAATAATGTATTCAGTATTCACATTCCTTTTAGGGTTAACCTATCTGTGTTTATATAGTACACAGCTACATAGATTCAATCTCTAATTGATATTCCTACAAATTAGCTATACAATTTATATCAAATTAGGATTGCTTCTGTCTTCTGTTCCGTTTCCTTATCTGTCTCAATATATCTTGCTTCTTTCCATCTTCAAGATATATTGCTTCTAGAATCTTCATTGTCTTTGCACCGACAGCTAAGCAAACTCTTACCCCGTCAGACTTTATCAAACTCTGACTGGCTTCTAGTAAACTCTGATGAATACCTGTTGCTTAAACACTGATAAACAATCATCAGCAATTATATCTAACAATCAGGGTCCCTTACAAATGGTTAAGATGTCCAAAAGCTTTGTTGTAAGGGAATGGGATCTGTTCTTTGATACTATAGCTAGGGTATTTGGTAACTGCACAAAAACAAACTTTCATTGCATTACTAGTCTTAATCAATATATTGCCTATGCTATAGTATTTGGTCGTAGATTGAACTTTGCTGAGATTCTGTGGAACCTATTGCTCAACAGGCTTGCTCACTCTAGGAGAGATTCTGATAATGGTGTGAAAGTAAAGTGTTGGTATCCTCGCTTTCTAACTCTTATCATTAATCATCTTCTCACTGCTGAGCAGGTAGAACTGTTTCGAGAAGCACGGTTTGAAACCTCTCCAACCACATACACCAAATTCTACACCAGACTTGATGTCTCATCCAAATTCCTCAATACACCTGTTCTTGTTTCACCATTGATGAGTCAATTCATTAATCTTCCTATCTTTGGTGAACAAGTTCCTGAACCACATCCAGTACCACTACAGGTAGTTATTCCTAACCCTGCATCTTCTTCTGGTTCTTTAATTCAAACCCAAGTGGTTGTTAGGGCTGACCCAGAGGTTGTAGAACCACAATCTCTGACCTAGGTCATAGAGCCAAACAGAGAGTCAAACACTCCTGATACACAACCTGAGCTTAATATTCAAACCAGTTCAAGAAGAGTTAGTGATATAGCTGAAATGAGTGTTCCCACAGCTCTGTCTCCACCCTTAAAGAAAAGAAGAACCTATAGGGAGGCAACTGTAAGCCCATCTGTATCCTCTCAAAAGGATATGGACATTGATATGGCCACTACACAGTCTCTGGAGACATCCTCTCAACAGGGTGGATCTATTGAAATTCACCATAGGGCCATGGCATCTTGTACTGAGTCAAGCACACTCCCATTACTCACAATGGGAGAAGATATCCATATAGATGACATTCAGGACACCATGTCAGGAGAGCACTTTACTTTTGACTTTGAAACAGTGCCTACCATAGTTACGGTAGAAGTGCCTTCACAGGCATCTGAGGGAAAATCTGATTCTTCGCCAACTCAAATAGAATCATTTTCTCCCCTCCCAGAGGGAACATCTCTGGCTCCCCTAAGGGATTTTTCACTCGTAGTTTATACCGGAGAAAGTGAAAGGCAACCTGATGAGTCTGTCCCTGAAGCAATTCAGTATACAATGTCAAATATTTTGACAGACTCATTCAGGGATCGGGAATTGCGAACTCCCATTGCACCACCACTGACCTCTCTTGAAGGGGCTAGGGTGATTTTTAATGCAGGTACATCTTCTGAAAATCTTGAAAGACAGTTAGTGGTGAGAGATATGAATCAAACACCGAGTGAAACACAAGCACGTGAGTTGAGTGAAACACCACTGAGAGCAATTGAAGTGAGTGCACACACTGACACAAACACTGCTTTGTTGAAACAGCTAGCTGATCTATAAAAGAAATTGCGAGACACCCAGGCTGAGAACACTCTTCTAAAAGCACAAGTGGTCTCTCAATCTACCACCTCTGTATCAAATCAGCTGGGTACTGTGAAAGATGACCTCGAAGGATTGAAGAATACTCTACTCCCGAAGCTGAATTCAATCCAACAATCTCAAGTGCTGGTGGCTTCAGACATCTCTGATCTTACAACGTCAAATTCTCAAATATCAGAGAGTGTCAAGGAGATTGTTGCCATTTCTACCAAGGTGGACTTTATTCAGCAAACTGTTGATGAAAATCAGTGGTTTAATGATCAAAGATTCTCTAAAATTGAAGGTGGAATGGAGCATCTGAACGAAGGGATGAAGCATATGTACGCTATGATAAATGAGTCACATCAACCTACAATACAACAAAGAACATTCTTTGAGGGTGATGATGAAGATAAGGATGATGATGTTGATGAAGGAGGAGAGAGAGGAGAAGAAAGAGGAGATATAAGGGGAACATCTGAGGTGAATCCTAGGGCTTCTAAAGCTCAAACTGTAGAGGATTCCTCAACTAAGGGGGAGAAGGAGAAAGAAGGAGGAAACAGAGAAGCTGGAGGAGCTTCTGGAAAGGATAAGGGGAAAGGTAAACAATCAATGGAGGAGTCTGCTTTTGATGATGCCTACTACTACCATGGTGAACAGGATGACTTCCACTTTGACACATATGGTGATCTGGAAAAGACCATACCTGAAGAAGCTTTTGGTGAGGAGGAGGTTGAGGAGGCAGCCAACTTTGATGATTGGGAAGATGAAGCTGATCTATACACACCTGACCCTTTGTTTCAGAAGGAGTTGAAGAAGCAATAGGCAGAACTAAGAAGAAAGGAGGATGAGAATGCTAAGGTCTCTGACATCATATCTCAGAAGTTAAAGATTCAAAAGGCTGAACATGAAGACAAACAACGTCTTCATAGTATTCATGTCAAAGAAAGGAGATTGGATGTGAGGATGAAGCAAGGAAGCAATTGGGATAAAGCAAGGGAGATGTTTGATATCCCTCAGAGAGGCACAAACAATGATGCTACTTTTCTGAAGCTGCTTGAGAAGATCAGAATTGTTAATCCAGGCAACTCATTATATATGAAGGCATTGAAGTAAGATATCTTAAGGATTACGTCTGCATTTGATCAAGTAAGACAAGAACTGTTCATCTATGTCTCAAGTGCTGTTGAAGGGTCATTCACTGTTTCTCTTGAATTACTCCAAAGAAGATCTCTCTCTGAATTGTGGATTCTGATGAGTAAAGTAAAGAGATCTTCTTGCTTGAACGAGCTTCTGTATGACCGGCTGAGAGATTCTGCTATGAAGGCCAGCCCTCAAGTTGTACATTTTCCTTATATAGTCAAAATCTATAGAGGTACAACTTTGGAGACTGTAAGGCTGGATCCTGATTCCATGAAGCTACAGACTGCAATGGAACTGGTGAAGTTGGAGAATCTTCTGAGAACATCTGGGTTTGCTTCTATAGAGAAGTCTGAAGTTGCTGATATGATTTCAGACTACTGCACGGAGAAAGTACCAAGGTATGCTCAGATGAAAAACTGATTGAAGAAGATCACCAATCAACCAGTAATGCCAAATGGTGTGGTTTCTGAAAGTGATCGTGTCCTTGACAAAGATCTTCTAGTCACCTTGGCAGAAGCTGAAGAAGGTGAAATTAGAGACTAAAGGCATGATGTAGTTAGCTCAACTTGTAAATGTTATATGTTTAGAGCTAGGTAAATCAAGATAGGGAAATGTATTCATATGTTCAGTCTAGAGGAACATCTATCTTGTATTTATCTTTATTGTTTGAATCTGGAAATTGTTATATTTAATCCAGAACTTTTTATTATTTGCTTGGCTCTTAAAAGTCTTATCTTTTCTTGTTTTAGTTGAGTTATCCTCTAGAGTATTTGGTTGTTATTGTCTAACAAACAAATAGGGGGAGATTGAAAGGCATATGTCTAGGCCTATTTGTAAACACCGAGGATTCTACTCAACTTTAATTAAGATGTAATAAGTAAATAATAAAAATCAAATGTCACAGGAATCTCAGAAGGTTATATCTGTCAAAGAATGAAGATTAAAGTCATCTACAGACTTGAAGTGATTCTACATTGAAAGAAGCTCAATTTATTGATCAAGCCTCAATGAAGTATTCAAGCTCAGTGGATTTATTAAAGTGACGGAGATTTCAAGTGGTGACAGAAAAAGATACTGGTTACAGAGTTCTTGAATGAGAAGGAAGTGAATCACTGCTTAAAGTCAAACAGATAAAGAACAGACATTGTCGTTAGTCACTCATGAACCAGACAGTGCATCGAGTGTCAACGTACTACTATGTTTATTCTTTATCTAAGTTTTAAGTGATTCAGAAATTAATTGAGAAGACAACTAATTCTATTTATTCTCTTATAAATAATTAATATTATTAAGTATATTATTTATTAAATTAATTCTGCAAAGAATTAATTTAATACATAATTTATTTAGTTAATTATTTAAATTAGAATAAATTTGAACTAGGAAGACTTAGGTTTGAACTAGGAAGTCTTCCAAGGCTTAATTCTATTCAGTTTAAAGTGGTTTTGCACGTGGAGAATAGAAAAGCATTGCAGTTGATTTAAAAGGAAAAGCAAGGCAGAAGACTTTTATCAGTCCAACAGAAAGAAAAAGACACAAAGGCATTAACATTACATTCAACTGTCTTCTTCATTTCTCAACAGAAAAGCATTCATTTCTTACCAGAGAATTAAATCCTGATTAGTTCATAACATTTAATTCATAGGAACCGATTCTCTTGTACTGCTTTAGCTTTCTAGCGGATCATAATCCCTAGATTTTATATCGAACTACTTTTTAGTATTCGATCCTTTTTATTACAAAAATAGATAAATTCATGTCGAATTTATTCTAGATTTGTTTTATCAAGTTCTTTGTAATCAGTGATCAAAATTGTAACACTCCTCAAGTTTAATAGAGTTTCTATTTAACTTGAATATTGTTTCAGTTTTTATTCCGCATTAATTTGTTCTAAATTGTTAAATCTTAAAAGGACAAATTTCGATTAAACGGTATAGTTTGTATTCAACCCCCCTTCTACAAACTTATCAGGACCTAACAAATCCCTCTTTCCACTCTTCCATTTAATCACTCAATCAACATGAGTGATGGTGTTTGTATATATATAATACCTAACTGATCCAGTCATGTGTATGTGTTAGTACTTGATTGATTCGAAGAGAAAATATCTGATTGATCCAGTCATGTGTGTGTGTTAGTACTTGATTGATTCGAAGAGAAAATATCTGATTTTGTTCATTTTTTTTGTAGTTCGAAGGGGAAATCAGCTAGGGGTAAATATTTCTCTATGTTTATTAGTCTTGATTTGTACTGTGTATATTTGTATTACTTTAGCCGTTGCTTTTAATTGAGTTAATATTGTATTTATACTTGAACATGCTTTAATTTGTGTATATTTGTTAAGTTTAATTGGAATTAATTTGATAATTGTATGCCTTTTACTGTCGAAACATAAACTTTTATGTCTCAAGTGTGCCACAAAAACGTAAAAGGGATGACAATAAGGATATTGCAATTTGCTAAAATCTGAACAATAACGACCTAGCGTATTTGAAAAGTCAATATAATATCAATAAAATTATCTACATTTTCCAAGTCTGATCACTCTGTTTTTCTCTCTCACAAGCACACGGAACGTCTCCAACAATGACGACCACAGTCAACCATAATACTCTCTTCATCGACGCCGCCGCGCTCCGATCAATCCTAAGCTACAAAACCCTGAACAACCACTTCAAAACCACCCTTCCCACCGCATCATCGGCCGTTGAATCTCCCATCCGTCACTCTCATCAAACATCTCCTTCCTCATCTCTGCTCCTCATGCCTTCCTTTTCTGTCTCCTCTTCTCTACCCTACATCGGCGTTAAGCTTGTCACTTATCATCCTTCTAATTCCTCCGTAAACCTACCCGTGATTCACGCTAACTATACTCTGTTTAGTTCTGTTACTGGCCAGACCCTGGCTTCTATTGATGGTTCTGAAATGACTCTGTATCGAACAGCCTGTGTTTCGGGTTTAGCTTCTTGGTATTTGTCGAGAGAGGAATCGAAAGTATTGGTTATGGTTGGGGCTGGTGCAATGGCTCCTCATTTGATTAGAGCTCATTTGAGTGCTAGGCCTAGTTTGAAAAAGGTGATCATTTGGAATAGGACGGTTGAGAAGGCGGTGGCATTGGTGGAAATGATGGAAGGAGGGTTTGAAGGGGTGAGTTTCGAGAGTACTGGGTGTTTGGATGAGGTTGTGAGGGTTGGGGATGTTGTGAGCTGTGCGACGAACTCAGAGGTGGCGTTGGTGATGGGGAAGGAGTTGAAGAGAGGAGCGCATTTGGATTTGGTTGGATCGTTTAAGCATTCGATGAAGGAGTGTGATGATGAGGCTATGAGGCGTGGGAGGGTGTTTGTTGATAATGAGGCAGCATTGGTGGAGTCTGGAGAATTGTTGGGTGCATTTGAGAGAGGGGTGATATGCAAGGATGACATTGTGGGGAATTTGGTGGAGTTGATCAGAGGAGACAAGGTTGGGAGGAAGGACTCGTCGGAGATCACCATTTTCAAGTCTGTTGGTTCGGCTCTTGTGGATCTTCTATGTGCTCAGTTGGTGTATGAGAGTTGCAAGAATTCTCCGGCTTCATCAATTTAAACATTTTTCTGGGGATCTAAAGTGTATTTTAATGAAAATTTTACATGTTTTAAGCTTGTATCAGAAGAGAAATAAGTAGTTATTTGGAAGTTTCCAAGTTTCATTCATTCCAGTCTCTTTATTCCTACTTGGTTCTCTTACAATTTTCTGAACGATCTTAATCTAGGTACACAACAAAATTTGCATATAAAAGGCTATATTAACTCTATACGACAATCCTTTTTTACAAAGATCATAGTAAGCTTCAGGAATTCGAAATTGTAATTAAGCTGCAAGATTAGAAATGTAAAGAGATAAATCAAGGATTTAGTCCACGAATCAATTAATTCTGCTTTTTCATAATCTTGATTGACTATAAATAATGTTACGATGTTATGTGTTATGAACTTCAATTGATCCCCACTCCAAGTAAAAGATGGCTGAATTATCAATTAGGCAAAAAAAAAAAAAAACTGATTATTTTAGTTCTAGAATATGCCTAAAACGGTACTACTTTAGTCAAAAACTAAATCTTGTTACTTGGCAATAAAAAAAAACACCTAGTTACAACTTTATCTTATATCTGATGGTCACGACCAGACACAAAATGCATGAATAATTAATTTTACAACAGTAAAGACTTAGTACAGAAATACATAAGCTAGAACTGAGCAAGTTTGACTAGTCTTAGTGCCTGCTATATACAGTTCTTAGCCCAAGGTTGGCTAACTTAGCAAGGTGGACGATATTTTCAACTATTTTGATCCTCATAATTCGGACTGGTGAGTTTCTTTCTTCTTTTGCTGCTTACCTTGGATCCTCGGAAACAGCAGATCATTCAATTGTCTCTCAGCACTATACTCTGAAGAGGCCTGCAAGATAAGAATCATCAGTAACAGGAAATGATAATCATGACAGAGTAATACTGAAATAGAAGAGGTACACTAGTGGTGGCATAAGAGAGCACAGTTTTATGTTATCATTAAACTTTAGCTACAATTATTAGACATTTATTAACAATAGTTGTGCTCATCATAGTTTCACAATTTTGTGACACAATATAAATATCTCATTCAACATATAAACATTGGTCTGTTATTTTACTGCAGACCAGGAATTCAACTAAATGGATCTGTAGACTGTAGTACAGGATAAGTCAATTCCATATACTTAGCCGACCAATATATAAACCTGTCTAATATTTCAAGCAATTTAGGCCATAGCATAATCAATACCCGTTTTTTGAATGCAAAGCGCAGTGTTTGAACTTGTATTCCAGAGCAAACTCTCAAGTCAAAGCCGAGGCTGTCTACACCTATAAGAGCCACCTCCTGCCATAGTTGAACAATTATTTCTTAGAACAATTACAGACCTTCCACCGTTTGCTTAAATTTGAGGAACAATAGTCCTATTTCACATTAGAGGAACAATATTCACGCCATCTTAATATGCTCTCCAACATTAAAGATTATGGATATTGAAATCATGCAAAACTGAAATTATGCATAATTTGCGAGTAATGATACTTTTTAAACTCGTTCCCAAAGAAATAGCCACATTAAAGTGTTTTACCTCTGCCTGAATACCCTTGCATCTCCAGCAGAATGACTTGAGAGCATGCGTGGTCTTTTCTTCACCAGCTTTAAGACGGGATATAATTTTGGCAGCCGAGTGTGCAATGGCATCAGGTCGAGCTCTCCTAAAGTCATCTACTTCGACGAAAGTCTGTCGATCATTTAGACAAGAAAATCTTATCACAAGTCCTTTTAATTTTTTTAGGAGTAACTAAAAACAACTTGCACCTTTACGAATGTTCACTTTCGCACAAGTAATGATTAAACTTATGGCAGTAGTATACCTAATTTAAAGTACATCCCATTAAATGTTGTCAGACCACTAGATCAGAGAACCACCTAAGTGCAGCGGTTAAGGAACAAATCATGATCACTATAATAGAAAGATGCAGCAGCACTGGTAAATTAGATGCAAGTATGCAACTGTTTCACATTCATTCCATGAACTTTCAAATCTGCACACCATGACAGGATAAAAAAATATTTGATATTGTACTGTCTGATAGATAAATATAACTAAACTGCCATAAACATCTTAATTATATATTTTGAGATTCCATTGTCGATATCATAGGGATAATTCAGTATGAAAACCTAAGATAGCAGCTTGTTTTCTCTTGTGGATTTGTGTATAACCTAAGAGGGATCGCGTTAGATGAAAATAAAAGACATGCTACAGAATTTAAAGTTCAAAACAAGTGGTAACATGATTTATATAGACTGAGGTCTGAGAGTGTACCTGCTGTCCATGTGCCGATATCAACTGAATCTTGACCATCTCTAGCTTGTAGAATGAAGTACCGCTTTCCAAGCTTTCACCCTTGTCCAATTCTTCTGGCCAATCGGGTTTATCTTGAGATACCTCTAGACTATGACTATGACCATTAATAATGTTGTGCTCATCTTGTTTGTCTTCTGCAACTTTGCCAACTTGATTTGCTTCATCTTCGGAATTACAGTCAGACTTATTCTTGTAAATGACAGAGTGTTCTTCAAGAAAGGAAGGTCTTAGAATTCCTTGAATTGCTATACCAGCAGGTGGCTGATCCATATAATCAACAGGGTTATCTCCTACAAACTGAAGGACAATAACAAATTCAGTTCTAATGAATAATAAAGGATACCTCTGATAAGATACGTGATTATAATAGAATGTTCTGCGACTGCTAAGTCCAAGATATAAAGAAACAACATAGAGATAAAATTCAGATTATTAATTCAGATATTTATGCTATAGTACTCCCAAGTGTAACTCCACATCTGTCGAATTGCCTTTTTCAGCAAAAACTAAACTCGGGTAGTTCTTTGAGTAATTTCAAACATTTCAATAATCCAAAAATAATAATTTGATCATCAAATTCTATGTTACTTATAGTTTTCCAAGTAAAGCAACTAAGTTACCTCAGCCAGTTTTTTCGCAAAATATATTGGATGAGAGGCGCGCATGGTCTCCAGTTTTGCCCAGTCCCCTGGTGATTCATCAGAATCCTCCCCATCGTCCTCATCGTCAAGAACCGCAACCCACTCCTACAAAGAAACACATGGATGATGAAGAGGCCACATACATATCGTTTCTGATATTTTTAACAATTGAAGTAAATGTTTTCACCTCTTCATAGTTGTCATCTTCTTCATTTTCATCATCATCCTCATCATTATCTTCATCATCTTCACCATCACTACTGTCATCATCAACATCCGTAATGCCAAAATCATCATCTGACTGATTCAGTAATTCCATCTCACTAAGCATTTCTTTAGTATCTAAACCTATTATAACTTGCTGCAATGCATAAAAACCTACAGTAAGCCTGGGATGTTGCTATAGAACATAAAAGATATCTAGAAGACTCTTTTTACCATACTTAAAGTGTAGCGAGACTTGGCAACAAAAAAAAAGTGCAGCGAGCAGAAAAAGAAGGTAAAACCCCTGTTCTTCCAAAACTTTTGTAAAATAATATAATAACCCATAGCTAACATTTTACAAGATGCACCTGTACAATACATGAAATAACATAGATTTAGGTATTAAAAGAATAATAAGTAATTTGTAGGTGAATGTCAGTATCATACCACAAGGGTATCTTCGGTAGTAAGAGTTTGCAAAATGTCTTCATCGTTCTTGACCTGAAAGTAAATATCTGATTGAAAGACAAACGGCACATCTTTCAATACAATTACATAATACCAAACAACTCAGGGCACTAATAGCATCACCATGATATCAATGAACTTACTTCCATTTTCATCAGTTATATAAGGCAAATCAGGCCAGAAAATATTGTCATGAACCTCATCGCTTAGCAAACCGGAAAACATTAGCAACGCTTTGCTGTTTACCTGAAAACAATAATCATGAGTGAAGTTACTCGGGATAAATTATAGGACCAACCTATGTTCAACACCTGAAGCTGTAAATTAAACAAATTACATTATTCCTATGGCCCAACTGAAAAATATCTAAGCATCATGGCAAAGAGGATTTTGTGGGTCAGATTATGCCAGAACATCATTTAGTTGTTTCCGTCATTTAACAAATATAGAATTCTCAATAAAGATGATCACATCTCATGCAATTAGAGAGCATTTATATGGCAAGAGAAGTAGTAATCTTTCAAATGTTACTCCATCATTTTGAATAAAACTAAGGTTTCAAATGATCTACTTCAGAAATTCAGTTACTTGTATTCTTAAATACCAGTCAATATTTTCCCCATTCTGCTTATTCGTACATTACTGTACATTTATATCACCTCGCATTTCTAACAGCTTCATCAAAACTTCAAACAAAAATTCATCGAAAACATATACTATACGCTGAAAATGCACTACCTCGATAATAGTCCTACAAGTCTCTTCAGGCGTAAGTCTGGCTTCGCCAATCTCAATAACTTCAGCTTCCCCTATATCTTCGGACGGATGATACCTCTGCGGTTTAGCATTCTGTTTCAACGGACCGCCTACTTGCTCCTCAGCCGAAGCCCTAACTCTTCCCCTCAAACAATTGTTTCTTTTCTCGCAACAACTGTCACTTAACCACCCAAACTTATTCCTGTGATCCACTCTTCAATTAATCTAACAAATTCACTACTCCTAAAACACAATAAAATTCAACACTTTTTCTGTTCATTTGCATATTATAAATAAATTAAAAAACATATGCACGAGAATGTAAGTTGTAAGACAATTCGTTTAATTACCTGATGAAGAAATTGGCGGAGTGAGAAAGACGGCGAGAGCTGAAATCGAAGCCACCGGCGATTAATCGGACGGCGGTCGGTGACTCTAACATCAGCATTTGAGATGACGTGTTTGTAGCGTGTGATTCTATTCAATCTGATTGGGCGAGATTACCTTTCTTCTGTAAACTTTCTTGGCTTCTTCTTCAATCCTTTCTATCCTTCAATTCGATTGCTTCCAAACGCGGCCAAGTTTTAGAATTTTTTATGAATATCCTATTTAGCTTTAGCTTAAATGTCAAAATTACCCCCCCGGAATAAATTGGTTTTGTTTGTTGCTTCAGCTAAAGAAAAAAAAGGGTCCTCGTAGATTACTAATTATTTAACGATCTGTTCCTCTGAGTCGTTGGATCAACATTCCAACGGTCAGGATTAAAAAAAATATTCCTCTTTTTCGCGGATAGCAAACCCTTCGCGCTTTTTTTTCGCGGAGCATTGTACCGCTCTACGTAAAAAAAGTGCAGAGCCCCTGACTGTCGTTTTGGCTCCGCTGTTTTTAACCCTAATACCCTTTATAGCCACATTGGGATCATTGTAGCCACATTTTGTAATCTAGGTTGGAAAATAGGGAGAAAAGGAGATTTTGAAGAGCTTGAAGAAGTATTTGTTCATTCTTTGAATTGTGTAAGCCTTTATTATCATTATTGTTTGATTATTATGGCGAATAAAATGTTTGCAAAATTTAAGCCAAGAAAAAAATCAAAAAAATTTGAAAGTAATGATCTTTATGATGTTGGTAATGTTAGTAGTAAATCCATGCTTGAAGATGATGTAGAGTATGTTAATATAGTTAATGATGATGATGATAATGATGAAGATCATAATTTGCATGAAAAAAATGTGCCTAATGTTGATGAAGATGTTAACAATGTTTTCCCTTATTTGCACCAAAGATTTGATAATTTAGAAGCCGCGGAGAATTTATTTAGAGCTTATGCCTTGGAAAATTGATTTGCAATTAAGGTTCAAGAATCACAAAAGCGTGTTAATAAACAAATATATGTTCGGTTATTTGTTTGTAATTTATTTGGTGAGAATAAGGATAAGAAAAGTGATAATGATGATGCATGTTTTTTGGGTATCACCAAAAGTAAAAGTAAACGCCGTCGAGATGTTCTTCCTAAATGTGGTTGTAAGGTTAGAATGTATGTTGTGAATAAAAAGAAAACAAGTTATTGGGCTAGAGTTAGAACACAATCACGAGGTAGTTACACCTTCGAAAATGAATTTGATTCGAAGGGAAAGACATGTAAGCGCGACACAAAGAAATATAATGAGAACATTACATATGTCGGGTGTTCCTCCTAGACAACAAATGTCCATTTTTAGCAATTTGAAAGGCGGAGCTCAACATGTTAGTTTTGATGGACAACATGTAAGAAATGTGGTACGTGAGTTTAGGAAGACCAATTTAAATGTTAATGATGCTCAAACAGGTTTAGACTTGTTGAATAGGTTGAAAGAAGAAAGTGGTGGGAATTTTATATTAAAACTTTACTTGATGAAGAACAAAGGTTGAAATGTCTAGTATGGTTGATCACCGTTGTTTGATGGCATACCAAAATTTTGGTGATGTGGTTGTCTTTGATACGACTTACGGAACTAATAAATATGCTATGCCTTCTGTTCCTTTTACCGGGGTAAATAATCACTACCAATCGATTGTTTTTGGATTTGCACTAATGAGGGACGACCCCTACATCACAAATAACAAACAACAAAATATTACTTATCTAATTTTTTTTTGAGAAAATAATAATTAATAAAATAAAGAGCAAAATTATACAATTTATGATGCATGTCAAATTAAGGATCTTAATAAATCTGATAATTACATATGATATATCTATATTGGGAGATGAATTTTAAGATTGATTTCAAAATAACAAATTATGCTAGAAATTAGTTGAAAGATAATTAAAAATAAATTCTTAAAATAAAAAATATATAAAATCTAGATGTATGTGATTTTATATTACAAAATACAAATAAATAAAAAATTTCCATTCTCACTACCACAAATGACCTAAAATATTTAATAAAAAATTAAAAATTAAAATATCAATTAGTTAGATCTAACATAGTTACTAACATAACTAAAAATTTACAAATTAAATACACAACATAAACGAAAAACTATAATTAAATATTAATAAGAAAATAATATCATATATACATATTTATAAGAAACTCATAAATTTTCAAAAAAATGGTTAATTAATAACTAAGAAATTAATTACTAAATTATTAAAATGATTAGTTTTTTGTATGATATGATTGGTGTGTTCTTTAGAATCCATGCAATAGATAAAAAAAATAAAAATAAAACAATTTCATAAAATAAGAATATTGTTTTAAAAAAAATATTTAATATGCTAAAACAAGTTTTACATATTAAAACATATTATTAATTTTAATTATTCAAAAATTAGTAAAATTAAATTGCAAAATACAATAAGTTTAGGAAAATTAAGATTATAACAGAATAAATGAAATTAGAAAAGTAAACATTTATAATTGAAAATTAATGCAGCTAAAATTAATATAAAAATACAAAAAATTGAGATGGAAAAAATTCTGCTAAAATTTTTTGAAATTTCTAAAAAAATTGTCAACAAATTGTTTGATATATTACAAATAAATATTAAACTAAATTTATAAAAGTTAAATTTAGGAAAATTATGAATGACTAAACAAGTGATCACAAAATTTTGTATTGATTTTAAAATTTTAAAAAAATCTGGAATATGTATCATTTTAAAAATATAACATAAACTGGAATAACATATATATGTAAAAGAAAATACATGTGTTTAACTTTTTTTCTCACTAAATTTTTTAAAATTAAAATCAAAATAGAATGATTATTTTTTATATACAAATTTAAAGAACTTCAATTAAAAATATTTAAAAATAAATTTAAATAATTTATAACGTTTCCTGTGCATTGCTAATATAAAGCTAGCATGACTAAAACAAAGTACGCGAATGCTTGCCATGTTGAACAAAGGCCCACCAAGAAGTAGACTGAGGTTGAGTAAAGAATTGCGATGACAAGAAAATAAGGTAGAAAAACTAGCGTGTTTGCTATTAGATACGATGATAACCTGTATACTCTACGTATAATTGGTCTCTCATTGACGAAGATTGGCAAAGTTTCAGTTGTGGAGGAAAGTGAGAGTGAATGCAAAGAGCCCTTGTCTCTTCTCTACTCCAGACTCCAGTCTTGTCGAAACTGATATTGATGTAGATCGTCCCTAAAACAAGTCCCACGCCGAGGGCTTGCAAAATGTTTGTCAAGAGGAGCTGTTTTGTTCGGTAGATGATTTTCAAGAATCTGTTGTAAAGAATGCCAATTTCATGGAGCCTCGAGCTCTTGTATCCGATCATTACTCTTGTACTACTGTTGAGCTGGTTTAATATCTCCATGGCATATTCTAGTGAGTTGAGCTGTGGAGGGACTGTGAATCCATTGGATAATAAGAAGGCTTCTAGTGAAGAGAGTGTGCCATGATGCACGACTTTTCCTTTTGATAACAAAAGAATTTTATCATTTGTGGACAAAATCTTAAAACTTGGCTGCTTATCAGCTAGATAGGTGCTACAAGCTAGATGGCTGGCAGAATAATCTAATAAAATGGCGATGACAATCCAAGACCATGAGAAGATTCCCAGAGTTGAGGTAGTATATATAAGTTTCTGTTCTTGTACATGCATAAATTTAACAGGATGCTTGTGTCACTTGCTTTGATAGGGAAATAAAATTTCATTTCTTTCGTAGTCTATACTCCTATTATTAGATAACCCATTATTATACTCCTATCTATTAGATAACCCATTTTTATAGTTAAAATATATGTTACATTATCAAGCTTTAATTGAGTCGATTTCGACTTAAAGATTCATATCGATAGGAATTACCTATCGAGCCAAATCTTTTGTACAACCTTGAGCTTGAAATCAAGTGTGAATCAAGTCGAGTTTGAGTTGGCTCAATTCGAAGAACAACCCTACTTTTGAAGCATTAGCTGAAAATAATACTAATGATTTATGATGATCCAGCATTAATCACTTTCCCGCACATATTCAGTTTGAAAAATAAATTGCATAAATACTTTGCAGAATCTGTTAGGGTAGAAAACTGAGTAGCAGTCAGAGTACAACTATACCTAAAAATAAATTGCATAAATACTTGTGGGATGAATGACTGTAACAGAGTAAGATCTACAGTTCCTTTTTAAAATCAACATTTTATTCATATAACTATTATTGTACATGTGAATAAATTTATATTAATATCTCTTTCGAATTGATCTACAGTAAGCAGGTAAAAAACTTGAAATAACACTGGCAAATGTTTTGAACTCTGACAATCTCATTAACAGGTTCTCATCTAAACTAATATCAATCTAAGAAAATAGGATCACAGCTTCATACACCACCCTACTTCATTTCGATATCATTTGTGGGTTTATTGCTTCATTCTCATCAGAGCATTCACTTGCAGATCTCGATAGCACTGTATATTCTGAATAGCAAAATTTATTTAGTTAGAAACCAAATCAGGCAATTAAAACACACATTAAGAGTCAAATTTGGATGAGAGCCGGAGAACTGTGAGAATCAAATGTAAAAACCATCTTCGCATTTGAGTCAGGTTCAAGATATAATTAAGTTATATTATTAGTTAGCTCTGTCTGTACCTTGTGAGATTGTGGACAAAGACGATGATGATGAACTGTATGATCTCTTGCAATAAAGAATGGCGCTTTGGATGCCATCCTGCTGTTGTAATGCCGAGTCATCTCTCCGTTTTTCAGGCGTCGACACTGTTTTTACAGAAGATTTGCTCTTCATCAAACTTCTACAAACTTCTCTGAACACTGCTGGTCGACTCCCTTGCTGTTTCTCCCCGTGCACTCGTGAATTCTCGGACACAGATTCATCAAAAATCCTAATCTTCAAAGCCTGAACAGACAACAGCTTAATCACCTTCAAACACTTCCTAGAAGACGAATCTTCCGTATTCTCAACCTCTTCCATGCACTTCTTGCTCTCTTTTATCTTCGGCGTAACCGTGGAACTACTCATACTATTAGAATCTGGTTTGTCTGAACTCGACGATTTCTTAAACCCTAGCATGGATACACAATTCTTCGGAGAAGATCTGAGTACCAAAATAGGTGATTGAGATTTAAAATTTGTTTCAAGTGGCAATAATTTTTGTACTGAAAAGACATTGCGATTAAAATCACTAGATTTGGCCTGGCCGTCTCTTTTTGAAAATATTTTGTCGAAATGCTGATTGTTAGTGTCATTGTCAAAGCTTGTGACACCGACACTTCTAGTGCTGAAGATACTAGACTTGTTTTTGGTTGAAACTTTGTCGAATTCAGTTTGTGGACCTGTAACTACCAAATTAGAGGTGTTCTCGTCTACTTCCAGACCTGGATTACTTACGTTGACATCATCTGAACCGTCGGAGGGATTTCGCCAGAATTTCAGTGAGCTGAATACTTCCATGAGCTGTGAACTACTACCATCTACTATACATATTTTATCGATCCTAGCTTGGCGAAAATCGAGATATTCTATATTGACAATTTTCGGCAAAAGATAAACCTATAAATATGTAATTGATCTTATAATTAATATATTCTTGGCGTAGCTATGAAGGCATTCTCTAGTTCAAGGTTTATTGTTGTGTTAGCGGTGAATATTGAAAAGAAAATGGTATTAATTTGAATGAAAGTAGGGTGAAAAGTGTGAAGAGGAAAAGGATGAGTGGGATTTTATTTTCTTCACAAGGTTGGCGTTGTAATTATTTGTGTATGTTTTGGGTCCTGCCTCCTCAGTCCTCACTCCTCAGGCTCTGGTGCATGGTGCATTACTGAATTACAGTACTCCCTGTTCGGAAAGTTTACATATTATGTTGACGATAAACTCGAAAAGAGTGAGGGAACCAGTGCAGGCATGAAAGGTGTGAATTGTCCATCCGAACAGGGGTGAGATAGAGACCAAAAAAGAGAAAAAAATCATGGAATAGTCATATATAGTAGCAACAGCAGAACCTGGTCAGGACTGACCTCCGCTTAGACTAACGTTCAATAAACAGGTCATGGAATTGGAATATGTAATTGATAAAAACATATCGGGTGAACCATGGTCTAGATTCAATTATTTTTCCCTCAATAATTATATTAAAATGAAAGCCGATCCATCTTCCCCTAACCCTAACCCCAACATCTTCATCCCCATCCCCTTTCTTCCCATCTCCATCTCCATCCTCATCCCCTTTCTTCCCAACCACACAACACCTCTTCTCTTGTTTTTTCAATTTTCTTTCAATAAAATCGAGATTTGTTCCACAAAACTCGCAAAATCCATTTGAGTTTCTTCACTTTAGTTTTCAGATCTACTAAGGTTAAGAACTCGGATTTTATAATAAAATTCAGTTTTGGATTCAAAATCTCTGATCTAATTTTTGGGTTTTTTCGTTTCGTTCTGTTTGAGTTATTAGGTGTGTGTTTGATTGTCTCGCTTTGTGCGATGTGTTGGTTGTGTTGAAATTGAATTTTACGGTGTATTGGGAGATCTGGATATCTCACATCAACACCACTTTTGGCAGGTCTATAGCTGGTGTCCGGCAAGTAGATAGCTGGGGCCTCGGGTGCGTTTGGAACGGTGGTGAAAATCGCATGTGCTCACCTTTCACAAAAAATATTTGTTCATAACATGAGGTATCTAAGCTTAGTTTTTGCAACTGAGTCCTCTGAACATTGCACTATCCATGAAGTTAATGTGAAGGTCCATTGTGAAGCTGCTGTTTTCAGGGGAGATGCAAGCTGGATTGCTCGGGAAACTGTTATCTTCATTTTTAATTTTAAGAATATTTGTATTCAATTAGTTAAGCAATCCGGAAACAAAACAACTAATTACTTAGTTTGTTTATTTGTTTTTCAACCTGGTTGCATGATCAGTTGGGGGCTTGTCCCGATTGAATCTCTTTCAAAGTATTAATGAAATATGCTCTATTTTTTGGCAAAAAAATAAAATAAAATGAAAACAGCCTTTTTTGTTTGAAGCCTAAAATGAAGACTACTTCTTGAGCTTATAAGCTAAAACTAGTATAAAAGCCCAAGATATTCAAATTTACCTTATATTTGATGGGTCATGTGAATCCTTAACCTAAGAACCCTTGGAACTCTAAATTATATTTTAAAATAAATATATATTTATTATATGTAGATCCCGGGTAAAGTTGTCCAAAAACTCAAAATACAAAATTTAGAGCTAATTAATATTTGATTAACAATTATAATCATACATCGATATCGATCACAAAATTCTTCATCATCATCATAAAATTTTCCTATTATTTTTATCAATTTTTGTGAAAATATTCAAATTATGGTATAAACACAATATGAGATAATAGTATTCAGGAGTTGAACATTTAAATATAAGTAAATTCAGTTGCAGAATTTTAAAATTTATATGTTTAAATTCAAATTCGATTGCATGACTTTTATGTTCAGCGGCAGAACACGAAAGTTATGGTATGAAAATAATATGAATAACATTGTTCAACAACTGAATATTATAAAAAAAATCAAGTTCACTTGTAGAAATTTGTGAAAAAAACTAAGTTCAGTTGTAGAACTTTGAAGTTCATGTGCATAACTTTTAAAATTCAGCAGCAGAACACTGTATTTATACTACGAAACAAAATGAGTTATGCAGTAGAATCCTTTTATCTTAGAAATTTCTTTCTTGTATAAAATCTTGAATAAAATAAATAAATAATTTTTAAGAAAAAACTAAAATTGAAAAAACAACCAAAAGATATGTGAGATAAAAATGTTAAAATAAAAAGAGAATTTTTTTAAAAATGAGCAATTGATTAAACTTCTTTATTTAAATTAATTAAGCTAATAGTGTATTTATTTTATTCCAACAATACCCTTATAAAGATTTTGTATATGAAAATGAGTTGAATCTGACAGTTGATCTAGTAATAATCAAACAGCTTATAATAGTTCTACAGTTCCTTTTTAGTGATTTATTCTCGCTTGAGACAAACCCTATATTTGTATAGTATCTTTCTATATGCTTTTTAATTTAATAAGATTTCATAAAATTTGGATAAATTTCTATAAAATCAAGATTAGATGATCATTTTTAATTGCTAAAATACCCCTATATTGTTATTGTGACCTACCCTATTATGTAATTTAGTTTAAATGATATGAAATGAACTTCATCAAAATTAACAACTGAATATAATATAGATGATTATTTTAGTTTAGTTGTTCATATATAACATGAACGTATTTAAACTCATGTGTTTTTAACGAAATAACATTAGAATCTATTGCGGGAATCTCACTGTCAATATAGGAACATTCCTTGATAGCATACTTGGTGGAGGAAAATACTGTCTCAAGATAGAAGCATTTGAATTGGGGGTATCCAGTCAAATGTGTGACAGACGTTTCTGTAACAGGTGGTGATGCAGAGATCACATTGCTCTGTAACAAACCTGCAAAGACTACGACAAAATCTTGAGAGAAAACAAGAAAAAGTTTACCAATTCAAGAGTAAGCAAAATCAACATCAACTGAGATTGTGTAAACTACAAATACAATATATCTAGATTGATTTATGACAAATGTATAGTTTGTCTAGTTATCATTTTAGAAAAGGTCACATGCGAGTTAAATTGTAAGGAGCTGTGACTTGAAGATATAAGCAGCTCCATATCTCAATTGTGATATAACACTTTTACAACACACTTGTAAAACTCTCTCGAGCACATTGAAGCTGGAAATAATTTTTTCAAGGTTGTCTAGTTGTTAAGAAAATATTTTTAATTATCAGTAATGCATTCGACCCCCCTTCTGCAATACACTTTGGGATTAACAACTAGTACTATAAGAGCTGATAGATTGATATACTAATCTAAGATCAAGACGAGTATGCAGAAATTAGGCAGTATTAAGATTCCAAGCTTTGATAAACGTAACTACAATGTTTGGAAAAGAAAGATGTTGTTGTTTATCGAAGCTACAAATCTACAGTTATGGGAATTCTTGAAAATGGACCCTTTGTATCCTAGAAAGAAATTCGAGCTGCTACAGAAAATGAAGTGCTTGTTCCACCCTACTTCGTCATAAAGAAGCTAGTAGAGTATTGTGAACCGGAGAAAGAAAAAGTTGCTCTAGATGACACACTATAACCGGTAATCTATGACTCACTTACCTTGGATAAAGCTATGTGTGGAAATGTTATAGCCAGTAAGCCAGCCAAGGAGATGTGGGAAAAGATTGAGCTCTCGTGTGGAGAAAGTGAAAAAGTTAGAGAGAATCAAAGACATAATCTTGTTTTTCAATATGAGGCTTTCATGGCCAAGCCCAATGAAGAGCTTACTGAGATATTTGGAAGGTTTAGCAAGCTATTATATGAGCTGCAGATACATGGAAAGTTCTATGATAAGAAATAGATAAACATGAAGTTCTTGTTGACTCTTCCTAACCATCTTGACAACAAAATCACAGCAATTAGAGAAGGCAGAGATATGAAACTTGTCTCTCTTGAGACTCTCTATGGTGTGCTTAAGTCATATGAACTGTTACAAAAAAGGGCTATCCAGGCATGACTCAAAGGAAAGATGACAAACATGCCAAGTGCCTTGATTGCTCATGAGCATAAGCCTATACAAAGCTTAGAGGTATCTCAACCACCTCAACAAACTCAACTTCCATCCATCAAGATAGAAGACACAGTCGAGGAGGATGAAAACGTTGTTTTAGAACTTAAAGATGTTGAAGATGGTGACTTCTATACAACAGAAGAGATGGAAAGCATGGACAATCCAACCATGACTTATATGGCTAAAAAGTTCTCAAATCTGAGATTCAGAATAAACAAAGCCTATAAGTCTAAGGGTCATACATCTAATTTCAATAAAGGGAACATATTCTATCGACATGAGCAAACACATAAAAATCTGTTCAATCTCCTCGCTGTGGTGCTATAACAACTTTCTGCCGGCACAACATCTACACAAGATACATTTCAAAGAAAAGAAGTATTGGAACTACGATGTGTAGCATATGTACCAATGGAAAAATGTTGTCTTGAATCCATCTACACATCTGCTTGATCATCACGGAGTTTGAATTCCATTGTTGTTGCTCACCGATTAGGCTCATTTCCAGTAGGGGAAACGAGTGTCTTCGTTGCAATATCATCTGTTCATTGGTCTGATGCACCGGATGCTTGTAAATTCATAATAGATGAGACTAAGGCATCCGTTCCTATATAGAAGAAGGATGTTTATACAAATGTAGAGGTTTGAAAAGAGAATGCGGAGTTTCTAGAGACGAGTGGAGCTTTCAAAGAAAGGCACTTTGCAGACTTCGGAAGACCTCAACAAACTCGAAGGGAATGCTCATAACCGAAAGGCTTGTTGTGGGGTAAATATAAGGCTTGATGATGAACCTCTAAAATCTCACTACTAAAGAAAAATCAGAATGACATTGAGCTACCTTTTCAAGGTCAACGGTGGTGCAGTCGACATACCACATATCTGATTTGCCTGCTAATTTTCCATAAACTGAGAAAGAACTGCAAAGAACTGAGTAAAAGGGCGTCCATCCCTGCTGATCCGAAAAAATTCTTAAGATACCTCAAAAATACGAGCCATATTATTTTGGTCTGAATACAAAACCTCCAAATAGTCCCACAGTTCTTTAACCGCGTCGATGCGAGTTACCAAATCGACAATATTACATTCCATAGAGTTCAACAACTGATTAAGTATGCGTGCATCAGCTACTTCCCATGAAGCATCAGACTTTTCTGATTTAGTAGAAGTTAAATGATCTCCCTGATCCCTACTCACCAGTGCCAACTTTACAATCTTTTTCTCAGTAAGTTTATTACTCGTCGAAAAAACTTCTGTAACTGATGTACTGTGTTTACTAGAGCCTGAGCCTTCCATACTTCACACCCAAAACCAAGAAATCAAAATACCTAAAACCAATAAATCAAAATATCTGACTGATATATCAACCCTGAAATTCTCAAACAAATTCCCCACAAACCATAAAGTCCAACAAAAAAAGTATGTAATACTAATACATAGAGAGGGAATATAGGCCAACACTAAACATGTACTTCAACCCCTCTAACACAACAACGTTATTATCCATATATCGAACGCACAAACTGGAGAGAGAAAAAAAGATTCAACTCAATAGAGCCATATATAAACACCTGATTGACAAGAGAGATTCACATAAACAGAATTCTGGAATGAAGATATATCGAAGTCGGCCAAGAAAATCGATAGAGAAACCCTCCAGGTGGTGCAGGTGTCTCACAGTCCTCACGTGGCAGCGGTGTGCGAGCTCAGGTGGTGGCTTGGTGGTGGCATCGATGATTGTGTTTTAAACCATATGTATACTTATATATGTAATCAAGTATGTGTATATGTATATATTATATGAGTGTATATTGTATGTATATTATATGTATATATGCAGATGTTATAGCAACAACTAGGGTTGTTAATATGTTTGCTCTGATACCATGTAGACGTGATAAGAAATAATTATATTATTAAAGTTTAGCCAAACCAATACACGAAGTGGATATATAGCGTACATACGAGAGTAATAAGGAAAGTCTATATATCAGGACATCTTTGATTGAGGTTGGGAAGACAATGCTTCTAGCCTCCTCTTCCTCCTTCTTTCAAGAGCATCAACCAACTTTTAAGCATGAACTTTAGCCTTATTCTTTAATTTAGAGTTATAAGCTGCCAAATCTTGCCTCTCATACTTCTTTATGATCTGAAATGTAGCAGAGTCTATGCTAGTTTCAATTGCAAAATTCCAGTAGCAAGAAATATTTGATCCTAGTAGCTAAAAGTTGGTGATTTATCTAATCTCTCAGACTATAAGGTTGAGCAACCGTACTCTCTTTCTCAATAAGGTTATGTAAACTATGGTCTCGTTTGTTTCTCAATTTTGGTGGTTACATAGGGAACTTTAAGTTCCCCGGAACTAAGGGCCTGTTTGGGTAACTATTTATAAGTCAGCTTATGACTTATAAACCCATTTCAGCTTATGAGGGGTGTTTGTTTACTCAGTTTATTTGATAACTTATAACTTATAAATTGATAAGTTGAATGTTAGAAATCACCAACATTTTACTTAACTTATCAACTTATTCTTTGATTTCTTTGATTTCTTCATTGTATTTAATAATTATTTTTTCAAATTTAATTTAGCAAACTCTTAACTAACTTATAAGTAAATTTATCCAAACACCCGTATAACTTATAAGAATCCATCAAATTATCACTTATAAAGCACTTACTCATTTTAAGCTATAAGTCAACTTTTTTGTGATACCCCAAACACGCACTAAATTGCAGTTCAAAGTTACTATGTTTATCAAATGCACGTGTTTGGTTCTCATTCTGTAACTTTCAGTAAACATATAAAAATAATAAAATTTAATTAATTTTTGAAAACAATAACTTTTACTAAAATATTTACAAAAATAAATAAAAAGTAACTTATAAACTATCATAATTATGTATAAAAATTAAAAATTATGAATATCGTATAGAAGTATATTGAAAAGATAAATAAAAAAATTAACCATTATAAAGATAGATAAAAAATTAAATTATTATACAGAAAATTGAAAAGTGTATCTTAAACTAATGAAAATATAGATTAAAAAAATAAAATTTTGTTTTAAAGATTACTAAAAATAATCATTTGTATATAATTACAAATTTGTTTTATAGGAAAAAAAGTTTTACATTTTACTCATTTTATTGACAATACTAATTATATTGATGCTAAAAAGAATTAAAAATTACTTAGCAAAAAAAAAGAATTAAAAATTTAAAATAAACTATTTTATAGATATATTTAAAAATTAAAATAAATAAATTTGAATGTGCTATTAGAAAATATAGATATGAGAAAAACAATTATAGAATAAAAGGGGAAATGAATTTCATGCAAATTAAAAATAATAAAAAGTGAAGAACAACCACGTAACTTGGAGTGACCCTGGGTAAGCTAGGTAACTAGGTTACAGTGTGTTTTGTGGTAACTCAGAAATCAGAAAGTAGAGGTTACTTTGCTAATTGAAAAAATTGTATAACCAAACACTGTAACTCATCTATCTTCTCCGATAATTAAAGTTACTTAGTTGGGTTACAATGAGCCAAACGAGATCTATTTTCTCCCTCTACCTCTAGTTTAGAAGAGCCAATCTCTCAAGAGTTGTAGATTAATATTCATTTTTTCAGTATTTTCACTCAATTTGGAATCTGTACTCTCACAACATGAAGAAAATTACATTAAAAATTTTGTCAGGTGCCAGAAAATCTTGAAAAGTCATTTTACCCGAAATGAGTTTTATAATCAAAAAATTATAAATAATAACTTTTACACCAGAAAACATTCAGATTTAATTATTACGAAGTATGAACAGAAAATTCTGACTTGCTAATGCCTTGACGATATAATTGAATTCTTGAGAAAGTAGTACAAAAATTCAACAGCGAGATAAGAATTTCGCAATACATCACTAACAATTATGAAAAAAAATGATTGAATGTGTTTTATTTGTTGCATAAAAAATGATTGAATGTGATTGTACCCTGCATATCTTTTAACAGTAAGGTTCAAATAAGTTTTGATAACCCAATTAGAACAGGTTATAATTAAATCAACGTATTAGATTAAATTTTATAAATAGATTTTATAAAGACGTATTAATTTGAACGTTGACTGTCTTAAAACCGGAGAATTTTTATTTATCTATTCAAATTACTTATTCATTGAGATAAGAAGTATAATATCTCTATTTATACAAAAATCGAAAATAAAATATATCAATTTAACAAAATTATTTACATATTAATTGTTCGTTTATATAGGTTCCTCCACTATATTGTTCTCAGCTTGTCTCACTTTTTTTCTCCACACGTTTTTCTCTTCATTGCTAAATCACAAACTTTCTTCTTTCCCCCACGTTCTCCCTCGTTGATGAATCTTGTTTAATTTTGTAATTGCAAAAAATACAAGAGCTTTTTTCATAAATATCCAACCCTTTAAAGTTTTTTTTTTAAAAATACTATATTTTTTAAATATTTTGCAAAAATACCAACTTTTTGAAAGTATTTACAAAAATACGGTCTGCAACCATCTGCAACTTTTGCAACCAAAATCAACTACAAATGCGACTTATAAAAATTTAATTATTGAAATAATCTTTGGTTGCATAATAGGTTGAAAAATCAGAAGCAACCAAGAGCAACCACAATCAACTTCGAAGCAACTCATAGCAACTCGAAGCAACCCATAACAACTCGAAGCAACCCGAAGCACAAACAATTTAGATCGGAGATTTAAGATCCAAATCAACCAAAATCAACCAGATCTAATTACAAAAAGTAACGAAAATCAACTTAATGCAACAAAATTGTTATCAATCTATTATATACATACATACATTTCTGCCCACATAAAAACACACTAGACTTTTAATGATTAAACAAAACTGTTCATCATCTTCCTTGTACAAATACCAAAACTACGTAAACTCAATTGAGAGTTGTTTATAACACTTCAATTGCTTTATCTTCATAATCTTGTGTTTGTTTATAAATTTCAGCCAACCAAATTGAGAGTTAGACTCGCTCTGAATATGAGTCGGATCAACGATCGGAACGAGTTTCTTGATTGTTACATGATCGGCGACTACGACGGGGATGGCGTAATGAACATGACTGTGCCAGAAAATCTTCAGCTAAATCGTAATCGCCAACGAAGATCTAGACATGGTTCGAAGAGAGTGTATAAGATGTGAGAGTGTGTGGAACTGTGAGTGGATGTGAATGCACCGTACTTTTGTAATTAAGAACTTTTGATATGGAGAAAACCGTATAATTGCAATAATTTTGAAAGAAACGTATATTTGCAAAAGAAGAAAGAAAAAGCCGTATTTTCAATAAATAATACAACCCAATTTTAGTGATAATGTTATATTTCATTTAAATCATCATTTTCTTTATTAATGATTTTTTTATTGATAAAGAGTATGGATTTATTAAAATTAGTTATACAACATTGGAGGCATAAAATAGTCCCCTGACTCAACTTTTCGAGTATGACATTACTTGTCACTATTGAAGGCTGATCGCTTTGATTTGCTGCTCAAAATAAATTCCCCAAAGAGCTAGCCCAGGAAATGGTAAAGAACAAGTCTATCTGCAATTTATATCTGGTATGAACGTACTAGCAGCCCAAAAAGATGTCCAGGCCCCAGCCAACTACAAATTTGACCAAATTTCACAGCATGTGCAGGAGATTATTATTTTTCAAAAACAAATTTAAGCGGAATATAATGGATACATCTATGTACTTTGGAATTAAACGATCAAACTAATGTAACGATGATTCTATATTGATATAAATACTTGATGAAGATCTAGAAACGGTGAAAAATCTGAAATTTGATGCATATAAAACAAAAGGTTAAAGAACAAAGCTCCAAAATCACCGTCCAAGGTTAGAATGTCAAAAACATTCTCCAGTGCCAAGACAAGACGTGTAACTTCTTTATCCATGCAACAATATTACATTAACCTCTCCCTTTCAGTTGGTTACAATAGCCTAAATCAGATTTTCTACATTTTATGACCAAACATATAAGCACACCTGTTTTATCTGTAAATGAAAATGGGTTTTGTAAATGCATTGACCAAAGATTTGTCAAACTTGTAGGTAACCCACTACTGGACACCTGTTAACAGGCCTATTCAATTTTTCTTTCCTACACAACAACATATTGACAGTCCCCATTGTGTCCACCTAGTACATAACAAGTCTAACTCTTCCTCAAAATTTTCTAGTCAGGGTAATACTAATTCTTAACCATGAGGACAATGCTGTTGTTCGTGCTTGTAGCTGTAGCCAAATTCTGGGATGGTGTTTATGCAGCTGGTGAAATAAAATTGGGTTCGAGATTGTTAGCGAAAGAAAACCAGTCTTGGGTGTCTGACAATGGAACCTTTGCGTTCGGATTTACTCCTGCTGCCTCTGCTGATCATCGTAAAAGCTTCCAACTAGCAATATGGTTTGCTCAACTCCCCGGTGATCCAACTGTCGTTTGGTCAGCTTACCTGTATGCTAGTACTCCCTAAACTCTCTTTATTTATTTTACACAGTCAGTGATTGATTGCATTGTACATACTTCATTCTAAACTATCATTTATTAGGATACTTCAATTTTGGGTAATTAACCATTAGTCTGGCATTTTCTATGTGATGGTTACGATCATAAGCAGGAAGAATAAATACGTAATATGTTGTGAGCTACATAAACCTAACTTACATACACTAGCTATATTCTAGTATTTACTACCAAGTTTTGAATGTAATATCATGGCCAATTATTTTACGTTTTTTAAATCATCTCAACAGAAAATCCCCAGTCACAAAAGATGCAGTCCTGGAATTTGACACCTCAGGAAACCTAGTGCTGATTGATGGAGAAGCAACAGCCTGGTCATCAAACACCTCTCGAGCAGGTGTGGAAACAGCTGTCATGTCAGAGAACGGTAACTTCATCCTCTACGATGCTGAACGGAACATTTCTTGGCAAAGTTTCTCACATCCATCTGACACACTTCTCCCTGGCCAACCGTTAACAGTTTCTCAGGAGTTGACATCATCAAAATCGCCATATTCTCATGCTGGTGGTTATTATGCACTTAAAATGTTACAACAAACCACATCACTAAGCCTAGCTCTTACCTACAACTTGCCTGAATCATCCAATTCAGCACCAGAATCTTACTCAAACTACTCATATTGGGAAGGCCCTGAAATATCAAATGTGACTGGAGAGGTTGTTGCGGTTTTAGATGAAGCTGGAAGTTTAGGAATTGTGTATGGTTCATCATCAGATGGAGCAGTATATGTTTACAAAAATGATAATGATTCTGGGGGTATATATTCTGCTGTAAACAAATCATATAGTAGTCCTATAGTTCCTCGAAGATTGATTCTCGAGAGTAATGGAAATATACGTTTGTATAGATGGGACAATGATGTTAATGGATCACGCCAATGGGTGGCAGAGTGGGCTGCAGTGTCAAATCCTTGTGACATTGCTGGTGTTTGTGGCAATGGAATATGTAATTTGGATAGGAAGAAGACTAATGCCTCTTGTACTTGCTTGCCAGAGACTACTTCTGACGCAGGAGATAGCAACAGTTGTTATGGAAATCCCGTGGTGATAGGAGAATGTAAATCTCATCGTGAAAATTCGACGTCTGAATATAAGATTGAATCAGTACAACAAACAAATTACTACTTTTCCGACTCATCAGTAATAGCAAATTATAGTGATATACCAACTGTGACAAAATGCGGTGATGCATGTTTATCAGATTGTAATTGTGTTGCTTCTGTGTATGGGCTGGATGAAGAGAAGGCCTACTGTTGGATTTTGAAGAGCTTGGAGTTTGGTGGATACGAGGATCCTGGTTCAACCATGTTTCTCAAAGTTGATATTAATAGCAAGGGAGGAAAATCAGAAGGGGATTCAATGAATAAGAAAACAAAAACTGTGGTCCTTCCCATTGTTCTAAGCATAATTGCTCTGATAATTCTTCTCTGTTGCTTACTGTATATTAACGTTCACAGAAAGAGATCACTTAGGAGAGCTCTTCAGAATTCCCTGATTGTGTCGGGTTCTCCAGTGAATTTCTCTTTTCGTGATCTTCAAAGCAGGACAAGAAATTTTTCCCAATTGCTGGGAACAGGTAGGGTTTCAACTATATATATAATTCATAATATGATTTAGTTAATCATTTGGGACTGAGAGGTGTATATTTTCCTTGTTTGGTTTAAATGCAGGTGGATTTGGTAGTGTATACAAGGGAAGCCTTGCAGATGAAACTCTGATTGCAGTAAAGAAGCTCGATAAGATGTTGCCTCACGGACAGAGGGAATTCATAACTGAAGTAAACACAATTGGTTCTATGCATCATATGAATTTGGTTCGTCTCTGTGGATACTGTTCGGAGGGATCACAACGGTATGTTATCGTTCATTTTTGATTAATTCACTTCACCTATTTTTTTTAAAGAATATGTCATATCATTTACAGGCTTCTAGTTTATGAGTTCATGAAAAATGGATCGCTTGACAAGTGGATATTTTTCTCGTATAAAAATCGAGAGAGACTTCTAGACTGGCCAACTCGATTTAATATAGCACTGGGTACTGCTCAAGGGATTGCATATTTTCACGAGCAGTGTCGAAACAGGATAATACACTGTGACATAAAACCGGAAAATATACTATTAGATGAGAATTTTTGCCCAAAGGTATCTGACTTTGGATTAGCCAAGTTGATGGGCAGAGAGCACTCACAGGTTGTCACAATGGTCAGAGGCACCCGAGGATACCTAGCTCCTGAGTGGGTTAGCAACCGTCCTGTAACAGTAAAGGCTGATGTTTACAGTTATGGAATGCTTCTTTTGGAGATCATAGGCGGGAGAAGAAATTTTGACATGACCTGTGATGCAGAGGATTTTTTCTTTCCGGGTTGGGCATTCAAGGTATAGTACTAAATTCATCCACACACAACTTTTTACGCTAAACTTGTATTCATAACCCTTGATGGCACATATGTGTTGCTTTTGATTTCTCTAGGAGATGACAAACGGGACCCCAACAAAAGTTGCAGATAGAAGACTGGAAGGAAGAGTGGACGAAGAAGAGGTAACAAAGGCATTGAGAGTTGCCTTCTGGTGCATTCAGGAAGACATTTCCATGAGGCCTTCTATGGGTGAAGTAGTAAAAATGTTGGAAGGAGCAGATGATATTATTTTACCACCAATACCACAGACAGTTTCGGAGTTGATTGAAGAAGGGCTAGACCATGTATACAAGGCAATGAAAAGAGAGTTCAATCAATTCAGCTCTTTCACCATAACTAGTACTACTCATCCATCTTCTCATGCTACATGTAGTTATTCCACAATGTCACCTAGATAGTACCCTGAAGCCTTCATATTTATCAACTGCGGAGCTCTGATTAATATCAGTTGGTTACACACTTGGAACTGTGTAGTTGGGAATTAATTTTAACTTGACAATACAAGATTTGTCCTTGGAAATCATTTTATTTAATCATAATTGTTATTAATAAAGCTGATTACGTATTTGTGAAATCCAGTCCAACTCTGAAGTCAAAAGATCGTCAGCAATCTAATTGCCTAAGCATTTCTTGAACTTAGTACAATAATAAGAATCTGAAGAATCAAATTTGATCACACATGACAAGGGATTAAATTTGATCCCCTGTGATCTCTATCATAGGTCCAGTGTTCAGCTAGACAAATATAGTAACTTTGAAAACATCTATCTGATTCCGAAAGGAAGGGATAAAATGATCAAAGAAGGTCTCTCCATCGATGTTCAATACTTTAATAACTGCTCCTGCTCGACGGAGTAGTTTGTTCAGTTTCTTAGTTGTCAAAAGTGACGAGTTATCGAGATTTTGTTCTATCAATATTACACATCAATGTAACACATAAACAGTTTTTCATGTGTGCTCTCTTGAGTTGTAGAAAAGGCACACAGGCGGAGGAAGACTATAAATTGAATATCAACTCACCCATTCCGATTCTGTAACAAAATTCTCAGTTTCTATCTTTTCTTGAACATAAAACAAAGTCCACTGTAACACTGTACACATTCAGTAATTTTATATCCTACAAATAAATTTTCTTTTTTTAGAATTTATTATTACCCGAAGAGTAAGCACTTCAATCCTACAAATATTTCTCGTGAAAACACTATAAGCACGTGTTTTTTTGCTGCATTATCAGCTTAATTAACCGTAACAATTGATTTATTGAGACTTCTTTACTATTTTGTTTTCGTCTATACCGTACGATCCGGTAAATCATTACTCCTCCCTCCGTCCTATTCATTTCTTTACACTTTCCTTAAAAGGATGTCCCATTCAATTATTTACATTCGAAAACTTTTCAAAAATAGTAAAATTTTATAATATAAAAATTAACTGCACTCACTACTTTCCTCCACTATACTCACTTTATACATTAAATATTAATCGGTCCCACCACTTTACTCACTCATCTTTTCACCACTAACTTATACTTTTTCTTAATCTCCGTGCCCAAACCCAATGTAAAGAATTGGGAGGGACGGAGGAAGTACATGATAATGGCCAATTTTGACCCATTTTAAAGGTGTTCATTACATAAACATCTACTTTTAAACAAATGTATTTCACACTTGATTATCTAATTTTATATAGAAGCGTAGAATACGTATATGGTCTATCAAGAAGTATCCTATGTAGAATACATATTTGGTAGTAGAGTGTCCTATTAAATTTTTATTTATCATAGGCATTTTTAGTCGAGTATTAATCGGTTAAAGTTAACCAATATTTTCATAAGACTTAAATGCAGTTTGTGTACCCGATGTTTCCAAAATCTGCACTTTGTGTACCTAATGTACCAATTGCACACATTGTGTACCTGAAGTATGGTACATTGGGCAATTTGTGTATTAACGTTAAAAGGGGTTTAACCCCGTTAGTTTACTATGCATTTCTTTCCCTCCATTTCGTTCCCTCCCTTTTGCCCTTAATACTGCCGGAGGTCTACTTTCCCCTTACTACTGTCGGAAGAAAAATGCTCTGTTCCTATGGGAGGGTTGCTGTTGAACGGACATCGCAGACTAACAACAATGCTGGGCGTAGGTTCCTCGGGTGTGTATATGGAAGTAGTGGTTGTAATTTCTTCCATTGGATTGATCCACCAAGCTGTCCTCGGTGTTGTAACATAATCCCGAGATTATTGTGCAGGGTTAGAGAAACTGAAGACAAATTGAAGATGATGGAGGCCGAGAAGAAGTCATTGAAGAAGTGGTTTAGCATGATAATAGTTGTCATTGTAAGCCTATGGATGTTGTTTGCTTAGAGATGTAGTCAATGTTTCGTTGTTTGTTTGTAGCCTTGTAGGTGTAGTCCTTGTTATGTTGTTTTTAATTTTGCATCTCAATCCTATGTTTTTATGACTTATGATTTTGTTGTGTGATTTTGTTTAACCAAACATGAAAACAATAACAAGAAATGAAAACAAGCATGAAAACAAGAAGAAATTGATAGATAAAAACTTAAGAACAAGGATAATTACTATATGATAAACATCTAGTTACATTCAAATTTTTAAAAACATAAAAACATAGACTTGGCAGATGGTTTGCTTGAGTCTTTAGATGAGGTGGCTGATGGCTTCTGGTGGCTCATCCATCTCACGGATCCCTCCCTCATGACCAAGGTAGTAGCCTGCCATGGCATTGGCCCCTCCATTAGCATCTGCATGTGTAGGTTGGATGTCCATAGAAGTCCAGGTCTCCCCAAGCAGCATTCGGATCATGTCAACAAGCATGGCCATTGGATATTCAGGATCGTCATTGCGTATAATACTTATTGCCTCCCTTCACTCAGAGAACACAACCAGATTGGTCTTGTTCCTCTCCCAAGCCATATTTAGGCCATAGTAAATGGCCCAAAGCTCTGTCGTGACGGGGTCAGCCAAGCCAATGCAGCCTCCCAACCCTCTGACCCACCTACCATTCCTTTTCATGATTCCTCCCACACTAGCTGATCTTGTTGCCCTATCATATACACCTTTTATATTAAGTTTGTATGCCATTTCTTTGTGATGGTAAATGGTGTTAAAATGTGTGTTTAAATAGGCATTAGAGGTGGTTGTAAGTGGTAAATGTAGTCAATGGTTTTTGGTAAAAGTTTGTCATGAAAACTAATATTGGAGCTATCCTCATGAAAACTAATATTGTCATGATCACTAACCTCACTAGTTTGTTCATCACAGATAGGTTTGCTCAACAAGTGATCTATATCATACATGTCTTCAGGTATACCCTCTAAATTGAATATGTCCAATAATTGTTGTTTTTCAAATTCTAGGTCTTGAGTAGTGTTTGGAGATACATATTGTGACAGTGTTACTTCTTCTCCTTGGGTTTCTTCGATTGTTTCACAGTACACATACATTAGCCTAGAACCATCCAAAACATTGCACATCTCAACAACATGTTTGTCACAATTTACAGGAAACAATCCTAAATCCATTAAAGAACTTGGGAGTTTATAGAATAGCTCAGTCATGCCAGCATTCAAACCACACTCACCCAACATAGTATATAACTCCAATAAGCTTAATTCATCAACATCATATTTGTCAAAATATCTAAACTCCCCCAACATAATTCTTAGGATTTGCTGTAAATTGACCACCAAAATGCAACTTTATTGTAAACAAATCACTATTGCCTGGAATTAAAATACATGGACAACAAAAGTACGTAAACGACATGATCATCAGTTAAACAATCAATCTTTTATGAAGAACCACCAACCAAACACATATTAATACTGAAAAATTATGAGGAGTACATCGATTAAAATCAGGGGAACATGCAAAATCTTTAAGGACTAGTAAATCCAAGCCATAAGCAAAGAGTATTGGACAAAGAAAGTGCATGAACAGGCTTCTTTGATATTACCTCCGTAATCAGGAACTTTAGTGCCAAAACAACCACCGCCATGATCGACATCACATATCATCCATGTCATCACTTGAGGTTAGCGAATTACACGATCTAATCAGCTGCTTTGAAACTAATTAACAGTAATTAACTGAGAGAGAGAGAGAGAGAGTTTTGAGATAGTGCAGGTAATACAATAATGGAGGTGGGAGTAATATCTAGATTTTATGTCCTAAAAGGCGCGTGAAAAGACAATCACACCCCTCTGTCAGCTTTTAAACACTAACGGGGTTAACTGCATTTAACGTCAGTACACAAATTGGACAAACAACCATACTTCAGGTACACAATGTGTTCAATTGGTACATTAGGTACACAAAGTGCAGATTTTGGAAACATCGGGTACACAAACTGCATTTAAGTCTTTTCATAATAGTTACTTAAAAATTTAAGGTCTCTGAAGGTAGTAGGCCCAATTTACAGAATTTAAGTGGGTTAGAAAGGGTTCATGTCTGATGATATCGATCCGCTAAGATTATACAAAGGTGTTAATAGTTGATACATCTTCTGTGAGATAGGTTTCAGTTGTGTGGAGGTTCGTGTACGTGAACCCTGACCAAGTTGACATGTGTACAGGTCAGGGTTCAGGTGTAGTACTAACCCATCTCTTCTAAAGGAAGCTGATAATCAGAGGAAGGCTGATAAGGGTGTTCATACGAGTGAACCCTAGAAAGAATCATATGAACTTCAGGTACGTGTATATGAACCTAGGATAGGCTCATCTAGGCATCTAGGCATCTGGTGCATATATGTGAATCTGGAAGAGGTATGCATAGGTTCAGGGTACATGCGTGCAAACCCCTAAAAGGTTCACCTGTACCCGGGTTCCAGGCACAAGGTTCCAGAATTACCCCCGACATCAGTGTTTGACGATGGTTCAACTTCAACTTTAGGAGCACATTAATAGATTTAAGAGATGGTTTTGGGATGGATTATACTATATCAAATGTGATAAACACGTTATATACATGATACATGAGTATATATGTGGATAATTACATGAAAATACATGAATAAATGGGCTTCTAGTGTTATACTTGGAGTAGAATTCTTGAAGTCTTCCAAACAACTACAAGATCAACATTTGAGGAGGAAAAAAACACATCAAATGCTTTTCAAAACATGGCTTATTAATCAAGTAAGGGGTCCAAACCCTAAAAACTACATGGGACTTGATTTTTATAAATATAAGATATGTAGGCACTTTGCAAAAGGTTGAATCTCACTTCATCCTACAAGGATGATGTAGAAATACTTGAGCAATACACATTTCTGGGCACTATGATCGGTTGAGTAGGAATTAATCCACCCACTTTGTCCGGAAACCTTGAAAACCGAGTCCCAAAATCACCAGAAACAACCATCTACTCCAGTAGTTGAACCCTGAGCTACTGCGAACCCCTGTTTGACTGCAAATCGCATAATTTGTTCTGTTATTCCAGCAAAAACCTCCATAGATGTTGTACCAAATTTCTCTCACAACAATAGTCATTTTTATTACTTTCACCAGAAAAGTGATTGTGTTTTGGGTTATTTATAGATTAACCCTCGAAGTATGAGCCAAAATACACATTGACTACTAAAGAAAAAAAAATGAATGATTCAATCATTCTAGTATAGTTCGGTTTATTGCATGACAACAAATAGCCTTTTTTTTTGTGCCATACACTTGCCCGCTCGCTCACTCATCTTTCTACTTCCATCAACTACTCCTTCCCCGTCTCTTCAATTGTTTTTCTTTCTGCCACCATTCCCTCCCCCCATTCTCCTCTATTCTCTCTCTCTCTCTCTCTCTCTCTCTCTCTCTCTCTCTCTCTCTCTCTCTCTCTCTCTCTCTCTCTCTCTCTCTCTCTCTCTCTCTCTCTCTCTCTCTCTCTCTCTCTCTCTCTCTCTCTCTCTCTCTCTCTCTCTTTTTCTCCCTGTACCGGCACACACGTATATAAACTAAATATACATTCAATATATACCATACAACCAACACCCTTGTTTTTTTATCTCCACCGCCGCGATTGTGTCTATATCACCGAAAACCCAGCTCACTCGATCAATTTCAAAGCTCAATTTATCAATTCCAAAATACCAACATCAAACGCTATATCTGATTCAACAACCCCCCAAAATAATTAAATAAAATCCCAACTTACATATACAAAAACAAGTAAATTACAATGGTAGTTTTTCAGCTGCATTTGCCTATAAATAAACTTGGTTCACATTCAATGAGCTTGTACCAGATATTGCGATGAACTTAGAAAGTAAGTGCAACTCAACTTGATGGTGGTTTTATTGATTATAATCGATCTAAACTATTTAATTGTTTACAAGGGATATTTTAAATGTCACTAAACTCTTTTTTGTGGACGGCTCTATGAGAACAGGTGTTTATTACATATCAGTAATTGATAATTTTATTAATTTGGTTTATGGAATATCATATAAACCTTCATCTGAAATTGGAATGTTGTGTTTTAGGTTTTGGTTTGATACTTAAAGTGTGTAGTATGTTTGGTGTCTACGACCAAGAGATTTGATGTTGTAAACCTCTGAAATTTCTTCTCTGCATGAATTATTAACCACTTGAACTGGATAACATGCCCAATATTAACGCACACATTATTTGGTAGAAAATAATATCAAGAGTCGTTATTGTGTTTAAATAGGTTCAGTATTTTTCCAATAAGTTATTTGTCTGAACATACATAGAATAGTCTTTTTGTTTGTTTTATTGCGAGACTGTTATTGTTATGTTGTTTCTTGCTATTGCAGAAGATGCTTAAATATGATCCAGCCAACTGGATGTTAACCAAAACAGCTATGTATCATTCTTATTTTGACATCTTGGATAAATCTCAATTCTAAAGCTTGTTAGTACTCTCTCTTGTATAGATAATGCCATCATCTTGGTGATTTGGAATGTCATTTTCTCATGATGATTTGGTATTTGTTTCACCAGAACAGAAAGAAGCAATATACATTAATCGAATTCCATTGTACTTCATTTGAATTAGTTGGACCAACGAATTAATTTAACCCCCGCTTTCCAGTTAATTGTCTAATAGTAATATTGTAAAACATGTTTCTGCATAGACATGATACATTTGTAATGTAATTTTGCATAATGTGCTCACAATTAACAAAAAAGTGATTTCGTATGCAAGTTTTTATTTGTTTATGGTAAGTGGATATATTTCTCAAAACATCAATGTCTAAAGCGTCCATCAATTTATCCATGCTTATCAATCTCTTTAGCCAGCGATTGATGTACACTGTCCACCTTCTTGTCGAAATCATGGTTAACATGCACAATTGAAGTACTAGCGTGGTTGAACCGTCCACAAATTTAGTTTAATGGTATATATATATATATATTGGTTGATACTTCAAAGATTAAGTTATAAATAAGCCTCATTTTCATCATTTTTTCATCATTATACGTATAACTTAACAAATAAGTACACATTTATTTTGGATAAGTCACTTTCTTTTTTATACGCGCAATATTTTGATATGTATAATTATTTTAGATATTATTTTGATATGCACAATCTTCTACGATATGAAATGATTTTATTCAATATCTCAGCGAAGTTACCAGATATGTATCTCAGGTTCTCTATTTTCTACAACTAATAATATATAGAAATAGGCTTTATGACCTTTTGGCCCTTCAAGTATGGACCATTGTACCCATAAACCCTTCAAGTATTAAAGCGTATCTTTTCGCCCCTCAGGTATCAAAAACGTACTCTTTTGCCACTCAACCGAGACAGAATAAAATATCGGCGAATAACGTTATAAATTACAGGGATAATATCAGAAAGTTTTTTTTTGCATAATCTTAATCTTACAAACTGTTTTGGATAATCCCGGTTGAGTGGCAAAAGAGTACGTTTCTGATACCTGAGGGGCGAAAAGATACGCTTTAATACTTGAAGGGTTTATTGAACTCTGGCTAAAATCTTAATTTTTGCAAACTCTTTTGAGACTTTTCTGCAGATCAGTCGGCCTCCATACAGAGGTGGTGGTAGGAGGGGTGTGGATCGATATAGGCGTGGCGGGAGGGGAAATTTTGGAAACCGTGGGAGGGGTCGATGGACTCCCAGACAAAACTCACAACAAATTTCATCATCTGGTTCAAGAAATGTTGCACCGGAGACTACCAAGTCTGTTGAAGAAGTTGCAGATGCTTCAGCTATTAATATTGATCAAGCTGGCCAAGTTGAAATACTGTTAGGCCGAATACACAATATATAATCAAGTATGTATGAGAATAACAATCAAGAACACAGGTTTGTAAATCAACAAACTGAATTATATTAAATAATTCTCTCTTAGTGATGTTAATGAATCACAAAGAGCTACTAGGTTACAAGAATAATATATTCAATGTTCGCGTCCCTTCTAGGGATAACCTATCTGTGTTTATATAGTACACAACTACATACAATCCTTATCTAATTGATACTCCTATAAATTAGCTATACAATTATTATCAATTAAGGATTGCTTCAGTCTTCTGTCCAGTCTCCTTAGCTGTATCAATATATTCTGCTTCTTTCCATCTTCAGAATATATTGCTTCTAGAATCTTTATCTTTGCACCGACAGCTAAGTCAACTATCACCCTGTCAGACTTTAACAAACTCTGACCGGCTTCCATGTAAACTCTTCACCCAGTCAGACTTTATCAAACTCTGACTGGCTTCTATATAAACTCTGATATGTACCTGGGACTTAAACACTGATGAACAAACGTCAGCAATTATATCTAACAATCTTCCCCAACTTGTTCATACCAAAATGTACAAGTTAAAAAGATAATTGATGATGTCAAAACATATAACAAATGCAGTGTTTAAAATATGTCAGAGTTTAATTTTAAAACAGAGTTTAAATATAACTTAGAACAGAAAACATAAAAACTTAAAACATAAAACCTTACAGTCAGACTTTACTTGACTTCTTCAATATCAGGTACTGTCCTGAGATAATCAATCAGCAGTCTTCTTTCAGCCTTCTCTAGCTCATCCACCATAATCTCTTTTAGCTCTTTAAGTTCTGAATCACTCTCCCCCATTTGGTAGATAGCAGCTCTTAGAGAATATATGCTGTTTCTTCTCATATCATTTCCTAGCCGAATGTAATGAGCTTTGTCTGACTCTAGGTTGAATTCTAAAACTTTTGTTCCAAGTGCTGTTTTAAATCTAGCACTGTTTCTCTTCATCTCCACTAACTTTCCAGTATGATCCCTATACTTTGGAATATAAACACTTGATACTCCTCCTCCAAGCATAGCTTTAGATCTCAGCATCTTTTCTCTCAAAACTTTGAGCAACATCATGAGTATATCTGTTTTTGACTTTTAAAAGATAAAGTACATACTCCAGTTCTTCCCATGATTTGAGATTAACATCAGATTCTCCAACTTTATAAACTCTTCCATCACTCATGAAGTATAACAAAAACTGCTTCTTCAAAACTTTGTGAAAAATCAACTGAACAGAGTCTAATTTATCAAGGTTTTCTTGTGTAACCCCAATACCAGATTCTGCCAGTGAAATGTTATCTTGAGATCTGTTATTTATTCTTCTCTCTCTGTGTGATCCCAGTCCAGATTTATCAAAAGCTTCTTTTCCCAATACAGTTCTGGTTTCTGAGAATTTCACAGCTTCAAGCTTTAATTCTTCAAGAATTTTAGGTTTGCTGAATCCTGGAAGTTGTGTAGATTTCTGTACAACTTGAGCAACGTCAGAGGTTGTCATAACTTTAGTAGAAACATCAACTTGTGCAGCGTCAGAGGTTGATTTAGCTAATCTTGTTTCAACTTGAGCAATGTCAGAGGTTGAATAAATCTTCTTAGGTAACTGTTCTTCTTCTACCAGTTTACCTTTTCCTTTGTCAGCATTTTTAATCACAGGCCTCCTTGAGTACTGTAAACTCTGATCAGAGTTTACATTCTCTTTGATAACAATTCCTTTTTCTTTCTTTCTAGGAGCCTTGATTTCCTTCTTCTTGTAGATTCCAGCTTCAACATTCTTCTTGTGTTCCTCAGCAAGCATTTGCTCTTCAGCTTGGATATCTTCAATTGAAATACCTTTTCCATGTTCTGCCATAAACATCTTAGCAGCAATTTCCTCATCAGTAGATGGCTTATCAGAGATTATCAAACTTTTGTATCTTGAACCACTGGCAGAGTTTACATGTCGCTTTCCAGAGTTTGATCTTTTATCAGAGTTTGATCTTCTTGAAAGTAGTCTTCTATCATCATTTGATCTTAAGCTCTTTCCATCTCCTCCCTTGTTTCCACCATCATTACCATCATCCCTCCGTCTCAGAGTTTGAGTGTCTTTGCATTTGTCACTTGGTACACTCTCCCCCTTTTTGACATCATCAGAAAGTAGTACTGATGTCAACAACTCAATAGCATTAGAAATTGATGTTAGTTGGGCAGACATAGCAGTCTGGTTGTCCTCAACTTTCCCAAGCCTCTTCTGAATGTCATCAGAGTCCTTAGCTTGCTTCTTGAACATGGAATTGTAGTAAGTCCTATCATTCTTCAGAGTGAGATCTCTCAGACCTACTTCATTCCTCAAAGCAGTGACTTCCTTATGAGACTCATCAAATCTGTTGTGGAGAGATTTAATTTGAATCACAGTAGCCTTCAGACTTGTAAGAATATCAGGACTTGAAATTGTCTTCACAGAATCTCCAAGAAAATCAGCAGCCCTCTGTGCTGAAAAGATACAATCCGCAGAAGCCCATCTATTGTAGTACATATCTTGAAAATGCTCAGCTGTAGCTCGATTGACCTCTCTTAGCTCATCAGAGTTTGCTTGACTCTCAAATAACTCCTCTTGAGAATGATCAGAACTATCATTATCATTTTCATTCTCTGCTGTATTCTCTGCAGGAATATTCTCAGCATCAGGTTCTGGAATCTCAGAGTTTGCAGTATGCAGGAACTCTGCTTCTTTTGTTACTATCTCAACAACAGATTGTTGTAGAGCTTCAAGAACAATAACATCCTCAGAGTTTACAACAAACTCTGCTTCAACAGGAACATTCTCTGTTGCATCCTTATCAGCAACATCAGGATTTGTAGCAACAGTTTCTGTAGCATTAGTATCCAAAGTCTGATCAACTTCCTCACCTTTCTCAAGATCAAAAGAAATTATTTCAGTGTGAGAAGCCATAGATTCTGCAAGTTCAACAGTATCTTGATCAGCTTCCAAACCCTCAGTGAAATGTTCAGAGTTTATAGAGAGATTTGCTTCAAAATCCATATCACATCCATGTGGCTCAAAAATCTCAGCCTCAACATTTTCTGTAGCCTCCTGAACAAGAATTTCAGGAGCTTCATCTGCATCTTCAGGTGCAGCTTCCTCAACTACATCATCAGCATTTGATGTAGGAGCTTCATATTGAAAAACAGTCTCCATAAAAACTCTGTCCTCAGGAACAGCTTCATCATCTGGAATCTCAAGATCATCAACAACATTGGAAGAGATATTCTCAGCACCAAACAAATGTGCTGCTACCAATCTTCTTTTTCTCTGATGAAGATTTTCTTCATCAGTTTCAGTCTCTTCATCAATAGCATCAGTCTTTGCCCTATTGGCTCTTCTTTTCTTCATTCTTCTCTTCTGAGGCATATCATCAGCATTTGATGCCCCAGCTTCAGTGTTTATCCTGACAGACTTAACAGCCCTTACTTTAGATTTCTGTGACCTTTGTGGTTGAGACACAGAAGGTCCAGCTTCAGTGTTTACCAGTTGTGGTTGTTGTTGTTGTTGTTGTTGTAAGTTTACCAAGAATTGTTGCACAGACTCAGGCAACAGTAACACACCAACATCTCCTTTCTTGTTATCCTTGTTAGTGAGATCAGAAAATATGCGTTTATGCAATTTAAATGAGAGAATAACATCATCCTCTACAATCTCAACATTAGGACATCAAAAGTTGAATATTAACTGACAAAATCTAGAGAAGTAAACAACATTTCTATTCTCTAGCATTTTCTCACCAATATTAGTTAAAACTAATCTAGCAACATCAAATTGACTGCCATAGAGAAGAGAATACCCGATCTGTAGACTATCCGTGGGAATCGCATCCCAATTCGTGCACTTCTTTCCAAAAGCCCGAGTAATGCAATCGAAAAAGAAGCTCCACTCCTTGCGCAAAAATGGCCTTTTGAGTTGACCTATCTTTGTCAAAGGTCCAGAGTATCCTATCTCCCTCATCATTCTGACTAACTCAAAGTCTCCAACGGTTGTGAATGCATTGAAATCTTCAAGACCCAAAGCATCACGAACAGTAGTAGGAGTAACAGTAAATTCTTCTCCTTGAAACTCAAAAATGATAGATGGAGATCCAGACTCTCCTCCATCATCATAAGTACCTGTCTGCCAAAAAGTCCTTATTTGTGACGCAGACAGCTTCGACGGTGCGGTGAGAGCAGTGCCGATATCAGAGTTTGACAAGAAACTCTGAATCAAATGAAATGCCTCCGGTGCGTTCTCATTTGCTAAAGGAGCTGAGTAATTGTTAGGAACAAATTCTAACCCAGACGCAATAAACATTGTTGTAGCCATTAGAACAGTTTAGAAGAAAACAAACAGAGAATAGATTATAGTGTATGCAGTGAAAGTGTTTGAGACAATGTGTGTAAGTAAAAGCGTATGAAAAGTTGAGGTGTGTAAAAGAGTGAACCGTTTATGTGTAGTATATTTAAATAATAACTGTGAAGATTAAAACTCAAACGTTTTAATCATTACTACACACAGCAGGCGTCTTTGAAAAGTGTGTGAGTGGGACAGGTGTCAAACGTGTATACGCTGACAGCTGTATGTAACAACTTTCAATACACATGCGCAGTAAAAATAGCCATAATTACCGCTTATCACATTGTTCAAAACACTCAACCTCTCTCTCTTTGTTTAATACAAATATGAACCGTTTGTTATCATACTCCTTTGAATTTCAAAACAAATGTCTAATCTCAAAATTATAAAATGTCTGAAACAACGAAATCATTTTAACCATCAGAGATTAAAACAAAGTTACCTCGGCGTATTTCACACAATACATCAGTGTTTACCATTTGTCCTTCTTTGTCAATAAACTCTTTTCTCAATCTGTACAGGTGTGTATAATTGTGTGTGTAGTAGCAGAGTTTACCGAAATCAAATATTTAGACCATCTCAAAGTGCATAAAATCCACAAACTTAAGTAGTAAAAACTGGTTGCCTAAACTCTCATGTATAAAATAAAATCTGATTTTATATCTAAACTCTGTAATACTGATATCCTTTCATTTGGATATATCTTTTATTTTTCACCCCCTTTATAGATATTTTATTTTTTTTTATTATTTTTTATTATTATTATTATTATTATTATTTTATATTTTTCCAGTAATCAGTGGTTGGCACTAGTCACCAAAAATCAAAGATTTTAGCCCTTATTTCATACAATAAGTTCCTGGATCTTCCTAGGCACAACATGATCTCAAAGGAATTTGTGCTCTTTTTGGCATCTTTTGATTTGAGGGTGAATTATTTGCAAATAATAATCAGAGTTTAGACTTTTCATCAGTTAATACTATTAATTTATGAGAGAAAATGCAAACAGCTAATACAGACTCAGGGTATAGGATCAATAAACTAAGAGATGCTATAAATATAGAGACAGTATCATGCTGTGTTAACTTACTGCACATATTTGAGATCAGAATCTATATAACTCTTAAGGATTCATAATTACTTACTGAGAATTATGCTTCATACAAATTTCTTCATTGGTCCATATGTTTCAGACAAAATTACAATCAGAGTATAGCATTAGACTCTTACTATCAGAGTATGACCAGCACTTTATGACTAACAGAGTTTAGCATCAGAGTTTACTTTCAGAGTTTATGACACTGGTACTCATAACAGTTAATACATGCAGGAATCATGAGCATAAAAATCAAACATGTATAGTTTTTGAGTCTAACCCGTATCTCTAGTCGAAACCAGAGATCATTCCAAGTTCATTTACCAATCTTGTAAAAGTAGCTTCACTCAAAGGTTTGGTGAAGATATCTGCAAGTTGTTGGTCTGTAGACACAAAATGAAGCTCAATGTTTCCTTCTTCAACATGTTCTCTGATAAAATGATATCTTATGCTGATGTGCTTTGTCATGGAGTGCTGTACTGGATTACCTGTCATAGCAATAGCACTTTGGTTATCACAGAAAATAGGTATTTTAGAGTACCTCAAACCATAATCCAGCAACTGATTCTTCATCCACAGAATCTGTGCACAACAGCTACCAGCAGCTATATACTCTGCTTCTGCAGTGGATGTGGAAATTGACTTTTGTTTCTTGCTATACCAAGAAACCAATCTGTCACCTAAAAATTGACAGCTTCCACTTGTACTTTTTCTGTCTATCTTACAGCCTGCAAAATCTGTATCAGAGTAACCAATTAGCTTAAACTCTGATTCTCTAGGATACCACAAACCCAAGGTTATGGTTCCTTTGAGATATTTGAAAATCTTTTTTACAGCTGTTAGATGAGGCTCTCTGGGATCTGCTTGAAATCTTGCACAAAGACATGTTGCATACATGATATCAGGTCTACTTGCAGTAAGATACAGTAAAGACCCTATCATTCCTCTGTAGTTTGTCATATCTACTGAGGCTCCTGTGTCTTTGTCTAGCTTTGTTGCTGTAGCCATGGGAGTTGTAGCAGATGAACTATCAAGCATACCAAATTTCTTGAGAAGATTTCTGGTATATTTTGCTTGATTGATAAAAATACCATCATCTGTTTGCTTGACCTGTAAGCCTAGAAAATAACTAAGCTCTCCCATCATGCTCATTTGATACCTGGATTGCATAAGCTTTGCAAACTTCTTACAAAGTTTGTCATTAGTAGATCCAAAAATAATATCATCTACATAAATTTGAACTAAAAGCAAATCACCACCAGAATTGAAATAAAACAAGGTTTTATCAATTGTACCTCTTGTGAACCCACTTTCTAAAAGAAATTGAGCAAGAGTTTCATACCATGCTCTTGGTGCTTGCTTTAATCCATATAATGCTTTGTCAAGCCTGTAGACATAATCTGGATGTTTGGGATCTACAAATCCTGGTGGTTGTTCAACAAACACTTCTTCTTCAAGCTTCCCATTGAGAAAAGCACTTTTTACATCCATCTGAAAGACTTTAAACTTCTTGTGTGCAGCATAGGCCAGAAAAATTCTTATGGCCTCCAATCTTGCAACTGGAGCAAAGGTTTCATCATAGTCAATTCCTTCCTGTTGTGAATAACCTTTAGCCACAAGTCTAGCCTTGTTTCTTGTAATCACACCTTCACTGTCAGTCTTGTTTCTGAAAACCCACTTTGTACCTACAATTGATCTATTCTTTGGTCTAGGTACAAGTGTCCAGACTTCATTTCTTTCAAATTCATTTAACTCTTCTTGCATTGCTGTAATCCAATTAGCATCTTGAAGAGCTTCCTCCACTTTCTTTGGTTCTGTTTGAGACAAGAAAGCATGATACAGACACTCATTATTTGTTGCACTTCTAGTTCTCACACTAGCATCAGGATCTCCAATTATGAGATCAGGTGTGTGTGCCTGTGTCCACTTTCTTGCTGTTGGTAAGTGGTTTCTTGCATCATTATTGGATCCTCCCCCTTGATCCATGCTCTCCTGATTCATATGTTGACTTTCTGTAGCATTTGAGGCTCCCCCTGAATTGGATGGCTCAGAGTTTGAACTGTCAGAGTTTGAATCAGTTTCCTCAACTGACTCACTTGCTGTGTCTTGTTGAGCTTCTTCACGCTCCCCCTCAACTGGTTCTCTATTTTGTTCAATTTGAGAATTTCCAGTTTCTCCAGTATTTACCAGTAGAGGTTCAGAGTATGCTTCGTCAGAGTTTGTCAGAACCGCTTCATCAGAGTTTGTCGGTACTACTTCATCAGAGTTTACATCATCAGAGAATAAACCTTCATTTTCAAAACGTAGTTGATCATATCCATCTAAGTCATCAAGTCCAGTTATTTTCTTGTCATCAAATGACACATGTATGGATTCCATGATCACTTTAGTTCTCAGATTGTAGACTCTGAATGCTTTTGTTGACAATGGATAGCCAACAAAGATTCCTTCATCAGCTTTTAACTCGAACTTGGTCAACTGTTCAGGATGAGTCTTCAACACAAAGCATTTGCATCCAAATATATGAAAATATTTCAAATTTGGCTTCTTATTTTTCACCATCTCATATGGTGTTTTCCCATGCTTGTTGATCAGTGTAGCATTTTGAGTAAAACAAGCAGTTTGAACAGCTTCTGCCCAGAAATAAGTTGGCAACTTTGCTTCATCAAGCATTGTTCTGGCTGCTTCAATTAAAGTCCTGTTCTTTCTTTCAACTACACCATTTTGCTGTGGAGTTCCAGGTGCATAAAATTCTTGTTTCACTCCTCTTTCCTTGCAGAAAGCTTCCATTATTGAGTTTCTGAATTCAGTTCCATTATCACTCCTTATAATTTTGACTTTGTGCTGTGATCCTTTGTCCAGTACATTTACATGATCCATCAGAGTTTGAGCAGTTTCATCCTTCTTTGATAAGAAATACACCCATGTATATCTAGTATATTCATCAACAATTACTAGAGCATATTTCTTTCTGCCCATGGACATCACATTCACTGGTCCAAAGAGATCAACATGTAGAAGATGATAAGGTTCCACTACTGAAGATTCAGATTTGCTCTTGAAAGATGACTTCCTTTGCTTGGCTTTTTGACAAGAATCACATAAGCCATCTAGACTGAGTATTGATTTTGGAAGTCCCCTTACAAGATCCTTTCTTATTAGCTCATTGATGTTGTTCAAATTGAGATGAGAGAGCTTCTTATGCCAATTCCAACTCTCTTCATTTGACATTCTTGCAGTCAGACACACTGTTTTTCCATCAGAGTTTGTTACCAAACTTGCTTCATAAATGTTGTTGCACCTGTGTCCAACTAGAACAACTTTTCCAGTAGATTTACTGATAACTTCACAGTATTCAGTGTGAAAATCTACATGGTTTCCTCTGTCACAGATTTGACTCACAGATAGCAGATTATGCTTGAGTCCTGAGACTAGAGCTACATTAGTAATGATGACACTTCCAAGATTAATATTGCCATATCCCAGAGTGTGTCCTATGTTGCCATCTCCATAGGAAACCTTTGGGCCAGCCTTCTCCTTAAAGTCTGATAGCAGGGCTTTATTTCCAGTCATATGTCCTGAGCATCCACTGTCCAAGATAAGTGTGCTCTCTTGTATACCCTGCAATCACAAACAAACACTAAGTGTTAGTTTTAAGGACCCAGACTTGCTTGGATCCTTTGTCTTTCTTAACAGTGTTAGCTTTTGCAGCGGAATTACTATCAACAGAGTTTAAACTAACATTGTCAGACTTTACACTTGCAGAGTTTGCCCTAACCCACTTTAAGTTGGGTTTTGGCTCATAATAGTTATGATAAATAGCATGATAACTCTTACAAGTATAAATGGAATGCCAAGTGCTCCCACAGTGTGTGCATAAAGTCTGTGGTCTAACCCTAACATAATCATTCTTTACTCCTGATGTAGAAGGTAAAGAATTGATATTTTTATTCTTTGTGCAGTAATTAGCAAGATGATTAGAACTACCACAATTATAACATGTTTTCCTTGGAGCAGCACCATTAGGCAAATGATTATTTCTTTTATTTATGCCTATCTTTCCATTCCTATTCTTCTTGGACCCTTTTGGTTTCATGGCAGATTTTACCTCTTTCAGCTTATGATTGAACTGTTTTCCTGTCATCAAACCAACATTAACCTGTTTTTCACAAGTTTTTACTGGCTTTCTAACAACTTCTCTTTCCATAAGTTTTTCTGTTATAATATTTTCCTGTTTTTCACAGGCTTCATCTGATTCCATATCAGCTTCTCTTATTACAACAGATTTTAACTTATTGGCTTCTGGAACAAATTTCACAGGTTTAAGTTGTGGTTTTACCTTAACCTTGTCTTTAAACCTAAGTTCATCATTTTCACAATAGCCTAAACCTACAGAATCTGTCTGAAACACTTGATGAGTATCTCTTCCAGAGTCTGTCCAAGTCTTGATTATTTTTCTTTCTTTTTCTAGATCAGATTCTAATTGCTTATATCTTTTCAGCATTTCCTGTTCTACATAAACAGCATCATCTCTTTCTTTTTGAATCTGCTTCATCTTTTCAAGTTCTCCTTCAAGAAACTTGTTTCTATCTTTAAGACTAAGATTTTCAGCTTTAATTCTCTCATTCTCTAAAGTCTGATCCCTATAACTAACATGTACGCTTTTCAGATATACTCTCAATTCAGATATATTATCAGTATCATAAGCATAAGTAGTTAGGGGTACCTTATTTTCAGATGATTCAGTCTCATCTCTGACAGTTGCCATAAGAGCATAATTTTCTCCATCATCAGAGTCTGAAGTATCTGCCCAGTCTTTGCCTTTAGAGATGAGTGCTTTCTCAGATTTGCCTTTCTTGCACTCTGGAGCATAGTGACCCATCTCCTTACACTTGTAGCACTGGATTTCAGATTTATCCTTCTTGCCAGACTTGGTCTCCCTTCCATCAGACTTTCTAAAGCTTTTCCTTTCAGAGTTTGAATCTTTCCTTGAGAATCTCTTTCCTTTCTTAAAGTTCTTGAATCCCATCTTCTTGAATGTCTTCACCATCAGTGCAGCCATTTGCATCATCTGTTCTTCATCATCCTCAGAGTCAGAAGCTTCATCAGGGTTTGAGTCATCATCAGAGTTTGATGACTCACTTTCAGATTTAATGACTAAAGCCTTTCCCTTGGCTTTCTTCCTTGATGATTCCTTCTTGATGGGCTTCTCCTCAACTTTGAGAGCAACAGATTTTGTCTTTTTACTCAATCTTCTATTCCTTTGTTCTATCTCCAGTTCATGAGTTTTCAACAACCCATAGATTTCATCAAGATCTGTATCAGCAAGCTCATAATTATCTCTTATTGTGGTTGTCTTTAAATCCCACTTTTCAGGTAGAGATAACAAAAACTTGAGATTAGACTCTTCAAGCTCATATTCTTTATCAACCAGAGACAGATCATTCAATAGTTTGCAAAATCTGTCATAAGTCTCAGTCAAGGTTTCATTAGTTCTTGAATCAAAGTGCTCATACTCCTGTGTGAGTATTGTCTTTCTGTTCTTCTTAATGGCACCTGTTCCCTGGCATCTGACTTCTAAAGCATCCCATATCTCTTTGGCAGTCTTGCAGCCAATTACTCTGTTAGACATAACATTATCTAAGGCACTGTGGAGAAGATGTCTAACCTTTGCATCTTTTGCAATTGATGAGATGTCCTCAGGAGTCATATCTTTCTTTTCCTTTGGAACAGTCTTTTGTTCTTGACCATCAACAACAGGGGCTAGTTTGGTTGGATTATGAGGACCATCATAAATTCTGTCAAGATATTCTGGATCTGTAGCCTCCAGAAACATGGTCATCTTCACCTTCCAAATTGGATACTCTACTGGCCTGAGTATTGGAACCCTGATTGTTTCATATCGACTCACAGAATTAGGCTTAACCTGTTCAGCCTTGGGAGCAGTTTGATTTTCTTCAGACATGATTATTACTGTGTTTGAATCGTAAAACTGTATATATTAAACAGCCTTGGCTCTGATACCAATTGTTAGGCCGAATACACAATATATAATCAAGTATGTATGAGAATAACAATCAAGAACACAGGTTTGTAAATCAACAAACTGAATTATATTAAATAATTCTCTCTTAGTGATGTTAATGAATCACAAAGAGCTACTAGGTTACAAGAATAATATATTCAATGTTCGCGTCCCTTCTAGGGATAACCTATCTGTGTTTATATAGTACACAGCTACATACAATCCTTATCTAATTGATACTCCTATAAATTAGCTATACAATTATTATCAATTAAGGATTGCTTCAGTCTTCTGTCCAGTCTCCTTAGCTGTATCAATATATTCTGCTTCTTTCCATCTTCAGAATATATTGCTTCTAGAATCTTTATCTTTGCACCGACAGCTAAGTCAACTATCACCCTGTCAGACTTTAACAAACTCTGACCGGCTTCCATGTAAACTCTTCACCCAGTCAGACTTTATCAAACTCTGACTGGCTTCTATATAAACTCTGATATGTACCTGGGACTTAAACACTGATGAACAAACGTCAGCAATTATATCTAACAAATACCATATCAATCATCTATACAGCCAAATGTTACCTCGGCTCCACAACGTCATATGCAAGTTGCACGTTGTGAACTTTGTAGGGTGGACTGCAATAGTTTCGAAATACTTGAACAACACAAGGGTGGTAAAAAAACATAAAAAGAATATGCAAAAACTGGAAGTACTAAAGGCTTAACAACCTGTTTCCAATGTACGGAGCGATGGACAAAATGTTGATTCTAACTCTCAAGGGAAGCTGGACCCTGAGAATATGCAGAACACTGAAGGGAACAAACAGACAATTCTAGATATTATAACATTTTGAAAACCAAGAAAATATAAAAATATTCCTTGGGCACCAGGATAACTTTGTGCAGTCATCTTCTTCTTCCTTGACCCCCCCCACCCCTTTTCCACTTTCAGATTTCTTTCTCACCACGACTTCAAAGATCCCCCCCCCCTCTATATATACATACACATATAGATGCAGGGAATTTCTTGCAGTTATGGCAGACCAATCCGATGATTTAGACCAGCTTCTTGATAGTAAGTACTCATCTTCATAATAAAGCATAATACTTTCCGAGAATATCCCTGCAGTTTGTAACGTTATTCGCTGATTTTTTATTCTGTCCCGGTTGAGTGGCAAAAGAGTACGTTTCTGATACCTGAGGGGCGAAAAGATACGCTTTAATACTTGAAGGGTTTATGGGTACAATGGTCCATACTTGAAGGGCCAAAAAGTCATAAAGCCTTAAGATTATGCAAAAAAAAACTTTCCGATATTATCCCTACAATTTATAACGTTATTCGCCGATATTTTATTCTGTCTCGGTTGAGTGGCAAAAGAGTACGTTTCTGATACCTGAGGGGCGAAAAGATACGCTTTAATACTTGAAGGGTTTATGGGTACAATGGTTCATACTTGAAGGACCAAAAGGTCATAAAGCCATAGAAATAATGTAAATTAAAATTTTATTTATCTATTAATTCAAAATTATAAAAAATTAGTAAAATTAATTGGGACCCACCTCACTGTCTCCATCTTCTCATTTATATAAGTATAATTAATAAATAATATTAATTTTTTATTTTATTTTTGAAACAAAAAAATATTATTATTTTCAAAAAAATATTAGTTTATTATTTATTATTAAAATAATAAATTTTAATATAATTAATTAATGATGTCATGTTGTCACTAAACCACACGACTCAAATAAGCACGGTTTAGTGATAACATGACATGAGTGTGTATTAATCATTTTCGAAATTTAAACAAGGCCACGTTTAAGCTTTAGATTTATTAAGTAGATTGGTAACATTTATACATAATATTTTCATACTAAATATCCAAAATATCCAACTAAAAGTTACATGGAATCTAATATAATTTGAGATTTTAATGGGATGTTATCTGGCTAAATTGTAGATCATGATATGTATTTAATTCTTTTGTACTATTTCTTGATTATACATGTAATATTTTTCCTTTCTAAAAATAAAACATAATAGTGTTGCTTTTTTATAATTGTTAAGTGAAATATTATGTATATTCTTTAATTTACACGAAGGAAACATGTTTCTTAATCTTATATATTTCAAGAAATATTCATGTGAATATAAAGTTTGTTGTTAAAGAATCACGTGGTGTCAATTCAATTTTGTATAAGATTTTATGATCGTGAAAAAGATATTAGAATAAAAATTGAAAAAGAACTTGGTAATAATACTACTTGCATTTGTATAACAACCGGAGAAAACAAGGATTACAACATTAAAAAAAAAATTGTTTGAGAGATGATTTTATAATAAACTAGGTTACTAAGCCGCGCTTCGCAGCGGCGTTAGAATATATTTGTTAAATAAAAAGAATATTAGAACAAAATTTATGAAATAAATATTTACAAAATTATATAAATTATCAAATAAAATATATTCTGTAAAATTTGCATTTGGGTAGGTAATATTATAAATTATTTACATATTCCTTTTGTTTATATAGTTTGATTTTTTATTTTCTTGAACCGATACTATTTCCATATATATATATGAAAAAAATTATATTGATAAAAATCAATATAAACATATAATATTACTTATATTTATATAGTATTATTAGAAAAGATAATATTAGAACATTATAGTTTGAATTTTAACTTATATAATAGTATTACTTATATATTACTCTAATATATTACTGCATCAAAATACCTGAGAGTTTGTTAGTGTCATTAATACGTGCATCAATCATATCTGGGCATATGAACTGAAATTCGTGCAGTGATATGTTGACGATGTCTTCTTCCAATCCCTGTACTTGAAACAATTTTCAGATTTTTGATGCTGTACACGGAGCCTTCCTCTAAAAGATCTTTGAACCGAGAGACCTGAATCTTTGGGATCGTAGCATGGATCAAATTTTCCTGTCATATAACATATCTTAGAAAAGTTAATAACATCATACAATTTGACAAACTAATAAGTTATAAGTATATTGATTTATTAACCTTTTCATCGATCAAAATCACATAGATTGATCAGTTCTTCAGTATTTGGATTGACAGATTCTCACATTCTACACATTCATACTTTTATCATCCAGGTATAGCTGTTGTCATTCAAAACATCCAACATGGTGTAGGCCATAGTTATATTGATTGTAAATATGGTTGTAAAGATTTAGAGCTATGTAAAAAAGTTTCGGTGTAGATTTGTTGTTATGAATGACCTTTAATTTATAGGTGTTTGTAAGGTGAATAACATGGAAATTCATTACGTTTAAAAGTCAAAAAGTATTAAATAGTAACTTACCTTTCAGATATTAAGTTAATTTGTAAAAGTTATACAACTTTTTCTTATAAGCATACTTTTTAGTCGTTAAAGAAGATGCTGAGGAAGGAAAGAAACTGTTTGACTTAGGGTCCGTATATGAATAATTATTGCAAATTCTAAAAATACGAAAAAAGTTGTAAATAATAATGCATTAGATCCTAAAAATTCGAAAGTAATAAAGCAATTAACGTTAACTCTTATAAATTTGCAATTTTCCAATTCCATTTTTACATATTTGAAAATGATAAAAGGAAATTGTTAACATAAGATCCTACAAATTTGAAAATAATAAGGAAGTTTTAACATACAGTAAGATCCTACAAATTTGAAAATAATAAGGAAGTTGTAACTTGTAAATTTCTAATTCCTCGAATCTTACAAATTTGAAAATAATAAAAGAAAGTTCTATCAAGTTAGAAAATAATAAAAGAAAGTTCTATCAAGTTTGAAAATAATAAAAGAGAAAATTGAAATTATTAACATAAGATCCTACAAATTCGAAAATTATAAGGAAGTTGTAATTTTTTAATTCAAAGAAAGTTCTATCAAGTTTGAAAATGATAAAGAAAGTTCTATCAACTTTGAAAATAATAAAGAAGTTTTGGATAAGACCCTAAAATTTTGAAAATAATAAGGAAGTTGTAATTTTCCAATTCCTTCAATCTTACAAATTTGAAAATAATAAAAGAAAGTTCTATCAAGTTTGAAAATAATAAAAGAAAGTTCTATCAAGTTTGAAAATAATAAAAGAGAAAATTGCAATTATTAACATACGATCCTACAAATTCGAAAATAATAAGGAAGTTGTAATTTTCTAATTGAAAAAAAGTTCTATCAAGTTTGAAAATAATAAAAGAAAGTTCTATCAAATTTGAAAATAAAAGAAAGTTCGATCAAATTCCTTTCCTACAAAATTGAAAATAATAAAGGAAGTTGTAATTTTTCAATTTCCTTCCTACAAAATCGAAAATAATAAAGAAGAAAGTTCTATCAAGTTTGAAAATGATAAAAGAAAGTTCTATCAAGTTTGAAAATAATAAAAGATAAAATTGTAATTATTAACATAAGATCCTACAAATTTGAAAATAATAAAGAAGTTGTAATTTTCTAATTGAAAAAAAGTTCTATCAAGTTTGAAAATAATAAAATAAAGTTCTATCAAATTTGAAAATAAAAGAAAGTTCTATCAATTTCCTTCCTATAAAATTGAAAATAATAAAAATAATAAAGGAAGTTGTAATTTTTCAATTTCCTTCCTACAAAATCGAAAATAATAAAGGAGAAAGTTCTATCAAGTTTGAAAATGATAAAAGAAAGTTCTATCAAGTTTGAAAATAATAAAAGATAAAATTGTAATTATTAACATAAGATCCTACAAATTCGAAAATAATAAAGAAGTTGTAATTTTCTAATCGAAAGAAAGTTCTATCAAGTTTGAAAATAATAAAAGAAAGTTCTATCAAATTTGAAAATAAAAGAAAGTTCTATCAATTTCCTTCCTATAAAATTGAAAATAATAAAAATAATAAAGGAAGTTGTAAATTTTCAATTTCCTTCCTACAAAATCGAAAATAATAAAGGAAGTTGTAATTATTAATATTAAAAATTGTTAAAAATTGAGAAAATTAGAAAAATAGAACGGAGCGATTTGAGAGCCGCCACCTCACCGCACCCATCTTCTCCTTTATATAAGTACTAGTCGACTAAGCCACGTTTCGCAGCGGCCCTATAAATTTGTTGTAAAAATTTTAAGTATTAACTATTTAAGAAAAAAATATATAAAATTTATACTATTATATAATAACCACTTCACTGAAAATTTTGGTTTTCAGATTTTTTGGTATTCTGGTTTTCGGTCATTTTAATTTATAAGTAATATGAATAATAGTGTTAGAAATGAATATCACTAAGAAACTAGACAGAGGGGGGTGAATGGATAGTTTGAATGTTTTTCGTTTTCTTGAAACTAAAAAGCTGAGTTAGATTGTGTTGTATGAAAATGCGGAATAAAATAAACAGAACACACACAATCACTTTAATCTACTTTGTATTAAGTAAATCAAATACTACAGCTTCCAAAATTTCACAAGTGAAATTCTGGCTTCTAAACAAGAACAGTGTTTTCTTGTTTTATTACAGAGAAAAGAGTGCTTGAATATTTCTGTGTATTTCTCTCTTACAGCTAGCAATAGGGTGTGCATAATATATATATATATATATATATCCTATACAAACTGGTGCACACACCTATTTACACAGTTACCCCTAACTTTAAGTCCAACTTGTCCTGCCATAAGAAGTTAACTGTGTCAGGAAGGACCACTTGCTTTCTGTAGCCTTTCCCGTTTCTGTAGCTGCTTGCTCTAATCTTTCTCTCCAAGTTTTGCTGTAGATTTGCCATCTGTCTTTGGACCACCTTACCGTAACAGATGCTTCAGTATTTGTCTCCTTTGAATTTTGGTTCTGTACCTTGATTTGTCTTGTTATAAACGGTTAAGTGTTGACATCGTGAACTCCAACATATTCCTGATTCTTTGACTTGTCGACATAAAGCATTCTTGACTTTGCTATATGAGGACTTTGCTATATGACTATTTCAGGAGTATGCGATATAGGCTTCTTGAGGACTTCACGATATAGCCTTCTTGAGGACTTCACGATATAGTTCATTTTGGACTATGCGATCTCAGTACTTCACGACATGGATATTTTGGACTTCACGACATAGCTCATTCTGACTTCACGATACAGGGACTTAGACAAATTTCTGCAACTTATTTCTTCAAGGCCTTATTCACTCCAATCCTGCTGCATGAACAAATTGAACTTCTTCCAGGACAATTATTCCATGGCCTATGTACATTCTAGGTGCAAGAAACTTACTAATCTCATTATAACTTTGAGCATACAGAATAAAGCCAAGTACATGAGAACAAGACAAGCACAATGGAGACCTATACAATATCCCAGTGATAAACTTCACTAGGTCATGTAGAGTGACATAGTCACAATGTGTAGGCTTGTTAATAGTGGTATTCAGACATGCCTTGAGCCTAACAATCTTCCCCAAATTGTGAGTAAGAAACTTAGGCACAATTTCATGTCTGATAACAAGCCTAACTTACATAAAGGGAATCATAATTTAGAGAAAATAACAGATGAACATTATGAACAGGATTTGATTACAAACTGAAAATGAAAGCTTACAGATTATATTTTTTGTTGCAGAACAACTTCAGTTTCCATTTGCTTTTCTAGATAGTCATCATAAACATTCTTCTTTCTGGATTCTTCCCTCCTGTTCATTTCTGAAATGGATTCTATAATTTCATTTCTTGCAATTAGTTCTTCTATGAGAGGAGAGTCTTCTAAGTCTTCAACTGCAGCTTTTAGGGCACTTTCCACATAAGAGTCCACAAACTCCATCCTTATTTTGCTTTTCCCTCCATTTCTGTTTTTGTACTCCACTACATAAGGATCTAGCTTGACTTTGCACAACCCTTTCTTTCTCAACTCCTTAGCCCTCTCTTCCATTTCTGCCATCTCCTTTTCTTTCTGAATCTTCTTCTCTTTATTCAACTTCCTCAGATTTTCTTGATAATCAGAATGCATTTTAAAAAACCTGGCAATTTCAATCTTCCACAATCTTTCTTCTTTTTCTTCAAAATTCAGTAAAGCATTTATTCTTTCAAGCTCATTTGTTGGAAAATATTGCCATCTCCCTGTCTTCATCTCTTTCTCCCTTCCATCAGTGTATTTGATATCTAGATGATCTTGTTTCACTTTGACTTCAAAGATTCTTTGGGCTCTCAGGAATGCTAGGGCATCTTCATCATAGTCTTCATCTAGAGGAAGAACATTAATCCCAACAACATTTGTGATCACTCAATTTCTCTTTGTTATCCTTGTTCTTTTAGCTACAATTTTGAGTTTCCAGTGCTTTACTTGGGGTAGCTTTCCAGAACAGGGAGAATTTGTCTTCAGTGCCACATCATTTGGAAGTTGCTTTAATCCTTTCCCTTTGATCCATTGTAACACTCCACTAGCTGTGACTTTGTGGAAGTGTCTTTTAGATATTGATGTTGTGGCTTCACTTTTCTTCAGTGGCAAATCAGTTTCAGAAGTCTTGGATTTAGATTTTGGAGGATCATTACTAACAGTACCCACCCTAGACTTAGAGTCTTGTGTTGTGGTTAAGATACTGCTAGCAATGTCCTTGACTTGCTGATTTCCACTCTTCTTCTTTTCAGCTTCTTTCTTGCTTTGTGAGTCCTTCTTGTCATTTTCACTTTCTTTGGATCTCTTGGAAGATTTGCCTTTGCTGCTTTCACTTGTCCCATCATTATCACTCCTTGATTGACTCCTTCTTCTATAGCTCTTCTCTTCATCATCATTCTTGTCATCTTTCTTTTCTCTCCTTTCTTTGACTGACTCAGGAATTCTGCCAAAGGTGATGTATGATTGTAGAATTTGAATTATTTCCAGCTCTTCTGCAGTCCTAAATCCCTTCTTTGCCCTTAGCATTTGCATCACTTGATTTATCTTTCCTTTGTTCTTCAACTCCAAATGAATAGGAATCACCAGTTGATCAATGCAGTTTGACTTGGTGAGACTTTGGAATATTATTGTTCTGGGATTTGAAACAACTTCAGGCAATCTTGAGAATTGATCTCTCTTTAGCTCATCATAAAGTCTTCTGTTGTTGTCCCCTTTCTGTTTAATCAACTCCAGTAGTGTATCCAGTTCAGTATATTTGAGAGAGTCTAGAGTATTGAAGGATAAATGCCAGATGCAGTTGCCTTTGGTGACCATGCGTATCTCTCTTAGATTTATATCCTTCACCTTTCTGACTACTACTGTGAGATATTTGATTTCTTCCTTAATCTTGTTCCTGTAGTCCAGGGCTTTTCCTTGTACACTGATTGACATGGCTTTCAGAAACTCCAGGAAGGCTTCATCATGATAGATGTTAGAGTTGGCAACTTCCTGTAGCTTGGCCTCAGTGGCAATGTTTACTTTGACTGGCTGAGCACTTGTTGTGATTTGAGGAACAGAAACATCCATGGGAATTGTGCCAGGATAGAAGGTTGTTGTGACACTACTTTTCTGGCCAGCTATACTGGTGACAGAAACAGTAGGAAGTGTAAGAGGTCTTAGATCTTTCTCTGTGATTTTGCCCTTTAGCTTTTGCTTGGCAGGTGCTCCCCCTTTCTTCTCCAGAATTATTTCCTTTTCTTCCTTTCCTTTCTCCCCCTTAGGCTTGGGATCAGACAAGATGTCTTGAGCTTCACCAGGAACAGGAAGGTTCATGCTTCTCATCATTGTGGTCATCATTTGTTGCTGGACTAGCAAGATATTTGAAGTGGTATTGCTTTGGTCATCCAACTTGGCATTTGGGAGCTCCAAGGAATGAGAAATCCCTTGGTTTTCAGATTTCAGCTCAGCCACCTCCTTCTCCAATCTATCAACATTTGAGAAGAGTTGCTCAGACTTGAAAGAATTAAGGGATTGTTCCTTGATCTTGGAGAAATCAAACTTGGATATATTTGAGATGGGAACTTCATCTACCAGCTTGTCCCCATACTGGTTCTTCCACATGACAGAAACCATGGAGTTGTTGTTGATGTTGGATTGCAGTTGATTCTCTAGATTTGTAGACAGCTTCTTCAAATTATCAGAGACCATAGCTAAGGTGCAATCCATTGTTGTGACATTCTGTGTAGTCTTCTTGACCTCCTTGAGGATGCCATCCACCTTGGGAAAATCAGAAAGGTAGGAGTTCTTTAGCTGAGCCAAGGATTGGTCAGTTTCTTCTTTGATTGTTGAGATTTCTGATTGAAGACCTTTCCCAAGGAAATGCATAGCCTTCAACTGACTCTTGTAAACATCATCGACAGCCTCATAGATTTCTGCAGGAGAGAGACTGTTGGCATTTGACCACAAAGCAGTTAGATAGTCCTCCCTGAGAAAAGCTAGAGCATCCTTAAGCTTCACAGACCTCTTGGCATCCAACCAGGCATCTACATTGCCATCCTGTTGAGCCTCATCCACTATCTTCTCCTTTTGGGCTTCAACATCCTCCCTGTGGCATAAGAGAATAGCCTCATAGTCTTTGTTGGGGAGATCAGCTGTCAAGAGATGTTGAGCAATTTTAGAGAACTCATCAATCTGTGCCACATGTAAGTTTCGGAGTGCTTCTTCCGTCAATTGTGTGGGCACAGATGATGATCCTGAAGGCCTGTCATGTTGTACAGACTCCAACCATTGAGACATTGTGGCCTGAGCCAAGTTAGAGAGAGTGTTAGGCACTCTTGTCACAGATGAGGGTTCTGCAACAGGTATGGAAGTGGTTTGAGTTTCCTCCAGCCTTGGAATAGCTATAGAGTATGATGCTGTCTCCATTGAAATGGGATGAGTTACATCATCATCTCTATTTGCCTGTGAAGGCATGTCCAAATCCCTGAGGATTGGAGAGATAGGCATAGAGTCTCCAGTAAAAACTGTTGAATCCTCCATGTTTGTGTTGGTGTCATTAGAATATGCCCCATCATGCGTTTCCTGACCAACTAATTGGGGGTCCTGGGTGGTGAGCACAGTGTCAAGCACCATGTCACTTGAAAGGGGTTCATACACAGAATCAGGATGTGTATGATCAAGTGCATGATTGTCATGTGAATGACTTTCTTGTATTGAAGAAATATTTGATGTTGTAGATTCTGGAAGAATAGAGGAGTTTAGATTTGATTTTGGCAACTCCCCCTGAGAAATAGGAGGAGTTTCAAGGTTGATGTGCTCTCCACTCAGTGTATGTTCACCTTTATTTTCACCTGAGTCAAGAGTGAGTTCTTGACCCCGTGCTGACTCATTACAGGTTGTAGTGGGGAGACTACTCTTTTCAATAACAATGTCCTGTTGAGAGGACATTGATAGTAACAGGTTTACCCCTTTTAACACATCTGAATCCTGTTGGGAGGATTCGGTGGTGGCTATAGATTTGGATTTCTATTTTGTCTGGTGAGCTGTGACTCAGGTTCCTCACTCCCTAAATCTACAGACTCATCAATTATAGCTAGGGTTCTCTTCTTTGTCTTCTTTTTAGTAACACCAACATTTTGAGAGATTGGTGCACTTGGCTCCCTAATAACTAAGGTACTGTTTGCAGAGGGGTCACTGGATGGGATAGGGAGGCTTGGGATAGACTGTGAGGCACCTTCAGTCTTAGTCTTCCCTTTCCAGGAAAGTTCATGATATATGGGCTGATCAAGTGGATAATTTTTGAATGTGTCTTGCATATGCTGTGTCACACTCAAAATCACATCCACTTGATTCCTAGTGTCCAATGAACCAAAAAGGATTTTGGACATGGTTTTAGGATAAGCCAATTTTGTTGTATCTATCCCTTCTAATTCATGCAATTGATTATCTAGATGATTTAAAATGCATTGAATAAAACGAGGATATAAAATTTCATTACCTCTGCCACGAATAGTCCTGCCTAGCCTTTGAGACAACTCCTTAAGGATGATTGCGCCAACATCGAGTTCCTGGTTGTTGGCCAAAGAATAGGCAAGCTTTACTGCAATGTGGCTGATTTGGTCCCACCCTATCTTTCTGCACATGAATACCTTTTGAAGAGCATCGAACAAGAAAGACGATTCCCTCCTGACATGCTTCTTGTTCAACTTTGCCATGTCAATCTCATCATCATACTTTATCAGGTCCATGAATGCCACCATTTCTGTGTCATTCGCTTCAGCATCATGCCCTTCAGTCTTGAAGCCCAAAGCTTCGTTTATCTCTTTCTCCCCAAACTGCAATTGCTTGCCTCCAATTGTGCAAGTAATCTCCTGAAATGAAGTCTCATCCTCCCTCGCCATTACAGTACACTTAGCAGTTCTCCAGAAAGCTTCCAGTAAATAAACATACATGGTTGGGTTCATTGTCAAAGCTTGGCGAAGGTAGGATGTGTTTAAGAACCGTACAAAACACTTGTACTTGGGGTTTGCTTCTGCATCTGATGGAATGGTAAGAAAGTTGGTTTTTTTAGGTATGGTTAAAGAGTTTGATGAAGCAGCTGTTTGAGATTTGGGTGCCATTGCTAGGATTGAGATTGAAGAAGAGGGATGAAGACTTGAGATTAGGTTTAAAAATTGAGAGTAATCAACAAGATGAAAAGATGAAAGTGTTTGCAAAAAGGTATTTATATGACTGAGACAGTGCGATATAGAGAAATGAATTTGTACAGACTATTTTGATGTCGTGAAGTCTCAAAATAGACCGTATCGTGAAGTCTTGCAAAGTAGATGTCAAAGTCTAGAAATGAACTATGTCGCAAAGTCTGAAAGGTAGAAAGTATGAGGAGACTTTACGATATAGTATAAATACCCTATCGAGAACTCTCTTTTTGGAATTTGAAGCAATTTGTCAGACATATATCAAAATTTTGAAATAAAATCAATTTAATCAAAATTCTGTTAATATGTAGGGACTTGTCGATATAGTTATTCTGTGTCGTGAAGTCCACTAATTAGATCGCAAACTCAAGAAATGAACTATATCGCGAAGTCTCACAATTTTAACAGTTTGTGATATAAGTCTGTTTATTTTGAGATAAGTCGTGAACTCTCAAAAACACCTATATAGAGATGTCTTAAAAGCTCACAACGTCACAACCAAATATGATTTTGAAAAATATGCAGTAAAATACTGAAATATTATATGATTTTGAAAAATATGCAGTAAAATACTGAAATATTTATAAATCATATCTCAACTAATTTTCACTCCAAGTAAATAGTGCATTTAAATACAGTGAAAATTTACTGCTGCAACAATTAATTAGCATAATTATTTAGAACTACTAAATGAAGGATTGAGCATTCCAATTTCACTCACTAGTCTGTTGAAGACAGCTTCTGTTAATCCCAAATGACCTAACAGAATTGTAGAAGGGGGGGTTGAATACAATTCTTGATATTTCTTAAACTTAAAACAACTTACAAATAAAAACTGAACTTAAAGTAAAAATCACAAGCACATAAATAATTTCAGTTGGATTGTTTGATGATCCAACTGAAGTGATTTTTATTGCGGAAATAATCTGTGATACAAAATGTACACAGCTGCTCAGTTACAAGATTGTAGAGAAGTATGCTCTCAAAGATAGCTAATACAAACTATTTGTTTTTCTTCTCTTACTCTTAAAGTAACTGCTACACTTGGTTATATATACCCAAGTTTACAATTCTACGTTTGGCTAAACTAAAGAACAATAGTAGTAACCATCAGTAGCTTGCTTTTCATTCCTTTTGTCCAATGGTCCTTGGAGATCTTTGCTTTTGTCTTCATGCTTATTTTAATCATTCCCAAGAGCCTTATTGGAAATTGGAATGTTTCCTTATTTCTGAATTCCATCATCCAAAAAGGTTGGAGATGAATTATCTTTCCTGTTTGAGGGACCTTCAATACTCTGGGAAGTGCACCAGGCTTGTTCCAGCTAGCTTTGATTTGGCAAATCTTGGAGACAACCTCAGACTTGGCTGTTTTGGTAAAACCAAAATCTTTCTTCAAACATTTAAACACAGATAGCAGTGTCTGATAGTCTTCTCCCAGAATTCTGTGTAGAGGCCAAACCTGTTCTCTCCCACCCTTGTAGACAAATACCAATCTCTCTGGTAGTTTGTAAGAAGCTGCTATTCCTCTCACTTCAACCAGGTCATCAAGATTGATATGAATGTCAGACTCCTCCCTGATATCAGCAATGTAGATGAGGTCTTCTGGGTTGGTAGGGGGTTTCTCAGCTTGTGGTCTCCTTACCAGAATTGGCTTAGCCTTGGTAGCCCTTTGCTTAGATTTCTTCTTTGGATCCATTTCAAAGAGGAATTTTGGAAAGTTGGCCTCATCAAACTCAATTGGCTCTCCCTTTGGCTCAATTGGCTGATCATGGAAATTTACAGGATGATTAGGATCACAGGATAACTTTACCTCTGAAACTGGATCAGGAATTGTTGGAGGTGCAATTGGTACAGAAGAGTCTGATGCAATGCTCTGAGAGTCATCATTCTCAAAGGCTATGTTTCTCCTAGCTCTTGCCTTTGGTTGCCTTGTGCTCTTCTTTGCACTCCTTTCCTCTCTTGCTTTTTCTTCTTCATCAAGAGACTGAGCAACAGCAAGGGCTTGCATTGCTGCTCTTTCTGACTCTTCAGCTTTAGCTTCAGCAAAGTTTGGGTGACCAGCCCAAACACAGATTTCTTGTCCATTCCTGTAGACAATTGCCCTTTGCTTCCTTATCTCATAATCATTGCTTTCCTTGCTTTTTGTGATAAGTAGACCAAGAAGCTTGAGCTCATCTGGATAAGGTGCAGGATAGAAAGTCCTTGCTATATTTTTGCCCTTTGGTTTAGCAGGGGACCTGGGAGATAAGCTTCTTTGGAGTGTAGCTTGTTCCACATCCCTAATGCATGAAGTTTGTCCTTTTTCCTTCCTTGGACCTTGAGTGACTCCATGTAGAAGGGGCTCTACCTTATAGAAAGAATTGGTCTGTGGCTCCCATTCCGTTGACACTAGAACCATGGCATTCGTTGATGGATTTGAGTCCTTTGTAGTTCCAGCAATTTTCTTGACCCTTGCTTCTATGTTGGACCAATGGTCTTTGATTTGTTCTGCAAGTCTCATCCTCATAGAAGCTTCCTGGATCAGGTCAATACCATCCTTTTTCTTCTTTCCAAACTCCCCCATTGCTAATGGCTCTTCTGGCAAGGAGATGGCTGGGACCAAAACCTTTGTGATTTGTATCTCTAGCTCCTTAGTTTTCTCCCCCTTTTTGTTATCATCAAGTGAGATGATAGGGATTCCTTGAGCTGCCAGAAGCTGGGTGAGTAGGCTAGTTTGCTTCTCCTGTTCCTTCTGCATGTGAGAAAGTGTAGCCTCAACTTTGTCCACTCTAGAGGAGAGAGTTTTCAAAGATGAGGACACTTCAGGTTCCTTGGTGAAAAACCTTGACATCTTGGAGACAGTGTGAAGAGGAAGCTTTTCATCTAGCCTCCTGTCAGTAGCATCCCTAAGGTTGCTAATTGAATCCTTGATTTCTGTAGCCTCAATCCTTGTCTGCAACATTTGTAGCCTTTGAATTTCCAGAGAATCCATTATGGCCTTGTAGAATTTCTTTTCCCTTGCTTCAGCAGACTCATGAGCTAGATATGCCTCATTGTACTGCCTTGTGATAGCAGCATCCAAGTTGCATCTACCATGCATATCCTGAGAAAGCCAGTTTGGTGTAGGAGGCACCACAGAAGTCCCAGTCTGTGTAGTGGTGGCCACCTGTAGATTGTCACCAAAGCTGTCTTCATCATCAGAAAACTCAAAGTCTCCACTTGCTGCAGCTCCTGGAGGTAGATTGGTCAAGGCATCCTTTGCTCTTTGCATTGATGCAGTAGTATGAATTAAGTTGAGTGACCTTTCTGCCTCCACATTGCCCTGTTGAGCCATAACTTGATAGGCTGACACAGGATGAGTAAAGGTCTCAGGATCCAGGGAAATACTATCCAGAGTTTGTTGATAATGCTCTTGGAAAGTAAGTTCCCTTTCTCCCTCACTGACCTCCATTAACTCACTAGCAATGGCTGCTTCCATCCTTATTGCTCCTGTAGTCCCTTCTCTCTCTCCACTCTTTTCTTGCATCATGGGCTCCCCATGGCTCACACCTCTCACACCCTCACCTTCACCTACTAAGGTGGTACTCTCAATCTCTCCTTTTGCCTGGCTGGAAGAAATAGCCAGCCTCTCACTCTCAGACTCTCCTTTTGCCTGGCTGCAAGCCAGCCTCTCAATTTCACTCCCTCTCAAACCTAAAAGTGTCTCAACTACCACCAGGTCATCTACACTAGTTGTGGAAACAACTTGATTTTCAATAAGGGGTGTAGATTGACCTATCAACGGAATGGTAGTTTGAACTGTCAACGGTATGGATACCGTTGATGGAGAAACACTTGTCAACGAAAGAAGCTGTTTCGTTGATGAAGTCAATAAAGCACTTTGAGAAAGTGAAATTACAGTAGAATCTGTGGTGATTGATTTTAGAGATTGGTCCACAGATCCTCTTGCAACTTCAGAAAAAATTGGTTGATGGCCCAACAAATCACTTAACAAGTGATGGCCACCAGCTTCAGAGTGGGGCTTCTCCAAGATTAGAGTTGGAGAATCAGGAATAGATAAATGGATCATGTCCACATCTAGAGATAGAGTTGGTGAATTTGATGGAGATAGTTCAAGGTTGATGTTTAGAGAATGGGACTGTAACCCCAGAGTAATAATAGGGGTTACATCAAACTGAATTTGAGAAACTGGAAGTGTTGCTTCCAGTGTGTGTGCACCCTGTGTACCCTTGGACTTTTGCTTCACTCTCCTTTGGTATTGGGAAAATGTAGACTGTGGGCTTGAAGTGTCCCTTACCCTTTTGGAGTGTGCTCTTGGAGGAGAGCTTGTTTCAATAATCACATCCTTTTGGGAGGATGCAACTAGACTTGTGTTTAAATCCATTTTACTTATTGTGCCTTGTTGGGAAGACACAATGGGGCTTGGCTGGATTTCACTCATCTGTCCTTCCTTATCCTTAGGGTTTCTTTTATGTTCACCCCTTCCCTCACCTCTCTCAGCACCTACAACACTCCCCTTAGGTTGTGTAGTGGATTTGACAACAGGTGCCTTTTGGGAAGCACCTGAGGTTGGCTTGGAGGATTTCTTTGATTTTGGTTTTGTTGCAGGGGTAGGAGCCTGTTGGGTCACAGCTACAGACTCCACAACAACAGGACTGGGTGATACAGTTGAAGTAACAACTATACTAGAAGGGATAGCAGTAGTTACCTCAATTATTGGCAGATACACCACTGGAACATCACCATTGTGGTTCAACCTCAGTATGTCTGTCAATACTCTCTTTTCTTGCACAAAACACTCAAACTTGGAAACAGGGTTAGAGATTACTAATGGTGTTGGACTAACATGATTAGCCAACATCATCAGAAACCTAGCATAGTAGATATTCTTTTTCCTATTAGCCTTGTCACCCAACTTAGCACCAATTTCATACATAAGTTGGGTGCTAAAGTTGTAATATCTATCAGTTAGGAGCATGGTAAAAAGAATCAACATGGAATTAGTTAATGCATCAAAATTACTAATCTTTCCAGAAAAGACCTTGAATCTAACTGGAATAGCTTCATTGGTTTCCCAAACTCCCCATCCAGTTGTTTGCCAACCTTCATTAGTCACTTCATTTGTTTCCCCTTCTCCAACTTTCTCCCCCTTAGTTGAGGAATCCTCGATGAAGTTATCCTCATTGTAAAAGGTAGTAGAAGGATCAGGTTGTTGCTGTGAAGGTCCGGGTTGTTGGTTCCTCAACATATTCCATAATCTTCTTGAGGGTGGATTGAACATGTACCTCCAGGTAATAGCAAATCTTCAATATTTGGAAGGGTTAGGGTGTCACTCCTCACGTTTGGCTCTGGGTGTACACTCAACGTTTCTGTTAGTGTTTCACTCATTTTTCCTTTCCCACTCAGGCCAGGTGTAAGTGTTTTTGTTTCACTCAATCCCTTTGTGCTAGTTGTACCTGCAGAAGAAAACACCGTAGCCGTCCTTAAGGAGGTCACCGGTGGTGCAATGGGGCTTCGCAAGTCCCCGACCTTGGATAAACCAAGTTGCTGATCATCCGTAGATGATGTATCCTTTGTAGGATCTAGAGTTTGAATCTCTAGGAGGGTAGAATCAGGCTCTATTAACAGCAGAGATCCTGAAACTTCCTCAATAGTCTGTGAAGACTTTACCTCAGTTAACTCCTCAATTAAAATTGATTCATTGTCACCGAGTTGCCGATCTGCACCTACGTCAGACCCTTTACCCGCAGGATCCAGATATGTTCCATCTGGGGAGTTAGGCAATGACCCTTTAGATTTTGCATTGGGGTCAGAACCTTCTCTCGACGTCTGTGAAGACCGTTGGTTCTTAGAACCTTCAACCAGTGAACCTGACCGTAATATGGTCGGAACACCAGTTGCTTCCGTCAATTCTTCCTTACTTGATTGAGCTATTGGTTCAGATATTGCTTTCGTTAGCTTAGCCCAATCAGCATCAGAAAAATCAATAAAGGGCGCTTTGGATGATTGAAATGAAGTTTCAACAGTTGCCTCGTTTTCTGTTCTTCTCCTTTTAGAGTAAGGCAGAGCTGTTGTTGAATGGCGTATCTCCTTATGTGGTGCTGCTTTGGCACTATCTCCCTCTACACTCATGGATGTCTGAATATTGGGTATAGGAGGGTAAGGAGGTTCGTTTGTGGTTTCATTTGGCTCTTCCAAAGGCTCTTCGACCGTGGTTAGAGATTGTGGGTTGCAATCTCATGGTCTGGATGGCCACTGAGGGCTCTGGATCAACATCCATTGTTGTGGTTCAGGAGCCAGTTCAGGTTGAGGAATGTTACCTTCATTTACCTGTTCCCCTGGGGGTAGAAGTGGTAGGGGCACCGTTCTTAGATATTCAGTGAGAACAGTGGGTACCCCTGGAAGATATTCTTTCTTATCAGAGCGGTTATTGCATTGCTCTTCATCTTCATGCACTTCATGGTCTCCTCTTTGGCGAATGTCTCACGCTCATCATCTGTTAAGATATTATTGAGAATTAGCTGTAGGAACCTAGGATAGAAACAAAGCACATCATATATGCATGTTCTTTCATCCAGTGGTCCCATGTCAGGTAATGCTTAAGGAACTCTCCCACAAAGAAGTTAGGTTGATGACTTCTTATGAGAGTGAAGAAAGCATGTATCTCCTCAGTTGTGGGATCCGGAACATGGTTTTCTATAGAAAAATGTAGTATTATGTTAAAGTCATGTTCCGTCACCCTTATTGTTCTGCCCCCTGGCACAACAAAACTGAAGGATCTTACGTTATTCTCACTTGTATCCGTGGCGGTTGTGTACAACGCAGTCAATTGATCGATGCAAAGGACTACGGGAGTACTCAAGGCATATGCCACTAATGAACGTGTGTTCAGAAACTCTGCCCATGCACGAAACTGTAAGTTCGTAATGGCTTGCAAGTTCTGAAACGAGACATGATTAGTCTTGGTTACTTTTAAACCAAAACTAAAACCAATTAAATTTAATTAATTATTACTAATTAATCAAACTTGACACAAAATACCCTTAAAACAAAATTACCCCTTTTTCTTAAAAAAAACACAACTTCGAATCACTATTATCAAGAACCCTACTTTTGGTAACACAAATAATCAGAATTATCTGAAGAAATCAATTGAAAACAATTAACTTCTAAAGAACAATAGTGAAAATAGTTTTCTTAGAAACAAGTTCTTGAGGCAGTGATGTTCTTGGTTATATGTATTCTAGTAAGTATAAACAAAAGCCCTTAGATCTGATAATAAGAAAAAAACGTAAGGGGTTGTTAAATACTTATTGAATTGACAGGGGCAATATTGTCTTTACAGTGTTCGATGTTTTTAATAGTATGTTCGATGGTTTTCAGTTGGGGGTAAAACTGTCAACTTTACTTCGATAAATTTTGAAAAATAACGAAGAGTTTGAAAATCAGAATTTAAAAAGTTTTTCTGAAAAACTATCGAACTTGTTACCTTTTAAAGATTGAAAAACTATCGAGGGATCCTTTGTGGAAAAACTATCGAGAATTAAAATAAAGGAAAAATTAATTCTTTCAGATAGATTTTCATTTTAATTCAAAAACCATCGAGAATTTAGATAAAGAATAATGAAATTCAATTCGATGCTTTTTCAAATTTTCCTCAAAAAGTATCGAGAAATGTTTTCAATAGTTTTTCTTTTTCCTTTTCAAAAACTATCGAAAATTTATTTCGATAGATTTATCTATGTACTTGAAAAACTATCGAATTTCCTAAATTCGATATTTTTGCTTCTGTTCAAATTCTAAAACCTGTTCATGTTCTAAAATTCAAACCTTGTATTTCTTGTCAAGTTTTATTTTGAATAAATCTTTTACAATTTACCAAAATCAATTGTTAACAGAAAATTCACAATTTTCTCAGAATAAAATCGACTAAATATCATTGAATGATATTAACCAATTAAAATCCAATAAATTATGCTGCATATTTATTTTATGTATTTTAAATTATGGAGCAAATAAGATATTGAACTGCTTCAATTTCCATAATTCAAATTTCATTAAATAAATAACAATAAATTAGTACTAAATATCTATGAGTTAGATATTAGCACTAAATTATTAAGATGAGGACTGGATGTTAAATAAATTCACAAGTCCTTAAAATATGAACAATTTTATACTTGTGAACTTATTCAAGAGTTTCTTGCAGATGAGATTTTCAAATAAGGTGCGTGTCTGCAAGTTACTCTATGAATTGAAGACATGCTCTCGAAAGAAATGATACCTGTTGTCAAGGTGCATTGTCGTGGATTGTTCCACAGAGTTGTTGGAGATGAAGTTATTTCCTGAAATAATACCAAGAAATCAATCTTCCTCCACGAAGTTGACAGCTTCTAGAGATGCTCCTCCTGTCATTCAGAGATGCTTCTCCTGTCTTTCTTACAACCTGCGTATTTTATATCTAAATAGCTAAACATGTTAACAAGTATCTTTAGGGTACCATATACTGAGATTTGGTATTCCCTTAAGATATCTCAAAATCATGTTGATAACTATAAGACTAGATTTTTGAAATCCACTTGGAACCTTGCACATTGGCAACTTGAGAATAAAATATGTGTTGTCAATTTGCAGCTAATAACTTAATGAGACGCATACCTCTCTAGCTTGTCATTTCTGTCTTTTACCTGATTTGTCCTGATCAAGCTTTAGTGGCTGCTGTTGGTAGGGAGTCTTGGCATGTCTAGAATCTTCTCAATTGTGCACATTCAAAAGATTCTTGACTTACTTTTATTGCCATCACTCGTTTGGCTTACTTGTGCTCCTAAAAGAATTAATCTTCTGGCTTGCTCAAAGTAATTCCAAAAAGAATTGCAACTTTCCCAACATACTCATCTTGTACATTCTCTGCAATGACTTGGCAAATTTCTTGCACAAGTTTTCGTTAGTAGACCAACATATAATATAATCATGATATCACTGCACATATATGACATTATGTTTGTGCCTTATGACAACTCTAATAAATTCATATTCTGTAAAAGTTCAGTTAGAGTGTCATACCATGTCTTTGACGATTGCTTGAGTATTGATACCGGTTCATACCATACAGATATATCCTGATATCCTCAAGTCTCGTCACTGGTGCTTCTTGTTAGATACTGCTTCCTAATAGTAACCTAGCATCCAGTTTGGCCTTGTCCCTCATAACAATGCCAATTTCATCCAGTATTCTGGATACCCATCTTGTTCCAATAACAGATTTTCCCTTAGGCCTGGGTACCAGCTTCCAAACTTTCTGCCTTTCAGATTGATTGAGTTCATTTTGCTTTGCAATCACCCAATCTGGATCCATCAGAGCTTCTTTACCTTTCTTTGTTTCTTCTTCAGAAAGAAAACCAAGAAAATAATCATTCATACTCTATAGCTCCAGTCTTTACTCCACCACTAGGATCACTAAGAACTAGACATCAGGAATGATATTGAATCTAAACCCTTTGTCTTGACAGATACGTTCTTGAAGTGTCCTCTATATATTCATTGTGGTGTTGATCTGACTAATTGATCCTTCTTTTGCTCCCCCTAAGCTGTTGTTGGGATTTCCTGAGAATCCTCATCCTCGCTGAGTGGTTCTGTTGAAGTACTGAGCTGTGTAGTTAAACTACCATTACCACTGCTTGGATTTGAATCATCATTACCATTAATTTCACACATAACAGCTGAGAGCTTGGAGTTGTTGAACATCATATTCAGACTTTCAATCACCTCTTGTTGATTAATCAAATTTACCTCGTAGGCTTTAGATTCCACTGATTAGCCGAGGAAAAATATCCTTAAGAGCCTTAGCTGCCAATCTTGCCAAGATGCTTACTTGTAAAACATTTTCCTCCAAACCCCTGAAAGAAATTCATAGTTTGCTTCTATTGGCCAATTCAGGGTCTTCCTGTATTTGTTACTGATCATGGAAATGTGATTAATCTCATCTGTGATGTCCTGTCCTTCAGATTGAATAAACAACACCAGTTTGTATTAAGAGTAGTCATCAACCATCACTGAAGTATATCTTTACTTTGTTGTAGATAAGACATTAACTAGTCCGTAGAGTTCCATACGTATCATCTGAAGCGGCTCAGTAATGCTTATCACATTATAGCTTTTCTGTGATGTTTCTTTGACTTCCCTTAATGACATGCCTCATATATTTCATCTAGCTTGAATCCCAGATGAGGCAGTCCTCTCACCAATACCATCTTTAGAAAAGAGTTCCTTGTATTGTCATGCAAGGGTGAGAGCTTCTCAACCTTCCTGCTTGAGATAAAACACTGCTCCTTCATTGAATAAAAAGATTTGTGCTTTGAATCTTCAGCAAGAGAGTTGCTTCTAATTGTTATCCTTGACTCCAATTATTAGTTGTTATCAATGATACCAATTATTGTAAACATGATGACATTCCATTTCCAACGTAGCCATGTCCCGTGATGAAAACCTTTGCTGTCATCTCCAAAGATTATTAACGGAACAGCTTTCTCAATCACATTTGATGGCAAGTTCTTTCTTCGATCATATGTCTTCAGTAGTAAAGACCAAGAAAGCATATAAATCGATTAACCTGATTTGCCTGCACTCACAAATGGATTGACAGTTCTTGGTACCCAACTTATTTGCTTGGGTCCAGATGGATTAGAGATTTTGCTTTTAAAAGTGGTAACAACAGCTTCAACCTATACATGCTTATTCTTATCTCTGACTAACCTTGCAGTCGTTGCTCTAATGTAATTCTTAAACATGCTTTTTCTATGATTAATGCAAGTTCTAAGATATGCATTCATAATATTTAAATAAGCAAACATGTTAATAAGAATAAATGGCATACATTGAGCATTTTGACATTGCAGATAAGAGATGTGCAAATTAGGCATGTTCTGCATTTTAGAAAATTCAGTACTTTCTACTTTAACCAATATACACAAGTGTAACAGGTAGCAAGTAGATTTACAGATATTCAATAATTTTCTAAGCACACATGGAATAAAAGAATTAACAATTAAATCACTAATTCTATCTAATCCATTCTGTTGTTGTATGGCATCTAACTTTCTCTATTACCTAAGTCAGTTTTAGATACAGCTTGGTGTTCTACAAATTCTACTGACTCTAAAGGTAATTCCTCCATCCTTCAAACTGATTATTCCTTAACAAACAATTCAGAATAAATGAGCAAATCTTGTTCTACTAGGGATACTGAAACTTAGCTTTACTAAGGTCTTATGTGCCAGAAACTTAACCCCTAAAACTAAGAGTTGTTTCTTAAGAAAGCTTCTATCTCACTTGCAAATCTTATTCTACAAATATTCATACACACATATATAAGATCTCCTATGTACATGCTTTGAATATTGAGAATTAAATACTGCATTGGTTCAAGGAAAAGATACCTGAGATATGTGAGGTGAATCATCTTCAGAGATTGCTATGAAAGCAAGATATCCATGATCTTCTCGTCATCTGATCCATCCCAACTCTTTCCTTAAGCAACATAAGTTTTGTGCTGATGCTTCTTCAACAAAGCATTCCACTTCTGTTTCAGCTATTAACTGAGTCCCTATTCTTCTTTGTTTGTTAGGCTTCTTCATTGTGTAGCACACCCTGATAGTTTCTCGTTACATAGTTCTTATCAAAGTTGAAACTATCACTCTTGTTTTTGTTACCATCTCAGTCTGTAACTACCTCTTTGAACTGAATCCTGAAGAATCTTTGCTTCGTAATAAATAAGTCTGATCCATGGATGTGGCTTTTGTACTCCTTCTGAATCTGATGTGACTAAACTTCCTTGACAAGTGAAACACTGATCTTTAGTCTAGTCTCTCGAGGTTTTCTACCTGAGCTTCTTCTGATTCAGCTACTAGTAATTCTTCTATTCTGTTCTGAGGTTCCAACATTAATAAACGTTACTGAGATGTTGGTTTGTCCGTTCAATTCTCTAACACCCGGAGGAATCTTCTTCTACAAGCCCTTGAGCACCCTCAATTTAATACTTAAGAAAAATTTAAATATTCAGAATTTTTAATTTTCCTTAAAAATAAATTAATCAAAAATAAATATTTACAAAACATTTAATTTTCAAGAATTTCGAATTCTTAAAAATTAAATCATGTAAATTAATATTTAAGAAAAATTAGAATTTAAGAAATTTTTTTTTTAAACAAAAATTCGAAATAAATAAATAACTCAGAAATATATTAATTCGGGGTGCTTTTGTAAAGCTGGCCAATTCAAGCACTTCGATTGTTTTTAAAATAAAAACTATCGAAGAAACTTGGCTGACCATTTTTGAAAAACTAAGAAACATTACCACTTCGATAGTTTTTAAAAAAAACTATCGAAATCACCATACTTCTCAGACTCAAAAAACAATTGGCCACCTAAATTGACTACAATTCACAAATTCTAAGGGGTCTCTTTAGCACACTACAAATTGCTCTGTGCCGCACCTCTAAAATAAATTCATAACATAAATTAAATTTACTTAAGTTTAAAATATAAATTTATTTAACTTGAATTTATAAAATAAATTTATTTAAATTAAGTTAATCAAATAAACTTATTCAAGTTTAAATAATGAACTCATTTAAATTAAATTTATAAGATAAATTCATTTTAACTTAAATTTATAAAATAAACTTATTAAAATATAAATTCATAAAATAAATTTATTTAGAAGTTGGCCTCCTCAGAGTTCTTGTCTGACTGGTCTGAAATACCCGGATCTAATCTGTATGTCGATTAACAAGCTCTGATACCAATTGTTAGGTCCCGAAGTATCGTAGAAGGGGGGGGGGTTGAATACGATACTCACAAATAATTCAATTTCGTTCGCGGATAATTCATTCAGTTCTATAACGAAATCAAACACACCAAACCAAACCAAAAGTCGGGGAATATATCTTTTTATAAATATAAACCTCGAGGGGTGCTACAATTTCTAATCCGTAGATTAGCTTCAATGAGTTCTAGGTTATTCATAATCAATACAATGAAAAAATTCTGAGCACTATAAATTTCTATGATCTTCTCCGGCTCAAAACTCTCTCTCAGTAGTTGCTACTATGAACTAACCTCGACTGGAGAAGACACACTCTTCTCTCTGTTAATTGTAGACTTCTGTTTTTGAAAACTATCGAACCTCAATTGTTAAAACAATCTTGGCCGTCCAATTCTCATCAACCTGTCAGACAAACAAACTTTTCACCCACTTTTCCAAATGAAAACTATCGAATAAATAAAGTAATTATTCAATTCGATAGTTTTTAAATAAAAACTATCAAATAGAATACTTACTTTATGCTTTCCATTCGATGGTTTACTAAACTAGAAAACTATCAAATAATAAAGTAATCATTTCATTCCATGATTACATACATTCGATGGTTTTCTATTTTAGAAAACTATCAAATAATAAAATAATCATGTCATGTCATGATTACATATATTCGATTATCTTTTTTAACAAAAACATGTTACTCTTTCTATTTTTCCTTACTAAAATCCCTCATTTTCCAAAAATATCACGGCAAACCTTTAATTATTTATTTTAAAATCGATTTTAATATTTTTAATTATGAGCAATTTTTTAGCTGAAACGTGTTACTTTTTCTATTTTTTTATTTTCTAAAGAAATTATTAATAAATAATAACATTTTTATCACCAAATACATTTTCAGCTAAAATACATTGACTTTTCTATTTTTTCTAACAAAATCCTCTCTTTTTCTAAAAAAAATCACGGGAAATTACCTTTTTCAACTAAAACATGCTACTCTTTCTATTTTTCATTACTAAAATCTCTCATTTTCCAAAAATATCCCGGGCAAATCCGTACTTATTTATTTTGAAACCTATTTAAATACTTTTAATTACGGGCACTTAACTTTTCAGCTAAAACATGTTACTTTTTCTATTTTTCTTTACCAAGACCTCTCCTTTTCCAAAAATATCACGGACAAACAGTTATTAATTTATTTTAAAATCTATTTCAATACTTTTAATTATTTAAAAAAGTTGAACACGTCTACTTTTTTTTAGCAAATGCAAATTAATAGAATATTAAAACATAAATAATAAAAATAATAATTATTAATAACAATCTGTGCATCGCACGGGTTATAAGCTAGTATATATATATCTATACTATATTATTTAAGACGAAACATTAAAAGTTTTGGTCGGTCGGTCGGTCGGTCGGTATTTGGGCCGATTCACGGGCCTATCTATAACCAATTTATTAATAACCAATTACCTTTTTCAGTACATTACCTATTTTATATTATTTTTAAACTAAACCAACTCATCTTCTAAAAATAAAACGGGCAACATATATATAATATGGTAATATTATTATATATTTATAACCGATTACCTTTTTCAAGTAAAACACATTATTTTTATATTTTTAAATAAAACAACTCATCTTCTAAATACACGTATATGGAAACCAATTTATTAATAACTAATTACCTTTTTCAGCTAAAACATATTACCTATTTCATATATCTATTTAACTAAAACAAATCATTTTCTAAAAATAAGACGGGCAACATATATATAAAATGGTAATATTATTATATATTTATAACCGACAACTAAAACACGTTATTTGTTTTATATTTTCTAACTAAAACAACTTATCTTCTAAATATAATACATGCAAAATAAATATAAAATGATAATATTGTTTTATATAAATATTTATAAATAACCAGTTATTCTTTTCAGCTAAAACACATTACCTCTTTTATATTTTCTAACTTAAACAACTAATTTTTTAAAAGTAATGAACGCGACATATATAAAAAAATTAATATAATTTTATATAATTTTTAATAAGTAACTAATTATCTTTTTAAGGATATTACCTGTTTATATTTTTTAACTGAAACAAATGTTCAAATTAAAAATAACACGGGCAAAAGATAGATATATTGGTAATATTATTATATTAAACTTATGAAATTCATGTTTATTATAATTTTTTTAACATTCAATTTAAATGAGATAATTAATGAAAATAAAAGTAACAGTATATTCAAATAAACTCGGTACGTTGAACAAGCACATATTTTGATATTTGCGCTTGAGTCCTTTTTTAGATTTTTAAGAGTAAAAAAATACGAATCATTAGATATGTTATTTTAAAATATTTTATATTTTAATATCTAAAATACTATTATTGATTACGTCAATAATATATTAAATTTAAATATTATATTGTTAGATTTATAAATCCAATATATATATATATATATATTAAAATTTTATCAAATTATATATAATAACTAAAATCTAAATAAACAATAAGAAAATATTAAAGAAGACCATGCATCGCACGGGATATAAGCTAGTATATATATATATATATATATATATATATATATATATATATATATATATATATATATATATATATATATATATATATATATACTAGCTTAAAACCCGTGCGATGCACGAATTGTTCATTGTTATTTTATTATTATTTTAATATTTTATTAAGTGTAATTGTGCAAAAAATAAGTAGGTATGTTAAAATAGCTAAATATTTTTAATTAATTAAAAACATTAAAACAGATTTTAAAATAAATAAGTATGGGTTTGCCCGTTATATTTTTGGAAATGAGGGGTTTTAGTAAGAAAAAATAAAAAATGAAACATATATTTAGTTTAAAAAGGTTAATGCCCGTGATATTTTTGGAAAATGAGGTTTTAAAATTTAATAATTAAAAGTATTTAAATACTTTTTAAAATAAATAAGTAAAAGGTTTCCTGTGATATTTTTGGAAAAAGAATGGATTTTAGTGAGAAAAATAGAAAAAAGTAAATTGTAAAAGGCAATTTCCCGTGATATATTTAGAAAACGAGTGACTTTGCTCGAAAAAATATATAATGTGTTTTAGCTGAAAAAGTAATTGGTTATAAATAGGTATTTGATTATTTATATTTTAATAGTTTTAGTAATTGCATTTGTTAAGAAAAATAAGTAGATATGTTAAAATAGGTAAACTTTTAAAAATAATTATAATATTAAAATAGGTTTAAAAATAAATAACTAAATGTTTGTTCATGATATTTTTGGAAAAAGAGGGATTTTAGTAAGGAAAAATAGAAAAACTAACATGTTTTAGTTAAAAAAGGTAATTGTCCGTGATATATTTGAAAAAGTAGGGGAATTTGTTAGAAAAATAGAAAAAATAATGTATTTTAGGTGTAAAAGGTAATTGGTTATAAATAGGTAATATTATTATTTAATAATATATTTCTATAGATAAGTAAGGTTAATTAAGTAAAAACTAATTAAGGGCAATTAAGTAAAATCACAACGTACCATACTGACCAACCAAATTAAGGGCAATTAAGTAAAATCACAATGTACCATACCGACCAACCAAACTTTTGATGTTTCATCTATTATATAATAGTATTGATTTGTTAAGAAAAATAAGTAGATATGTTAAAATAGGTAAACTTTTAAAAATAATTATAATATTAAAATAGGTTTAAAAATAAATAACTAAATGTTTGTCCATGATATTTTTGGAAAAAGAGGGATTTTAGTAAGGAAAAATAGAAAAACTAACATGTTTTAGTTAAAAAAAGGTAATTGCCCGTGATATATTTGAAAAAGTAGGGGAATTTGTTAGAAAAATAGAAAAAATAATGTATTTTACGTGTAAAAGGTAATTGGTTATAAATAGGTAATATTATTATTTAATAATATATTTCTATAGATAAGTAAGGTTAATTAAGTAAAAACTAATTAAGGGCAATTAAGTAAAATCACAACGTACCATACTGACCAACCAAATTAAGGGCAATTAAGTAAAATCACAACGTACCATACCGACCAACCAAACTTTTGATGTTTCGTCTATTATATAATAGTATTGATATATATAATTCAAAACAAAAATTAATTTATATTAGAAATATTATTTTATTTAAAAACGTATTTTGTAGAATATATTTTGAGAAAATTTAGAGATATTATTATAAAGCCGCTGCGAAGCGCGGCTTAGTAAACTAGTTTAAATAAGAAAATTTAATTTTATTGAATTAAAATTCAGGAACTCTAGAAAAATAGATAAATAACTTTCGGACGATCGGAGAGGCTTCTCGGGGTTTCCTTTATATATATAAAGATATTGATGTAATTTTTATTATAATCTGTATGCCCAATGATACTAACTTATTTTCGAATATCTTCACATTCACACTTTCATATATATTTTTCTATTAATTGATGTCGCACGAGATTAGGATTTCAGCAGCTGTTTCAAAATTTTAAATAAATCTTTAGCTGTTTGTATTTGCGTATACATAAGTTTTTAATTTGAATTTTTTCGATAACTATATTTATTAATAATAATATTCAATTATTTTTTTATAGGCACGTTTATATGTATATTTATTAGAACTTCGCCATCAAATCCATCCATCTATTCTATTCTATTTATACTATTGTATAATAGACGAAACATTAAAAGTTTGATAGGTCGGTCACAAGTGATTTTACTTAATTATCCTTACTTATTTTTACATAATAACAACATTTATAACCAATTACCTTTTCAACTAAAATACATTACTTTTTCTATTTTTTTTAACAAAATCTCCTCCTTTTCTAAAAAAAAAAAATCACAAGCAATTACCTTTCTCAACTAAAACATGTTATTTTTTTCTATTTTTCCTTACTAAAATTTCTTCGATTTCAAAAACATCATGGACAAATTCTTACTTATTTATTTTAAAACTTTTAATCATGGGCAATTACCCTTTTCAACTAAAACATATTACTTTTTTTATTTTTCCTTACTAAAACCCCTACTTTTCCAAAAATATCACGGGCAAACCGCTACTTATTGATTTTAAAATTGATTTTACTTTTAATTATTTATAAAAAATAACACACCTACTTATTTGTTAAAACTTTTTCTATTTTTCCTTACTAAAATCCCTATTTTTTCAAAAATATAACGGGTAAATCCTTACTTATTTATTTTAAAATATAATTTAATACTTTTAATCACGGGTAATTACCTTTTTCAACCAAAACATGTTACTTTTTTTATTTTTCTTTACTAAAACCCCTCATTTTCCAAAAATATCACGGGCAAACCGTTATTTATTTATGAGTAAATTACAGAATGATGGCTTTATTTTACACTAAACTTTAAAAATGTGGTCAAACTATTAAATTCACAAATTAATGGCCAGTTTTAGTTCAAGCTTTTTAAAAGAGTGGCTCTCGCTAACTTTTTTTCAAAAGGATGGCCAAGTTTCGTTACAAAATTTTAGAATGATGCCTCCTTTTCACGTTTTAGAGCCATTTTTTTAAAAGACAGAAATAAAATTTGCCCATCAATTTGCAAAATCGAAAATTCAACTGTTGTTTTGAAAATTGGTGTAAAATATGATCACTATTTTGTAGTTTACTCTTTATTTATTTTAAATTCAATTTCACTTTTAATTATTTAAACAAATTTAACACCCCTACTTAGTTGTTAAAAATAATCGGTGCATCGCATATGTTCTAGGCTAGTATTATTAAAGACGAAACATTAAAATTTTGGGAGTCCGACGATAATCGGTATTTTGGGTTGGGTTTTATGTAATTTAATAATACTGTATAATATTATCTATACTATCAATACTATTATATAATAGACGAAACATTAAAAGTTTGGTTGGTCGGTATGGTATATTGTGATTTTACTTAATTGTCCTTAATTAATTGTACTTCATGTTTTTACCTAATTAACCTTACTTATTTATAAAAATATATTATTAAATAATAATATCACCTATTTATAACCAATTACCTTTTTCACATAAAATACATTATTTTTTCTAACAAATTCCCCTAATTTTTCAAATATATCACAGACAATTACCTTTTTAACTAAAACATGTTAGTTTTTCTATTTTTCCTTAATAAAACCCCTTATTTTCCAAAAATATCACGGACAAACATTTAGTTATTTATTTTTAAACCTATTTTAATATTATAATTATTTTTTAAAAGTTTACCTATTTTAATATATCTACTTATTTTTCTTAACAAATGCAATTACTAAAAATATTAAAATATAAATAATCAAATACCTATTTATAACCAATTAACTTTTCAGCTAAAACACATTATATATTTTTTCTAACAAAATCCCTCCTTTTCAAAATATATCACGTGAAATTACCTTTTACAATTTACTTTTTCTATTTTTCTCACTAAAATACATTCTTTTTTTAAAAATATCATAGGAAACCTTTTACTTATTTATTTTCAAACGTATTTGATATGGTCAGAAAAGTAATTATAGAAATATAATTGACAAGTCAATGTAAAGGCCGATATTTAAGGTCCGACACCCTAATTATTCATTAATTTCGTAATTAATGAATAGGGAAAATATACAGCTCATAAAAATAGTCCAAAATATGGTAAATTCATCAAAGAAGGATCCGGAATCCCAATTAAAGGCAATTAATGAGTCATAGCCTTTTTCAACAAGGAAACGAATTCTCCAGCAAGAAATACAATGTTTATCCAATATCAAAAAGGAGACTTATTCGCTAAGACTCCTAAACATACCATAAATACTACGCTCTAGACGCCTATATAAGGACCCTGATCCTACAATCAGAACGACGTTTTGGACACAGCTCCATACGTCCTCTACTACGTTTTGGGCACAGCTCCATACGTCACAACGCCTCGAAGGCGCAACAAGCCATAAAGGCACCCCTAGAACTACGTTTTAGACTTCATCCTCGAATAAGGACATACAAGTCACTACGTCCTTGGTGTGCCCCTGCCGCCATAGCCCCGAGGGCAACACCAAGAACTACGTCTTTGGCTTGATTCTCAATAACGAATTGAGATACGTAGGCATCTTGTGAGGACCGATTTAGTCTCGAAACACAAGTGCAACCATAAAAGCTCGAAAGCTCATAAATCCTAGCAATTAATATACAAGCACGTTTTTTAATCCACAACATTTGGCGCCGTCTGTGGGAAGACAACATCAACCATGGCAAACACACGAAGAACAACTCGAGATACTCAAACTCCTGAGGATCGCCCTGTCACCTCTGAGGCTGATACTCACGGAAATCAACCACCGCCAACTACTGGCACTCAAGGGACGAATATCCCCACCAACACTCAAGGACCGAAAATCCCAATTTCGGTTGAAGGGACGAATCCCCTGCAGATGGTCATTCATGGATCTAATCCACAAGAGACCGTTCACCAGCAACCAATCTCGACTTCTCCACTCATCATGAACGCACCGAGAAGCCTTCAACTCCATACTACTGATCTCCCTCAATACGCGAATCAGACTTTGGGGATGCCAAACTATGGCATGCCCCCTCGACCCATGGTGGGCGATAGTGGAACTAATCCAATCTACCATGAGGCGTATTGCCCCCCCTTATATACAAGGTCTGGGACCTCAAAATCAACAAACTCGACGGACCCCTTTGATTCAAGATTACTCGGGTCCCTATACCGAGGACGAGGATTATACATCTGGGGAAGAGAGGGATGTCGCCCCAAGGAGGAAGCGTTCTTCCCAAACAAATCGGGAACAACCCCAAACTACTAAGGAGAAAATTGCATCCCATGAGGCAGAAACTGCAAGACTCAAGAAACTCCTTGCTGAGGAGGAGGCCGCTCAATCTCAAGGCCGATCAACTGGAAGGGTCCCGATAATCAACCTGGACCCGACACCAAGAAGGACTAAGAGGGCTGAAGCCCCAAGGGGTGATCCTAGTGTTTTGTTGCCCCTAGGAGATCCTGATGATCCTACACCACCGTTTACTCAAGACATCATGAAAGCCACCATATCTAGTAAATTTAAGATGCCAACGATTAAGGCTTATGATGGAACGGGGGATCCCGCAAATCATGTAAGAACCTTCTCCAATGCACTGTTATTGCAGCCAACCAATGATGCGGTCAAGTGTAGGGCGTTTCCACAAACCTTGACAGGCATGGCCCAACGCTGGTATAGCCGTCTTCCTCCCAACTCTATTGGGTCTTTCAAGGAACTAAGCAAAGCTTTTATCAATCAGTTCATTAGTGGAAGGGTGCATGAGAAAAGCTCTGCATCACTCATGGCAATCCAACAAGGAAAGAATGAAGCCCTAAGGGACTACATCAATCGATTCACTCGGGAGGCTTTGAAAGTCCCGGACTTAGAGGACAGAGTGGCTATGATAGCCCTGCAACAAGGAACTACTGATGACCACTTCAAAAGGTCATTAGCTAAACATCCACCCGAGAGCATGTTGAAGCTCCAAGATAGAGCCGGAAAGTATATCAAGGCTGAAGAAAGCATGAGAAAGTATGAACCCACTGCTAGCGGTAGTGGAAACTCAAAGAAAAGAAAAGAAACTCAGGAGTACGACGTCAAGGAAAATTTTCCCAGAACGTCAAAGGACTCTGATTCTCCACCCAAGAGAAACAATTTTGGGCCAAAGTTTACGGAGTATGCAAGATTGAACACTTCCAGGAGTCAAATTCTGATGGAGATAACTAAGGAAGGAGATCTCACATGGCCGAAGCCAATGAGGGCTGACATGTCCAAACGGAACCAAAATCAGTTATGTCGGTTCCACAAAGAAGTCGGTCACGACCCCGACGATTGTAGGCAATTGAAAGATGAGATCGAATTTCTGATACGAAGAGGAAAACTCAGCAAATTCACCAAGGATGGAAATCAAGGGAGTCAAAGAGGAAACTATGAAAGGAAGGATTACGACAGAAGGGACAACGACCAAGATCGTAACCCTAAGCCCCGAGGGCCAGTCATCAACATGATATTCGGAGGGCCAACTGCTGTTGGGTCCTCCCGAAACTCAAGAAAAGCTTGTGCTCGAGAGGTAATGACTGTGGTTGGAGAAGCACCGAAGCATGCCAGAACAGAAGTGTCAATAGGTTTTGATGATTCAGACTTGGAAGGGGTGAAGTTCCCCCACGATGACCCTCTAGCCATCATACCTGTGATTGGCAATTCCGAAACAAAGAGAGTCCTAGTCGACAATGGAACTTCAGTGGATATCTTGTTCCACGATGCTTTTATCAAGATGGGTTACACTGATTCTCAGTTAACACCCTCAAATATGCCCATATACGGATTCAATGGGGGTGGAATCAAAAGTGGAAGGCACTATCCAACTCCCAATGACCATGGGGCAAGGGATGAATACGTCTACTCAAATGCTGAACTTCATAGTTATAAAGGCAACTTCAACCTACAATGCAATCCTGGGAAGGACTGGTCTTCATGCGTTCAAGGCCGTTGCCTCATCTTATCATCTGAAAATCAAGTTCCCAATGAGGAATGGGATTGGTGAAGAACGAGGAGACCAAAAGATGGCTAGAAGTTGTTATGTAGCCGCGTTAAGGCCTGATGGAATCGGGGGGCAAGTTCTCCCAATTGAAGACATGGATACTGACGACAATGAGGACTGAAGAGGGAAACCAGCTGAGGACTTATGTCGGGGCACTACTATCTGAGCCATTGAAAAGCAAGCTCATATCTTTTCTTCAAGAGAACAATGACGTTTTTGCTTGGACAGTGGCTGACATGCCAGGGATTGATCCCCAATTGATAACTCACAAGTTGAATGTGGATCCTGAAAGAAAGACGGTGAAACAAAAGAAGAGAAATTTTGCTCCAGAAAGGCAAGAGGCCATTAAACAAGAAGTTGAAAAACTTCTAGAGGCCGGATTCATTGAAGAGATACAATTCCCGGAATGGTTGGCTAACCCCGTAATGGTCAAAAAGGCCAATGGAAAATGGAGGATGTGTGTAGACTTCACTGACTTGAATGATGCATGTCCTAAGGATTGTTTTCCCTTACCAAGGATTGATGCATTAATAGATGCTACAGCTGGACACGAGATGCTCAGCTTCATGGATGGCTTCAGTGGATACAACCAAATCAAAATGCACAAGGATGACATCTCCAAGGTATCATTCATCATTGACTTTGGTGTTTTCTGTTATCTAGTCATGGCATTTGGACTTAAGAATGCAGGGGCAACCTACCAAAGATTGGTGAACAAAATTTTTGGACACCTAATTGGAAAAACCAAGGAGGTCTACGTAGATGACATGTTAGTCAAGAGCCTCGATAAGGCCGATCACATTGAGCACCTCCGAGAGGCATTTGAAGTGCTAAGGCACCACAAGATGATGTTGAATCCAACTAAGTGTGCCTTTGGTGTAGGCTCAGAAAAGTTTTTAGGCCTAATGGTTTCCAAGAGAGGAATCGAGGCCAATCCCGACAAAATCAAAGCAATTCTAGACATGGAACCACCAAAGACTGTCAAGGATGTCCAAAAACTAACGGGAAGAGTGGCAGCATTGGGAAGATTTATCTCCAAGTCAGGAGAGAAGTGCTTATCTTTCTTCAAAGCACTCAAGAACGTGAAAAATTTTGAATGGACAACGGAGAGCCAAGAGGCCTTTGAGGCCCTGAAGAAATACATGGCTGAGGCACCACTGTTGGCAAAGCCCAAGCCAGGGGAAATTCTCTATTTGTACTTGGCGGTTTCTAGCACAGCCCTTGGAGCCGTTTTGGTAAAAGAAGAATTGAAGGTTCAGAAACCCATCTACTATGTGAGTAAGATTCTACATGGGGCAGAAATAAACTACTCAACGATTGAGAAGTTTGCCTTAGCCTTGGTAATGGCCTCAAGAAAGATACGCCCGTACTTCCAGGCTCACAAAATAGAGGTCTTGACTGATCAACCTCTAAGAAACATCTTGTATAGCCCTCAAGTTAGTGGAAGGTTGATCAAATGGGCCATTGAATTGGGCGCATTTGACATCAAGTATAAGCCTCGAACGGCCATAAAAGCTCAAGCACTTGCTGACTTCATGGTTGAATGTACCATTGACAACCAAGAAGTCGGGGGGGGGGGGGTAGGAAGTAATAGTGGAGGATGAGAAAGATCAAGAGATGGATTTCAAAGAATATTGGGTGCTCTATTTTGATGGAGAATAAAAAAAAAAATCAAGTGGAGCCGGTTTAGTGCTACAAAGTCCTGATGGATTCCTCATAGAGTATGCACTAAAACTTGACTTCCCAACGACAAACAATGAGGCCAAGTATGAAGCTCTGATAGCTAGCTTAGGTGTAACGACGCTAATTTTTAAATTACAACTATTTATTTTATGTGCCAAACTGTTAGAATAAAATAAAATGTCTTATTCCAGTTGATGCGTTTTCTGCTAAAGATATGTTAGATCCGTCAAACATGCGAGTCATTTAAGTGCTTATGTGTTAATTTGATATGTGCATGTAAATGGTTAAATTCTCGTCAGTAAAATTCTGTTAATTATTATTTAAACTGTTTAAAAATATTTTTTTTAAACAATTTCCTTGGTATTAAAAATCTTATTAATTTAGCATTTAAAATTTGATTTGATAATTATATTTTTAAGTAAATATTTAATTATTCTGTTAAATTATCAAATACAGACTTGAAAATTTTATTTAAAATGTCCATAATAAAACTTTATAATTTATTTGATTTAAAATTTGATATTATATATAGTTTAAATTTTTCCCGTAAATTAGAATACTACTTGTATTAGAGCAACTCCATTGGTGTCCATTCCTTACCTATAATCAGTGTATGTGGACAAGTATAGGGGTTTTAGTCTAAAAACACTTCTCCATCCCCTATATTCTCCATGTCTTCAGTAGCAGGTTTTTAGTCTTCAGTAGCAGGTTTTTAGTCTTCAATAGCAGGTTTTAGTCTTCAGTAGCAGGTTTTTAGTCTTCAGTAGCAGGTTTTTAGGAGTTGCTCTTAAAACGAAACTTACGCAATTCTATCGAGTCAATCTTCAGTTAATATAAATAGATTTTCCAATACTTGAATTTCTATTTTCTATCATTTCTCACACTCTCTCTCCCGTATGTCTCTCTCTCGACTCTGTTTCTTCTCTCTCCCCCTAAATTATTTCTTCTGTCCGTTTTTCTTCAAAGTTGATTGTGTTAATTTCTCCTTGTGATAGCCAAATCGAACATCTCTTAATACCCTGCAGAATCGTATCATTTTGTAGGGATTTGAGAATATCGAAAATTAGGGTTGAATTGGGGGTTTTTAATGGGTTTCGAATTAATGGTTGATGTTGATGTTTTGATGATGTATATAGATAGATAAGATGTTGGGGATACGTTTTGAGGCTGAGTTGGCACGGAACCACCCGTTTGGGGGGGGGGGGGGTTGTCGCCGCTTGGCCGTCACCGGCGATGAGCTCCGGTGACCCGGTGACCCTCAGTTCATTTCTTGTTGTGTGTTATGTGATATAATGTGATTATATGATGCTAGTTGGGATTATATGTTCAGTTATTGTGTAAATTGAATTAAGGATGTGTTTATATGAATTGTTCGGAAATTGATTTGGATTATAAGTTGCTTAGTGGTGTAACTTGATTCCGTAATTAGATTGTTGATAGAACAGTGAGTTGAAAACATGTTTTAAGGATTTAATTGGTATGGTTTTAGTTGGATGCTGGTTAAGTTGAAAACTGTTATATGTTAATTGTTGGGTGACATTCGCTTCCTTATTATGTGTTGGATTGATGATGAATTGAGTTTATATGTGCATAAATTCACTGGTGTGTAGAAATTTGTTAAACTTAGTTAAGTTTCAAGTTATACAAAATTGTTTATATTCCGAGTATAGTCTGGGGAGTCAAATTCTGGCCGAACTGATTATGATCGTCAACCAGAATAAAAGCTGGCAACATTATAACCTTCTGGCCACTGTAATTGAATAAAATAACTTACAAATTTTTACACTAGGTTGTGTTGAGTGATTAGTATTAAACTATTTGACCGTATTATATATTTTATATGCCGATTGTTAGAAACGTCGATTTCAAATCTGGTGGCCTGAAACAGGATAGTTTACTAAGGTTTTACAAAATAGAATTTGAATTAGTAAGAATTTGTTAAAGGCTATATGGTCAGTGCATATGGTTATGATTTTAAAAGCTAAACTGGGATGGATTACCTGTGTTATGTGATGCATAAGAATTATGTGAATATGCAAGGTGATAACCTGAGAATACGATTTATATGGTTGATAGTAAGGTTAAGGTTCTTAGGTATATGTTATATGTGAACACAATACGTGTCGTGTGTGTGGATAAAGGTGTCTGACTTGTTTATATGTGATAAGTGATAGGTGAACCTGGTATGTGCTATATGAGCCTACTTGCATATCTTTAAGCAAATATCATGCAAGCTTAAAAATAAGTCTAAATATGAAACTATGTGTAATTGTATAATAGCAGTGTATATATACATACATATATAATTCTCGAAAGGGTAGTTAGGAATTAGGATGTTGTCAATTTTATTAGTTCGAGTAACTAATACGACAACTAATCTCGAGTCATATATATATATTGTAGGACCGAGTACTAGCCAAGGCTTGGATAGACGTGCAGCGTAGATATTCGCTCTTGTTCAGTTACACCTTTCTTTCAGGCAAGTGACAATCCTTATTACGCAATTACAAATATTTTGACTTGCATAAAGGCATGTTTTATCACATATTAATTTCTTTACAGTTATTTTGAAAGCATGAATGTCATATTGTTACAAAATAAAATACTTTACTCTGATGATTTATTTCACGGTAATTAGGCCCATTCCTTTGGAAAATATACTTGTTAATATAAAACAAGTTTGGAATGAATTATGCATTGGTCATGATGACTAATGACCACAGGTTGATTTAAAAACTTGTGATAATATTTTTGGAAAGTAAAGTGGGGTTGGGAATGCGTAAGAGAACCCCTTGACACGCGGTTCTAGCTTGATATGAGCCATTGTTGATAAGTGCTCCCGGATCCAAATTGTTGTTATAAAAATCTTGTTATGAATACTGTGTGGAGGTTAAGTATGAATGATCATCATCTTAACCTGTGTCATTTGATACCAACTTTACACATTAAAAAGGGCCAATGTTTTGATTAAGAATTAAAAATGGTAATGAGTACTTACCCTCTTTCCAAGCTAATCATGTTATGGTTCTGAAAACATAACTCATATTTCATTGCTGTCTTTCAGAACTAATTATATGTACTAGATCAATGCTTTATATTTATGAAGCACTAATTCTTTCAAGGACTATGCATTCAGATTTGAATCTTTTAAAGTGAACACTGTTTTACCAGGAAAATATTATTATGATTTCTTATTATGCGGTTGTCATTTGCTAAGCTCTTTTGCTTACTCTTGCTTTACTACCTAACCTTTCAGCTAGCTATCACTATGCCTCGTAGGGGCCGTGGTAGAGGCGGCTTGCCTAATAGGGACTTCAGGCATCTGTTTTACTCTCCTCAGCAGGTAGCAGCATTGACAGATGGTGATAATTAGCTGTTATAAAATATGTAGTTGGGTAATTTTAAAACAGATAGACTTCTAATTTGCTAGTGATCTCTTATCGAGGTATTACTAGTAAATTCAGGTTGTGTAATAATTAATACAGTAGTCTTGTTTCAATGCCAAAACTTGTAAAAGATTCTAGCTTATGGGAGTGTCGTTATATATTGTTAATTATTATGCATGATTGTTTATATTTAGTGACACCGGGTTTCCGGGCTGTCACAGGTTGGTATCAGAGTTACAGGTTTTGGCAATGAAACAAGAATAGGGAAAATGAATTTAGGAAGGTATTAGGTAGTTCTATTAAGATAAGGAGGTCATAATAAGCAAACTCATATAGAGTTTGAGTTAGGACTATTGGAAATGGTCTTGACTAGTATTAAGTGCTATACGGTTTAAGAGTTTATAGTTTGGAATTATTTAACCATGTTTCTTGATTGCAACATCCGGATTCTGGCCCAGAGTACTCTCATTCACGCACTCCTCCGCCTGCTATACATTTTGGTAGAGCTTCTTCTAGTGAGAGTGATCCTTCTGAGGATCCTACCGGCCATACATCTGTTCATTCTTCTGTTCCTGTGAGGCAGCCATCTCCCCATAGTGTTTGGCCTCCATGGCCTACTCCTGCTGTTCATCCTTCTTCTGTTCCTCGAGGTCTACCCCGTTCTGATTCAGTTCCTACTAGCCCTCCAGCTTCATCTCCAGGGCATTCTGCCGCATCTGCTACTTCTCCACTCCAGTCCCGAGCTCCTGTTCCCTACCATATCTATAACCAGCTGAAGTTGGAGGCGGAGTTCTTGCAGGGGCATCTTAGGCTGCATAGGCAGGAACTGGATAGTAAGGCTTCAGCACCTAGTACTTCAGCACCTGGCACTTCTGCACCTAGCACTTTTGCACCACCAGAGGGAGGTGAGGATTAGGGTGAGAGGACTTCAGAGGGTGTGAATAGGCATGTTGTTTGATAGTGAGTATGTGGTAGTGGGCCACTAGTAGGTCCATATTCTAGATGGTGTTTTGGGGTTGTAGCATAGTGAGTCCATCTAGTAGTAGTTCCTTGCACTTGTTGTAGTGCTCTTTCTCGTTTCAGGATTCAGTCGTTTGATGTTCATGTGTATTTGACTCTATGGGTATCTTTATGATGCCATCCTTATCAGTGTGATCTTTTCTTTTAGTATTCTACTGTTAGTATATTGTTTAGAATGTTGATGTATTGTTCATACAACATCTAAGCATATTTAATTGTATATATCACGTTAGATCTTCTTTCTTGGAAGTTGCATAGATTCACATAAGTAACAAACAACTGGATAGTAGTAACAGACGATATCTTAAAATTTTCAAATCTGCATATTTTACACATCATTTTCAAAATGTACTGGTACACATAAAAGATTTGTGCATGCAAATTTAAGATATTCTCCTGTTACATAAGTCATTTCAAAATTTAAGATACTAAGAAAGTTGTTTGTAAATTATCAGAATCATGCCTCCATGAAGAGATACGACCACCCAATCCGGGGATAATGATAATGGCGGGAGCCAGCAGAATCAGGATTCCCCTATGTTGAACCAGATGTTTCAATTCCTTCAGCAACAAAGCGCCAATATCGTGCAGCAACAGCAGCAGCTTCAACAACAACAGCATCAATTTCAGCAACAACAACAACAATTTCAGCAACAGCAGCAGCAGCAGTTTCAACAACAACAAAATCCTCAAGCTCCGGCGATAACCTTATTTAAATCTTTTCAAGCGGTCAAACCTCCAGAATTCAAAGGAACGACAGACCCAGTAGTAGCACAAGCGTGGCTTAAGGAAATAGAGAAAGCTTTTACTTTGGTTAGAGTTGGCGAGGAGCAGAAAACAAAATATGCAAGTTATTTCTTAAAAGATGACGCTAACTATTGGTGGGAGTCAACTAGAGCTTTGGAGGGAGTGGGAATGGTGCCTTGGGACAGGTTTGTTGAGTTATTTTTGGATAAGTACTGTCCAAGGTATATGCAGAACCAGATGGAACTAAAATTCTTTGAACTAAGGCAAGGTAATATGACAGTATCTGATTACGAAAAGAAGTTTTCTGAGTTGGAAAGGTTTGTATCTGAGTATGTAGACACGGATGAAAAGAGAGCTAAAAGGTTTCAACAAGGATTGCGTCCAGGGGTGCGTTCAAGGGTGGCTGTGTTTGAATTAACAACTTATGCTGGGGTAGTGCAAAAGGCAATGATAATTGAAGGTGAAAGTGATCAGTTTCACAAGGAAAAGGAGAAGGATAATAAGAAAAGAAAAGCTGAAACCATGGAGAGTGGTCAAGGATCAGGGAACAACCAAAATCGTTTTAACAGACCAACTGGTTTTCAACCAAATAGAAATACAAATTTTAGGAGACCAGAGGTTAGGAATCCGAGTCAGAATCAAAATCAGAATCGGGGAGGTCGTCAAGGTGGAGCTACGCAACCCAATGCGCCAAGACTGCAGATGCCAGATTGTAAGACATGTGGGAGAAAACATACAGGAAGTTGCAAATTTAATGTGATTTGTTTTAGGTGCAATCAGAAAGGACACTACACGAGTGAAAGTCATATACCACCAAAATGTCAAAGATGTGGTAAGACAGGACATGTTTCTAAAGATTGTAGAACGGGGATGGCAGCCATTAATGCGATGAGAGCAGCCGAACAACCAAGGGCCAGGACGTTTAATATGAACCTAAGAGATGCGGTTAAGGACTCAGATGTGGTAGCAGGTACGCTTCCTATTAACTCAGTAGATGCTAAAGTGTTAATTGATTCTGGAGCTACAAAGTCTTTTATATCCATTGAGTTTATGCGTAAGATTAGTTGTAATGTAGAACTATTAAAGGAACCTTTGGTAATAGAGACCGCTAGTCAAGAGAGAGTTCATGTTACTCAGGTATGTCCTAAATATGAAGTTAAGATCGTAGAACACCTTCTATACGCGAACTTGATGCCCTTTAAGTTAGGGGAATTCGATGTAATTTTAGGAATGGATTGGTTATCAAGTTATGACGCCCAGATAGACTGTAGAAATAAGAAAGTGACATTAAAGACCCCGGAAGGAAAGAAAATTGTGTTTAGGGGACAGAAACAAAATAAGAAGTTTTTAACAATCATGCAAACCAAAAAGTTATTACGACAGGGATGCCAGGCTTATTTAGCTTATGTAAAGGATACAGAGAAGGAGGTACCTAAGTTAGAAGAAATACCCATAGTAAACGAGTTTCCAGATGTTTTTCCAGATGAGTTACCAGGATTACCCCCTGACAGAGAAATAGAGTCTGCTATAGATTTGGCACCAGGTACAGAACCAGTTTCGAAAGCACCCTACCGTATGGCACCAGTTGAGATGAAGGAGCTAGCAACTAAGTTACAAGATCTTTTAATTAAGGGAGTTATAAGGCCGAGTGTATCACCTTGGGGAGCACCAGTGTTGTTTGTAAAGAAAAAGGATGGGAGTATGAGGTTATGTATAGACTATAGGGAGTTGAATAAATTAACCATTAAGAATAAGTATCCATTGCCAAGGATTGATGAATTATTTGACCAGCTCAAAGGCGCAGAGTATTTCTCTAAGATCGATTTAAGACCAGGATATCATCAGTTGAAGATTAAACCCGAGGATGTATCCAAGACAGCTTTTAGAACAAGATATGGACACTATGAGTTTTTAGTAATGGCATTTGGATTGACAAACGCACCAGCTGCATTTATGGATTTAATGAATAGGATGTTCAAGAAATATTTAGATAAATTTGTGATTGTATTCATTGACGATATTTTGATATATTCAAAAAGTGAGTTGGAACATGCTGAGCATGTAAGGATAGCCTTGGAAATTTTGAGGAAAGAGAAGTTATACGCTAAATTTTCTAAGTGTGAATTTTGGTTAAGGGAAGTTCAATTTTTAGGTCATGTAGTAAATAATGAAGGAATTAAAGTTGACCCAGCTAAGATTGAGGCAGTGCTAGATTGGGAAAGACCAAAGACACCGACAGAAGTTCGTAGTTTCATGGGTTTGGCGGGGTACTACCGTAGGTTTGTTAAGGATTTTTTTAAGATAGCTACACCGCTAACCAAACTTACCAGGAAGAATGAGAAGTTTGTATGGACTGACCAGTGTGAAGAAAGTTTCCAAGAATTGAAGAAAAGATTAGTAACAACTCCAGTTTTAGCTTTACCAGATGACCAAGGGAATTTTGTGATTTACAGTGATGCGTCACAGAAAGGATTAGGATGTGTTTTGATGCAGCACGACAAGGTAATTGCATACGCTTCGAGACAATTGAAAAACCACGAACAGAAATACCCAACACACGATCTAGAATTAGAAGCAATAGTGTTTGCACTTAAGATTTGGAGACACTACTTGTATGGAGAGAAATGTGAGATTTATACGGATCACAAGAGTTTGAAGTATATCTTCACCCAGAAGGAGTTAAATATGAGACAAAGACGATGGTTAGAGCTGATTAAGGATTATGATTGTTCTATTAACTATCACCCAGGAAAATCCAACGTAGTAGCCGATGCCTTGAGCAGAAAGGAAAGATTGAATATGTTCACGATACCTGAAGAATTGTTTAGGGATTTGGAGAGATTGAAAATAGAAGTTCATATACCAGGATGGTCGAGTGAGAAGTTGTATACTATGACGTTTGAACCAGAGTTACTTGAGAGAATAAGGAGATGCCAAGAAGATGTGATGAATCAAGATGTCAATCAGTTGACTGGAGAAGAGCTATGTAGCCAAAAGGATGATAAAGGAATATTAAGGTTTTCATCAAGAATTTGGATTCCTAATGTAGTTGAATTGAAGAATGAGATTTTAAAAGATGCGCATAATTCGAAGTATTCTATACACCCTTGGAGTACTAAGATGTATCAAGATTTGAAAGAATGTTATTGGTGGCCAGACATGAAGAGGGAAATTGCAGAATGTGTTAGTAAGTGTTATACGTGTCTGTTAGATATAATTGCTGACGTTTGTTTATCAGTGTTTAAGCAACAGGTAATGACCAGAGTTTATCAGAAGCCGGTCAGAGTTTATTTAAAGTCTGACAGGGTGAAGAGTTTAAAGGAAGCCGGTCAGAGTTTATTTAAAGTCTGACAGGGTGATAGTTGAATTAGCTGTCAGTGCTGAATTGAAGATTCTAGAAGCAATATATTCTGAAGATGGAAAGAAGCAGAATATATTGATACAGCTAAGGAGACGAAATAGAAGATAAGAAGCAATCCTTAATTGATATAACTTGTATAGCTAATTTGTAGGAATATCAATTAGATAAGGATTGTGTAACTGTGTACTATATAAACACAGATAGGTTATCCCTAGAAGGGACGCGATCATTGAATATATTATTCTTGTAACCTAGAAGCTCTTTGTGATTCATTAACATCACTAAGAGAGAATTATTTAATATAATTCAGTTTGTTGATTTACAAACCTGTGTTCTTAATTGTTATTCTCATACATACTTGATTATATATTGTGTATTCGGCCTAACAATTGGTATCAGAGCCAAGGCTGTTTAATATATACAGTTTTACGATTCAAACACAGTATTAATCATGTCTGAAGAAAATCAAACTGCTCCTAAGGCTGAACAGGTTAAGCCCAATTCTGTCAGTCGATATGAAACAATCAGGGTTCCAATTCTCAGGCCAGTAGAGTATCCGATTTGGAAGGTTAAGATGACCATGTTTCTGGAGGCTACAGATCCAGAATACCTTGACAGAATCTATGATGGTCCTCATATGCCAACTAAATTGTCCCCTGTTGTTGATGGACAAGAACAAAAGACTGTTTCAAAGGAAAAGAAAGATATGACTCCTGAGGACATCTCATCAATTGCAAAAGATGCAAAGGTTAGACATCTTCTCCACAGTGCTTTAGATAATGTTATGTCTAACAGAGTAATTGGCTGCAAGACTGCCAAAGAGATATGGGATGCTTTAGAAGTCAGATGCCAGGGAACAGGTGCTATCAAGAAGAACAGAAAGACAATACTCACACAGGAGTATGAGCACTTTGATTCAAGAACTAATGAAACCTTGACTGAGACTTATGACAGATTTTGCAAACTGTTGAATGATCTGTCTCTGGTTGATAAAGAATATGAACTTGAAGAGTCTAATCTCAAGTTTCTGTTATCTCTACCTGAAAAGTGGGATTTAAAGGCAACAACAATCAGAGATAATTATGATCTTGCTGATACAGATCTTGATGAGATCTATGGATTGTTAAAGACTCATGAACTTGAGATAGAACAAAGAAACAGGAGGTCCAGCAAGAAGACAAAATCTATTGCTCTCAAAGTTGAGGAGAAGCCCATTAAACTCTGAAAGTTGAGGAAAGGCTTTAGTTATTAAATATGAAAGTGAGTCATCAAACTCTGATGATGACTCAAACTCTGATGAAGCTTCTGACTCTGATGATGATGAAGAACAGATGATGCAAATGGCTGCATTGATGGTGAAGACCTTCAAGAAGATGGGATTCAAGAACTTCAAGAAGGGAAAGAGAATCTCAAGGAAAGATTCAAACTCTGAAAGGAGAAGTTTCAGAAAGTCTGATGGAAGGGAGACCAAATCTGGCAAGAAGGATAAATCTGAAATCCAGTGCTACAAGTGTAAGGAGATGGGTCATTATGCCCCAGAGTGCAAGAAAGGCAAATCTGAGAAAGCACTCATCTCTAAAGGCAAAGACTGGGCAGATACTTCAGACTCTGATGATGGAGAAAACTATGCTCTTATGGCAACTGTCAGAGATGAGACTGAATTATCAGAAAATAAGGTACCCCTAACTACTTATGCTTATGATACTGATAATATATCTGAGTTAAGGGTATATCTGAAAAGTGTTCATGTTAGCTATAGGGATCAGACTTTAGAAAATGAGAGAATTAAATCTGAGAATCTTAGTCTTAAAGATAGAAACAAGTTTCTTGAAGGAGAACTTGAAAGTATGAAGCAGATTCAAAAAGAAAGAGATGATGCTGTTTATGTTGAACAGGAGTTGCTTAAAAGGTATAGGCAACTAGAATCTGATTTAGAGAAGGAAAGAAAAATAATCAAGACTTGGACAGATTCTGGAAGAGACACTCATCAAGTGTTTCAGACTGATTCTGTAGGTTTAGGTTATTGTGAAAATGATGAACTTAGGTTTAAAGACAAGGTTAAGGTAAAACCACAACTTAAACCTGTGAAATTTGTTCCAGAAGCCAATAAGTTAAAATCTGTTGTAATAAGGGAAGCTGATATGAAATCAGATGAAGCCTGTGAAGAACAGGAAAATATTATAACAGAAAACCTTATGGAAATAGAAGCTGTTAGAAAATCAGTAAAAACTTGTGAAAAACAGGTTAATGTTGGTTTGATGACAGGGAAACAGTTCAATCATAAGCTGAAAGAAGTAAAATCTGCCATGAAACCAAAAGGGTCCAAGAAGAATAGGAATGGAAAGATAGGCATAAATAATAGAAATAATCATTTGCCTACTGGTGCTGCTCCAAGGAAAACATGTTATAATTGTGGTAGTTCTAATCATCTTGCTAATTACTGCACAAAGAATAGAAATATTAATTCTTTAACTTCTACATCAGGAGTAAAGAATGATTATGTTAGGGGTTAGACCACAGACTTTATGCACACACTGTGGGAGCACTTGGCATTCCATTTATACTTGCAAGAGTTATCATGCTATTTATCATAACTATTATGAGCTAAAACCCAATCTGAAGTGGGTTAGAGCAAACTCTGCAAGTGTAAAGTCTGACAATGTTAGCTTAAACTCTGTTGATAGTAATTCCGCTGCAAAAGCTAACACTGTTAAGAAAGACAAAGGATCCAAGCAAGTCTGGGTCCTTAAAACTAACACTTAGTGTTTGTTTGTGATTGCAGGGTATAATAGAGAGCACACTTATCTTGGACAGTGGATGCTCAGGACATATGACTGGAAATAAAGCCCTGCTATCAGACTTTGAGGAGAAGGCTGGCCCAAAAGTTTCCTATGGAGATGGCAACATAGGACACACTCTGGGATATGGCAATATTAATCTTGGAAGTGTCATCATTACAAATGTAGCTCTTGTCTCAGGACTCAAGCATAATCTGTTATCTGTGAGTCAAATCTGTGACAGAGGAAACCATGTAGATTTCCATAGTGAATACTGTGAAGTCATCAGTAAATCTACTGGAAAAGTTGTTCTAGTTGGACATAGGCGCAACAACATTTATGAAGCAAGTTTGGTAACAAACTCTGATGGAAAAACAGTGTGTCTGACTGCAAGAATGTCAAATGAAGAGAGTTGGAATTGGCACAAGAAGCTCTCTCATCTCAATTTGAACAACATAAATGAGCTAATAAGAAAGGATCTTGTAAGGGGACTTCCAAAATCTATACTCAGTCTAGATGGCTTATGTGATTCTTGTCAAAAAGCCAAGCAAAGGAAGTCATCTTTCAAGAGCAAATCTGAATCTTCAGTAATGGAACCTTATCATCTTCTACATGTTGATCTCTTTGGACCAGTGAATGTGATGTCCATGGGCAGAAAGAAATATGCTCTAGTAATTGTTGATGAATATACTAGATATACATGGGTGTATTTCTTGTCAAAGAAGGATGAAACTGCTCAAACTCTGATGGATCATGTAAATCTACTGGACAAAGGATCACAGCACAAAGTCAAAATTATAAGGAGTGATAATGGAACTGAATTCAGAAACTCAATCATGGAAGCTTTCTGCAAGGAAAGAGGAGTGAAACAAGAGTTTTCTGCACCTGGAACTCCACAGCAAAATGGTGTAGTTGAAAGAAAGAACAGAACCTTAATTGAAGCAGCCAGAACTATGCTTGAAGAAGCAAAATTACCAACTTATTTCTGGGCAGAAGCTGTTCAAACTGCTTGTTTTACTCAAAATGCTACACTGATCAACAAGCATGGGAAAACACCATATGAAATGGTGAAAAATAAGAAGCCAAATTTGAAATATTTTCATATATTTGGATGCAAATGCTTTGTGTTGAAGACTCATCCTGAACAGTTGACCAAGTTCGAGTTAAAAGCTGATGAAGGAATCTTTGTTGGCTATCCATTGTCAACAAAAGCATTCAGAGTTTACAATCTAAGAACTAAGGTGATCATGGAATCCATACATGTGTCATTTGATGACAAGAAAATAATTGGACTTGAAGACAAGGATGGATATGATCAACTACGTTTTGAAAATGAAGATCTATTCTCTGATGATATAAACTCTGATGAAGCAGGTTTGACAAACTCTGAAGAAGCATACTCTGAACCTCTACTGGTAAATACTGGAGAAACTGGAAATTCTCAAATTGAACAAAATAGAGAACCAGTTGAGGGGGAGCGTGAAGAAGCTCAACAAGACACAGCAAATGAGTCAGTTGAGGAAGCTGATTCAAACTCTGACAGTTCAAACTCTGAACCATCCAATTCAGGGGGAGCCTCAGATAATGCAGAAAATCAACATATGAATCAGGAGAGCATGGATCAAGGGGGAGGATTCGATAATAATGCAAGAAACCACTTACCAACAGCAAGAAAGTGGACACAGGCACACACACCTGATCTCATAATTGGAGATCCTAATGCTAGTGTGAGAACTAGAAGTGCAACAAATAATGAGTGTCTGTATCATGCTTTCTTGTCTCAAACAGAACCAAAGAAAGTGGAGGAAGCCCTTCAAGATGCAAACTGGATAACAACAATGCAAGAAGAGTTAAATGAATTTGAAAGAAATGAAGTCTGGACACTTGTACCTAGACCAAAGAATAGGTCAATTGTAGGTACAAAGTGGGTTTTCAGAAATAAGACTGACAGTGAAGGTGTGATTACAAGAAACAAGGCTAGACTTGTGGCTAAAGGATATTCACAACAGGAAGGAATCGACTATGATGAAACCTTTGCTCCAGTTGCAAGATTGGAGGCCATAAGAATCTTTCTGGCCTATGCTGCACACAAGAAGTTTAAAGTTTTTCAGATGGATGTAAAAAGTGCTTTTCTCAATGGGAAGCTTGAAGAAGAAGTATTTGTTGAACAACCACCAGGATTTGTAGATCCCAAGCATCCAGATTATGTCTACAGGCTTGGCAAGGCATTATATGGACTAAAGCAAGCACCAAGAGCATGGTATGAAACTCTTGCTAAATTTCTTTTAGAAAGTGGGTTCACAAGAGGTACAATTGATAAAACTTTGTTTTATTTCAATTCTGGTGATGATTTGCTTTTAGTTCAAATTTATGTAGATGATATTATTTTTGGATCTACTAATGACAAACTCTGTAAGAAGTTTGCAAAGCTTATGCAATCCAGGTATCAAATGAGCATGATGGGAGAGCTTAGTTATTTTCTAGGCTTACAGGTCAAGCAAACAGATGATGGGATTTTTATCAATCAAGCAAAGTATACCAGAAATCTTCTAAAGAAATTTGGTATGCTTGATAGTTCATCTGCCACAACTCCCATGGCTACAACAACAAAGCTAGACAAAGACACAGGAGCCTCAGTAGATATGACAAACTACAGAGGAATGATAGGGTCTTTACTGTATCTTACTGCAAGTAGACCTGATATCATGTATGCAACATGTCTTTGCGCAAGATTTCAAGCAGATCCCAGAGAGCCTCATCTAACAGCTGTAAAAAGGATTTTCAAATATCTCAAAGGAACCATAACCTTGGGTTTGTGGTATCCTAGAGAATCAGAGTTTAAGCTAATTGGTTACTCTGATGCAGATTTTGCAGGCTGTAAGATAGACAGAAAAAGTACAAGTGGAAGCTGTCAATTTTTAGGTGACAGATTAGTTTCTTGGTACAGCAAGAAACAGAAGTCGATTTCCACATCCACAGCTGAAGCAGAGTATATAGCAGCTGGTAGCTGTTGTGCACAGATTTTATGGATGAAGAATCAATTGCTGGATTATGGGTTAAGGTACTCTAAAATACCTATTTTCTGTGATAACCAAAGTGCTATTGCTATGACAGGAAATCCAGTACAGCACTCCATGACCAAGCACATCAGCATAAGGTATCATTTTATCAGAGAACATGTGGAAGAAGGGAACATTGAGCTTCATTTTGTGTCTACAGACCAACAACTTGCAGATATCTTCACCAAACCTTTGAGTGAAGCTACTTTTACAAGATTGGTAAATGAACTTGGAATGATCTCTGGTTCTGACTAGAGATACGGGTTAGACTCAAAATCTATACATGTTTGATTTTTAATGCTCATGATTCCTTGCATGTATTAACTGTTATGAGTACCAAAGTCATAAACTCTGTCGGTTAAACTCTGATGCTAAACTCTGTTAGTCATAAAATGTTGGTCATACTCTGATTGTTACAGTTTAATGCTATACTCTGATTGTAATTTTGTCTGAAACATATGGACCAATGAAGAAATTTGTATGAAGCATAATTCTCAGTAAGTAATTATGAATCCTTAAGAGTTGTATAGATTCTGATCTCATACATGTGCAGTAAGTTAACACAGCATGATACTGTCTCTGTATTTATACCATCTCTTAGTTTATTAATCCTATACACTGAGTCTGTATTAGCTGTTTGCATTTTCTCTCATAAATTAATTGTATTAACTGATGAAAAGTCTAAACTCTGATTATTAATTGCAAATAATTCACCCTCAAATCAAAAGATGCCAAAAAGAGCACAAATTCCTTTGAGATCATGTTGTGCCTAGGAAGATCCAGGAACTTATTGTATGAAATAAGGGCTAAAATCTTTGATTTTTGGTGACTAGTGCCAACCACTGATTACTGGAAAAAATAAAATAAAAAATATATATATATAAAGGGGGTGAAAAATAAAAGACATATCCAAATGAAAGGATATCAGTACTACAGAGTTTAGATATAAAAAAATCAGATTCTATGTTATACATGAGAGTTTAGGCTACCAGTTTTTACTAATTTAGTTTGTGGATTTTATGCACTTTGAGATGATCTAAATATTGATTTCGGTAAACTCTGCTATTACACACACATATTTTCACACCTATACAGTTTGACAAAAGAGTTTATTGACAAAGAAGGACAAATGGTAAACACTGATGTATTGTGTGACATATGCCGAGGTAACTTTGTTTTAATCTCTGATGGTTAAAATAATTTCTTTGTTTCAGACATTTTATAATTTTGAGATTAGACATTTGTTTTTCGAAAAAGTATGATTGGTAACGGATCTATTTTGCATTAAACAGAGAAAAGAAAGAGTGTGTTTGATAAGTCCTGATGGTGATTAGTAGCGCTGATGAGTATGTTAGTTTACTGTTTAAAGTGATATCATTTCTTTCACTTTACAATTACTATGAGATACTGATGACTGTAGTTCTGATAATTCATTTATGATTATACATTCATCATAACATTAATACTGATATGTAAAGCAAACCAATGGATCTTTTTCATTAATTGATTCAAACTTTGTTTACATTCAGACAATTTCATACTCTTGTCTAGCTACTTGTTCGGTTATCTGGTCATTATACCATCTGGGATTTCCAAGGCTTGACAACCCCCTGATGTTGAATCATCATCATCATCCTCTCGAATTCTCTTTCTGGTTTGCAGCTTGCAGGATTCCAAGAAGAATTTCTTCTTCGAACCCGTCAAGTAGCTCTGATAAAAGAGCATCATACAAATCTCCACAGCTTGATCATCTGCAAGGATGGGCACATCATATGGACCAGGACGAATGATGTACACATAGGGATTGGAGATAGGTCCTTCAGCTATTTCATCATCAGCAATGAGACCTTCATCATTCAGAAATGACAAAACAAGAAACTCATCAATAATATAGTTTGCTTGTTGACGCCAGTTCATATTCAAGAATGATTCTACATCCATGAATTCAAAGGTTCCTGCCATTTGATGTATGGTATTTTTTTTAATGTATGAATTGCCTGTTGTTACAATGCTCCAGCTTTTATAGCATCCAACAGGGCAACTGAAAGGTTTTGCTTGGCTCGAAGCTATGGGGACAGTAAAGTGCGGAGTTCCAAGACAGTCATTATTCTTCTGACTGTTGCGCTCCTTCGTACTTCGATATTATGTTTCTGAAATATTAAAATCGATAATTTTATTATTATTGATTTTTTTTACAATAAGCGGAAATTATGAGTGTCTTATGTGATGCCCGGTGTCTCCTCGTCTGCACGTGTAGATTGGAAAGTTGTTCAAGAATGTTTTAAACAGAGGAGAGAGGTTAATTGCATAGAAAAGTGTAACATGCGGTAATTATTGATGTTTTTACTGCGCATGCGTATTGGAAACTGCCAATTATTTGCTGTCAGTAACTGCACATTTGACATGTGTCCCATTCACATGATTACAGGAGTAAGACAGTTGTGTTTTGATGATTAAAAACTCTTCAGTTTTTAATCTTTAATTTTCTTTTAAATACAATACACACATCTTCAGTTAAACTTTTCACATCTTACTCATACACATCTATTATCACACACACATAGTCACAAACACCTTTCTACACATAAACTCTGTTAAGCTTTCGCATCAATTACTTGTTCTTTCTTCAAAATCTTCTAATGGCAACCACAGCTTTCGTTTCGTCTGGGTTAGAGTTTGTTCCAAACAACTATACCGCACCACTAAACACTGCAAACGCACCAGAAGCATTTCATATGATTCAAAAGTTTCTTGCTCAGTCAGCGATTGGGCGTGCTTTAGTTGAACCAACCAAACTTTCTGGTTTACAAATCAAGGCGTTCTGGGAGACAGGGGTTTATGATGATGGTGGTGAAACTGGGAGCCCATCCATAATCTTTGAGTTTGAAGAAACAGAGTATGTTATTACTGCTGGTACTGTTCGAGCTGCAATGGGGTTTCCTGAGTATCCTTCTTATACCATTGGAATGGGTGACTCTGATTTGCTAAGGATGATGAGAGAGATTGGGTATTCTGGTCCCTTGAATAAAATTGGACAACTGAAGCGACCGTTCTTAAGGAAGGAGTGGAGCTTTTTCTTTGATTGCATCACGAGAACGTTCGGAAAGAAATGCACAAACTGGGATGCTATTCCCACGGACAGTCTGCAAATCGGGTATTCTCTATTCTATGATAATCATTTTGATTTTGCCCGACTTGTCTTGAATAATTTAGGAGAGAAAATGACAGAGAATAGAGGAGTAGTATACTTTTCTAGATTTTGTCAGACTTTATTCTCTTACTGTGTTGAAGGGGTAGGTGTTGTTAATGAAGATGTTTCTTGTTTTAAATTACACAAGAGAGTATTTTCTGATCTCATTAACAAAGATGTTAAGAAAGGAATTGTTGGAGACCTTTTGTTACCTGCTTCTGTGCAACAGTTTGTGGATGCTCAAGTAAATCCACAAACACAAGCTGAATCTCAACCAGAACCTTTAAACACAGAGTTACCTCCATCAACTTTTGTTAAACTTGCAAGGGGAGGTAGGACCAAACATATTGGTACTAAACCTGCAAGGAGATCATCTACTGAAGCTGGGGTATCAAGACCTGAAGAGATACCTGAGAAGACAAGGCTAAAGAAAAGAAGAGCCAATAGGGCAAAGTCTGTTGTTGAAGCCTCAGAGACTGAAACTGATGAAGAAACTCTTCATCAGAGAAAAAGAAGACTAGTGGCTGCACATCTTTTTGGTGCTATAAATGTCAATATGGACAGAGTTTCTGAGGACACTGAAGCTCCTGCATCAGAGAATGAGGAGATTGTGACTGAAACTGTTCCTCAAGATACTCCTGCAATTGTTGTTGAGGAGGAAATTCTAAATGCTAATGAGGACAGAGTGTTTGTAAACACTGAAGCTCCTGAAGTGTTTGTTCAGGAGGATGCTGCAAATACTGAAGCTGTCAATCTAGACAGGATAAATACTGATGCTAATCTGATGGATTTGGATATAGAAGCTCCTACATTAATGGCTAATGATGTAGTTGAGGAAGCTGGTACTCATTTTGATAGCAGAGTTTTTGATTTTGCAGCACACACCTCTATACATTCTGATCACTATACAGAGGGTGTGGAAGCTGATCAAGTAACTGATCAGGTAGAAGAATCTCTGGCCACTCACACTGAAATTATTTCTTGTGATCTTGACAAAGGTGAGGAGGTTAATCAGTTGATAAAAGTCACAGAGCCAATTCTTGATGAAGCTATGATGGAAAAGGAACAAGAGGCTGCTGATGAGCTAAACTCTGAGAATGTTATTCTTGAAGCTTTGCAACAATTTGTTGTTGAGATTGTTCAAAGAGAAGCAGAGGTTTTTGCTCAGGTTCACTCTGATATTCCTGAAGCTGTAGAAGAGGAGACCATTGATGAAGCTGCACAGTTTACTGCTGAAAATATTCTTCCTGAAAATGAAGCAGACAATAATGAAGAAGCTGGAAATGATGCTGAGGGTTCTCATTCACACCCTAGTATTCAAGTTTCATTGGCTGATGATGTCAATAGTGATGAAGCAAGGGAAGTCAATAGACAGACAAATGAACATTTTCAGGATATGTACTACAACAAATGGACTGATACAGATTGTGTCTTCTCAGCACAAAGGGCTGCAGATTTACTATCTGATTCTGTCAAGAAGATCTCAAATACTGATGTACTTACAAGCTTACGGGCAACTGTTGTTCAAGTCAAATCTCTTAATAATAGATTTGATGAGAATCAACAAATGCTTACAAATCTAAGGAATGAAGCCAGTATGAAGGATCTTACTTTCAAGTCTGACAGAACTTTTTATTATGCTATGCTCAAGCAGCAAGCCAAGGATTCTGAGGATATCAAGAAGAGGCTTGGGAAGGTTGAGGAAAATCAGAATGCAATGTCTACTCAACTGAATTCCATTTCTACTGCCATTGAATTGCTGACATCAGTACTTCTTTCTGATGATGTCAAAAAGGGGGAGAGTGTATCTAAAGACAAATGCAAAGACACTCAAGCTCTGAGACGGAGGGATGATTCTACTGATGGGGGAAGCAAAGAAAATAAAAGAAAGATTTTTGCTCAAAGGCAAAGCAGGACAAGAGTAAACTCTGATAGACAAGTAAACTCTGACAAGATAAACTCTGGTGGCCAATCTACTTCAAAACTCAAGAGTTTAGTTGTTTCAACTAATCCATCTACTGATGAAGAGATTGCTGCTAAGATATTCATAAAAGAGCATGGAAAGAATGTTACTATTGAAGATATCCAGGCTGAAGAGCAAATGCTTGCTGAGGAACACAAGAAAAATCTTGAAGCTGGAATCTACAAGAAAAAGGAAATCAAGGCTCCTAGAAAGAAAGAAGTTGGTATTTCTATCAAAGAGAATACACAACAGAGTATACAATATACAAGGAGACCTGTGATTGGAAATTCTGATAAGGGTAAAGGCATAATGATTGAAGAGCCTAACCTGAAAAAGAAGATTTATTCAACCTCTGACATTGCTCAAGTTGAAACAAGATTAGCAAAATCAACCTCTGACGCTGCTCAAGTTGATGATACTACTAAAGTTATGACAACCTCTGACGTTGCTCAAGTTGTACAGAAATCTACACAACTTCCAGGATTCTGCAAACCAAAAATTCTTGAAGATTTAAAGCTTGAAGCTGTGAATTTCTCTGAAACCAGAACAGTATTGGGAAAAGAAGCCTATGATAAATCTGGACTGGGTTCACACAGAGAGAGAAGAACAAATAACAGATCTCAAGACAACATTTCACTGGCAGAATCTGGTATTATTACTCAAGAAAATCTTGATATGCTAGACTCTGTTCAAATGATCTTTCATAAGGTGTTGAAGAAGGAATTTTTGTTGTACTTTATGAATGATGGAAGAGTTTATAAGGTTGCAGAGTCTGATATAAATCTCAAATCTTATCAAGAATTGGAGTATGTTCTGTACTTGTTAAAAGTCAAAAATAGAAATACTCACAATGCTGCTTCGGTTATCAGAGAAAAGATGCTAAGATCGAAGATGATGCTTGGAGGAGGAGTATCAAGTGCATATATTCCCAAATACAGAAATGCACATGGGAAGATTATTGAGATGAAAAGAAACAGTGCTAAGTTCAGAACAGCACTGGGTACAAAAGTTCTTGAATTTAATTTAGAATCTGATAAAGCTTATTATATTAAGCTAGGGAATGAGATGAGGAAGAATTCCATCTATTCTCTGAGAGCTGCAATTTATCAGACTGGAGAATCTGATCCAGAGTTGAAAGAAGTGAAGAAGATCATGGTGGAAGAGCTAGAAAGAGCTGAAAAGAAATTGCTATCAGACTATATCAGGACAGTGCCTGATATTCAAGAAATCAAGTAAAGTCTGATTGTAAGTTTTTAATATATTTTCTATTCTAAGTCAAATTTAAACTATGTTTTAAATTAAACTCTGTTATATGTTAAACACTGCATTTGTTAAATGTTTTTGACATCATCAATTATATGTTTAACTTGTACATTTTATTATGAACAAGTTGGGGGAGATTGTTAGATATAATTGCTGACGTTTGTTTATCAGTGTTTAAGCAACAGGTACTGACCAGAGTTTATCAGAAGCCGGTCAGAGTTTATTTAAAGTCTGACAGGGTGAAGAGTTTAAAGGAAGCCGGTCAGAGTTTATTTAAAGTCTGACAGGGTGATAGTTGAATTAGCTGTCAGTGCTGAATTGAAGATTCTAGAAGCAATATATTCTGAAGATGGAAAGAAGCAGAATATATTGATACAGCTAAGGAGACGGAATAGAAGATAAGAAGCAATCCTTAATTGATATAACTTGTATAGCTAATTTGTAGGAATATCAATTAGATAAGGATTGTGTAACTGTGTACTATATAAACATAGATAGGTTATCCCTAGAAGGGACGCGATCATTGAATATATTATTCTTGTAACCTAGAAGCTCTTTGTGATTCATTAACATCACTAAGAGAGAATTATTTAATATAATTCAGTTTGTTGATTTACAAACCTGTGTTCTTAATTGTTATTCTCATACATACTTGATTATATATTGTGTATTCGGCCTAACAGTGTCAGAAAGTGAAAGCAGAACACCAAAGACCGAGTGGATTGTTGCAATCGTTAGAAATTCCTGAGTGGAAGTGGGAATAGTTAGCTATGGATTTTGTGGTAGGATTGCCGAGATCCAAATTGAACCATGATGCCATTTGGGTAATTATTGATAGATTGACCAAGACAGCACATTTCCTACCAATCAATGAGAGATTTTCCCTAGACAAGTTAGTTAACCTATATTTGAAAGAAATAGTAACACGCCACGGGGTTCCAGTGTCTATTGTGTCCGATCGTGTTCCAAGGTTTAATTCAAGATTTTGGAGATAGTTTCAAGAGAGTTTAGGAACTAGATTGAATATGAGTACCGTGTATCACCCACAGACTGACGGACAAAGTGAAAGAACCATTCAAACTATTGAAGATATGTTGAGGGTTTGTGCTTTGGATTTCAAGGGAAGTTGGGATGATCATTTACCTTTGATATAATTCTCATATAATAATAGTTATCACGCAAGCATTGGAATGCCACCGTATGAATCTCTGTATGGAAGAAAGTGTAGATCGCCAGTATGTTGGGATGAGGTTGCTGAACGTAAGATATTGGGTCCATAATTAGTTCAAAAGACAAAGGAAGTAATTGAGATTATACGGGAAAGATTAGTGGCCGCACAGAATCGACAGAGAAAATATGCTGATAGCCGACGTAAGGATATTGAGTTTGTAATTGGGGAACAAGTGTTGCTAAAGGTGTCACCGTGGAAGGGAGTTGTAAGGTTTGGCAAGAAAGGAAAGCTCAGTCCTAGATTTATTGGACCCTTTGAAATTTTAAAACGTGTTGGTAAAGTGGCTTACGAGATTGTGTTACCCCCGCACATGCAACATGTTCATAATGTGTTTCACGTGTCATTACTTAAAAAGTACCATCCTGATTCGAAGCATGTTATCGAATACGAGCCAGTGGATATACATCCAGATTTATCTTATATAGAGCAACCAATTCAAATTCTTGAACGTCGAGAGAAAGTATTGAGATATAAGACGGTAATATTAGTTCGAGTCTTATGGAGAAATCCAAAAGTTGAAGAATCAACTTGGGAACTTGAAAGCGAGATGCTGAACAAGTATCCTCACTTATTCGGTTAGTATGATTCTGGGGACAGAATCCTTTTAAGGGGGAAAGGATGTAACGACGCTAATTTTTAAATTACAACTATTTATTTTATGTGCCAAACTGTTAGAATAAAATAAAATGTCTTATTCCAGTTGATGCGTTTTCTGCTAAAGATATGTTCGATCCGTCAAACATGCGAGTCATTTAAGTGCTTATGTGTTAATTTGATATGTGCATGTAAATGGTTAAATTCTCGTCAGTAAAATTCTGTTAATTATTATTTAAACTGTTTAAAAATATTTTTTTAAACAATTTCCTTGGTATTAAAAATCTTATTAATTTAGCATTTAAAATTTGATTTGATAATTATATTTTTAAGTAAATATTTAATTATTCTGTTAAATTATCAAATATAGACTTGAAAATTTTATTTAAAATGTCCATAATAAAACTTTATAATTTATTTGATTAAAAATTTGCTATTATATATAGTTTAAATTTTTCCCGTAAATTAGAATACTACTTGTATTAGAGCAACTCCATTGGTGTCCATTCCTTACCTATAATCAGTGTATGTGGACAAGTATAGGGGTTTTAGTCTAAAAACACTTTTCCATCCCCTATATTCTCCATGTCTTCAGTAGCACGTTTTTAGTCTTCAGTAGCAGGTTTTTAGTCTTCAGTAGCAGGTTTTAGTCTTCAGTAGCAGGTTTTTAGTCTTCAATAGCAGGTTTTTAGGAGTTGCTCTTAAAACGAAACTTACGCAATTCTATCGAGTCAATCTTCAGTTAATATAAATAGATTTTCCAATACTTGAATTTCTATTTTCTCTCATTTCTCACTCTCGCTCTCTCTCTCTCTCTCTCTCTCTCTCTCTCTCTCTCTCTCTCTCTCTCTCTCTCTCTCTCTCTCTCTCTCTCTCTCTCTCTCTCTCGACTCTGTTTCTTCTCTCTCCCCCTAAATTATTTCTTCTGTCCGTTTTTCTTCAAAGTTGATTGTGTTAATTTCTCCTTGTGATAGCCAAATCGAACATCTCTTAATACCCTGCAGAATCGTATCATTTTGTAGGGATTTGAGAATATCGAAAATTAGGGTTGAATTGGGGGTTTTTAATGGGTTTCGAATTAATGGTTGATGTTGATGTTTTGATGATGTATATAGATAGATAAGATGTTGGGGATACGTTTTGAGGCTGAGTTGGCACAGAACCACCCATTTGGGGGGGGGGGGGGTTGCCACCGCTTGGCCGTCACCGGCGATGAGCTCCGATGAGCCGGTGACCCTCAGTTCATTTCTTGTTGTGTGGTATGTGATATAATGTGATTATATGATGCTAGTTGGGATTATATGTTCAGTTATTGTGTAAATTGAATTAAGGATGTGTTTATATGAATTGTTCGGAAATTGATTTGGATTATAAGTTGCTTAGTGGTGTAACTTGATTCCGTAATTAGATTGTTGATAGAACAATGAGTTGAAAACACGTTTTAAGGATTTAACTGGTATGGTTTTAGTTGGATGCGGGTTAAGTTGAAAACTGTTATATGTTAATTGTTGGGTGACATTCGCTTCCTTATTATGTATTGGATTGATGATGAATTGAGTTTATATGTGCATAAATTCATTGGTGTGTAGAAATTTGTTAAACTTAGTTAAGTTTCAAGTTATACAGAATTGTTTATATTCCGAGTATAGTCTGGGGAGTCAAATTCTGGCCGAACTGATTATGATCGTCAACCAGAATAAAAGCTGGCAACATTATAACCTTCTGGCCACTGTAATTGAATAAAATAACATACGAATTTTTACACTAGGTTGTGTTGATTGATTAGTATTAAACTGTTTGACCGTATTATATATTTTATATGCCGATTGTTAGAAACGTCGATTTCAAATCTGGTGGCCTGAAACATGATAGTTTACTAAGGTTTTACAAAATAGAATTTGAATTAGTAAGAATTTGTTAAAGGCTATATGGTCAGTGCATATGGTTATGATTTTAAAAGCTAAACTGGGATGGATTACCTGTGTTATGTGATGCATATGAATTATGTGAATATGCAAGGTGATAACCTGAGAATACGATTGATATGGTTGATAGTAAGGTTAAGGTTCTTAGGTATATGTTATATGTGAACACAATACGTGTCGTGTATGTGGATAAAGGTGTCTGACTTGTTTATATGTGATAAGTGATAGGTGAACCTGGTATGTGCTATATGAGCCTTGTAAGACCCCAGATTTTGGGTAGAATTAAAACTTTTATTATATGTTGATGTAAATATGGATAGTGGCAATGACTTTGAGAATCAAGTTATGAAATGAATATGAATTTCGGTTTTCAAACATTTTGAGAATAGTAAGAATGGACAGAACATATAGATAAGAATAATCTCTCTGGAAAATAAGAATACAATATTCCAAGGAAGAAAAGTATTTTAATGTCATCCAAATCGATATCTGGTATGCATCCAAAATAAGAAAAATATGGAATGATGACCGTAACGACCAGATTCCTGACCCCGGATCTGGGGCTGTTACAGAGATGGTATCAGAGCAAGAGTTAGACATCCCAGAGATGATGAGACGTTATAATTATAAACTCACTAAGATAATAAGAACCCTTGCCAGGTTCACCTAAAACCCTTATGGGAACTCTTAAATACCATGATAGTAATATAGTTCGTTATTGTGTAGGCGGGCGATATCCCAGACCCAGAGGGGTTTGAGCGGCAGCATGATGAGGAGGTACTCCGGGCCTCAGACCCACACTATGAGAGATCAGGAGATGAGCATCAGGAGGAGGATCCGGAGGAGGACCCGGAGGAGGATCCAGAGGTGGATCCAGAGTGGGCTCCGGCCACTGAGTTCGACGAGGAGATTCCGGTTGTTGAGGCAGATTTAGAGGAGATGGAGGGTGAGGCTCAGGCTGAGGAGCAGGGTTGGGATGATTCGGGGAGTCCAGTTTCTGTCTTACCTACATTTCCCCCTAGTCCCCCGCCTCTCCCGCTGAGTCCTCCTGAGTATCATAAGGAGCAGACCCCAGAGCCCACTCAGGCAGAGGATGTCCCGCCAGCGAGCCCCGTCACTCCGCCCCATGTCCCCCTCGATGGTATACCGGTTTCTGTGCATGGATGGATGGTGAGTAGGATGATGACAGACTTGACCGCAGCAGAGGCCAGGTTGGCAGAGTCTCGACTACAGCTTGCCGCAGAGAGGACTGAGAGGCTTAGGCTTCAGCGTGTCAGGAGGACCCTTCGCCCTCAGGCTTTTAGGAGGGAGGTGACCCGCATCGAGCGCCGGGCACGAGCGAGGATTAGGGCTTTACAGACAAGCGGAGGTGGCAGAGTGTCCCGATTTGATACTGAGGAGATCGTCCGTCTTGCGATGATCAGGGTGAGGGCCCTGACCCGCGCTCGTGGCTGATTCCAGATACAGTGATATGGTAGTCTAGCCTACTAGTCTTGCCCGGCCACAGTATAGTGCCGATTTTAAGGAGGGGAGTCTCTGTAACAGCCCCAGATCCGGGGTCAGGAATCTGGTCGTTACGGTCATCATTCCATACATCATACTTGACTTGAATCAATATAAATAAACAACATGCTATGACCCCACCATCTAGCTCACACACACACACACACAAGTTATAGTCCCAGAGACGAACTTGAAATAAGTACTACTAACAGGGTCCACATACATATCATAAGTGATTACAAACCCAAATATAATTTACAGGTTTATGTTTGCTGCCACTTCTTAAGTTATGTCATACATATAATTAAAAGCTGAATCCAACTACCAGTCTATAACACTAGTAGGTTCTACCTCACCTATGGCGGCTGTAGTATCAGGGGAGAGTCCTCTGGGTTCCCAAACCCTCTTGCGGCTGGTGGTACGAACCATCTGGTTTATCTGTTATGGTGATATATATAAAAACAAGCAAGGGTGAGCAACAAGGCCCACCAAAATAATACTGAGCTGATAACAATGTTGTTAGTCCTTGTGTATTGCAGAAGGGGGGGGGGGGGATGAATGCAATACTGATAAAATTCAATCTAAATTTCAACAACTAAAATCAAGATTAAACGTTATCAGCAATATATGCAATCACGAACAGTATTCAGTAAGAACAAGATTCACAAAATAAATGTTTTATTTATTTTGCAAAGTGTTGCTACAACCTCAAGAAAGAATTCTCGAGCTTCGGGTTTTCTTCAAAGACACTTGCTTGTCTTCGTTACAATTCTAGAATGAATTGATAGTAGGTATAAGACTAACCCTATCACTATCAGTCACGGGTTTGTGAAGCTGCTGTCACTGTCAAGTGGCAGCTTCTTACAGATTGTCTTACCCATGTGACTTTCCTAAATTGCTAACATGTCAGATATACATTACAAAGAAAGCAACCTAGATTCATTCCATTTCCAGCTAAACCAATTCAGCAGATAAAGACTTGACCTTGCTCTTGAATTGATTCGCTTTTGTTTTGCAGTGCTTGAAGCTTCTGTCATAGTCTTGCAGACTTGGTGCAGCTTAGGGATACTGCATCACGCCTGTTTCTTGAACATTTAAACTGTCACGGGATTTGACTGAGAAAGATACCTAGCATAAGGATCTTTATTGAGACAGTTACTTTTGCCGCAAAGCTTGCTGTCACAGGAATGATCTTTTGGTGACAGTATGAGTTCCCCGCATAGAGTGCTGTCGAGGATCCCAAACTTGCTGTCGAGGGCAATAGTTGTTGTCGCGTAGTCTTCCGCCAATGTTGCTGTCAGAGTGAATATGCTGTCGTGACTTGCAACATTCTGTCTTCTTGTAATCTTACTGTCACAGCTTTAGGACAGTAACCTTTATTCATGTTGTCATCCAAAAAGCATTCTTTGAGGCTTGAACACATAAGTGAACTTCTTTCAAACAATACAACTAGAATAACATTACATACTGATTACAAGAACATACTTTGGCTATGACAGTATGTTCTACTTAATTTGAAAAATTAAGTACAATCAAAGTTAAGTTATTTCAATGCTATCACCCATAAATCCCAACAATCTCCCCCAATTTGTTTTTATGGAAAATAACAACAAATTTACAATATGTGCTGACAACTTAACTAACAAGATCAGAATTTAAGAATTTTCACTTAGCTTGAGATCTCCTCTTCTGTCTTGCTGCATCCTCTCTTTTGAGAGCTTCTGCCAAGCAGCTTCTTAGACTTTCTACAAGAGAAATTTCAGCAGCAGACACTGCATCATCCTCTACTTCATCAATGATCTTCTTTATGGAAGGGGATATGAGAGAACTAACATCCCTGAGATTCAGCCATTGCTCTATATCATATGGATAGGTTCTGAAATGAAGTTCTTCATTAATGAGCTTGAATCTACTTCCAGGATAAGCATTGAGAGACTTCCTTCTTTGCTTGTCCAGTTTTGAGTCTTCTCCTTTTCTCCCTTCCAATAACTTCTCTATCTCATCAGAACAAATCTGTTCCAAGGGATGAATTGAACCAGCTACTATATACTGTAAATCCTTCAGAGTGGATGTTTTAAGCTTATGCAAGCTGCAAACATAGATTTCTTCTTTTAGGAACTTGACTCTTAGGGGATTTTCCAGCATATATGGTTGATAATTTGGAGCTTCACTTTCTGCCTTGTTAGAGGCCTTGTGTTTTTCCAGTAATTCAGCTTCCTTCTTATCAAGTTCTGACTGAGTTTGAGAATATTCAGAAGATTCAGGTTGTTTGCTTGGCTTGGGTTCCCCTTCCTTAGTTGGTTGGGTTTGCCCTTCTTCTGTGGGTAAATCATCAAACTCATAGTACCAGTGGTATGGTATAGGAGAGGCTGGGAGATCAGTAAGAATATCAGCATCATCAAAATCTGCAAAGTTATAGCCAAATTTCTGATAAAATTCAGCATCCCTATCTGCCTGATATTTTAGAACATGTTCCATGATAGCCTTTGAAACATCATCATAGCTCTCCAGCAACTCTACCATTCTTTCCAGGTAGAAGAAATCAATTCTTCTTTTATCTATGGTTGATGTACTTTTCTTGGTTGATGTGGCTACCAGATTGAAGTCCTTGTCAATCTTGGCTGACCTTGATTCTTCCCACCACAGAATGTACTCAGTGGCCTCTTGATTTGCATCCAGCTTAACCTCAACGCTCTTGATTTCTCTTGATTGCATTTGTTGAATCTTGAGACTGTTGGGAGGAATTGATTGAATTGGCTTTTTGAGATTCCTGCCAAATCCAGTGGCCTTTTCCTTTCCTGAGTACTTGTGCTTCCCTGTAGGTTTCTGTCTAGAAAACCATGCCTTAGCTTTAGCTTTCAGTCTTTTGGACTTGACAGTAGCCTTGGCTTCATCCTTGACAGAACCTTCCTTGACAGTACCCTTGTCGACAGCATCTTCCAAGACAGCATCTTCTATGACAGTATCCTTGTCGACAGTACCTTTGGTGACAACATCTTTTTCAGCATTTATGCAGTCAATAGCACATCTAAGAATGCTTGCCTCCAAAGCTTCCAGTATTCTTGACTCCTCTTCATCTGTTGCACCAGCATCTTTCTTTTCCTGGCTAGGAGTTTCTTCATTGCCTTCATTCTGGGATTGAATACCAGTATTCCCAGAATTACTTCCACCAGCATTTCCAGCATTTCCAGAAGCTTCACCACCTCCATCCTCACCATCTTCATCATCATCATCATCATCATGGGGAGGAATGTTATAGAAGCAACTTCCACCTTGATCATTTCTTTTGGCATTGGCTCTAGTGATTAGCTCCTTCATTCTAGCTCCCAGTGCCTTGTCTCTCAACACCAGCATTTTGTAGATTTCTTGAACAGCATGAACTCTTCCTGGATTGGCATTTGAACTGAGTATTCCATCTAATACCTTCAGAATTGACTTGGTTTCCATTCTGGATGGGCTACCCAAATTCATGAAGCTGTTCCTTCTTGTGCCATCCTTAGTTTTGGATCTGTAAAAAACACTTGGTGGATTTGAGTAGACTTCAGGTAGCTTCTGTGTGATCAGGTTCTGGATTTGCATATCCAATATTTCATTGAATGGTGTTTGAGTTGCCCTGATCATTCCCTTCAAAGCACACAACACCTTTGCTGGCAGACTCTGCAATAGCTGCATTGTGATGAAATAAGATATGCCAGAAGTGAGATAAATACTTACAGCCCATCTTTTCTCATCATTCACCATTACACTGGCACTAGTAATTTGTTCCTTTAACAGTTTTGTGGTGTTGGTTGGACGGTTGCTAGGAGCATTCATTGCTTCTTCCACCAAACTGCTAAACTTACTGTCATGGTTGTGTAATGTGCTCTCCCTGTAATCCACCATCAAGACATTGGCTTCCTCTTGATCAAATTCAGTGCCATTTGTCCAAATAATTCCACCATGAATGGATTCAGGCAGTTTCCCTTTACCTTTCCCAAGTTTGTTTTGTTCCTCCATTTCTCTCAATTTCTTCTGTAAAGCAGTTTCTTGAGTTTCTGGAGTAGGTTCTCTAATCACCACAGGAGGCAAGATTGGATGTCTAGATGCAGGTCTTCTTTGCAATGCATCTTGAGTTTCCTTTGACATTAACACCCTTTCTCCATCCATTTCCACTTCAACAGGCTTTTCAGCTTTATCCTGTGGTTTTGCACTGCTTGGTTTGACTTGCTCCCCCTTAGACATTGCTTTCCTTTTAGCTCCCCCTCTGGTCTCCACAGCTACAGGCTCCCCCTGAGTTCCACCTGATTCTTGAATAGGCAATGATTCTGATCTTGCTACCTTCTCCCCCTTAGTTGAGTTGGCAGCTACCAGGTCAGTAAGGAACTGAATAGAGAGTTGAGTAGCAGCAAAACCATCAACCACCAGTTGAGAGAGAGAGTCCAGTTTGGAGTCCAAAGTAGCACACTGTCCTTCAAGAGCTGCAATCCTGTTACCAAAAGTAGCAGAGGGGCCACCAGACCTTAACCTTCTTGGAGGGGAAGGAAAAGACAGGGGCCTGGAGGCTATGGGGGTTCTCACACTCTCAGGGTGTTTTTGAGTGATCTCATCACCCCTCACAGTTTGACTCTCAAGGCCTAGTGCCTGAATAGTGTGGGCTCCCTCAATATCTCTCTGGACATGCTCAAGTCCCTCTCCTTTTGCCAGCTCATTTGGCTGCCTCTCATTTTTATGCTCACCTCTCTTTTCTTTTATCTCTCTTTTCTTTTGCACACCCTCACTCAACCTAGATGCATGGGTATGAGCAGTACTAACATGCATGGAAGGAGAAGATTTAGAATGTACCTTTAGGAGTTTGGCAAGAGGTAGGTCATCATCAGAGGCATCCTCAACAAGTACAGCATCAAAATCAGGCTGGGAGGGCTGGACAGCATCTTGAGTAGGAATGGTACTGTCAGTTGGAGTCTGGACAGCAGGTTCTGGCATGACAGCATCTTTGGGAGGTGGAGTGACAGTAGGTTCTGTAGTGACAGTATCTTTCTCTCCACCTTTGACAGTAGCTGTGTCCAGGACAGTAGCATCCCCAGTGTCTTTGACAGCAACAGAGGCTGTGACAGCATCTTCCTGAAGGTAAGATGCTCCTTGGAGATCAGACAAAGTGTTGGCTGTTTCATTTTCTGACAAAATACCACTTTGCCCTAGCTCAGTGTTTGGAGGAGTGGTGTCCATCTCACTTTGAGAAATGGGTTCTTGTGGACCACTAGATGGGGGCTCATCCATGATTGGAGATGGATGATCAAAACCTGAAGGGTTGGGACTGTCCCCTTCTCTAGGTTGTGGAGAAGAAACAAAAGAATATGTAGGGAAGGAAGAAGGTGAAAGTGTAGTAGAGAGTGGGGGCTGATTCACAGATGAAACATGTGAACCATCAATAGGAGTAGAGAAATCCTCACTGTGCCCTAACTCACTGTGTGTTTCTTCAAGTGGGGGTATATCAGGTTGGGAACCATGAGTTTGTGCAGACTCTATACAGGGTGCCTTGGGAGACAGTCCAATTTCAATAGATGTCCCTTGTTGAGAAGGCACATCTAGGGAGGAGTTTATTTCCCTGGTTTCCTCTACAGTCTTTTGGGAGACTGCAGGGTGGCTGACAGTGGTTTTGGTCCTCCTAGCTCTCTTCTTCTTAGGCTCAGGGGGAACCACTGTGGGTTCTGTTTGACTACCTTCCTTATTTGCTGCACTAGGTGCAGTGTCTCCCTCTTGACTAACAGAGCTACCACCAACATCAGCTTCTAAGGATCTTTTTCTGGATTCTTGCAAGGCTTCTCTTTGGGCTTTGGGAAGTCTAGAGGGCCTAGGCTGAGTGTATGGTGTTGAATGGGGGTTAACTGAATTTGGGTCTAATTCAGTTTCATTCTCAAGAGAAAAAGAATCATAACCAGAAGGTAATGGATAATCAAGGTTGGACACTTGATCAACCATGTGCTGAGTGAAACAAATTGGAATATGTGCATTGAGATTTTGTGATGATAATAGTGTGTGTGTGTTCTTTTTCAAAACTGAGCAAGCCTCTAAACGAGGAGCAGCATCATTAAAATCACAGAATGAATTAATGCACAATATAAGAAAGCGAGGGTAGTGTGATACCTTCTTACCTATGGCAGCTTTGAGTTGTGCCATGAGGAGAGCTCCAACATTCACCTTGTATCCATGGACAAGAGAATGTGTCAGTTTCTTGATGTAGGAGGGTATCCCATTCCAGCCTGTGGACTTGGTAGAGAACACCTTGACCATTGCATCAAATATCATGCTCCACTCCTTCCTTAGATACTTCCTGTCCATTTCACCAGACGGGTACCACTTGGTTGTTCCCTCTTCGAGAATAGGGCCTGCATACCCAATCTTCAAGAAGAGCTTCTTCAGAGTGTCATCATTAGCAAGTGGAGCAAAGTTTTGGCCTTCTTCCAGTGTAATTCCAAGAGCAGTATTGATGACCTCAGCTGTGAGAATGTATTGTTGCCCAGAGATTGTGAATTGAATACCAGGGTTCTCACCCTCAGTTTGAGCAACAGCAGTTTGCCAAAACGCCTCAAGTCTGTCTAAGTCGAGAATGGGGGTTGAGGTTATGGCATAACCGAGATAGGACTTGTTCAAGAAAAACACTAGTCCTTTGAAACCTTCACCAGCATCATTTGGGGAAAAGATGCCAGCAAAGTTTGTTTGAGAGAGAGTCTGTTTGGGGGCCATTGAGATTTCAAGAAAAGAAGAAAGTGAGAAAGTAGCTTTTTGCTTGAAGAAAAGTATTTTGCCTTGAGTTTTGTGAGAGTGATATGTCTGAGTAACTGGAGAATAAATATGGGTATCTCAAACGTTTGCTCAAAAAGTGGAGTTAAAGGACGTGTCTTAACCCACTCTCTTAACACGTGAGTTACTGCCCGTTATTCACTGTCAATCGTGGGGTGAATATCCAATTACAACGGTCCACTATTGTTGACAGTAACCTGTGCGCTAGAAACAATCTGTCAGTAATAAGTGGTGGTGACAGTAGGTTTTGCGCGACAGCAACTATTGCGCAAAAACATGCTGTCACCGTTAAGCATTTGAGTGACAGTATCCTTTAAAGGTCGTGACAGAAAGTCTTTCCCTGCTGTCAAGAAGGTTGCTGTCAAGAGACACGGGACAGTATCCTTCTTTGTGACAGTAATTTAAATGGGAAATTGTTTCTGTCAGGAACTAATTAGAATGCGTTGCTCATATACTTAACCTAAAATTAACAGAATATGAATTTAGCAATGTAATCTTTCAAACACAGATATTAAGCAAGTTACACAGACAAGTCATAAACTCAGTAACCACATAAACAGGAACTTTTATTATTGTTAATAAAATCATTAATATTGAACATTGAGTACATCATTCTATGATTTTATCAACTAGTTCTAAGACTTCTTCCTTAATCTCTTCTTCAGAGCGGCCTTCTTTTTCAAGAAGTGCCTGAAGCTCCTTCTCTTCTTCCATAGCCTTGGCCTCCTCTTCCTTAGCCTTGGCCTCCTTTTCCTCGTCTATCTCATCCATGGCGTCCAACAGCATTTCAAAGAGCTCATCGATCTCTTCATTGTCGGGTTCACTATCACACTTATTTAGACCAACTTCGATTCCTACTTTGTTTTCCATTATTTACTTTAAAACTGAGAGCAGACTGGTGAAACCTAAGGTTAATTTATAGGCAAAACCGTCTAAGGATCAAAGTCTAATGGTCAACAGTTAGAGTACCCATACAACTACCACAAAAGTAATTAATGGTCGTGTCCTCCTTTAATCCTACAGATTAATGCAAAAGAGTGTGAAAGTCCAATGGAACAGATTTTTAACTCTCAAACTTAACGGATAACCACATTAAAGTCATACACGGTTTAAAAGTATGAGACTGGCACAAAATACTGACATGAAAAGTCAAATCAACACATGCTGTCACATAACAGACATAAACCAAGTAGACAGTAACTTCTCTTGACAGCAGGTTTGAAGTTGCTGTCATGAGCTTCAATAAGAATTGAAAATTTAGAAACCTTAGTAAATTAACATACCAGATTCAGCATTCCCAATTCACTTACCAACCTGTTGAAGGTTGCTTCATCCAATGGCTTAGTGAAGATGTCAGCAAGTTGCTTGTCAGTTGGGACATAAATCAGCTTCACAGTTCCTTGTTCAACATGCTCTCTGATAAAGTGATGTCTTATATCAATGTGCTTTGTCCTAGAGTGTTGAACTGGATTGTCTGAGATGGCTATGGCACTAGTGTTGTCACAGTAAATAGGAATTTCTCTTAACACTAGACCATAATCTAGAAGTTGACTTTTCATCCATAGAATTTGTGCACAGCAACTGCCTGCAGCAATGTACTCAGCTTCTGCAGTTGAGGTAGAAACTGAATGCTGCTTCTTGCTAAACCATGAGACCAATCTTCCACCAAGAAATTGACAGCTACCAGTAGTACTCTTTCTGTCAATCTTGCATCCAGCATAGTCTGAGTCTGAGTAACCAATTAGATCAAATCCAGTATTCTTAGGATACCAAAGGCCTAGGTTAGGAGTGCCTTTTAAGTATCTAAATATTCTCTTGATGGCTACCAAGTGTGACTCCTTTGGATCACTTTGAAACCTTGCACAGAGACATGTAGCAAACATGATGTCAGGTCTGCTAGCAGTTAGGTATAGGAGGGATCCTACCATGCCTCTATAGGTGCTTGAGTCAACTTTATTTCCTTTAGGATCAAGATCCAGACTAGTTGCTGTGGACATTGGTGTCTTTGCAGGAGATGAATCTTCCAAGTTGAACTTTTTGAGAAGTTCCTTGATATACTTAGCTTGACTTATGAAGATTCCATTAGTTTGTTGAAGAATTTGTAACCCCAGAAAGAATGACAGTTCTCCCATCATGCTCATCTCATATTTGTTGCTCATGAGATGGGAAAACTTCTCACACAGCTTCTCATTTGTAGAACCAAAAATGATGTCATCCACATAGATTTGTACCAGAATGATGTCCTTGCCATGATGTTTGTAGAAAAGTGTCTTGTCCACCACTCCTCTGGTAAACTGGTTTTCCAGAAGAAAGGTGGAAAGTGTGTCATACCATGCCCTGGGTGCTTGCTTTAGTCCATACAAAGCTTTGAAGAGTTTGTACACAAAATTATGCATTTCAGCATCCTCAAACCCTGGTGGCTGTTCCACATACACTTCTTCTTCCAGCTCTCCATTTAGAAAGGCACTTTTGACATCCATCTGAAATACTTTGAAGTTGCAGTGTGCAGCATAAGCTAGAAAGATTCTTATAGCTTCAAGTCTTGCAACAGGAGCAAATGTCTCATCATAATCTATTCCCTCCTGTTGACAGTAACCTTTTGCCACTAGCCTTGCTTTGTTCCTTGTCACCAATCCATTTTCATCAAGTTTGTTTCTGAAAACCCACTTGGTCTCAATAACTGACTTTCCCTTAGGTCTTGGAACCAATTTCCATACATTGTTTCTTTCAAACTGATTTAGCTCTTCTTGCATGGCTATCACCCAGTCAGAATCCAACAATGCTTCATCAATTGTCTTGGGTTCCATTTGTGACAGGAAGCATGAAAACATGCTGTCAGCAGAGACTTTGTTCCTTGTCCTCACTCCAGAATTAGGATCACCAATGATAAGGTCATTTGTGTGATCCTTGTTCCACCTGGTGATTCTGGGCAAGCTACTTGATTAAACAGGAACATTTGCTTCAGCTTGTTGAGTTGAATGCTCATCAATTCCATTGTCTCCACCATGTTCTTCATTGTCTCCAGAGTCATCACTGTCATGAATGTTAGAGGATATGGTCTGTGACTGAGCTGGAGTTTGGTTGACAGTAGTGGCATTGACAGTATCTTTATCAACTTCAACAACTTGAGTGAAGCTAGGTTCTTCATCCACAATCTCCTCAGCTTCCAGGTATCCTTGATTCTCAAATCTGAATGTCTGCATCTTTCCTTCTTCATGCAGTCCTGGAAACTTGGTTTCATCAAATGTGACATTAACACTTTCTTCAATAATCCTGTGTTCCATAACATAAACTCTGTAGGCAGTCCTTTCTGTGCTGTAACCCATGAATAGTCCTTCAAAAGCCTTGGTGTCAAATTTTCCTTTCTTCTCATGATTGTCCTTCATCATAAAGCATTTGCTTCCAAACACATGAAAATATTTGACAGTAGGTTTCTTTCCAGTTAGCAGACAGTAAGGTGTGCTTGCATGAGTTTTGTTGATCATGGTTTTGTTCTGAGTATAACAGGCTGTGTTGATAGCTTCAGCCCAGAAATATGTTGGCAGCTTAGCATCATGCAACATAGTTCTAGCTGCTTCAATGAGAGTCCTGTTCTTTCTTTCTACAACTCCATTCTGCTGTGGAGTTCTTGCAGCAGAGAATTGTTGTACAATTCCTTCATCTTTGCAGAAATTTCCAAGTGTGGCATTTCTGAATTCTGTACCATTGTCACTCCTCAAGATTTGAACTTTTGAGTTTGGGGTTCTATCAAGAACTCTGACTTGATCAATAATCACTTGAGCAGCTTCATCTTTGGATTCAAGAAGTTTCACCCAAGTGTACCTTGAGTATTCATCCACCATTACTAAGGCATATCTCTTTCTGGCCATAGATGGTACATTGACTGGTCCAAAGAGATCCATGTGAATTAACTTGAGTGCTTCTGTGTTGGTGTTTACTTGCTTGGACTTGTGCACAGCTCTTCTCAGTTTGCCCATTTGACAATCTTCACACAATCCTTCTTGACAGAATTCCTGTTGGGGCAAACCTCTCACTAACTCTTTCTTCATTAGAATGTTCATTGTTTTGAAGTTGAGATATGAGAGCTTCCTGTGCCAAAGCATACTGTCACCAACAGTAGCTTTGCTGTAAAAACAGTAAACTTTATCCTTCTTTGTTGAGCTTAGATCAGCAACAAACAGGCTTCCTTTTCTGACCCCTTTTAGAGAGAGGCTTCCATCCTTCTTGTGATAGATGTTGCACACCATCATGTCAAAGTCAACCTTAAATCCTCTGTCACTGAATTGGCTGACACTGAGTAGGTTGTGCTTCAATCCATCCACAAGAGCAATATCTTCAATGACAACATTTCCAATTTCCAGACAGCCATATCCCACTGTGTAACCCTTGATGTTGTCTCCAAAGGTTATGATTGGGCCAGCTTTCTCTACATAATGTGATAGCAGGGCTTTATCACCTGTCATGTGTCTTGAGCAACCACTGTCAATAATCCACATGACCTGATTTTTCTTCTTACCCTGCAAAACAGAATGTTTCTAAGTTGCATATGGTACCCAATCTTTGTTGGGTCCTGCAGTTTCAGTGTTTCCTGAGTTTCTTTCAGTCACAACATCACAAGCATTATCAAAGACTTCCTGTTTGACTTCTCTTTTCACCCACTTAGGTTTAGAATTGGACTTGGTCCTTTTCATAGTGGATGAAGCCTTTTTGCTGTTGCCAGCAGGCTCAGAAGTCTCAACAGTGTTTAGGTATGAGCATTTTTCAGTAGAGAGAACAGGTAAGTTAAAGCATGTACTCATGGCAGTGATTTTGCATGGCATACAATCAATGTTATTACAGACACTCATAGTTCTATGCATAAGGGGGGTTCTGTGTAAGTTACCATTGAGTTCAGTAGCATTGATCTTATCCTCAATTGGTTTCTTACAAACATGTGTTAAGTGATGAGTAGATCCACAGTTATTGCACAGTTTCCTAGAAGCACCTCCAACATTAGTGTATCCATTTCCTTTATTGACACCTACCTTACCATTTCTGTTTTTAGACTTGGGAGTTACTGGATTGACAGTATGTTCAGAAGTTGCTGTCGAACTTTCCTTGACAGTATCTTTTATTCCTACTGTCTTGACAGAAGGTTTGAAAGTTGCTGTCTTGGAACCATTCTTGACAGTATCTTTGAAAGATTCTGTCTTGCCAACTGTGACAGCATCTTTTGAACTTACTGTCTGATTGCTTGGTAAGTTTACTGTCTTGGGGATTGTGACAGTATCCTTTCCATCCTTGAATGTGCTGTCAACACCTTCATCCTCATCAAGAATTTCTTGTTTGATGAGCATGGCTTCTTCATCAAACTCAATTTCAGCAGCTTTGAAAATAGGAGTTTTAACTTTCTTGAGAATGGTGGGTTTGACAGCAGCATTTCCAGGACAATCTTGAATCACAGTTTCCTTTCCAGGTCTTCTACCATAAGAAAAACCTATACCAACAGACTGATTTTCTGTATGCTTATCATTGTAATCCTGAACTATCTTTGATGAGTTTCTATAGGCCTTAATCTTAAATTCATTTTCAGCAATCTCATTCCTCAGGAATTCCTCAACCTCCTTAGCACATTTTAATTCATTTTTAAGTTTAGCATTCTCTTGAGCTAAAGAGCCTAGTGAACTGGTTTTGAGAACAAGAGAATCATTTTCAGACTGAAGTGTTTCATTTAGCTTACTTAGTCTAGAGATTTCCTCATTAGCAGCAGACAAGCTAGTATAGACATTGAACATTTCAGCACTTAAGTCTTTAATGGTTTTCTTATACTCATCAGTAGACATATCAAGTAAGACAAGTGAAGGTACCTGACTTGAAGGTGTTGATGCTACCTCATCAGTGCTAGCCATGAGAGCTAGGTTGACATATTCTTCCTCTTCTTCATCATCAGAATCATCCCAACACTTTCCTTCAGCCACATAGGCTCTACCTTGATTTTTCTTGGAGTATCCACCAGTTCCTTTCTCATATCTTTGAACCTGTTTGGGTCTTTTGCATTCAGTAGCAAAATGACCAGGTTCTCCACAGTTGTAACATTTGAACTTTGATCTATCCACAAATCCAGTTTTGTATCCTCCTTTGGTTGAACTTCCCACAGCAGCCTTTGATGAGCTTCCTTTGCTGAACTTGGATGCTTGGCCTTGAGGCTTGTATGACCTATCCTTCTTGAACCTAAAGTTCTTGAACTTTTTGGCCATGTAAGCCATAGTAGGGTTGTCCATGCTTTCCAGTTCCTCCATTGTGTAGAAGTCTTCATCTTCCACGTCTTTGAGCTGTAGTACCACTTTCTCATCATCTTCAACCACCTCTTCTATCTTCAAGGTCTGTGTTGGGGTTGATGGTGTGATCTGTAGTACTTCACTTGGCTGTGTGATCCTTGGCACATGTGCTACTAGGGCACTTGACATATTAGCCATCTTGTTCCTTGTTCCACTTTGTATGGCTCTCTTTTGAAAGAGTTCGAGTTCATAAGATTTCAGAATACCATAAAGTGTCTCAAAGGTTATATTGTTGAGATCTCTTCCTTCTCGTATAGCTGTTGTCTTGTGTTCAAGGTGATCAGGCAGTGTGAGCAGGAACTTGACATTTAATTCTTTTCTGTCATAGTACTTGCCATGTATCTGTAATTCAGTTAAGAGCTTACTGAACCTTTCAAACATGGAGGTTAAGTCTTCACCAGGCTTGGCCATGAATGCCTCATATTGAGATATTAGAATTTGCCTTTGGTTGCCCTTAACCTCTTCACTTCCTTCACAGAGTAAGGCTAACCTGATCCACATCTCCTTGGCTGATGTGCAGCTTATCACACTTCCACACATGGCTTTATCCAGCGTGAGAGAATCGAGCAAGATAAGTTGCAAATGATCATCTAGCACCATTTTCTCCTTTTCAGGTTCCAAGATTTCTGAGGGATCTTTGGGAACCCAATGTGCAGGAACAATCTCACCATTCACTGTTGTGGCTTCAATTTCCTTTCTTGGTATGAAAGGACCATTCTCGAGTATACCTGGGTATAGTGGATTTGCAGCTTTGATAAACAACAAGATTTTTCTTTTCCAAATGCTGTAGTTCTCTTTATCAAATGCTGGGATCTTGATACTGTTTGATTTCTGCATTTTCTTCGGGATCTCAGATATGTATGTTAATCTGAAAGCTCTGATACCAGTTGTTAGTCCTTGTGTATTGCAGAAGGGGGGGGGGGGATGAATGCAATACTGATAAAATTCAATCTAAATTTCAACTAAAATCAAGATTAAACGTTATCAGCAATATATGCAATCACGAACATTATTCAGTAAGAACAAGATTCACAAAATAAATGTTTTATTTATTTTGCAAAGTGTTGCTACAACCTCAAGAAAGAATTCTCGAGCTTCGGGTTTTCTTCAAAGACACTTGCTTGTCTTCGTTACAATTCTAGAATGAATTGATAGTAGGTATAAGACTAACCCTATCACTATCAGTCACGGGTTTGTGAAGCTGCTGTCACTGTCAAGTGGCAGCTTCTTACAGATTGTCTTACCCATGTGACTTTCCTAAATTGCTAACATGTCAGATATACATTACAAAGAAAGCAACCTAGATTCATTCCATTTCCAGCTAAACCAATTCAGCAGATAAAGACTTGACCTTGCTCTTGAATTGATTCGCTTTTGTTTTGCAGTGCTTGAAGCTTTTGTCGTAGTCTTGCAGACTTGGTGCAGCTTAGGGATACTGCATCACGCATGTTTCTTGAACATTTAAACTGTCACGGGATTTGACTGAGAAAGATACCTAGCATAAGGATCTTTATTGAGACAGTTACTTTTGCCGCAAAGCTTGCTGTCACAGGAATGATCTTTTGGTGACAGTATGAGTTCCCCGCATAGAGTGCTGTCGAGGATCCCAAACTTGCTGTCGAGGGCAATAGTTGCTGTCGCGTAGTCTTCCGCCAATGTTGCTGTCAGAGTGAATATGCTGTCGTGACTTGCAACATTCTGTCTTCTTGTAATCTTACTGTCACAGCTTTAGGACAGTAACCTTTATTCATGTTGTCATCCAAAAAGCATTCTTTGAGGCTTGAACACATAAGTGAACTTCTTTCAAACAATACAACTAGAATAACATTACATACTGATTACAAGAACATACTTTGGCTATGACAGTATGTTCTACTTAATTTGAAAAATTAAGTACAATCAAAGTTAAGTTATTTCAATGCTATCACCCATAAATCCCAACAAATGTGTATAATCAAGTATCATCTATCAAAATAAGCATTTAGCTCATATCATAGTCTGGAAATAAAATCACTGTAAAATATTTTCAATCTATCTTCAAAGTTCATCTGATTCCAAATATCTTTTCCAAAAATCATATACCTTTTCATAAATTCATATTCTTTCTGGTAAACTCATATACTGAAATAAACTGGAATACTCTTGAGTAAACTTTCTCTTTCTGAAAACTTGCATAGAACTGAATGACTGGAATAAACTTTCTTTTCTGAAAACTTGCATAAAGCTGAGTGACTGGACTAATTTCTCTTTCTCTGAAAACTTGCACAAAATGTGCACTTTCATGAATAGTGAACTGTAGATGGAGATGCTAGGCGCCGAGGATACCCCTGCGATGATCAGTCGTAAGCTGTATCCCCCTGTTGTTTTTCTACGTAGAAGGGAAGATAATCAGTCTCACACCGACTTACCTCCCCGCCAATCGGTTGTAGGCAGGAAGAACAGACCCGTTCATAGACGGTCGATTATGTTACTCTCCACTTATCCTACGGTCGGGCACTGATAATCATCTAAGGGAAGAACAGACCCGTTCACCAGTCCGTCGGCCATATTGTAATTCCCTTAGGGGACCGGCGCTACTCAGTCCCTTACATATCTCCAAGTTCGAGTAAATCCATAACACTGAAACATAAAGTTCCTTTCCCTTTTTCCCAAAGTATACAACTCCACAAAGTAGTCGTATCTGGTTGGAAAGGAAATTCACTCATATTTCCCAGGCTGATGCCTGTTAATGGATATCACTGATTTCACTGATCTTACTTCTCGAGTTTTGAGGAAGTAATCAAAATCATTTTGATGGTAGTATATCAGACTGATAATTTCATTGATTTAAAAAGATTTAGGACCGGGCAGTCTACTGGAAACAAGCATAAAATCTTGAGAAAGGTTCCATGCATCTTTGTAGTTTGAGCGAACATCTAAGTCTTTCTGAATATAGACTTAAAAGGGAAATAGATTTGGGAACCTTCTCTAATTATGTTTATAATTGACTGAATAAAACTTTATTAGCTATCTAGGGTTTAAAATAGTTTTCACAAAATACTTTCTTAAGAAGTAGGGCTTTAAATAATTAATGCAAACTATATTTAATATAGAATATTTATTTAGAAATAATTTCTAAGTACTCTCTTAACAAAAGGGTAGATAATAACTATTCATCTTATATTTAAATATACCCTTAATAGATTAAACTCCAAATAGTCTTTAGTTTGTAAATCATTTATCGGGATTAATTATAATAACACAATAAAATAACCCTAGATAGCAACTGATACCATTCCCGGTCCATAGCGTATGTACAGAGTATATACCCCCTCCTGAGGGTTTTTCTTAACATATCGGCTTATAGATATTGCCGTATCCATAGCTTATAAGTTCAACTCATATCAATAACTTTTAATTAACATCATAGATAACATTTTGAAAACATAAACATATAGCATATATCTCAAAACCTTTTATTCATCACCACAACAGTTTTTTAAAAAAAAAGGTATAGGTTTGAAAACTTGCCTGATCTCTGTGCCTGAGGGTGGTGTCTGGCGGTGGTCCGGTAATCTATCAACAATAAAGATATCTTTTGTCAGCAACTCGTACTTAGGGATTGAGCAAACATTACACTTAAGTTTAAACACCACACCAATGCAACTATATGATCATAACTCTTGCAATCTCTACTAACATCTTATAATTAGGCACTTGTTTGCTATCAAGGGACATCATTCCAACTTGTCCTTGGTCTGACTTGAATCTATAAGTGTTCTAGAGTCAACCTCTTATGATCCATTTCAAGATTTTCAACTCGTTCTCAGGGTTTTTCTAAAGTGGTATTCAAGTGCTTGCTTTAAGGGGTTCCTCGCACTTAGCCTTAATTCGAACATTTTTATAAAATCGAAAAATGATCATTTTCACACAAGGTTTTCTCCTATACTTTCCTTACTGTCTCTACTATTTAATTACCAAAATTAGCTCCTGCAATGATCAAGTCAAGAGAGCTTTATTTCAGTTACAAACTTATCTTCTCGTTTCTGAACCACTTTTACTAATTTGACCATATCTCCTAAACCGTAAGTCGGATAGTTCCGATTCTTGCGCCAAAACAATCTACGTTTAAACATCTATAAGTACAAGTCATATACTCATCAATGTCAGAGACCTATCTCGACTGTTAAGCTCTGTTTTCAAAGGTTTTAGAAATTTCGGCATTACGACGGCTATACATCGGATAATCCCAAAATCCAAACACTCCAAATATCATACTCTCTACTCCAACAACTCATACATGTTATTCAACATCCAACCAAGGCCTAACACTGCCAAGCCTCCACATAAACCAATTTAACATTCATCCAAACCCAATCATAACCATAATGTCCTACATATACATCAAATCTCTATAACTCATCTAAATCATCAAAAATGAAATTATGAACTAGGGTTCAAAAGAGGGTTACCTTCCTTGATGTATGGGTGACCTCAATAAGCCTTGATTAGCCTTGATCTAACCTTAGGAGAGCTTGAATCATCAAAAGAAATCATGAAAAACAAGGTTAGCTCTCGGAGTTACTATTCACCCAGTAAAAGAACTGCAAAAACGAAGGCCTTACCATGCTTAAATGGAACAATCTTGTGAAATAGAAGTTGTAGATTATCTCAAGACCTTTCCAACAAGCTAACGAACACAAGATTTGAGTAAGAAACGAAGGAGATCTGGCTGCTACAGTTTGGCCGAGAGTTTGCTCTTCAAGATGCTTCCCTTTTTGATTTTTTTCTCACTTTTTGTTAATTAACTAAAGGTGTGAGATATTTCTTTTGTCAAGTGGTGAGTCATAGTCTTTGATGCCCTCTTCTTGTGACACTTGTCACACATGCACCGGCTTGGATAAAGCAGCTTTTCTGGTTCGTTTAATCTCGTAGAATGCTCGCAGGGTTTCTTAAGGGTTCCATCGAGGTATTTTACCGTAATCGTTCTTGATACCTCTAATTCTTTTATTAAATCCATATCCACGGAATTAATAATTTAAATCCTTAAATATTCTCAAATAATAATTTATTCGTCCGTTTTTGGTGATACTTCGGAGAAAACGGAAATACTATTTTTCCGATTCTGACAGCTTTTGCATTCCTTCATTTTCCTCGTAGATCACTAATGTGACTTTGAAAGTTTATTATATCGCCCCGCATATAGTGTGGTCTGAAAAACTTTTTAAATGAAAAAGTTACTATTCATCAGTGGTTTTTCTATAATCCTTTGGATCAATATCCGTTCCAATATTCCTGGTTTATTTTCTCTTTACTTCTTGCACTTAGAAATGTTCTAGTGGTTTCTCGGGCACACTCTATCTTGTTTACGGAGTTGTCGGATGCATACCAGATATCGATTTGGATGACATAAAAATACTTTTCTTCCTTGGAATATTGTATTCTTATTTTCCAGAGAGATTATTCTTATCTATATGTTCAGTCCATTCTTACTATTCTCAAAATGTTTGAAAACCGAAATTCATATTCATTTCATAACTTGATTCTCAAAGTCATTGCCACTATCCATATTTACATCAACATATAATAAAAGTTTTAATTCTACCCAAAATCCGGGGTCTTACAGTCTCCCCTCCTTAAAAGGATTCCGTCCCGGAATCGCTCTGAAAACAAATGGGGATATCTTTCTAGCATCTCGCTCTCTAGCTCCCAAGTTGATTCTTCCACATTATGATTCCTCCATACCACTCTGACTAGTTTGACTATCCGACTTACGGTTTAGGAGATATGGTCAAATTAGTAAAAGTGGTTCAGAAACGAGAAGATAAGTTTGTAACTGAAATAAAGCTCTCTTGACTTGATCATTGCAGGAGCTAATTTTGGTAATTAAATAGTAGAGACAGTAAGGAAAGTATAGGAGAAAACCTTGTGTGAAAATGATCATTTTTCGATTTTATAAAAATGTTCGAAGTAAGGCTAAGTGCGAGGAACCCCTTAAAGCAAGCACTTGAATACCACTTTAGAAAAACCCTGAGAACGAGTTTAAAATCTTGAAATGGATCATAAGAGGTTGACTCTAGAACACTTATAGATTCAAGTCAGACCAAGGACAAGTTGGAATGATGTCCCTTGATAGCAAACAAGTGCCTAATTATAAGATGTTAGTAGAGATTACAAGAGTTATGATCATATAGTTGCATTGGTGTGGTGTTTAAACTTAAGTGTAATGTTTGCTCAATCCCTAAGTACGAGTTGCTGACAAAAGATATCTTTATTGTTGATAGATTACCGGACCACCGCCAGACACCACCCTCAGGCACAGAGATCAGGCAAGTTTTCAAACCTATACTTTTTTTTAAACTGTTGTGGTGATGAATAAAAGGTTTTGAGATATATGCTATATGTTTATGTTTTCAAAATGTTATCTATGATGTTAATTAAAAGTTATTGATATGAGTTGAACTTATAAGCTATGGATACGGCAATATCTATAAGCCGATATGTTAAGAAAAACCCTCAGGAGGGGGTATATACTCTGTACATACACTATGGACCGGGAATGGTATCAGTTGCTATCTAGGGTTATTTTATTGTGTTATTATAATTAATCCCGATAAATGATTTACAAACTAAAGACTATTTGGAGTTTAATCTATTAAGGGTATATTTAAATATACGATGAATAGTTATTATCTACCCTTTTGTTAAGAGAGTACTTAGAAATTATTTCTAAATAAATATTCTATATTAAATATAGTTTGCATTAATTATTTAAAGCCCTACTTCTTAAGGAAGTATTTTGTGAAAACTATTTTAAACCCTAGATAGCTAATAAAGTTTTATTCAGTCAATTATAAACATAATTAGAGAAGGTTCCCAAATCTATTTCCCTTTTAAGTCTATATTCAGAAAGACTTAGATGTTCGCTCAAACTACAAAGATGCATGGAACCTTTCTCAAGATTTTATGCTTGTTTCCAGTAGACTGCCCGGTCCTAAATCTTTTTAAATCAATGAAATTATCAGTCTGATATACTACCATCAAAATGATTTTGATTACTTCCTCAAAACTCGAGATGTAAGATCAGTGAAATCAGTGATATCCATTAACAGGCATCAGCCTGGGAAATATGAGTGAATTTCCTTTCCAACCAGATACGGCTACTTTGTGGAGTTGTATACTTGGGAAAAAAGGGAAAGGAACTTTATGTTTCAGTGTTATGGATTTACTCGAACTTGGAGATATGTAAGGGACTGAGTAGCGCCGGTCCCCTAAGGGAATTACAATATGGCCGACGGACTGGTGAACGGGTCTGTTCTTCCCTTAGATGATTATCAGTGCCCGACCGTAGGATAAGTGGAGACTAACAGAATCGACCGTCTATGAACGGGACTGTTCTTCCTGCCTACAACCGATTGGCGGGGAGGTAAGTCGGTGTGAGACTGATTATCTTCCCTTCTACGTAGAAAAACAGCAGGGGGATACAGCTTGCGACTGATCATCGTAGGGGTATCCTCGGCGCCTAGCATCTCCATCTACAGTTCACTATTCATGAAAGAGCACATTTTGTGCAAGTTTTCAGAGAAAGAGAAATTATTCCAGTTACTCAGCTTTATGCAAGTTTTCAGAAAAGAAAGTTTATTCCAGTCATTCAGTTCTATGCAAGTTTTCAGAAAGAGAAAGTTTACTCAAGAGTATTCCAGTTTATTTCAGTATATGAGTTTACCAGAAAGAATATGAATTTATGAAAAGGTATATGATTTTTGGAAAAGATATTTGGAATCAGATGAACTTTGAAGATAGATTGAAAATATTTTACAGTGATTTTATTTCCAGACTATGATATGAGCTAAATGCTTATTTTGATAGATGATACTTGATTATACACATTGTTATCAGCTCAGTATTATTTTGGTGGGCCTTGTTGCTCACCCTTGCTTGTTTTTATATATATCACCACAACAGATAAACCAGATGGTTCGTACCACCAGCCGCAAGAGGGTTTGGGAACCCAGAGGACTCTCCCCTGATACTATAGCCGCCATAGCTGAGGTAGAACCTATTAGTGTTATAGACTGGTAGTTGGATTCAGCTTTTAATTATATGTATGACATAACTTAAGAAGTGGCAGCAAACATAAACCTGTAAATTATATTTGGGTTTGTAATCACTTATGATATGTATGTGGACCCTGTTAGCAGTACTTATTTCAAGTTCGTCTCTGGGACTATAACTTGTGTGTGTGTGTGTGTGAGCTAGATGGTGGGGTCATAGCATGTTGTTTATTTATATTGATTCAAGTCAAGTATGATGTATGGAATGATGACCGTAACGACCAGATTCCTGACCCCGGATCTGGGGCTGTTACAAGCCTACTTGCATATCTTTAAGCAAATATCATGCAAGCTTAAAAATAAGTCTAAATATGAAACTATGTGTAATTGTATAATAGCAGTGTATATATACATACATATATAATTCTCGAAAGGGTAGTTAGGAATTAGGATGTTGTCAATTATATTAGTTCGAGTAACTAATACGACAACTAATCTCGAGTCATATATATATTGTAGGACCGAGTACTAGCCAAGGCTTGGATAGACGTGCAGCGTAGATATTCCCTCTTGTTCAGTTACACCTTTCTTTCAGGCAAGTGACAATCCTTATTACGCAATTACAAATGTTTTGACTTGCATAAAGGCATGTTTTATCACATATTAATTTCTTTACAATTATTTTGAAAGCATGAATGTCATATTGTTACAAAATAAAATACTTTACTCTGATGATTTATTTCACGGTAATTAGGCCCATTCCTTTGGAAATTATACTTGTTAATATAAAACAAGTTTGGAATGAATTATGCATTGGTCAGGATGACTAATGACCACAGGTTGATTTAAAAACTTGTGATAATATTTTTGGAAAGTAAAGTGGGGTTGGGAATGCGTAAGAGAACCCCTTGACACGCGGTTCCAGCTTGATATGAGCCATTGTTGATAAGTGCTCCCGGATCCAAATTGTTGTTATAAAAATCTTGTTATGAATACTGTGTGGAGGTTAAGTATGAATGATCATCATCTTAACCTGTGTCATTTGATACCCACTTTACACATTAAAAAGGGCCAATGTTTTGATTAAGAATTAAAAATGGTAATGAGTACTTATCCTCTTTCCAAGCTAATCATGTTATGGTTCTGAAAACATAACTCATATTTCATTGCTGTCTTTCAGAACTAATTATATGTACTAGATCAATGCTTTATATTTATGAAGCACTAATTCTTTCAAGGACTATGCATTCAGATTTGAATCTTTTAAAGTGAACACTGTTTTACCAGGAAAATATTATTATGATTTCTTATTATGCGGTTGTCATTTGCTAAGCTCTTTTGCTTACTCTTGCTTTACTACCTAACCTTTCAGCTAGCTATCACTATGCCTCGTAGGGGCCGTGGTAGAGGCGCTTGCCTAATAGGGACTTCAGGCATCTGTTTTACTCTCCTCAGCAGGTAGCAGCATTGATAGATGGTGATAATTAGTTGTTATAAAATATGTAGTTGGGTAATTTTAAAACAGATAGACTTCTAATTTGCTAGTGATCTCTTATCGAGGTATTACTAGTAAATTCAGGTTGTGTAATAATTAATACAGTAGTCTTGTTTCAATGCCAAAACTTGTAAAAGATTCTAGCTTGTGGGAGTGTCGTTATATATTGTTAATTATTATGCATGATTGTTTATATTTAGTGACACCGGGTTTTCGGTCTGTCACATTAGGGCTGGCTGGAGCCTTGAGAGTTAAAACTCTGAAAGTATATGGAGATTCGAGGCTAGTGGTTTCCCAAGTAAATGGGGAATTTGAGGCCAAAGATGAAGTCATGGCCAAGTATTTGAAACTTGTCAAGGCCATCATGACTCAGTTCGACGAATGCTATGTAGAGCACATTCCAAGGGAAGAAAACATGAAGGCTGATGCCTTGTCTAAATTTGCTTCTTCTGAAATTGAAAACTATGCAGGGAGTGTATACTTCCAAGTCCTGAGGACCCCAAGCATCAACGGAAAGTTGGTAGAACCCATTGATGTTGCTAGTTGTTGGATAGATCCCATCAAGGCTCATCTGGAAACTGGGTGGTTACCCAACGACACTTCAGAAGCACGAAAGCTGTATGTGAGAGCACTAAGGTATGCCCTGATTGAGGGAATCCTATACAAGAAGTCTTTCATCGTTCCATATCTGAAATGTTTGAGACCTCAAGAGGCAGAATTGGCCCTGAAGGAAGTACATGAAGGAATTTGTGGGCAGCACTTGGGGGGCAGAGCCCTTGCCCATAAGATCACTCGTCTAGGGTTTCTACTGGCCAAGCATACTAGCAGATGCTAAAAGCTACGTGAAGAAATGTGAAAGGTTCCAGAAGCATGCACCAGTGGTTAGGCAACCACCAGAGATGTTGACATCCATAAACTCACCAATTCCATTTGCCATGTGGGGAATGGATATACTTGGACCTTTCCCAATGGCAAGTGCACAACGAAAGTTCTTGATAGTAGCAATCGACTACTTCACCAAGTGGATTGAGGCTAAGCCATTAGCCAAGATAATCACCAAGCAAGTGATGCATTTCTTCTGGGAAAATGTGATATGCAGATACGGGATTCCACGTATCTTGGTCACAGACAATGGAACTCAGTTTAACAACGATGAGTTTAAGAAATATTGTGATGAGAACGATATCAAGGTGCGCTTCACTTCTGTCGCTCATCCTCAAGAAAATGGGCAAGCTGAGGTTGCAAATCGAATTATCCTAGATGGACTGAAGAAAATAGTTGAACGCTCCAGAAACACTTGGGTGGACGAATTGCTCCCCATACTATGGGCATATCGTACTACCTGCAAAGTCACCACTGGAGCTACCCCCTTTCTGTTGGCATATGGGGCAGAGGCAGTGGTTCCAGTGGAGATCACTCACACGTCTCCAAGAATTGAGGCTTATGAGCCAGAAACAAATGAGGAAGGCTTGAGGCTGGCCTTAGATTTGATTGATGAAGTTAGAGATGAGGCAAATGCCAAGATAGTTCAGCATCAGAAACGAGCATCTTTCTATTACAACCTAAGGGTTAAAGAGAGATTCTTTTGACAATGAGATTTAGTCCTCCAAAAGATTGAGGCATCCGGAGTTGGACAAAAAGGCAAGTTGGCCCCAAATTGGGAAGGACCATATCGCGTCAAGAACGTATTTGGTCGAGGCTCGTACAAGCTAGAAACCCTCGAAGGGCATGAGGTGCCAAGGACTTGGCATGCCTCAAATTTGAAAGTCTATTATGTTTAAAGTGTGTCCTGATTGGACTCACTACTAGGACAAATAGAAATAAGGTTCGATGAAATCATGAGCTTCCTAGAAAGCAAATGAAGGGTTGAAACCCCAGAAACCTAAGACATTCAGTCCAAACCCCATCATTCGATATGCTCAATGAAAGGCTTGAAGCCAAAACAAGACGGTATAAGACATAAAAGGCTTATGCAAATGTCAAGTTAGCCTCGAATAAGGCAAAATCATCGTAAATGTGTAGGTCGCTCCACACTTTACACCAAGACGATACTCGTGAAACACTAGTGTATATTTAAATCCCCAAAAAAGGGTAGTAAGTCCCAGGTAAGGTATAAAAAGACCCCAAGTCTCGAAAAAGACCGGTATAGCTTCTATGAAATCCTAGTGCATTATCATAGACGTTGGGAAGCGCGATCAGCCATTTTAAACCCAGAATCTTCAAAGAAAGCCCAGAATCTTCAAAGAATTCTTCAAAACTTCAAGTAAGAAACCCTAAAAACGATGACATTCAACAGAAAATCTCGCCAGGAATCGCCTAGTGACTGGAAACCCAACCGGTTAAGGAAGGGCAACCGGTCTATAGCCAGTTAAGGCCCACAAATCCATTTATTGATTATAGAGATTAAAACCCAAATAATTTGGGTCTCAGGCAAATTCGAAGCCCAAACAATAAAGGCCCAATAAGGCCCAAGGCTGGAATAATTTAAAGTCCAATTAAAAATTGGGCTAGTTAAGGCCCAAGAAAAGAATGAAATTTGAAATATAGCCAAGGCAAAATCAAAGATTTAAGGTCGAAAAGACATTAAATCGAAATCGTACGACCGAGGTCGAAAAAATATGGGAAAACGAGGTCGATTCCAACGACCTCGCTCCCAAATAAAGTCGAAAAATAATGAAATTGAGGTCGAAAAAACCATAGAACGACATCGAAGGCTCGAAGTCGAAAATATACGAGGAATTGAGGTCGTTTCCATCGACTTCGCACCAAAAAACCAGTCAAAAAATTGAAAATTCGAGGTCGAAAAGACCCTAGATCGAAGTCGATTGATTGAGATCGAAAATACACTATAAATCGAGCTCGAACCCCTCGACCTCACACCCAAGTGAGGTCGAAAACAGAAGGATTCAAGGTCGAAAGAATGAGGTCGAATATGACCTAGAAAATGAGGTCTAAGCGTTCGACCTCACGCCAAAATGAGGTCGAAAACGACCTAGAGACCCAGGTTGAAAATGACCTGTAAATCGAGGTCGAAAGTATAAGGGATCGAGATCAAATGACCGAGGTCGAAAATGACTGGGAAGTCGAAGTCGAAACCATCGACCTGGGACCAATCAAGGTCGAAAAAAGGCTGGATCGAGGTCGAAGGCTCAAGGTCGAAAAAGACTTAAAAATCGAGGTCGAAACCTTCGACCTCACTCCAGTCGAGGTCGAAATCCAGATCGAATTTCAGATCGAAAATGACCTGTTTCCTTGTCGAATTTGAGGTCGAAAATGACTTGTTTCCTGGTCAAAAAGGAGGTCGAAAATGACCTAATTTGAGGTCGAAAATGCCCTTAAAATGGAAAATTTTGAGGAAAAACACGTTATAACTTCTACGAAAACCCCAAGGAGATTTTCCCAGAAGTTGGGGGGCAAATGATATGGTCAGAAAAGTAATTATAGAAATATAATTGACAAGTCAATGTAAAGGCCGATATTTAAGGTCCGACACCCTAATTATTCATTAATTTCGTAATTAATGAATAGGGAAAATATACAACTCATAAAAAGAGTCCAAAATATGGTAAATTCATCAAAGAAGGATCCGGAATCCCAATTAAAGGCAATTAATGAGTCATAGCCTTTATCAACAAGGAAACGAATTCTCCAGCAAGAAATACAATGTTTATCCAATATCAAAAAGGAGACTTATTCGCTAAGACTCCTAAACATACCATAAATACTAGGCTCTAGACACCTATATAAGGACCCTGATCCTACAATCAGAACTACGTTTTGGACACAGCTCCATACGTCCTCTACTACGTTTTGGACATAGCTCCATACGTCCTCTACTACGTTTTGGGCACAGCTCCATACGTCACAACGCCTCGAAGGCGCAACAAGCCATAAAGGCACCCCCTAGAACTACGTTTTAGACTTCATCCTCGAATAAGGACATACAAGTCACTACGTCCTTGGTGTGCCCCTGCCGCCATAGCCCCGAGGGCAACACCAAGAACTACGTCTTTGGCTTGATTCTCAATAAGGAATTGAGATACGTAGACATCTTGTGAGGACCGATTTAGTCTCGAAACACAAGTGCAGCCATAAAAGCTCGAAAGCTCATAAATCCTAGCAATTAATATACAAGCACGTTTTTTAATCCACAATAGTATTTAAATACTTTTAATTATTAAATTTTAAAACCTCATTTTCCAAAAATATCACGGGCATTTACCTTTTTAAACTAAACATATGTTACATTTTTTATATTTTCTTACTAAAACCCCTCATTTCCAAAAATATAACGGGCAAACCCATACTTATTTATTTTAAAATATGTTTTAATGTTTTTCATTAATTAAAAGTGTTTAGCTATTTTAACATGTCTACTTATTTTTTGCACAATTACAATTAAAAAAATATTAAAAAAATAATAATAAAATATCAATTAACAATCCGTGCATCGCACGGGTTTTAAGCTAGTATTACATAATAGACGAAACATTAAAAGTTTGGTTGGTCGGTACCTATTTTTTGGTATTTCATGTTTTTACTTAATTACCTTTACTTATTTATAAAAAAATATTATTAAATAATTAAATTACCCATTTTTAACCAATTACCTTTTTCAGCTAAACACAATACTTTTTCGATTTTTCTAACAAAATTTATTCATTTTCCAAAAATATCACGTGCAGTTACCTTTTTCTAACTAATCATGTTACATTTTCTATTTTTTCTTACTAAAACTCATCCTTTTCCAAAAATATTACGGAAAAACCCATACTTATTTATTTTAAAATCTATTTGAATTCTTTTAATTATTTAAAAGCGTTTAGCTATTTTAACATGTCTAGTTACTTTTTTAATAAATTCAATTAATAAAATATCAAAAAGTAAATAATAAAACAACAATTAACAATCCGTGTATCGTACGGGTTTTAAACTAGTATATATAATAACACAACATGTTCTATTTTATTCATGTAATATTACAGTTATGCCCCTCTATAGTTAAGTGCTCTAAATTTTTTTTAAAAATCAAATCTTATTGAGAATTGAACCTATGACCTCGTATTTACAATTATACTGAATATAAAGTTACCTCTACAACCATTGAACTAGGTGCATATTGATGAAATATTAGAATTCCTTGATTATATTCCTGATCAATGATTTTCTTTTTCATTTTTGTCTCTTGTATATCATTTATCTATTAATTTCTTGGGAAACTTTTTATAGTGCATGTACACAGAAGTATTCATGTATCTACTTAATTAATAATACATTAATACATGGATTATTTATTTTCATACGAAAGTTACAAATTGTATTAAACTGAGTCCTACCCAAAATCTTTATAGGTTCGTCAATTGGACAATTTTTGTTTCAGTTATTCCAATCTATTATTTATCTATTTTTTATTTTATATAATACATCTACATGCCACATATCTTTCAACATAAAGTTACAATTATATTCCTACTATTTAAAATCAAATTTCTACATTTTTTTAACTTAGACATATACATAAATTGAGCCGCAAGCAAAAAAAAAATTAATATTTAATTTTAAAGTAAGTCATGTCAGCAGAGCAAAACCGATAAAATCAAATTCCATTAATAGATTTAGTAATTTTTCAGATTTGTTAAGTGCGTGCATATGATCCATATATGACTAATCAAATAAGTTCAACCAGTCAACTGGCCATATGGCCTTAAGATGCGGGAGTAGTGAAAATCCCAAAAAGTAGGAGAGTAGTGGGAAATAAAAATAAGGTGGCCATATGAATATTCTAGATATCATTTTCTTAGTGGAAATATGAGGAGTCTTAAAAATTAAATGGGAAGGTGGATGGAGTAAGTCTGGGTGGTCTCAGGTAGTCAAAAAGAATAGTAAGTATTGCAATGAGTTGTTTGAGGTGTACAGTCTATATTAACCATTGCATGCAAATAGTTATCTCACCCTATTCTTTTCTCAAAACTCCTTCATCTAAAAGCAGAAATTTGGAGAGGAGTTGGGAGTTTCCTGACATGGGTTTTGTTAGAGCAAGTCCAATGCAATGCCAATCTTGGTGCCATTGCTATAATTTGGCACCAAATGCAAAAAATATCAACTCCAAAGGAGTTGCATATTTGGATGCAAATATGCATAAATGCATACTTTGTGTCAAATTTGCATCCAAGGATGCATATATGCATCTAGCCACATCATCAATCTACCGTAAATGTAATACAAGTTGTTTTACTTTATAAATGGAATTTAGGTGAGTTGGACAAAAGTTAGTTAAATATAGAAATATTTGGTTGCAAAATGCAACTAGCAATGGAGTGCATCTTATTTTTTAGCACCAAAAATCACTTTTTGGTGCCATATTATAGCAATGGCTATAGCTATTTTGCATCTAGCATTGGACTTGCTCTTAAGGTTAATATACATGCATTTACCCTTGACGAAACTTTGCCTAATAGAATCGGCTCTGGTATAGGGATTGTAATAAGAGACAGATCAGGGGCCATATTGAAGATGGTTTTGGGAACGATAAGGAACTTGACTGTTAGGGCGAATGAATTGTGGGCTTTAGTTGTTGGGTTGAGGAATGTGTACTATGAGAAAGAAATTAACATTCAGCTTGAGTCATACCATGCAGAAGCCATTAGGGAGTGGGAGGACTGGCGTTGGTTAATTGACCCAAATCATGAAAGGGTGATTCAGCATCTACATCTAGATCAGAGAAAGAAAGACTCAAACCTAACGTTGAGGGTGAGGGCGGCGGAAGAGAGTCGGAATAGGCTTGCTAAATTTTAGGCAATGGATGGAGCAAGAAACGGACAAGTTTGGTAGTGATCATGAGGTCATTTGGTCCGGTTAGGGCTTTGTGGAGGCTAGACATGGGTTTGGGCGGAGGAGGTGAGTTGTTTGAAGAAATTATGAGGAGAATTATGCAGAGTTAGAACAGCTAGACATAGCAGAGGTCAATCAAGAGCGGCTACAGAGTAGGGAAGCTGATGAGAAGGAGGAGAACATGTTGGCTACAGACATCAACATGGGGGACATGAGAGCAAGAGATTAAGCTAGTGATGATGTTTTCAACAAGTAGTGTTATGTTTCGTTTATTTAATTTTATTTTTTGTTCTAAGACTTTTGTTTAAGTTTTATTGGAGAAGATTTGCAAAGGGCCTATATTTGGTTTTGGGCCTCTGAGGTTCGTGTGGTTGTTGGGCTATGGTTTTTTTGTCTTTGCTTGTAAAACTATGGACCTTTGTGGGCTTGGCCCTTTTGTTATTTTAATGCAAGTTGGTTTATAAAAAAAATTACATCTCCATGCACATAAAAAATATTAAGATAATTTAGTATAAAAAATCTTAAGATACATAGTTTAATGGTAACTTAATCCAAAATTATTAATTTAGTATTAAACTTGAATAATTAATATCCTCAAAACAAAAATTTTTATTTTTGTATCGAGATTATCATTTTATTTATGTTAAAGATACCTTGTCTCTATTTTGTTGGGCTAAAAAACATTATTCATTTAACAAGGTTATTTATTTATCAAATATTTGTTTGTCGAGATTAAACTATATATATATATATATATATATATATATATATATATTAACATGGTAATTGAATCATGGGATGATCAGATTTTTTCATGACAGGACCAAATCTCTTGTAACCCTTCTATTTAAGCGAGTGCAAATGCATCAACATTTGTATTATCATATCAAACAAAATAAATTGAGTTGATCATATTTATAATCACACTATTATAGAGAAACCTTTCAATATCTTTCAAAAAAAATTTGTATTGTTTTATAAATGATCGCAAAATCCGAGCTTATGTGAACCATAAAATACAGTAACGAAGAAAAAATCAGATTCTGTAGATTAGAGCAATCACATGCCTTGTACGGGTATTGAAGCTAGTTATTATTATATATACTAGGCAACTCATCCGTGCTTCGCGCAGCTTTCTTAAATTTTATAATCAATTATTAAAAAAATTATTTTTTATTTTATGAAAAAATATAATGTATAATATAATACTTTACTTTAAAAATATTAATTAAATCTCCAAGTAAAATTCATATTAATCACTTATTTGGAAAATAATATAATATTAGATGAGTCTCAAATTATAAATAGCTAAATTACAATCTTAAAAGCCGACGGCCTTTCATGCCATACACTTATTATAATTTTATAATTATAAAATCTTTATACTTCCATATCATAATTTTCACGAACACTAACAAAGAATCTCCCAAAAAATTAAGGTCATGTGTTCCACGGTGTCCCAAAAAGAATTTTAAGTGATCTGGAATAGAGAATATAAAATGACATAATATAAACAATTTTAAGTCGTCATTTAACCTAAAAAAATCTCAATTTCATACAAATAATTAATTTTTACATTGAAATAATAAATATAATTCTTAAATAAAGTTTGATAGCCTCTTATATGTTATAAAAATAAAGTAAATTAATATACATTTAAGAGGTGTAATTATTGACTAATTAATATGCTATTAAATGCAAGAAAATATTTTTACTAAAAAAATTCAAAAAATTCAAAAAAATCAAGAAAAATACCTTGAAAGTTTTTCGAGGCCAGTCTTCTAGAATTATAATATATATATAATATAGGCCAACAAGCCCATCAAGGCTATTTAGTAATTTACTAATTTACCCTTCTATTATATTAATTAATATTAAAAAACAATTTTCATGAGAATTGAACCCAAGACCTCTATGTATGTAATGTAAAGAATGAATTATATTCACATCTCCAACCACTACACCAAAGAAATTTTTAGAACCTTTTAATAAATCATTAACTACATACACCAAGAACTCATTTGTTATAATGTTCAATATTTTTATTAATTCAAATATTTTATCGAGTCAAACCCGAGTCGAATTGTTCATATTCAATATTTTAAATATTATAAATATATTTTCAATGTAAATTAAAGGATCAATTGAACTTGAGCTCGAGTTCAAGCTTGACAAAACTTTTTAGTCGAGTTTCAGCTTGAGTCTGAAAATGTTCGACTCAACTCGATCACACCCCACTTTCATTGTTATTGGGTAAAATATTTTAATATAACTAGAAAAAAGATAATTTAAGCAAAACAAAACAAAAACTATTGTAGATGAGATTTGAACTTCATATTAGTTATTAGATAAATATTTAGATAAAAAATCATATTTAGGTAAGAAATATTTATTAAAAAATAGATTATAGATACTATATTTAAAATGTCTAACTATATTATTGAAATATGATACTTAGTAGATAATATATCACAACATGAATACAAATCAAAAATTTAGCTAATTTTAATATAAATTACAAGAATATTAAATCACTATCACAAGAATATATCACAATGATGAATTTGTACATTAAGAATTCTTATTGAACTTATTATCAAAATCATCTTTTTAGTATTTGAATATAGTTTTACGAACAACCAAATACAATTTTTACTATTACATCGACGGTTTTCATCTATCTATTTTAACATCTAACATAATAATCTTTAATTTAATGATGGTTTAAAAAAAAATTACAATTAAAACTACACCAAAACTAAAGATCGAAGAAAGTGGCAAATTTTTACTTTGAGAATTCTATTCGATTTAGGAAATTTTCATGTATTTGATTTAAATTATCAAGATATATTTTTTAGTATTTTAATATAATTTAACTAACAACCAAATACACTTTTTCATGTTCGATCTAACGATTCTCATCTATTTATTTTAAAAATCTAAAGATCATTATTATTTTGATATGTAATAGTTGTAATTATTTAAAATCCAATTCTAATGCTAATACTTCCATTTTTAACTTATATCCGTTTTAGATAATAATTTAATCTTTATATGATATAATCTTGATCGTTTATTTTTAAAAATATCCAACGGTTGAGATTGTTTTGGCGGTACTGAGGACCGACCAAAGTTTTGAATAAGATATCTCTTACGCTTATTATATATAAGGATTTAATGTGTGTGTATCAATATCATGAACAATGATGACAAATGGAATAAGGTCACCGAAAATGAAAGAGGCATAAAAGTGGATGTGGGTGAAGTTTGAGATGTAAATAATATTTGAATGTGTGGCCATGATTAGTTTTCGGTTCTCATTTCTGTAAATGATCTTATGTAACACTTGTCTATATATAAACACGCGAGTATACCGACTCATGATTAGATTTTTAAGTTACGTATTGTTTAATCATTAAAAGTTATGTTTTTTAAATTGTTAGATGTGATTGTATTGTTATGATCATATATGAAATTCAAGAAATTTGAGTTACTGCCGGTGTTTATTAAAAATATCACACTAATAACGTAAAATGTTTCAAAAACTAGAAATCGTCTATTTAAAAAAAAATCAAAACAACAACATTTTATGAATTCAAATGGTGCCCGTGCTTTGCACGGGATATCATGCTAGTTATTTTAACCTTAAAACAAAATTTAATTTTGATGGTAAGAAACATGTCAGCATACTTATACAATTTTTAAGAGAGCTAGTTTCATTGCACACACCTTTAATAAATAGTTTAATATTATTATTACAAAAAAATAAGATTATTAATTTCACATAAAAGTCATATACTAATATACATTTGGATCGCAGAGGTATATATTGGTAGCATATTGATACCTTTTTTCCATTAATTGTGTGATGATCGTGCATGATGTGAGATCGAAGTATGCGAAAACTTAGAATTGCTTCGTAATATTTTACTATTGGAAAGTAAACTAGTATTATTTACATTGGATAAATTAAAGAAATGCACTGTTAAGTAACCAGTCGCTCTAAAACCTTTAAGGTGTCAGATGAAGGCTCCAACATGATCTTATACTCTTATACTTACATATTCAACACTCCCCCTCAATCGTGCGATACTTTTCGTCACGATTGACCAGAGAGACAACAGCAGAACGAAAAAAATATTTAAATTAAATAACGTGGGTGGGAAGGCTCGAACCTGAGACCTCTCCCTAAATCGAGCTCTGATACCATGATAAAGTATGTGGAGAAGTTATAATGAACTTTGTTATCGATTACAATAGAGAGTAGGCTCATGTAGCCAATAACCAAATAATAATAAAGGAAATCGTCCTAACAAAGGAAACTATTACAATAATGGAACTATCCAATAATAATATTAGTATATATGTTAACACACACATTCTGTTTTTACAATTTTAACACTTATCTGTAAATAAATGGAACAAAATCCTATAAAATATTTTTAGCATTTTCTACTTATATTAGGAAAATAAATTTATATTTTTGTTTAGGATTCTTCTTAATATATGTAGAATTTATTTATTTATCTTATGCAAGTTTAAAATATCAAAGTAACAAATATAGTGATGTGAAAAAATAATAATAAATTACTAATTGTATGTCTAGTGAACATATTGAAATATTAAAAAACAATTATATGCATCTAAAATATAATAATTTAATTACTAATTGGCTAATAATATTTTGTTGATTTTATCTATTTGTGAAAGGAAAATATAGTTTAGCCAATTAATTAAATCTCAAAATTTATTGTCATCTTATTTCCTTTCGATATACTATTTATTACACATGTCCTCCGTCATCTTGATGATATCCATACAAGAGCTACTAATAACGACCTAATCATTGCATACGTCAAGCTGATGTTTGACTTAGGTAAGAGACTAAGATTTCATTCACTTCTCAACTTTGATTCTCTTCCGCTAGATTAGAATTCACATCTACGGTCACGATTACTCTAGCCAGCTTCGATTTACTTTGACCCTCACTATAAATATACATGAGATCCACCATTTTGTTCACTTCAAGAAAACATAACCATATAACCATCACTCTCACTTCTCATTGCTTTCGCTACTCTGATCTCTTACACCCTCACATAAAAATGGTGCTTGAATCAAACAACTTCAATCAGAATTTTGGTTTTGAACCGAATCCTCTTATTTATGGAAACAAACCAATGAATCAACAAGTTGCTTATAACTTCTCACGGAAGAATCCAGTGAATATAAACTTTCCAAACTCTGCTCATGAAGCATTTACCATTGGAGGATCATCGTTGAATCTTCATGCTCGGAATTTCTATGCAGACCCATATCTTTCAACTTCATCAATTTCTGCACCAGGTGTCAATCATTCTAGTTACTCAAAAAACACTGGATTTGTTTCTGCTTCATCCTCAAATGGTACCAGTTTGTATAACGAGTATCCAAGTTTGTTTCACCTGAACACATCACAGCAGCTCAGGCCTCCAATGCAGGTCCAAACCCATGCTACCAATTCTCATGTCAACATCCAAGAATTAGGTCCATCAGGCTTAGCAAATCCATGCATGAACATGGACGAGATAGTGAGTGATGGAAGAGCCAAGAAATATAATGGGAGAAAATATAAGAATGGTATTAAAGGGCATTGGATGCAGGAAGAGGACAGGTAAATTCAATTTTTATTAGTAATAAATTTTACGGATATTGTGTAAGTAAGGAATTAAATAATTAGTTGAATTTATGCAGAATGTTGCTAAATTTAGTGGACAAGTACGGAAATAAGAAGTGGAGCTACATAGCTAGGATGATGCCTGGGAGGCTAGGGAAGCAGTTAAGGGAGCGATACAACAACCATCTCAAGCCTGGACTTAAGGTTTTGTTTTTCTTCTTCGCCAGTTTTTGTCACAATGTCATTTATGCTAGTAACTTGCAACACAGACATATGTAAACTCCAGGTAAAATTTTCCAAAAATTAGCAAAAACAAAGAATCTGCAGATGGATTTTGATGATAAATTATATAAATATATTATATTTTGATTATTGATTAATTGTCCCTGTTAATATATTACGAGGAAAAGTTTATATACAACAACTTTGAAATTTTAATGAAGTATTTGCAGTATTTACCGACATCATCAATATATAGTTTAGATTCCCATTCTATGACGTCATTATGAACTCAGCACACATGTTTATGAAAATTATTTGTTTGATTTTGGACATTACAATTTACATTGGAATCGTGAGATATATGCATGTCATCTGAATATTAGATTTTATTACTTTAAATTTAAGTAGTTGTCGTTTTTAATATGAGCCATCTCCTCAACATTTTATATTTATTTATCAATGTTGTATTCATAGGAGATTCCATTATCTTTCTCTCATAGTTAATTTTCTTATATTTTCAATATTTATACTGATTATTTATTCAATTCCTATGAAGTTTCATGGTGTATCACCTTTTTGTATATCTATTTTATTATGATGATTTAAAAGTCACACATTGTGACGTTTGCATTTAAAAATTATAGAATATATCATACTATTTTTTATCTTGAGAAAAGTAAATAATTTAATATATTGTAAATTTATATATGTCACAGAAAGAGGCTTGGACTGAAGAAGAGGATATGAAGCTGATTCAGGCCCATGAAAATAGGGGCAACAAGTGGGCTGAGATTTCAAAGCTGCTCCCGGGCCGCAGTGAAAGTGATATCAAGAATCATTGGAATGCCACCAAGAGGAAGTGCATGAATGCTATACAGAAAAGTAAGAACACCGCAAAGCCCAGCTCCCTATTTGAGAACTATGTGAAGACTATGTTTGACAATATGGACAGGAGCATGGGCCAGAGCAGCAGCCCAGCATCAGCTGAATTAAGTGCAATGACCGGGCCTTCTTCTGGAGGAAGTAACACTAAGCAGGCTGGGACTGATGGATCTGTTAGTGTTGAAGACTACGGGATCTCTACTTTTGAGGCAAATGTGTTGGCCAAAAGTAGTGGGCCAATGTCACAGTTTGAGTCCATGAGTTATCTAGAGATGCTCCTTCAGGAGTAGGGGCTTGGGCTCATAGTTTTAATTTCTATTGACTCCTTTGGTTGGATCCCCAACATGCTTTCAATATTTTTATTTTGGAAGCATCCATTTTTTGTGTTGTAACTTTAGTGAACATTGCAGAATTGCTGATGCAATGTATCAATTTTTTCTTAAAACTTTTTTGAGGACTGTGTCTTAACATTGATTTTTGAAGCCAATAGTTACTTCATCATTTCCTTGTTCTAAGCATAGATGCTGCTTCTGAATTTTTACTCTGTCTTCGTCATTTTTTTCGTATGTTGTGTCATTGTTTATAAAATTAGTCCTTAGCACTTATCTGATTTTGGCTAAGCCTTTCATCTACTTTCACCGGCTACTGGGTGAGAAACTCATTGGATTGTTACTAAATCGACCTAGTGAATTGTAGTCGTGTCACAGTTTTATTATTGATCAGACCCAACTTTTTAAAGTGGCTGAATTGTTGTGCCATTTATTGAACTACATTAGATATCTAACATCAAAACTCAAATTGCTTGATATGCTCTTGACTAACAATTTTGAATTGCTTGGTAGTAGAATTTTGATGCGTGGTTCGCTCCTCATGATTTCTTTTCTTTTAATAGACGTCTCTGTTGATAAGTTCATCGGTGCACGAATTAGTTATTATTTCAAAATAGTCCCCACACCCATTGTTATCCGATCCTCTATTCAATTCTTAGAAAAACATGAGTGCGTATATAAGTTAAAATTGATGTCGGGTACTTCAGCCTTTTTAGGATGCTAAGCTTCTCCTCTAGTTTTCCATCCTTTTCTTCTTTTATGTGAGGTTATTGTCAAAGTACCATGTATCTTCTTCTTCATTTTTTTTAGAGTACCAAATATTTTATTCCTAATAAAATCTGTTGCACGGGCATGTCACAAGTTGACAGTCTGGTTGAGGGGTAAATCTTGGGCCCTCATTGTAGCATAATATTTCTTATTTTAATTGATTCTTTCAAGCAATAACTTCACTTCAGCAACAAATTTTCCATAATGGACATTGTAGCATTAAACTGCTACAAGCTATTCTCTTGTGCTACAAGCTTTTCTCTTGTGTTGTTAATTATGCTGAATTGCTTTTGTATGCTTATGTATTTGTGCTTGTTGAGATGTGCATGCAAATGACGCTAGCTACATGGTTGCTTTTCCTCAGAAAGTGTAATTGGTTTGCTATTATTAGTGATGAACGAGCTACGAAAACAAGTCATGATGTTGTTAAGTAACCAATCCGCCTAAGACCTCAAGGTATTAGGAATTGGGCTTACCAGGATCATATTATTTCTTCAACATCCCCCCTCACTCGAAGCCCCATTATTTGGGTCAAAGAGTGGATCACTAGGTGTTTCGTGCCTTTTTGGCCCCAGCGTCCGGTCCAAATTTTCAATTACTAGGTGGGGATCTCGTCCCTTTTTGGACCCACCAAAGTACAATTCAATATTTTCAATAAATGAGAATATTGGGGAGTGGCAGGGAGTCGAACATGAGTCACTTTACTTTCCACGAGTTCTCTGGTCTGTGCGATTTAGCATTCTGGTAGGTAACTGAAACCTCATGTTAGATGAAGGCATTCATCACAGGAATGCTTACTGAGTGAGTTCAGACTGAAAAATAAATCTGTTAGGTCCTGATATGTTTGTAGAAGGGGGGTTGAATACAAACTGTACCGTTTTATCGAATTTGTTCGGTTCGTGATTTAACAATTCAAGAACAAATAAGTGCGGAATAAAATGAAACAAGATTCAAGTTAAATATAAAATATATTAAACTTGAAGGGTGTTGCAAATACAGTACAGATTACAAGGTTTGAATCTCAAACTATTTAAAACAAATCTAGAATAAATTCGACATGAATTTATCTATTTTTGTAATAAAAAGATCGAATAGTAAAAACTAGTTCGAGATCAAATTCTAGGGATAATGATCCGCTAGATTGTCAAACAAGTACAAGTAAATAACTTCTAGTGGTTTGGATTTAACAATAATGCTAGAAATGATTTACTGTAAAAGATTTGAGCTCCGGCAGTTGGTTGGTTGAAGAAGACAGATAGAAAAATGGAATGTAATGTTATGTCTTTTTTTTCTTCTGTTGCTTCTGCTTGATTTTTGATCCACTTTTGTACGCCTTTTGTTTTTCACTTAAAAACAAAAGTCAACTACCTTTTCTTTTAAACATGTACACCATTTCCTATTAAATACTACAAGTACTACTCTCGATAGTACTATCTAATGTATTGGTAGTACTAACCAAGGATAGTACTACTAGTATATTTAGATAGTACTACTAGTATTAATAGCTTTTAATTAACTCTAAATTAATTACCTTACTAATTAATTTACATAATAAATTAATTCTTATAGAATTAATTTAATAAATAAATTAACCAATAAAAGTAAATTAATTAAAAGAGAATTAATTAAAGTCTATTTTTTTTGTCTCACTTTTAAAAGACGTACGCCACTTTCTTTTTATAACAAAAGTCAACCAACTTTTGTTAAGTAAAAAATGTACGCCCTTTCATAAAATGAGTTCATAGTACTACTAAATAAATTGGTAGTACTAACTAAGGATAGTACTACAAGTGTACTTTGATAGTACTACTAGTTTAGAATTAATTCTAATTTAATTTATTGAATTAATTTATTTAACAAATAAATTAATTCTGAGTGAATTAATTTATAGATTAAATTAATTAATTTCTAGTTTAATTAATTTAAGGAATAAATTAATTCTGATGGAATTAATTTATAGTTTAAATTAATTAACTTCTAGAATAAATTAAAAGAGATTTAATACTAAATCAGAGAACCACTGAAATTGATGACAAACTTCCACTGACTGATGTTGACACTCGATGTACTGTCTGGTTCATGAGCGACAAACTTCAATGACGGTTCTTCATCTTTTAACTTTAAGTTGTGGTCCATCTTCTTATCCTTTTGACAAACTCTGTAATCTGTATGCTTCCTGTCACACTTTTGAAATCTCTGTCACTTTAAATTGATCCACTTTCTTGAATACTTCACTGAGGCTTGATCAAATAAATGAACTTCTTCCAGTGTAGAATTACTCCAAGTCAGTAAATGACTTTAAACTTTATTCTCTTGACTGATAAAACCTTCTGAGATTCCTGTGACATCTAATCTAATATTTACTTATTACATTCTTGTTTAAGTTGAGTAAAATCCTCGAATTACAAATAGGCTATTGCATATGCCTTTCAATCTCCCCCTATTTGTTTGTTAGAGAATAACAACCAAATACCTAGAGGATCACTCAACTAAAACCAAGAAAAAGATAGGACTCTTAAGCCTAAGTAAATACTAGAAAGTTCTGGATCAAATATGACATTTCCAGATTTCACCAGTAAAGATAAATACAAGACAGATGTTCCTCTAGACTGAACAAATGATAACATCTAACCTGTCTTGATTTACCTAAGCTCTATACATATAACATTTACAAAACAGAGCTAACTTATCTTTTACTCCCCTGAAACTCCCTCTTTACCTTTTATATCTTTTTCAGCTCCAGCTCCCTTTTACTAGCTTCTCCAAAATTCTCTAGAAACTTCTCCCCCTTAGTTGAGGAATTCTCTACAGATTTAACTTTATGAGTATCTGAAGCCAGTAGGAGTTGAGATAGTTGATGGAGTTGATCTTGGAAGTAAATTTGTCTTCTAGATTTCCTTGAGCAGTCCCAACTGATTGTTGACAGAGGTGGAAGAAGAAGACCGTTCAACCACTTGTGCTTGCAAAATTTCTTTATCAGCCTGGGTTTTGAATAGATGTTCCTGTAGATCAGCTATGTGAGCTAACTACATTGCAGTGTATGTGTCTGTGTGTGCACTCACTTGAATTTCTCTTGTAAGTGTATCACTCATCTCACGTGCATGTGTTTCACTCAGTGTTTGACTCTTATCACTCAACATTAGTTGGCTGTTTGCTCCTTTTTGATCAGTACCTGCATTGAAAAACACCTTAGCCTCTTCAAGAGAGGTCAGTGGTGGTGCAATGGGAGTTCGCAAATCCCGATCCACAATCATGTCTATCAAATCACTTGGATTTGAAATCTAAATTGCTTCAGTGATAGACTGACCAAGTTGCCTTCCACTTTCTCCAGATAAATCTGCGAGTGGAAAATCCCTTAGGGAGCCAGAGATGTTCCCTCTGGGAGGGGAGAAAATGATTCTATTTGATTTGGCAAAGAATCAAATTTTCCCTCAGATGCCTATGAAGGCACTTCTACCGTAACAATGGTAAGCACTGTAACCAGTTGCAGGTGCTCTGCTTTCACTGTGTCCTGAGTTTTATCTAATGAAATTGTCTTCTCCCATTGTGAGTAATGAGAGTGTGCTTGACTCAGTACAAAGTGCCATGGCCCTATGGCGAATTTCAATAGATTCATCCTGTTGAGAGAATGTCTCTAGAAACAGTTCATTGGCCATTTCACAGTCCATATCCTATTGAGAGGATACAGATGGGCTGACAGATGCCTTAGTATATATTGAATTTCTTTAGAGGAGGCAGAGCTGTGGGATCACTCACTGTTTCAATCAAAATACTTCTTTATTTAATATTTGATTTCTGTTCAGGCTGAGAGGTCAAGTAATTAAGTTGTAGACTCATTGTTTGGCTCTAAGACATGGGATAGAGATTGTGGATCTACAATCCCTTGGTCAGCCCTAACAACCACTTGGGTTCAGCAACAGTAGAAGAAGTGGATTGAGAGATAGAAAGTAATACCTGAATTGGATTTGACACTGAAGTTCCAGCAAAGCAAGAGCTAGATCAAAAATAATATATACAATATATTTTCAAAAACAACTAAGACAAATAGAAAATAAAAGATAATAAATAATAAGCAATAAAAATAAAATAAAATAATATATATACAAAAAACTATTTACATGAAACTATGGAAATACTATGGAGAAAAAATAAAACTAATAGTACTATGAAAAGAGAACGGTAGTACTATCAGTAATAAAACATAAAAAGGCTAATAGTACTAATTATAAACACACTAGCAGTACTAGGAATTAACAAAAGAAAATAAAAAAGAAAAGGAGAAAAGAATGCTGGTAGTACTATTTAACACACGGTAGTACTAAGACAAGATACACTAGCAGTACTATGACTTAAAAAGAAAAAACAAAAAACAAAAAATAAGAAAAAGAACTGGTAGTACTTAGGAAAAAGAACTAGTAGTACTATCAAGGGATAGTACTACCGATAGTACTACTAGTTCAAAACTAGTATTACTAACGGAAAACAGAAAAAGAAAAAGAAAAACTGTTCTAAATAAAGAGAAAATGCTGAAAATTACTGAAACTTTACAGAAAATGAATAAAAATGCATGAAAAATAATTACAAGCCTAGAAAAATTTATAGAAAATTCCATAAATCCTAGAAAAATATGCAGAAAATTATAGAAATGCAGTAAATTAATATAAACTTGCAGAAATATTTAAACAACAATATTTACAATCTGAAACTAACTTAAATGATTCTAAATAAATAAATTTTCAATAAAAATAAATTTCTTCATTTTAAAAAAATGAGAAAAATATTTTTAAAGAAAATAAATTATTCAGAATATTTAAATTAACAAGCATGTAATATTAAATGAGAATTGACAATAAATATCATTTAAATGACAAGAGAAAATGAATTTTTGAAAGAACAAACATGACAGAGATATTGTTAATCACTAAGACTGTTTAACATACCCAATTTACCAACTAACTTTATAAATGTGGATTTGTCAACAGATTTAGTGAATATATCTGCAGTATGTTCTTCTGTGGGTACAAAGTGTAACTCCACAGTTCCATTCATGACATGCTCTCGGATAAAATGATACCTGATATCAATGTGCTTGGTTTCTTGTGATTATGCCATCTTCATCTAGTTTATTTCTGAATACCCACCGAGTACCAACTACTTCCTTGTTCTTCGGTCTAGGTACCAGCTTCCAAACTTGTTGTTGTTCAATTTGATTGAGTTCATCTTGCATATCAATCACCCAATCAGGATCACCTAGTGCTTCCTCAATCTTCTTTGGTTTCATATCAGAAAGAAACCCTGAATAATGATATTCATTTTGAGTAGCACTTCTAGTTCTGACTACAACACCTGGATCACCAATAATCAGCTCAAAAGGATGAGCTCTTTTCCAAACTGTTTATCTTGGAAGATTTGATATTGATGATTCGCCTTGTTCTACATTATGGTGTTGTGAATGACTAGTTGACCCTTCATTTCCTCCCCCTGAGTTGTTGGCAGATTGTCTTGGTGATTCTTCTCCAATGTTAGTGGTATCTCCATTGTTACCAATGTTACCACCACCATCACTCTCACCATTATCATCATTATCATTGTTATCACCAGCAACAACCTCAGGTGGATTCTTATCATCTGATTCTGAATCTGACATTTCATCAAACTTTAGTTTCTCAGATGGATTTTCTGTTTGGATATTAGGGAGTTTGGTGTCAACAAATGTAACATTGATGTTCTTATTGACTGATAACATTTCTTGATTTCAAATAGGCCATATCCTCAGTTATACCCTTGCTGTTATCTCCAAAGGTAAGCACTGGGCCAGCTTTCTCAACCAAATCTGATAGCAGGGCTCTATCTCCGGTCATATGCCTTGAACAGCCACTGTCAAGAATCCATATAACACGGTTTACCTGTTTAACTCCCTGAAATATCAAATTGATTAGACCTTCTTCGGAGCCCAAAATTGATTGGGTCCGGCATACTTAAAGAACTGGCCTTTGTCAGGCAAAACAACATTTTTAACTAAAACTACTTCAACCTCTTTCACATAAGAGCGTTTGTTAGGTCCTGATAAGTTTGTAGAAGGGGGGTTGAATACAAACTATACCGTTTTATCGAATTTGTCCTTTAAAAGATTTAACTGTTTAGAACAAATTAGTGCGGAATAAAAACTGAAACAATATTCAAGTTAAGTAGAAACTCTATTAAACTTGAGGGGTGTTACAATTCAGTGCACAGATTACGAGGTTCTTGTTAAAAAAAATCTAGAATAAATTCGACATGAATTTATCTATATTTGTAATAAAAAGATCGAATACTAAAAAGTAGTTCGATAGTAATTCTAGGGATTATGATCCGCTAGATTGTCAAAGCAATACAAGTAATTGAATTCTAGTGGATTGGATATAACTTTGATGGCTAGAATTTATTACAAGAATTAAATTGAGCTTTGCAGTTGGTTCGCTTGAATATGCAGAAGAGAGTAAATGAGACTTTGTTTTTGCTTCTGTGTTTTTTCAATTCTAATCAACTGCCTCTTTTGATCATGTACTTGTATTTATAACAAGTCAATAGAATGAATTGCACGCGCCAAAACAAACTGCATTTTGATTTACACTAATAGTACTATCCATTTAAACCTGGTAGTACTATCGGTAGGACTATCAGTTTGAACTTGTAGGACTATCGGTAGTACTATCACAGATAGTACTAAATAGAATTAGATATAAAACTGATTTAATGCATTCTACTTTTAATTGATTTAATAAATGAATTAATTCTTTTAGAATTAATTCACTGATTAAATAAATTAAATAAATGACTCAAATAATTTCATAAATAAATTAATTCTGGAGAATTAATTTATATATTAAATCACTTAAGATCTAGATTGATTAATTTAATATATGAATTAATTCTGAAAGAATTAATTCATAGATTAAATAAATTATCTTATAGAATAACATTAAAATTGAATTAAACTAATTCTTAGAACCACTAAAATTGATGACGAACTTCCACTGGCTAACGTTGACACTCCATGTACTGTCTAGTTCATGAGCGACTAACTTTAATGGTTGTTCTTCATACTTGACTTTAAGCTGTGATTCTTTTCTCCTTCTAGTTAAACAAGGACTGTAACCTGTACTTTTCTCCGTCACACTTCTGAAATCTCTACCACTTTAAATAGATCCACTTTCTTGAATACTTCACTGAGGCTTGATCAAATAAATGAACTTCTTCCAGTGTAGAATAACTTCAAGTCTGTAGATGACTTTAATCTTCATTCTTTGACAGATATAATCTTCTGAGATTCCTGTGACATCTGTATTTATTATTTACTTATTACATCTTAATTAAAGTTGAGTAGAATCCTCGGTGTTTACAAATAGGCCTTGACATATGCCTTTCAATCTCCCACTATTTGTTTTTTAGACAATAACAACCAAATACTCTAGAGGATAACTCAACTAAAACAAGAAAAGATAAGACTTTTAAGAGCCAAGCAAATAATAAAAAGTTCTGGATTAAATATAACAATTTCCAGATTCAAACAATAAAGATAAATACAAGATAGATGTTCCTCTAGCCTGAACAAATGATAAATTTCCCTATCTTGATTTACCTAGCTCTAAACATATAACATTTACAAATTGAGCTAACTACATCATGCCTTTAGTCTCTAATTTCACCTTCTTCAGCTTCTTGCAAGGTGACTAGAAGATCTTTGTCAAGGACACGATCACTTTCAGAAACCACACCACTTGGCATTACTGGTTGAGTGGTGATCTTCTTCAATCTATTCTTCATCTGAGCATACCTTGGAATTTTCTCCGTGCAGTAGTCTGAAATCATATCAGCAACTTCAGACTTCTCTACAGAAGCAAACCCAGAAGTTATAAGAAGATTCTCCAACTTCACCAGTTGCATAGCAGTCTGTAGCTTCATGGAATCAGGATCCAGCCTTACAGTCTCCAAAGTTGTACCTCTGTAGATTTTGACTTCATAAGGAAAATGCACAACTTGAGGGCTGGCCTTCATAGCAGAATCTCTCAGCCGGTCATAAAGAAGCTCGTTCAAGCAAGAAGATCTCTTTACTTTACTCATCAGAATCCACAATTCAGAGAGAGATCTTCTTTGAAGTAGTTCAGGAGAAACAGTGAATGACCCTTCAAGAGCACTTGAGACATAGATGAACAGTTCCTGCCTCACTTGATCAAATGCAGACGTAATCCTTAGGATATCTTCCTTCAATGCCTTCATATATAATGAGTTGTCTGGATTAACAGTTCTGATCTTCTCAAGCAGCTTCAGAAAAGTAGCATCATTGTTTGTGCCTCTCTGAGGGATATCAAACATCTCCCTTGCCTTATCCCATTTGACTCCTTGCTTCATCCTAACATCCAATCTCCTTTCTTTGACATGAATACTATAAAGACGTTGTTTGTCTTCATGTTCAGCCTTTTGAATTTTCAGCTTCTGAGAAATGATGTCAGAGACCTTGGCATTTTCATCCTCCTTTCTTCTCAACTCTGCCTGTTGTTTCTTCAACTCCTTCTCAAACAAAGGGTCAGGTGTGTATAGATCAGCTTCATCTTCCCAATCATCAAAGTTGGCTGCCTCCTCAACCTCCTCCTCACCAAAAGCTTCTTCAGGTATGGTCTTCCTCAGATCACCAGATGTGTCAAATTGGAAGTCATCCTGTTCACCGTGGTAGTAGTAGGCATCATCAAAAGCAGACTCCTCCATTGATTGTTTACCTTTCCCCTTATCCTTTCCAGAAGCTCCTCCAGCTTCTTTGTCTTCTCCTTTCTTCTCCTTCTCCCCCTTAGTTGAGGAATCCTCTACAGTTTGAGCTGTGGAAGCCCTAGGATTCACCTCAGATGTTCTCCTTATCTCTCCTCTTTCTCTTCCATCTCCTCCTTCTTCATCATCATCATCCTCATCATCATCTCCCTCAAAGAATGTTCTTTGCTCTTCAGTAGGTTGATGTGATTCCTTGATCATATTATACAAGTGCTTCATACCTTCATTCAGATGCTCCATTCCTCCTTCTATCCTTCTATCCTTTCTTCATTAAACTTTTGATTTTCATCAGCTGTTTGCAGAATAAAGTCCACCTTGGTAGAAATGGCAGCAATCTCCTTGCCACTTTCTGAAATCTGAGCATTTGACATGGTTAATTCAGAAATGTCCGAAGCCACTAGTACTTGAGATTGTTGGATGGAATTCAGCTTCGGGACCAGAGTATTCTTCAATCCTTCGAGGTCATCTTTCACAGTACCCAGCTGATTTGATACAGAGGTGGTAGATTGAGAGACCACTTGTGCTTTTAGAATTTCCTTCTCAGCCTGGGTTTCTTGCAGTTGTTTCTGTAGAGCAGCTATCTGAGCTAACAAAGAAGCAGTGTTTGTGTCAGTGTGTGCACTCACTTCAATTTCTCTCAGTGGTGTTTCACTCAACTCACGTGCTTGTGTATCACTCTCTGTTTGATTTTGATCTCTAATCACTAGCTGTCTTTCCAAGTTATCAGATTGAGTACCTGCAATAGAAATCACCCTAGCCCCTTCAAGAGAGGTGAGTGGTGGTGCAATGGGAGTTCGCAAATCCCGTTCCCTGAATGAGTCTGTCAAAATATTTGACATTGTATACTGAATTTCTTCAGGGACAGACTCATCAGGTTGCCTTTCACTTTCTCCAGTAAAAACTGCGAGTGAAAAATCCCTTAAGGGAGCCAGAGATGTTCCCTCTGGGAGGGGAGAAAATGATTATATTATAGGTGGCAAAGAATCAGATTTTCCCTCTGATGCCTGTGAAGGCACTTCTACCGTGACAATGGTAGGCACTGTTTCAGATCCTAAGTGCTCTCCTAACAACGTGTCCTGAGTTTCTTCTATTTGGATGTCTTCTCCCATTGTGAGTAATGGGAGAGTGCTTGACTCATTACAAGTTGCCAGGGCCCGATGGCGAAATTCAATAGATTCATCCTGTTGAGAGGATGTCTCTAGAGACTGTTCAATGGCCATTTCAAAGTCCATATCCTGTTGGGAGGACATGGATGGGCTTACAGATGTCTCTCTATAGGTTTTCCTTTTCTTTAGTGGTGGAGACAGAGCTGTGGGTGCACTCAGTGTTTGTTCACTACTTGACCTTTGTCTTATTAAAGAAGCAGTTTCAGGTTGAGAGGTTAAAGGATTAGACACAGTGTTTGGCTCTCTGACCTGGGTTAGAGATTGTGGTTCTACAACCTCTTGGTCTGTCCTATCAACCACTTGGGCTTCAGCAAAGGTGCCAGATGATCCAGAGATAGGATGTATTACCTGTATTGGCAGTTCCTCTGAAGTTCCAGCTGCAATGACTAGTTGTTGATCAGGAACAAAAGGTTCAAAAGTAGGAAGGTTAATGACATGAGCCATGAATGGACTTACAACCACTGGTGTCATATTCCATTTAAGAGAAGTATGGAGTCTTTGATAGAACTTACTATTAGTAGAAGGAGAATTAACAGATAAAGCATTTGAAAACAACTCCTTGTGAGCATCAGATAGCACATGATTGATTAAAATAGTGAGAAATCGAGGATAGAAACACCTGACTTTCCTACCACTATCATGATCAATCCTGGCATTTGATACTCTTCTGACTATAAGACTCCAGATTAGATGACCAATGTTAAGTCTAACATTAAACACAATAGCATAAGCAATGTACTGCAACAAAGATGGAATATGAGGAAAATTACTCTTAGTACAATTGCTGAAAACCTTAGCTAAAGTATCAAATAAGATATCCCATTCACAGACTAAATTAGCTTTACTGAGTTTGGGCAACTCCAAAGGACCTTGATAATGAATTCTGTTGAAAAACTGAATTAATTCAATATCAGAAGGAGTCCTATCAAAGTTATCCCTAGGAAGTTGAAAAACTTCACAAAACAAATCCTCAGTAATAGTGTACTGTGTGTGCTCAATAGTGAAAGATATAGAATTTAAATTCTCAGAAATCACAACAGTAGAACACAATAATCTAAGTGGTTCAATCTTTAAATCAGCAGATAAACATATAGCACGACTAACACAACACTGCGAATTTAAAAACTGAATCCAAGGTCGAAAACGATCAACTGGGCATTTCAAAGGATCAAAATATCCAATATAATTGTTTTTAACAACCTCAAAATCCTGAGCCATAATTTACTAAGTAAAAATTAACACAGAAAATCAAAAACTCAAATAATTATGAATAATTCGAATTTAAGGATTTTAAAATTAATCAAAAATTAATTAAAAATCCAAATTTTCAAAGTTCTCCAAAAATTACCAAATTTTAGTATGTTAATCCTTGACACAAACCACACACTGTACTATTTTTAGAATTCAAAAACACTTATTAAAACCCTAAAAACGAATCACAAAACCCTTTGAAATTCAAAAACTCGAAAAATTAAAACTCAATGAAACTTGGATTTTAAGTACTCGAATTAATGGGCTTGAGAAGATCTGTTCAGTGATGGTCTTAGAATTTAAAACTAACAAGAATCGAATCTGGAAAGTGAAAAAGAAATGGACAGCAATTCGTTTCTTTTTGAAATAAAGAGAGAAAATGCACAAAACAGTTAAGTTAAAACTTGAACTGGAAAGACTATGGTAAAAAGTAAAAAGAAGAAAATATATATATATTTGACCTGATAGTACTAAGGTAAAAACACGGTAGTACTATCAGTTATTAAAAAGAAAAGCAAAAAGAAAAAATAAAATAAAATAAAGGAAATGCCTAATAGTACTAACAAAACACGGTAGTACTATCAAATAATAAAAAGAAAATCAAAAAGGTAAAAACTAAAGAAAATGCTTAGTAGTACTATTAAAAGAACTGGTAGTACTATCAAGGGATAGTACTACCGATAGTACTACTAGTATAAAACTAGTAATACTAACGAAAATCAGATTTAAATAAAAGGAAAAATGCTGAGAATAAGAAACTTTACAGAATATGAATAAAAATGCATGAAAAATTTATAAAATTCTAGAAAAATTCACAGAAAATTCCATAAATCCTAGAAAAAAAAATGCAGGAAATTATAGAAATGCATAAAATTAATATAAACTTGCAGAAATATTTAAACAACAATATTTACAATCTGAAAAATATCTAAATAATTCTAAATAAATATATTTTCAATAAAAATACATTTCTCCACTTAAAAAATATGAGAAAAATATTTTTAAAGAAAATAAATTATTCAGAGCTATTTAACTACACAAGCATGTAATATTAAATGAGAATTGGCAGTGAATATCATTTAAATGACAAGAGAAAATGAATTTTGAAAGAACAACCCTGACAGAGATATTGTCAATCACTAAGACTGTTTAACATACCCAATTTACCAACTAACTTGATAAATGTGGATTCGTCAACAGATTTAGTGAATATATCTGCAGTCTGTTCTTCTGTGGGTACAAAATGTAACTCCACAGTTCCATTCATGACATGCTCTCTGATAAAATGATACCTGATATCAATGTGCTTTGTTCTCGAGTGCTGCACAGGGTTGTTGGAGATTGCTATGGCACTTGTATTATCACAAAATATGGGAATTTTGTCTAATGCAAAGCCATAGTCCTTTAATTGATTCCGTATCCATAAGATCTGAGCACAACAGCTTCCAGCAGCAATATATTCAGCTTCTGCTGTTGAATTGAAAACTGTTTGCTGTTTCTTGCTATACCAGGAAATCAACCTACCTCCTAGGAATTGACAACTCCCAGAGGTACTCTTTCTATCCACAACACTACCTACATAATCAGAATCTGTATATCCAACAAGATTAAAACCAGAATCTTTAGGGTACCAGATACCTAAGTTAGGTGTACCCTTAAGATATCTCAAGATTCTTTTAACAGCAACGAGATGAACATCTCTAGGGTCCGCTTGGAACCTTGCACACAAGCATGTAGCATACATAATATCTGGTCTACTTGCAGTAAGATAGAGTAAGGAGCCAATCATACCTCTGTAGCTTGTAACATCTACCTTGATAGACTTGTCAGAAGCTCCAAGTTTGATTGTTGTTGAAGATGGAGTCCTTGCTGATGCTGAATCCTCCATGTGATATTTCTTGAGGAGTTCTTTGAGATACTTGGATTGACAAATAAATATACCATTTGACCTTTGACTTACTTGTAATCCAAAAAAGAACTTCAGCTCACCCATCATACTCATTTCAAACTTACTCTGCATTAGCTTAGCAAATCTCTTACAGAGATCATCATTAGTAGACCCAAATATGATGTCATCCACATAGACTTGGACTAATATCATATCACCTTTGTGTTTCTTTGAAAAAAGAGTTTTGTCTATGATACCTCTAACAAAACCATTTTCTAAAAGAAAACCAGAGAGAGTGTCATACCATTTTCTTGGGGCTTGTTTGAGACCATAGATAGCCTTGAAGAGAAAGTACACAAAGTCCAGCAGCTCCTGATTTTCAAAGCCAGGGGGCTGTTCCACATACACTTCTTCATCAAGCTCACCATTCAGGAATGCACTCTTAACATCCATTTGATAGACTTTAAAATTGGAATAAGCTGCAAATGCTAAGAACATCCTGATGGCCTCAAGTCTAGCCACTGGTGCATAGGTTTCATCATAATCAATGCCTTCAGCTTGAGAATACCCTTGTGCAACCAGTCTTGCCTTGTTCCTTGTAACAATGCCATCCTCATCTAGCTTGTTCCTGTATACCCATCTTGTACCAACTACTTTCTTGTTCTTTGGCCTGGGTACCAGTTTCCAGACTTGCTGTTGTTCAAACTGATTGAGTTCATCTTGCATAGCAATCACCCAATCTGGATCAGTCAGTGCTTCTTCAGTTTTCTTTGGCTCCATTTCAGATAGAAATGCTGAATAATGACATTCATTCTGAGTTGCACTTCTAGTTTTAACTCCAACACCTGGATCACCAATGATCAGCTCAAAAGGATGAGCTCTATTCCATACAATCTGTCTTGGAAGATTTGATCTTGATGATTCGCCTTGAAATTCACTTTGATGTTGTGAGTGACTAGATGATCCTTCATTTGCTCCCCCTGAGTTGTTGCTTGATTGCCTTGATGATTCTTCTCCAGTGTTGGTGGTATCTCCATTGTTACCAGTGTTTCCACCACCATCACCATGATCATTATCATCATTGTTATTATCATCACCAGCAATAACTTCAGGTGGGGCTCCATCATCTGATTCTGAGTCTGGAAAGTTATCAAACTTCAGCTTTTCAGATGAGTCTTCTTTTTGGATATTGGGGAACTTAGTGTCATCAAACGTAACATTGACACTTTCCTTTACTGTGTGACTGCCAACCAAGTAGACCCTGTAAGATCTTCTGGAGTAACCAACAAAAATAGCTTCTTGTGCCTTTGCATCAAACTTGCCACATTTCACATTGTCATCTATAAGCACAAAGCATTTTGCTCCAAATACATGAAAGTACTTGACAGTTGGTTTCTTGTTGTTCAAGATCTCATAAGGAGTCTTCATTAAGTCCTTGTTGATTAAAGTTCAATTCTGAGTATAACAAGCTGTATTCGCTGCTTCAGCCCAAAAGTACGTTGGAAGTTTGGACTCACTTAGCATAGTCCTAGCTGCTTCAATCAATGTACGATTCTTTCTTTCCACTACTCCATTTTGTTGAGGAGTTCTAGGGGCAGAATACTGTCTTGTTATTCCTTTATCAGCACAAAAGTCATTTAGAATGGCATTCTTGAATTCAGTACCATTATCTGACCTTATGGCTCTAACAGGGAATCTAGAATCCAGCTCAATCAACTTTATGTGGCCAATCACCAGGTATGGGGTCTCATCCTTGGAATGTAGGAATAAAACCCATGTATATTTTGAAAAGTCATCAACAATCACAAGTGCATATTGTTTCTTTGACATGGACATCACATTAACTGGACCAAACAAATCCATGTGCAGTAGCTGAAGTGGTTCAGTTATTGATGATGTGTCAGTGCCCTTGTGAGAAGCTTTCTTTGACTTTCCTTTCTGACATGCCTCACAAAGTCCTTCCTGTGTAAATTCCATCTGAGGCAAACCTCTAACCAATTCCCTCTTGACTAAAGAGTTCATGGTTTTGAAGTTAAGGTGAGACATCTTCTTGTGCCATAGCCAACTATCATCTGATGAAGCTTTAGCATAAAAACAATTAACTTCATCTTTGAATCCCGAGTTCAGATCAGCTATGAACAAGTCACCTTTCCTTACTCCTTGAAGAGCAGGCTTTCCATTCTTCTTGTGAAGGATCTGACACTTCTCTCTTTCAAAGGAAACAGCATATCCTCTGTCACAGAACTGACTGATGCTGAGAAGATTGAACGTCAGACCTTCCACAAATGAAACATCTTCAATGATAACATTTCCGTACTTCAAACAGCCATGTCCTTTAGTAATACCCTTGTTGTTATCTCCAAAGATTACTACTGGGCCAGCTTTCTCAACCAAATCTGATAGCAGGGCTCTATCTCCGGTCATATGCCTTGAACAACCACTGTTAAGAATCCATATAACACGGCTTACCTGTTTAACTCCCTGCAATACCAGATTGATTAGTCCTTCCTCGGAACCCACACTTGATTGGGTCCGGCATACTTAAAGAATTGGCCTTTGTCAGGCAAAACAACATTTTTAACTAAAACTACTTCAACCTCTTTCACATAAGAGCGTTTCCATTTATAGCCAGCCTTAACACATTTCTGAGTAGGCTTAGGGATAAATGAATCCACTCTAGTCTGAGGAGGACTAGTAGTCTTTGCTTTAACATGCTTCTTATTATTAACATGTTGACGTGGAGCAGTCTTATCACTAGATACATGCTTTTTATTAAAGAAAGCATACATAACATTAAAAGCACAAGACATGCAATTACTCACACCACATGCTTTATGAGAAGAATTAACAGCAGGCATGTTAGTTTTACAGTTGTTTTGATCCAACTTATGGATATCTGATTTAGTCTTTTTAGTTGTAGCAACTTTGACTGGAATATCAGATATACACTTTTTGGATTGTGCAACTTCCAAAGCAATATCTTCTTCACGAATCTCTTCAGCAATAATGATAGAGTATTCATTCAGAGGATCTGCCTCGGACTCCTTACAGAAGGGTGTTTCAATACCCTTAAGCACATATGGAACACCCCTTCCTTCAGATTTGACTTTACAAGGGGAATTTATTCCAAGCAATCCAATGGCCTCATTATTATCATAACCTATACTGACATGATTACCAACAACTTGTTTATTCAGAATCTCTTTAGCCGTCTTACAAGAGTTGAAATAAGCATTAGCTTTGGTCTTAAGCTCACTAATCTGATCTTTGAGAATGGTTTCCAGTTGTTGATACAATTTAACCCTATTCTCAAGAACTGCTACATTATTAGTGAGTTCATCTTGATTAATATGCACTAGTTTTAATTCTTTTATCTCATTTTCAAGATTTGTGTTTAAAAGAATTATTCTATCATTTTCAGTGCGTGCACATTCTAAGGTGCCACCAAAATGACGAATCATTTCAGTATCAGTAAACTTTACCTCTGACATGTGTGCGGATGAAGTGCTTGCCTCTTTAGCCACTAAAGCAAGGTTCCCAATCTCACCTGCTTCTTCATCACTGTCAGTGTCATCCCAACTCTTTCCTTCAGCAACATAAGCTTTCCCAATCTTGTTCTTCTTGCTAGAATCAAATGTGTTTCTAGTCACTTGCTTTGGCTTTCTGCATTCAGTAGCAAAGTGACCCAACTCATTGCAATTGTAGCATCTGATTGTGCTCCTTTCCACAGTTCCAGTTTTGTAGCCACCCCTTGAGCCACTTGAAGAGGAAGATCCACGTCTCTGAAATCTGGGCCTGAACTTAAGATTGGGATTCCTCTTGAATCTGAACTTCCCAAACTTCCTGACTATCAAAGCCAAATCACCATCCTCCAGCTGATCAAGTTCTTCTAAAGAATAGAAGTCACCACCAGATTGATCAATGGATGTTAATCCATATTCAGCATCAATAACATTCATGTTAGAACTGGAAGGTTGAACAACCTTCACTTCCAGTTTCTGTGGGACTTCAGCAGCCAGTGCAGTAGAAGTACTAACAATCTTCCCAGTTCCATACAGCTCCCTTTGTTGAATCTGCTCCAGCTCATAGGTCTTCAGAACACCATACAATCTCTCCAAATCAATCTCATTCATATCTCTTGCTTCTCTAATGGCAGAAATTTTGTGCTCCAAATGAGGTGGAAGTGTAAGAAGGAACTTCTTGTTAATCTCCTTGTTGGTGTAGTGCTTCCCATTGAGATTCAGATCATTGATTAATTTGTTATATCTCTCAAAAACCTGTGAGATACCTTCACCAGGGTTTGATCTGAAATGCTCATATTGAGAGGTGAGAATTTCCAGCATATTCTCCCTAACTTCCTCTGTCCCCTCATTGATTATCTCTATAGTTGCCCAAATGTGTTTGGCAGTATCACAATTGAGGACATGATTATGCATGATTGGATCAAGACAATCAATAAGGATCAACTGAAGACAGGAATCCAAGGTAACATCCTCTTTCTCATCAGGAGTGTAATCCTTGGCATCTTTAGGGTACATTCTAGCAGCCCTAGTCACAACATTATTCTCAATGAGTTCTCCCTCAATAATCATAGGGACTTTGGGACCGTTCTTCAGCACATCAATGTATTTAGGATTTGCAACCTTAAGGAATAGGAGCATTTTCTTCTTCCACATTGGATAATGCTCCTTGCTGAACATTGGGATTTTGACTGTACCCACTTTCTGTGTAGTAGACATCTTTTGAGATTTTTTAAGAAAGATAAAAAATCAGAGTTTAAGAAAAATCTCAAAACAATTGGATCTTTGATTTGTATATCAATCAAAAGGCTCTGATGCCAATTGTTAGGTCCTGATAAGTTTGTAGAAGGGGGGTTGAATACAAACTATACCGTTTTATCAAATTTGTCCTTTAAAAGATTTAACTGTTTAGAACAAATTAGTGCGGAATAAAAACTGAAACAATATTCAAGTTAAATAGAAACTCTATTAAACTTGAGGGGTGTTACAATTCAGTGCACAGATTACAAGGTTCTTGTTAAAACAAATCTAGAATAAATTCGACATGAATTTATCTATATTTGTAATAAAAAGATCGAATACTAAAAAGTAGTTCGATAGTAATTCTAGGGATTATGATCCGCTAGATTGTCAAAGCAATACAAGTAATTGAATTCTAGTGGATTGGATATAACTTTGATGGCTAGAATTTATTACAAGAATTAAATTGAGCTTTGCAGTTGGTTCGCTTGAATATGCAGAAGAGAGTAAATGAGACTTTGTTTTTGCTTCTGTGTTTTTTCAATTCTAATCAACTGCCTCTTTTGATCATGTACTTGTATTTATAACAAGTCAATAGAATGAATTGCACGCGCCAAAACAAACTGCATTTTGATTTACACTAATAGTACTATCCATTTAAACCTGGTAGTACTATCGGTAGGACTATCAGTTTGAACTGGTAGGACTATCGGTAGTACTATCACAGATAGTACTACTAGTATAAATAGAATTAGATATAAAACTGATTTAATGCATTCTACTTTTAATTGATTTAATAAATGAATTAATTCACTGATTAAATAAATTAAATAAATGACTCAAATAATTTCATAAATAAATTAATTCTGGAGAATTAATTTATATATTAAATTACTTAAGATCTAGATTGATTAATTTAATATAAATAAATTATCTTATAGAATAACATTAAAATAGAATTAAACTAATTCTTAGAACCACTAAAATTGATGACGAACTTCCACTGGCTAACGTTGACACTCCATGTACTGTCTAGTTCATGAGCGACTAACTTTAATGGTTGTTCTTCATACTTGACTTTAAGCTGTGATTCTTTTCTCCTTCTAGTTAAACAAGGACTGTAACCTGTACTTTTCTCCGTCACACTTCTGAAATCTCTACCACTTTAAATAGATCCACTTTCTTGAATACTTCACTGAGGCTTGATCAAATAAATGAACTTCTTCCAGTGTAGAATAACTTCAAGTCTGTAGATGACTTTAATCTTCATTCTTTGACAGATATAATCTTCTGAGATTCATGTGACATCTGTATTTATTATTTACTTATTACATCTTAATTAAAGTTGAGTAGAATCCTCGGTGTTTACAAATAGGCCTTGACATATGCCTTTCAGCGTTTCCATTTATAGCCATCCTTAACACATTTCTGAGTAGGCTTAAGGATAAATGAATCCACTCTAGTCTTAGGAGGACTAGTAGTCTTAGCTTTAACATGCTTCTTATTATTAACATGTTGGCGTGGAGCAGTCTTATCTTTAGATACATGCTTTTTATTAAAGTAAGCATACATAACATTAAAAGCACAAGACATGCAGTTTATCACACCACATGCTTTATGAGAAGAATTAACAACAGGCATGTTATTTCTACAGTTGTTTTGATCCAACTTATGGATATCTGATTTAGTCTTTTTATTTGTAACAACTTTGACTGGAGTATCAGATATACACTTTTTGGACTGTTCAACTTCCAAAGCAAGATCTTCTTCACGAATCTCCTCTGCAATGATGATAGAGTCTTCATTCAGAGGTTCTGCTTCGGACTCCTTACAGAAGGGTGTGTCAATACCCTTAAGCACATATGGAACACCCCTTCCTTTAGTTCTGACTCTACAAGGGGAATTAATTCCAAGCAATCCAATGGCCTCATTATAATCATAACCTATACTGACATGATTACCAACAGCTTGTTTATTGAGAATCTCTTTAGCCGTCTTACAAGAGCTGAAATAGGCATTAGCTTTAGTCTTCAGCTCACTAATCTCTTTCTTAAGAATGGTTTCCAGTTGAATATAACATTTAACCCTATTCTCAAGAAAAGCTATTTTCTCAATAAGTTCATCCTGATTAACATGCACTAGTTTTAATTCTTTTATTTCCTTTTCAAGATTTGTGTTTAAAAGAATTATTCTATCATTTTCAGTGCATGCACAACTTAAAGTATCACCAAGATTACGAATCATTTCAGTGTCAGTGAACTTTACCTCAGACATGTTGGGTGAAGATAAAATGGAATCAAAGAGTTTGTCTCATATTGCCATAAGTGCAAGATTTCCAACTTCTTCATCTTCACTGTCTGTATCATCCCAGCTCTTTTCTTTAGACTTGTTCTTCTCAACCATCCATGTTATATAGCCACCCCTTGTGCTATTTGAGGATGAAGAACCACCTGTCTGGTATTTGTCAGCATATGTCTTGAACTTGAAGCTAGGATTTCTCCTGAACCTGAAGTTTCCAAACTTCTTCACTACCCAGGCCATAGACTCATCTTCCAACTGTTCAAGCTCCTCCATAGAATAAAAATCACCACCAGATTGACTTGTAGATGTAACACCATACTCAGCTACAATTACATCCTTGTTAGGACTGGAAGGTAGAACAACCTTCGCTTCCTTTTTCTGTGGGACTCCAGCTACCAGTGAAGTAGACATACTAACCACTCTTCATTCCCTTGGATTTGATCTGAAGTGCTCATATGAAGAGGTGAGAATTTCCATCTTATTCTCTCTGACTTCCTATGTCCCTTCATTGATTATTTCAATCGTATCCCAAATGTGTTTGGCAGAAACACAATTTAAAATATGATTATGCATGATTGGATCAAGACAATCAACCAGTATCAACTGTAGACAGGCATCCAAGGCAACATCTTCTTTTTCTTCAGGAGTGTAGTCCTTGGGATCCTTAGGGTATATCCTAGCAGCCCTAGTAACAACATCATTCTCTATTAGCTCTTCCTCAACAAACATAGGAATTCTTGGTCCATTCTTCAGCACATCAAGATATTCAACATTAACCACTTGAAGAGACAGGAGCATCTTCTTCTTCCACATAGGATAGTGCTCCTTGCTGAAAATTGGGATTTTTACTGTACCCACTTTCTGTGTAGTAGACATCTTTTGAGATTTTTAGGAATAATAAAAATTCAGAGTTTAAGAAAAATCTCAAAACAATTGGATCTTTGATTTGTATATCAATCAAAAGGCTCGGATGCCAATTGTTAGGTCCTGATATGTTTGTAGAAGGGTGGTTGAATACAAACTGTACCGTTTTATCGAATTTGTTCGGTTCGTGATTTAACAATTCAAGAACAAATAAGTGCGGAATAAAATGAAACAAGATTCAAGTTAAATATAAAATATATTAAACTTGAAGGGTGTTGCAAATACAGTACAGATTACAAGGTTTGAATCTCAAACTATTTAAAACAAATCTAGAATAAATTCGACATGAATTTATCTATTTTTGTAATAAAAAGATCGAATAGTAAAAACTAGTTCGAGATCAAATTCTAGGGATAATGATCCGCTAGATTGTCAAACAAGTACAAGTAAATAACTTCTAGTGGTTTGGATTTAACAATAATGCTAGAAATGATTTACTGTAAAAGATTTGAGCTCCGGCAATTGGTTGGTTGAAGAAGACAGAGAGAAAAATGGAATGTAATGTTATGTCTTTTTTTCTTCTGTTGCTTCTGCTCGATTTTTGATCCACTTTTGTACGCCTTTTGTTTTTCACTTAAAAACAAAAGTCAACTACCTTTTCTTTTAAACATGTACGCCATTTCCTATTAAATACTACAAGTACTACTCTCGGTAGTACTATCTAATGTATTGGTAGTACTAACCAAGGATAGTACTACTAATATATTTAGATAGTACTACTAGTATTAATAGCTTTTAATTAACTCTAAATTAATTACCTTACTAATTAATTTACATAATAAATTAATTCTTATAGAATTAATTTAATAAATAAATTAACCAATAAAAGTAAATTAATTAAAAGAGAATTAATTAAAGTCTATTTTTTTTGTCTCACTTTTAAAAGATGTACGCCACTTTCTTTTTATAACAAAAGTCAACCAACTTTTGTTAAGTAAAAAATGTACGCCCTTTCATAAAATGAGTTCATAGTACTACTAAATAAATTGGTAGTACTAACTAAGGATAGTACTACAAGTGTACTTTGATAGTACTACTAGTTTAGAATTAATTCTAATTTAATTTATTGAATTAATTTATTTAACAAATAAATTAATTCTGAGTGAATTAATTTATAGATTAAATTAATTAATTTCTAGTTTAATTAATTGAAGGAATAAATTAATTCTGATGGAATTAATTTATAGTTTAAATTAATTAACTTCTAGAATAAATTAAAAGAGATTTAATACTAAATCAGAGAACCACTGATATTGATGACAAACTTCCACTGACTGATGTTGACACTCGATGTACTGTCTGGTTCATGAGCGACAAACTTCAATGACGGTTCTTCATCTTTTAACTTTAAGTTGTGGTCCATCTTCTTATCCTTTTGACAAACTCTGTAATCTGTATATATGCTTCCTGTCACACTTCTGAAATCTCTGTCACTTTAAATTGATCCACTTTCTTGAATACTTCACTGAGGCTTGATCAAATAAATGAACTTCTTCCAGTGTAGAATTACTCCAAGTCAGTAAATGACTTTAAACTTTATTCTCTTGACTGATAAAACCTTCTGAGATTCCTGTGACATCTAATCTAATATTTACTTATTACATTCTTGTTTAAGTTGAGTAAAATCCTCGAATTACAAATAGGCTATTGCATATGCCTTTCAAAATCCCATTACGTTTTCATCAATTTTTTTATAAATTCCCTCTAGTGTTGCGATAAACCACCAGAAACACTTGTATACATTATAAATAAAATCGTTGTTGTTTGTTTTTTTTTTCATCTTCGTTATGGTGTTTGCCATTATTCTTCAATGCATCTGAATGTTCTTGTGCATCCATCAGCGATTACATACCACATTTGAACTTCCGTGTATGGTGACTTTGTTTGGCTTTATTAAACTTTACGGACCTCCTACATCTCGCAGAATGAACTAGCAATGAATTCTTTTGGGACTTTGCAAACGACAAGAAAAACAAGCCAGCTTCTCCCAATCTTTATTCCTTTCATATGGATTGCACTTCTTTATTTTGTTCCAGTGCTAGTCATTTTGTAATGGTGGCTGAAAGAGTACTGATGTTTCTGGCAAACAAGCCTTATTAAAGATGCGACGTAGTATTAGCAAGAGCCCAGATCGTTGTTCCAATTTTATGTACACCAAATTCTGAGATGTTGATAGCTACACATTATGGGCTTAAAGCAACTTCAATGAAGGGTGTCAAGAGAGGTGCCAATATCATGTGACATTACATGGCCTAACACCCTTGTTAGGATGTCATTGGGTGCCAAGTGAAGTGGCATGGGGTGCCAAAAGTTGGCATCCCATAAAAAGGGTGCCAACTTTATTTATGGACCCAATAGTGAATAAAATATTATATCTTTAATATATTAATATTATTCATTTTTTTTTAATTTGGCATCTAGAGGTGCCAATCATTGAAGTATTTTTTTGAAAGAAGGTTTCCAAAAATGATGTGGAAGAGAGAGAATATAGAATTAGTTTTTGTATCTGACAAAGTTGGCAACCTTTGAAGGGTGCCAACCATTGGAGATGCTCTTATGCGTCTTGTGAATCCGCAACTACGCTGCTCTTTCAAGTTTTTTCTCCATTGGCTTATGCCAATCTAGGATCCGCAGCACGAAAGAAAAATTATAAAGCATTTCTATAATATTTTACTCAATAAAACAAAGATCAAGCATATTTTATTTCTTAACAAGGGTGATATGCATACATGTTAGCATAATATTGTATGTTAGACACACAATACGCAAAATAACACATGGTAGGTTCAACAGTTATACGCCTTATGCATATTCATAAATACATAATACAATGATAATAGAATTGTTGAGATACAGGATATTAGCCCATCTATTGGTTCTTCTAGCTCAGCTGCTCATTTGACATGTCATCATTCCAAGTCAGCAAAGTTAGTTACAGATTCTGTTACACACCACACTACAACTAGTACATGACAGCTAGAAGATGTATATATGTAAATAGATTTAGACTAGTTGTTAGTTAGTCTTCTTCATTTTATCTTAGATGCATAGATTGTAGTCTATACACTCTGAAACAAACTTACATTTCAATGAAAAGCTTTTGATCTTGTTCTTTTATGGTGTCAAACTGTAACTTGTAACATGGTATCAGAGCAATGCGATCTAATTTGTTTCTGTATCATCGTCTTCAACATCTTGTCGCCTTCATCATCTTCAATCGCGTAAGATCTAAAATTCTCAAAACTGCAAATCACGTAATCGATCTCTTTATCGATTTCTCTTGCGTTTTTTTTTCTAATTCATCTCTTCAACATGTTATACTGTTCAGTAGCTACATCTATTGACTATGATCATGAGTTGATATTTGGTGATAATCATAAATTTTGTTAATATGAGTATTCTTTATCTCAAATCGTATTGTTCATACACATCTCATCGTTTTATACTTCTTTTATTCAATCTTCAAGAAAATCACAAACGAATTTGTAGTTTTGTTCATTTTCTATCTCAATTTTTTTCTTCGTAATTGAGTTAACACAAGATCCAAATAGTGTCTATTATCTCCATCCATCGGATAATACCGGTATGAAATTAGTTACTACTCCATTTAATGGTACATGTTATGGAAACTGGAAAAGTTCTATGGTGATTAGTTTAATGGCTAAGAATAAGATGAGTTTCATTGATGGAACACTTGCGAAACCAGAGGCTACTGCTGATACTTACAAGTCCTGGTATAGATGTAACAGTATGATAATAGGTTGGATCATTACTGCTTTGGATCCACAAATTGCTGCGAGCATTTTTTATATTGATGTTGCAAGAGATATCTGGATAGATCTTGAAGAATGTTTTGGACAGGTTTCTTCAGCACAACTTGTTAGATCAGGATTCAATGATCATCAGTATCTGGACTACTGGTCAAGATTGTGATACTGATGTCATCAGGATTTCACGAGCGTCAGTATCAGGATTGCTATCAGGACTGAGATCAGGATTATCATCAGGACTGGAAGCTGATCAGTATTACTTCAAGATAATTATCGAGTCCAGATAAATAAGGAAGGTTGATTTGTCGGTTCCTAGTTTATAGGAATGTAGCTGTCGGTTAGGATATGTATCAATAGAGTTTGTAATTGATTTCAACATATCTTGTAATTGATAGAGTATCTGTGTTGTATATAACACAGTTTAGATTTTGCATATTGCAATCGCTTACACGAGTATCATTGTAACCTAGCAACTTTCAAGAACATCATAATTTCTTGAGAGAGTTTTGTAACAGTTTTATACCAAAATTAATAAAGCTGTTATTATTTCATATTTGTGTTTATTAAGTCGAGAATCTTATACAATTGTATTCAACCCCCCCTTCTACAATTGTTAATTACTGGGTAACACAACTTTATGCATTGGAACAGGAAGTTTCACAGATTTCTCAAGATAATATTGTTTTGTCAGACTATTATACTCATCTAAAGAAACTATGGGATGAAATTGATAATTTGGAGCCTTTGCATGCTTGTGAATGTGCTAATTGCACTTGCAATCTAACTCAGAAAGTTCTCAAGTTACAGCAGGATCAGAGATTAATGGTTTTTCTTATGAAAGTCTCAAATGATTTTGCAAATGTCAGGTCTCATATCCTTATGATGGATACACTTCCAAACTTACCACGGGCTTATAGAATGCTATTGCAGGAACAAAGGCACATAGAGATTTCTAAAATACCTTCTGCTGTTACTCATGAATCTGTAGCTTTTGCCATGGATAGGAATCAGAATCAATTCAGGCAGACTACTCAGTACTCTAACAACAAAGGATCATTTAACAATGCTGCCAGATTTTCTCCCTCTTCATTGGTTAATGCCAGTCAATCAAATTATGTTAGACCTATAAGGATGAAATATTTCTGTGATTACTGCAAAATTTCTGGTCATAGTAAAGAGAGATGTTTCAAGCTGAATGGGTACCCTCAAGGGTTTAAGCAGTCTCAGCCTAGGAGATTTGCTGTTGCAGTTAGTACTAATAGTGATGATGTCTCTGAAAACCAACAAACAGTTGTTCAAAGTTCTTCTGATAATTCTCAATCTGCAACTCCTCATATCACAATGGAATGGTATAATCAACTCATGACTTTGCTGGCACAGAATAATCTCAATGATCAGGATCCTTCTTCTGGAAATGCTTTGTTAGCAGGTACTTATTGCTTATTTTCAGCTACTCACACACATAATTGGATAATCGATAGTGGGGCATCAGATCATATATGTTCTTCATTGGACTTCTTTTATACTTATAGAGAACTGGAGATTGAAAATAGTCACATAACTATTCCTGATGGTACAAGAATTAGAGTAACTCGTGTTGGGAATATTAAACTCACAAATTCTATTGAACTTTTAGACGTCTTATATGCTCCAACTTTTAAATTCAACTTGATTTATGTTCATAAACTCTGCAAAGACTCTGCTTATTCGGTGAATTTCACATCTGAATTTTGCACAATTCAGGAGCTTTCAATGAGTCAGCCTCAAATTCTTGGTAAATTGTTTCAAGGACTCTACTTTGTTGATGGAACTCTCTTTCATCCAGCAGTTGCAATTTCAAACAAGGAATATTTGCCATATGTTTCTTCTTTTCATGTTGCAAATGTAATTGTTAGTTCTAAAATAGATGAAGCAAAATTGTTGCATCTACGATTAGGACATATCTCTTATTCCAAACTGAGTACTATCTTTGATTCTATAGATGCCAAATGTCTGAATGATTGCATCTGCACAATTTGTCCTACAGCAAGGCAACGTCATTTATCTTTTGATTCAAGTGAAATAAAAACATCAAAAATTTTTGATCTTCTTCATATTGATGTTTGGGGCCCCTATAATACACTAACTCATCATGGTTGCAAGTATTTTATAACAATAGTTGATGACTATAGTCGAGCTACTTGGGCCCATTTAATGTCATCCACGCACAACTTTTTATGCTAAACTTGTATTCATAACCCTTGATGGAACATATGTGTTGCTTTTGATTTCTATAGGAGATGACAAACGGGACCCCAACAAAAGTTGCAGATAGAAGAGTGGACGAAGAAGAGGTAACAAAGGCATTGAGAGTTGCCTTCTGGTGCATTCAGGACGACATTTCCATGAGGCCTTCTATGGGTGAAGTAGTAAAAATGTTGGAAGGAGCAAATGACATTATTTTACCACCAATACCACAGACAGTTTCAGAGTTGATTGAAGAAAGGCTAGACCATGTATACATGGCAATGAAAAGAGAGTTCAATCAGTTCAGCTCTTTCACCATAACTAGTACTACTCATCCATCATCTCATGCTACATGTAGTTATTCCACAATGTCACCTCGATAGTACCCTGAAGCCTTCATATTTATCAATTGTGTAGCTCTAATTAATATCAATTGGTTACACTCTTGGAACTATGTAGTTGGGAATTAATTGTAACTTGACAATCCAAGATTTGTCCTTGGAAATCATTTTATTTAATCGTAATTTTTATTAATAAAGATGATTACGTATTTGTGAAATCCAGTCCAACTCTGAAGTCAAAAGATTGTCAGTAATCTAATTGCCTAAACATTTCTTGAACTTAGTACAATAATAAGAATCTAAAGAATCAAATTTGATCACACATGACAAGGGATTCATTAACACTTACGCGTCGGTCTCTTTGTAGATCCCATGTGATCTCTATCATAGGTCCAGTGTTCAGCTAGACAAATATAGTAACTTTGAAAACATCTATCTGATTCCGAAAGGAAGGGATAAAATGATCAAAGAAGGTCTCTCCATCGATGTTCAATACTTTAATAACTGTTCGACAGAGTAGTTTGTTCAGTTTCTTAGTTGTCAAAAGTGACGAGTTATCGAGATTTTGTTATATCAATATTACACATCAATGTAACACATAAACAGTTTTTCATGTGTGCTCTCTTGAGTTGTAGAAAAGGCACACAGGCTCCAAGGCGGAAGACTATAAATGGAACATCAACTCACCCATTCCAATTCTGTAACAAAATTCTTAGTTTCTATCTTTTCTTGAACATAAAACAAAGTCCACTGTAATCCTGTACAAATTCAGTAATTTTATATCCTACAAATAATTTTTCTTTTTTTAGAATTTATTATTACTCGAGGAGTAAAAACTTCAATCCTACAAATATTTCTTGTGAAAAAACTATAAGCACGTGTTTTTTTTGTTGCATTATCAGCTTAATTAACCGTAATTATTGATTTATTGAGACTTCTTTACTCTTTTGTTTTCGTCTATACTATAAGATCCAGTAAATCATTACATGTTAATGGCCAATTTTGACCCATTTTAAAGGTGTTCATTACATAAACATCTACTTTTAAACAAATGTATTTCACACTTGATTATCTAATTTTATATAGAAGCGTAGAATACGTATCTGGTCTATCAAGAAGTATCCTATGTAGAATACATATTTGTTAGTAGAGTGTCCTACTAAATTTTTATTTATCATAGGCATTTTAAGTCGAGTATTAATCGGTTAAAGTTAACCAATATTTTCATAATAGTTACTTAAAAATTTAAGGCCTATGAAGGTAGTAGACCCAATTTACAAAATTTAAGTGGGTTAGAAAGGGTTCATGTCTGATGATATCGATCCGCTAAGATTATACTAAAGTGTTAATAGTTGATACATCTTCTGTGAGATAGGTTTCAGTTGTGTAGAGGTTCGTGTACGTGAACCCGGACCAAGTTGACATGTGTACAGGTTCGGGGTTCAGGTGTAGTACTAGCCCATCTCTTCTAAAGGAAGCTGATAATCAGAGGAAGGATGATAAGGGTGTTCATATGAGTGAACTCTAGAAAGAATCATCTGAACTTCAGGTACGTGTATATGAACCTAAGATAGGCTCATCTAGGCATCTGGTGTATATATGTGAATCTGGAAGAGGTATGCATAGGTTCAGGGTACATGCGTGCAAACCCCTAAAAGGTTCACCTGTATCCGGGTTCCAGGCACAAGGTTCTATCAGTACCCCCGACATCAGTGTTTGATGATGATTCAACTTCAACTTTAGGAGCACATAAATGGATTTAAGAGATGGTTTTGGGATGGATTATACTATATCAAATGGGATACACACGTTATATACATGATACATGTGTATATATGTGGATAATTACATGAAAATACATGGATGGGCTTCTAGTGTTATACTTGGAGTAGAATTCTTGAAGTCTTCCAAACAACTACAAGATCAGCATTTGAGGAGGAAAAAAATACATCAAATGCTTATCAAAATGTGGCTTATTAATCAAGTAAGGAGTCCAAATCCTAAAAATTACATGGGACTTGATTTTTATAAATATAGGATATGTAGGCACTTTGCAAAAGGTTGAATCTCAGTACTTCATCCTACAAGGATGATATAGAAACACTTGAGTAATACACATTTTTGGGCACTATGATCGGTTGAGTAGGAATTATTGCACCCACTTTGTCCGGAAACCTTGAAAACCGAGTCCCAAAATCACCAGAAACAACCATCTGCTCCAGTAGTTGAACCCTGAGCTACTGCGAACCCCCTATTTTGACTGCAAATCGCATAATTTCTTCTGTTATTCCAGCAAAAACCTCCATAGATGTTGTACCGAATTCCTCTCACAACAATAGTCATTTTTATTACTTTCACTAGAAAAGTGATTGTTTTTAGGGTTATTTATAGATTAACCCTCGAAGTATGAGCCAAAATACACATTGACTACTAAAGAAAAAAAATGAACGATTCAATCATTCTAGTATAGTTCAGTTTAATGCATGACAACAAATAGCCTTTTTTTGTTCCATAGCTCACTCATCTTTCTACTTCCATCAACTACTCCCTCTCCGTCTCTTCAATTGTTTTTCTTTCTGCCACCATTCCCTCTCTCTTTCTCTCCCCTCATTCTCCTCTATTTTCTCTGTAACAGCCCCAAATCCGGGGTCAAGGATTTAGGGTTGTCACAATCCATGTACTCCTTGCCTTACCTGTAATACTCACACCATTCATAATTTACCTGTTCATGACCCCACAACATATGTCTCACACACACACACACAGGTTAGAGTCTCAGAAACGACACAATACAACAATTGCGGAATAAATAACTTTTATTACAATACCCAAATGTCTTTTGAATCTGTTACTGATACAATTTCTAAGTATTGTTACATTACCAACTTAGCCTTCTGATGCTCACAATCCTCTTATACCATTCCTGTCTATACATGAGTTGAATACCAAAGCCGTAGACTGATTCGATTGGTTCGTACTACTCCCGGGATCACTGCTAAAAACGGTTTATGGAAACGCCTTGCGGGGTATGTGCCGTCCCATTGGCATCCTGCTTCGCTGCTATATAATATATATAAAACAATAGCAAGAGTGAGCGATAGCTCAGCAAGGTAATGAAAGTATGGCATAATTCTGTCTTTAACTCAACCCAGAATAATGCGGGTATAAGACAATAATTTGTCAAAATATCTCGATACTGAAATTATTTCCTTATCGGAATGTATTCCCAAAAACAGTACCATTAATGTACTTCAAATATCATTTCATAATATTTCTGCAAGCTTTTGCTATATTATGAACAAAGTTCTAGTATAATATAAAAGATAAGGTTTCAAAGTAAACCAATATAACTCTTCCAAAAATATCTGTTATGTAAGCAGAATATCAATACATAACTTAAAAGAAGTTATAAGATGATTCAGTATAAACAACTCCCTTACCATAACTCATGTTATGTAAGGTATCCACAGAGTCATATGATATAAAAGAGGAAGTTACGAGGAAAATTAATATAACATTTCCGTAACCCAAAATCCACTTAGGCATATATATCCTTAATCAGTTTTTATCAGAGTCATACTCATAAAATAAAAGATGAAGTTGCAAGAATTTATTGACACTTCATTTCCAAACACTTTTCGACCCCCTGCCAACACGATTGGTTCATCGCCCCAATACATGTTGCAGGAATATCCAAATTGGATGATGAACTAATACTGGAGTTGCTACCGCGTCCGCTGTGCCTAACCTTGCTATGATCAGTAGCAGGTCGCACCGCTCAAATAGTTTTCTACATGTAGATGGAAGAATCACGACAGCCTGACATTGTCTACTGCCTTACTGTGACCTCCCGGCCCATTTGGGGCAGTAAAAAAAAACTTGGATGGGCCCACGCAACTTGACCACTTACACCACTCCTAGTTCAGATGAAATCCATGACTCTGAAACGTAAAGATCGTCCTCCTTTCCCTAAGTGTAACACTTGTTGATACGACTCCACGATGTAGTTTATATCTAGGTTGGAAAGGAAGATTCTCCAATATTTCCCAAGCTATTGCTTGTTAATGGATATCGACTTGTTCCAGGAATTTACCCCTCGATCATTGAGGTGGTAACACAATATTTGACTTGCAGCAATTACATAGCTTTGAGAAAATATCTGCCTCCTGACAGTTTTGAGTTGAGAGTTTAAAAAGAGTGGCAGTCACTTAAATCAGGTTTCCCATATTTTTGATAGTTGAGCGAGCATTTAAATCCCCTTTAAATGACAGATTTAAATGGAAAAACATTATTTTGGGAACCTCTTTTGATTTACAAATACTTAATAATATTTATTAAATAAGTAAATCTTAAATGAATATTTGAAAATAATATTCATTAAGTAAGTAATCCTCAAATGAATATTTGAAAATAATATTCATTAAATAAATAATCCGCAAATGAATATTTGAAAATAATATTCATTAAATAAATAATCCGCAAATGAATATTTGAAAATAATATTCATTAAATAAATAATTAATCTTCAAATGAATATTCAAAAATAATATTCATTAAATAATCCTCAGATAATATTCACAATAATATTCTTCGATTAAGTAAACCTCAAATGAATATCTGAAATAACATTCCTTAATTAATAATTCTCATTTGAATATTCGAAATAATATTCATTAAATAATTAAATCTCAAATAAATATTCAAAAGTAATATCCATTAAATAAATAATCCTTAAATGGATATTCACACTAATAATCTTTAAGTCAATAATCCTCAAATGAACATTTATAAATAACATTTTTTAAATAAATAATTAATCCTCGAATAACAGTACCCGATATCTTTATCGGAAAATAACCTTTATCATATACAAAATATAATCACTTCTGATTTTTCAAGAAAATCACACGCCCTTATCCTAGGGCAAATATAAAATCCTGGCTTATAGCTGATATCCCATATCTAGCTTAGAAGCCCATAATCAAATCATTTCCAAGTAATAACCTTCGAATGAAGTAATATTCAAATAACATTCCTCAAATCATTTCCAGGTAATTAATACTTTCTAGAAATATAATTAATGTTTAATAATAGCAGTCCTCAAAATAATTAGTGCACTGCCGCTGGAATCCCTCCGGGTTTCCACGGCTATCTCTATATCTCAAAATACTGACTCCCGGTCTAGAGTCGAAAACAAGAAGTATGCTCTTATCTCTAGAGCTACAAGGTATACCGGTTCATAAGTACATTATCTCAAAGCTCGTATATAAACCAAAATCAAATTCTATTTTATACAATATATAACATGTATCGCAAAACTGTATAACTCCACACATGGCAAAAGCAGTAATATATAATCAATACTTCAAAGTATAGATTTAGGAAACTTGCCACAATACTTGCAACAAAGATTTGGTATATAAATTGGGAATACACAAGTATTGAACATTGGAAAATATACCTACTCTGAATAATAGAGTAAGTAAACTTGCCTGATGCTCGAGAAGTGATAGGGGTTCGCGACGATGCTGGACAATCTAGACAAAGTCAAAGAAAACGTACGATTAATCCCCTGGATAATCCACTTGTACTCGATGCTTAAACACATAAACGAAACACAACCAAGGCATTACTTGCTTGCTCTAACGTCATACTAAATCCATGTTATTCATCAAATACTTATATCATAAGTTTGGTTCGAAATCCATCCTCAAATCCAAGTTATACTTAACCATTTGGAACCTTGGTTCTAAGTCTCGTTTTCAGTGAATTTACACTTGCGCAACCTCGGCTAAAACATTTTTATAAAATCAACTAATAATCTTTTTGATTCGAAATCTTCGCACAAGGCTTGCTAACTGTCCTTAGCATTATATCCCAAAGTTTCACATTTGGATTCGACTCTTAGAGGTCTTTGACTTAGCATCAAAGTAGTTACATTTCTGCGATGCAACCTCTTGAACCACGATTACTAAAACTAGCATAACTCTTAAACCATTCGGCCAAATTAGGCGAATCACATATCATTACGAAGCTTATAACATAAACTACACAATCATGGGCAGTAGGACTCAAGGGTCGAGCTCTAACAGAGGAAAAACAGAGAACCAATCAGTAGGTAAAAATTTGGGCATTACGACGGCTATAACTCGGATATTCCCAAATTTCAAATCATCCAAAATACATATCGATCACTCCACATAACACATACATCTTATATATCATAGAACTGAGGCCAAGCAATGCCTTTCCGTTCATATAACTCATTATCACTTAAATCAAAACCCAATCATAACAACTAAGGCTATAATCATGCATAACACCATTAATCATCCATAATCCTTATAATAATTCAAGGGTTTCAAAATTATACCTCCTCCAAGCTTGCTTTCTGCCATACTCCTGATGTAGCCTTAGATTCTTGCTTAATACAACCTTTGGAAGCTACAAACTCATTATCAAAACAAAACAAAACAAGATACAAGTTACTATTCATCATCTTCTCCAACTGTTAATCACTGAATCGAAGGGGTAAATCACGGGGTTGAGGTGATTGCTTACCATGGTTACGTCGGGCTTCTCGAGAGCTTCGATTTGAGTGGTAGAACGCCAAAAACGGACCACGGAATCTCAAGTTATGATCATTTCTTTCTCTCCCATTTTTCTTTCTTCTTTTCTCTCCCGAATTTTCTTCTCATTTCTCTTTTCTTTGTCTTGATAATAATGATAAGGATGCTGATTTTTTGTGTTTAAAAAGGTGGTGAGTCATAGCTCTTAGCTTGTGACACTTGTCCAACATGCATTGGTTTAGCTAAAGTAGCTTTACTGGTTCGTTTAATTTCGTAGAACGCTCGCAAGGTTTCTCGAGGGTTCTATCGAGGTATTTTACCGAAATCGTTCTCGATACTTCTAATTCATTTATCAAATCCATATCCATAGAATTAATAATTTAAATCCTTAAATATCCTCAAATAATAATTATTTAGTCCGTTTTTGGTGAAATTTCGGAGAAAACGAAAAATGCTATTTTTCTGATTCTGACAGCTTCTGCATTCTTTTATTTCCATCGTAGATCACTAATGCGACTTTGAAAGTTTATTATATCGTCCCGCATATAGGGTGGTCTGAAAAACTTTTAAATGAAGAGTTACTATTCATCAGTGGTTTTTCTATAATCCTTTGGATCAAAATCCGTTCCAATATTCCTGATCTATTTTCTCTTTACTCTTTGCACTTAGAAAACGTTCTAGTGATTTCTCGGGCGTACGCTATCTTGTTTACGGAGTTGTCGGATGTATTCCAGATATTGATTTGGATGACATAAAAATACTTTCCTTCCCTGGAGTATTGTATTCTTATCTTCCAGATTGATTGTTCTTATTTATATGTTCAGTCCATTCTTACTATTCTCAAAATGTTTGAAAACCGAAATTCATATTCATTTCATAACTTGATTCTCAAAGTCATTGCCACTATCCATATTTACATCAACATATAATAAAAGTTTTAATTCTACCCAAAATCTGGGGTCTTACATTCTCTCTTTGTCTCTCTCTCCCTGTACCGGCACACACGTATATACACTAAATATACATTCATATATACTATACAACCAACACCCTTGTTTTTTTATCTCCGTCGTCGCGATTGTGTCTACATCACCGAAAACCCAGCTCACTCGATCAATTTCAAAGCCCAATTTATCAATTCCAAAATTCCAACATCAAACGCTATCTCTGATTCAACAACCCCGCAAAATAATTAAATAAAATCCCAACTTACATATAAAAAACAAGTAAATTACAATTGTAGTTTTCCAGCTGCATTTGCCTATAAATAAACTTGGTTCACAATCAATGAGCGTGTACCAGATACTGCGATGAACTTAGAAAGTAAGTGCAACTCAATTTTTTGGTGGTTTTTTTTGATAATAATCAATCTAAACTATTTAATTGTTTATAATGGATATTTTAAATGTCAATAAAACTCTTTTTTGTGGCCGGCTCTATGACAACACGTGTTTATTACATATCAGTAATTGATAATTTTATTAATTTGGTTTATGGAATATCATATAAACCTTCATCTGAAATTGGAATGTTGTGTTTTAGGTTTTGTTTTGATACTTAAAGTGTGCAGTATGTTTGGTGTCTACGACCAAGAGATTTGCTGTTGTAAACCTTTGAAATTTCTTCTCTGCATGAATTATTAACCACTTGAACTGGATAACAGGCCCAATATTAACGCACACATCATTTGGTAGAAAATAATACCAAGATTCGTTATTGTGTTTAAATAGGTTCAGTATTTTTCCAATAAGTTATTTGTCTGAACATACATAGAATAGTCTTTTTGTTTGTTTTATTGCGAGACTGGTATTGTTATGTTGTTTCTTGCTATTGTATAAGATGCTTAAATATGATCCAGCCAACTGGATGTTAACCAAAACAACTATGTATCATTCTTATTTTGACATCTTGGATAAGTCTCAATTCTAAAGCTTGTTAGTACTCTCTCTTGTATAGATAATGTCATCATCTTGGTGATTTGGAATGTCATTTTCTCATGATGATTTGGTATTTGTTTCACCAGAACAGAAAGAAGCAATATACATTAATCGAATGCCATTGTACTTCATTTGAATTAGTTGGACCAACGAATTAATTTAACTCCCGCTTTGCAGTTAATTGCCTAATAGTAATATTGTAAAACATGTTTCTGCAGGGACATAATATATTTGCAATATAATTTTGCATAATGTGCTCACTATTAACAAAAAACTGATTTTGTATGCAAGTTTTTATTTGTTTATGGTAAGTGGATACATTTCTCAAAACATCAATGGCTAAAGCATCCATCAATTTATCCATGCTTATCACTCTCTTTAGCCATCGATTGATGCGCACTCTCCACCTTCTTGTCGAAATCATGGTTAACATGCACAATTGAAGTACTAGCGTGGTTGAACCGGCCACAAATTTAGTTTAATGGTAACTATATACAGTAAAACCTCTATAAATTAATAATGTTGGGACCGGGATATTTTATTAATTTAGAGAGATATTATTATATCGATAAATTAATAATTTATTAATTTAAAGAGAATTTACATAAGACCTTTAAATTTCCAAGTCTAATGTACTAGTTACAATATATATTAGTTAGAGATGAAAAATAAATTACAAAAATTCAACCATGTGATGCTGGGATAATTAGAGCCTTTAAAATGTACTACCGTAAAAGGTTTTACCGTCAGATTTTGGAAGGTTATGAGTTGGAAATTTCTTCTCCGGAAAAGATTAATGTTTTAGATGCTATCAATTTGGCAGTCCCAGCTTGGAGAAATGTGCAACAAGAGGCCATAGCAAATTGCTTTCGACACTGCAAAATTCGTTCAGTGAATCCAACCGGCTCAAGTGATTTAAACGATGTAAATTCTGGAGAAGACATTCGTGAGCTTGAGAACTTGATTACATGTATGCATTATCGGCACGAAATGGATGTGAATCACTTGCTAGATTATCCTGGTGAAAATAATGAATGTTACGAGGTTCAAAGCATTGAAGAAATTGTGGCGGATACCATTCAAAATCCGATCGATGACGAAGTTGAGGATGATTCAATAGCTTTGGAACCGGTCACTCGGAAAGAAGCATTGCAAGCGGCAACAACTCTTTACAACTTTTTGTTGCAATACGAGAAGACAATGCCCCAACTCTTAAGTGCAGTGAGGAGATTTAAAGATGAAGTCAATATAGATTTGAAGTTCAACAAAAAACAAGTGACTATAGATTCATTTTTTACTAGACAATCTTAGAATATGTATGGAATCTTTTAATGATTATTAATTTATAGTTTCGTTGGGACCAATATATATACTTTGGGATTTCAAAAAAGTTATTATCTTATTATTTTATCGATTGGGGTCCAATTTTATACTGGTCCCAAGTTGGGACTGGACAAATTATTAATTTTATCGAGATTATTAATTTATCGAGTATTAATTTATAGAGGTTTTACTGTATATACATATACTAGCTTAAAACCTGTGCGATGCACGGATTGTTAATTATTATTTTATTATTATTATTTTAATTGTATTTTTTTTTTAAAAAGTAGACATGTAAAAATAGCTAAACACTTTTAATTAATTTAAAACAATAAAACAGATTTTAAAATAAATAAGTAAGGGTTTGCTCGTTATATTTTTGGAAAAAGAGGGGTTTTAGTATGGAAAAATAAAAAATGTAACATATATTTAGTTTAAAAAGGTAAATTCCCGTGATTGATAAGTGGATTTCATATCCACTTGGATCGTCCTAAAATTGGCTTAAATTGGTTGTTTTGTTCTCAAGTTTGTGGTATTTGTGATATGTTTGGTGTTAGTATTTGCATAGTTGAGTTGTCAGCAGAGATGTGGTGATTCTATGGTTGTGTGGTGGTGTTTAAGCATTGGTGTGAAGGTCAAGTGGTTGCGGAGGTTGAACGTGCGAAGAATTGGCAAAAGAAAGCAATTTTAGGATTTTGGAAAGAATTCCAGGCGCCCCCGCGCCTCCCCAAGCGCCCCCGCCCCCTAGTTGACAGATTTCCAGGCGCCCCCGCGCCTCCTTGCGCGCGCCCGCCCCTGCAGAAACCTGGAATTTGGCAGTTTTTGTCAGAAAAGGAAACCTGCTGATTTTTTTGGCAACCCTAAGGCCTATATGAATCATTGGTGGACGATTTCAGAGAGAGAGAAAAATATACCTACATACATATTCATCCACTGGTGAGGAGAACAAGAAGACGGCTGATTTACGAAGACCTAGTTTCATCTAATCTTTGTATTCTTCTAAATTAGGCGATACTTTGGATTCTCGTTTGTTCTTTCTTAAACTCTAGCACTTTTATTCAGTATTCTAGACTTAATATTATCATGTTTTCATCAGAACCCACGATGATGAACGGTTCGATTATGAACTAATCGTTGTCGTGGGATTCTAACGGATTTATTTATGGATTTTAGTAGTTAATTGTTTTAAAGATGTGTGTGTGATGGCTAATTGATATCCTAGTTTGGTTGTGCTTATTCTTCTTGGATGCGTAGCTAACATCTAAGATTGTTTGTTAATCTCTATTGAATGCGAAAGTGGATATAGAGGTTTAGAACTTGCCATGCTAGCATAGGTTTATGTATGTTTGTCATACATGATTCGTAGGTGATTTTAACCATCTTACCTGCCCTATGTAATCTGAATGGTTAACTTGCTCGTTAAACCATTATGTTTTCAAATCTTATAGACATATAGGGTCTAAGCATAATTGGTGTCTGCTTAACTTCTATCTATTTTGTGGATGTTTGAGTGGTTTGGTATACGTATACTGAAAGGTAGCGTGTACTGATTTCGTGTTATCCGATTAGTTATCACAACTGTCACATGCATTGATTAAAGACAAAAGACTCTAGATGAAGTATTTAATGAAGTTAGGATCCCATGTTTATTCTCATAAGTAATTCAACAGTAATCTCTTTAGTTAATTATAATCTTGTTAAGTTAATTAGTTAATTTAGATAATCAAAAAACAAACTTGTTAATTGTCTTAGCATTGAACAATAGCCATACATTGTTGCATAGGTGCTAAACTATTATAACCAAAGCAGTCTCTGTGGGAACGAACTCTACTTAATTCTGTATTACTTGTGACCGCGTACGCTTGCGTGATTTTGTGCGAACAAGTTTTTGGCGCCGCTGCCGAGGATCGGTGTTATTTATATAGTTTATGTGCTTGTCATCAGTGGTCGTTAAAGTTCACTGACTCGGATTATACTCATCAATTTTACGTTGTATGGTGTGTTTCAGTTTCTTTAGTAAGCGTGTATGCGAACACGTTCTCAATCTCGGAAAGAAGAACTTGAATCAAGTCTAGTTATGGGAGATCAATTAGCACCAGAAATGAAGGCTTTGAAGGACTATTCTCAGCCGAAGATCAATGACATTCAATCTAGCATTGTCAGGCCGGCTATTGCAGCTAATACCTTTGAAATCAAGCCTGGCACGATTCAGATGGTGCAGAATTCTGTTCAGTTTGGGGGTGCTCCGACGGAAAATCCTAATATGCATATTAGGGATTTCATTGAGATTTGCGACACCTTCAAGTTCAACGGAGTGTCGGAAGATGCTGTGAAGCTGAGACTTTTCCCGTTCTCTCTGAGGGATAAGGCTAAGGGCTGGTTGCACTCTCTACCAGCAGGTTCCATTACTACATGGGAGGATTTTGCTCAGAAGTTTCTCACTAAATTCTTCCCCATGGCAAAAACAGCAGCAATCAGGAATGCTCTTACTCAGTTTTCACAACATTATGGAGAAACTTTATGTGAGGCTTGGGAGCGTTACAAGGAGATGCTTAGGAAGTGTCCTCATCATGGAATGCCTGATTGGATGGTGATAAATTGTTTCTATATTGGTCTGGGAGGTCAATCTCGACCAATGCTTGATGCGGCATCAGGTGGAGCTTTGTGGTCTAAAAGCTACGATGAGGCTTATGAGCTAATTGAGATGATGGCTGCTAATGAATATCAGAATCCAACTCAGAGGTTATCACAAGGCAAGGTAGCAGGGGTTCTGGAAGTGGATGCAGGTACGGCAATAGTAGCTCAGCTGAAGGCTTTGTCAATGAAGGTGGATTCTTTGTCTAACTATGGAGTTCAGCAGGTGGCTAGTGTGTGTGAGCTTTGTGCAGGGGCACATGACACGAATCAGTGTGCCATATCTAGTGAATCGGCAAAGTTCGTGAACAATTTTCAGAGATCACAGCAGCCAGTGCCGAATGCCTATCATCCCAACAATAGGAACCATCCTAATTTCAGCTGGAGTAACAATCAGGGTGGCCAGAATCAACCTCAACAGCCATATCAGCAGTATGGAGCAAGGCCATTCAACCCTTCTGGGTTTCAGCAGCAGTATGCTCCAAGGCAACCGTATCAACCACCTGGTTTTCAACAACCATCTCAAGGCAATGTTGGTCAGTCGTCTAATGAAAATTCTGAATTGGAGGAATTGAGGCTAATGTGCAAGAGCCAAGCTGTTTCCATCAAAAATCTTGAAAATCAAATCGGACAGATTGCCAATGCATTGCTAAATAGACCACGGGGAACTCTCCCTAGTGATACGGAAGCTAATCCAGGCAAACGGGAGGTCAAGGAACATGTCAAAGCAGTTACCTTGTGATCTGGAAAGACTACAGTTGACCAGAACTCAGAAACGGCAGAAAACGAAGAAAATCAGGAATCTGAACAGGAAACCAGGCGCGCGCGCCCCCTACCAAGCGCGCCCGCGCCCTCTCCTCTGCCAGAAATTGAGAAAAATAATGAAGAAGCAAGTTTGAACGGAGACAAAGAGGAAAAGCGTGATCTTTCTAAAGAAAAACTTGTTCCAAAGCAAAGTACAGAGACTAAGGAAGTCTATCCGCCTCCACCATTCCCTAAATGACTTCAGAAGCAGAAGTTGGACAAGCAGTTTGCTAAATTTCTGGAGGTTTTCAAGAAGTTGCATATCAATATACCTTTTGCAGAGGCTCTTGAACAAATGCCGAGCTACGCAAAGTTCATGAAGGGTATTCTATCTCGGAAGTTGAAACTCGAGGATTTGGAGACCATCGCTCTTACAGAAGAGTGCAGTGCTATTCTACAATAGAAGTTACCTCCAAAACTCAAGGATCCAGGGAGTTTTACCATACCGTGCACAATTGGCAATCTATCTTTCAACAAGTGTTTGTGTGACTTGGGTGCAAGCATTAATCTAATGCCATTGTCGGTTTTCATGCAACTTGGACTTCCTGAGCCTAAACCGACAAACATGTCTCTACAGCTGGCTGATCGGTCAATTACATATCCAAGAGGTATAGTGGAGGATGTTTTGGTTCGAGTGGACAAGCTCATTTTTCCGGCTGATTTTGTGATTCTGGATTTTGAAGAGGACAAGAAGATTCCTATTATCTTGGGAAGACCGTTCTTAGCTACAGGTCGCACGTTGATAGATGTGCAAAAAGGGGAGCTTACAATGAGGGTGCATGACCAGAATGTTACCTTCAATGTGTTCAATGCAATGAAGTTGCCAACAGAGGAAGAAGAGTGTTTTTCAATGAACTTGGTTGAATCAGCAGTATACACGGAGATGGAGCAATTGCTTAAGTCAGATATCTTGGAGAAGGTACTGATAGAAGATTCTGAGTTGGAAGATATAGAAAGAGAAGAGCAACTACAGTACTTGAATGCTTCTCCGTGGAAACGGAAAACAGACATGCCATTTGATTCTCTTGGCATAGCTGAGCTGAAAAATTCTCAGGAGCGTCTCAAGCCATCTATTGAAGAAGCTCCTACTCTTGAACTTAAACCACTACCGGAGCACTTGAGGTATGCTTTTTTAGGTGATGCATCTACTTTACATGTGATTATTACATCTAACTTGTCAGGTAGTGATGAAGAGAAACTTTTGCGAATTCTGAGAGAGTTCAAGTCAGCCATTGGTTGGACCATAGCAGATATCAAGGGAATCAGCCCTTCTTATTGCATTCACAAGATTCCGCTTGAGCCAGGAAGCAAACCAACGGTGGATCCTCAAAGGAGACTTAATCCTATCATGAAAGAGGTTGTGAAGAAAGAAATTCTTAAGTGGCTGGATGCGCATGGACTACCGAAATCTGAATAAGGCCACAAGAAAAGATCACTTCCCTCTTCCATTCATTGATCAGATGCTTGACAGGTTGGCTGGTCATGAGTTCTATTGCCTTCTGGATGGTTACTCAGGCTATAATCAGATTTGTATCGCTCCAGAGGATCAGGAGAAGACCACATTCACATGTCCTTTTGGCACTTTTGCGTTCCGTCGCGTTTCTTTCGGACTCTGTGGTGCACCTGCAACTTTTCAGAGGTGTATGATGGCCATATTTTCAGATATGATTGGCATTAATGTAGAGGTGTTCATGGATGACTTCTCCGTTTTTGGAACTTCTTATGATGAGTGCTTACAAAATCATGGCATGGTGTTGAAAAGGTGCGTTGAGACCAATCTGGTGCTCAACTGGGAAAAATGTCACTTCATGGTGCAAGAAGGAATCATTCTTGGGCATAAGGTATCTAGCAAGGGACTTGAAGTGGATAAGGCCAAAGTGGAGACGATTGAAAAGCTGCCTCCACCAATTTCAGTTAAGGGAATTCGCAGTTTTCTTGGTCATGCGGGTTTCTATCGGCGATTCATTCAAGACTTCTCCAAAATCTCTAAACCCTTATGTAGTTTGTTGGAAAAGGATGTTCCTTTCAAGTTTGATGAAGATTGCTTAGCTGCTTTCGAGCTCTTGAAGAAGAAGTCGACTACTACACCTATTATCACTGCACCTGACTAGGGTGAACCTTTTGAGTTGATGTGTGATGCTAGTGACTATGCAGTGGGAGCTGTTCTTGGCCAAAGGAAGAAAAAGGTGTTTCATGTGATTTACTATGCTATCAAAACACTCAACGATGCTCAGCTGAACTACACTACTACAGAAAAGGAACTTTTGGCAATTGTGTACAGTTTCGAGAAATTCAGGTCTTATTTGCTTGGAACTAAGGTAGTAGTCTATACTGATCATGCTGCCATTCGTTATCTGATTTCTAAGAAAGATTCTAAGCCTCGGTTGATTCAGTGGGTTCTTTTGCTCCAAGAGTTTGATTTGGAGATTAAAGACAGAAAGGGTACAGAAAACCAGGTAGCGGATCATTTGTCACGTTTGGAAGACCACAGTACAGTTCAAGGAATAGAACTCTAATCAATGAATCTTTTCCTGATGAGCAACTTTTTGGGGTGCAAGATGAAGAACCATGGTTTGCAGATATTGTGAACTATCTTGTGAGTAATGTCATCCCTGTTGAATTCTCTTATGCTCAAAGGAAGAAGTTCCTACATGATGTGAAGTGGTACTGTTGGGACGAGCCATTCTTATTCAGGCAGGGAGCTGATCAGTTGTTAAGAAGATGTATTCCCTATAGTGAGACTGAGAGTGTTTTGCGAGATTACCATTCCACTACTTATGGAGGCCATTATGGTGGAGAGAAGACAGCTACTCGTGTTCTTCAGGCAGGTTTCTACTGGCCAACTCTGTTTAAAGATGCTCACCAGTTTGTGTTGAGGTGTGATCTATGCCAAAGGGTTGGTAATATTTCTAGGAGGAATGAGATGCCTCTTAATATGCTGCTTGAAGTGGAGATTTTCGACGTGTGGGGAATAGATTTCATGGGACCGTTTGTTTCATCTTGCAACAATCAGTACATACTGTTAGCTGTGGATTACGTGTCTAAATGGGTCGAGGTAAAGGCTTTACCGACCAATGATGCTAAAGTGGTGCTGAATTTTCTGCATAAGCAAATTTTCACGCGTTTTGGAACTCCAAGGGTAATAATCAGTGATGAGGGTACACATTTTTGCAACCGTAAGTTCACAGCCTTGATGACCAGGTATAATATCAATCATCGTGTTGCCACTGCCTATCACCCTCAGACAAATGGCCAAGCTGAAGTTTCTAATAGGGAGATCAAGAGGATTCTTGAGAAAGTGGTAAATCCTTCAAGGAAGGATTGGTTGTTGAAGCTTGATGAAGCTGTTTGGGCTTACAGGACAGCTTACAAGACTCCGTTGGGTACATCTCCATTTCAGTTGGTGTATGGTAAGGCTTGTCATTTTCCTGCCGAGCTAGAGCACAAGGCATATTGGGCATTGAAGAAGTTGAATTTCGATTTGAAAGCTGCTGGTGAGAAAAGAATGCTTCAAATTAATGAGTTGGATGAGTTCCGTCTATAGGTTTATGAAAATCACAAGCTTTACAAGGAGAAGGTTAAGAGATGGCATGATAAGAAGTTGGTGCACAAGTCCTTTGTTCCTGGCCAACTTGTTTTGCTTTTCAACTCTCGTCTCAAACTTTTTCCTGGTAAACTCAAGTCAAGGTGGTCGGGACCATTCACGGTCAAAACTGTGTTTCCACATGGTGCAGTGGAAGTCTATGATAAGTCACCGGATGAAGCATTCAAGGTCAATGGTCAGAGGTTAAAACCGTATTTTGGTGAACGGGTGAATCGCGAGGCGGATATCGCGGTTCTTGTTTCATCTGATTAAGGAGTCAGGAATCACGTCAAGCTATTGACGTAAAACAAGCGCTTCATGGGAGGCAACCCATGTTATGGTTGTAAGTATGATATCCTTGTTTTGTTTTTAAAAAAAAATCAAAAAAAAAATCAAAAAAAAAAAATTTGGGCAGAAAGAGCAGCGCGCCCGCGCCTGGGTTGCTGCAGAAAATATAAAAAAAACGAGAAAAGTGGAAAAAACACCCCCAATTCAGAAAAAATCAGTTTTTTTGGGTGGTTTTTCTTATTTAAGCCTAAATCTACCATTTCCAACCCTATTCTCTCAAACCCTAGCCACCTAAACACTTACCTCTCTTTTACTCTCTAATCTATACATACACATCCTTACATATCATCATCCTAAGTCAATGGCACCACCAAAGAGAGCTAGAGTTGGGGGTGGTAGTAGTTCTCGTTGTTCTTCTTCAGAGGAGGAATCGAGTGCTGGGGTTGGTGTGCAGAAGTTCTCTTCTCCTGAGGCTCAATTGGAATTTACTCGGTTGTTGTCTAAAACTGTGGCTAAAGAAAGGGGATTTTTGCCTCGATCTTCTGATGGGCATTTGTTGGCCATGATTACAAAGAGGGGTTGGGAGTCGTTTTGTGAAGCTCCAGAGCCGGTCCCGTTGTCTATTGTGCGGGAATTTTATGTGAATGCAAAAGCCGACAAGAATGGCTATAGCATGGTTCGTGGGATGACGGTGGACTACACGGCTAGGGCAATTCGTCGGGTGTTGAATTTGCCACAGAAGAAGAGGGGTGAGGAAGACTGGTCGCTGAAGACTCGAGAGGATCTTGATCTCGAGTATATTCTTGAGGAGATTTCTGTTCCAGGCACGTCTTGGAAATACAGAGTTGGCACCACCGAGCCTACTACATTTCCGGCCTCCGCGATGAATAGGTATCCGAGAGCTTGGAACCAGTTTTTATGTGCTAATGTTGTTCCTTCCTCGCATCCTCATGATGTTACAGTAGAAAGGGCTATTATTCTGTGGGGTATTTTGAATGACGATTATATAGATCTGGCGGATCTTTTGCGTAGAAGTTTTGTGAAGTTTTTGAAGGGGGGTACAACGGGGGCTATTCCTCACGCCTCTATTGTAACCAAGTTATGTGCTGCCGTTGGTGTACGTTGGTCTGAGGAGGAGCCGGTTCAGTTGCCGTCTGCTCCTATTGACCATACGTTGATTTATCGGATGGAAGAGTGGGATGGTGGTGATCCGGATAACTTTGGTTTGGGCTATACAATTTGGACTGCTGAAGGAAGTGAGGCTCCAATCCAGGAGCCTGCAGCTCGTAGGGCACGAGCTACTAGGATTCCGCAAGAAGGTGCTACTAGGATTCAGCGAGAGGTTGATAGAGTTGGTCTTGGAGATGCGCAGTACAGGCGGTTGACTAGGCGCATTGATATGATGCATGATATTCAGAGCCGTTTTGCACAGGACTTGACTCAGGCGTTGGGCACTGCTTTCCGCGCCACTGGAGTTGATATCGCTTGGCCTACCTTTGGAGCTGATTCTGTTTATCCGCCACCTGATACACCACCCGAGGAGGGTGGTCCTGCTGATGATTAGGTATTCTCTGCATCTTTCCTTTTTATTACCTTCAATGAGGACATTGAATATTGTAAGTTTGGGGGTGGTAATTAGGGAAGGTTAGTGTGTATTCATGTAGGATTCATATTGCATAAGTAGTTAATTCATTCATATCTTTGCATGTTTATGTCATATAGAGCATTTTGTTTGCATTAGTGTTTATATCTATTATGTGAGTCCATTTACTTGCATTTGCATAGCATGCATATTTCATGATCCTTTAGGAATTGACTATTTCCGTTAGTGAGTCGATGTTGATGGGAGTGTGATAGTGATAGATAGAGGGTTGATTAAGTTCCTATGAATTGACTTGCATGCCAGAAACAAAATAATTTCATAAGTCTCATTGGTTGCTTTTGAATTTGATCAGACCATGCTTGTTTGGATGTTAGAATTTAACCACTTGCTTATATTTAGAATGTATTCTATTCTCTTGAAAACAAAGAAGCACTTAAGTCTAAGTTTGGGGGAAACCAGGGATTTCATGCTAGTTGTCAATAAGGCTAGGCGTCAAATGGCTAGTAGCCGGCTCATTGAAAAGATGAGTAGTCTAGGGTGGGATGAGAAAAAAAGCAAAGTGCACTCATTCCGAAATTAAAAAAAAAAATCAAAAAAAAAAAAAAGAGAGTTGTTTTAGTTGTTTTATGCAGAATTGATCAGGTTGAGCTCTTTAATACTCGAGCAATTAAGTTCTAGGGGACTTTGTGCCTAGTGACCTAAGATTTTTCCGGTCTGGGATCCACTAACCTAAAGCTCGCTACATGGGTATTATTGTATAAGCCTTTAGGGGTCTCAGCCATTGCACGGTCAAAATAAGCATGTGTGTAGTAATAAAGCATGATTTCCTGTCTAGCTCAAGTCAAAGATGAGGTGTCTTTAAGTGGTTTCTTGTGTCTAGAGTTCATTCTGTTTATAAGCTTGTGGTTGTTTTGGTGAAGAATAGGATATGGTCTTGGTTTAGTTTGGGAATATATTGATGAGCATTGCACACACGCACGTTTCTGTGTTTGTTTGTTAGTAAAAGGGGATTTGTTCGAGCTCTGTTTGAAAGATTGCATTCCTTGAGATGTTGGCTCGTTGATTGGTTATGGTTAGTTTGAGGGGATCGTTTGCATTTTCATATTAGTTGCATTCATGCATTGCATTATAGTTAGTAGAGTCTGTTTATGCTTGAGGACAAGCATCGGTTTAAGTTTGGGGGTGTGATAAGTGGATTTCATATCCACTTGGATCGTCCTAAATTGGCTTAAATTGGTTGTTTTGTTCTCAAGTTTGTGAATTTGGCAGTTTTTGTCAGAAAAGGAAACCTGCTGATTTTTTTGGCAACCCTAAGGCCTATATGAATCATTGGTGGACGATTTCAGAGAGAGAGAAAAATATACCTACATACATATTCATCCACTGGTGAGGAGAACAAGAAGACGGCTGATTTACGAAGACCTAGTTTCATCTAATCTTTGTATTCTTCTAAAATTAGGCGATACTTTGGATTCTCGTTTGTTCTTTCTTAAACTCTAGCACTTTTATTCAGTATTCTAGACTTAATATTATCATGTTTTCATCAGAACCCACGATGATGAACGGTTCGATTATGAACTAATCGTTGTCGTGGGATTCTAACGGATTTATTTATGGATTTTAGTAGTTAATTGTTTTAAAGATGTGTGTGTGATGGCTAATTGATATCCTAGTTTGGTTGTGCTTATTCTTCTTGGATGCGTAGCTAACATCTAAGATTGTTTGTTAATCTCTATTGAATGCGAAAGTGGATATAGAGGTTTAGAACTTGCCATGCTAGCATAGGTTTATATATGTTTGTCATACATGATTCGTAGGTGATTTTAACCATCTTACCTGCCCTATGTAATCTGAATGGTTAACTTGCTCGTTAAACCATTATGTTTTCAAATCTTATAGACATATAGGGTCTAAGCATAATTGGTGTCTGCTTAACTTCTATCTATTTTGTGGATGTTTGAGTGGTTTGGTATACGTATACTGAAAGGTAGCGTGTACTGATTTCTTGTTATCCGATTAGTTATCACAACTGTCACATGCATTGATTAAAGACAAAAGACTCTAGATGAAGTATTTAATGAAGTTAGGATCCCATGTTTATTCTCATAAGTAATTCAACAGTAATCTCTTTAGTTAATTATAATCTTGTTAAGTTAATTAGTTAATTTAGATAATCAAAACACAAACTTGTTAATTGTCTTAGCATTGAACAATAGCCATACATTGTTGCATAGGTGCTAAACTATTATAACCAAAGCAGTCTCTGTGGGAACGAACTCTACTTAATTCTGTATTACTTGTGACCGCGTACGCTTGCGTGATTTTGTGCGAACAGTGATATTTTTGGAAAATGAGTTTTCAAAATTTAATTATTTAAATTATTTAAATATGTTTTAAAATAAATAAGTAAAGGGTTTGTCCGTGATATTTTTAGAAAATGAATGGATTTTAGTGAGAAAAATAGAAAAAGTAAATTGAAAAAGGCAATTTCCCGTGATATATTTAGAAAATGAGGGACTTTGTTAGAAAAAATCTATAATGTGTTTTAGATGAAAAGGTAATTGGTTATAAATAGGTATTTGATTATTTATATTTTAATATTTTTAGTAATTGCATTTGTTAAGAAAAATAAGTAGGCATGTTAAAATAGGTAAACTTTTAAAAAAATAATTATAATATTAGGTTTAAAAATAAATAACTAAAGATTTGTCCGTTATATATTTGGAAAATGAGTGGTTTTAGTAAGGAAAAATAGAAAAACTAACATGTTTTATTTAAAAAAGGTAATTCTCCGTGATATATTTGAAAAAGTTAAGGAATATGTTAGAAAAAATAAAAAAAATAATGTATTTTAGGTGAAAAAGGTAATTAGTTATAAATATGTAATATTATTATTTAATAATATATTTCTATAAATAAGTAAGGTTAATTAAGTAAAAACACGAATTTAAGAAAAGACAATTAAGTAAAATCACAACGTACCATACCGACCGATCAAACTTTTAATGTTTCATCTATTATATAATAGTATTGATATATATATATATATTGGTTGATACTTCAAAGATTAAGTTATAAATAAGCCTTGTTTTCATCATTTTTTTCATCATTATACATGATATGGGCTCAAAATAACCCTAGAAATATAATTAATGGCGTATTAATTAGACCTAGATTGGTCCAAGAGTTAGGCCCGATAAAAAGGCTCGAAACTCTAATTATTTATTAATTTCGTAATTAATAAATAGGGAAAATATACAGCTCATAAAAAGAGTCCAAAGTGTGATAAAATCATCCAAAAAGTCTGACTTCTACAAAGAAAGATCTAGAATCTCAATCAAAGGAAATAACTAGTCACAGTCTTTATCCTACGATAAGGATAAGACTTATCCTTCAAGAAAGTCAATACTTATCCACCGTCAAGGATAAGACTCATTCTTCAAGAAAGTCAATACTTATCTACCATCAAGGATAAGACTTATCCTTCAAAGAAATCAATACTTATCCATTAGGCTTTTAAACGCCTATATAAAGGGTCTGACCTCTCATCTCAGAACTACGTTTTGGACACAACTCCATACGTCATCTACAACGTTTTAGACTTCATCCTCGAATAAGGACATACAAGTCACTACGTCCTTGGTGTGCCCATGCCGCCATAGCCCCAAGGGCAACACCAAGAACTACGTTTTTTGGCTTGATTCTCAACACTGATTGAGATACGTAGGCATCTTGTGAGGACCGATTAAGTCACGAAACACAAGAGCAGCCATTAAAGCTCGAAGCTCTCTTAAACCTTAGCAATTAATTTACAAGTACACTTTTTAATCCATAACATTTGGCGCCGTCTATGGGAAGACAACATCAACCATGGCAAACACACGAAGAACAACTCGAGATACTCAAACTTCTGAGGAGCTTCCTATCACCTCTGAGGCTGGTGCTCACGGAAATCAACCACCGTCAACTACTGGCATTCAATGGGCGAATATCCCCCTCACTACCACTCAAGGACCAGAAATCCCAACTTTGGTCGAAGGGACGAATCCCCTGCAAATGGTCGTTCATGGATCTAATCCACAAGAGACCACTCTCCAGCAACCAATCTCCCCACTGCTCATGAATGCACCAAGTGGCCTTCAACTCCATACTACGGATCTTCCCAATACGCAACTCAAACTCTTGGGATGCCAAGCTATGGCATGCCCCCTCGACCCATGGTGGGCGGTAGTGGTCTCAATCCCACTTACCATGAGGCATATTTTCCTCCTTACATACAAGGTCTGGGACCCCAAAATCAACAAACTCAAACTCAATGGACCCCTTTGATTCAAGACTACTCGGGTCCCTATACTGAGGACGAGAATTATACATCTGCAGAAGAGAGGGATGTTGCCCCAAGGAGGAGGCGTTCTTCCCAAACAAATCGAAAACAACCTCAAACTACTAAGGAAAAGATTGCGGCCCATGAGGCAGAGGCTGCAAGGCTCAAGAAATTACTGGTAGAACAGGAGGCCGCGAAAGAACAAAGCCAAGCAACTGGAAGAGTCCCGATAATCAACCTGGACCCAACACCAAGAAGAACCAAGAGGGCTGAAGCCCCAAGGGGTGATCCTAGTGTTTTGTTGCCCCTAGGAGATCCTGATGATCCTACACCACCGTTTACTCAAGACATCGTGAAAGCTACCATATCCAAGAAATTCAAGATGCCAACGATTAAATCTTATGATGGAACGGGAGATCCCGCAAAACACGTAAGGACCTTCTCTAATGCACTGCTATTGCAGCCAACCAATGATGCGGTCAAGTGTAGGGAGTTTCCACAAACCTTGGCAGGCATGGCCCAACGTTGGTATAGCCGTCTACCTCCCAATTCCATTGGGTCTTTTAAGGAGCTAAGCAAAGCGTTCATCAACCAATTTGTTAGTGGAAGGGTGCACGAGAAAAGTTCTGCATCACTCATGGGAATCTAGCAAGGAAAGAATGAAGCTTTAAGGGATTATATCAACCGATTCACCCGGGAGGCTCTGAAAGTCCCAGACTTGGAGGACAAAGTAGCTATGATAGCCCTACAACAAGGAACCACTGATGATCACTTCAAAAGATCATTGGCAAAACATCCACCCGAGAGCATGCTGAAGCTCCAAGATAGAGCCGGAAAGTATATCAAGGCTGAAGAAAGCATGAGAAAGTATGAACCCGCTGCTGGTGGCAGTGGAAATTCAAAGAAAAGAAAGGAAACTCAGGAATACGACGTCAAAGAAAAGTTTCCCAGAACGTCAAAGGATTCTGATTCTCCACCCAAGAGGAACAATTTTGGGCCAAATTTTACGGAGTATGCAAGATTGAACACTCCCAGGAGCCAAATTCTGATGGAAATAGAAAAGGAGGAGGATCTCCGATGGCCGAAGCCACTAAGGACTGATATGTCTAAACGGAATCAAAACCAATTCGGTCGGTTCCACAAGGAAGTCGGTCACGACACCGACGATTGTAGACAATTGAAAGATGAGATCGAGTTTCTGATACGGAGAGGAAATCTCAATAAATTCACCAAGGATGGAAATCAAGGGAGTCAAAGAGGAAACTATGAAAGGAAGGATTATGACAGAAGGGACAATGATCAAGATCGAAATCCCAAGCCCCGAGGGCCAATCATCAACATGATATTCGGAGGACCAACTGCTGCTGAGTCCTCCCGAAACTCAAGAAAGACCTATGCCCGAGAAGTAATGAATGTGGTCGGAGAAGCACCGAAACGTGCCCGAACAGAAATATCAATAGGTTTTGATGATTCTGACTTGGAGGGAGTGAAGTTTCCCCACGATGATCCCTTAGTCATTGTACATGTGATAGGGAATTCTGAAACAAAGAGTGTTTTGGTCGATAATGGAGCTTCAGTGGACATCTTGTTCCATGATGCTTTTATCAAGATGGGCTATACTGACTCTCAGTTGACACCCTCGAATATGCCCATATATGGATTCAATGGAGTGGAGTCAAAGGTGGAAGGCACTATCCAACTCCCAATGACAATGGGGCAAGGGTCGAATACGTCTACTCAGATGTTGAACTTCATAGTTATAAAGGCAACTTCGACCTACAATGCAATCCTGGGAAGGACGGGTCTTCATGCGTTCAAGGCCGTTGCCTCATCTTATCATCTGAAAATCAAGTTCCCAATGAGGAATGGAACTGGTGAAGAACAGGGAGACCAAAAGATGGCTAGAAGCTGTTACGTAGCCGCGTTAAGGCCTGATGGAATCGGGGGGCGGGTTCTCCCCATTGAAGACATGGATACTAGTGATAATGAGGACCGAAGAGGGAAACCAGCTGAGGATTTAATCCCAATTCCCTTAGTCCCTGGTGAACCGGAGAAGGTGACTTATGTTGGAGCACTATTGCCTGAACCATTGAAAAGCAAGCTCATATCTTTTCTTCAAGAGAACAATGACGTTTTTGCTTGGACAGCGGCTGACATGCCAGGGATTGATCCCCAGTTGATAACCCACAAACTGAATGTGGATCCTGAAAGGAAGACGGTGAAACAGAAGAAGAGAAATTTTGCTCCAGAGAGACAATAGGCCATCAAACAGGAAGTAGATAAGCTTTTGGAGGCCGGGTTCATTGAAGAAATTCAATTTCCTGAATGGTTGGCTAACCCAGTGATGGTCAAAAAGGCCAATGGAAAATGGAGGATGTGTGTGGACTTCACTGATTTGAACGATGCATGTCCTAAGGATTGTTTTCCCTTACCAAGGATTGATTCCCTAATAGATGCCACAGTTGGGCACGAGATGCTGAGTTTCATGGATGGCTTCAACGGATACAACCAAATCAAAATGCACAAAGATGACATCTCCAAGGTATCATTCATCACTGACTTTGGTGTTTTCTGTTATCTAGTCATGGCATTTGGACTTAAGAATGCAGGGGCAACCTACCAAAGGTTGGTAAACAAAATTTTTGAACACCTAATTGGAAAAAACATGGAGGTCTATGTGGATGCCATGTTGGTTAAAAGCCTCGATAAGACCGATCATATAAACCATCTACGGGAAGTATTTGAAGTGCTAAGGCACCACAAGATGATGTTGAATCCAGCTAAGTGTGCCTTTGGTGTAGGCTCGGGAAAGTTCTTAGGCCTGATGGTTTCCAAGAGAGGAATCGAGGCTAACCCCGACAAAATCAAAGCAATTCTAGACATGGAACCACCTCGGACTGTCAAGGATGTCCAAAAACTAACGGGAAAAGTGGCAACATTGGGAAGATTCATCTCCAAGTCAGGAGAGAAGTGTTTACCCTTCTTCAAAGCACTCAAGAACGTGAAAAATTTTTAGTGGACAACTGAAAGCCAGGAGGCCTTTGAGGCCTTGAAGAAGTACATGGCAGAGGCACCACTGTTGGCAAAACCAAAGCCAGGAGAAATTCTCTATTTGTACTTGGCGGTTTCTAACACAGCCCTAGGAGCCGTTTTGGTAAAAGAAGAGTTGAAGGTTCAGAAGCCCGTTTATTACGTGAGCAAGATTCTACATGGGGCAGAAATAAACTACTCTACGATAGAGAAGTTTGTCTTAGCCTTGATTATGGCATCAAGAAAGCTACGCCCATACTTCCAGGCACACAAGATAGAGGTCTTGACCAATCAGCCTCTAAGAAACATCTTGCATAGTCCTCAAGTTAGTGGAAGGTTGATCAAATGGGCTATTGAATTGGGAGAATTTGACATCAAGTACAAGCCTCGAATGGCCATAAAAGCTCAAGCACTCGCTGACTTCATGGTTGAATGCACTATTGACAACCAGGAAGTCAAGGGGCATGAAGTAATAATGGAAGACAAGAAAGATGAAGACATGGTGTCCAAAGAATGTTGGGTGCTCTATTTTGATGGAGCATCAAAAACAAAATCAAGTGGAGCAGGTTTGGTGCTAGAAAGTCCTGATGGATTTCTCATAGAATACGCACTAAAACTGGACTTCCCAACGACCAACAACGAAGCCCTGATAGCTGGCTTAGGGCTGGCTGGAGCCTTGAGAGTTAAAACTCTGAAAGTATGTGGAGATTCGAGGCTAGTGGTTTCCCAAATAAATGGGGAATTTGAGGCCAGAGATGAAGTCATGGCCAAGTACCTAAAACTTGTCAAGGCCATCATGACTCAGTTTGATGAATGCTATGTGGAATACATTCCAAGGGAAGAGAACATGAAGGCCGATGCCTTGTCTAAGTTTGCCTCTTCTGAAATTGAAAACTATGCAGAGTGTGTACTTCCAAGTCTTGAAGACCCCAAATATTAATGGAAAGTTGATAGCACCCATTGATGTGGCTAGCTGTTGGATGGTGTAACATCCCCAAATCCGGGGGCAGGGATTTAGAGTAGTCACGATCCACTTACTTCTTGCCTTGCCTGCTTTACTCACAATAGACACAATTCATCTGCTTATGACCCCACAATGTATATATCTCTCTCACACATACACAGAGGTTAGAGTCTCAGAAACGACACAAATACAACCATTGCGGAATAAATAATCTTTATTACAATACCCAAATGTCTTTTGAATTTGCTAGTGATACAACTCCTAAGTAATGGTACATTACCAACTTAGCCTTGTAATACTCACCACCCTCTCATACCATTCATATCTATACATTAGATGAATACCAAAAGCCCCAGCTCGATCTGACTGGTTCACACTACTTCCATGATCACTGCTAGAAACTGCTCATGAGAATGCCTTGCGCTTACCACTCGCCTGAGGGATGTGCGCCGAATCCTTGGTATCCTACTTCGCTGCTATATAATATTTATAAAACAATAGCAAGAGTGAGCGATAGCTCAGCAAGGTAATTAAAGTATGGCATAATCCTGCCTTTAACTCAACCCAGAATAAAGCGGGTATAAGACAATAATTTGTCAAAATATCTCGATACTGAAATTATTTCCTTATCGGAATGTATTCCAAAAACAGTACCATTGTTGTATTTCAAATTTCATTTTCATAATATTTCTGCAACTTTTGCTATATTATGAACAAAGTTCTAGTATAATATAAAAGATGAGGTTTCAAAGTAAACCAATATAACCTTTCCGAAAAATATCTACTATGTAAGCAGATTATCAACATATAACTTAAAAGATGAAGTTATAAGGTGATTCAGTATAAACAACTCCCTTACCATAACTCATGTTATGTAAGGTATCCACAGAGTCATATGATATAAAAGATGAAGTTACGAGGAAAATTTCATATAATGTTCCGTAACCCAAAATTCACTTATGCATATATAATCTGAGTAAGGTTTTATCAGAGTCATAACTCATAAAATAAAAGATGAAGTTGCAAGGATTTATTGTAACTTCATTTTTGAATATTTTTCAGATCCGTGCCAACATGATCGGTAAACCTGAACCAAGGGTGTTATCCTTAGTCTCTTTCAATACATGTTGCAGAATTATCCATAATTGGATGATGAACCAACACTGGAGTAATCACCGCGCCAGTTGTCCCAACCTCACTATGATCAGTAGCAGGTCGTACAACTAAAAATGTTTTCTACATGTAGATGGAAGAACACGACAGCCTGACATTGTCTACCGCCTTTTTGGATCTCCCGACCCATTTGGGGCAATAAAGAAGATGGGGCGGCGCGACTCGACCTCTTATACCGCTCCTAGTTCGGATGAAATCCATGACTCTGAAATGTAAAGATCGTACTCCTTTCCCCAAGTGTAATACTTGTTGATACGACTCCACTAAGTAGTTATATCTAGGTTGGAAAGGAAGATTCTCCAATAATTCCCAAGCTATTGCTTGTTAATGGATATCGACTTGTTTCATCAATTTACTCCTCGATCGTTGAGGTAGTAACACAACATTTGACTTGCAGCAATTAAATTGCTCCGAGAAAATATCTGTCCCCTGACAGTTTTGAGTTGAAAGTTTAAAATGAGTAGCAGTCACTTAAATCAGGTTTCCCATATTTTTGGTAGTAGAGCGAGTATTTAAATCCTCTTAAAAGATAGATTTAAATGGAAAAACAGTGTTTGGGAACCTCTCCTTGATTTAAAATAATTAATAATACAGCTTAGAATATCCTTCATAAATGTTGAAGGTCAAGAATAACTTTAAATAATACAACTCAATTTAAAAATATGTTAAAAGTATTTAATAAATAATCAAATAATATTTATTAAATAAATAAACTTGAAATGAATATTCAAAAATAATATTCATTAAATAAATAGTGATTAAATGAATATTCAAAATAATAATCATTAAATAAATAAACCTTGAATGAATATTCAAAATAATATTCATTAAATAAATAATGATTAAATGAATATTCAAAATAATATTCATTAAATAAATAATGATTAAATGAATATTCAAAATGATATTCATTAAATAAATAAGGATTAAATGAATATTCAAAATAATATTCATTGAATAAATAAGCCTTAAATGAATATTCAAAAATAATATTCATTAAATAAATAATCATCGAATAACAATTACCCGATATCTTTATCGGAAAAATAATCTTTAACATATACCGAAAATATAACTACTTCCGGTCTAAAGAATAAATCATACGCCATTTTACCTAGGGCATTTATAAAAAAACTGTCTTCTAACTAATATCACATATCTAGCTTAGAAGCCCATAATCAAATCATAAAGCAAGTATCACAATATACTTTCGAAAACAGTTATGCCTTCCATTAGCATATATAACTGAAATAGTATTCAAATAGTATTTCTCGACTGAGATAATACTCAAATAACATTCCTTGAAAGATATAGTAAGCAAATATCATTACTCGAATGATATCATACTCAAATAACAATCCTCAAAATACATAGTATTCTGCCGATGGAATCCCTCCGGGTTTCCACGGCTATCTACATATCTCAAAATACCGACTCCCGATTTAGAGTAAAAAACAATGAATATGCTCTTATATTTGGAGCTACCAGGTAAACCGGTTCATAACTACTTAACTCAAAAGATTTTATATAATCCAAAGGTCAAATCTATTTCAACAAGAAATAAGATATATCGCAAAACTGTCCAATTTTATACATGGCAAAAGCAGTATTATATAGTCAATACTTCAAAGTATAGATTTAGAAACTTGCCTGATGCTCGAGAAGTGATAGGGGTTCGCGACGATGTCGGACAATCTAGACAAAGTCAAAGAAAACGCACGGTTAATCCCCTGGATAATCCACTTCTACACAATGCTTAAACACGTAAGCGAAACACAACCAAGGCATTACTAGCTCGTTATAGGCTCATACTAAGTCCATTTTAATCGACAATTAATTAAGTCGTAGGTTTAGTCCGAAATCGATCCTCGAATACAAGTTATACTTAACCATTTACAACATTGGTTTCTAAGTCATGTTCTTAGTGGTTTTCACTTGCGCAACCTCGGCTAACACATTTTCATAAAATCGAAAAATAATCTTTTGGACTCGAAACCTTCGTACTAACTTTCACAACTGACCTTGGCACTTCAATACAAAATTTCATATTTTAAAACAACTCTTAAGGGTCTCAAACATAGCCACAAAGTTGGTACATTTCTGCAATCTCATTCCTTGAACCACTTTCACTAAAATGGTCATATCTCATAAACCGTAAATCGTAATGACATGATTCTTGCGCTCACGTAAACTAGAAACAAAGATCTACACACTCATGTTCATCACTGAACCAAAAGAGGCATTTAGGGTTTCGGATTCTAGGCAGTTTTTAGAGTTAACGAGAATCGGGCATTACGACGACTTAAAACTTAACGTTTCCCATTTTCAAAACACAACCAAATCAATACCAATCAATCCCAAACTCACCATCCACCTTATACTCCCTCATCTCAGTAAAATCCTCCATGAATACTCAAAACAAATTCATAACCCATCCTCCAAACTCAACCAACAATTCATCCTTATAATTAAAACAACTAAGCATAACATATACTAAGCATAAACACTTTCATCTTTCAATTATAAGCAATTTTTTTCTTGAAAAGCACTATTCATCATCTTCTTTAACTTAAGAAATGAGCATGCTAGAGATGGTGGGTGTTGGAGATGTTACCTTTAAAATAATGGGCTTGAGTTCTTCTTCGTTTTAAGCTATTAAGCACTAAGTTTGGTGGAGAATTGCTCAAGCTTCAAGCTCCTTCTTCCTCATTCCTTAGGTTCGGTTTTTCTTCAAGAAAATGGGGGTGGGGGGCTAATACTTTTGTGAGAAAAGTGTGGTAGATGTGTGGTTAAAAAGGTGATGTGTTTAGTTTACCAAATTTGCAAGTTAGTCACTGCAAACTAGTCCCTCAAGTTTGCTAAGTTACAAAGCTTCTTCCACACAATTCTTCCACCCACTCTTTTTCTTTTAATACATATATTCTTCTATAATTCCTAAGTTATAATACGTCCAAGGTTTCTCCTTCAAGCGGATTTTCGATTCTCGTTTTCGTTTGCGATTTCTGACTACACGATTAGTAACCGTTTATTATTCCTGAACTTCCGCTGAAATATAGGATCAATCGGAGACTATAAAATTTTACTATTCACCTTGGAGTACTATTCATCAATGTTACTATTCATCCTTGTTGTTGTTCCTCTTGAAACAATTCGAAAATATTTTCTAAAAAGAGCGAATAAAATTCTACGCGATTCTCGCAGTGAATAGTAACTATTCACTATTCACTCCAACAATCGAATCCTTAAATCGACTTTAATAAAATAATAAAATATAAAATCCTTGGATTCTCAATTTAAATAAATCACTCTCTTGATCTCATCGATATGCTCTTCACTGCCCGGTCAAATATTCCATAACAATAAAGTTTGGATTTTTTGAATTCCGATCATCTTTACATACACTTATTTACTTCGTAGATCACTAATATGACTTCGGAATATCCACACTACGTCTCGTACATAGGTGGCATGAAAATTTTCTTAACCCTCAAAAAATCACTATTCATCCACCAAATTCACTATTCACTGATGCACTTAATCATAATAAGAAAAGTTTCAATTTTACCAAAAATTCGGGTTATTACAGATGGATTCCATCAAATCTCATCTGGAAACTGGTTGGTTACCTAACGATACTTCAGAAGCACGAAAGCTATATGTGAGAGCACTAAGGTATGCCCTGATTGAGGGAATCCTATACAAAAAGTCTTTCATCATTCCTTACTTAAAATGCTTGAGACCCCAAGAGGCAGAATTGGCCCTAAGGGAAGTACATGAAGGAATTTGTGGGCAACACTTGGGGGGCAAAGCCCTTGCTCATAAAATCACTCGTCTAGGTTTCTATTGGCTAAGCATACTTGCAGATTCTAAAAGCTATGTAAAGAAGTATGAACGGTGCCAAAAGCATGCACCAGTGGTTAGGCAACCACCAGAAATGTTGACGTCCATAAACTCACCAATTCCATTTGCCATGTGGGGAATGGATATACTTGGACCATTTCCAATGGCGAGTGCACAAAGAAAGTTCTTGATAGTGGCAATCGACTACTTCACCAAGTGGATTGAGGCTAAACCCTTAGCCAAGATAACCACCAAACAAGTGATGCATTTCTTCTGGGAAAATGTAATATGCAGATATGGGATTCCACGAATCTTGGTCACGGATAATGGAACTCAATTTAACAATGAAGACTTCAAGAAATATTGTGAGGAGAATGATATTGAGTTAAGTTTCACTTATGTTGCTCATCTTCAAGCAAACGGACAAGCTGAGGTTGCAAATCGAATTATCCTGGATGGACTGAAAAAGAGAGTTGAATGCTCTAGAAACACTTGGGTAGACGAATTACTCCCCATACTATGGGCATATCGTACTACTTGTAAAGTCACCACTGGAGCAACCCCGTTTCTGTTGGCATATGGGGCAGAAGTAGTGGTTCCAGTGGAGATTACTTACACGTCTCCAAGAGTTGAGGCTTATGAGCCATAAGAAAATGAAGAAGGCTTGAGGCTAGCTTTAGATCTAATTGATGAAGTTAGAGATGAGGCAAATGCCAAGATAGTTGAACATCAGAAACGAGCATCTTTCTACTATAACCTAAGGGTTAAAAAGAGATTCTTCCGTCAAGGAGACTTAGTCCTCCGAAAGATTGAGGCATCCGGAGTTGGAAAAAAAGGCAAGTTGGCCCCAAATTGGGAAGGCCCCTACAAAGTCAAGAATGTGTTTGAACGAGGCTCGTCTAAGATAGAAACCCTCGAAGGGCATGAGGTGCCAAGGACTTGGCATGCCTCAAACTTAAAAGTTTATTATGTTTAGTGCATCCTAAAAGGATCCGCTAGTAGGACAAGTAGAAATAAGGTTCGATGAAATCATGAGCTTCCTAGAAAGTAGATGAAGGGTTGAGCCCGTTTTGATTGGTAGAAATATCCTCAAAGCATTGCCAAGACAAACTACAAATGAATTCAAAAGAAATCATACAAAATATGCATGTCAACTGCATAAATAGAGCTGAATACAACGAACCCCGAAGGGTGAATGTTGCTAATAAACATACAAAAGAAAGCCTAAGATTCCTATTGTTAATTAGCAAAAATTTCAAGCTCGGGAGAAGTTTGATATGATAGACTTGAGAATGAATCACTACGAGTGAAGCCATGAGTAAGATCTCGTAAGGGTGAAGGGTTGAAACCCCAGAAACCTAAGACATTCAGTCCAAACCCCATCATTCGATATGCTCAATTAAAGGCTTGAAGCCAAAACAAGACGGCAAAAGACATAAAAGGCTTATGCAAATGTCAAGTTAGCCTCGAATAAGGCAAAATCGTCGTAAATGTGCAGGTCACTCCACACTTTACACCAAGACGATACTCGTGAAACACTAGTGTCTGTTAAAATCCCCAAAAAAGGGTAGTAAGTCCCGGGTAAGGGATAAAAAGACCCCAAGTCTCGAAAAAGACCGGTATAACTTCTATAAAATCCTAGTGCATTATCATAGAAGTTGGGGGGCAAATGATATGGGCTAAAAATAACCCTAGAAATATAATTAATGACGTATTAATTAGACCTAGATTGGTCCAAGAGTTAGGCCCGATAAAAAGGCCTGAAACCCTAATTATTTATTAATTTCGTAATTAATAAATAGGGAAAATATACAGCTCATAAAAAGAGTCCAAAATGTGATAAAATCATCCAAAAAGTCTGAATTCTACAAAGAAAGATCTAGAATCTCAATCAAAGAAAATAACTAGTCACAGTCTTTATCCTACGATAAGGATAAGACTTATCCTTCAAGAAAGTCAATACTTATCCACCGTCAAGGATAAGACTCATTCTTCAAGAAAGTCAATACTTATCCACCATCAAGGATAAGACTTATCCTTCAAAGAAATCAATACTTATCCATTAGGCTTTTAAACGCCTATATAAAGGGTCTGACCTCTCATCTCAGAACTACGTTTTGGACACAACTCCATACGTCATCTACAACGTTTTAGACTTCATCCTCGAATAAGGACATACAAGTCACTACGTCCTTGGTGTGCCCATGCCGCCATAGCCCCGAGGGCAACACCAAGAACTACTTTTAATGGCTTGATTCTCAGCACTGATTGAGATACGTAGGCATCTTGTGAGGACCGATTTAGTCACGAAACAGAAGAGCATCCATTAAAGCTCGAATCTCTCTTAAACCTTAGCAATTAATTTACAAGTACACTTTTTAATCCATAACAATACGTATGACTTAACAAATAAGTACACATTTATTTTGGATAAGTAACTTTCTTTTTGATACGTGCAATATTTTGATATGTATAATTATTTTAGATATTATTTTGATATGCACAATCTTCTACAATATGAAATGATTTTATTCAATATCTCAACGAAGTTACCTGATATGTATCTCAGGTTCTCTATTTTCTACAACTAATAGTATATAGAAATAATGTAAATTAAAATTTTATTTATATATTAATTCAAAATTATAGAAAATTAGTAAAATTAATTGAGACGATATGAGAGCCGCCACCTCACTGTCTCTGTCTTCTCCTTTATATAAGTATAATTAGTAAATAATATTAGTTATTTATTTATTTTTTTGGAACAAAAAATTATTATTAGTTTCAAAAAATTATTAGTTTATTATTTATTATTAAAATAATAATTTTTAATATAATTAATTAGTGATGTCATGTTATCACTAAACCGCACGACTCAAATAAGCACGATTTAGTGATAACATGACATCAGTGTGTAGTAATCATTTTCGAAATTTAAACAAGGCAACGTTTAAGCTTTAGATTTATTAAGTAGATCGGTAGCATTTATACATAATATTTTCATACTAAATATCCAAAATATCCAACTAAAAGTTACATGGAATCTAATATAATCTGAGATTTTAATGGAATATTATCCCGCTAAATTGTAGATCATGATATGTATTTAATTCTTTTTCCTATCTCAAAAATCAATATCTTTATATATATATAGGGTTAAATGGCATTTAGGTCACTGTACGGACTGCTAATTTTCAATTGGGTCATCCAACTCAAAAAGGTTTCAATTAGGTCACAAATCAGATAAAAGTTTTCAATCAGGTCACTGGACGTTAACGTCGCATTGACAATTAACGGAGTTCTGTCTAATAGTGTCAGCTCGGTGCCATATATGTATAAAAAACAACCATCTAGTCCTAGCACTGGTCTACATTCATTTTTCCAAGCATTCTTGCAGGCATCATAACATATATATATTCTTTTAAATCTACTAACATCTCCTTCTTGCGACACTATTAGACATATATGGCACCGAGCTGGCACTATTAGACAGAACTCCGTTAATTGTCAATACGACGTTAACGTCCACTGACCTGATTGAAAACTTTTATCTGATTTGTGACCTAATTGAAACCTTTTTGAGTTGGATGACCCAATTGAAAATTAGCAGTCAGTACAATGACCTAAATGCCATTTAACCCTATATATATATATATATAAAGGAAAACCCCAGGGGAGCTCTATAATCACTCGATTCATATTTTTCTAATTTTCTAGAGCTCCTCAATTTTAAATACTTAAAATTAAACTTTCTTCTTTAAGTCCTATTTTTTAGAAAAGAAAGTCAATTTTTTTTTTAAGTTGTATAAAAGAAAGATTTCATTTAAAAATAATAATATTAAATTCAAAGATAAAGGATTTTAAAATACATGCATAAAATCAAAGCTATACATTTTGAAATGAAAGGAATATGCTATAAGGATACTGGTCTCCCAAAGTAATTAGTTTTGTTGAGAAGATGAGAGTTGTGATTCCTAAAACTGTTTTAGTTTATTTTTTTTTCAATAAAGTCAATTAATGTTGATTAAAAATAGGAAACAAATTCTAATTACCTCCTAAATATATACTAATAAAGAAAATTAGATATATTTTTTTTTGAAATGCAAAGGAGAAATATTTCATTAAATTAACTTGAACACAGTACAGAATCTAGAAGCCCACAACACTCCCACTAACTATACCAAAACATTACTACTGCCATAAAACAATTAAAACCAACGAGAAAACATAAATAAATTTCTCTGTCCCAATCCAACACATTCAGACTCCTATATTATCACTCTCAACATCGCCTGCTTTAACATCATTTTCAACCACCTCAGTTATTAGGTCTCCCTGATAGACCGCCTGCTCCTCCACAGGTCCAAGCCCAATGATGAATTATATTAGCACCAAGAACAATGCATTTTTCTCCTCGCAGCACCCTTTCTTGCTAAATTATCAGCTTCCCAATTTAGCACTCTATCAACTTTCTTAAATTCCAATTTTTAGTGAATAATAAATTCTTTAAAACTCTCATCTTCATTTTGCTCAAAACTGAACTTCCATTTTTGCACTTCTTGTACTAATTCAACAGAATCAGAATAGATCACACACGGTTTACCCCTCCAATGGCTGGCAACTATTTTACTGATTAAGAAACACATTGCTTGGTATTCACAGTCAAAAGCTGAAGACGCGTCAACAGGCCCTGAAAAAACAAATATAAGATTTCCTTTGGAGTCCTTTAAATATCCTCCAATGCCACCTTGAGTCTTGTTTTCATTTAATATTTTCCAAGAACCATCAATGAAACCTATCAGGCCAGCATTCACATTTGACAAGAAGTTTAGTTTCGACTTACTTGCGCTTAAAACCATTCCTATAGGATTAGACTTCCAAAGTATTCCATCATCTATTAGCTTTGCAGCTTGACACCACAGTTGAGATCTCTGAGTGATCAAGAATTGCAGTTCATTCTGTTTAATTCTTACCTGTTGAAATAACATTTGATTCCTACATAACCAAATAGTCCACAAAGTGGCAGACTAGGTGATTTCCCATGCCATTTGAGTACTTGGCCCTTTGAAGTTCAGTGAGCTTTTTCCTGCATCACCACTCTTAATTTTTATCTTCCACCAGGTAGAAACAAAATTCCACGCCCACTGAGCTACCTCACATTTCCAAAACAGATGCATTTGTGTTTCTTCATCTCTATTACACCATTTACACACTCTTGAACCTGCAAATCTTGGTCCAATTCTGCCTGCTAGAAAACTAGACGTGGGGAGGATTTTTTTAAAGAATTTCCACAAAACAATTTGTACCTTTGGCGGTATCCTGTATTTCCATATGAAGTTCCATTCAACCTTTGTGTCATCACTCTCTTTTGCCAAGAACTCATAGCTATTAGCAGCAGTATAGCTCCCATCCACAGGCAGCCAGATCAGCTTATCTATACATCTTTTTAAACAGATATTAGAGCATATACCCAGAATTGAGTCCACTTGCTCCTGCTCCCAGCTCCTCAATTTTCTTTTCCAAAAAACTTCACCATAAGCTTCATAACAATCCAACAGATCTTTAAAAGCCCTAATATTGGTACACTGAAAATTGGAAATTTTATACAGTCTTGGGAACAATGATTTTAGTGTTCCTTGAGAAAACCAGTAATCCTCCCAAAAGAGAACTTGTTCTCCATTCCCAATTTGCCATTTAAAATTGAATATGTCCAAGGAACCCTTCATCATTTCCAGGTTGTTAACTTCTAAAATGCCTGAGATACATTCAGAGATTTTTGAATCCTTCAAGACACAGGAGAATGTGTCACCTTTAGAACAATTATATTTAGCTCTCACCCACATATTGTTAGAAAATTGATAGTTTAAGGATATAATTAAGTATATTCTTGATGTTAATTCAAATTTCTAATGATTGGAAGTTGTTCCTTGCTATGGGAACTTAAACTTTCATGTATGGGTTTAATAATTTTCTTGTTTAAATCCATAAGAGAAATTGAGATGAAGGTAGTAGCTTGAAAAAGCTTGTTATAATGATGTTTCATTTATCCCACATAGAAAAGAATAAGGGGACTTGGTGGCTTTATATAGCATTACACACATGAGTAGTATACAACTACTAAGGAGTGTGATGGTGCATGGTGTTGGTGTGTGCTTCACGCGCACACACACACGCGCGCGCCGCCGCCCGCCTCGCCACGCACCGCACCGCACCGCACCGGACCGGACCGGACCGGACCGGGTCGGGTCGGGTCGAAGGGCGATTTGGGCGAATGTCTCGGCGTCTCGCGTACGCGAGGCGACCTATTTATGTGATTTAATATTTTATTAGAATTATTTATCAAATTGGGCTGGGTTATCAGTTGTCAAATTGGGTTGGGTTATCAGTATTTAACTAGTATTTAACTAGTAAACTCTGATGGAGTTGGTTTGTCAGTAAACTCTGATGGGCAACAGAAACTGATATGAACCTGGACATGATTTGATGGATATGTTTAAAATAAATATTAAATCTGTATATGTGGATAAACATGAAAAAGATGTAACAGCTCAGGTTATTAAATTTAAATCAAAAACGTTTATTCATTAAATGGTCAGTTTTGATTTTTTATTTAATATGATCAGCTGTTACGGAAAAATTAATGTGTGTGCTGCAGTTACGAAATTGAATTGTGCTTCAGTTATAGAAAGGAACCACTATAAATAGTGGCCCTTGTAGCTCAGTTGAATCACACAGAAGTTTGAAAAACACACTTCTCTCAAAAACTCTCTCTGCCCTCCCTCTCCATATAGTATTCTCTGTAGTTTTCTGGTTCTCCGGCGACTGAGGTGCTGGTCGTAGTTGAGCGCTGCTGTTGCTGTGAACACCTTGCTCGGAGCTATTTTATCCTGGAAGTAGTATCTCGCCGACAACCTGACACAGTAAGTGGGGGCGAATAACTCTTCAAGAACAGTCAGGATTTCTCGAATTCCTGACGACTCAGCTGTTGCTTCGTTATTTCTGTTCTTTTACACTGTTAATCTATGGCTACAGGTACTGTTTCTGTCTCCCTGGTTATTTATCAGTTTCTGATATGCATGCTTTCGACCTTCATGCTTTGTTTTGTTAACTTTGGTCTTGGCCTGTCAATGCTATATCTTTTATATAACTGTCTCCATGTTGCTGTAGTACTAGTTATTTCTAACATTCTTGAAGAGTTATTCTGTTATATAATATTTAGCATTATGGTTAATGAAACTGGAGTTACTGTAGATGGTAGTACGTCTAATGTGTCTGCTAGGGTCATTGATTGGACCACTTACCGTTTCCCACAACCCGTTGAACTAACGGGCTTACCGGAGAAATTCAACGGTGGTGTCGGCTTTTCTCGTTGGCAGAAAAGGATGAAATTGTGGTTGACTATAAAGGGTCTGTGGCCTGTTGTGGAGTATGAGAAACCGGTGGTGATTCAAGAAAAGGCTGAAACAGTTAAGGCTTATGCAATGTGGGCTGAGAAGGATGGGGTGGCTAGGGCAGCCATTCTGGCAGCCTTAACGAACACTCTGTTTGATGTTTATTCATCTGATGCCTATAGTGCTAAGCTCTTATGGGAGAAGCTGGACCTCACTCACAATACTGACTCTCAAGGTCTGGAAAAGTATTCTGTAGCGAGGTTCCTTGAATTTAAGCTGGTAGACAACAAATCCATGACTGAGCAGGTGCATGAGTTCGAGATGATAGTGCATGCTTTGAAGGAATCCGGCATGGATCTCCCTGATAAGTTCAAGGTTATGAGCGTGATTGAAAAGCTTCCGAAGTCTTGGGAAGAGTTCGCTCTCTCCCTGAAAAGACAGAAAGGAGAGATCACCTGGACCAACCTTATGCTGGACATCTCGGTGCAAGAACAACACAAGTCCAAACAGGGACATGTGATGCCATCTGAGCACGGTAGCTCGAAGGTGAATGTAGTAACCATAGGACAGAAAAGGAAGGCTGTTGCTAGGAAGGGTAATGTTAATAAACCTAAGATAGACAAGGATAAGGCCAAGAAACCAAAGGCAAACAAACCATGTTGGTCTTGTGGGCAGGTTGGGCACTGGAGTAAGGACTGTCCTACAAAGAAAGCGAAGAAAACCGAGGTGGTAGCGCAAGTGAATGCTGTACTTGGAACCACAAGTGGGCATGTAGTGAACATGGTTGTTGGTGAGGCTTCGGCTTCTGAAACCAACGAAAACCGGTATGTGACCTACAACCCTGTACTATTTTCCACTTATCTGTCAAATGAATGGTTGATTGATACTGGAGCTAATGTGCATATTTGTGCTGATATTAGTTTGTTTGTATCTTATCAACAGAGTCATAGCATGACAGTGACGATGGGGAATGCGAGTGCCGCTCAAGTTCATGGAGTGGGAGACGTGGACCTGAAGTTTCCTTCGGGGCGTATTCTATCCCTGACAAGAGTGCATCATGTTCCCGACATGCGTAGAAATATAATAAGTGGAAGCCGTTTAGTTACAAATGGTTTTGAAATTTCCTTAAGGTGTAATAAAGTAGTTCTTATTCACACTGGTACTTTCTTTGGCAAGGGTTACTTGTCAAATGGTTTATTTGTTATAAATGCTGAGTCTGTTTTGGGCACTTCCTTTAATGAATTTACTCCTTCTGTTAACTGTGTAGAATCATCCAACTTATGGCATGCTAGACTTGGTCACATAAATTTTGGTGCTCTTAAAAATATGATGAACTTAGAGTTGATTCCAAAACATACTATAGAAAAGAATTCTAAATGTCAAGTATGTGTGTCTGCTAAACAAATAAGGAAACCTTTTCATAATGTTGTTAGGGATTCAGACTTGTTAGATTTAGTACACACTGATATTTGTGAATTTGGTGGTATGTTAACTAAAGACCATTTTAGATACTTCATTACTTTTATAGATGATAGTAGTAGATACTGTTATGTTTATTTACTTAGACATAAGGATGAAGCACTTAGCAAATTCATGATTTATAAAACTGAAGTTGAGAAACAAACTGGTAAGGTACTTAAAAGGTTGAGATCAGATAGAGGTGGTGAGTATACGAGTAACTCCTTTAATGAATTTTGCGCAAGCAATGGAATAGTTCATGAAGTTACTCCACCATACACACCTGAGTCTAATGGGGTCGCTGAGCGAAAGAACAGAACGTTCAAAGATATGATTAACAGTATGCTTATTAACTCTGGGTTGCCTAAATACATGTGGGGAGAGGCTCTGAATACGGCTTGCCATATTCTGAACAGAGTCCCTCTGAAACACATGGATAAGACACCTTATGAGTTATTGAAAGGCAAGATGACTAGTCTCAAGTATCTTCGAGTGTGGGGGTGCCTTGCAAAGGTACTTGTCCCTGAACACAAGAGGAAGAAACTAGGTCCGAAGACGGTTGATTGTATCTTTCTGGGCTATCTTGAAACCACTACAGCTATGAGATTTTTGGTAATAAAATCTGACATAGATGGTATAGTGGCTAACACGATAGTTGAATTTCGTGATGCTACATTCTTTGAGGATGTCTACCCTATGAAGACTGGTATACCTCAAGGTACTTCTGAGGAAGATCTCACTCACACATCAAGTTCTATTCCTAATCATGTGGAAAAGATGACAAATGTGGGGGCGGAACCTGGTAGTAGCTCTACTCCTATGGAGGAAGAGGAACCTAGGAGGAGTAAGCGTGCAAAGGTAGTTAAGGACTTTGGAAGTGATTTCATCACTTACAATGTCGAGGATGAACCTTTAACTTTCCGACAGGCTATGGACTCCTCGGAGTCTAGGCACTGGAAGGGCGCTGTAAAGAGTGAAATTGACTCTATTGTTTCTAACGGAACATGGGAGTTAGTTGATCTCCCTCCTGGGTGTTCTACTATTGGGTGCAAGTGGATCTTTAAAAGGAAGTTGAACCCTGATGGCTCAATAGAGAAGTACAAGGCTAGACTGGTGGCTAAGGGTTTTAAGCAAATGGAAGGAATTGATTTCTTTTATACATACTCTCCTGTTGCCAAAATGATAACAATCCGAATGCTTGTAGCATTGGCTTCCGTACATGGTCTGATCATCCATCAAATGGATGTAAAGACAGCTTTTCTTCATGGTGAACTTGAAGAAGAGATTTATATGGATCAGCCTGAGGGGTTTGTTGCATCTGGCAACGAAAGGAAAGTATGTAAGTTAATCAAATCTATTTATGGCTTAAGACAAGGTCCCAGGGACTGGCACAAGAAGTTCGATGAAACGATTGTGACATTCAGTTTTGTTAGTAATGATAGCGATAAGTGTGTCTACTCAAAAGTTAAAGGTAGTGAATGTGTCGTATTATGCTTATATGTGGATGACATACTACTGTTTGGAACCAATATTGAGATTATTAACGAGACAAAGGATATCTTGAAAAGGCACTTTGAGATGAAGGATATGGGTGAAGCTAGCGTGATTCTTGGTATCAAGCTGACTCAGTCAGCTGATGGAATAACCCTATCGCAATCTCATTATATAGAGAAATCTATACTTGAGAAATATGGTTATTCACAATGTAGAATCGCTAGTACACCCTATGATCCTAAAGTTGCCCTTGTCAAGAATAGTTCAGGAGTCCCTGTGTCTCAGTTAAGGTATTCTCAGATTATTGGAAGCTTGCAGTATCTTGCTAACTGTACTAGACCAGATATATCATATTCTGTGTCTAAGCTAGCTAGATATACAAGCTGTCCGAACAGAACTCATTGGGATGCTCTTGATAGAGTGCTTAGATATCTGAAAGGCACAATGTACCTTGGATTACACTATAGGAGATTTCCTGGTGTACTTGAAGGGTACAGTGATGCAAGTTGGATAGCTAAGAAGTCTGGTTCCAATGGAGTGACAGGATATGTGTTCACCCTAGGGGGTGGAGCAATATCCTGGAAGTCGACAAAACAGACTATAGTAACTCGGTCTACTTTTGAGGCTGAGTTGTGTGCACTTGATGCCACTGGGACGGAGGCTGAATGGTTACACGGACTGATGTCCGTGATACCTGTAGTAAGCAGACCGCTTCCTGCTATTGCTATTCATTGTGATAGTCGAACAACTATCGACAAGATTAGCAGTAAGAAGTACAATGCTAAAACAAAGAGACACGTCCAAGTTAGACTTAAGTCTATAAGGGGATTAGTGTCTGATAGGATTATAGCTGTAGAGTTCATTGGAACTCAGGAAAATATAGCTGATCCTTTGACTAAAGGACTGGAACCTGCAGTGGTCCTTAAGTCGAGGTTGGGGATGGGACTGACAACCCATCACGACTCATCAACAGTGGGAACCCAATACACATGAGAGGAGATCCCTCGAAGTGTATTCAATGTGGTAATAACAAGCTGTAAGGATGAGTTGGGAGTACCTTGATACATAGATGATACTTAGTATCTGAGTCTATCCCCTGTAAACCTATAAGGTACTGAAACTGCTGAATAGTAAGAGCTTAAGAACTCTGAATGGGGTCAAGTCATTTGACGAGATGGTTGCAGTACATCTCCGGAGATGCCCAGCTAAGCGAATGTGATTGTGAGGTCGCAATTAGAGGAAAGGGTTATTCCTTGAAGCATTCGACGAACATGATCGAGACAAGACCATTAATGTCTCAAAGCCGTAGATTGGCACCATAGCCTTTGACTTGTCGTCGTCTATGGAGAATGGTTACACTTAACGGATTAAGATTCAAGGTGAAATAATTCCATCTGAATCCGGTAGCCATCGAAGTAGGGGACTTAGGAGGGTTCAAACCCGGAAGGGTACCGACTCTGAAAAAACCAAGTCATGTTAAGAACCTGTCTACAATTCTATATGGATTTGTGGGGGATTGTTAGAAAATTGATAGTTTAAGGATATAATTAAGTATATTCTTGATGTTAATTCAAATTTCTAATGATTGGAAGTTGTTCCTTGCTATGGGAACTTAAACTTTCATGTATGGGTTTAATAATTTTCTTGTTTAAATCCATAAGAGAAATTGAGATGAAGGTAGTAGCTTGAAAAAGCTTGTTATAATGATGTTTCATTTATCCCACATAGAAAAGAATAAGGGGACTTGGTGGCTTTATATAGCATTACACACATGAGTAGTATACAACTACTAAGGTGTGTGATGGTGCATGGTGTTGGTGTGTGCTTCACGCGCACACACACACGCGCGCCGCCGCCCGCCTCGCCACGCCACGCACCGCACCGGACCAGGTCGGGTCGGGTCGAAGGGCGATTTGGGCGAATGTCTCGGCGTCTCGCGTACGCGAGGCGACCTGAGCGAGAGTTTTTATTTATGTGATTTAATATTTTATTAGAATTATTTATCAAATTGGGCTGGGTTATCAGTTGTCAAATTGGGTTGGGTTATCAGTATTTAACTAGTAAACTCTAATGAAGTTGGTTTATCAGTATTTAACTAGTAAACTCTGATGGAGTTGGTTTGTCAGTAAACTCTGATGGGCAACAGAAACTGATATGAACCTGGACATGATTTGATGGATATGTTTAAAATAAATATTAAATCTGTATATGTGGATAAACATGAAAAAGATGTAACAGCTCAGGTTATTAAATTTAAATCAAAAACGTTTATTCATTAAATGGTCAGTTTTGATTTTTTATTTAATATGATCAGCTGTTACGGAAAAATTAATGTGTGTGCTGCAGTTACGAAATTGAATTGTGCTTCAGTTACAGAAAGGAACCACTATAAATAGTGGCCCTTGTAGCTCAGTTGAATCACACAGAAGTTTGCAAAACACACTTCTCTCAAAAACTCTCTCTGCCCTCCCTCTCCATATAGTATTCTCTGTAGTTTTCTGGTTCTCCGGTGACTGAGGTGCTGGTCGTAGTTGAGCGCTGCTGTTGCTGTGAACACCTTGCTCGGAGCTGTTTTATCCTGGAAGTAGTATCTCGCCGACAACCTGACACAGTAAGTGGGGGCGAATAACTCTTCAAGAACAGTCAGGATTTCTCGAATTCCTGACGACTCAGCTGTTGCTTCGTTATTTCTGTTCTTTTACACTGTTAATCTATGGCTACAGGTACTGTTTCTGTCTCCCTGGTTATTTATCAGTTTCTGATATGCATGCTTTCGACCTTCATGCTTTGTTTTGTTAACTTTGGTCTTGGCATGTCAATGCTATATCTTTTATATAACTGTCTCCATGTTGTTGTAGTACTAGTTATTTCCAACACATATTCCATCCTTTATCTCTTTCCGTGAGCCATTTCCAGTGCCATTTACCTAGCAAAGCAGAGTTTCTCATATATACTGTAGACAGACCCAATCCTCCTTTAGCCTTAGGTTTTGAGATTTTACTCCAGCTCAAGGCAAGCAATTTTCTTTCATGTTGTCCATCACCTTTTTGTCCCCAAAAAAATTTTCTTCTTATTTGTTCAATTCTCTTGCATACTCCTTTGGGCAATTTGAATACGTTGAACCAATAAATAGGAAGGCTGTCAATCGTTGATTTCAACAACGTAATCCTTCCTGCCTTATTTAAGGATGAACATTTCCAGCTTGCTAATTTATGTTCAAATTTCCTTAACAAAGGAGACCAAAAATTATTTCTTTTAGCAGATATACCCAAAGGTGCACCCAAATAAATTAGAGGCCACGAACCGACTAAACATCCCAATAATCTAGCTCCTTCCCTTACCAAAAACTGGTCATCAGAACAAGAGTATAAGCTGCTTTTATTAAAATTTATTTTCAACCCTGAAATGAGTTGAAAACATTGTAGAATACGTTTCACCGCAGCCAGCGACTCTAAAGAACCTTCAACAAATATTAAGGTATCATCCGCAAACTGTAGGTGCGTAAGTTGTTCTACATCATCTTTTAGCACTAAGCCTTTAAACAAACCTAAGCCACTAGCTTTTATGATCATCATGCTTAACACTTCAGCAACCAGATTATACAGTAATGGTGACAAAGGATCGCCTTGACGCAAACCCCTTTCAGGTGAAAATTCCTTGGATGGAGAACCATTCACAAGAACAGAGACCCTCATTGAATGTAGATAGTTTTTAATCCAGGAAATCCACCTTCTGCCAAAACCGAGGGCTTCCAGAAGCTCAAGTAAGAATTCCCATTTGACCGAGTCAAACGCTTTTTCAAAATCCAACTTCAAGATCAAGTCATTCCTTTTTTTAGATTTTAATAAATGAATTGCCTCATTTGCCACCAAAATACTCTCTGAGGACTGTCTTCCTTTTATAAACGCAAATTGATTCATACTCACAATATTTCCCAATACTTCACCAAGTCTCAAAGCTAGAACCTTTGTGAATAGTTTTGCAGTACTGTTAATTAGGCTAATTGGCCTAAAATCAGTAACATATTCTGGAGAATCCTTCTTAGGAATTAAAGAGATGAATGAAGAGTTTAAACCTGCAGGAAAAGGCAAAGACTCTGAGAAGTCTTTGTAGCAATTGAGAAGGTCCGTCTTCAGATAATTCCAGAAGGTCTTGATGCATCCAATGTTAAAACCATCAGGTCCAGGGGCCTTTTCATTTGCAGAATTGCTTAGTGCAAACTCAATTTCCTCTAATGTGATTTCCCTATCCAGCCATATCTTTTCTTCTTCTGAAATCATTTTCCTAGTCAAATTGCCTAGTTGAAATAATTTAATTTTCTCTTTATTAGCAAAAAAACTCCTTGAAATGTTGATAGAAGGCATCCTTTATCAATTCTGGTTTTGAAATCATCTTATTACACTAGACCAGTTTTTTGATGGAATTTCTTTTCCTTCTTTTCTGAATGACCTGGTGAAAAAATTTGGAGTTTCTATCTCCATTGCTTTGCCAATTCAATCTTGATTTTTGTCGGAGCATATCATCCCTGATATCATATAGATGTTCTAATTCCTTCCTTTTCTGAATCAAATCATCATTTACCTCACCAGCTTGATCATCCAAGTCAAGAGACGCCTCAAGTTTTTTAATACCAGCTTCTGTTTTGTCCTGAAAATTGAGAGCCCAGTTCTTGATGATCTTTTTAGCCTCCTTTAAGGTCAGTTGCACATTATTCTTCCTGCCTGAATTTTGGCTCCAAGAATTTTGAAGTAATTGTAGCAATGATTCCTCTTTTAGCCAGCAGTTATAGATCTTCATTGGTTTTGGACCCCAATTGCAAGAAACTCTGCTAAAGATTAATCTTTTGTGATCTGATTTTTTCCTATGTAATGCAACCAGTCTCCACCCTCCATTAGCAAACCACTTGTCACAGGTCAGAACTCTATCCAACCGACTTTTCCTCCCTAAAGATCCAATCCATGTAAATTTGGTATTACTCAGATCTATGTCAAACAAGTTCTGGCCAACAATAAATTCATTGAAGCTATCTGTATCCTTCCTTCTAAAAATGCAATTAATTCTTTCACTGTCCCATCTTATACTATTGAAATCGCCAATGAAACAGATTGGCTCCTCCTTTGTGCACATCTTTATTAGACTGAGTTGATCCCAAAGTAATTTCTTTTTATCTAATTGTTTAGGGCCGTAAACATTTACCACATTGAAGTATTCATTCGATATAACATTTTTGAACTGAACCCACAACCAGCCTTCATCTTGAGCTAAACCATACCCCATAAACGCCTCCTTATCCCATGAGATCAGTGATCCACCTGAATGCCCTTTAGAATTTTGGATAAACCACCCATGTTCTTCCACTTCCCAGATTGTACTCTTAATTCTGTCACTCCAAGAATCGCACATAGTTTCTTGCAAGCAAATGATGTTAACATTCCTTTCCCTAATTGTATCCCTTATGAATCTCCCAACACCTTTACCTCTAATGCCTCTGATATTCCATGACATGATTGTAACTTCCATTGACAAAGATAATGAAAAACTATAAAAGGTGTTTGTGCAAGAAACAAGTTCACAATACACCTTTATTTATCTTTTCCCCTATAATTTTGTTAGTTTCCTCCACTCCCATAAGCATTTCTAATCCCAAACTCTTTGCACATTCTAAGATTTGTTCTGCTTCATGTTGTGATTTCTCCTGAGGTATTACACATAATACCTTCTTGCAACTCTCTTTACTTTTCTCTTTATTTCCAAGTTGATTCAATGTGCTTCTTTTCTTTATAATGCCTCTTCCTAACCTCCTTATATTGGATCCCAAATCAAAAGGATTTTTTGTTAACCTTGCTTTTTTCCTGGGCCTTCCTCTTTTTGCTCCCATGTTAAGCTTACCAATGTTGAGACATAAAGATCCCTGAGAACTTCTTTGTTGACTTAACAGTGTTCCATCTGACTCTACATCTTCACTTATTCCCAACAGGTTTGTGTCATTAGTTTCAATACTTTCTTGCAGCTCAACGTCTCGAATTGTATTTTCAATAACTTCAACCGTATTGCTTTCCTTCTGTTTCTCTTTATGACATAAATTCTCTGTATTCTCTGTCTCATTTCTTACAATCTGGCTTTGCTGAAAGGAGGTCTCAGGAACCTCAGAAAATAATAAATCTGTACCCTCTAAGGTTTTCACATCCTTATTCACTTCATTATGAGCTTTTCCTTGACTCACAATATCATTAACCATAGCTACTCCATTTACCTCCGTACTAGCTACTCTTGGTTCCTTATGAGTATCATCAAATCTTTCATTCGTTTCCTTAGGCCAGATGTTCGACATGTCCTTTTCTTGCATAGGCTTCATCTTATCCTGTGAATTATCCAAATTATCTATTTCCTTAAACTTTATCTTGTATTTTTTTCCTTTCACCAGAACTATCATTTCATCCTCTATCCGCTCCATCTCACATGACTGGATACATATCAGTGGATTAAATAAAGTGTTGCTATCATCTTTCTGGTAAGACCATGAAACCCACTCTCCAAATCTGGCACTAAAAGCTTTAAGATTCTCCTCCAACCAAGCTGTCATTGGCAAACCTGTACATTCAACCCATACCGTTCTTGGAACTATCAGATCCTCTTCTTTAAACTTTCTAATCACCGTGAACCATATAGATAAGTTTTTAAATACAAAATCTTTCCATTCCGGGGAAGCTTCATTCCTGAGAATGAATTTTCTGTCAGAAAGACCCACCACCTTGATAAAATCATATCCCAATACAGACAATTTGTCCTGCAGTGCTTCTGGCGTTTCATCTAACCATGTAAGTCCTATCATACTTTGATATAGACCAATCTCCACGTCTTCATCCGTTTCTGCTTCGATGTATTCGAACATTCTTTTGCCAAAATCATTTTGATCTTCTGCGCCCCCTTCTGATTTTCCAACCTCCTTCTTCTTACTGCTAGTAGTTTTTAAACTTTCTTTCTCTAAATTTTTCTCATTTCTCTCATGGGTACTCTGCTTCTCAACCCTATTAGTAGCATTGTTGATGCTCAATGCAATTTTCCCTACTAATCCCCCTTTCTCTTTTGCATTACAAATTATTACACCTGCCTCCAATTCACTAATCGTTTTAATAAATCCTATACGTTTCCCATTCTTGTCCCTTTTCCTTGGTAGTATGATATCGATGATCTTACCACATTCCTTGAAAAAACTCCACAAAGCTCTTGCAGATATCTCTATCGGTATATTTACCATAAAAATTGTACTTACCTCTCTAACAGGTGACTTTTTCTCCTTGCTCCTTTTCTGCACTAAAGTCCATTCATTTCCTTCCTCCAAAGTCTCTCCATCCTCCTTTGATTTCACTACTTCTGCAAAGGATCTGTTTGTGGTCAGTACCCAATTGTGTGCTCCTACATTTGACATTCCTTTTTGAGTACCCTCTATGTGATGCGTCTTCTTCAAACTTCTCCAGTGGATTTGATTCAACGCCTCTGTTATAGCTTGTCTATCACCATTTCGAAACCTGAATAAAACCTCTTTATCAATGATCTCTCCATTTCCCTCGATGAAGTCCTTCAAAATTGTATCTCCATCTCTTCGTTTAGTTGCTTTGCCTTCAATTCTATGATGACCTGAAGCTTTCCGATCAAAATTTTGAACCCTACCGTTTGAAATTTGAAAGTGCTTTCCGAGCGCTCTCTCCATCTCAGATCCTCTTTTTTTTAATAATTATACTTTTTTTTTTTTTCATCTTAAGCTTTTTCTAAATTTTCACTTCTAATCAAATTTCAAAATTTAGAAAAAAAAATATTATAGTGCATTGTAAACTTGATTAGTGGAGAAATTAAACACACCATCTTATTATGATAATTAAATAAAAATACATATAAAGTTGATTTTCGTAAATGCATTGAAAAAATACCATATGATGATTTTTTTTTTAAAACTGTACAAAGGTGTTGGCTAATTAATTTGGTTGTTAACAACATACAATGATGAGGCTGTTGTTATACGAAAAAAATCAAAAATTAAAAATTGATCATACACGAAAATTAGAAGATAGTTAGAAATATTAATTATCACAAAACAAAACACTAATAAGATGTCACATTTTAAGTTGATCTTTAAGAATGTGTAAATAAAATTATAATACAATATGAAGCTTTTTTCAAAACTAACGGAGTTATAAAAGAAAATTCAAAAATATGGTGGTACTACCTAATTGTAATTTTGAAACCCAAAAAGAAAATGTTTTGAACCTAAGTTGCAATATTGTATAAAAATCCCTATTTTTAGAACAAGTTGGAACACAAATAGACAGCTAAATCTATTATAATAAGGTGCACAAAAAAGTGTATGGATTTAAAAAAGGTGACGATTAACATTATACAATTTTTCTAATTTTTTATGTTGATTGGTATATCTAATAATAATTATATTGAATGTAATATTTGTATATAGTTTTTGATATATTTTTTTTGTGATTTTGGGAATTGGTTAGAGTTATTAAAAATGATTATCTCATATTTTTTTAATTAATAATATTTAGACAGTTGAATTTCTTTATTTACATTCAAATTCATAGTAAAACAATAAATATATAAAAGGCAATCATGTTAAAAATTTAATTAAACAAATGTTAATTTTTTTTAACTAAACTAAAATTGAAATTCTTTATTCCCAGTCAAATTCACTGGAAAGATAATGATTATATAAAAATCAATTATGTTTCCACGGTGAACCTTTTATATTATAATGATGCACATGTATGCATTAAAAAGTTTTATTATAACGTCTAAGAATATTTAAGAAAATTGTATTTTTTGTGATAATACAAATTAATAGTTGAAATTTGAAGCGGTGGTTAATACTTAAATTTGTATTATTGCTTAATTTTAGTATTTTTAATTTATATGTATTTAGTGCAATGGGACTCAAGAAAGTGTGACACAAAATCAGCATATAAAGTCTAGGGATATTTAAGAAATTTGTAATTTTTGTTATTATAGAAATGGTTAAAGTTTGAACCGGTGGTTAATACTTAAATTTTATTATTGCATATTTTTAGTAATTTTTTATTGATATGTATTTATGCAACGAGTGTCAGCTAAAAAAATATGACACAAAATCGGTATATAAAGTCTAGGGATATTCAAGAAATTTGTAATTTTTGTGATAATACGAATGGTTGAAGTTTGAAGTGGTGGTTTATACTCAAATTTATATTACTACATATATTTGTAATTTGTAATTTATATGTATTTAATGTAAAAGGTGTCGACTCGAGAAAATATGATACAAAATTGGCATAAAAATATGTTAGTAGTTTATTTTATTGTTTATGTATGTTATTTTGTAAAATACAGTGTTCAATATTTATATATATCTTATATATTTTTTTCTTAAATAGTTAATATTTAAAATTTTACAAAAATATTATAGGGTCGCTGCGAAGCGCGGCTTAGTCGACTAGTACTTATATAAAAGGGAATATGGGGGCGGTGAGGTAACGGCTCTCAAATCGCTTTGATCTATTTTTCTAATTTTCTCAATTTTTTGAATTAATAACACCAAAGATTAGAAAAATTCTCAGTTGCCTTTAAAATATTTATTAATGGAGGAAACTGAAGATTAAAAAAAAATCTTATTTGTCTTTAAAATGATTACTAATGGAGGAAACTAAAGATTAGAAAAAATCTCAATCGCCTTTAAAATATTTACCGATGGAGCAAACTAAAAAAACACAATTGCCTTTAAAATGTTTACTATGGAAGAAACTAAAGATTAGAAAAAACCTCAATTGTCTTTAAAATCTTTAGAGGAAACTAAAAAACGCAATTGTCTTTTAAATCTATACTAATGGAGGAAACTAAATTTACATTTATAATATTTTTGCCTTTAAAATCTTTACTAATAGAGGAAAGTAAATTTGCAATTTAAATATTCTATTAAATTTATTTTTCTAATTTTCTTAAAATTTTAAATTAATAATAAGCAAATATTAGAAAAAATCTTAATTTCTTTCATACTAGGAAACTAAGTATACTATGTTAATAATTTCCTAAACTTTCTCTACATGACCAATTTATTTACTAATTTTGTTTTAACTATGTGAGGCCCACTTGTGGGGCCCACTTAATTATTTATTTATTATTAATTAATTAATTAATAATTAATTAATTAATTTTTAATGTGGGCCCACATGTGGGGCCCACTTGTGAGGCCCGCTTGTGAGGTCCACTTGTGGGGTCCACTTAATTAATTAATTAATTATTTAGTTATTAATTATTAATTATTAATTAATAATTAATTAATTAATGTGGGAACCACCTCCACCTCGTGCCACGCAGGAGTGCCAAGTGGCATTAATAATAATTTATTATTTATTTAATTGATAAATACGTCAACTGTAACACTACGTAGTAACTAATGTAACTGTATTTGAGTAGTGTTACAAAATGCCATCTACCGTAACGCTTGTTTTTTGTAACACTTCAAAAAGCGTTACAGTTACCCACTTATGGCGTAGTGTATACTAGGTTAATAATTTCCTAAACTTCCTTTACAAGACCAATTTATTTACTAATTTTGCTTTAACTATCTTTTAACGGAGAAAAGTACAAGTAAATATTAGAAAAAATCTTAATTTCCTTCCTACTATCTTCTTGTAATGGAGGAAACTAAGTATGCAATGTTAATATTTTCCTAAACTTCCTCTACAAGACCCATCTATTTCTATTTTACTAATTTCGTTTTAACTATCTTCTAACACAGAAAAGTAGATATATTATATTTAGGTGGTGTTGGAAAATCGTCACAATCATAACTATTTATTTTTCTAAAAAAAATTTCTTTAAAATTTTAAAAGTTAAAATTGCCCTTTTTCTTTCATTCTCATTTCCCATTTCCCCCCCCTTTTCATAGTTATGTTGATATATAATTCAACTTCCTCTTTTATCATCTTACTCAGATCTTACTTTCACTATATATACAATACAAAGTTTTATCAATCATAGCATCTCTAATTTTCATTGTTTATCATATGTCATTATAGATTAGATTAGTTTTGCAACTTTTTAGTTTATTTTTATCGACGATGTGAACCAATGTGCTGATACTTCATTATATTTGTTATTCATGTGTTTATTTTATTACAAGGCTGAACTAAATCATGTGGGTTTTTATTGATTAGAGATTGGAAGAGAGGGGAACAAACGGGAAATTGTGCGAGTATGAAGGGAGTTCCACATAATTTCTTCCGGCCTTATTTTTTTCACTTTCGGAAGATGTTTTCAAATTTCGCGTGCTATCATAATTTAAGATTGTATATAATTTTGTTCAGCAGATAATTTATGATGATAGGTTTGAAATTGTCAGGGTGGGAAGCATCAAAAGTTTAAAACATAATAATTATCTTTTTCCAACTATTTTTTCTTTGTTACTTAATATTTACAACACAAATTTTCATTATTATTAATTTTTTTTTTTTTTTATTATTATAATTATTATTATTATTATTATTATTGGTTAGGATTTTGTGATTACTTTTATGTTTACTTTTATGTACATTCGTTTGTATACAAGAAAATTTGTTATGTACGAGCCTGAAATAATTATCACTTTGTGATTATATATTAATTGGTTAGAAAATTATTAGGTTTCATATTTTCTTTTAAAGGAAATTAGGTTTAACTTAAGAATGCTTGTGCATATTTAACAACTACAAGTTAAATTTATCTCATATTTGTGTTTTGATGCACATCCTACCTCAAAGATAACGCACCGTACCTGTTGGCCATCATATTATAATAGTGTTTTATTGGTTATTTTAAAAATTATATCTTTATATATAATAAGTATATGAGGAGTTATTATTGGTTTTAATATTGGATATGATTCTCAAGATTTGTGTTAAATATTAAAATTTTATTTTTTTAATGAGAAAACAGCTCACTTGAGGAAACAGGTTCAACAAGAAAGTAGTTCATAAAATTGATTCAATTTTAATGTTTTAATTTTTATTTATACCTATTTTAATATATAGAAGTGGCATTTGAGTTTTGAGAATAATCAATAATATTAATAGATAATAATAAAATAACAAAATAACAAAAATTCTAAACAATTGTCCTTTTATATGTTCATTAAGAATTTCGATGGATGATAAAAAAAAATCTTAAAGTTAGGTTAAAATATAATCGTTTATTTAATTTAAAACATATTTTGTATAATTATTAAATTTCAACCATGTTTTGTTTAATCCAGTTGGTCGAGTTTCTAACTTTTGTCCCCTGAATTCTTCACTTTATATTTTCTCATTATAATTTTCGTTTGAAAGTCTTTTGTTCTAAACTAATTTTTGAGTTTTTTTTTCTAAACTAACTTTTACTATAATGTTCTGCTGTAAAGGAGAATACATAAGAGCGGTGAGATGACGCCTTTTAAATCACTTCCATATATTTTTCTAATGATCTCAATTTTTTGAATTAATAATATTCTTGATTCGAAAATATCTCAATTGCCTTTAAAATCTTTACTAATGGAGTAAACTAAATATATAATTTTAATATTCTTGCCTTTAAAATCTTTATCAATGGAGGAAACAAAATATATAATTTCACTATTCTTCTAAATTATTTATTAAAAAATATCTCAATTGCTTTTTAAATTTTTACTAATGAAGGAAACTAAATATAAAGTTTTAATATTCTTCTTAATTTTTGTTTAGAAAATATCTCCATTGCCTTTTAAATATGTACTAATTGAGAAAACTAAAGATACAATTCTAATATTCTTTCCATTAAAATCTTTACTAATGGAGAAAACTAAAAATATAATTTTAATATTTTCTTAAATAAACATAAGAAACTAAATATATCATCTAAATTGTCTTTTAAATCTATATTAATGGAACTCATAATTACCTTATATTTTTCTAAAATTTCTTCTAAAGTCAAATTATTATCTTAATATTATACTAAAATTTATCTTCAAGTCAAATTATAATGTTGATATTTTCATAAACTTTCTTTTAAAATCAAAGTTACAATCTTAATATTCTCATTTTTTATTGAAGTTCTAAAATTTATCTTGAAATTTATCATCTTAATATTCAGAAAAAAAACTATTAGAAATAACGTTCTCATGATTTTGTTGTAAAAAACCTCACGTTTAATTTATCTATATATATTAAAAATCTTTTTCTTGAGTTTTTTAAAAAACCGCAAGAAAACACTTAAAGAAAATGCAAGTTTCTATAAAATAAAATAAAATAAAGAAGTCTTTTTTGAAACCCAATTGATTTTGATGATAACACATAGTAAGGAAGCTGGATATATTGTGATTGTATTAATTCTGTTATATTAGCATTTCAGTGTTGTTTTAAGTTGTTAGGGGGAGTTTAATTCTCCTAAATAGATGAGTTAATAATCATCAAAAAGGGGGAGATTGATACTCTCTTATAATCATCAAAAAGGGGGAGATTGATACTCTCTTAATTTTGATGATATTAATGTTAGCAAGCTGTTAGTATGAGAAATGCTAGTACTTTTATCTATATTGGTTTAACAATTGTTGCATGCTTTATATTACTTGTTGTTAGCAAGCTAACAGTGCAGACACAGAGTATCTTAGCAAGCTAACAGTGCAGTAACAGAACATTTCAGCAAGCTAAGACTGCAGGCTTTATATTACTTGTTATCAGCCAGCTAACATTGCAGGAACACAGTATCTTAGCAAGCTAACTTTGAAGTAACAGTACATTTCAGCAAGCTAAGACTGTTCCGCCAGAAACTGTCAAAGTCAAACGGAAGTCCTAATTTCATGGAGATTTTATAGGACATGATATGTAAGGACTCTATAAATTATATAAACGTAATATATATAATTTTAGAGCTCAGTTTTTCACAAAGACTTTTTCAAAACAGTTTTCCTATCTTTTAGGAGTTTGTTTATTTCAAAAGTTTTATCCTATACAAACTCTCTAAACATGTTTTTAGTTTATATACTGAAGGTTTTATATCTCAAACGTCTTTTTCTCTAAACTTCAGTATGTTAACGTTATGTGAACGTTAGAAACTGAATTACCCTAATTAATTGAACGTGAGAATTGGATTCAAGAACGTTGCAATTATGTTGGTTAATTCGAATTCTTTTGTTTCACTATAAATACTTGTGTGGTTGTTTCTTTCGCGATTGAACACTTTCAAGAACACACAAGAACAACTCTGTGCTACTTTGCAAAATCTTTTACTTGAGCTCTACTTTTATATACATACGTTTATATTCTTATTAAGAGTTCATAGTTTGAGTTGTATCATTTTTCAATTGTTATATTGTTCAGATTGTAAGGTTTGTTGCTGAGTTGCAGGCTAAGACACAAGAGTTCGGGAATTAGTTTGATAGAGAAGTTTATACTTGGGTAGTATAGTACTTAGAGATCATTTGATTCAGGGAACAAGGGTGTCAGCTAGCTGCTATCAGTGACAGGGAGGAAGGGAGATATATGTATTAATCTTGTAATTGGTTTTTATAGTGATTAATAATATATTCTCTTACCAGGTTTGGTAGGGGACCAGGACGTAGACCATAGAGAATAGGGGTCGAACCTGGCTAAAACTCTTGGTGTTTTTACTTACTGCTATTTCAATTCTGCATTGCATTGTTTATCTTAGCTAGCTGACAGACTACATTCTGTTCATCTTAGCTAGCTGACTAGTTAGCAGTTAATTATTTGGTAATACTTTAAAATTGGATATAGTTGGCCATAGCACCTATTCACCCCCCCTCTAGGTGTGCATTTTCATTTGGTATCAGAGCGGGTATACTAATATTTCTGTAACAGGAAAAGTATCGATCAAATGGCTGACAATTATCCCGAAGGAAAGTCTGACTACCGAGCTCCTCTCCTCACTGGAACAGACAACTACAACTGGTGGAAAGGGCGCATGGAAACCTTTCTATCTAGAGATCCACTTGTGCTAAGGGTTGTACAGAAGGGTCCATATGTGTTCCTTGATAAAGATGGCAAAGATAAGGATATTGATGATCTTACTTCCGATGAATTGATCAAAATTGGCTATAATGGAAAAGCAAGGAATTCTCTCATGAATGGGCTAAATCAAGCTGAGCATGACAAAGTATCATCTCTTAAATCAGCAAAGGCGATGTGGGATGCATTGGAAACCTATCATGAAGGCTCAACATCTTTGAAGAAAGTCAAACTCAGCAAGCTAATGAATGAGTTTGGAAATTTTAAACTCAGGGAAGGTGAAACTATCAAAGAAAGTCAAGCTAGATTTCAAGTGAACATCAATGCACTTGAGAGACTTGGCAAAAAGATCCCTCAAGACGAAATAAACATGAAAGTTCTAAGTGCGGTACCATTCATCTATGAACCAAAAGTTACCTCCTTGGAGTCTTCATCAAATCTTGACACTATGGATCATCTATCTATTTTTGCTGAGTTAGAACAGTTTGAAACCAAGATACATGAAAGTAAAGTGGAATCTGTGAAAGCTCCAGTTGAAAAGATGAAGAATCTAGCTCTACATTCTAGTAGCAGCAAGCTGACTTCAGATGCAGAATCAGAATCAGATGAAGAATTGGCTCTTATGTCCAGAAAAATCAAGAAGATGATTGAAAAGAGGGATAAACTAAAGAAAGGAAAGGCTTTTGGTGCAAAAAGAGAGTCAAGGGATTCAAAGGATGATGCATGCTTTGAATGTGGCAAGAAAGGACATTTCAAAAGGGACTGCTACAAGTTGAAGAACAAGCCAAAGCAGCTAGCTACCTCAAGGGACAGAAAGAAGTCTAAAGCTCTTTTGACATGGAGTGATGATGAGGATTCAGCTTCTGATGATGAATCAGGTGATGAGATGGTGAACTTAGCTTTTGTTGGTCTTGATGATGAAGATACAATACGAGGAATCACGGAAGATGGCCTTGTAGAAAGTGATGCTTCAGATTCAGATGACAATAATAGTGAGGTAAACTCTATAAATTCTGATTCAAATTCTAGTAATCATTCATTAGATGAACTAACCTTGCAGAGACATAGTACTATATCTATTGTGGAGTTCATGGAATTAAAGAATGAGAACAACGAGCTTGAAAAGAAGAATGCTTCTCTTCGAAAAATGATTTCTGAGCTAATGGCTGAAAAGACTCCATCAAACAATCATGAAGATCTCATTTCTGATTTAAAGGGAAAGCTAACACAACTTGAAGGGTTTAACAAGTTGCTCCTCAAAAGAAATGACACATTGATGAAGGAACTCAGCGAGCTACGTGCAGAAATTGAAGCAAGAGATGTATGTCTTGAGACGTTTAAAATCAGAGAATCCATCTCAATTGAAGCAAATCAACAAGCTGAGAAGATACAGGAATTGGAAGCTGAGGTTGCAAAGCTGGAGAAAGGCATGGGAAAATTTGTTCAAGGAGAGGAAGTATTAAAGACAATTATGAAACAAACAAAGGTGCCTATGGATAAAGAAGGACTTGGAATGGCTTCTACTTCTAAGAACAAGGCTTTTCAATATGAAGGCAAACAGGGTATTCCATATAATTATGCTATGCCTTGGAAAATTTGTTACAAATGTGGAAAGAAAGGTCACTTATCACATCACTGCTCAAGTCAGAATGCTAAACCAGCAAGCTGGAACAGACAAACAGCCTATAGGCAGCAAGCTGACAGAACAGGAAGAACAGAAAAACGAACATCAAAAGTGGTCCAAATGTGGATCAAGAGATCTGAATTGAATAATATTTATATTCTATCAACTAACCATGCAGGACCCAACCAAATTTGGGTACCAAAACGTTGAGTTGTTTGTTCTTTGTTTTGTAGGTATGTCTTGTGGTTAAAGTCAATGCAAATCAATGGATATTGGATAGTGGATAGTGGATGTACAAGACATATGTGTGGTGACAAATCTCAGTTCCTTAGTCTCAAAATGAAAAAGGGTGGAAGTGTTACAATTGGTGATAGCAAAACACTCCGCATACTTGGCAAAGGAACAATTGGTAATAGTAACATCTCTATTGATAAAGTTCAATATGTTCAAGGTCTTAAGTACAATTTGCTTAGTATAAGTCAATTATATGATGATGGACATACTGTTGTTTTTGATAAAGAGAAATGTATTATTAATGTTGGCACTAACAAAGTCCCCCTAGTTGCTAGAAGGGAAGGAAATATATATATGTTGGACTTTGAGATGCAGGAAGTAGGTTGTTGCTTAGCTACTGTTGATACAAACCCAGATCTTTGGCATAGAAGGCTTGGACATGCTCATATGGATCTACTCAACAAGCTGTCTTCCAAGAAGCTAGTTAGAGGACTGCCCAAATTGAAGTATGTCAAGACGGAAACCTGTTCGGCTTGTCAATTAGGCAAACAAATCAGGACTCCACATAAATCAAAGAAAATGGTATCTACTTCTAAACCTTTAGAGCTTCTCCATTTGGACCTATTTGGTCCGGAAGCCTATAAAAGCATTGGAGGTAAACAATATGCATTTGTAATCGTAGATGATTATTCTAGATATACATGGGTATTGTTTCTTCGTTCTAAAGATTGTGCTTTTAGTGAATTTGAAAAGCTAATCACTTTACTTGAGAACAAGTTGAATACAAGACTTGTAGGTATAAGAAGTGATAGAGGAGGTGAATTCATCTCAAAAGACTTCATTGCCTATTGTGAAGAAAGAGGTATTACACATGAATTCTCTGCACCAAGGACACCTCAACAAAACGGAGTTGTGGAGAGGAAGAACAGATCTTTGCAAGAAACTGCGAGGACTTTGCTGCAAGAAAGCAAGCTGCCAAGGAGTTTCTGGGCAGAAGCTGTCAACACAGCTAGCTATGTTCTTAACAGGGTGCTTATCAGGCCTATACTCAACAAAACTCCATATGAATTGATGAGGAATAAGAAGCCAAACATTGGATATTTCAAAGTCTTTGGCTCTAGGTGTTTTGTACTCAAAACTATTGATCGAGATGGTAAATTTGATGCCAAATCTTACGAAGCAATATTTCTGGGTTACTCTTTAACAAGTCGTTCTTATAGAGTTTATAATATATCTAAACGTATTGTTGAAGAGTCTATAGATGTTTCATTTCAAGAATCTAATGTTGATCTGTCAAGGGATGAGGAAGATATTGCAGGAACATGTCATGACAGCGAGCTGACAAGACAAATTTCAGCATCTCAGCAAGCTGATAACCAGTCTGATGCAACTCAAGCAGTTGAAAAGCCAGCTGAAACTTCTTCCCCAGTTGATGAAACTATTGATCAGTTATCAAGGCTCACCTTGGAAGGTCCAAGAGGGCAAAGATCTCAAGAAAAGATGCATATCTATGAAGGTGGTGAAGCATCTCCTCCATCCAAGCGAATTCGAGTACATGAGGAAGTCATAGCTCAACATTCATTGCCCAAGTCAACAAGAACAGTGAAGAATCATCCTCCAGAATTGATCATTGGTGATAAATCAGAAGGAATCAAGACTAGGAAAGTTAATGCTAACTTTTGTGCATTTGCAGCCTTTCTAGCTCAAGAGGAACCAAAGAATGTCAAAGAAGCACTTCAAGATGAGAATTGGATCATGGCAATGCAAGAAGAACTCAATCAATTTGAAAGATGTGATGTTTGGGAACTTGTAGAGCCACCTAAAGATGTTTCAGTTATTGGTACTAAATGGGTCTTCAAGAACAAAGTTGATGAATTTGGTACGGTTACTCGGAACAAAGCAAGACTTGTTGCACAAGGCTATAATCAACAAGAAGGAATAGATTTTGAGGAAACTTATGCCCCGGTTGCAAGGCTCGAATCAATAAGGATGCTACTTTCATTTGCATGCTTCAAGAAGATCAAGCTACATCAAATGGACGTGAAAAGCGCATTTCTTAATGGATTCTTAAAAGAGGAAGTCTATGTCAAGCAACCCCCTGGTTTTGAGAGTGAACAATTTCCAAATTATGTGTTCAAATTAAAGAAGGCATTATATGGTTTGAGACAAGCTCCTAGATCATGGTACGAAAGGCTAAGTAAGTTTTTGATCAAAAATGGATTCATTCGAGGTAAAATTGATCCCACATTATTTACTAAACATAATGGTTCTGATATTTTAGTTGTTCAAATATATGTGGATGATATTATTTTTGGATCTACTAATGATGATATGTGCAAGTGGTTTTCTAAGTGTATGCATAGTGAGTTTGACATGAGCATGATGGGAGAGCTCAACTATTTTTTGGGTTTACAAATTAAGCAAACTCCAGATGGTATATATGTGCATCAATCCAAATATATCAAGAATCTACTCACAAGATTTGGTTTTGAGAATATCAAGCAGAAATCAACACCAATGACTCCTGCCAGCAAGCTGACAGCAGATGAACAAGGACAGAGCTTGGTGTCTTGGCAAAGCAAGAAGCAAGCTTATGTTGCATTATTCACTGCAGAAGAATACCAGCGAGCTGACATCTTCACTAAGCCATTGGTCGAAGAAAGACAGCAAGCTGCCTAAGGATGTCTGGTAATATTAGCTAACTTAACATGATAATCCATGCTTATTTGAATTTTCTATTATTGATAACATGCGAATAACCTTTTTGATGAATAAGGGGGAGAAAATTCAGGATCATAGTATGTGTGATTTAGGGAGAGTTACATGACAATATGTTTAGCTTCTTGTATAGAATGCTAATCTTTTTGCAGGGGAAACATAATTATAGGGGGAGTATTTTGCTCCTGAATGTTGGTGTGTAATCATCAAAAAGGGGGAGATTGAAACCCAATTGATTTTGATGATAACACATAGTAAGGAAGCTGGATATATTGTGATTGTATTAATTCTGTTATATTAGCATTTCAGTGTTGTTTTAAGTTGTTAGGGGGAGTTTAATTCTCCTAAATAGATGAGTTAATAATCATCAAAAAGGGGGAGATTGATACTCTCTTATAATCATCAAAAAGGGGGAGATTGATACTCTCTTAATTTTGATGATATTAATGTTAGCAAGCTGTTAGTATGAGAAATGCTAGTACTTTTATCTATATTGGTTTAACAATTGTTGCATGCTTTATATTACTTGTTGTTAGCAAGCTAACAGTGCAGACACAGAGTATCTTAGCAAGCTAACAGTGCAGTAACAGAACATTTCAGCAAGCTAAGACTGCAGGCTTTATATTACTTGTTATCAGCCAGCTAACATTGCAGGAACACAGTATCTTAGCAAGCTAACTTTGAAGTAACAGTACATTTCAGCAAGCTAAGACTGTTCCGCCAGAAACTGTCAAAGTCAAACGGAAGTCCTAATTTCATGGAGATTTTATAGGACATGATATGTAAGGACTCTATAAATTATATAAACGTAATATATATAATTTTAGAGCTCAGTTTTTCACAAAGACTTTTTCAAAACAGTTTTCCTATCTTTTAGGAGTTTGTTTATTTCAAAAGTTTTATCCTATACAAACTCTCTAAACATGTTTTTAGTTTATATACTGAAGGTTTTATATCTCAAACGTCTTTTTCTCTAAACTTCAGTATGTTAACGTTATGTGAACGTTAGAAACTGAATTACCCTAATTAATTGAACGTGAGAATTGGATTCAAGAACGTTGCAATTATGTTGGTTAATTCGAATTCTTTTGTTTCACTATAAATACTTGTGTGGTTGTTTCTTTCGCGATTGAACACTTTCAAGAACACACAAGAACAACTCTGTGCTACTTTGCAAAATCTTTTACTTGAGCTCTACTTTTATATACATACGTTTATATTCTTATTAAGAGTTCATAGTTTGAGTTGTATCATTTTTCAATTGTTATATTGTTCAGATTGTAAGGTTTGTTGCTGAGTTGCAGGCTAAGACACAAGAGTTCGGGAATTAGTTTGATAGAGAAGTTTATACTTGGGTAGTATAGTACTTAGAGATCATTTGATTCAGGGAACAAGGGTGTCAGCTAGCTGCTATCAGTGACAGGGAGGAAGGGAGATATATGTATTAATCTTGTAATTGGTTTTTATAGTGATTAATAATATATTCTCTTACCAGGTTTGGTAGGGGACCAGGACGTAGACCATAGAGAATAGGGGTCGAACCTGGCTAAAACTCTTGGTGTTTTTACTTACTGCTATTTCAATTCTGCATTGCATTGTTTATCTTAGCTAGCTGACAGACTACATTCTGTTCATCTTAGCTAGCTGACTAGTTAGCAGTTAATTATTTGGTAATACTTTAAAATTGGATATAGTTGGCCATAGCACCTATTCACCCCCCTCTAGGTGTGCATTTTCATTTTTTTCTTTTCATTATTTTCTCGAGTATTCATATTTTAAATAATAAAAATTAGTTTTTTTTTAAAATGTTAAAATTAAATATTATGATATAATAAAACTTATTAATAGATTATGTAATTTATTTAGTAAATTAGTTTGTTATCTGTGTAGATTCATTAAAATAACGAGAAATGGGGTCCTTGGAAGGAAAACAAGAGAGTGATTCATTAGGATCAGCATATCATACGGTAGAATTTAATATTGATACTATATTATGTATTTTAAATATAAATTTTGAGAAAAATAAAAATGGTGATAAATATACTAATATATGATATAAATTTAAAATAATGAAAAATTTAAAACAATTACCCTTTTCTATATTTACTCAAAATTTCGGTAAATGACCGAGACAAAATAGAGAATTCAAAAAATCTTAATTTTATATTACATTAAAATCACATGTTTAAAAAAGTGTAGAGAAATTATTATATAGTAAACTAGTAAAACATAATAGTGTTTTTTTTATAATTGTTAAGTGAAATATTATGTATATTCTTTAATTTACAGGAAGGAAAACATGTTTCTTAATCTTATATATTTCAAGAAATATTCATGTGAATATAAAGTTTGTTGTTAAAGAATAACGTGGTGTCAATTTAATTTTGTATAAGAATTTATGATCGTGAAAAAGATATTATAATGCAAACCAATTCAACAAGTAATTAGAATAAAAATTGAAATAGAACTTGGTAATAATAGTACTTGCATTTGTATAACAACCGGAGAAAATATGGATTAAAACATTAAAAAAAATTGTTTGAGAGATGATTTTATAATAAATGTAATCAATATTTTTTTATATATATATATAAAGAAAAACCCCCAGGATTTCTAGAATCGCTTGATTCATATTTTTCTAATTTTCTAGAGCTTCTCAATTTTAAATACTTATAATTAAACTTCCTTTTCTAAGTCCTATTTTTTAGAGATAAGTCATTCGAATCTTTATATTAATAATATTAAAAAATGTTTATTACCATAGTTTCATATTTCCTTCGAAAGCAGTCTCCATCAAATAGCCAGCAAAGAAGGCAACTTCTGAAATTATGTGATACAGTAAATCTTGACGAACAAGTTTTAATAACCATATATATATTCGATGCACTTTGTTCATGTTTGTTAGTTTTGTTTATGTTTGATTTTTTTTAGATCATGTTATCTAATAATTTTTTTGTGCTGCATGGATTTTAAACTGATGTAGAAGCCGAAAATCAGAAAAGCAGCGACCAAGTTAGTACTAACATTATCCTTTTTTCATATGACATGATTAGCTTATTTTGTTTATTGTGCCGATTTAGTGTGTAGTTTAGTGCTATTGAATGTGTTAATTATGATAATAACAGATTAAATCATGGCTGACTTGGGTGACGGAGAAAATCTCCTGAAGTTATCATCCTACTAGAGAGCAACCATTAGTGATTGCCTCTAAACTCTGGTAAGAATTATTTGTAGGACTTCTTACAATAATTTGTTGATTTCAAATTCTAACTTCGTTAAGTGTCTTAAAGCCTCAAGAAGATTTGCAAAATCTAATGAAAAAATAAAATAGATTGCAAGAAACAAATACAATTTGGTAAGCTGTATTATATATTTATTTGATTGAATCTGGTTGCGTTTACGGGAGTCGTAATATCGGATATGCACTAAGTTATTAGTCTCCCAAAGCATCTAACAAAAAGTTAATTTATGTGTCAAGTGATATATATTTAATGTCTATTGTATTGAGGGGGAGAAATTTTGTTCATATTTAATTAGTGATCTTTATAATTCTTAAATTAATTTTAGATTTTACAAAATCATGTGTGTGTGAACCCATAAATCTTTATCTTCATCCTAAAAATATAACTTGATGAATACTCTACTATCAAGTGTGAACCGTATGACTATGATTTTTTATGCAATTTTCGTCCTGTTTCTTTAATTTATTTTCGCCGGATTGACGACTGATAACTTGGTGTTCCGACCATTTGAGATGATAGAGTGAATAAGGATCTTTTTTTACATAGAAGATTAATTTGTAGGTATTGTTCTATAGAGAACCATCTTATATAAAGGAGAATACGAGGGCAGTGATGTAACGCCTCTCAAATCTCTTCGATCTATTTTTCTAATTTTCTCAAATTTTTGAATAATTAATGTTAAAGATTCGAAAATATCTCAATTAACTTTAAAATCTTTACTAACTGAGGAAACTAAATATACAATTATAATATTCTTGCCTTCAAGATCTTTATTAATGCAGTAAACTAAATATACAATTATAATATTCTTGCCTTTAAAATTTTTACTAATGGATTAAACTAAATTTACAATTTTAATAGTCTCATAAATTATTTTATTAGAAAATATCTTAATTGCCTTTTAAATATTTACTAATGGAGGAAAGTAAATATACAATTTTAATATTCTTGCCTTTATAATATTAGATAAATTCTCAATTTGCTCTTTACTATTTTCTAACAGAGGAAACTAAATATAGTATATTAATATTCTCCTAAACGCTCTCTATTGATCCAATCAATATACTTATATAAAGGAGAAGACGAGGGCGGTGATGTGACGCCTCTCAAATCGTTTCAATCTATACTTCTATAAATATAGTTTTCAAATTAGTTACCTAATTGAGTCATTTTTTAAATGAGTGACTAATTTGATACAATTGAACCAAATGAGTGATAACTTTGATAATTATCCATTTATTTAATACTATCTTTCAAAGAAGGAAGTTAAATATGTTATGTTATGTTAAAAATGGTTTGCTTGACGGTCAAAAAACAAATCTTCAAATGGAGGAAACTAATTATACTATATTAATATTCTTCTAAATTTACTCCACGAGTCCAATTTATTTACTAATTTTTATTTAATATCTTTTAATCGAGGAAAATAATAAAGAAGACGATTTGTGAGGTAACAGACGATTTGAGTAGAAAATATCTATATTGGCTTTTAAATCTTTAGTAATGAAAATATTAATTAACTTATATTCTCCTAATCTTTTTTCTTAAGTCAAATTACTATCTTAATATTGTCCTAAAATTTATCTTTAAGTCAAATTACCATGTTGATATTTTCTTAAACTTTCTTTTGAACTTAAAGTTACCATTTGAATATTCTTATATATTTTTTCTTGAAGTTCTAAAATTTATCTTGAAAACATATTATCATCTTTACATTCTCCTTAAAAAATTATTAGAAATTATGTTCTCATAATGTTTTTGTAAAAAAACCCACGTTTAATTTATCTATATGTTTTACATATACATTAAAAATCATTTGGTTTTAAATTTTTACCTTCTAAATATATAGAAGATAAAACTTACATAAAATGCAAGTTTCTATGTAATAAAATAAAATAGAGGAGCCTTATTTTCTTTTCATTTCTTTTCTCGAGTACCTATATGGTAAATAATAAAAATTAGAATTTTGAAAAAGATTTGAATTAAATTTTATGATATAATAAATTTGATTAATAGATGATGTAATTGATTAAGTAATTAGTTTATTTTATGTTCAATTTGGTAACAATGAAAAAGCGGGTCAGTGGAAGTAAACATGTTTAACGAGAGAACGATTCATTAGGAGGATCATATTATATGCTAGAATTTAATATTTATGTATTATGCATTTTTAAATAGAAGTAGTAATATAAATTTTTAGAAAAATAAAGTGATTAATATACTAATATTTGATATAATATTAAAATAATGAAATATATTAAACAATTACCCTTTTCTATAATTATTCAAAATTTCGGTAATGAACAACACTAAACAGAGAATTTAAAAGAAAACTTAATTTCATGTTTTAAATATAATTTTGTTTAAAAACATATTTTTTAGAATAGTTTTTAGAAAATTTTGGAGAAATTATTATAAAACCGCTGCGAAGCGCGGCTTAGTAAACTAGTACTTATATAAAGGAGAAGACGGGGGCGGTGAAGTGACGTCTCTAGAATCGCTCCGTTCTATTTTTCTAATTTTCTCAATTTTTCACAATTTTTAATTTTAATAATTACATCTTCCTTTATTATTTTCGATTTTGTAGGATGGAAATTGAAAATTACACTTTTATTATTTTGAAACTTGATAGAATTTCTTTTATTATTTTCAAAGTTGATAGAACTTTCTTTGATTTAGAAAATTACAACTTCCTAATTATTTTCGAATTTGTAGGACTTGATAGAACTTTCTTTGATTTAGAAAAATACAACTTCCTTATAATTTTCGAATTTGTAGGCTTGATAGAACTTTCTTTTATTATTTTCAAACTTGATAGAACTTTATTTGATTTAGAAAATTACAACTTCCTTATTATTTTCGAATTTGTAGGACTTGATAGAACTTTCTTTGATTTAGAAAATTACAATTTCCTTATTATTTTCGAATTTGTAGGACTTGATAGAATTTTCTTTGATTTAGAAAATTACAACTTCCTTATTATTTTCGAATTTGTAGGCTTGATATAACTTTATTTTATTATTTTCAAACTTGATAGAACTTTCTTTGATTTAGAAAATTACAACTTCCTTATTATTTTTGAATTTGTAGGCTTGATAGAACTTTCTTTTATTATTTTCAAACTTGAGATAACTTTCTTTAATTTAAAAAATTACAACTTCTTTATTATTTTCGAATTTGTAAGACTTGATAGAACTTTCTTTAATTTAGAAAATTACAACTTCCTTATTATTTTCGAATTTGTAGGCTCTTATGTTAATAATTGTAATTTTCTTTTTTATTATTTTCAATCTTGATATAATTTTCTTTTATTATTTTCAAACTTGATAGAACTTTTTTTGATTTAGAAAATTACAACTTTCTTATTATTTTCGAATTTTTAGGATCTTATGTTAATAATTGCAATTTTCTCTTTTATTATTTTCAATCTTGATAGAACTTTCTTTTATTATTTTCAAACTTGATAAAACTTTCTTTTATTATTTTCAAACTTGATAAAACTTTCTTTTATTATTTTCAAACTTTATAGAACTTTTCTTTTATAATACTTTTTGACTTTTAAACATAACGGATTTCCATATTATTCACCTTACAAACACCTATAAATTAAAGGCCATTCATAACAAAAAATCTACACCGAAACGTTTTTACATAGCTTCAAATTTTTACAACCATATTTACAATCAATACAACTATGGCCTACACCATGTTGGATGTTTTGAACGACAACAGCTATACCTGGATGATAAGAGTACGAGTGTGTAGAATAGCAGCTATACCTGGATGATAAGAGTACGAGTGTGTAGAATGTGGGAATCTGTCAATCCAAATACTGAAGAACTGATCAGTCTTGACATGATTTTGATCGATGAAAAGGTTAATAAATCAATATACTTATAACTTATTAATTTGTCAAATTGTATGATGTTATTAACTTTTCTAAGATATGTTGTATGACAGTAAAATTTGATCCATGCTACGATCCCGAAGATTCTGGTCTCTCGGTTCAAAAATCTTTTAGAGGAAGGCTCCGTGTACAACATCAAAAATCTGAAAGTTGTTTCAGGTACAGGGAAATATAGACCATTATCACATGGGTCTAAATTGCTCTTCATATGCATAACGTTGCCTAAAAGATTGGAAGAAGACATCGTCAACATATCACTGCATGGATTTTAGTTCATATGTCTGGATATGATTGATGCACGTATTAATGACACCAACATACTCTCAGATTTTTGATGCAGTAATATATTAGAGTAATATATAAGTAATACTATTATATAAGTTATAATTCAAACTATCATGTTCTAATATTATTTTTTCTATGTTGATTTACATGTTGTGGGCTGCTTGACCTACTTGGGTGGCATTGAAGTTGTCAAAGGCGGCCGGAAAAAAAGAGATATCAAAATTGTCACAAATTAGTAAGTTATGCATTATATTAATTTTAATATAACTGTTAATTGTTTTTTATTGTTCTTGTAATTTTATATTACTTCATTGGTTACCCCAATTTATTTGTTTTACTTATTTAATTTGTTCTATTTTTTTCTTAAACAGCTCCATCACCAGTACCATAACTTTGTGAGAAACGTTCAGCTCCATCACCAGTACCATAACTTTGTGAGAAACGTTGGCCGAGATGGTTGATACAAATTTATACAAGGAGTATGGTGGACCCTATATAATAATTGTCACATCTACCCAGAAATATAAATCAATATAAATTTAGTATTTTATAAATTTAGTAATTTAGTATTTTTTTTATCAATATAAATTTCCTTTTATATATATACGGCAATGTGTTAGGCTCAAGACATGTCTGAATACCACTATTAACAAGCCTACACTATGTGACTATGTCACGTTACATGACCTAGTGATTTCTATCACTGGGATATAGTATAGGTCTCTAAATGTACTTGTCTTGTTCTCATGAACATTAGTTTGATCATGTATGCTCAGACTTATAATGAGCTTAGTAAAGTTTCTTGCATCTAGATTGTATATAGGCCATTGAATAATTATCCTGGTAGAAGTTCAGAAGTGTTCATGCAGCAGGATAGAGTTGAATAAGGCTATGAAGAAATAAGTTGCAGGAATTTGTCTAAGGCATTATATAGCAAAGTCAAAAGAAAGCTATGTCGTGAAGTCACCAATATCCATGTCGTGAAGTACTATATCGCATAGTCCATTTTGTACTATGTCGAGAAGTCCTCAAGACACATGTCGTGAAGTGTTGAAGTCAGCAAAGTCAAAGGAGCCTAGATCGTGAAGTCCTCAAGAGCACTATGTCGCATAGTCATCAAATGACCTATGTCGCATAGTCATCAAATGACCTATGTCGTATAGTCATCAAATGACCTATGTCGCATAGTCGTCAAATGACCTATGTCGCAAAGTCTTCAAAGGCTATATCGCGTAGTCCTCACAAGGGAGATCGCATAGTCAGGGATAAAGTGGAGTTCACGATATCAACACTTAGCCGTTTATAACAAGACAAATCAAGGTACAGAACCAAGAATCAAAGGAGACAAATACTGAAGCATTTGTTCTGGCAAGGTGGTCCAAAGAACAGATGGCAAATCTACAGCTAAACTTGGAGAGAAAGATAAGAGACAAGCAGCTACAGAAACGGGAAAGACTCCGAAAAGCAGGTGGTCCTTCCTGACACAGTGAACTTCTTATGGCAGGACAAGTTGGACTTTCAGAAGGGGTAGCTGTGTAATATTGTGTGTGCCTAGTTTGTATAGGTAAATATATATATCGTGCACACACAACTGTAAGATGTAAGAGAGATACACATAGTTATTTGCTAAGCTCTTTTCTCTGTAAGCAAGCAAGTTCAAATCGTTCTTGTTTAGAAGCCAGAAATTCGATTGTGAATTTCCTGGAAAGCTGTAGTATTTAATTTGCTTATACAAAGTAGATTAAAGTGATTGTGTGTGTTATTTACTTTCTGCATATTACATATCATAATCACATACAGTTGTTTACTTAGTTTTCAAGATCGAAAAATATATCAAACTATCCATTCACCCCCCCTCTGTCTAGTTTCTAGTGGTATTCATTTCTAACAAGTGGTATCAGAGCGTAGGCTGTTAACGTACAAACAGGAAAAGATCAAGAATGAGTTCACAGAAACTAAGCAGTATCAAGATTCCTCCCTTTAACAAGGAGCACTACAGTTTATGGAAGAAGAAGATGTTGCTTTTCATCAAAGCTTCTAACCCCATGTATTTAGATATTCTAAAGCATGGTCCCTTCATTCCAATGATCGAGATTGGTGAAACAACCAGTGGCACTGAGATTATACCAGCAAAACATGTGCCCAAAGATCCCTTAAAATACACTGATCCTGAAAAGGAAAAAGTGGCATTGGATGGACATCTTCAACTTATCATTTGTGAATCTATGGACTTCAACATGTATGGCACTGTTGCTCATTGTACTAGTGCCAAGAAGATGTGGGATCTTATAGAAGTGCTCTGTGAAGGAACTACTGAGGTAAGAAAGAACAAGAAGCAGATTCTTGTTTCACAATATGAAGCCTTCATGGCTCAGCCAAAAGAGGGAATCACAGAAGTGTTTGAGAGATTCAACAAGCTGATAAACGAGCTCAAACTCTATGACAAACACTATGAAACAGAAGAGCTCAATATGAAGTTTCTACTAACTCTGCCAGATCACTTGGAACCAAGAATTTCTTCCCTTAAAGAAAGAGATCTGACAAAGATTGGTTTTGATGTGTTGTATGGTGTTTTAAAGACATATGAGTTAGAGCTGTTTCAAAAGAGATCTATTCAAGCAAAGCAAGGGTTAGTGGCTAATACCTCCTGTGCACTTATTGCTGACAACCTAAGTCAAAGAATGGACTCTCTTAAAATCAGTCAGGTCAAGATTGAGGAACTAGAAGTTGAAGACACTGGTGATGAAACTCAGGTTGTGTATGATTTACCTGAAGAGGATGAGTTCTACAGTATAGATGAGCTGGACAAAATGGAAAACAAATCTTTTGCTTATATGGCTAGGAGGTATCCTAACATAAGGTTTAAAAGAAAGCAGCCATTTAGGTCCAAGTTCAATAATGGAAACACTGGTGGATCTAGTGGCTCAAACACCTTCAATAAAGGAAAAGGGATTGCTGGTGCTGCTAAAGGTGGATACAAGACAGGAAGTGTGGATAGGACCAAGATAAGGTGCTATAACTGCAATGAACTTGGGCATTTTGCCACTGAGTGCAAAAAGCCTAAACAAGTCAAGAAGGACAAAGCATACTTAGAGCTTGAAGCTAAGTATGAGGCTCTACTCAAGAAACAACAGGGCAAAGCTTTTATTGCTGAGGGAAAATGCTGGGATGACTCTGATGAAGAAGAAGAACAAGAGTACTCAAACTATGCCTTGATGGCATTCTCTGATGAAGGTGATTCAAGTCAGGTACCTATTCTTACTTCTCTTGATATGACTCCCCTTCAATATAAGCAAACTGTTGAAGATATGAGCACTGAGATGTTTAATATTCATACTAGCATGTTAGTGGCTAATGAAGAAATTGACAGACTAACTGCTAAGAATGTTGAGCTTACAGAAAAGAATGAGCAACTTGAGTTAATGGTTGTGAACCTGGATGGTTTGAAAAAGGAGGTTGAGTATCTTAAAAACAAAGTGATTTGTGCTGAGCAGATAGAGAATGCTCTTAGAGAACAAATTGCTGAAACTGAACTGAAACTAAGAAGCTTCAAAAACTCCTCTGAACTTATTCAAACCTACCACAAGGAACACACTGAAGATTGCAAGGTTGGAGTTGGTTTTGATTATGATAATGACAAGGGAAGGAAGAAAGTCAAGGGCAAAGGAAAGGAAACTTTTACAAACAAAAATGCCCCAACCATTCTGTCAAGTGTTGAACAGCCCATCTTCAGGAAGAGTGTTGTTGAGTTTGATGAGGAACTACTGATCATCAAGCAACAACTACTTGAAGAAGATGAGGCTGCTAAGAACACTTCTTCCTTTCCTGAACTTGTCAATCAGAAAGAGACCAAAGACAATCTTGTCAAGAGTCCTAAAGCAAAGAAAGAAGTTGCTAAGAAAAGGAAACAAAACAGAAATGGTAAAGTTGGTGTTAACAAAGGAAACAACTATGCTTATGTGCCAAATGCTCCCAGGAAACAATGTCAAAAATGCCTATCTGTTAATCATTTGACTCATAAGTGTAGTAAGCCTGAAATTGTTGAAGTTGATAACCTAAGTAACCTTTCTGCTAGCATAAATTCTAGTCATGATTCTTTCTGTGGTAAGCCAAACTGCATGACATGCTATGTGACTGTGATTGCTAACTGTTTATCTCTTAAACATAAACTTGACTCTGCACAATCTGGTGAATCACACACACACATACATTCTCATAGGACAGGGTCCCCAATCAGGGTTGAGAGGGTGAAAACTTCATGTGAGCCTAAGAGTGTAAACTCCAAAGCCACAGAAAAAGTGAAGTCTCCTACTATGAGAAATGCAATTTATGACAGAAGAATTATTAATCAAAATGTTTCTAAATCATCTGGACCCTACCAAGTGTGGGTACCAAAAACAACTTAGTCACTTTGTGAATGCAGGGCAACAGGAATAAAAGAGTCATATGGATCTTGGACAGTGGATGCTCAAGTCACATGACTGGTGATATAGCCCTGCTATCACATTTTGAGGAAAAGGCTGGCCCATCAGTAACCTTTGGAAATGACAACATTGGTTATACAATGGGATATGGCAGTGTTGAATCTGGAAATGTCATTATTGAAGATGTAGCATTTGTTGAAGGACTGAAGCATAATCTCTTGAGTATTGGACAGTTTACCAACAGAGGCTTCAAAGTGGAATTTGATGAAGACCTTTGTTCAATCTCAAAAAGGGAAAGTGGTGAAGTTGTTCTAACTGGTGTGAAGAAAGGAAGCTTGTTTGTAGCTAATCTCAAGGCTGCAGATAAGGGAGAAATTTGTTGTTTCTACACAAAAGCCACAAATGAGGAATTCTGGCTGTGGCACAAGAAACTGTCTCACTTGAATGTTCAGGCAATGAACTCTCTAACCAAGAGAGAACTCATCAGGGATTTGCCTGCCTTGGAGTTTGTGCAAGATGGAGCATGTGAAGCTTGTCAGAAAGGGAAGATTAAAAGATCAAGTCACAAGAACAAGTTGCTCAATACAAACTCAAAACCTCTGCAACTAATTCACATGGACTTATTTGGCCCTGTGAATGTAATGTCCCTTTCCAAAAAGAAATATGCTCTAGTGATGGTTGATGACTATTCAAGATATACTTGGGTGGAATTCCTATTCTCCAAGGATGAAGCACCCCAAGTCATAATAGAGCATATCAAGAGAGTTGATAAAGAAGCACAAAGCACTGGTGCCTCTGTAGTTGCTTTGAGAAGTGATAATGGGACTGAGTTCAGAAATTCAACATTGTATGAGTTTTGCAAAGATAGAGGAATTTCTCAACAATTCTCAGCTCCTAGAACACCTCAACAAAATGGAGTAGTTGAGAGAAAGAATAGAACTCTCATTGAAGCTGCAAGGACAATGCTGCTGGATGCAAAGCTACCCACTAGCTTTTGGGCTGATGCTGTTAACACAGCATGCTATGTGCAAAATAGAACATTAATCAATAAGAAGTCTGGCAAAACTCCTTACTCATTAATGACTGGAAAAAGAGCATCCTTCAAGCACCTGCATGTGTTTGGAAGCAAGTGCTTTGTGATGAAAGATACCTCTGAGCATGTTGGAAAATTTGATGCTAAGGCATTTGAAGGTATCTTCATTGGATACTCTCTGGAAAGGACAGCATACAGAGTGTTTGTACCTGAGCAACACAAAGTCATGGAAAGCATGGATGTTACCTTTGATGACAAGAAAACTCCAGGACTGGAAACAAGTGATCAAGACAGTGTGCTATTGAGATTTGAGAATCAAGGTTATCTTGAGGATTCTGAAAGTGAAGATGAACCCCCTGTTCAAACTGTTCTAGAAAATGAAATTCTTGAAGTTGACAATCTTCTTCAAACACCTGTGCAGGGATTCACAAACACAGGGGGAGAAGAAGAGAATGCAACTGTCAACCAAAATGAGATTGGAACAGATCAAGGAAATGAACAGGGACACACAAGGAAATGGGACAGAGCCCACACTAGGGATCAAATCATTGGAGATCCTAGTGAGGGAGTTAGAACAAGAAGGGCAACATTAAATACTTGTCTGTATAGCTGTTTTCTGTCACAAGAGGAACCTAAATTAATTGAAGAAGCTTTGAAGATTTCTGATTGGATTGTTGCCATGCAAGAAGAGTTGAATCAATTTGAGAAAAACAAGGTATGGGAACTAGTGCCACCTCCAAAAGGAAAGAATGTTATTGACACCAAATGGGTGTTCAGGAACAAGATGGATGAAGAAGGAGTGGTAGTCAGAAACAAAGCAAGGCTGGTTGCCAAAGGTTATTGTCAGCAAGAAGGCATTGACTATGATGAGACATTTGCACCTGTAGCTAGACTGGAAGCCATAAGAATCTTCCTGGCTTTTGCAGCTCACTCAGATTTTAAGGTGTATCAAATGGATGTGAAAAGTGCTTTTCTCAATGGTGATCTTGCTGAGGAAGTTTATGTGTCTCAACCACCTGGCTTTGAAAGTGAAGACTTCCCAAACTTTGTGTATAGACTGCTCAAGGCACTCTATGGACTCAAACAGGCACCAAGAGCCTGGTATGAAACTCTATCTCAATTCCTTCTTGAGCATCAATTCACTAGGGGTACAATAGACAAAACCCTATTCTTCAAGAAGCATGGAAATGATATCATTCTTGTTCAAATCTATGTGGATGATATCATCTTTGGCTCTTCAAATGAAAAACTCTGTGAGAGGTTCTCTAAGTTGATGCAAAGTAAATATGAGATGAGTATGATGGGAGAGTTAACCTACTTCCTAGGCCTGCAAGTACATCAAAGGGAGGATGGCATCTTTATAAACCAATCTAAGTATGTCAAGGATCTTTTAAAGAAATATGGTTTAGAAGAGTCATCCCCAGCTAAAACTCCTATGTCTACTGCAATCAAGCTGGATGAAGACAAGAAAGGCAAGAGAGTTGATATCAAGGTCTATAGAGGAATGGTTGGATCCCTACTCTATCTCACAGCTAGCAGGCCAGACATCATGTTTGCCACATGCCTTTGTGCAAGGTTCCAGTCTGATCCCAAGGAATCTCACATGATGGCCATCAAAAGAATTTTCAAATATCTGAAGGGGACTCCTAATCTTGGGCTATGGTATCCAAAGGGCACTGGGTTCAACCTGGTTGGTTATACAGATTCTGATTATGCTGGATGCAGAATTGACAGGAAGAGCACCTCTGGAAGCTGTCAATTCCTAGGTCAAAGGTTAGTGTCCTGGTTTAGTAAGAAACAACAATCCACAGCAACATCCACAGCTGAGGCTGAATACATTGCTGCTGGAAGTTGCTGTGCTCAATTGCTTTGGATTAGAAATCAACTCATGGATTATGGACTAGTGTTAGAACACATTCCTCTGATGTGTGATAATACTAGTGCAATATCCATTGTTGCCAATCCTGTTAATCATTCTACTACAAAGCACATTGAGATCAGGTACCATTTCATTAGGGAACATGCTGCAAATGGTACCATAGAAGTCTCTTATGTTCCAACTGAGAAACAATTAGCTGACATATTTACTAAACCTCTGAATGAAGCAGTCTTCAACAGACTTGTGAGTGAAATTGGAATGCTCAACCCTTCATTCAGTTGTTCTAAGTAAATATGCTGGTTAATTGTTGCAGCAGTAAATTTTCACTGTATTTAAATGATCTATTTGTTTGGAGTGAAAATTAGCTGAGATATGATTTATAAATATTTCAGTATTTTACTGCATATTTTTCAAAATCATATTTGTTAGTGGAGTTGTGAGCTTTTGAGACATCTCGATATAGATGATTTTCAGAGTTCACGACATAGTTCAAATTAAACAGACTTATATCGCAAACTGTTGAGATTGTGAGACTTCGCGACATAGTTCATTTCATGAGTTTGCGACATAGTTAATTTTATGACTTCGCGACTTAGAATAACTATATCGACAAGTCTCCACATTTGACAGAATTTTGATTTAAATTAATTTTATTTCAAAATTTGATAAAGTCTGACAAAATGCTTCAAATTCCTAAAAGAGAGCTTTAGACAGGGTATTTCTACTATATCGCAAAGTCTCCCCAATGCTTTCATCTTGAGGACTTTGCGACTTAGTTCATTCTTGAGACTATGCGATATACTTTGCAAGACTTTGCGGTACAGGCCATTTCTGACTTCGCGACATACAGATAGACTGTACACATTCATAACTCCATATCGCAGTGTCTCTATCATATAAATACCTTTTTCTAACCGTTTGCATCTTTTCATCTTGTCTATTGCTCTCAAACTTTCTAACCTAAGCACAAATTCTCTACTCTCTTTCTTACTCTCTCTCTTGAAATGGCACCCAAATCTCAAACAGTATCATCCTCTATTCCTTTAACCATCCCCAAAGAAACAAATCTTCTCACCATTCCCTCTGAGGCTGAGGCTAAACCCAGGTACAAGTGTTTTGTACGGTTCCTGAACGATTCCTACCTCAGCCAAGCCCTAACCTTGAACCCCACGTTGTATGTTGATGTATTGGAAGGATTTTGGCGAACGGCGTTGGTTTCTACAATGGCCAGGGAAGATGGAACTTCATTCCAAGAGATAGCTTGTTCAATTGGAGGCAAACACTTCCAGTTTGGGGAGAAGGAGATAAATGAAGCATTAGGGTTCAAGGTGGAGGGTCATGACCAAGAAGCTACAGATGCTCAAATTGTAGACTTCATGACCTTCATTCGGTATGCAGATGAGATAGATACCGGAAAGCTGAACAAGAAATTTGTAAGAAGGGAGTGGTCATTCCTATTTGATGCACTCCAGAAGGTGTTCCTTTGCAGAAAGACAGGATGGGACCATATCAGTCACATTGCTGTGAAGCTGGCCTATTCCCTAGCCCACAATCAGGAAATCAATGTTGGAGCAATAATCCTCAAGGAATTGGCTCAAAGGCTAGGGAGGACAGTCCGTGGAAGAGGTAATGACATCTTTTACCCTCGCTTTCTTCAAGTTATTTTAAATTATCTTGATGCTAATGTCCATGACTTGGAGGGTATTGATAAATCAAAGTTGGCTTATTCCAAGTCCATGTCCAAGATTCTGTTTGGTTCATTGGACACAAGGAATCAAGTGGATGTGATCTTGAGTGTGACCAAGCATATGCAGGACACATTCGCGTCTTATCCACTTGATAAGCCCATATACCATGCTCTTTCCTGGACAGGGGAGGCTGAGACTGAAGGAGCTTCACAGTCTAACCCAAGCCTCCCTATCCCATCCAGCAACCCCACTGTAAACACCACTGTAGAGTCTAGTCAGCCAAGTGCATCAATCTCTCAAAAGGTTGATGTTCCTAAAAAGAAGAAGAAGAGAACCCTAGCTATTATCCATGAATCTGTAGAACTAGCAAGTGAGATTCCTGAGTCACCTCTCACCAGACCAAAGAAGAAGTCAAAATCTAAAGCTACCACTGAATCCTCCCAACAGGATTCAGATGTGGAAAAAGGGGTACACCTGCTACTGTCTATGGCCTCTCAACAGGTCATGGGCATTGAAAAGAGCAGCCTCCCCACTGCAAGTTGTAAAGAGTCTGCACAGGGTCAAGACCTCACTCTTGATCCTAGGAGTGATAAGGGTGATCAAACACTAAGTGGAGAGCACATCAATGTTGAAACTCCTCCTATTTCTCAGGGGGAGTTGCCAAAATCTAATCTGAACCCCACTTCTCTCTCAGATTCTTCCACTAAAATTTCTTCTGAACAAGAGAGTCATTCTCATGACAATCTTGCCCTTGATCAATCACAATCCAGCCCTGTGATTGAGCCAACTTCAAGTGACATGGTGCTTGACACTGTGCTCACCACTCAGGACCCACATTTGGTTGGTCAGGGAATGCATGCTGAGGCATATCATAATGACACCAACACAAACATGGAGGATTCACCAGTTTTCACTGGAGACTCTGTGCCTAATTCTCCCATCCTTAGGGATGTGGAAATGTCTTCACAGACAAATAGGGCTGATGTTGTAACACATCCCATTTCAATGGAGACAACATCAGACCCTACAGCCATTCCAAGGCTGGAGGAAACTCAAACTCACACATCTCATGAAGTGCTTAGCACTAGCTCTCACTTGGCTCAGGCCACAATGTCAGAATGGCTGAAGCCTGTGCAACATGACAGGCCTTCAGGATCATCATCTGTGCCCTCCAAAATGACAGAAGAAGCCATACAGGATCTCCATGTGGCACAGATTGATGAGTTCTCAAAGATAGCTCAACATCTCCTCACCTCCAACCTTCCAAATGCTGATTATGAAGCTATCCTGCTCTGCCATAAGGAGGATGTTGAAGCTCAACAGGAGAAGATTGTGGATACAGCTGAACCAGAGGGGAATGTGGATGCCTGGTTGGATGCTAAGAGGACTCTCAAGCTCAAGGATGCCCTGGCTTTTGTGAGAGAAGAATACCTCACCTCTCTAGGCTCAAATGCTAAGGATCTTTCTCCTGTTGCCATATATGAAGCTGTGAATGATGTGTACAAGAACCAGTTGAAGGCTCTGCATTATCTTGGGAAAGGGCTTCAATCAGAGATTTCTTCTATTCAGGAGGAGACAGACAGATCCCTCACCAAGCTACGAAACTCTTATCTCTCTGATTTTCCCAAGGTGGATGGTATCCTCAAAGAAGTCCAGAAAACCTCCTCCAATGTGTCCATGATGGATGTGACTCTTGCCATGGTCACAGACAACATCAAGAAACTGGCTTCTACACTGGAAAATCAAGCAAAATCTACCATCACCACCAATGCTATGTTAAATGTCATGTGGAAAAACCAGTATGGTGATAAGCTGGTGGATGAAGTCCCTCTGTCAGACATCTCTAAATATGACTTTGCCAGGGTCAAAGATCAATCTCTAAACTCCTTCAAGTCTCAACAATTATTCTCCAAGGTGGATGGCTTAGAAAAGGAAGTGGCCTCTCTCAAAGATGAAAACAGAATGCTATCTGCATCTCTAAGCCAACTCAATGACAAGCTAGATGCTCAAGGCAACAACACAACAAACATCTTGCTGGTGCAGCAACAAATGATGACCTCAATGATGAAATCTTTCAACCTGCCTATTCCTGGGGAAGCTCAAGACATCTTGTCTGATCCCAAGCCTAAGGGGGAGAAAGGAAAGGAGGTCAATGTGAAAAAGACAGGGGGAGCACCTGCCAAGCAATCAAAACTTAAGGGCAAGCTTATTGAAGAGACAATAAAGCCAATCAATCTTCCCCCTGTAGAGGTCATCAATGCACAAGGTCAGAAAAGCACAGTAACCACAACATTCTATCCATCCACAATGCCTAAAGACATCTTAACCTCTCAACCTGCTATACCTACTCCAATTGCTAAACCTACCCAAGCTACACTTATCACTGAGGCCAAGCTACAGGAAGTTGCCAACTCTAACATCTATCATGATGAGGCATTCCTGGAGTTTCTGAAAGCCACCTACAAGAATGCTCAAGGAGATGCACAAGTGTACAGAAAGAAGCTCAGGGAAGGTATCAAGTACTTCACAGTTGCAGTAAGGAAAATCAGGGATGTTTATCTGAGAGAAATAATCATGGTGTGCAAGGACAACTGCTTGTGGCACTTAGCATTTCAAACTCTAGAGAAACTGAGGTTTACTGAAGTGTCAATAATTCTGGAGTTGATTGAAAGGAGTGGGGCTAACAATGAAAGTCTTTATAATGACTTGGAGTTGAACCAAAATCAAAGACTGCCTGAGGTCATACCCAAGCCAAGGACAGTAATTTTTCAAAGTCTATCCAAAGTCAGAAGTATTGACCAACTAGTCATTCCCAAAGATTTGCAAATGAAGAATAACTCAAAGATCAATCAAGTGCTGCAAATGCTGAGAGCAAAGAAAGGAGTCAAGACAGCAGAGGAATTAGAGATGATTAACATTCTACAATCTTTTCTGATTCATGGTGTTTTGCCTGAATCTATCAAAGAAAAGAACATGAAGAAGGATGGGGAGGATGATGATGAGGAGAAAACCTACAGGAGGAGATCTCATTCAAGGAGTAATAAGGATGGACCAAGTGACAGCAGCAGGAGCAAATCTTCCAAGAAATCTAAAGATGATGGTGATGACACAAAGGGGGCAAAGGAGACAGTGAAGAGAACTAGGAGTGGAATTCAGCAAGTCAAGGACATTGCTAGTAGTACTTTAACCACAACACAAGACTCTAAGTCTAGGGTGGGTACTGTTAGCAATGATCCTCCAAAATCATTATCCATGACTTCTGAACCTGAATTGCCACAGATGAAAGATGAAGCCACTAAAATAATCTCAAGAAAACACTTCCACAAAGTCACAGCCAGTGGAGTGTTACAGTGGATGAAGGGGAAAGGAATGAAGCTACTTCCAAGTGATGTGGCACTGAAGACTAATTCTCCTTGTTCAAGAAAGGTATCTCTTGTGAAGCATTTGAAGATCAAGAGTGTACCCAAAAGGATAAGGATAACAAAGAAGACTGGAAAACTCACAAATGTTATTGGCATCAATGTGCTTCCACTAGATGAGGACTATGATGAAGATGCCCTAGCATTTTTGAGGGCTCAAAGGATCTTTGAAGTCAAAGTGAGGTTGGATCATCTAGATATCAAATACACTGATGGAAGAGAAAGAATAATGAAGCAAGGAAGCTGGCAATATTTCTATAAGTATGAGCTTGAAAGGATAAATGCCTTACTGAATTTTGAAGAAAAGGATGAAAGGACATGGAAGATAGATATTGCCAGGTACTTGAAAATGCATGCTGATTATGAAGAAAACATGAGGAAAGAGAATGAAAAGAAAAACATACAGAAAGAGAAAGAAATGGCTGAGATGGAAGAGAGGGCTAAGGAGCTAAGGTAGAAAGGGATGTGCAGGGTCAAACAAAATCCTTACATTGTGGAGTACAAAAACTCACATGGAGGCCAAAGCAAAATAAGGATGGAGTTTCTGGACTCATATGTAGAAAGTGCACTCAAAGCTGCAATTGATGACCTGGAAGGCTCACCTCTCATTGAAGAACTGATTGCAAGAGAAGAAATTCAAGAAGCCATCATTGACATGAAGAGAAAAGAAGAAATAAGGAAAAAGAAGATATATGATGATTTGCTAGAGAAGCAATTGGAAGCTGAAGCTGCTGAGCAACAAAAGTAATCTGTAAGCTTTCAATTTTTCTATGTAATCAAATTTCTGATCTCAAGGTTCATGAATTGTTCTTTCTGTTACTAAAATTTCCTTTTATGTAAGTTAGGCTTGTTATCAGACATGAAATTGTGCCTAAGGATCTTACTCACAATTTGGGGGAGATTGTTAGGCTCAAGACATGTCTGAATACCACTATTAACAAGCCTACACTATGTGACTATGTCACGTTACATGACCTAGTGATTTCTATCACTGGGATATAGTATAGGTCTCTAAATGTACTTGTCTTGTTCTCATGAACATTAGTTTGATCATGTATGCTCAGACTTATAATGAGCTTAGTAAAGTTTCTTGCATCTAGATTGTATATAGGCCATTGAATAATTATCCTGGTAGAAGTTCAGAAGTGTTCATGCAGCAGGATAGAGTTGAATAAGGCTATGAAGAAATAAGTTGCAGGAATTTGTCTAAGGCATTATATAGCAAAGTCAAAAGAAAGCTATGTCGTGAAGTCACCAATATCCATGTCGTGAAGTACTATATCGCATAGTCCATTTTGTACTATGTCGAGAAGTCCTCAAGACACATATCGTGAAGTGTTGAAGTCAGCAAAGTCAAAGGAGCCTAGATCGTGAAGTCCTCAAGAGCACTATGTCGCATAGTCATCAAATGACCTATGTCGCATAGTCATCAAATGACCTATGTCGTATAGTCATCAAATGACCTATGTCGCATAGTCGTCAAATGACCTATGTCGCAAAGTCTTCAAAGGCTATATCGCGTAGTCCTCACAAGGGAGATCGCATAGTCAGGGATAAAGTGGAGTTCACGATATCAACACTTAGCCGTTTATAACAAGACAAATCAAGGTACAGAACCAAGAATCAAAGGAGACAAATACTGAAGCATTTGTTCTGGCAAGGTGGTCCAAAGAACAGATGGCAAATCTACAGCTAAACTTGGAGAGAAAGATAAGAGACAAGCAGCTACAGAAACGGGAAAGACTCCGAAAAGCAGGTGGTCCTTCCTGACACAGTGAACTTCTTATGGCAGGACAAGTTGGACTTTCAGAAGGGGTAGCTGTGTAATATTGTGTGTGCCTAGTTTGTATAGGTAAATATATATATCGTGCACACACAACTGTAAGATGTAAGAGAGATACACATAGTTATTTGCTAAGCTCTTTTCTCTGTAAGCAAGCAAGTTCAAATCGTTCTTGTTTAGAAGCCAGAAATTCGATTGTGAATTTCCTGGAAAGCTGTAGTATTTAATTTGCTTATACAAAGTAGATTAAAGTGATTGTGTGTGTTATTTACTTTCTGCATATTACATATCATAATCACATACAGTTGTTTACTTAGTTTTCAAGATCGAAAAATATATCAAACTATCCATTCACCCCCCCCTCTGTCTAGTTTCTAGTGGTATTCATTTCTAACACAATGGTATCGGTCCAAGAAAATAAAAAATCAAACTATATAAACCAAAGGAATATGTAAATATTTTATAATATTACCTACCCAAATACAAATTTTATAGAATATATTTTATTTGATAATTTAAATAATTTTGTAGATATTTATTTCACAATTTTTATTCTAATATTCTTTTTTTTTAACAAATATATTCTAATGCCGCTGATTTTATAGAATATATTTTATTTGATAATTTAAATAATTTTGTAGATATTAATTCCATAATTTTTATTCTAATATTCTTTTTTTTAACAAATATATTATAATGCCGCTGCGAAGCGCGACTTAGTAACCTAGTTTTTATTATAATCTCTATGCCCGATGATACTCACTTATTTTCGAATATCTTCACATTCACACTTTCATATATATTTTTCTACTAGTTTTATAACCCGTGCGAAGCACGAACTTCCTTTAATATAATATAATATTTCTTTCATAGTAAAATCATTATTTTTATATTATTTTCTTTTGTATTATTAATAGAAATATATAGAATATGGTATAATTGTCAACTATACTGTATTATAGTATTATTTATTAAATAGAGTAAATGACCAAAAATCGAAAACCAAAGTTTTCACTGTTTCGGTTATAATATAGTTTATATAGATTAATTGCATTTGCTAAAAAAATAAGAAGGTGTGTTAAACTTTTTTAAATAATTAAAAGTATTAAAATTGGTTTTAAAATAAATAAGTAACTGTTTTTCCGTGATATTTTTGGAAATGAGATGTTTTAGTAAGGAAAAATAGAAAGAGTAACATGTTTTAGCTAAAAAGGTAATTGTCTATAATTAAAAGTATTAAAATAGGTTTTAAAATAAATCAGTAGGGGTTTACCCGTGATATTTTTGGAAAAGTAGGGGTTTTAGTAAGGAAAAATAAAAAAGGTACATATGTCTTAGTTGAAAAATGTGATTGCTCGTGATTTTATAGAAAAAGAAAGGACTTTATTAAAAAAATAGAAAATATGATGTATTTCAACTGAAAAAGTAATTGGTTATTAATAATATTAATATTTAATAATAGTTTTTTCAAAAAAATTAAAAATTGAAAAAGTCTGAAAAGGTAATTGCCCATATTTAAAAGTATTAAAAAAGATTTTAAAATAAATAGGTAGCGATTTATCCATGATATTTTTGGGAAAAGAGGGGTTCAGTAACGCAAAATAGAAAGAGTAACATGTTTTAGTTGAAAAAGGTAATTACTCGTGATTTTTTCAGAAAAAAAGAGAACATTGTTATAAAAAATAAAAAATGTAATGCATTTTAGCTGAAAAGGTAATTGGTTATAAATAATGTTATTATTTAATACTCCCTCCGTCACCCTCATTTCTTTATAGTTTTTTTACATTGTTTGACACGCATTTTAAGGCTCCTATAAAGTATCTACAACTTATTTTCAAAATTTTCTTTTTCTAAATTAAAGTTTAAACATTATATTTTTATTCAAAAGAAAAAAAAATTAAAAACAAATTATCGAAGGATATTTTATAGGAGCCTTAAAATGTGTGTCAAGCCCCGTGCCCCAATGTAAAGAAATGAGGGGGACAGAGGGAGTAATAGTTTTGTTTTTAAAATGTTAAAATAGAAAAGTAACATGTTTTAGCTGAAAAGGTAATTGCCCGTAATTAAAAGGAATAAAAATAAGTTTTAAAATAAATAAGTAAGGGCTGCCATGATATTTTTGGAAAATGAGAGGTTTTTAGTAAGGAAAGATAGAAAGGTTAACATGTTTTAGTTGAAAAAGGTAATTAATCGTGATTTTTTTAGAAAAAAAGAGAATTTGTTATAAAAAAATAGAAAAATTAATGTATTTTAGCTGGAAAGGTAATTGTTTATAATTTTTTTAAAAATGAAAAAATAGAAAAAATAACATGCTTTAGCTGAAAAGATAATTGTCAGTAATGGAAAGTATTAAAATACGTTTTAAAATAAATAAATAAGGGTTTGCCCGTGATATTTTTGGGAAATGAGGTGTTTCAGTAAGAAAAAATAGAAAGAGTAACATGTTTTAGTTGAAAAGGGTAATTTTCCGTGATTTGTTTTAGAAAAATAAAGGATTTTGTTAGAAAAAATAGATAAGGTAATGTATTTTAGTTGAAAAGATAATTGCCCGTAATTAAAAGTATTAAAATAGATTTTAAAATAAATAAGTAAGGATTTGCATATGATATTTTTGGAAATGAGGGGTTTTAGTAATAAAAAATAAACAGATAATATTATTAAAATATAAAATTATATTACCTTTCTATATATATATTGCTCGTGTTACTTTATATATTTGTTATATATATATATTACATATTTTATTTTTAGAAGATGAGTTATTTTAGTTAGAAAAATATATAAAATATGTAATGTATTTTAGCTGAAAAAAATAATTGATTATAGATAAGCCCGACCCAAATTATAGATAGGCCCGACCCAAATACCGACCGACCGATCGACTGACCAAAACTTTTAATATTTCGTCTTTAATAATACTAGCTTAAAACCCGTGCGATGCACGGATTGTTAATTGTTATTTTATTATTATTTTATTATTATTTTATCAATTGTAATTGTGCAAAAAATAAGTAGACATGTTAAAATAGCTAAACACTTTTAATTAATTAAAAACATTAATACAGATTTTAAAATAAATAAGTATGGGGTTGCCCATTATATTTTTGAAAATGAGGGGTTTTAGTTAGAAAAAAAAAATGTAACATATATTTAGTTTAGAAAGGTAAATGCCCGTAATATTTTTGGAAAATGAGATTTTTAAAATTTAATAATTAAAAGTATTTAAATACGTTTTAATAAATAAGTAAATGGTTTCTTGTGATATTTTTGGAAAAAGAATGGATTTTAGTGAGAAAAATAGAAAAAGTAAATTGTAAAAGGCAATTTCTCGTAATATATTTAGAAAAGAAGGAACTTTTTAGAAAAAATATATAATGTATTTTAGCTGAAAAGGTAATTGGTTATAAATAGGTATTTGATTATTTATATTTTAATATTTGTAGTAATTGCATTTGTTAGGTCCTGATAAGTTTGTAGAAGGGGGGTTGAATACAAACTATACCGTTTTATCGAATTTGTCCTTTAAATGATTTAACTGTTTAGAACAAATTAATGCGGAATAAAAACTGAAACAATATTCAAGTTAAATAGAAACTCTATTAAACTTGAGAGGTGTTACAATTTGATCACTTGATTACAAGGAACTTAATAAAACAAATCTAGAATAAATTCGACATGAATTTATCTATTTTTGTAATAAAAAGGATCGAATACTAAAAAGTAGTTCGATATAAAATCTAGGGATTATGATCCGCTAGAAAGCTAAAGCAGTACAAGAGATACAATTCTTATGAATTAAATGTTGAAGAACAATCAAGAATTAAATCTCTGGCAAATTTTGTAGCTTGACAGTTGATGAAGTAATGAAGAGAGAATGAAATATTTTGTTGTCTGTCTTTACTTCTGTCTGTTTTGATACACTGAATGTCAACTGCCTTTTGTTTGCATTTATACAATTAACTTGTATGTTTTTCCACGCGCCAAATCATTTGCAGTTTGTACTTAGAAGACAAGCTTGAAAACATTTCTTTTTGGCCTTGGAAGACTCTCGGGCAAACTAGGAATGGCTTAGGAAGACAATCGGGTAAACTGAGATTTGTTCTAGGAAGACAATCGGGAAGACAGCCTTGGTAGTCTTCTTAGTTTAAAAACTAAGTCTTCCTAGTACAAAATCTAAGTTTTCCTAGTTCAAATATATTCTAATTTAAATAATTAATTAAATAAATTATGTATTAATTTAATTCTTTGCAGAATTAAATTAATAAATAATATACTTAATAATATTAATTATTTATAAGAGAATAAATAGAATTAGTTGACTTCTTAATTAATTCCAGAATCACTTAAAATTAGATAAACAACAAACAAAATAGTACGTTGACACTCGATGCACTGTCTGGTTCATGAGTGACTAACGACCATGTCTGTTCTTTATCTATTTAACTTTAAGCAGTGATTCACTACCTTCTCATTCAAGAACTCCGTAATCAGTATCTTTTTCTGTCACCACTTGAAATCTCTGTCACTTTAATAAATCCACTGAGCTTGAATACTTCACTGAGGCTTGATCAATAAATTGAGCTTCTTTCAATGTAGAATCACTTCAAGTCTGTAGATGACTTTAATCTTCATTCTTTGACAGATATGACCTTCTGAGATTCCTGTGACAATTGATTTTTATAATTTACTTATTACATCTTAATTAAAGTTGAGTAGAATCCTCGGTGTTTACAAATAGGCCTAGACATATGCCTTTCAATCTCCCCCTATTTGTTTGTTAGACAATAACAACCAAATACCTCTAGAGGATAACTCAACTAAAACAAGAAAAGATAAGACTTTTAAGAGCCAAGCAAATAATAAAAAGTTCTGGATTAAATATAACAATTTCCAGATTCAAACAGTAAAGATAAATACAAGATAGATGTTCCTCTAGACTGAACAAATGAATACATTTACCTATCTTGATTTACCTAGCTCTATACATATAATAATTACAAAAGAGCTAAACCTATCATGCCTTCAGTCTCTAATTTCACCTTCTTCAGCTTCTTGCAAGGTGACTAGAAGATCTTTGTCAAGGACACGATCACTTTCAGAAACTACACCAATTGGCATTACTGGTTGAGTGGTGATCTTCTTCAATCTATTCTTCATTTGAGCATACCTTGGAATTTTCTCCGTGCAGTAGTCTGAAATCATATCAGCAACTTCAGACTTTTCTACAGAAGCAAACCCAGAAGTTCTAAGAAGATTCTCCAACTTCACCAGTTGCATAGCAGTCTGTAGCTTCATGGAATCAGGATCCAGCCTCACAGTTTCTAAAGTTGTACCTCTGTAGATTTTGACTTCATAGGGAAAATGTACAACTTGAGGACTGGCCTTCATTGCAGAATCTCTAAGCCGGTCATATAGAAGCTCATTCAAGCAAGAAGATCTCTTTACTTTACTCATCAGAATCCACAATTCAGATAGAGATCTTCTCTGGAGGAGGTCAAGAGAAATGGTGAAAGACCCTTCAAGAGCACTTGAGACATAGATGTACAGTTCTTGCCTCACTTGATCAAATGCAGACGTAATCCTTAGAATATCTTCTTTCAAAGCCTTCATGTACAATGAATTGTCTGGATTAACATTTCTGATCTTCTCAAGCAACTTCAGAAAAGCAGCATCATTGTTTGTGCCTCTCTGAGGGATATCAAACATCTCCCTTGCCTTATCCCATTTAAGTCCTTGCTTCATCCTAACATCCAATCTCCTCTCTTTGACATGAATACTATGAAGACGTTGTCTGTCCTCATGTTCAGCCTTTTGAATCTTTATCTTCTGAGATATGATGTCAGAGACCTTGGCATTCTCATCCTCCTTTTTCCTCAGCTCTGCCTGTTGTTTCTTCAACTCCTTTTGGAACACAGGGTCAGGTGTATATAATTCAGTTTCATCCTCCCAATCATCAAAGTTAGCCACTTCTTCCACTTCCTCCTCACCAATAGGTTCTACAGGGATAGTCTTCTCCAGATTACCAGACATATCAAATTGAAAATCATCCTGTTCACCATGGTAATAGTAAGCATCATCAAAAGCAGACTCCTCCATTGATTGTTTACCTTTCCCCTTATCCTTTCCAGAAGCTCCTCCAGCTTCTTTGTCTCCTCCAGCTTCTTTGTCTTCTCCTTTCTTCTCCTTCTCCCCCTTAGTTGAGGAATCCTCTACAGTTTGAGCTGTGGAAGCCCTAGGATTCACCTCAGTATCTCTCCTTATCTCTCCACTTCCTCTCCCAACTCCTCCTTCATTCAGATGCTCCATTCCTCCTTCTATTTTGAAAATCCTTTCTTCATTAAACTTTTGATTTTCATCAGCTGTTTGCAGAATAAAGTCCACCTTGGTAGAAATGGCAGCAATCTCCTTGACACTTTCTGAAATCTGAGCATTTGACATTGTTAAATCAGAAATGTCTGAAGCCACCAGTACCTGAGATTGTTGGATTGAATTCAGCTTCGGGAGGAGATTATTCTTCAATCCTTGTAGGTCATCTTTCACAGTACCCAGCTGATTTGATACAGAGGTGGTAGATTGTGCAACCACTTGTGCTTTTAGAATTGTGTTTTCAGCCTGGGTCTCTTGCAACTTCTTCTGTAGATCAGCTAGCTGTTTTAACAAAGCAGTGTTTGTGTCAGTGTGTGCACTCACTTCAATTGCTCTCAGTGGTGTTTCACTCAACTCACGTGCTTGTGTTTCACTCGGTGTTTGACTCATATCTCTCACAACTATCTGTCTTTCTAGATTTTCAGTAGATGTACCTGCATGGAAAATCACCCTAGCCTCTTCAAGAGAGGTCAGTGGTGGTGCAATGGGAGTTCGCAATTCCCGATCCCTGAGTGAGTCTGTCAAAATATCTGACATTGTATACTGAATTGCTTCAGGGACAGACTCATCAGGTTGCCTTTCACTTTCTCCAGTATAAACTGCGAGTGAAAAATCCCTTAGGGGAGCCAGAGATGTTCCCTCTGGGAGGGGAGAAAATGATTCTATTTGAGTTGGCAAAGAATCAGATTTTCCCTCAGATGCCTGTGAAGGCACTTCTACCGTAACTATGGTAGGCACTGTATCAAAATCAAAAGTAAAATGCTCTCCTGACATGGTGTCCTGAGTGTCATCTAGATGGATATCTTCTCCCATTGTGAGTAATGGGAGTGTGCTTGACTCAGTACAAGATGCCATGGCCCGATGGCGAATTTCAATAGATCCACCCTGTTGAGAGGATGTCTCCAGAGACTGTGTAGTGGCCATATCAATGTCCATATCCTTTTGAGAGGATACAGATGGGCTAACAGTTATCTCCCTATAGGTTTTTCTTTTCTTTAAGGGTGGAGACAGAGCTGTGGGAACACTCATTTCAGCTATATCACTAACATTTCTTGAACTGGTTTGTACATTAGGCTCAGATTGTGTTTCTGGAGTGTTTGACTCTCTGTTTGGCTCTATGACCTGGGTCAGAGACTGTGGATCTACAATCTCTGGGTCAGCCCTAACAACCACTTGGGTTTCAATTGAAGTACCAGAAGAAGAACCAAGGTTAGGAATAACTACCTGCAGTGGTACTGGATGTGGTTCGGGAACTTGTTCACCAAAGATAGGAAGATTAATGAATTGTCTCATGAATGGTGAAACAAGAACAGGTATGGTGGTAAATTTGGATGAGACATCAAGTCTAGTATAGAATTTGGTGTCTGTGGTTGGAGAGGTTTCAAATCTAGCTTCTCGAAACAGTTCTACCTGCTCAGCAGTGAGAAGATGATTAATGATAAGAGTTAGAAAGCGAGGGTACCAACACCTTACTTTCACACCATTATCAGAATCTCTCCTAGAGTGAGCAAGCCTGTTGAGCAAAAGGTTCCACAGAATCTCAGCAAAGTTCAATCTACGACCAAATACTATAGCATAGGCAATGTATTGATTAAGACTGGTAATGCAATGAAAGTTTGTTTTTGTGCAGTTACCAAATACCCTAGCTATAGTATCAAAGAACAGATCCCATTCCCTTACAACAAAAGTTTTTGACAATTTTACCATTTGAAAGGGACCCTGATAATGAATATTCACAAAGAACTGTGTTAACTCATCATCAGTGGGTAATGGATCAAACCTGTCCTTTGGAAAATGCAACACATCACAAAATAAATCAAAAGTAACTGTATATTGCTGATTGAGAATATTGAAAGTAAAAGATTTTGAATTATCAGCAATAACAGCACTTGAACACAACATCCTTAATGGATCAATTTTCAGAAGTGCATTGGCACAAATAGCATAACTAACACAAGTATTGCTATTTAAAAATTGAATCCACGGTCTGAAACGTTCCACCTTACACTTTAACGGATCAAAATACCCAACAAAATTATTTAAAACTAATTCAAAATTACTAGGATCCATTTTAAATAAAACAATAAAATTTTAATTAATTTAAATAAAAATAAAATTTTAGGGATTTTTAGAATTAATTAAAATTACAAAAATCCACAAAATTAAATTTTATCAAAATTAATGAATTTTGAACTTTTAGATCCTAAAAATTCGAACTTAACTTTTTGAAGTGCAAAAACTGAATTGGGTAAGTGATTTCAAACTCACACAGTAAACACACACAGATTAACTTTACAGAAACACTAAGACCAAATACAAAAACAAATAATCACTTAGCAATATTCAAACAATCAAGTCGAATTGATTTCAAGGAAAAAAAATGAAAATTTTTAGCAGCACTTCGACTTAGGAGATTGATAATGAAGAATAACAAAGTGTTGCTAAGTAATAACTTGAGCAAGAAAGGATCAGAGTACACAGTTTCTGCAAAAGAGATGAGAATACGAAAGGGGGGGTTTTGCAAAAACAAACTGAAAAGAATTCTGATAAGGAAGACTGAAAAAAAAAACGTATGTACTGTATCTATATATATGAATTTAGAATAATAAAACAATAAAAACAAAGGAATACTTACCGTTTGTACTGGGAAGACAATCGGGAAGACTTAAGATAGTCTTCCCGGTAGTCTTCCTAGTACAAACTAGAAAGTCTTCCGGAAAAAAAATAAAAGAAAATTACTGAAAATAAGACTAATTAAATTAAGTCTTCCCGATAGTCTTCCTAGTTCAAAAAACTGGGAAGACTTCGAAAAAGACTTAAAATAAAAAAGGAAAAAACAAAAAACAAAAAACAAAAAGAAAATTTACATTGTTTTCCCGGTAGTCTTCCTAGTGTAAAACTGGGAAGACTTACCAAAAAATTCAGAATAAAATCCGAATATTAAAAAGAAAATGCTGAACAACTTAGAAAAATGCATGAAAAATATATAAAATTCTAGAAAAATTCACAGAAAATTCCATAAATCCTAGAAAAATATGCAGAATATTAGAAATGCATAAAAATAATATAAACTTGCAGAAATATTTAAACAACAATATTTACAATCTGAAAAATACCTAAATAATTCTAAATAAATATATTTTCAATAAAAATACATTTCTCCACTTAAAAAATATGAGAAAAATATTTTTAAAGAAAATAAATTATTCAGAGTTATTTAAATACACAAGCAAGTAATATTAACAGAGAATTAGCAGCAAATATTAGTTAAATGACAAGAGAAAATGAATTTTGAAATAACAAACCTGACAGATATATTGTTAATCACTAAGACTGTTTAACATACCCAATTTACCAACTAACTTGATAAATGTGGATTCATCAACAGATTTAGTGAATATATCTGCAGTCTGTTCTTCTGTGGGTACAAAATGTAATTCCACAGTTCCATTCATGACATGCTCTCTGATAAAATGATACCTGATATCAATGTGCTTCGTTCTCGAGTGCTGTACAGGGTTGTTGGAGATTGCTATGGCACTTGTATTATCACAAAATATGGGAATTTTGTCTAATGCAAAGCCATAGTCCTTTAATTGATTCCTTATCCATAAGATCTGAGCACAACAGCTTCCAGCAGCAATATATTCAGCTTCTGCTGTTGAATTGGAAACTGTTTGCTGTTTCTTGCTATACCAGGAAATCAACCTACCTCCTAGGAATTGACAACTCCCAGAGGTACTCTTTCTATCCACAACACTACCTGCATAATCAGAATCTGTATATCCAACAAGATTAAAACCAGAATCTTTAGGGTACTAGATACCTAGATTAGGTGTACCCTTAAGATATCTCAAGATTCTTTTCACAGCAACGAGATGAACATCTCTAGGGTCCGCTTGGAACCTTGCACACAAGCATGTAGAATACATAATATCTGGTCTACTAGCAGTAAGATAGAGTAAGGAGCCAATCATACCTCTGTAGCTTGTAACATCTACCTTGATAGATTTGTCAGAAGCTCCAAGTTTGATTCCTGTTGAAGATGGAGTCCTTGCTGATGCTGAATCCTCCATATGATACTTCTTGAGGAGTTCTTTGAGATACTTGGATTGACAAATAAATATACCATTTGACCTTTGACTTACTTGCAATCCAAGAAAGAACTTCAGCTCACCCATCATACTCATTTCAAACTTACTCTGCATTAGCTCAGCAAATCTCTTACAGAGATTATCATTAGTAGACCCAAATATGATGTCATCCACATAAACTTGGACTAATATCATATCACTTTTGTGTTTCTTTGAAAAAAGAGTTTTGTCTATGATACCTCTAACAAAACCATTTTCTAAAAGAAAACCAGAGAGAGTGTCATACCATTTTCTTGGGGCTTGTTTGAGACCATAGATAGCCTTGAAGAGAAAGTACACAAAGTCCAGCAGCTCCTGATTTTCAAAGCCAGGGGGCTGTTCCACATACACTTCTTCATCAAGTTCACCATTCAGGAATGCACTCTTAACATCCATTTGATAGACTTTAAAATTGGAGTAAGCAGCAAATGCTAAGAACATCCTGATGGCCTCAAGTCTAGCCACTGGTGCATAGGTTTCATCATAATCAATGCCTTCAGCTTGAGAAAACCCTTGTGCAACCAGTCTTGCCTTGTTCCTTGTAACAATGCCATCCTCATCTAGCTTGTTCCTGTATACCCATCTAGTACCAACTACTTTCTTGTTCTTTGGCCTGGGTACCAGCTTCCAGACTTGTTGTTGTTCAAACTGATTGAGTTCATCTTGCATAGCAATCACCCAATCTGGATCAGTCAGTGCTTCCTCAGTTTTCTTTGGCTCCATTTTAGATAGAAATGCTGAGAAAAGACATTCATTCTGAGAAGCTCTTCTAGTTTTAACTCCAACATCTGGATCACCAATGATCAGCTCAAAAGGATGAGCTCTATTCCAAACAGTCTGTCTTGGAAGATTTGATCTTGATGATTCACCTTGAAATTCACTTTGATGTTGTGAGTGACTAGCTGATCCTTCATTTGCTCCCCCTGAGTTGTTGCCTGTTTGCCTTGATGATCCTTCTCCAGTGCTGGTGGTATCTCCATTGTTACCAGTGTTTCCACCACCATCACCAGGATCATTATCATCATTGTTATTATCATTACCAGCAATAACTTCAGGTGGGGCTTCATCATCTGATTCTGAGTCTGGCAAGTTATCAAACTTCAGCTCTTCAGATGAATCTTCTTTTTGGATATTGGGGAACTTAGTGTCATCAAAAGTAACATTGACACTTTCCTTTACTGTGTGACTGCCAACCACATAAACCCTGTAAGATCTTCTGGAATAACCAACAAAAATAGCTTCTTGTGCCTTTGCCTCAAACTTGCCACGTTTAACATTTTCATCTAAAAGCACAAAGCATTTTGCTCCAAATACATGAAAGTACTTGACAGTTGGTTTCTTGTTGTTCATGATCTCATACGGAGTCTTCATTAGGTCTTTGTTGATTAAAGTTCGATTCTGAGTATAACAAGCTGTATTCGCTGCTTCAGCCCAAAAGTACATTGGAAGTTTGGACTCACTTAACATAGTCCTAGCAGCTTCAATCAATGTACGATTCTTTCTTTCCACTACTCCATTTTGTTGAGGAGTTCTAGGGGCAGAATACTGTCTTGTTATTCCTTTATCAGCACAAAAGTCATTTAGAATGGCATTCTTGAATTCTGTACCATTATCTGACCTTATGGCTCTAACAGGGAATCTATAATCCAGCTCAATCAACTTCACATGGCCAATCACCAGAAATGGGGTCTCATCCTTGGAATGTAGGAATAAAACCCATGTATATTTTGAATAGTCATCAACAATCACAAGTGCATATTGTTTCTTTGACATGGACATCACATTAACTGGACCAAACAAATCCATGTGCAGTAGCTGAAGAGGTTCAGTTATTGATGATGTGTCAGTGCCCTTGTGAGAAGCTTTCTTTGACTTTCCCTTCTGACATGCCTCACACAGTCCTTCCTGTGTAAATTCCATCTGAGGCAAACCTCTAACTAATTCCCTCTTGACTAAAGAGTTCATAGTTTTGAAGTTAAGGTGAGACATCTTCTTGTGCCATAGCCAACTATCATCTGATGAAGCTTTAGCATAAAAACAATTCACTTCATCTTTGAATCCCGAGTTCAGATCAGCTATGAACAAGTCACCTTTCCTTACTCCTTGAAGAGCAGGCTTTCCATTCTTCTTGTGAGTGATCTGACACTTCTCTCTTTCAAAGGAAACAGCATATCCTCTGTCACAGAACTGACTGATGCTGAGAAGATTGAACGTCAGACCTTCCACAAATGAAACATCTTCAATGATAACATTTCCGTACTTCAAACAGCCATATCCTTTCGTAATACCCTTGCTGTTATCTCCAAAGGTAACTACTGGGCCAGCTTTCACAATCATATCTGATAGCAGGGCTCTATCTCCGGTCATATGCCTTGAACAACCACTGTCCAGAATCCACATAACTCGGTTTACCTGTTTAACTCCCTGCAATATCAGATTGATTAGTCCTTCTTCGGAGCCCAAAATTGATTGGGTCCGGCATACTTAAAGAACTGGCCTTTGTCAGGCAAAACAACATTTCTAACTAAAACTACTTCATCCTCTTTCACATAAGAGCGTTTCCATTTATAACCAACCTTAACACATTTCTGAGTAGGCTTAGGGATAAATGAATCCACTCTAGCCTGAGGAGGACTAGTAGTCTTTGTTTTAACATGCTTCTTATTATTAACATGTTGACGTGGAGCAGTCTTATCACTAGATACATGCTTTTTATTAAAGAAAGCATACATAACATTAAAAGCACAAGACATGCAATTACCCACACCACATGCTTTATGAGAAGAATTAATAGCAGGCATGTTAGTTCTACAGTTGTTTTGATCCAATTTATGGATATCTGATTTAGCCTTTTTAGTTGTAGCAACTTTGACTGGAATATCAGATACACACTTTTTGGATTTCTCAGCTTCTAAGGCAACATCTTCTTCATGAATCTCCTCAGCAATAATGATAGAAGATTCATTCAGAGGCTCTGCCTCAGACTCCTTACAGAAGGGTGTTTTAATACCCTTAAGAATATAAGGAACAGCCTTTCCTTCTTCTCTGACCCTACAAGGTGTATTAATACCAAGCAATCCTATAGCCTCATTATAATCATAACCTATACTGACATGATTACCAACAGCTTGCTTATTGAGAATTTCTTTAGCAGTCTTACAAGAACTGAAGTAAGCATTAGCTTTAGTCTTCAGCTCACTAATCTCTTTCTTAAGAATGGTTTCCAGTTGAATATAACATTTAACCCTATTCTCCAGAAAAGCAATTTTCTCATTAAGTTCATCCTGATTAACATGCACAAGTTTCAAATCTTTCAATTCCTTTTCAAGATTTGTGTTTAAAAGATTTATTCTATCATTTTCAGTGCGTGCACAACTTATGGTGCCACCAAGATGATAAATCATTTCAGCGTCAGTAAAGGTTACCTCTGACATGTATCTGGATGAAGTGCTTTCCTCTTTAGCCATTAAAGCAAGGTTCCCAATCTCACCTGCTTCTTCATCACTGTCAGTGTCATCCCAACTCTTTCCTTCAGCAACATAGGCCTTCCCAATCTTGTTCTTCTTGCTAGAATCAAATGTGTTTCTAGTCACTTGCTTTGGCTTTCTGCACTCAGTAGCAAAGTGACCCAACTCATTGCAATTGTAGCATCTGATTATACTCCTTTCCACAGTTCCAGTTTTGTAGCCACCCCTTGTGCCACTTGAAGATGAAGAACCACCTCTCTGAAATCTGGGTCTGAACTTAAGATTGGGATTCCTCTTGAATCTAAACTTCCCAAACTTTCTGACTATCAAAGCCAAATCACCATCCTCCAGCTGATCAAGTTCTTCCAAAGAATAGAAGTCACCACCAGATTGATCAATGGATGTTAATCCATATTCAGCATCAATAACATTCATGTGAGAACTGGAAGGTTGAACAGCCTTCACTTCCAGTTTCTGTGGGACTTCAGCAGCCAATGCAGTGGAGGTACCAACAATCCTTCCAGTTCCATACAGCTCCTTCTGTTGAATCTGCTCCAGCTCATAGGTCTTCAAGACACCATACAATCTTTCCAAAGCAAGCTCATTCATGTCTCTTGCTTCTCTAATAGCAGATATCTTGTGCTCCAAATGAGGTGGAAGTGTAAGAAGGAACTTCTTGTTAATCTCCTTATTGGTGTAGTGCTTCCCATTGAGATTCAGATCATTGATTAATTTGTTGTATCTCTCAAAAACCTGAGAGATACCTTCACCAGGGTTTGATCTGAAATGTTCATATTGTGAAGTGAGAATTTCCAGCATATTCTCCCTAACCTCTTCAGTCCCCTCATTGATTATCTCTATGGTTCCCCAAATATGTTTGGCAGTTTCACAATTTAGGACATGATTATGCATGATAGGATCAAGACTCTCAATAAGGATCAACTGAAGACATGAATCCAAGGTAACATCCTCTTTCTCATCAGGAGTGTATTCCTTGGGATCTTTAGGGTACATTCTAGCAGCCCTAGTCACAACATTATCCTCAACAACTTCAGGATCAATAATCATAGGGAGTTTGGGACCACTCTTCAGCACATCCAAGTATTTAGGATTTGCAACCTTAAGAAATAGGAGCATTTTCTTCTTCCACATTGGATAATGCTCCTTGCTGAATATTGGGATTTTAACTGTCCCCACTTTCTGTGCAGTAGACATCTTTTGAGATTTTTAGAAAAATAAAATTCAGAGTTAAGAAAAAAATCTCAAACAATTGGATCTTTGATTAGTATATCAATCAAAAGGCTCTGATACCAATTGTTAGGTCCTGATAAGTTTGTAGAAGGGGGGTTGAATACAAACTATACCGTTTTATCGAATTTGTCCTTTAAATGATTTAACTGTTTAGAACAAATTAATGCGGAATAAAAACTGAAACAATATTCAAGTTAAATAGAAACTCTATTAAACTTGAGAGGTGTTACAATTTGATCACTTGATTACAAGGAACTTAATAAAACAAATCTAGAATAAATTCGACATGAATTTATCTATTTTTGTAATAAAAAGGATCGAATACTAAAAAGTAGTTCGATATAAAATCTAGGGATTATGATCCGCTAGAAAGCTAAAGCAGTACAAGAGATACAATTCTTATGAATTAAATGTTGAAGAACAATCAAGAATTAAATCTCTGGCAAATTTTGTAGCTTGACAGTTGATGAAGTAATGAAGAGAGAATGAAATATTTTGTTGTCTGTCTTTACTTCTGTCTGTTTTGATACACTGAATGTCAACTGCCTTTTGTTTGCATTTATACAATTAACTTGTATGTTTTTCCACGCGCCAAATCATTTGCAGTTTGTACTTAGAAGACAAGCTTGAAAACATTTCTTTTTGGCCTTGGAAGACTCTCGGGCAAACTAGGAATGGCTTAGGAAGACAATCGGGTAAACTGAGATTTGTTCTAGGAAGACAATCGGGAAGACAGCCTTGGTAGTCTTCTTAGTTTAAAAACTAAGTCTTCCTAGTACAAAATCTAAGTTTTCCTAGTTCAAATATATTCTAATTTAAATAATTAATTAAATAAATTATGTATTAATTTAATTCTTTGCAGAATTAAATTAATAAATAATATACTTAATAATATTAATTATTTATAAGAGAATAAATAGAATTAGTTGACTTCTTAATTAATTCCAGAATCACTTAAAATTAGATAAACAACAAACAAAATAGTACGTTGACACTCGATGCACTGTCTGGTTCATGAGTGACTAACGACCATGTCTGTTCTTTATCTATTTAACTTTAAGCAGTGATTCACTACCTTCTCATTCAAGAACTCCGTAATCAGTATCTTTTTCTGTCACCACTTGAAATCTCTGTCACTTTAATAAATCCACTGAGCTTGAATACTTCACTGAGGCTTGATCAATAAATTGAGCTTCTTTCAATGTAGAATCACTTCAAGTCTGTAGATGACTTTAATCTTCATTCTTTGACAGATATGACCTTCTGAGATTCCTGTGACAATTGATTTTTATAATTTACTTATTACATCTTAATTAAAGTTGAGTAGAATCCTCGGTGTTTACAAATAGGCCTAGACATATGCCTTTCAGCATTTGTTAAGAAAAATAGGTAGACATGTTAAAATAGGTAAACTTTTAAAAAATCATTATAATATTAAAATAGTTTTAAAAATAAATAACTAAACGTCCGTGATATTTTCGGAAAAGGAGGGGTTTTAGTAAGAAAAAAAAAACTAACATGTTTTAGTTAAAAAAAAGGTAATTGCCCGTGATATATTTGAAAAAGTAGGGGAATTTATTAGAAAAAATAATGTATTTTAGGTGAAAAAGATAATTGGTTATAAATATGTAATATTATTATTTAATAATATATTTCTATAAATAAGTAAGGTTAATTAAGTAAAAACACAAAGTACAGTTAATTAAGGGCAATTAAGTAAAATCACAACGTACCATACCGAGCAACCAAAATTAAGGGCAATTAAGTAAAATCACAACGTACCATACCGACCAACCAAACTTTTAATGTTTCGTCTATTATATAATAGTATTGATTGATAGTATAGATTAATTGATGCCGCACGAGATTAGGATTTCAGCAGCTATTTCAAAAGTTTAAATAAATCTTTAGCTGTTTGTATTTGCGTATACATAAGTTTTTAATTTGAATTTTTTCGATAACTATATTTATTAATAATAATATTCAATTAATTTTTAATAGGCACGTTTATATGTATTTTTATTAGAACTAAATATCTCATGTAAGAAACTTCGCCATCAAATCCATCCATCTATTCTATTATATTTATACTATTGTATAATAGACGAAACATTAAAAGTTTGATAGGTCGGTCATAAGTGATTTTACTTCATTATCCTTACTTATTTTTACATAATAACATCATTTATAACCAATTACCTTTTCAGCTAAAATACATTACTTTTTTTATTTTTTTAACAAAATCCCCGCCTTTTCTAAAAATAAATCACAAACAATTACCTTTCTCAACTAAAACATGTTATTTTTTTCTATTTTCCTTACTAAAATTTCTTCATTTTCAAAAACATCACAGGCAAATTTCTTCATTTTTTTTTATTTTTCCTTACTAAAACCCCTACTTTTCCAAAAATATCACGGGCAAACCGTTACTTATTGATTTTAAAATTGATTTTACTTTTAATTATTTAAAAAAAATAACACTCCTACTTATTTGTTAAAACTTTTTCTAATTTTTCCTTACTAAAATCCCTATTTTTCCAAAAATATCACGGACAAATCCTTACTTATTTATTTTAAAATATAATTTAATACTTTTAATCACCGGTAATTACCTTTTTCAACCAAAACATGTTACTTTTTTTATTTTTCTTTACTAAAACCCCTCAATTTCCAAAAATATCACGGGCAAATCGCTATTTATTTATGAGTAAATTACAGAATGATGGCTTCAATTTACACTAAACTTTAAAAATGTGGTCAAACTTTTAAATTCACAAATTAATGGCCAGTTTTAGTTCACGCGTTTTAAAAGAGTGGCTCCCGCTAACTTTTTTTCAAAGGATGGCCAAGTTTCGTTACAAAATTTTAAAATGATGGCTCCTTTTTCACGTTTAGAGCCATTTTTTTAAAAGACAGAAATAAAATTTGGCCATCAATTTGCAAAATTAAAAATTTAGTCACTTTTTTGAAAATTGGTGTAAAATATGGCCACTATTTTGTAGTTTACTCTTTATTTATTTTAAAATCAATTTCACTTTTAATTAAATTACCCATTTTTAACCAATTACCTTTTTCAGCTAAACACAATACCTTTTCGATTTTTCTAACAAAATTTATTCATTTTACAAAAATATCACGTGCAATTACCTTTTCCTAACTAATCATGTTACCTTTTCTATTTTTTCTTACTAAAACTCGTCATTTTCCAAAAATATAACGAGAAAACCCTTACTTATTTATTTTAAAATTTATTTGAATGCTTTTAATTATTTAAAAGTGTTTAGCTATTTTAACATGTCTAGTTAATTTTTTAATAAATACAATTAATAAAATATCAAAAAGTAAAATAATAAAACAACAATTAACAATCCGTGCATCGCACGGGATTTAAACTAGTATATATAATATTACAACATGTTCTATTTTATTCATGTAATATTACAGTTATGCCCCTCCATAGTTAAGTGCTCTTAATTTTTTAAAAAATCAAATCTTATTGGGAATTGAACCTATGACCTCTCATTTACAATTATAGTGAATATAAAGTTACCTCTACAACCATTGAACTAGGTGCATACTTGATGAAATATTAGAATTCCTTGATTATATTCATGATCAATGATTTTCTTTTTCATTTTTGTCTCTTGCATATCATTTATCTATTAATTTCTTGGGAAACTTTTTATAGTGCATGTATACAGAATCATTCATGTATCTACTTAATTAATACATGTAGTATTTATTTTCATACGAAAGTTAGAAATTGTATCAAACTGAGTCCTACCCAAAATCTTTATAAGTTCGTCAATTGGACAATTTTTGTTTCAGTTATTCCAATCTATTATTTATCTATTATTTATTTTATATATAATACATCTACATGCCACATATCTTTCAACATAAAGTTACAGTTATATTCCTACTATTTAAAATCAAATTTCTACGTTTTTTTAACTTAGACATATATATAAATTGAGCCACAAGCAAAAAAAATTAATATTTAATTTTAAAATAAGTTCTTGTCATCAGAGCAACACCGATAAAATCAAATTTCATTAATAGATTTAGTAATTTTTCAGATTTTTTAAGTGCGTGCATATGATCCATATCTGACTAATCAAATAAGTTCAACCAGCCAACTGGCCATATGGCCTTAAGATGTGGGAGTAGTGAAAAGCCCAAAAAGTAGGAGAGCAGTGGAAAATAAAAATAAAGTGGCCATATGAATATTCTAGATATCATTTTCTTAGTGGAAATATGAGGAGTCTTAAAAATTAAATGGGAAGGTGGATGGAGTAAGTCTGGGTGGTCTCGGGTAGTTAAAAAGAATAGTAAGTATTGCAATGAGTTGTTTGAGGTGTACATTATGTATTAACCATTGCATGCAAATAGTTATCTCACCCTATTCTTTTCTCAAAACTCCTTCATCTAAAAGCAGAAATTTGGAGAGGAGTTGGGAGTTTCCTGACATGGGTTTTGTTAGAGGAAGTCCAATGCAATGCCAAACTTGGTGTCATTGCTATAATTTGGCACCAAATGCAAAAAATATCAACTCCAAAGGAGTTACATATTTGGATGCAAATATGCATAAATGCATACTTGGTGCCAAATTTGCATCCAAGGATGCATATATGCATCTAGCCACATCATCAATCTACCATAAATCTAATATAAGTTGTTTTACTTTAAATGGAATTTAGGTGAGTTAGACAAAAAGTTAGTTAAATATAAAAATATTTGGTTGCAAAATGCAACTAGCAATATAGTGCATCTTATTTTTTAGCACCAAAAATCACTTTTTGGTGCCATATTATAACAATGGCTATAGCCATTTTGCATCTAGCACTGGACTTGCTCTTAAGGTTAATATACATGCATTTACCCTTAACGAACCTTTGCCTAATAGAATCGGCTCTAGTATAGGGATTGTAATAAGAGATAGATCAGGGGCCATATTGAAGATGGTTTCGGGGACGATAAGGAACTTGACTGTTAGGGCGAATGAATTGTGGGCTTTACTTGTTGGGTTGAGGAATGTGTACTATGAGAAAGAAATTAACATTCAGCTTGAGTCAGACAATGTAGAAGCCATTAGGGAGTGGGAGGACTGGCGTTGGTTCATTAACCCAAATCATGAAAGGGTGATTCAACATCTAGAGTAGAGAAAGAAAGACTCAAACCTAATGTTGAGGGTGAACAACATCAACATTAACATCACCACTAACACCACCAAAATCACCAATATCAAAGCAAAATCACTATAAATTCAACTAAAGTTACCAAAACTTAAACGTAAATCACTAAAAAAAATTGAACGCAAATTACATGAATATTCCAGATTTGGACTTTTGTAAATGTTCGAAGCTGCTGGTAATGGTGTTGACGGTAGTAGAGTGAGTGAAAATGACATCGATCGGCATTACAAACTCATATCTATTGAAAGAGGGATGAATGAGTAAGTGGAGGTATGGTCAGGAATGTGACTGGAATTCGTGACAAACATGTTCATAAGTTACTTTCGGAGTGGTGATCGATTTGGTGACAACAAAAGATCGCAGAGTGATGGTGGTTTATACACACACTCCCTCTCTCTCACCCACTCACACACATTATACATACTAGCTTATAACCTGTGCAACACACGGTTGTTTTTCACAATTTATAATTATATTAATTAACAAAATTATTTTAATTTAATGATGATTTAGTTATTATTATTCAACTAAAATTACCCAGGATCCCGAATAGAAGATAAAGTTATGAATTTTTACATGATAATTCTATTCAACTTAGAAAACCTACTCATTTTTTATATTATTAAAATTCAGTTTTTAGTATTTGAATGTAATTCTAATAACAATCAAAAACACTTTTTAATAATAGATCTGGTGGTTTTTATTTATAAATTTCAAAAATCAATGATCCTTATTAGTTTGACGGTACATAAACCAAAGTCTTGGATAAGATCTTGTGCAACGCACGGCTTTTTTAATATCTATAATTATATTAATTTATATTTTTTAATATTTTTGTGTTATTAATTTTTGGACTTTATTTATTTGATTTTATATGCTCAATTAACTATTTGTATTGTATCTTGATTTCTAAAAAATCAGATTTTAATGTTTTACGGCACACACGAAGCTCACAAAATAATATTTAATTTAGTGATGGTTTAACAATTTTTCCCCAATTGAAAATACCCCGAAACTAAAGAGAAAAAAATGATGAATTTGTACATTAAGAATTCTTATTGAACTTATTATCAAAATAATCTTTTTAGTATTTGAATATAGTTTTACGAACAACCAAATACAATTTTAATATTACATCGACGGTTTTCATCTATCTATTTTAACATCTAATAAAATAATCTTTAATTTAATGATGGTTTTAAAACAATTTATAATTAAAACTATACCAAAACTAAAGATCGAAGAAAGTGGCAAATTTTTACTTTGAGAATTCTATTCGGTTTAGGAAATTTTCATGTATTTGATTTAAATTATCAAGATATATTTTTTAGTATTTAAATATAATTTAAATAACAACCAAATACACTTTTTCATGTTCGATCTAACGATTCTCATCTATTTATTTTAAAATCTAAAGATCATTATTATTTTGATATGTAATATTGTAATTATTTAAAATCCAATTCTAATGCTAATACTTCCACTTTTAACTTATATACGTTTTAGATAATAATTTAATCTTTATATGATATAATCTTGATCGTTTATTTTTAAAAATATCCAACGTTTGAGATTGTTTTGGCGGTATTGAGGACCGACCAAAGTTTTGGATAGGATATCCCTTAAGCTTATTATATATAAGGATTTAATGTGTGTGTATCAATATCATGAACAATGATGACAAATGAAATAAGGTCACCGAAAATGAAAGGGGCATAAAAGTGGATGTGGGTGAAGGTTGAGATGTAGATAATATTTGAATGTGTGGCCATGATTAGTTTTTGGTTCTCGTTTCTGTAAATGATCTTATTTAACACTTGTCTATATATAAACACGCGAGTATACTGACTCATGATTAGATTTTTAAGTTATGTATTGTTTAATCATCATAAGTTATGTTTTTTAAATTGTTAGATGTGATTGTATTGTTATGATCATATATGAAATTCAAGTAAGAAATTTGAGTTACTTCCAGTGTTCATAAAAAATATCACACTAATAACGTAAAGTGTTTCAAAAACTAGAAATTGTAACACCCCTAGATCCGGGGTCGGAGATCCGGGTTGTCACACTCTCAATCCCAACAATAATACATGTACTATCTCAACAAATCCAATAATACAACACCAAAAGACCCCAATCTCTTACACACCAGTTATAGTTTAAGAAACGAGTCACATAAGTAACATTAGTTATTTATAACCAAATGTACTATCCAGGATCTCATATTGTTAATCACAACCTCTTCCTGAAGTTATATTAACAGCTAACATAATTTACTAAGGTATAGATATACAACTATATGTGTACACAAGTCTCACTAATAGCAGCTGAACCCATGCAACTTACTTCTGCATTAACCATTCTGAACTGGACTACCTCAAGGTTGAATCTTCCACTTCCCTTTCTCGTAGTACGGAATAACTGACTATGTTCTCCCTTTACTGAAAGTTTAATATAATGTAAAGCAAGAATGAACGAAAGAATGCTCAGCAAGTATCCCATAATAAAATAAATATTTTTACAACTATAAAGTCTGAAATCCAATAACCTTTGTTGGTATAACAACCAAAACCTTTAAAGTATAACATTTGAATTAAAATATCATACAGTTCAAGATACTGTACGAGGAATAGTAAGATTTCATAATATCTGAAAATAACATGCAGTTCGAGATAATATATAAGAAGTCTAAACACTTCCCACCAAAATATATAATCTGCAACTGATAATAATAACTTTAAACATTTCTGTAAAGTTTAGAAATCCTTTGCTAGCAACATTATAGACAAAGGTTCAAAGTATAATTTTTAAATTGAAGTTATCGGGTAGTTCACTGTAAAATATCAATTATGAACAATTCTCAAACACTGCCAACATTATCGGTAACTAAGCTCATAGGCCTTCGTTACAATGTTGCAGACAAAATTCCAATTGGAAGATGGGGACTATACTGGACACCGCGATACACGATGATCAGTCGTTGTATTGCAAATAACACATTTTCTACTAGTAGAAGGACGACTTCCTATTCGGTTATCACCCTGGCCGCATTCGGGCCCATTATGCTACCTGACACCTATTTCATTGCCGAGCATAGGGTCATACTACCTGGCACCTATTTCATTGCCGAGTATGACTTCGTACTACCTGGCACCTATTTCATTACCGAGCACGATTTCGTACTACCTGGCACCTATTTCATTGCCGAGCACGGATTATTTCCAGTCCCCTGATGAATCGTATCGTTATAATTGGAACCGAATTTAATCGTCATTCCCCGAGCGTTAAGATAGCTCGTTGATAGGTTTAAGCTTATTACCATACTTACTTCCGGAAGTGTTGAGGAAGTAATAATAATATGTGAGTTGACTCTTTTCAACTGATGAAGGATGTATTATAATTTAAAATCACGACCTGGGAGTTAAGCGAAGTTTTCTGAAATTAACGAGATTGAAATTCTTTAATCTGAATAGGGTATAAATCCCAAGCTACAAATATCATCGAGGAATAGAAAGAGTAAAAATTGTTTGTTCGACTCTTAAACTGGATTCCAATTTTTAATGAGTTAGGAAATATTTATTCGTATTAGAATATTTTAATAAACTCAAAAAGAATATTTGAGAATCCCCGCTATAATTAAATAACTTTTCTGAAGGTCAGAAAATATTTTCCACAAGGTCGAAGAAAGTTTTTAAATAATATAAATCATTTTTAAATTGATTAAAAGAATTTAATAAATATTCAAATAATATCCATCAAATAATAAATGATTAAATAATAATCATAAGCTCAATAAATATTTAATAATCAAATCTAAGTGAATATTTAAAATAATATTCCCTTTAATAATAAAACAATTGAATATATTTATTCAATAATATTTATCGGAAAAATAAACCTCAACAGTCTAAAGAAAATATACCGACTCCCGGTCTAAGTTCAAAATATGATTCACATGCTCTACTCTAAGAGCCTTTATAAAACCCGGCTTATAACTATCATATCATATAGCTTATAACCAATCACGATTCTCGAAAGATTCAAGTATAACAACAATACTATATTCGCAATATATATTTGAAAACATTTTTAATCACAACAACAATAGTATGTCATAGGTTTCGAAAAACTTTCATAAACAAGAATCAAATAATTTGATAAATAGAATATAGTACGCTCTACACCGTAGAGCCTCATATACTCCGGTTTATATCTATATCGATATATAGCATATAAGCAACCATTCAACATTTGGAAGCTTATACGATAAGTAAAACAGTTCATGCATTTGTAGCAGTAACTATCACAACAACAACAGTTTAAAATATAGCCGAATACTTCAGCTTCGGGTTTTGAGAAACTTGCACGATACTTGGAACAAAGAGTATACATAGATATTTGAATAACCAAGTATTATACATTTGAAAATATACATACTCTGAACAATAGAGTAATGGTTAGTAAACTTGCCTCGAAATCTCGAAGTAGTGGTAAGTCTCGGGTTGGTCCAGTGATCTACGAATTAACACAAGGTTTAAGATTAATCACTTAAACTCTTTCACTATACTAAGTATATACTTACTTAAGTTCAAGGTTCATTTCCAAGTTAACTCCTTAAGAACTTCTACTCGCGCACGCTCGCTTACGCTCGCTTACGCATTTTTATAAAATTGAAATTTAATCCTTTTAACGCAAAATCTTTTTGAGGGTCTTCCTAAACGTACCTAGCATGTTATCACAAAGTTTCACATTTCATTAAGGCACTTAAGTGGTTCGATCATGGCCTCAAAGTTGGCTAAGTGGTGTAGTTTGGTTTTACGAACGTCTTACACTAAAACGCATGTTTCTCCTAAATTGTAAATCGTAATGACATGATTCTTACGCTCACATAAACTAGAAACAAAGATCTACGCAAAAATGTTCATCACTGAACCAAAAGAGGCAGTTAGGTTTTCGGATTCTAGGCAGTTGTTAGAGTTACCGAAAATCGGGCATTACGACGGCATAAAACGTAACGTTTCCAAAACTTAAAACTCAACCAAATCAATACCAATCAATCTCAAACTCACCATTCACCTTATAATCCCTCATCTCAGTCAAATCCTCCATTAAAATTCAAACAAGTTCAAGACTCATCCTCCAAACTCAATCAACAATTCATCTTTATAGTCAAAACAACTAAGCATAACATATACTACACATATACACTTCCATTTCTAATTATAAATCAAAACTTTATGAAAATCACTATTCATCATCTTCTTTAGAAGCTTAAAAGAGCATGCTAGAGGGAGTGGGTAGTAGAGATGTTACCTTTAAAAGAATGGGCTTGAGCTCTTCTTTGTTTTAAGCTATTAAACACTAAGTTTGGTGGAGAATTGCTCAAGCTTCAAGCTCCTTCTTCCTCATTCCTTAAGTTCGGTTTCTTTTCAAGAAAATGGGGGTGGGGGGGCTGCTCCTTTTGTGTGGAAAGGGTGTTGTAGATGTGTGGTTATATGTGTGGTGTTGGTGAGATATTTTTGTTTGCCAAAATGCAAGTTAACCCCTCAACTTTGGTTAAGTTACAAAGCTTCTTCCACACACCTTCTTAATACGTCTCTTTTTCATTCCTTTTAATCACTTAACTCATTTCTTTTATTGGCTAATGGTTCATTGAATATAATCGAATAGGTTTGAAACGATTCGAATGTGATTCGCAACTACGCGATTAGTAACCGTTTATTATTCCTGAACTTTTGCTAAAATATAGGATCAATCGGAGACTATAAAATTTTACTATTCACTTTGGAGTACTATTCATCAATGTTACTATTCATCCTTGTTTTTGTTCTTCTTGAAACGATTCGAAAATATTTTCTAAAAAGAGTGAATAAAACTCTACGCGATTCTCGCCGTGAGTAGTAACTATTCACTATTCGTCCTAACAATCGAATACTTAATTAAAATGGTTCGAGCGTGAATCTTGGAATATCATTAGGATTTATATACTCTCATTTGTGTCGTATATACGGCTTCAGAATTTTACGAAATATTTCCAAGTTGTGAATTTCTGAAATCTGATTTGATCTGCATACACTCATTTACATAGTACAACAATAATACAACTTCGAAACTTCAATTTTCCTACACGTATATAGTGTGGTCTGAAAAGTTTTTCTTAAATGGCAAAATCACTATTCATCAAGGTCTTTTATAATAATAATAAAAAAAATCAGGGTTTTTAATAAGTACAAAATTTCGGGTTAGTACAGAAATCGTCTATTTAAAAAAAATCAAAACAACAACATTTTATGAATTCAATGGTGCCCGTGCTTTGCACGGGCTATCATGCTAGTTATTTTAACCTTAAAACAAAATTTAATTTTGATGGTAAGAAACATGTATAGTATTTATTGAAATGTCAGCATACTTGTACAATTTTTAAGAGAGCTAGATTCATTGCATACACCTTTAACAAATAGTTTAATATTATTATCACAAAAAAATAAGATTATTACTTTCACATAAAAGTCATATACTAATATACATTTGGATCGCAGAGGTATATATTGGTAGCATATTGATACCTTTTTTCCATTAATTGTTTGATGATCGTGCATGATGTGAGATCGAAGTATGCGAAAACTTAGAATTGCTTCGTAATATTTTACTATTGGCAAGTAAACTAGTATTATTTACATTGGATAAATTAAAGAAATGCACTGTTAAGTATTATAGAGAGTAGGCTTATATAGCCAATAACCAAATAATAATAAAGGAAATCGTCCTAACAAAGGAAACTATTACAATAACGGAACTATCCAATAATAATAATAGTATATATGTTAACACGCACATTCTATTTTTACAATTTTAACACTTATCTGTAAATAAATGGAACAAAATCCTATAAAATATTTTTAGCATTTTCTACTTATATTAGGAAAATAAATTTATAATTTTGTTTAGGATTCTTCTTAATATATGTAGAATTTATTTATTTATCTTATGCGAGTTTAAAATATCTAAGTAACAAATATAGTGATGTGAAAAAATAATAATAAATTACTAATTGTATGTCTAGTGAACATATTGAAATATTAAAAAAATGCATCTAAAATATAATAATTTAATTAGTAATTGGCTAATAATCTTTTGTTGATTTTATCTATTTGTGAAAGGAAAATATAGTTTAGCCAATTAATTAAATTGCAAAATTTATTGTCATCTTATTTCTTTTTAATATACTATTTATTACATATGTCCTCCGTCATCTTGATGATATCCATACAAGAGCTACTAATAACGACCTAATCATTGCATACGTCAAGCTGATGTTTGACTTAGGTAAGAGACTAAGATTTCATTCACTTCTCAACTTTGATTCTCCTCCTCTAGATTAGAATTCACATCTACGGTCACGATTACTCTAGCCAGCTTCGATTTACTTTGACCCTCACTATAAATATACGTGAGATCCACCATTTTGTTCATTTCAAAAAAACATAACCATATAACCATCACTCTCACTTCTCATTACTTTCGCTACTCTGATATCCCTTACACCCTCACATAAAAATGGTGATTGAATCAAACAACTTCAATCAGAATTTTGGTTTTGAACCGAATCCTCTTATGTATGGAAACAAACCAATGAATCAACAAGTTGCTTATAACTTCTCACGGAAGAATCCAGTGAATATCAACTTTCCAAACTCTGCTCATGAAGCATTTACCATTGGAGGATCATCGTTGAATCTGCATGCTCGGAATTTCTATGCAGACCCATATCTTTTAACTTCATCAATTTCTGCACCAGGTGTCAATCATTCTAGTTACTCAAAAAACACTGGATTTGTTTCTGCTTCATCCTCAAATGGTACCGGTTTGTATAACGAGTATCCAAGTTTGTTTCATCTGAACACATCACAACAACTCAGGCCTCCAATGCAGGTCCAAACCCATGCTACCAATTCTCATGTCAACATCCAAGAATTAGGTCCATCGGGCTTAGCAAATCCATGCATGAACATGGACAAGATAGTGAGTGATGGAAGAGCCAAGAAATATAATGGGAGAAAATATAAGAATGGTATTAAAGGGCATTGGATGCAGGAAGAGGACAGGTAAATTCAATTTTTATTAGTAATAAATTTTACGGATATTGTGTAAGTAAGGAATTAAATAATTAGTTGAATTTATGCAGAATGTTGCTGAATTTAGTGGACAAGTACGGAAACAAGAAGTGGAGCTACATAGCTAGGATGATGCCTGGGAGGCTAGGGAAGCAGTTAAGGGAGCGATACAACAACCATCTCAAGCCTGGACTTAAGGTTTTGTTTTTCTTCTTCACCAGTTTTTGTCAAAATGTCATTTATGCTAGTAACTTGCAACACAGACATATGTAAACTCCGGGTAAAATTTTCCGAAAATTAGCAAAAACAAAGAATCTGCAGATGGATTTTGATGATAAATTATATAAATATATTAAATTTTGATTATTGATTAATTTTCCCTGTTAATATATTACGAGGAAAAGTTTATATACAACAACTTTGAAATTTTAATGACGTATTTGCAATATTTACCAACATCATCAATATATAGTTTAGATTCCCATTCTATGACGTCATTATGAACTCAGCACACATGTTTATAAAAATTATTTGTTTGATTTTGGACATTACAATTTACATTGGAATCATGAGATATATGCATGTCATCTGAATATTAGATTTTATTACTTTAAATTTAAGTAGTTGTCATTTTTAATATGAGCCATCTCCTCAACATTTTATATTTATTTATCAATGTTGTATTCATAGGAGATTCCATTATCTTTCTCTCGTAGTTAATTTTCTTATATTTTCAATATTTATACTTATTATTTATTCAATTCCTATGAAGTTTCATGGTGTATCACCTTTTTGTATATCTATTTTATTATGATGATTTAAAAGTCACACATTGTGACGTTTGCATTTAAAGATTATAGAATATATCATACTATTTTTATCTTGAGAAAAGTAAATAATTTAATATATTATAAATTTATATATGTCACAGAAAGAGGCTTGGACTGAAGAAGAGGATATGAAGCTGATTCAGGCCCATGAAAATAGGGGTAACAAGTGGGCTGAGATTTCAAAGCTGCTCCCGGGCCGTAGTGAAAGTGATATCAAGAATCGTTGGAATGCCACCAAGAGGAAGTGCATGAATGCTATACATAAAAGTAAGAACACCCCAAAGCCCAGCTCCCTGTTTGAGAACTATGTGAAGACTATGTTTGACAATGTGGACCGGAGCATGGGCCAGAGCAACAGCCCAACATCAGCTGAATTAAGTGCAATGGGTGGGCCTTCTTCTGGAGGAAGTAACACTAAGCAGGCTGGGACTTATGGATCTGTTAGTATTGAAGACTATGGGATCTCTACTTTTGAGGCAAATGTGTTGGCCGAAAGCAGTGGGCCAATGTCACAGTTTGAGTCCATGAGTTATCTGGAGATGCTCCTTCAGGAGTAAGGGCTTGGGCTCATAGTTTTAATTTCTATCGACTCCTTTGGTTGGATCCCCAACATGCTTTCAATATTTTTATTTTGGAAGCATCCATTTTTTGTGTTGTAACTTTAGTGAACATTGCAGATTTGCTGATGAAATGTATCAATTTTTTCCTAAAACTTTCTTGAGGACTGTGTCTTAACATTGATTTTTGAAGCCAATAGTTACTTCATCATTTCCTTGTTCTAAGCATAGATGTTGCTTCTGAATTTTTACTCTGTCTTCGTCATTTTTTTTCGTATGTTGTGTCATTGTTTATAAAATTAGTCCTTAGCACGCATCTGATTTTGGCTAAGTCTTTCCTCTACTTTCACCGGCTACTGGGTGAGAAACTCATTGGATTGTTACTAAATCGACCTAGTGAATTGTAGTCGTGTCACAGTTTTATTGTAGATCAGACCCAACCTTTTAAAGTGGCTGAATTGTTGTGCCATTTATTGACCTACACTAGATATCTGACATCAAAACTCAAATTGCTTGATATGCTCTTGACTAACAATTTTGAATATCTTGGTAGTAGAATTTTGATGTGTGGTTGGCTCCTCATGATTTCTTTTCTTTTAATAGAAGTCTCTGTTGATAAGTTCATCGGTGCACAGATTAGTTATTATTTCAAAATAGTCCCTGCACCCATTGTTATCCGATCCTCTATTCAATTATTAGAAAAACATGAGTGCATATATAAGTTAAAATTGATGTCTGGTACTTCAGCCTTTTGAGCATGCTAAGCTTCTCCTCAAGTTTTCCATCCTTTTCTTCTTTTGTGTGAGGTTATTGTCAAAGTACCATGTATCTTCTTCTTCATTTTTTGTTAGAGTACCAAATATTTTATTCCTAATAAAATATGTTGTACGGGCATGTCACAAGTTGATAGCCTGGTTGAGGGGTAAATCTTGGGCCCTCATTGTAGCACAATATTTCTTATTTTAATTGATTTTTTCAAGCAATAACTTCACTTCAGCAACAAATTTCCCAAAATGGACATTGTAGCATTAAACTGCTACAAGCTATTCTCTTGTGCTACAAGCTTTTCTCTTGTGCTGTTAATTATGCTGAATTGCTTTTGTATGCTTATGTATTTGTGCTTGTTGAGATGTGCATGCAAATGACGCTAGCTACATGGTTGCTTTTCCTCAGAAAGTGTAATTGGTTTGCTATTATCAGTGATGAACGAGCTACGAAAACAAGTCATGATGTTTATAAGTAACCAATCCGCCTAAGACCTCAAGGTATTAGGAATTGGGCTTACCAGGATCATATTATTTCTTCAACATCCCCCCTCACTCGAAGTCCCATTATTTGGGTCAAAGAGTGGATCACTAGGTGTTTCGTGCCTTTTTGGCCCTAGCGTCTGGTCCAATTTTTCAATTACCAGGTAGGGATCTCGTCCCTTTTTGGACCCACCAAAGTACAATTCAATATTTTCAATAAATGAGAATATTGGGGAGTGGTAGGGAGTCGAACATGAGTCGCTTTACTTACCACGAGTTCTCTGGTCTGTGTGATTTAGCATTCTGGTAGGTAACTGAACCCTCATGTTAGATGAAGGCCTTCATCACAGGAATGCTTACTGAGTGAGTTCAGACTGAAAAATAAATTCCATTACTTTTTCATCAATTTTTTTGAAATTCCCTCTAGTGTTGCGATAAACCACCAAAAACACTTGTATACATTATGAATAAAATCGTTGTTGTTTGTTTTTTTGTTCATCTTCATTCTGGTGTTTGCCATTATTCTTCAATACATCTGAATGGTCTTGTGCATTCATCAGCGATCACATACCACATTTGAACTTCCGTGTATGGTGACTTTGTTTGGCTTTATTAAACTTTACGGACCTCCTACATCTCACAGAATGAACTAGCAATGAATTCTTTTGTGACTTTGCAATCGACAAGAAAAACAAGCCAACTTCTCCCAATCTTTATTCATTTCATATGGATTGCACTTCTTTATTTTGTTCAAGTGCTAGTCATTTTGTGATGGTGGCTAAAAGAAAAACATAAAAATAGACATATTGGTACTACTTGTATTCAAACCCCCCTTTCTACAAGTAGTTCTGGTTCAACAAGTGGTATCAGAGTAGGTTTGATTAAGTTTGAATCAAGAAGATCAAAAACATGCCTGGATACAAAGATGGCAATACAAATATCCCCATACTCAAGAGGGGTGAATATACTCACTGGAGAGTCAAGATGTTGCACCATCTTGAGGCTACTGATCCTGATTATCTTGACAGAATCAATGATGGACCATTCATCCCAACAAAGGTGGTTCCTACGACGAATGAAGAAGGAGAAGTTGTAGGAGATCGCACAATCAATAAGCCAAAGAGTGATTGGTCTGCTGAAGATAAAGCCAGTATACTCAAGGATGCAAAGGTAAAGAACATATTATTTAATAGTCTTGACACTGTTCTCACAAATTATGTTCTCTCTTGCACAACAGAAAAAGAGATGTGGGATAAGTTGAGGGTGCACTGTGAAGGCACCAAGCCTGTGAGGAAGAATTACAGGGCTTTGCTGATCCAGGAGTATGGAACTTATGACAGATTCACCAAGCTGATAAATGATATGGCTATTCATGACAAGTACTATGATAAAGAAGATGTGAATGCCAAGTTTATGAAGTCTCTCTCTGGATACTATAGTGAAAAGATATCTGCTATTGAAGAAGCCAATGATATGGATGAGATAACATTGGAAGAGATCTTTGGGAAACTGAGAAACTGGGAGCTAAATAAGCAGCAGTTGGAACAAAGAGATGAAGGCAAAAATAGAAGAATTGCACTCTCCATTCAACAGAAAAAAGACAAACTGCTGAAGAATTTAGAAGAAGAATCATCTGTCAAAAGTTCAAAGAAGCAGAAAGAGAAGATGATATTCAGGAATCAGAGTCTAATGTCTCAGACTCTGATAATAGTGACTCAGAAGCAGATATGGAAACGTTTATGGCTCTCTTTGCCAAAACCTTCAGAAAAGGAAGGTTCAATAAAAGAAGATTAAACAAGAGACCATCATCCAGAAAAGAAAGCAAGAAGCAAGAAACCAGCAAGAAGTCAATAGTCAAGATTGACAAGTCCAAGGTTAAATGCTTTAACTATACCATTGTTGGACACTTTGCTGGAGAATGTAGGAAGCCAAACAACAGACAAGCTGGAAGTGGAAAAGCTCTCATGGTGACAGAAAAGGATTGGGCTAACTCAAGTGATTCTGAAGATGAGTTTGATTATGAAAATATTGCATTAATGGCTGTCTCAACTGACAAATCATCTTCACCAAAGGAACCAGCTACTGAAAAGGTAACACTATTCTCTCTCGATTCCATTGATTGTTTAGATTCTGAAGGTATTCAATTGATTAGATCTGAATTTAAGAATTTTATGGAGAACTTCAGAAATTTAACTAGTGAGAGAAATAGTCTTAAGGATAAGAATGATGAGCTGGTAGGTAGAAACAGTTTTCTTGAAGCTGAGTTAGTCCAGATGAACCAGTTCAAAGAGGAGGCTTCTAAATCCAAACATGATCATGGTGTAGTACTTCAGGCATATGATTACATCAGAAAAGAACTGGAAGAAGAAAAGGATAAGATTAGGTTGTGGAATACTTCAGGTAAGAAGACTCACACTATAATTCAGAATCAAGTTATTGGTCAAACCAATGGAATAGGTTATGACAAAAGTGAGGGAAAGAAACCTGCAAGTATTGTTAGTAATGAAGCTGGTGCATCAAGGAAGGCTGAACCTGAAAGACCTAAGGTCAAACCAGTCAAGTTTGTAGACAGTCAAGGAACCTCCCTTATCTACAAAAATCAGGAAAATGTCTCCCAGACATCAGAAAAGCCTAAGAGAGTGAATATAGGTTTTCTGTCTAATTCTCAACTGAAACAGAAAATTTCACATGTTTTAGAGTCTGAAGAGGTGAAAAGAAACAGGAATGAGAAGGAAGGAATCAATAAAGAGAACAACTACAAAAGAATTCCTGATGCCCCAAGGAAGGAATGTTTCAAGTGTGGAAATCATAATCACCTATCTCTAGACTGTAAATAGAAACCTAAATGGGATTCAGAGTCTAGATTTCCCAAGACTCTGAAAATTCAGTATAGACCCCAAAATTCTTGTTATCGTTGTGGAAGCAAATTACACTTTATATACATGTGTAGGGAATATCATGATCTGTATTATGACTTCTATTCACTGAAAGCAGATACACCAAGTCATAGGAAGATTGTGAAGACAGAGTCTAGGTTAGACTCAGATAAGGGTCAGTCTGAAGCTGCAGAAACAAAATAAAAAAGGAAGACTAGTCACTCAAAAAGAAAAACAGGATCCAATCAAAATTGGATCCCCAAGAAGTCTAACTAGTCTTTTATTGTTTGCAGGGCACCAAGAAGAAGCACACTTTTATATAGACCTGGCAATTTGTTCGTGTCGTGTACTTTCATGTTTCGTGTACCTAAATGCTAAACCCAAAACCACCCGTTTAGGGTTCGTGTAATTTCGTGTTCTTGTACTTTCGTTTCGTGTACTTTTTGTGTCGTGTTTTCGTGTAATTTAAATTAATAATAGAAATAAAAATAAATAAGTAAATATATTGAAATATTAAAATTTAGGTAATATTTTTACAAATGTGTATTAAAAATATATATTTACATAATATTTACAAATAATATTATAAATTTATGTATAATCACATAAATAAATGTTAAATATCTAATAAAAATGTTAAAATATCTAATATAAATATTAATTTATAAATATTTATTTATTTATTTCGTGTACTTTGTGTCGTGTCGTGTACTTGAGGGGTAAACACAAAACCGACACTAAATCTCGATCGTGTACTTTCGTGTTCGTGTACTAAAAATGCAAACCCAAACACTAAATTTTCGTGTCGTTTCGTGTCATGTCGAAAATTGTCGGGTCTACTTTTATACTTGATAGTGGATGCTCAGGACATATGACTGGAAAGAAGGCCCTGCTAACAGATTTTATGAAGAAAGCTGGTCCAGAAGTTTCTTTTGGAGATGGCAACAAAGGAGACACTCTGGGATATGGCTCAATTATACTGGGAAATGTCATCATTGAAAATGTAGAGCTAGTTGAAGGGCTGAAACATTCACTAATCAACATAAGTCAACTCAGTGATAACGGGTATATCTCTACCTTTGACAGTGAAGCTTACAGAGTAACCAACAAGGAAAATGGAAATACTGTGTTAACTGCGAGAAGACAAGGAAATATATATGAAGCCATCTTAGATAATTCATCAGAAGGAGAACTCAAATGTCTTCTTAGTAAGGCATCTACTGAAGAAAGCTGGAGATGGCAGAAAAGATTATCTCACCTTAACTTTAAGAAGTTAAATTACTTAGCTAATCATGACCCGGTGAGAGGACTACCAAAGACTACTTTTGTGCAAGATGGACTGTGTGATGCATGTTAGCTAGGAAAGCAGAGAAAGACCTCCTTCAAAAGTAAAACTGAGAATTCAATCTCAGAGCCCTTTCATTTGCTGCATCTTGATCTCTTTGGTCCAGTGAATATCATGTCAATCAACAAGAAGAAATTTACAATTGTGATAGTTGATGACTATACAAGATTCACATGGACATATTTCCTGGCAAATAAAATTGAAACTCCACAACTCATTTTTGACCTCATTACACTCATTGAAAAGAATTCTGAGTTCAAGGTGAAGATTCTCTGAAGTGATAATGGCACTGAGTTCAAAAACACTGAAATAGACTCTTACTGCAGAGAAAAGGGAATTTCACAATAATTCTCAGCACCAGGGACTCCTCAGCAAAATGGTGTTATAGAAAGAAAGAATAGAACTCTCATAGAAGCAGCCAGAACAATGTTAGCTGACTCAAAGCTTCCAACTTATTTCTGGGCTGAAGCTGTTAACACTGCATGTTTTGTTCAAAATTGCACACTAGTGAACAGACATGGAAAAATTCCCTATGAGATGATCAATAACAAGAATCCAAGTGTGAAACATTTTCACATCTTTGGATGCAAGTGTTTTGTTCTCAAGGTTCATCCTAAGAAACTTGCAAAGTTTGAAGCCAAGGCAGATGAAGCTATTTTTCTTGGATATACTTCCTCAACAAAGGCCTTCAGAGTTTACAATCTGAAAACTCAAACTGTAATGGAGTTGATTCATGTTTCTTTTGATGACAGGAAATAAGTTGACCTCCATTCTGAACAAAGTCAAGAATTACTACAGTTTGAAAATATAAAGGATGTGTACAATGACACAAGTGAAGAGGAAGAAAGTATGCAGCCTCTAATTATAAGTTCTCAACTAGGGCATTCAACTCAGGGGGAGAAGTTTGAAAATGGATCTACAAGCACTCCACAAACTGGTACTAGACATTCAGGGTCTAGATCTTCATAGTCTACTACATCAGAGTCTAACTCTTTAGCAACTGAGAATACAAGATTACAAGGCTCATGGGGAGAAACCAGTAGAATTTCTTTTGAAAGTGCTTCTCAAATGGAGGAAAAGTCCATACACTTAGGGGGAGAGTCAGAAAGAAGAAATCTTCCCTCAGCAAGAAAATGGACTAAAGATCATACTGAAGACCTAATTATTGGTGATCCAACCAAAGGAGTTCAGACAAGGAGGGCTACTCAGAATGAATGTCTTCATAGCTGTTTTCTTTCAAAAATTGAACCAAAGAAAGTGGAAGAAGCTTTGGAAGATCCTGATTGGATAATTGCAATGCAGGAAGAATTAAATCAATTTGAAAGAAACAAAGTCTGGGAACTGGTACCAAGACCAAAAGGAAGATCAGTCATTGGTGAAAAATGGGTCTTCAGAAATAAACTTGATGAAACTGGTACAGTTGTAAGAAACAAAGCAAGACCGGTGGCAAAAGGATACTCTCAAGAAGAAGGAATTGATTATGATGAAACCTTTGCACATGTTGCTAGATTGGAAGCAATCAGAATGTTTCTTGCATTTGCTGCATACTCAAAGTTCAAAGTGTACCAGATGGATGTAAAGAGTGCATTTTTAAATGGAAAGCTGGATGAGGAGGTGTATGTTGAACAACCTCCAGGCTTCATTGATTCAAGATTTCCAAATCATGTCTACAAGTTGGACAAAGCACTCTATGGGCTAAAGCATGCACCAAGGGCACGGTATGAAGCCCTGTCTAAATTTCTTCTAGAGAATAACTTCACAAGAGGTACAATTGATAAAACTCTTTTCTTCGGAAAGGTAAAAGGTGATTTGCTTTTAGTTCAAATTTATGTTGATGATATTATATTTGGCTCCACAAATTAAAAACTTTGTGCTAAGTTTAGCAAGCTTATGCAGTCTAAGTATGAGATGAGCATGATGGGAGAACTAAACTACTTTTTAGGTCTTCAAGTCAAACAGTCTGATAATGAAATTTTTATTAATCAGTCAAAATATGTTAAAGATCTTTTGAAAAAGTTTGACTTGCAGGATTGTTCAATTGCTAAAACTCCCATGCCTACTGCAACTAAACTAGACTCTGATCCAGAAGGAAAAGCAGTGGATGTGTCTAGTTATAGAGGTATGATTAGCTCATTACTGTACTTAATTGCTAGTAGGCCAGATATAATGTTCTCTACTTGTCTGTGTTCCAGATTCCAAGCTAATCCTAAGGAATCTCATTTAACTATTGTGAAAAGAATTTTTAGATATCTCAAGGGAGCACCTAATCTAGGATTATGGTACCCTAGAGACTCTGATTTTTTACTAATTGGCTAATCAGACTCTGATTATGCAGGATGTAAAGTAGACAGGAAAAGCACAACTGGAACCTGTCAATTTCTGGGAAACAGACTAATTTCTTGGTTTAGCAGGAAACAACAGTATGTCTCTACATCAACTGCAGAAGCTGAGTACATAGCTACAGGAAGTTGTTGTGCTCATTTACTTTGGATGAGAAATCAGCTGTTGGACTATGGTATGAATTTATCCAAAATCCCTTTGTTTTGTGATAATACTAGTGCCATTAAAATTACAGAAAATCCAGTCCAACATTCCAAGACAAAACACATTGAAGTCAGGTATCACTTTATAAGATAACATATAGAGAATGATACAATTGATCTTCAATATGTGTCAACTGAGAAGCAGATTGTAGACATACTTACTAAGCCACTTGATGAAGCTACCTTTGTCAAATTGGTTAGTGAGTTAGGAATGTTAAATTTTTAAGTGTCTGTTAAATCTTAACAATTCCAGCAAGGTATTGAATTCTAGTTATAGATTTTGACAAGTTCTCAATCTATATATGTTATAATGTTATGTGCATGACTAGATTCAATGTTTACCTTGAGATTATGTAATAAACTGCTTATAGACTCTGAAATAGGTTAGACTCCTATACTTAGTCTCTGATTAAATACTTAGAATTTTTGCATGTTTGCTTACATCTTTTAATTTAAAGAGTCTATACAATATCAAGTAATACTTTGCAGTTCTATTACTAATAAATTTTGCAGGAGATACAAAGACGGCAATATAGGAAAGCATAATTTCATTAATTCTTGAAAATTCATTACAAAGAGGAGGAAATTACATGGCTTTTCTATGCTACTTTGTACTAAAAGATAAATACAAGGGTGTCCTGGAGATTAGCATGAAGCGACCGTCATGGTTGAGTTGGGCCTTGAATGTCAGAGAGAACAACCATTCCATCCATGCACCATCCTGAGCAGCTTCACAGTCCATCAGGTATAGTGTTGGATTGGAAGATTTTTATGTACCAACAGAACAGGATTCTCTTGACATCTTCAGGCCATCCATCAGAAAGCAAGAAGGGGAGCAGGACTATCAATCAATTGACATCCTACAGATGGTGGATCTTCATCCTCATCTCATTTCCTCTTACATGCCTGCACTTTACAAGGAATACAGGCATCAAGCTCCTTCTTCCCTCTCTCTATCTCTTCATCTTCCTCCTCTTCCTCAAAAATCAGATGATCGAGTGGATCAATCTCAGCAAACTCGGGGTTATTTTGATGGAAGTTAAAAAGAAGAAGATCAGTCATAGCCTCAATGAAACCATGTTCCTCTTGAAGGTTAGGAACAGGTACGGGCTCTTCAACAGCCTCATCCTCTGCTAGAGCGTGATCAAGCTCTTGAAATAGATGAGCTAATTGTTCTTCTTGATCAAGAGCATCGAACTCTTGAAATGGTACATTTGGAAGATTATTTGCAGCCATGGAGAAATTGTTGGTAAGTATTTTTCTATGGATAAGAGAAGGTAAAGAATGGAAGAGACTGATGATTTCTCTTAGTTTTATAGAGAAACTCGAAGCAATGCAGGGTTTTGGAAAGTCTTGAGGAGTCTTTTCAATTTATCATTATTACTTTGCATTGAGAAGTAGCAAGAAAATTAAAAAGGGGTTATATGTGTTTTAATTCCTATTTTTTCTTGTTTTAATTTTAAGTCTGTTAATACTTTTTACACTCGTGTGTAATTAATTTATAGACTCTGGTAAGTCAAGCATCATCAGACAGGACTGTTCGAATTCTTAAGGGTTAATAGACTCTGAACTTGCACGATTGAAAGTGTTACATGTTTTTTCAGTTATTTCTCTTTCTTAACCCACTATTACAGGTAGTTGCTGATTTTTAGCACCATTATCGAGCAAGTTTCTTAATTTATATATTGTGCTAATCATATCTTTGATTTCTTACAAGTTTTATCCAAAGTGCACATTATATATACAATACACAGAGCTCTATTTCTTCGAACCCAATTCCCAAATTCACATCAATGGTTGTTGTTTCTACAATGCTGAGAGGTCCAAAATCAATTGCTTTTGTCTTTGGTGATTTTGAGTTTATGACTACAAATCATGCTATTGCTATACATGCAAAGGACAAGGCACATGAAGATTTTCACCCAGTGATGGACTTCTTAACTCAGGGTCCTCTGAATTTTGCATTATCTTGCACTCCTGAGTTTCTTTCTGAAGCGGTTTGTAAAACATGGGAATCAGCTTCCTATGTGAATGATAAGCTTACTTTCAAATATGGAACTCATAAATATGCAATTACTACTGATGTTCTGAATGAAGCTTTAGAATTACCTGTTAAATCTGAATTTGATGATTATGCTAGTGATGATGACTTGATTCAGATGTATAGGTCTTTAAATTATGTTGGTGATTTAAATGACTTAAGTTCTGTTAAAAGAAAATGTTTGAGAAAAGAATGGAGTTTCTTCTTTGTTCAAATAGCTAAATCCTTCACTGGCAAATGTAGTGGTTTTGATGCAATTACATCCATTACTAGTTAGATAGGGTACAATTTGCTAACCAATAGAACGATAGATATTGCACAATTGTTGCTTGTGCAGATTGGTAGCAAAGTACGGGCTAAGGAGAACACAAAAATCTACTACCATAGGTTTTTGATGTTGATCCTTCATAACCTTGTGCCTACATTAAGAGGCCAACTGCATGACAGTACACCAATTGATTGTCATGTTCAGCACCCTAGATTGTTCAAGGATCTTACTAGGGAGCACAATAAGCTACAAGCTAGGCTTCAAGGTGAAGGTATTCCATTCCCTGACATGGTCTACCCTGAGGTAATGAAACAAAAACTCAGCACTTTTAATACTGATGTGTATACTCCACTTTTTGGAGGTGTTATGGCACAGGATCAAGTAATGGGGAACCCTCCTGTGTCTAACCCAAACACAGTTCAACCATCAACCAAAAGGCCTAAACAATCAAAATTACCTATTTAAAAAAGGTCTACCTCTGTTACAAAACCAACCTCTATCGTCTCTCAAAAGGCTTCAGTTATAACAAGGAGAAGGTTGAGAATGCAACTTGATAGTGATGATGAAACCAATCCCACAGAGCATGAGGTGGCTGAAGGTCTTTCTTTAATGAAGGATTCATTGGCTATCTTACCCTCTGATAAGCCTGTAATTGTAGACTCTCAAAAGTCTATGGTTTCTGAAAAGGGATAACCTCAGAAACTGGCTACCGTCTCTCAAAAGACTGTAGCTTTGGCAAAAAATCCTATCCCAAGGACTGAAACACCTGTGTCTGCACAGCAGTCTACCTCTGCTAAATCTTTTGCTCAGTATAAACGTAAAAGGAAGAAGAAAGTTCATTTCACACCCTCACACACAAATATTGAGTCAGTGTTCCAGATACACAGGTGGTTCCCATGGTTCCTTCAGAACCAGACTCTGGTAGAACAATTACTACTAACTTGTCAGGGTCTAATACTAAACTAGAGTCTCATTCATCCTCAGACTCTGGTGATGAGGTATTTTGGGAAGGATTAACTGTAACACCCCCATATCCGAGGTCAGAGATCTGGGTTGTCACTGTCCCTTATTCCGTACAAACACTTAATACTTGAATCAAAATATAATAAATCATCACACATGGTGACCCCACCATCAATATACTCACGCCAGTTATGTCTCAGAAACGAACTTACAAAAACAGTAGTCATACGGTCCATAAATTAAAGTTATTACAACCCAAAAGTAAAATACTAGCAACCTACTGCCAATGTGATTTCTACGTGAAACCAGAAAGGCAGCGCAAATGTCTGTTCTTGTTCATTAAAATACATAAGTGATACTTATAAATAAACCGGAGCCACAAGAGTTACACTCCGAACCAACTCGGGACTTCTACCTGATCAACTGTAACAACCATGTTACGGGCGGCCTGTATAGCTCTGATGCGCTTCTGAGCGGTACGACGAATCCTGGCCATCTACCCTAGCTGTTGTGTTGTGATATATATGTATAGAAAGAAAAGCAAGAGTGAGCACTCAGCCCAGCAATAATATAATACAGCATAAGCATATAAGTGAGCTTATATCATAAAGGAAAACCTTTAAAACTTCATTCGTATACAGAATGATATATATTTATTTCTCTTTTCGTCAAAACATACCATACAGTACGACTACTGTATGAGGAACATCATTACTCTTTACTGTCACATTATCAGTAACTCAGCGCCTAGGCTTTTGTTACAATGTACAGTTCAACTCCAATCGGAGGGAAGAAAGGGAATGTACTGGAACACCCGATACACGGTGATCAGCCGTTGTATCGTAACTTTTATTTTCTACTAGTAGAAGGACGACTTCCTGTTCGGTTATCACCCTAACCACATACGGGCCACTGTGCTAAGAGATCACTACCTCGGTGCCTATTTCGTCACCGGGCAAGCCTTAGCACGCAAGGGATCACTACCTCGGCGCCTATTTCGTCACCGGGCAAGCCTTGATAATTTTGGCACTACCCCGGCACCTATTTCATTGTCGTGTAGGCCCTTCCAATTCCCATAATGAAAAATATCAATGAAACGGAAATCGGAATTAAATTCCATTTTCCCCAAGTACAATTACTTGTCAAAACTTTGTAACCGTTCAGAATACCTTACTTCTAGAGTAATTGAAAAGAGTAAGTCAAAGTGTGGGTTGACATTAGTCAACGAAACTACAGATGATTACCACGTATTTTGAAAGCATGACCAGGGAGTTTATTGAAATTTCAGAGTTTAGCGAGTTTAAAACACTTTACTTGAATGGGGGAGCCATCCCCAACTATAGTTATTCTAGAGGAACAGTGGAGGTAAAACTCTGTCCTCGACTTCTTGAACTAGATTCCCAATTTCCGATGAGTAGAAAACACTATTCGCATTTAATTATTTTAAGATAATATTTGGGAATCTCTGCTTTAAATACCTTTTCTGAAGATCAGAAAGTTTTGTGTACATAGTAGAACCTTAAATAATATAATAAGGTTCTATGATTTTTAAATCACATTTGGAATATTTGATAAATATCCAAATAATAAATATTGAATTATTATTCAATATAAAACCACTTAAGTGAATATTCAAAATAATATTCACTTAATAAAAATATTCAAATAATAAGAATTGAATTATTATTCAATATAAAATCACTTAAGTGAATATTCAAAATAATATTCACTTAATCAAATAATATTCAAATAATATTGATTACAATATTATTTAAATATCTCACCTTAAATATCCAATAATATAGACCTTGAATATTTAATAACCTTTAAAATATAACTATCCCTGGAACCTTCCAGCTTCTGACAGTTTGATCAAAACAAAATAATAATTTAACTCCCTGTCTTATTATTTTAAAATCATCGTACATCTGCTCTATACTTAGAGCCTTTAAACCTTGGTTTATATTGTAATAACCCGAATTTTTGGTAAAATTAAAACTTTTTTTTATTATGATTAAGTGCATCAGTGAATAGTGAATTTGGTGGATGAATAGTGATTTTGAGGATTAAGAAAAAATTTCATGCCACCTATGTACGAGACGTAGTGTGGATATTCCGAAGTCATATTAGTGATCTACGGAGTAAATAAGTGTATGCAAAGACGATCGGAATTCAGAAATTCCAAATTTTATTTTGGTGTAATATTTGACCGGGCAGCGAATTATATATTATTATATTCAAAAAATGAGATATTAAATTTGAGGATTTGAGGATTTAATATTTTGGAATTTTATTATATTTGATTTGAGAATATTCGAAGAAACGCGAGAACATTTTCTAAGAACAAGGAATAAAGAGGGAATAGATAAGGGATGTTGGAGTTAATATTGATTTAAGGGATTGTGCCACAGTGGAGTAATAAAATGCAACATATAAGTTGTAACGTCACTACACCATAGATTGGCTATTGTAACACGCACTGAAAAAATTGCTTAAAAATCGTTGCTATTTAATGACAGGTTTTAACAAATTTACAACTATGGTAATGCTTTTTAATATCGTTACAATTGGATTTCATTTTTGCAAAAATTAAATTTTATTGCAACGAATATAGATAAACGTTACCATAAGTTCAAAATTTTGGGGTTAAATTTTAGCGGGCTGTATAAAAAAAAGAAGCGGGCTTGGCAAATTATTTTGCTCGGGCTTTCTAACACTAACATTTTTACTAAAATATTTTGACTCAAAAAAAAAAAGACTCAAACACACTCGGACACAGAGACAAGCTAGAGAGAGAAGGCGGTAGGGAGAAATTGAAGCTCGAAGATTCAAGCTCGAAGAACACTCAAGCTTGAAAAGTCAAGCTCAAAGAACACTCAACCTCGAAAAAGGTATCTTCTCTCCCCAAATCGATTTTAAAATCAATTTTAGATGTATCAATTAGGGTTTAATTGTTAATTTGTGCTTTTTTAAAATTGATTTATACGACTAATTTGTTAATTAGGGTTGGATTGAGATTTTGTTTAAGTTGATTTTTAGAATTTGGGGTTTTAAATTAAGCATTTTGTTTAAGTTGATTTTTAGAATTAGGGGTTTTAAATTAGACATTTTGCACTTAGTTTCCTTATGTACATCATTTTAATTCAGTTTCTTTATGTGTTCATAAACTTTTTTAGTTTCGATATAAAGTTTTTATCTTTCTGATTCGATATAAGGATAATGGTTGTTATCGAAATACTTTCATTTTTTTCCCGATAAACAAAAACTGTGTACACAAATTAGTGCTGTAGAATTCAAGTAAAAGCCAAATTAGTAATGCTGAACTTGACATGTTAGATATAATTGCTGACGTTTGTTCATCAGTGTTTAAGTACCAGGTACATATCAGAGTTCATATAGAAGCCAGTCAGAGTTTGATAAAGTCTGACTGGGTGAAGAGTTTATATGGAAGCCGGTCAGAGTTTGATAAAGTCTGACAGGGTGATAGTTGAATTAGCTGTCGGTGCTGAATTGAAGATTCTAGAAGCAATATATTCTGAAGATGGAAAGAAGCAGAATATATTGATACAGCTAAGGAGACTGGACAGAAGACTGAAGCAATCCTTAATTGATAATAATTGTATAGCTAATTTATAGGAGTATCAATTAGATAAGGATTGTATGTAGCTGTGTACTATATAAAAACACAGATAGGTTATCCCTAGAAGGGACGCGAACATTGAATATATTATTCTTGTAACCTAGTAGCTCTTTGTGATTCATTAACATCACTAAGAGAGAAACTGTTAATATAATTACAGTTTGTTGATTTATAAAGTGTTCTTGATTGTTATTCTCATACATACTTGATTATATATTGTGTATTCGGCCTAACAATTGGTATCAGAGCCAAGGCTGTTTAATATATACAGTTTTACGATTCAATCACAGTAATAATCATGTCTGAAGAAAATCAAACAGCTTCCAAGGCTGAACAGGTTAAGCCTAATTCTGTGAGTCGATATGAAACAATCAGGGTTCCAATACTCAGGCCAGTAGAGTATCCGATTTGGAAGGTGAAGATGACCATGTTTCTGGAGGCTACAGATCCAGAATACCTTGACAGAATTTATGATGGTCCTCATATGCCGACTAAATTGTCCCCTGTTGTTGATGGTCAAGAACAAAAGACTGTTCCAAAGGAAAAGAAAGATATGACTCCTGAGGACATCTCATCAATTGCAAAAGATGCAAAGGTTAGACATCTTCTCCACAGTGCTTTAGATAATGTTATGTCTAATAGAGTAATTGGCTGCAAGACTGCCAAAGAAATATGGGATGCTTTAGAAGTCAGATGCCAGGGAACATGTGCTATTAAGAAGAACAGAAAGACAATACTCACACAGGAGTATGAGCACTTTGATTCAAGACCTAATGAAACCTTGACTGAGACTTATGACAGATTTTGTAAACTATTGAATGATCTGTCTCTGGTTGATAAAGAATATGAGCTTGAAGAGTCTAATCTCAAGTTTCTGTTATCTCTACCTGAAAAGTGGGATTTAAAGACAACCACAATAAGAGATAATTATGAGCTTGCTGATACAGATCTTGATGAAATCTATGGGTTGTTGAAAACTCATGAACTGGAGATAGAACAAAGGAATAGAAGATTGAGTAAAAAGACAAAATCTGTTGCTCTCAAAGTTGAGGAGAAGCCCATTAAGAAGGAATCTTCAAGAAAGAAAGCCAAGGGAAAGGCTTTAGTTATTAAATCTGAAAGTGAGTCATCAAACTCTGATGATGACTCAAACTCTGATGAAGCTTCTGATTCTGAGGATGATGAAGAAGAGATGATGAAGATGGCTGCTTTAATGGTGAAGACTTTCAAGAAGATGGGATTCAAGAACTTCAAGAAAGGAAAGAGATTCTCAAGGAAAGACTCAAACTCTGAAAAGAAAAGTTTTAGAAAGTCTGATGGAAGAGAGACCAAGTCTGGCAAGAAGGATAAATCTGAAATCCAGTGCTACAGGTGTAAGGAGATGGGTCACTATGCCCCAGAGTGCAAGAAAGGCAAATCTGAGAAAGCACTCATCTCTAAAGGCAAAGACTGGGCAGATACTTCAGACTCTGATGATGGAGAAAATTATGCTCTTATGGCAACTGTCAGAGATGAGACTGAATCATCTGAAAATAAGGTACCCCTAACTACTTATGCTTATGATACTGATAATATATCTGAGTTAAGAGTATATCTGAAAAGCGTACATGTTAGCTATAGGGATCAGACTTTAGAGAATGAGAGAATTAAAGCTGAGAATCTTAGTCTTAAAGATAGAAACAAGTTTCTTGAAGGAGAACTTGAAAATATGAAGCAGATTCAAAAAGAAAGAGATGATGCTGTTTATGTAGAACAGGAGTTGCTCAAAAGATATAAGCAATTAGAATCTGATCTAGAAAAAGAAAGAAAAATAATCAAGACTTGGACAGATTCTGGAAGAGACACTCATCAAGTGTTTCAGACAGATTCTGTAGGTTTAGGCTATTGTGAAAATGATGAACTTAGGTTTAAAGACAAGGTTAAGGTTAAACCTCAACTTAAACCTGTGATATTTGTTCCAGAAGCTAATAAGTTAAAATCTGTTGTAATAAGAGAAGCTGATATGGAATCAGATGAAGCCTGTGAAAGACAGGAAAATATTATAACAGAAAAACTTATGGAAAGAGAAGCTGTTAGAAAGCCAGTAAAAACTTGTGAAAAACAGGTTAATGTTGGTTTGATGACAGGAAAACAGTTCAATCATAAGTTCAAAGAGGTAAAATCTGCCATGAAACCAAAAGGATCCAAGAAGAATAGGAATGGAAAGATAGGCATAAATAAAAGAAATAATCATTTGCCTAATGCTGCTGCTCCAAGGAAAACATGTTATAATTGTGGTAGTTCTAATCATCTTGCTAATTACTGCACAAAGAATAAAAATATCAATTCTTTACCTTCTACATCAGGAGTAAAGAATGATTATGTTAGGGTTAGACCACAGACTTTATGCACACACTGTGGGAGCACTTGGAATTCCATTTATACTTGCAAGAGTTATCATGCTATTTATCACAACTATTATGAGCTAAAACCCAATCTGAAATGGGTTAGAGCAAACTCTGCAAGTGTAAAGTCTGACAATGTTAGTTTAAACTCTGTTGATAGTAATTCCGCTGCAAAAACTAACACTGTTAAGAAAGACAAAGGATCCAAGCAAGTCTGGGTCCTTAAAGCTAACACTTAGTGTTTATTTGTGATTGCAGGGTATAAAAGAGGGCACACTTATCTTGGACAGTGGATGCTCAGGACATATGACTGGAAATAAAGCCCTGCTATCAGACTTAAAGGAGAAGGCTGGCCCAAAGGTTTCCTATAGAGATGGCAACATAGGACACACTCTAGGATATGGCAATATTAATCTTGGAAGTGTCATCATCACTAATGTAGCTCTAGTCTCAGGACTCAAGCATAATCTGCTATCTGTGAGTCAAATCTGTGACAGAGGAAACCATGTAGATTTTCACACTGAATACTGTGAAGTTATCAGTAAATCTACTGGAAAAGTTGTTCTAGTTGGACACAGGCACAACAACATTTATGAAGCAAGTTTGGTAACAAACTCTGATGGAAAAACAGTGTGTCTGACTGCAAGAATGTCAAATGAAGAGAGTTGGAATTGGCATAAAAAGCTCTCTCATCTCAATTTGAACAACATCAATGAGCTAATAAGAAAGGATCTTGTAAGGGGACTCCCAAAATCAATACTCAGTCTAGATGGCCTATGTGATTCTTGTCAAAAGGCCAAGCAAAGGAAGTCATCTTTTAAGAGCAAATCTGAATCTTCAGTAGTGGAACCTTATCATCTTCTACATGTTGATCTCTTTGGACCAGTGAATGTGATGTCTATGGGCAGAAAGAAATATGCTCTAGTAATTGTAGATGAATATACTAGATATACATGGGTATATTTCTTATCAAAGAAGGATGAAACTGCTCAAACTCTGTTGGATCATGTAAATCTACTGGACAAAGGATCACAGCACAAAGTCAAAATTATAAGGAGTGATAATGGAACTGAATTCAGAAACTCAATTATGGAAGCTTTCTGCAAGGAAAGAGGAGTGAAACAAGAATTTTCTGCACCTGGAACTCCACAGCAAAATGGTGTAGTTGAAAGAAAGAACAGAACTTTAATTGAAGCTGCCAGAACAATGCTTGATGAAGCAAAGTTACCAACCTATTTCTGGGCAGAAGCTGTTCAAATTGCTTGTTTTACTCAGAATACAACATTGATCAACAAGCATGGGAAAACACCATATGAGATGGTGAAAAAATAAGAAGCCAAATTTGAAATATTTTCATATATTTGGATGCAAATGCTTTGTGTTAAAGACTCATCCTGAACAGTTGACTAAGTTCGAGTTAAAAGCTGATGAAGGAATCTTTGTTGGTTATCCATTGTCAACAAAAGCATTCAGAGTCTACAATCTGAGAACTAAAGTGATCATGGAATCCATACATGTGTCATTTGATGACAAGAAAATAACTGGACTTGATGACTTAGATGGATATGATCAACTGCGTTTCGAAAATGAAGGTTTACTCTCTGATGATGTAAACTCTGATGAAGCAGTACCGACAAACTCTGATGAAGCGGTTCTGACAAACTCTGACGAAGCATACTCTGAACCTCTACTGGTAAATACTGGAGAAACTGGAAATTCTCAAATTGAACAAAATAGAGAACCAGTTGAGGGGGAGCGTGAAGAAGCTCAACAAGACACAACAAGTGAGTCAGTTGAGGAAACTGATTCAAACTCTGACAGTTCAAACTCTGAGCCATCCAATTCAGGGGGAGCCTCAGATACTGCAGAAAGTCAACATATGAATCAGGAAAGCATGGATCAAGGGGGAGGATCCAATAATGATGCAAGAAACCACTTACCAACAGCAAGAAAGTGGACACAGGCACACACACCTGATCTCATAATTGGAGATCCTGATGCTAGTGTGAGAACTAGAAGTGCAACAAATAATGAGTGTCTGTATCATGCTTTCTTGTCTCAAACAGAACCAAAGAAAGTGGAGGAAGCTCTTCAAGATGCTAATTGGATTACAGCAATGCAAGAAGAGTTAAATGAATTTGAAAGAAATGAAGTCTGGACACTTGTACCTAGACCAAAGAATAGATCAATAGTAGGTACAAAGTGGGTTTGCAGAAACAAGACTGACAGTGAAGGTGTTATTACAAGAAACAAGGCTAGACTTGTGGCTAAAGGTTATTCACAACAGGAAGGGATTGACTATGATGAAACCTTTGCTCCAGTTGCAAGATTGGAAGCCATAAGAATTTTTCTGGCCTATGCTGCACACAAGAAGTTTAAAGTCTTTCAGATGGATGTAAAAAAGTGCTTTTCTCAATGGGAAGCTTGAAGAAGAAGTGTTTGTTGAACAACCACCAGGATTTGTAGATCCCAAGCATCCAGATTATGTCTACAGGCTTGACAAGGCATTATATGGACTAAAGCAAGCACCAAGAGCATGGTATGAAACTCTTGCTCAATTTCTTTTAGAAAGTGGGTTCACAAGAGGTACAATTGATAAAACCTTGTTTTATTTCAATTCTGGTGATGATTTGCTTTTAGTTCAAATTTATGTAGATGATATTATCTTTGGATCTACTAATGACAAACTTTGTAAGAAGTTTGCAAAGCTTATGCAATCCAGGTATCAAATGAGCATGATGGGAGAGCTTAGTTATTTTCTAGGCTTACAGGTCAAGCAAACAGATGGTGGTATTTTTATCAATCAAGCAAAATATACTAGAAATCTTCTTAAGAAATTTGGTATGCTTGATAGTTCATCTGCTCCAACTCCCATGGCTACTGCAACAAAGCTAGACAAAGACAAAGGTGCTAAAGTGGATATGACAACCTACAGAGGCATGATTGGGTCTTTACTGTATCTCACTGCAAGTAGACCTGATATCATGTATGCCACATGTCTTTGTGCAAGATTTCAAGCAGATCCCAGAGAGCCTCATCTAACAGCTGTAAAAAGGATTTTCAAATATCTCAAAGGAACTATAACCTTGGGTTTGTGGTATCCTAGAGAATCAGAGTTTAAGCTAATTGGTTACTCTGATGCAGATTTTGCAGGCTGTAAGATAGACAGAAAAAGTACAAGTGGAAGCTGTCAATTCTTAGGTGACAGATTGGTTTCTTGGTATAGCAAGAAACAGAAATCAATTTCTACATCCACTGCAGAAGCAGAGTATATAGCTGCTGGTAGTTGTTGTGCACAAATTCTTTGGATGAAGAATCAGTTGCTGGACTATGGATTAAGGTACTCTAAAATACCTATTTACTGTGATAATCAAAGTGCTATTGCTATGACAGGTAATCCAGTACAGCACTCCATGACCAAGCACATCAGCATAAGATATCATTTTATCAGGGAACATGTGGAAGAAGGAGATATTGAACTTCATTTTGTATCTACAGACCAACAGCTTGCAGATATCTTCACCAAACCTTTGAGTGAAGCTATCTTTACAAGGCTGGTAAATGAACTTGGAATGATCTCTGGTTTTGACTAGAGATGCTGGTTAGATTCAAACTCTATACATGATTTTATGTTCATGATTCTTTGAATGTGTTAACTGTTATCTGCACCAGCATGTTAAACTCTGATAAGTAAACTCTGTTAGTCATACTCTGACAGTTATACTCTGATAGTTACAGTCTAATGTTATACTCTGATTGTAATTTTGTCTGAACCACATGGACCGATGAAGAAAAATGTATGAAGCATGATTTTTAGTAAGTAATCATGAATCCTTCTAAGTATTATAAACTCTGATTACAAAATGTGCAGAAATTTTACACAGCATGATACTGTCTCTATATTTATAGCATCTCTTAGTTTATTGATCCTATACACTGAGATTGTATTAGCTGTTTGCATTTTCTCTCATAAATTAATTGTATTAACTGATGAAAAGTCTAAACTCTGATTATTAATTGCAAATGATTCACCCTCAAATCAAAAGATGCCAAAAAGAGCACAAATTCCTTTGAGATCATGTTGTGCCTAGGAAGATCCAGGAACTTATTGTATGAAATAAGGGCTAAAATCTTTGATTTTTGGTGACTAGTGCCAACCACTGATTACTGGAAAAATAATAAATAAAAAAAAAAATTTAATTAAAAATATATATGAAAGCATATATAGAAAGGGGGTGAAAAATAAAAGATATATCCAAATGAAAGGATATCAGTATACAGAGTTTAGACATAAGAATCAGATTTTATTTTATACATGAGAGTTTAGGCAACCAGTTATTACTGCTTTTAGTTTGTGGATTTTATGCACTTTGAGATGGTCTAAATATTTATATTCAGTAAACTCTGCTAAGTCACACACAAATACACACACCTGTACAGTTTGTGAAAAGAGTTTATGTATAAAGGAGGAGAATTGATAAACACTGATGATTTGTGTACTCTACGCCGAGGTAATTTAATTTTAATCTCTGATGATTAAAATAAATTTTGTTGGTTTCAGACATATTATAATTTTGAGAAAAAGACATTTGTTTTGAAAATTTAAAAAGAGTATGATTGGACAGTTGTTCAAAGATGTTTTTGAACAGAGGAGAGAGGTTAATGCCTAGAAAAGTGTAACAGACGGTAGTTATTGCTGTTTTTACTACGCATGCGCATTGAAAACTGTCAATTATTTGCTGTCAGTCATTGCATGTATGCCACGTGTCCCACTAACACAGTTAACGGAGTAAGACAGTTGTGTATTAATGATTTAAAACTGTTCAGTTTTTAATTTTGAATTTTCCATTTATACAATACACACACCTTCGTCAAAACTTTTCACATCTTACTCCAACACACATCAATTGTCACACAAGCATATTCACAAACACTTTTCTACACACAAACTCTTTTGAATCAGTTTCTTTGATTTTTCTTCTCGATTCGTACTAATGGCTACTACAGTTTTTGTTGCTTCTGGGTTAGAGTTTGTTCCTAATAATTATTCAGCCCCATTAAACACTGTCAATGCACCAGAGGTGTTTCATATCATACAAAACTTTCTTGCTCAGTCAGCGATTGGGCATGCTTTGGTGGAACCTGAAAAACTTTCTAGTTCACAGATAAAGGCGTTCTGGGAAACAGGATTGTATGATGATGGTGGTGAAACAGGTAACCCATCGATTATTTTTGAATATGAAGATACAGAGTATGTCATTACTGCTGGAACCATTCGCGCTGCAATGGGGTTTCCTGAATTTTCTTCGTATACAATTGGAATGGGTGATGAGGACTTGATAAGAATGATGCGAGAAATTGGGTATTCTGGACCCTTGTCGAAGATTGGACAGCTAAAACGCCCATTCTTAAGGAAGGAGTGGAGCTTCTTCTTTGATTGCATCACAAGGACTTTTAGCAAGAAATGCACAAACTGGGATGCTATTCCCACAGACAGTCTGCAAATCGGGTATTCTCTTTTATTCGATAATCATTTTGATTTTGCACGACTTGTTTTGAATAATCTAGGAGAGAAAATGACAGAGAATAGAGGAGTAGTCTATTTCTCTAGATTCTGTCAGACTTTGTTCTCTTACTGTGTTGAAGGAGTGGAAGTCGGTGAAGAAGATGTTTCTTGTTTTAAATTACATAAGAGAATATTTTCTGATCTTATTAATAAAGATGTTAAGAAAGGGGTTGTTGGAGACTTGTTGCTACCTCAATCTGTGCAACAGTTTTTAAATGATCAAGTCAATCCACCACCACAAGCTTCTTCTCAACCTGAGCCTCTACAACAAGAACTGCCTCCGTCAACTTCTGTTAAATCTAAAAGGGGTGGTAGGACTAAGCATGTTGGTACTAAACCTGCCAGGGTTGCTAAGTCAAATGCTGAAGTTGGGGCATCAAAAACTGATGGTATGCCTCAGGAGAAAAGGCTAAAGAAAAGAAGAGCCAACAGAGCACAGTCTGATGCTGCTGTTGAAGATAGTGAAACTGATGAAGAAACTCTTCATCAGCGAAAAAGAAGATTAGTAGCAGCACATCTCTTTTGTGCTGAGAATATTTCTTCCAAAGCTGTAGAAAATCTTGACGTTCAGATTCAAGAGGATGAAGCTGTCTTTGAGGATAGAGTTTCTATGGAGAATGTAACTCCTGAAGTACAAGAGGAGATTATTGATACTACTGTGCCTACTAAGGACAGAGTAAATACTGCAACAGAAGCTCCTACATCAAATGCTGATGATGTAGTTGAGGAAGCTGCTGATCACTCTGATAGCAGGATTTTTGAGCCTCAAGAATTTCATATGGAAGTTGAAGCAAACACCTCTTTAAACTCTGAACATTTCACAGAGGGTTTGGAAGCTGATCTAGATACTGTGAGAATTGAAGAATCCATGGCTTCTCACACAGAAATACTTACTTTTGAAGTTGAGAAAGGTGAGGAAGTCAATCAGACTTTAGCTGCTAATGCTACAGAAAATGTTCCTTTTGAAGTAGAGTTTGTTGCAAACTCTGAGGATGCTCTTGTTCTTGAAGCTCTACAACAATCTGTTGTTGAGATTGTTCAAAGAGAAGCAGAGTATAGTAATAATGCACACCCTGATGATCCTGAAAAAGTGGCAGAGAATATTATTACAGAGAATGAAGCAGAGGATGACAATGCTGAAGCTAGTCCTACTCATTCCAATCCTGATATTCAATCTAACTCTGATGAGGCAAGAGAAGTCAATCGTGCTACTGCAGAACATTTTCAGAATATGTACTTCTCAAATTGGTCGAGCAAGGATACTATCTTTTCCAATGAACGAGCTGCAGATTTTGTGACAAAGTCTTCCAAAGAGATTAAAAATCCAGAACTTCTTAGTCATCTCAAAGCAACTATTGTACAAATCAAATCATTAAACAATCGTTTTGATGCTTCTGACAAGGTGATTGAAAGTTTGAGGAATGATATAGCTACAAGAGAGCTTACACAATAGAAGGATAAATCATTGTATATTTCTTTGTGTAAAGATCAGAAGAATTTTGATTCCAGGTTGTCCAAAGTTGAAGAAAATCAAGTTCAAATGTCAACTAAGTTGGATGAAATTGCAAATTCCATTGAATTGCTCACATCAGTTTTGCTGTCTGATGATGTCAAAAAGGGGGAGAGAGTATCTAAAGACAAATGCAAGAGCTCTCAAACTCTGACTCAGAAGGATGATACTGCTGATGGTGGTGCAAGAGACAAACATCATCCAAGATCAAAGAATGTTCAAAGGCAAGGGAGGAGGTCAAACTCTGATGCTCAGACAAATGCTGATGGAAAAAGATTATACACTGGAGGGCAGTCTTCTTCAAGGGTTAGAAGTTTACTTCTTTCCTCTAAATCTCCAGTTACTGATGAAGAAGTTGCTACACAGTTATTCTTAGCAGAACATGGTAAAGATGTTACTATTGAAGATATCTAGACAGAAGAGCAATTGCTTGCTGAAGAACACAGGAAAGATGTTGAAGCTGGAATTTACAAACAGAAGGTTATCAAGGCTCCGAGGAGAAAAGAAAAAGGAATTGTTATCAAAGAGAATGTAAACTCTGATCAAAGTTTACAATACTCAAGGAGGCCTATTTGTTCAAATGTTGATAAAGGTAAAGGCGTGATGATTGAAGAGCCTAACCTGAATAAGAAGTTTAAATCAACCTCTGACATTGCTCAAGTTGAAACAAGATTAGCTAAATCAACCTCTGACGCTGCTCAAGTTGATGTTATTACCAAAGTTATGACAACCTCTGACGTTGCTCAAGTTGTACAGAAATCTACACTACTTCCAGGATTCAGCAAACCAAAAATTCTTGAAGACTTAAAGCTTGAAGCTGTGAATTTCTCAGAAACCAGAACAGTATTGGGAAAAGAAGCCTTTGATAAATCTGGACTGGGTTCACACAGAGAGAGAAGAACAAATAACAGATCTCAAGACAACATTTCACTGGCAGAATCTGGTATTGGGGTTACACAAGAAAACCTTGATAAGTTAGAGTCTGTTCAGTTGATTTTTCACAGAGTATTGAAGAAGCAATTTTTGTTATACTTCATGAGTGATGGAAGAGTTTATAAGGTTGGAGAATCTGATGTCAATCTCAAATCATGGGAAGAACTTGAATATGTACTTTATCTTTTGAAAGTCAAGAACAGACACACTCATGATGTTGCTCAAGTGTTGAGAGAAAAGATGCTGAGATCTAAAGCTATGCTTGGAGGAGGAGTGTCAAGTGTTTATATTCCAAAGTACAGGGACCATGCTGGAAAAATAGTGGAAATGAAAAGAAACAGTGCTAGATTTAAAACTTCACTTGGAATAAAGGTTTTAGAATTTAACCTAGAGTCAGACAAAGCTCATTACATTCGACTAGGGAATGACATGAAGAAAAACAGTATCTATTCTCTAAGGGCTGCCATATATCAAACTGGTGAAGGAGATCCAGAGTATAAGGAGCTGAAAGAGATTATGATAGCTGAACTTGAGAATGCTGAAAGAAGACTGTTGATTGATTATCTCAGGACAGTACCTGATGTTCAAGAAGTCAAGTAAAGTCTGACTGTAAGTTTTTATGTTTTCTATCCTAAGTTAAAATTAAACTCTGTTATATTTTAAACACTGCATTTGTTATATGTTTTGACATCATCAATTATCTGTTTAACTTGTACATTTTGGTATGAACAAGTTGGGGGAGATTGTTAGATATAATTGCTGACGTTTGTTCATCAGTGTTTAAGTACCAGGTACATATCAGAGTTCATATAGAAGCCAGTCAGAGTTTGATAAAGTCTGACTGGGTGAAGAGTTTATATGGAAGCCGGTCAGAGTTTGATAAAGTCTGACAGGGTGATAGTTGAATTAGCTGTCGGTGCTGAATTGAAGATTCTAGAAGCAATATATTCTGAAGATGGAAAGAAGCAGAATATATTGATACAGCTAAGGAGACTGGACAGAAGACTGAAGCAATCCTTAATTGATAATAATTGTATAGCTAATTTATAGGAGTATCAATTAGATAAGGATTGTATGTAGCTGTGTACTATATAAAAACACAGATAGGTCATCCCTAGAAGGGACGCGAACATTGAATATATTATTCTTGTAACCTAGTAGCTCTTTGTGATTCATTAACATCACTAAGAGAGAAACTGTTAATATAATTACAGTTTGTTGATTTATAAAGTGTTCTTGATTGTTATTCTCATACATACTTGATTATATATTGTGTATTCGGCCTAACATGACACTTTAATACCACTTTAGTCTCAGTCGTACAGTTATGCAGAGAGTTTAGTTGGTGTCAATGGAATTCAACTGACAGGGAATGAGGCCAAAAACAAGAAGGTTCAAAAACAAGAAGGTAAACAAGAGTTTAGTTCTGTCAAAATGTGTACACAACAAGGTGATTCAATTGTTAAAAATGCTCTGAGGAGTTTATGTTGTGAGAATGGATGGTCTTATGGTGTCTTTTGGAGTTTTGACCAGACAAATTCTTTGTAAGTTTCTTCTTCTTCTTCTTCTTCCTATTTATGTTTGGTGAATCTTTGTCTGCATGTCATCTGTTGCAGGATGTGTTCTATATATGTTTATAATTTCAAATTTGTCTACTTTGATAATTAGTTTTTAGACCTTCATGTCTGTAAGCCTTATTTTCATTCTCCTTTTGATCTCATTTTCTGTTTGTTGCTTTGTCTGTCTAATCTCAGCTATTGTGTGCTAATAGTTTCAAAGATTCCTTAATGTCTTTAAACCCTACCTGTTAAGTTTGCTTATTTTTTTTCTTCAATTCTTGAGATATTTATAATGATAATAATCCCTTAATAAGACTCAACAATAAAGGGGACTCAAGCAAGTAAACAATGGAGAATGATACTAGTATATATTCAAGACTTGCACACAACACTGAAACAAGCATTCTTAACTACTTCTCTGAAGAAGAAAGTTACAGGAAGATTAGCAACACAGAGAACTAGTGAACATAAAGCATAAAAAGTACAGGAAAAGTAGTGCAAGGCTAGAAACGAGACAGTACTCGTACAAACAATTAGCTGATTGGGAATAAGAACAAAAAAATCAGCAAAACCTCTCATATTTATATTATTTAAATACAGAATTGAGGTAGTATTAGAACACTGGATTGATTATGAATCTTAACCAGGACAATCCTTCGATTCAGCTAGAGGACTGTAGCCATAAATGCATCATCATATATAAAAAGTAATTTATATATTTCTAATGACGCCTACAAATCTTATGGAGTAGCCCGACAATAACTTTAGGTTCGATCATCATAAAAAATATTTTGCTTTCCAGGAAAACTAGGCAGTCCTAATTAAGGCTTGAAATTTTTGTTTTTTAGGAAAGTTAATGAAGTAAGATATGGTTAACTTTATTCTGGAACTATCTTTCATTTGTTCTTATAAGTTTTAGAATATGACAAGCATCTAAGATACCATTAGAGCATGTCAAATTGTACAAATGCAATTAAGAACTTGATTGTAGTTCTACAATGAGAGCAAGTATGTAACATATCCTGTGTGCCAAAAAATTGACAGCATTCAGTAACTAATATTATGAAATCTTCTTAATAGAAGCCTTATTGAAAAAGTAGTCACCCCCTACTTGGTCATAAAGCATTTGTAGTAGCTTATCGCATTCTGATTTTGATAAAACTTTTTCGGGACTTATCTGCACCTTCGGGCACTTGTAAGGATGTCCAGGTAAATATTGGGAGGGTAGATACAGATAAACCAGAAAACATCAGCATAGTAGTCTTCAAATGATTGCCAGAAAACTAACAGAAATTTACAAACCTAACTGAAAGAAGAGCAGAAATATCCAACTCCTCGTAACCCATATCCTTCGAGTATGGCCTGCTTTTCAGTTGTTGAAATTAGTATAATAATACAAAGGAAACGCTCGGTAGGTGTCGTGAATAGTTATTCTAATCACAACCTGACTGCCTTTTTCATATGTAATCATTATTAACTGTGACTGCCTTTTTCATATAGAATATGTAATCATTATTAACCAGTGTAGAATATGTAAGTCACCTTCACGTGGTTATATATGTTGTTTCTACATTGTCTAAATGAAAGTACAATCTTTTCAGTTTTCTAAACTATATATGGTAATTAGCTTGTTCCCAGATTCTGTGATCTAATATGTATAGGAAGGTTATGAGTTATGTTTTAAACTATATATGGTAATTAGCTTGTTCCCAGAGTTGTCGCATGAATGTTGTTCTAAGGAGTTTGTCGTCGGAGGTTATACATGGTACTCGAAAAATAATGCTTTATAGTGAGCACAAGGTGAGAGCAGAGTACAAGCTAATAGCATGCTATTGCATTTTTTTATATCCTTCCGTTGCTGCATTGTTTATATATATATATATATATATATATATATATATATATATATATATATATATATAAAAGTTTACTAATACATCATCATATATTGCAGGTACAAATTGGTTTGGTGGACCGATAAATGTAAAACAAAATAGTTGGATCTATTTTGTCTTGTGCTAGTCACTTTTTTTATAACTCTTGACTTGGCAGCTTTGCTGTTTCCTCAGTTCTAAAACTTTTTTGATGTATCTAGTTGTTACGGTTTATTTAGGTTCCAGATTTTCTTTGTATTTGGAAGATAAACTGTAGCTTTTGCCTTCTGTTTTCTAGGTGATTGGTCAGTTCAATCTGGGTTATGTCATTGGCAAGTTAGATAGAGACCTATTTATTGTAGATTAGGTAATTGTCGCTTTCTTCTGTTGTTTCCCGTGTCATGCTGCAATTTTTTAAGTACTGGCCTATTGTGAAGTGTTCAACCAGGGTTTATTTGAACATGGGGTCCTTTTTACTCTGAGTAGCAATTATAAGTTTTGTGATCTTGGTATACTTCTTTCTCTTCAGCATGCTGCAAATGAGAAGTAGAATTATGAGAGGCTGTCTCGATCTACAATTTTAAACCAAAATACAGACGATGATGAGGACGACGAAGATGAGGAGAATGGAGAAGATCAGGTGGATTCAGACGATGATGAGGCTGCTGCAGATGAAGATGAAGCTGCCATATGATAACCTTATGTTTAAATTATATGTAATAGTTGGTAATTAGTGCTCTGTATGAAATAACATTGATGTTTGGTGTTGCTTGGATTTGTGGCTTTTATGCCTGGCTAGTTTAATATTCAAATGGAACCACGCAATTTTTTTAAAATATTGTTGCAATTGTGCCAAAAAGATGTTGCAAATAATGTTAAAACTGCTATAAAATTATTGCAATAAGGGCTTAAATTGTTGCAATTTGGCTAATAAATTCATTGCAATTGGACTAATATTTGTTGCCTTAAAGTGACTTGTTTGCCAACCATTTCCTACTGCAATGATTTTTAAATGTTGCTGAAGACCATAAAATGTTGTTACATGCCTGTATTGCAATGATTTTTAACGTTGCTATATGGAGCTGAAATCGTTGCTAAATGGCTCTATTGCAACAGGGGCGGATGCAACGGTGAAATTTTGGACATTCGTTGCAATTAAGTCTAATGCAACAAATATAGGCCTTAAGGCAATATATTTGTGTTGTTGCAATATGCAATCTATGGTGTAGTGAACACTGCAACAGGTCTTCAAGACTACGACCGAAGCTTGAGAGATCACATGACAAAGCTCACCAATTCCAGAGTATGACAAATCTACATCTACTGAATTGTGTTAGCTTACTATAGAATGTTTCTAGATTGCTTTGTTATGTATTGATAAGTTGTTTGTATAGCAATTTAGGAAAGAATCACGGGTAGACAATTTGTAAGAAGCTGCCACATGAAAATGACAACAGCTTCACAAGACCCGTGTTGATAGTGATATGATAAGTCTACTTAGACTATCTCTCAATCCATTCTTTGTAATCACTCGAGAAACTGAAGCTCAAGAAAACTAACATTTTCTTGAGGTTGTAGCAACCCATTGCAAAATAAATAAAACATTTATTTTGTGAGAAATACTCGTGTGTTTACTTGTGTTTGCATTCCATAAACTGATAAACTTTAATCTTAGCTTTTGTTATTGAAACGTAGATTGGGATTTATCAGTATTGCATTCAAACCCCCCCCCCCCTTTTTGCAATAGTCAAGGACCAACAATTGGTATCAGAGCAGACAGATTGTTCTACTAATCTGAGATCATGACAAGTATGCAGAAGTCAAGTAGCATAAAGATTCCAGCATTTGATAAGGAGAACTACAACGTGTGGAAAAGAAAAATCTTGTTGTTTATCAAAGCTGAGAATCCTTTATACTTGGGTATCCTCCAAAATGGTCCCTTTGTTCCAAGAAAAGAAATTGAAGCCTCAACTGTGGATGGTGTTCTTGTTCCAGCCTACTGGGTCAACAAATTACCTTCAGAGTTTCTGGAGCCAGAAAAAGAGAAGGTGGACTTGGATGATTACTTGCAACTCATCTTATTGGATGCTCTCACTTTGGACAAAGCCATGTGTGGGAATGTCATTGGGTGCTCATCAGCCAAGGATATGTGGAATAAGATCGAGCTGTTATGTGAAGGAAGTGAAGAAGTGAAAGAAAATCAAAGACAAATTCTTATCTCTCAGTATGAATCTTTCATGGCAAAGTCAGGAGAAGACCTAACAACAATGTTTGAGAGGTTTAGCAAGCTGCTGACTGAGCTACAGATTCATGGCAAGTACTATGATAGGAAGGAGCTAAATGTTAAATTCTTACTCATACTTCCTGAGCATCTAGAGCACAGAATCACTGCCATAAGAGAAGGAAGAAATCTAAACAATGTTTCCCTTGAAACATTATATGGTGTGCTTAAGTCATATGAGCTTGAATTTTTCCAGAAAAGAGCTATTCAAGCTGGTTCCAGAGGAAAGATGGCTAATATGTCTGGTGCTCTTGTGGCTCATGTGCCAAGAATCACACAACCTATTGAAGGAATTCAGATCACCTAACCTACTCCAGTACCTACTCTTAAGATTGAAGAGGTTGTGGATGATGAGGAGAAAGTTGTTCTGCAGATAACCGATGTTGAAGATGAAGACTTCTACTCCTTAGAAGAAATGGAGAAGATGGATAATCCTACTATGGCTTACATGGCTAAGAAGTTCAAAAACATAAGATTCAAGAGAAACAAGCCATTTAAGCCTCAAGGTCAAACATCAAGGTTCAGCAGCGGGAATTCCTCCAAGGTTGAAGGTGGTGCCACAAGAGGTGGTTACAAAATAGGGATGGTGGACAGATCCAAGTTTAGGTGTTACAACTGCAATGAGCTTGGTCATTTTGCTACTGAGTGCAGAAGACCAAAGCAGAATCAAAGGATGGAAAAAGGGTCAAGTGGATACTTCAAGAAAGGACAAGGAAAAGCCTATGTGGCTGAGGGAAAATGTTGGGATGATTCTGATGATGAAGAGGAAGAGGAATATGTGAATCTAGCCCTCATGGCTGAGACTGATGAGGTCTCCTCTAGCTCTCCAAATCAGGTACCTTCACTTGTCTTACTTGAAATGTCTAAAGAAGAATACAAACAAACTGTTGAGGAATTGAGTGCTGAAATGTTTAATGTTAATACTAGTTTAACTACAGCAAATGAAGAAATTGCTAGGTTAACTAAAATTAATGAAACAATCACTTCTGAGAATGACATGCTTTTGTTAAAGACCAGTTGATTAGAATCTCTAACTCAGGAGAATGCCAAACTTAAAAATGAGTTAGAATGTGCTAAAGAAATTGAGAAGTTTCTAAGGAAAGAAATAAGGGAAAATGAATTCAAGATTAAAGTCTATAGAAACTCATCCAAACAACTTCAGGATTATCATGAGAAACACACAGAGGATCAAAAAGTAGGGATAGGATTTGAGTATGGTAAAAGACTTTGTAAGGAAACTGTAAGTCAGGATTGTTCAACTGATGCTTCTGTCAAACCTCATGTCCTCAAGAAGATCAACAAACCAATTTTCAAACTTTCTGAACTTGAGTTTGATGAGGAAGCCATGCTCATCAAACAACAACTTGATGATGAGGATGAGTGCATTGACAACATAACAGTTGAAGGAAAAGATACTGTCAAAATCCCCAAGAAAACAACTTTCCCAAACAATCTGACAGAATGTTCTAAAGATGCTGTAAGACATGGAAATACAGAAACTTCCAAAGATACTGTCAAGAGAGCTTCATAGACAGTAACTTCCAGACCTATTATCAAGACAGAAGGTGTGAAAGGTACTGTCAAATAAAGCTCGACAGTAACTTCAGAACATCATGTTGACACAGTCACCTACAAGTCTAGAAACAGAAATGGTAAGTTAGGAAATGGCAATGCTAATGTAGGTAATGCTCCTAGAAAACTATGCAATAACTGTGGCTCTTCACATCACTTAACTCATGTTTGTAAGAAACCAAAAGAGGTCAAGGACAATGTAACCATGATAGATGGTAACTTACACAGGACCCCCATTATGCATAGATCTATGGTAGTTTGCAATAACATTGATTGTATGCCTTGTAAGATAACTGCCATGAGTACCTGTTTCAATTTGCCTATTTCATCTACTGAACAATGTCTCTATATGCAAACTATTGAGACTTCTGAGCCTACTGGAAACAGTAAGAAGGCTACATCCACTAAGAAGAAGACCAAGTCTAATTCTAAAGAAAAGTGGGTGAAGAAAGGAGTCCAACATAAGATTCCTGATGTGATGATCAAAGTTGAAAATGTTGATTATTCTTGTGATACTGAAGTAACAGGACCCAACAAGGATTGGGTACCATATGCCTCTTAAATACAATTTGTTTTGCAGGGTAAGAATAAAGAGCAGGTCATATGGATCATTGACAGTGGCTGCTCAAGACACATGACTGGTGATAAAGCCCTGCTATCACAATTTGTTGAGAAAGCTGGCCCAATCATAACCTTTGGAGACAACAGCAAGGGTTACACAGTGGGATATGGCTGTTTGGAAATTGGGAATGTTGTCATTAATGATATTGCACTTGTAGATGGATTGAAGCACAACCTGCTTAGTGTCAGCCAATTCAGTGACAGGGGATTCAAGGTTGATTTTGACATGATGGTGTGCAACATCTATGTTAGGCTCAAGACATGTCTGAATACCACTATTAACAAGCCTACACTCTGTGACTATGTCACATTACATGACCTAGTGAGTTCTATCACTGGGATATAGTATAGGTCTCTAAATGTACTTGTCTTGTTCTCATGAACATTAGCTTGATCATGTATGCTCAAAGTTATAATGAGCTTAGGAAAGTTTCTTGCATCTAGATTGTATATAGGCCATTGAATAATTTTCCTGGTAGAAGTTCAGAAGTGTTCATGCAGCAGGATAGAGATAAATAAGGCTATGAAGAAATAAGTTGCAGAAATTTGTCTAAGGCATTATATAGCAAAGTCAGAAGAAAGCTATGTCGTGAAGTCACCAATATCCATGTCGTGAAGTACTATATCGCATAGTCCATTTTGTACTATGTCGAGAAGTCCTCAAGACACATGTCGTGAAGTGTTGAAGTCAGCAAAGTCAAAGAAGCCTAGATCGTGAAGTCCTCAGAAGCCCTATGTCGCATAGTCTTCAAATGACCTATGTCGCATAGTCTTCACATGACCTATGTCGCATAGTCTTCAAATGACCTATGTCGCATAGTCTTCAAATGACCTATGTCGCAAAGTCTTCAAAGGCTATATCGCGAAGTCCTCACAAGTGAGATCGCGAAGTCAGGAATGAAGTGGAGTTCACGATATCAACACTTAGCCGTTTACAACAAGACAAATCAAGGTACAGAATCAAGAATCAAAAGAGACAAATACTGAAGCATTTGTTCTGGCAAGGTGGTCCAAAGAACAGATGGCAAATCTACAGCTAAACTTGGAGAGAAAGATAAGAGACAAGCAGCTACAGAAACGGGAAAGACTCCGAAAAGCAGGTGGTCCTTCCTGACACAGTTAACGTCTTATGGCAGGACAAGTTGGACTTTCAGCAAGGGGTAACTGTGTAAAAATAGGTGTGTGCACTAGTTTGTATAGGGCTTATATATATCATGCACATCCTATTGTTAGCAGTAAGAGAGATACACATAGTTATTTGCTAAGCTCTTTTCTCTGTAAGCAAGCAAGTTCAAACTGTTCTTGTTTAGAAGCCAGAAATTCTATTGTGAATTTCTTGGAAAGCTGTAGTATTTAATTTGCTTATACAAAGTAGATTAAAGTGATTGTGTGTGTTATTTACTTTCTGCATATTACATATCATAATCATATACAGTCTGTTACTTAGTTTTCAAGAATCGAAAAATATATCAAACTATCCATTCACCCCCCCCCCCCTCTGTCTAGTTTCTAGTAGTATTCATTTCTAACAAGTGGTATCAGAGCGTAGGCTGTTAACGTACAAACAGGAAAAGATCAAGAATGAGTTCACAGAAACTAAGCAGTATCAAGATTCCCCCCTTTAACAAGGAGCACTACAGTTTATGGAAAAAGAAGATGTTGCTTTTCATCAAAGCTTCTAACCCCATGTATTTAGATATTCTAAAGCATGGTCCCTTCATTCCAATGATCGAGATTGGTGAAACAACCAATGGCACTGAGATTGTACCAGCTAAACATGTGCCCAAAGATCCCTCAAAATACACTGATCCTGAAAAAGAAAAAGTAGCACTGGATGGACATCTTCAACTTATCATTTGTGAATCTATGGACTTCAACATGTATGGCACTGTTGCTCATTGTACTAGTGCTAAGAAGATGTGGGATCTTATAGAAGTGCTCTGTGAAGGAACTACTGAAGTAAGAAAGAACAAGAAGCAGATTCTTGTTTCACAATATGAAGCCTTCATGGCTCAGCCAAAAGAGGGAATCACAGAAGTGTTTGAGAGATTCAACAAGCTGATAAACGAGCTCAAACTCTATGACAAACACTATGAAACAGAAGAGCTCAATATGAAGTTTCTACTAACTCTTCCAGATCACTTGGAACCAAGAATCTCTTCCCTAAAAGAAAGAGATCTAACAAAGATTGGTTTTGATGTGTTATATGGTGTTTTGAAGACATATGAGTTGGAGCTGTTTCAAAAGAGATCTATTCAAGCAAAGCAAGGATTAGTGGCTAATACCTCCTGTGCACTTATTGCTGACAACCTAAGTCAAAGAATGGACTCTCTTAAAATCAGTCAGGTCAAGATTGAGGAACTGGAAGTTGAAGACACTAGTGATGAGGTCCAGGTCGTCTATGATTTGCCTGAGGAAGATGAGTTTTACAGCATGGAGGAACTGGACAAAATGGAAAACAAATCTTTTACTTATATGGCTAGGAGGTATCCTAACATAAGGTTTAAAAGAAAGCAGCCATTCAGGTCCAAGTTCAATACTGGAAACACTGGTGGATCTAGTGGCTCAAACACATTCAATAAAGGAAAAGGGATTGCTGGTGCTGCTAAGGGTGGATACAAGACAGGAAGTGTGGATAGGACCAAAATAAGATGCTATAACTGCAATGAACTTGGGCATTTTGCCACTGAGTGCAAAAAGCCTAAACAAGTCAAGAAGGACAAAGCATACTTAGAGCTTGAAGCTAAGTATGAGGCTCTAATCAAGAAACAACAGGGCAAAGCTTTTATTGCTGAGGGAAAATACTGGGATGACTCTGATGAAGAAGAAGAACAAGAGTACTCAAACTATGCCTTGATGGCATTTTCTGATGATGGTGATTCAAGTCAGGTACCCATTCTTACTTCTCTTGATATGACTCCCCTTCAATATAAGCAAACTGTTGAAGATATGAGCACTGAGATGTTTAATATTCATACTAGCATGTTAGTAGCTAATGAAGAAATTGATAGACTAACTGCTAAGAATGTTGAGCTTACAGAAAAGAATGAGAAACTTGAGTTAATGGCTGTGAACCTGGATGGTTTGAAAAAGGAGGTTGAGTATCTTAAAAACAAAGTGATTTGTGCTGAGCAGATAGAGAAAGCCCTTAGGGAACAAATTGCTGAAACTGAACTGAAACTAAGAAGCTTCAAAAACTCCTCTGAACTTATTCAAACCTATCACAAGGAACACACTGAAGACTGCAAGGTTGGAGTTGGTTTTGACTATGATAATGACAAGGGAAGGAAGAAGGTCAAGGGCAAAGGAAAGGAAACTTTTACAAACAAAAATGCCCCAACCATACTGTCAAGTGTTGAACAGCCCATCTTCAGAAAGAGTGCTGTTGAGTTTGATGAGGAACTACTGATCATCAAGCAACAACTACTTGAAGAAGATGAGGCTGCTAAGAACACTTCTTCCTTTCCTGAACTTGTCAATCAGAAAGAGACCAAAGACAATCTTGTCAAGAGTCCTAAAGCAAAGAAAGAAGTTGTTAAGAAAAGGAAACAAAACAGAAATGGTAAAGTGGGTGTTAACAAGGGAAACAACTATGCTTATGTGCCAAATGCTCCCAGGAAACAATGTCAAAAATGCCTATCTGTTAATCATTTGACTCATAAGTGTAGTAAGCCTGATATTGTTGAAGTTGACAACCTGAGTAACCATTCTGCTAGCATAAATTCTAGTCATGATTCTTTCTGTGGTAAGCCAAACTGCATGACATGCTATGTGACTGTGATTGCTAATTGTTTATCTCTTAAACATAAACTTGACTCTGCACAATCTGGTGAATCACACACACATATGCATTCTCATAGGACAGGGTCCCCAATCAGGGTTGAGAGGGTGAAAACTTCATGTGAGCCTAAGAGTGTAAACTCCAAAGCCACAGAAAAAGTGAAGTCTCCTACTATGAGAAATGCAATTTATGACAGAAGAATTATTAATCAAAATGTTTCTAAATCAACTGGACCCTACCAAGTGTGGGTACCAAAAACAACTTAGTCATTTTGTGAATGCAGGGCAACAGGAATAAAAGAGTCATATGGATCTTGGACAGTGGATGCTCAAGTCACATGACTGGTGATATAGCCCTGCTATCACATTTTGAGGAAAAGGCTGGCCCATCAGTAACCTTTGGAAATGACAACATTGGTTATACAATGGGATATGGCAGTGTTAAATCTGGAAATGTCATTATTGAAGATGTAGCATTTGTTGAAGGACTGAAGCATAATCTCTTGAGTATTGGACAATTCACCAACAGAGGTTTCAAAGTGGAATTTGATGAAGACCTTTGTTCAATCTCAAAAAGGGAAAGTGGTGAAGTTGTTCTAACTGGTGTGAAGAAAGGAAGCTTGTTTGTAGCTAATCTCAAGGCTGCAGATAAGGGAGAAATCTGCTGTTTCTACACTAAAGCCACAAATGAGGAATTCTGGCTATGGCACAAGAAGCTGTCTCACTTGAATGTTCAGGCAATGAACTCTCTAACCAAGAGAGAACTTATCAGGGATTTGCCTGCCTTGGAGTTTGTGCAAGATGGAGCATGTGAAGCTTGTCAGAAAGGAAAAATTAAAAGATCCAGTCACAAGAACAAGTTGCTCAATACAAACTCAAAACCTCTGCAGCTAATTCACATGGACTTATTTGGCCCTGTAAATGTAATGTCCCTCTCCAAAAAGAAATATGCTCTAGTGATGGTAGATGACTATTCAAGATATACTTGGGTGGAATTCCTATTCTCCAAGGATGAAGCACCCCAAGTCATAATAGAGCATATCAAGAGAGTTGATAAAGAAGCACAAAGCACTGGTTCCTCTGTAGTTGCTTTGAGAAGTGATAATGGGACTGAGTTCAGAAATTCAACATTGTATGAGTTTTGCAAAGATAAAGGAATTTCTCAACAATTCTCAGCTCCTAGAACACCTCAACAGAATGGAGTAGTTGAGAGAAAGAATAGAACTCTCATTGAAGCTGCAAGGACAATGCTGCTGGATGCAAAGCTACCCACTAGCTTTTGGGCTGATGCTGTTAACACAGCATGCTACGTGCAAAATAGAACATTAATCAATAAGAAGTCTGGCAAAACTCCTTACTCATTAATGACTGGAAAAAGAGCATCCTTCAAGCACCTGCATGTGTTTGGAAGCAAGTGCTTTGTGATGAAAGATACCTCTGAGCATGTTGGAAAATTTGATGCTAAAGCATTTGAAGGTATCTTCATTGGATACTCTCTGGAAAGGACAGCATACAGAGTATTTGTACCTGAGCAACACAAAGTCATGGAAAGCATGGATGTTTCCTTTGATGACAAGAAAACTCCTGGACTAAAAACAAGTGATCAAGACAGTGTGCCATTGAGATTTGAGAATCAAGGTTATCTTGAGGATTCTGAAAGTGAAGATGAACCCCCTGTTCAAACTGTTCTAGAGAATGAAATCCTCGAAGTTGACAATCTTCTTCAAACACCTATGCAAGGGTTCACAAACACAGGGGGAGAAGAAGAGAATGCACCTATCAACCAAAATGAGTTTGGAACAGATCAAGGAAATGAACAGGGGCACACAAGGAAATGGGACAGAGCCCACACTAGGGATCAAATCATTGGAGATCCTAGTGAGGGAGTTAGAACAAGGAGGGCAACATTAAATACATGTCTGTATAGCTGCTTTCTGTCACAAGAGGAACCTAAATTAATTGAAGAAGCTTTGAAGAATTCTGATTGGATTGTTGCCATGCAAGAAGAATTGAATCAATTTGAGAAAAACAAAGTATGGGAACTAGTACCTCCTCCAAAAGGAAAGAATGTTATTGACACCAAATGGGTGTTCAGAAACAAAATGGATGAAGAAGGAGTGGTAATAAGAAACAAAGCAAGACTGGTTGCCAAAGGATACTGTCAGCAGGAAGGCATTGACTATGATGAGACATTTGCACCTGTAGCTAGACTGGAAGCCATCAGAATCTTCCTGGCTTTTGCAGCTCACTCAGATTTTAAGGTGTATCAAATGGATGTGAAAAGTGCATTTCTCAATGGTGATCTTGCTGAAGAAGTTTATGTGTCTCAACCACCTGGCTTTGAAAGTGAAGACTTCCCAAACTTTGTGTATAGACTGCTCAAGGCACTCTATGGACTCAAACAGGCACCAAGAGCCTGGTATGAAACTCTATCTCAATTCCTTCTTGAGCATCAATTTACCAGGGGTACAATTGACAAAACCCTATTCTTCAAGAAGCATGGAAATGATATCATTCTTGTTCAAATCTATGTGGATGATATCATCTTTGGCTCTTCAAATGAAAAACTCTGTGAAAGGTTCTCTAAGTTGATGCAAAGCAAATATGAGATGAGTATGATGGGAGAGTTAACCTACTTTCTAGGCCTGCAAGTACATCAAAGGGAGGATGGCATCTTTATAAACCAATCTAAGTATGTCAAGGATCTTTTAAAGAAATATGGTTTAGAAGAGTCATCCCCGGCTAAAACTCCTATGTCTACTGCAATCAAGCTGGATGAAGACAAGAAAGGCAAGAGAGTTGATATCAAGGTCTATAGAGGAATGGTTGGATCCTTACTCTATCTCACAGCTAGTAGGCCAGACATCATGTTTGCCACATGCCTTTGTGCAAGGTTCCAGTCTGATCCCAAGGAATCTCACATGATGGCTATCAAAAGAATCTTCAAGTATCTGAAGGGGACTCCTAATCTTGGGCTATGGTATCCAAAGGGCACTGGGTTCAACCTGGTTGGTTACACATATTCTGATTATGCTGGATGCAGAATTGACAGGAAGAGCACCTCTGGAAGCTGTCAATTCCTAGGTCAAAGGTTAGTGTCCTGGTTTAGTAAGAAACAACAGTCCACAACAACATCCACAGCTGAGGCTGAATACATTGCTGCTGGAAGTTGCTGTGCTCAATTGCTTTGGATTAGAAATCAACTCATGGATTATGGGCTAGTGTTAGAACACATTCCACTAATGTGTGATAATACTAGTGCAATATCCATAGTTTCCAATCCTGTTAATCATTCTACTACAAAGCACATTGAGATCAGGTACCATTTCATTAGGGAACATGCTGCAAATGGTACCATAGAAGTCTCTTATGTTCCAACTGAGAAACAATTAGCTGACATATTTACTAAACCTCTGAATGAAGCAGTCTTCAACAGACTTGTGAGTGAAATTGGAATGCTTAATCCTTCATTTAGTTGCTCTAAGTAAGTATGCCAGTAAATTGTTGCAGCAGTAAATTTTCACTGTATTTAAATGCTCTATTTTTTTTGGAGTGAAAATTAGCTGAGATATGATTTATAAATATTTCAGTATTTTACTGCATATTTTTCAAAATCACATTTGTTGGTAAAGTTGTGAGCTTTTGAGACATCTCGATATAGATGATCTTCAGAGTTCACGACACAGTTCAAATCAAACAGACTTATATCGCAAACTGTTGAGATTGTGAGACTTCGCGACATAGTTCATTTCATGAGTTTGCGACATAGTTCATTTTATGACTTCGCGACTTAGAATAACTATATCGACAAGTCTCCACATTTGACAGAATTTTGACTAAAATTAATTTTATTTCAAAATATGATAAAAGTCTGACAATTTGCTTAATATTCCTAAAAGAGAGCTTTAGACAGGGTATTTCTACTATATCGCAAAGTCTCCCCGATCCTTTCATCTTGAGGACTTTGCGACATAGTTCATTTCTGAGACTATGCGATATACTGTGCAAGACTTTGCGGTACAGGCCATTTTTGACTTCGCGACATACAAATAGACTGTACAAATTCATAACTCCATATCGCAGTGTCTCTATCATATAAATACCCTTTTCTAACCGTTCACAACTTTTCATCTTGTCTATTGCTCTCAAACTCTCCAACCTAAGCACAAATTCTCTACTCTCTTTTTCACTCTCTCTCTCGAAATGGCACCCAAATCTCAAACAGTATCATCTTCTATCCCTTTAACCATTCCCAAAGAAACCAATCTTCTCACCATTCCCTCTGAGGCTGAGGCTAACCCAAGGTACAAGTGTTTTGTCCGGTTCTTGAACACTTCCTACCTACGCCAAGCCCTAACCCTGAACCCTACCTTGTATGTCGATGTGTTGGAAGGATTCTGGAGAACGGCGTTGGTATCAACAATGGCTAGGGAAGATGGAACCTCATTCCAGGAGGTTAGTTGTTCAATTGGAGGCAAACACTTTCAGTTTGGTGAAAGGGAAATCAATGAAGCTTTGGGGTTCAAGGTTGAGGGTCATGACCAAGAAGCTACAGATGCTCAAATCGTAGATTTCATGACCTTCATTCGGTATGCTGAAGAGATAGATACTGGAAAGCTAAATAAGAAGTTTGTGAGAAGGGAGTGGTCATTTCTGTTTGACGCACTCCAGAAGGTGTTTCTCTGCAGGAAGACAGGATGGGACCATATCAGTCACATTGCTGTGAAGCTAGCCTACTCCTTGGCCAACAACCAGGAGATCAATGTGGGAGCCATAATTCTCAAAGAATTGGCTCAGAGGCTAGGCAGGACTGTTCGTGGTAGAGGTAATGACATCTTTTACCCTCGTTTCCTTCAAGTAATTTTAAATTTTCTTGATGCAAATGTCCATGAATTAGAGGGTATAGATAAAACTAAAATGGCTTATTCCAAGTCCATGTCCAAAGTTCTATTTGGCTCATTGGACACAAGGAATCAAGTGGATGTGATTCTAAGTGTGACCAAGCATATGCAGGACACATTTGAGTCTTATCCACTTGATAAGCCAATATACCATGCACTTTCCTGGACAGGGGAGGCTGAGACTGAAGGAGCTGCACAGTCTAACCCCAGCCTTCCCATCCCATCCAGCAACCCCACTGTAAACAGTACCATAGAAGTTAGGCAGCCAAGTGCATCAATCTCTCAAAAGATTGGTGTTACTAAAAAGAAGTCAAAGAAGAGAGCCCTAGCAGTGATAAATGAATCTGTAGAGATAGCTAGTGAGAATCCTGAGTCACCTCTCACCAGACAAAGTAAGAAATCCAAATCCAAACCTACCACTGGATCCTCCCAACAGGATTCAGATGTGGAAAAAGGGGTACACCTGTTACTGTCCATGGCCTCTCAACAGGTCATTGGCATTGAAAAGAGCAGTCTCCCCACTGCACCCTGTACAGAGTCTGCACAGGGTCAAGAACTCACTCTTGACCCTAGGCGTGATAAGGCTGATCATACACAGAGTGGAGAACACATCACTGTTGAAACTCCTCCTATTTCTCAGGGGGAGTTGCCACAATCTAATCTAAACCCCACTTCTCTCTCAGATTCTTCCATAAAAATTTCTTCTGAACAAGAGAGTCATTCCAATGACAATCTTGCCTTTGATCAATCACAATTCTCTCCTGTGATTGAGCCAATTTCAAGTGACATGGTGCATGACACTATGCTCACCACCCAGGACCCACATCTAGTTGGTCAGGGAATGCATGTTGGGGAATATCCTAATGACACCAACAAAAACATGGAGGATTCACCAGTTTTCACTGGAGACTCTATGCCAAATTCTCCCATCCTTAGGGATGTGGAACTGTCTTCACAGACAAATAGGGCTGATGCTGTAACACATCCCATTTTAATGGAGACAACATCAGACCCTACAGCCATTCCAAGGCTGGAGGAGACTCAAAATCCTACATCTCATGAAGTGCCTAGCACTAGCTCTCACTTGGCTCAGGCCACTATGTCAGAATGGCTGAAGCCTGTGCACCATGACAGGCCTTCAGGATCATCATCTGTGCCTTCCAAAATGACAGAAGAAGCCATACAAGATCTCCATGTGGCACAGATTGATGAGTTCTCAAAGATAGCTCAACATCTCCTCACCTCAAATCTCCCAAATGCTGATTATGAAGCCATTTTACTCTGCCACAAGGAGGATGTTGAAGCTCAGCAGGAGAAGATAGTGGATGCAGCTGAACCAGAGGGAAATGTGGATGCCTGGTTGGATGCTAAGAGGACTCTCAAGCTCAAGGATGCCCTAGCTTTTCTAAGAGAAGAATACCTAACTTCTCTGGGCTCCAATGCAAAGGATCTCTCTCCTGCTGCCATCTATGATGCTGTTAATGATGTCTACAGGAATCAATTAAAGGCTCTGCACTATCTTGGGAAAGGGCTTCAATCAGAGATTTCTTCTATCCAGGAGGCGACAGACAGATCCCTCACTCAGCTCAGAAATTCATATCTCTCTGATTTTCCCAAGGTGGAAGGCATCCTTAAAGAAATCCAGAAGACAAACTCTACTGTAAGCATGATGGACCTCTCTCTGGCCATGGTCACAGACAACATCAGGAAGCTGGCTACAACCCTGGAAAATCAAGTCAAGGCCAATATCAACTTAAATGCAATGCTGAATGTAATTTGGAAGAATCAGTATGGTGACAAATTGGTGGATGAGGTCCCTCTGTCAAACATCTCCAAATTTGACTTTGCCAAGCTCAAGGAGCAATCTCTCAATTCTTTCAAGTCTCAACAGCTATTCTCAAAGGTGGATGGTCTTGAAAGAGAAGTGGCCTCTCTGAAAGATGAAAACAAGGAGCTTGCCAACTCTCTAAAACAGCTCAATGACAAACTGGATGACCAAGGCAACAACACCTCCAATATCCTGCTGGTGCAACAACAGATGCTGACTTCCATGATGAAACAAATGAACCTGCCTATCCCTGGGGAAGCTCAAGTCATCTTGTCTGATCCCAAGCCTAAGGGGGAGAAACAAAAGGAGGTCATTCTGACACAAAGAGGGGGAGTACCTGCCAAGCAGTCAAAGCATAAGGGCAAGGGCATACTCATTGAAGAAACCATAAAGCCAATCATTCTTCCCCCTGTAGAGGTCATAAGTGCAGAAGGTCAGAAGAGCACAATCTCAACCACCTACTATCCATCAACAATGCCTAAAGATATCTCAAATCCTCAACCTACTCAACCTACTTCCAATGCTAAACCTGTCAAAGCTGATATAATCACAGAGGCCAAGCTACAGGAAGTTGCCAACTCAAACATCTATCATAATGAGGCCTTTCTGGAGTTTCTGAAAGCCATCTACAGCAGTGCTCAAGGAGATGCAAGGATGTACAGACAGAAGATCAAGGAAAGCATCAAGTATTTCACAGTGGCAGTAAGGAAAATCAAGGATGTCCATCTAAGAGAGATAATCATGGTGTGCAAGGACAACTGCTTGTGGCACCTAGCTTTTCAAACTCTAGAGAAACTGAGATTTACTGAGCTGTCAATCATTCTGGAGTTGATTGAAAAGCATGGGATGAACAATGAAAGTCTTTATAATGACTTAAAGATGGACCAGAATAAAAGATTGCCTGAGGTTATATCCAAGCCAAGGACAATAATTTACCAAAGCCTATCTCAAGACAGTAGTATTGACCAACTAGTAATTCCCTCAGACCTTTTAATGAAGAACAATGCAAAGATCAACCAGGTGCTGCAAATGCTGAGAGCTAAGAGAGGAGCTAGGACAGCTGAGGAACTAGAGATGATTCGAACTCTACAATCTTTTCTGATTCATGGAGTCATTCCTGAATCTGTCAAAGAAAAGAGCAAAAAGAAGGATGGGGAGGATGATGATGAGGAGAAAACCTATGAAAGGAGATCTCAGACAAGGAGAAATAAGGATGGATCTAGTGAGAGCAGCAGGAGCAAATATCAAAAGAAATCAAAAGATGCTGGTGATGACAAGAGGGACTCAAAAGGGACAAAGGAATCAACCAGGAAAACAAGAAGTGGAATTCAGCAAGTCAAGGACATTGCCAGCAGTACTTTAACCACAACACAAGACTCTAAGTCTAGGGTGGGTACTGTTAGCAATGATCCTCCAAAATCATTATCCATGACTTCTGAACCTGAATTGCCACAGAAGAAAGATGAAGCCACTAAAGTAATTTCAAGAAAACACTTCCACAAAGTTACAGCTAGTGGAGTGTTACAGTGGATGAAGGGGAAAGGAATGAAGCTACTTCCAAGTGATGTGGCACTGAAGACTAATTCTCCTTGTTCCAGAAAGGTATCTCTTGTGAAGCATTTGAAGATCAAGAGTGTACCCAAAAGGATAAGGATAACAAAGAAGACTGGAAAACTCACAAATGTTATTGGCATCAATGTGCTTCCACTAGATGAGGACTATGATGAAGATGCCCTAGCATTTTTGAGGGCTCAAAGGATCTTTGAAGTCAAAGTGAAGTTGGATCATCTAGAGATCAAGTACACTGATGGAAGAGAAAGGATAATGAAGCAAGGAAGCTGGCAATATTTCTATAAGTATGAGCTTGAAAGGATAAATGCCTTACTGAATTTTGAAGAAAAAGAAGAAAGAACATGGAAGATAGATATTGCCAGGTACTTAAAGATGCATGCTGATTATGAAGAAAACATGAGGAAAGAGAATGAAGAGAAAAACATACAGAGAGAGAAAGAAATGGCTGAGATGGAGAAGAGGGCTAAGGAGCTAAGGCAGAAAGGGATGTGCAGGGTCAAGCAAAATCCTTACATTGTGGAGTACAAAAACTCACATGGAGGTCAAAGCAAAATAAGGATGGAGTTTCTTGATTCCTATGTAGAGAGTGCACTCAAGGTTGCAATTGATGACTTGAAAGGCTCACCTCTCATTGAAGAACTGATTGCAAGAGAAGAACTTCAAGAAGCCATCATAGACATGAAGAGAAAAGAAGAGATAAGGAAAAAGAAGATATATGATGATTTGCTAGAGAAGCAATTGGAAGCTGAAGCTGCTGAGCAACAAAAGTAATCTGTAAGCTTTTCTATGTAATCAAATTTCTGATCTCAATGTTCATGAATTGTTCTCTCTGTTACTAAATTTCCTTTTATGTAAGTTAGGCTTGTTATCAGACATGAAATTGTGCCTAAGGATCTTACTCACAATTTGGGGGAGATTGTTAGGCTCAAGACATGTCTGAATACCACTATTAACAAGCCTACACTCTGTGACTATGTCACATTACATGACCTAGTGAGTTCTATCACTGGGATATAGTATAGGTCTCTAAATGTACTTGTCTTGTTCTCATGAACATTAGCTTGATCATGTATGCTCAAAGTTATAATGAGCTTAGGAAAGTTTCTTGCATCTAGATTGTATATAGGCCATTGAATAATTGTCCTGGTAGAAGTTCAGAAGTGTTCATGCAGCAGGATAGAGATAAATAAGGCTATGAAGAAATAAGTTGCAGAAATTTGTCTAAGGCATTATATAGCAAAGTCAGAAGAAAGCTATGTCGTGAAGTCACCAATATCCATGTCGTGAAGTACTATATCGCATAGTCCATTTTGTACTATGTCGAGAAGTCCTCAAGACACATGTCGTGAAGTGTTGAAGTCAGCAAAGTCAAAGAAGCCTAGATCGTGAAGTCCTCAGAAGCCCTATGTCGCATAGTCTTCAAATGACCTATGTCGCATAGTCTTCAAATGACCTATGTCGCAAAGTCTTCAAAGGCTATATCGCGAAGTCCTCACAAGTGAGATCGCGAAGTCAGGAATGAAGTGGAGTTCACGATATCAACACTTAGCCGTTTACAACAAGACAAATCAAGGTACAGAATCAAGAATCAAAAGAGACAAATACTGAAGCATTTGTTCTGGCAAGGTGGTCCAAAGAACAGATGGCAAATCTACAGCTAAACTTGGAGAGAAAGATAAGAGACAAGCAGCTACAGAAACGGGAAAGACTCCGAAAAGCAGGTGGTCCTTCCTGACACAGTTAACGTCTTATGGCAGGACAAGTTGGACTTTCAGCAAGGGGTAACTGTGTAAAAATAGGTGTGTGCACTAGTTTGTATAGGGCTTATATATATCATGCACATCCTATTGTTAGCAGTAAGAGAGATACACATAGTTATTTGCTAAGCTCTTTTCTCTGTAAGCAAGCAAGTTCAAACTGTTCTTGTTTAGAAGCCAAAAATTCTATTGTGAATTTCTTGGAAAGCTGTAGTATTTAATTTGCTTATACAAAGTAGATTAAAGTGATTGTGTGTGTTATTTACTTTCTGCATATTACATATCATAATCATATACAGTCTGTTACTTAGTTTTCAAGAATTGAAAAATATATCAAACTATCCATTCACCCCCCCCCTCTGTCTAGTTTCTAGTAGTATTCATTTCTAACAATCTATCACAAGAAGGATGGAAGCCTCTCTCTGAAAGGGGTAAGAAAAGGAATCCTATTTGTTGTTGACCTAAGCTCAACAAAGAAGGACAAGATTTACTGTTTCTACAGTAAAGCTACTGTTGGTGACAATATGCTTTGGCACAGGAAACTCTCTCACCTCAACTTTAAGACAATGAATATGCTAATGAAGAAGGAACTAGTGAGAGGACTACCTCAACAGGAATTCTGCCAAGAAGGACTGCGTGAGGATTGCCAAATGGGAAAATTGAAGAAAACTGTGCACATGTCAAAGCAAGTCAACACCAACACAGAACCACTCAAACTAATTCACATGGATCTCTTTGGACTAGTCAATGTTCCATCATTAGCCAAGAAGAGATATGCATTAGTTATGGTGGATGATTATTCTAGGTATACTTGGGTGAAGTATCTAGAGTCAAAAGATGAAGCTACTCAAGTTATCATTGATCACTTAAGAGTTCTTGACAGAGCTCCAAATGCCAAGGTTCAAATTCCGAAAAGTGACAATGGCACTGAGTTCAGAAATGTCTCTCTTGGTAATTTTTGCAAAGATGAAGGAATTATACAACAATTTTCTGCTGCAAGGACACCACAGCAGAATGGAGTTGTAGAAAGGAAGAACAGGACTCTCATTAAAGCTGCCAGAACTATGCTTCATGATGCAAAGCTACCTACATACTTCTGGGCAGAAGCTATCAACACAGCCTGTTATACACAGAACAGAACCCTGATCAACAAGACTCATGGGAACACTCCTTACTATCTGCTCAATGAAAAGAAACCTATTGTCAAGTATTTTCATGTGTTTGGAAGCAAATGTTTCATGATGAAAGATAACCATGAAAAGAAAGGGAAATTTGACACCAAAGCCTATGAAGGTATTTTCATGGGGTATGCTCTAGAAAGGACTACCTACAGAGTCTATCTTTTGGAACACAGGATCATAGATGAAAGTGTGAATGTCATATTTGATGAAACCAAGTTTCCTGGACTGCATGAAGAAGGTGAAAATGCAGATTCTTAGATTTGAGAATCAAGGATACTTGGAGGAAGAAGAATTTGTTGATGAAGAACCCACATTCACTCAAACTGTTGAAACTGAAAAAGATGTTGTCATTGAAAATGATGTCAATCAAACTTCAGCTCAGTCACAAACAATTTCAGGAAATATTCAAAATGATGGTGACTCTGGAGACATTGAAGAAAATGGTGGAGATAATTGCCCTGGTGAAGACTCAGTCCCTCAAACTGAGGCTACTGTTTCAGATCAAACAAGAAGCTTCCCCAGAACCACTAGGTGGAACAAGGATCACACAAATGACGTAATTATTGGAGATCCTACCTCTGGGGTGAGAACCAGGAATAATGTTTCTGCTGACAGCATGTTTTCCTGTTTTCTGTCTCAAATGGATCCAAAAGCAATTGATGAAGCATTGTTAGATTCTGATTGGGTGATTGCTATGCAAGAGGAACTCAACCAGTTTGAAAGGAACAATGTGTGGAAATTGGTTCCAAGACCTAAAGGAAAATCAGTTATTGAGACAAAGTGGGTTTTCAGAAACAAACTAGATGAAAATGGAAATGTGACTAGAAACAAGGCAAGGCTGGTAGCTAAAGGTTACTGTCAACAGGAAGGAATAGATTATGATGAGACATTTGCACCTGTTGCCAGACTTGAAGCTATCAGGATTTTTCTAGCCTTTGTTGCACACTGTAACTTCAAGGTGTTCCAAATGGATGTCAAAAGTGCTTTTCTAAATGGAGAGTTGAAGGAAGAAGTGTATTTTGAACATCCACCTAGTTTTGAAGATGCTGAAATGTATGATTTTGTGTACAAGCTGTTCAAGGCACTTTATGGCTTGAAACAAGCTCCAAGAGCCTGGTATGATACCCTCTCAGCCTTTCTATTGGAATTCCAGTTTACAAGAGGTGTAGTAGATAAGACTATATTCTACAAGCATCATGGCAAAGACATCATTCTGGTTCAAATTTATGTTGATGATATCATCTTTGGTTCATCAAATGAGAAGCTGTGTGAGAAGTTTTCATCTCTAATGAGGAATAAATATGAGATGAGCATGATGGGAGAACTATCATTCTTCCTTGGGTTACAAGTTCTTCAGAAAGATGATGGTATCTTCATTTGTCAAGCAAAGTATGTCAAAGAACTTCTCAAGAAGTTCAATCTAGAAGATTCATCACCTGCCAAGACTCCCATCTCTACTTCAACTAGCTTGGATCTAGACTCCAAAGGGAAGAAAGTGGACTCTAGTGCTTACAGAGGCATGGATGGATCTCTTCTCTACCTAACTGCTAGCAGACCTGATATAAAGTTTGCTACATGTCTCTATGCAAGGTTTCAGGCTGATCCAAAGGAGTCACACTTAGTAGCTATCAAGAGAATTTTTAGATATCTAAAGGGCACCCGTAATTTAGGCCTTTGGTATCCTAAAAATACTGGATTTGAGTTAGTGGGGTATTCTGATCCAGACTATGCTGGGTGTAGGATTGACAGAAAGAGTACTACAGGAAGCTGTCAGTTTCTTGGTGGAAGATTAGTGTCCTGGTTTAGTAAGAAGCAACATTCAGTTTCCACATATATTGCAGAAGCTGAATACATTGCTGTGCACAAATTCTGTGGATGAAGAATCAACTGTTGGATTATGGCCTAGTGTTAAATAATATCCCTATCTACTGTGATAACACTAGTGCCATAGTCATCTCAGACAATCCTGTTCAACACTCTAGGACAAAGCATATTGACATCAGACATCATTTCATAAGAGAGCATGTTGAAAGAGGAACGATGAAGTTGATCTATGTACCTACAGAAAAGCAACTTGCAGACATCTTTACAAAACCACTGGATGAAGCAACCTTTAACAGGTTGGTAAGTGAATTGGGAATGCTGAATCTGGTATGTTAATTTACTAGTTTTTCCATTCTAGTTTCTAAAATGAAGCTTGTGACAGTAACCCTAACAAGTTGCTGTCATGAGAAAGTTATTGTCTACTTATGTCTCTATCCGTTTTCGACAGCACGTTTACTTTGACTTTGTTAAATTGAATTTTGTGCTAGTCTTTTATTTGAGAGTTAGATTCTGTATGACATTAACTTGCATGGTTTTTATTGTTGAAATTGGTCAAGGAATTTCCTTGATTGGTCAGTTTTTCTTTGATTGTTGGATTAGTGGTAGACATCACTTAATTACAATCTGTGGTAGTTGTATGGGTATTCCAAACTGTTGACCATTTACCTTCCCCTTACCTAGTATGCCTATAAAATGAACCTTAGGCCATATTAGTGAATCATTCATAAAAGGTAAAATGGAAAACAAAGTAGGAATCGAATACAGGCCAAAGGCAAGCTATGATTCTCCCTACAGAGAAGAAGTTGAAGCGTTATTTGATGAATTGTTAGACGCCCTCGATGAGGAGGAAGAAAAAGAACTTGCTGCTAAGGCCACTGAGGAGGCTAAGTTGCAAGAAGAGGAGAAGGAGTTTCAAGCACTCCTCAAGGAAGAAGGAACCTCAGAAGAGGAAGTTAGGGCAGAATTTCTAGAATTGGTTAAGAAAGACTGTAATGAATAATTAATCTTACCAAGTGTAGTAATTTAACCCTCTTCAATTAATAAAATTATCCTTTTCCTTCTGTAGTTTCTTATTGTTTGCTATATGTGTTGTTAATTGCTTAAATGGTTGAATTTGTTATGAATGAATAATGAATCAGTAATAAATATTGCATATGTTTAACTGGTGTCTCTTCAGTTAAGTTATTTATCATAACAGTTTCAATACAAAGTCTCGACAGTTGTTGTTTTCCTGCAAAGGTTGTTGTCATCAAGAAAAGTAGCTGTCACAGTTAATTGACAGTAAGCTTCTCGACAGCAGTAAACAACTTTCTATCACGATTTGTAAAAGATACTGTCATTTGAGAACTTAACGATGACAGTAAGTTTTGCGCGAAATGTTTCTGTCACGCAAAACATGTTGTCATCACACCAAAGTTACTGACACGGTTGTTTTGAGCGCACAGGTTACTGTCAAAGTAGTGGACCGTTAATTTTGGACACTCATCCTCCATTAGGAGAGAGAAATCCGCCAGTAACCCACGTGTCTGATAATTGGGTTAAGACACGATTTCACTTTGTCAGTTAAAAATGCTTGAACTTCCCTCTAAATTCATCAAACATACAACTGTTCTCAAAAAGCAAACACAACACTCTCCTTTCTCTTCTCTCCAAGCAATTTATCTTCTACCTTCTTTCTTCTCTCAACAAGCAAAAATGGCCCCCAAACAATCAATTTCACAAACAAACCTTGCTGGCATTTACTCTCCCAGTGATGCTGGTGATGATTTCAAAGGGCTTGTTTCTTTCATGAATAAGTCTTATATTGGGTATGCAATTACCTCAACTCCTGTTCTTGACCTAGATATGATTGAAAATTTCTGGGAGACAGCTGTTGCTCAAGAAGATGGTGACATCTCATCCATTCAGTTCAAAATCAAGGAGCACAGTTACACTCTCAATGCTTAGGGCATCAATGTAGCTTTGGGAATTGTGCTGGAACCAGGAAAGACCTATGCTGAGCTTGCTAGTGATGAGACCCTTAAGAAGCTCTTCCTGAAAATTGGGTATTCTGGACCCATTCTTGAAGAGGGAACAAAGAAATGGTACCCTTCTGGTGAAATGGACAGGAAGTATCTCCGCAAGGAGTGGAGCATGGTGTTTGATGCAATGGTGAAAGTGTTCTCTACCAAGACCACAGGCTGGAATGGAATTCCCACCTACATCAAGAAGCTCACTCACTCTCTTGTTCATTGGTACAAAGTGGATGTTGGAAAGCTGTTCATGGCACACCTCAAGGCTGCCATAGGTAAGAAGGTAAACATCTATCCTCGCTTTCTAATGTTGTGCATTAATTCTTTATGTGATTTTGTTGAGAATGCCCCTCGTTTAGAGGTATGCCCAGTACTGAAAAGGAACACACACACAACTCTCACTTCACAGAATTTAAATGCACATATTCCACTATGTTTCACTAAACACATGGTTGATCAAGTGCCTAACCTTGATTTTCCATTACCTTCTGGTTTTGACACCTTCACTATTGAGAATGAAGCTGGACTAGACCCCAATTCAGCTAACCCTCATTCTACCCCATACACTCGGCCTAGGTTCTCTAGACTTCCCAAAGTACAGAGACAAGCCTTACAAGAATCCAGAAAAAGACCCCTAGAGACTGGTGTTGGTGGTAGTGTTGAGAGTCAAGATGGAGTTCCTGCACCTAGTGTAGCAAATAAGGAAGGTAGTCAAGCAGAACCCACAGTGGTTCCTCCTGAGCCTAAGAAGAAGAGAGCTAAGAGGACCAAAACCACTGTCAGCCACCCTGCAGTCTCCCAAAAGACTGTAGAGGCAACCAGGGAAATAAACTCCTCCCTAGATGTTCCTTCTCAACAAGGGACATCTATTGAAATTGGCTTGTCTCCCAAGGCATCCTGTAAAGAGTCTGCACAACCTCATGTTCCAACTCATGAGGAACCTCTACTTGCAGAAACACACCTGGAGTCAGGACACTGTGAGGATTTCACTTCCCCCATTGATGCTTCACAAGTTCCATCTGTGGAGCAGTCATCACTCTCTTCTCCACTTTCACCTTCTTCCTTCCCTACTCATTCATTTGTTTCTTCTCCACAACCTAGAGAGGGGACAGTCCCAACCCTTTAGGTTTTGATCATCCATCTCCAATCATGGATGAGCCCCCATCAAGTGGTCCACAAGAACCCATCTCTCAAAGTGAAATGGACACCACTCCTTCAAACACTGAGAAAGAGCAAGGTACATCTCTGCTAGAAAGTGAAATAGTCAGTACCTTGTTCAATCTCCAAGGAGCATCTTACCTCAGGGAAGATGCTATCACAGCCTCAGTTGCTGTCAAAGACTCTGAGAATGTTGCTGTCACATGTGCCCCTGTTGTCAAAGACTCAGCTGACATTGCTGTCACAACCAAACACGCTGTCCAAGATGTAGTGGAACCTACTGTCAATGTTCCAACTGACAGTAACATTCCTGACAAAGTTCCTGTCACTTCTGCTCAGCCTGCTTTTGATGATGTAATTGTTGAAGATGTCTCTGATGATGATGTGCCACTATCTCAGTTCTTAAAGGTACATTCTAAATCATCTATTTCATTGCATGTAAGTACTGCTCATACCCATGCATCTAGGATGAGTGAGGGTGTGCAAAAGAAAAGAGAGATAAAAGAAAAGAGAGGTGAGCATAAAAATGAGAGGCAGCCAAATGAGTTGGCAAAAGGTGAGGGACTTGAGCATGTCTAGAGAGAATTTGATGGAGCCCCACACTTACAGGCACTAGGCCATGAGAGTTCTTTTGTGAGGAGTGATGAGATCACTCAGAAAAACAATGAGAGTGTGAGAACCCCCACAGCCTCCAAGCCCCAATCTTTTCCTTCACCCCCAAGAAGGTTAAGAACAGGTGGCCCCTCTACTGCACTCTCGGGTTGGAAGCTCTTGAGAACAGGTGTCTCTCCATAGAATCCAAGATTGACAGCCTGTCTACCATGGTGGCCTCTGGCTTCTCCAGTCTTCAGGAAACCATTCAGGTTCTTACTGCCAGTCTTGATGCTGCCAACTTACCTAAGGGGGAGAAAAGGGCAAGATCAGAATCTCAAATGGCAGAATCAGGAAGGGAGCAATCAAGATCAGTAGATGTCCCCAAGCAGGATGTTGCTCAAGGGGAGCCTATCTCAAAGGAGGTTTCAAGGAGTGAGGGGGAGCCTGCAGCTAAAAAGAAAACAGTAACTGCAAAAAGAAAAAGGGGGCAAAAGGAGGTTCAGGAACTAAGGGGGAGCAAGAGCAAGAAGCAGAAAATCTCTTTGAATATGAGATGGCTGGAGAAACAGTTCTTATGTCTAAAGAAGCCATGGAAGCAATGCAAGGGAATGTTCCTTCCAAGAGACCAGTACTACCTCATGTATCAATAAGAGAGCCAACTCCAATGCCAAAGGAGAGTGCTCTTGAGAAGCAATGGAGAGAAAAGGAGGAGCAGAATAGGCTGGGAAAAGGGAAAGACAAAATGCCTGAATACATTCTGTCAGGTAACACATGGAGTGAAGGAACAAAGTTCAGCCAGGAAGATGGCAATGCTTTGATGGTTGACTACAGGGAAAGCACTTTGAAGAATCATGATGAGGACTTCTACAAGATAGTTGATGAAGCTATGAAGGAGCCTAGCAGAAGGTTGAACCACTGCTCAACCTTGCTTAAAGAGAAAATCACCAGTGTATATCTAAAGATCAATGAAGAAAGGAGGTGGGCTATTGATGTATACTTAAACACTGGGATATCTTCATTCATCACCATGTAGCTATTGCAGAGCCTTCCAGCAAAGGTGCTAACAGTGATGAAGAACAAAATCAAGGCAAACCATACATCCTTCAATGAGATCTTACATCTGTAAATGCTGAATTTAATTTCAGAGAAACTTCCAGAAGTCTACGCCAACCCATTTTGTGTCTACTATGAAAGTACCACTAAAAGTGGTAGCAGGAGATGTGCATACATGAGTCTAGGAGGCACTTCAACAATGGAGTCAAGGGAAATATTGAAGGTGTTAAACATGATCCTCAACTCTAAAGCCAACAAGGAAAGAATTCTTGCTGTCAAGGCAATCTATGACTTGCTGGTGAAAAGAGACAAGGAACTAAGCTCCACTATAAAGAAGATGATCTCCAAAGCAAACTCCAACAGAGTTGAACAAGGAGAAAGTTGTTCCTATGATGTTCCTCATGATGATGATGATGAGTTGGATGGTAGCGGAGGAACTGGAAAAGCAGGAAATTCTAGTGGAAGTACTTCTGGGAATGTTGGATCTAAATCCTAGGAGAAAAATAAAGAAGAAGCTCCTGTGCAAGAAAAGAAAGATGCTGGAGATACAGAAGAAGAGGATTCTGTATTGATTGAAGCTTTGGAGGCAAATATCTTAAGATGTGCTATAGACAGTATTAATGCTGAAAAAGATACTGTCATCAAAGAAGCTATCACATAAGACACTGTCAAGGAAGATACTGTCATGGAGGACACTGTCAACAAAGATGCTGTCAAGGATGGAATCAAGCCTACTGTCAAGCCAAAGAGGACAAAATCCCTAGCCAAGGCTTGGTTCTCTAGACAGGAACCTGATCCTGAGGAGACTACAAAAGCAATAAAAGGAAAACACAAGTACTCAGGAAAGGAAAAAGCCACTGGGCTTGGGAGGAAACTGAGGAAGCCCATCCAATTGAAACTCTATAGCTCTCTGGATCTTTTCGAAAAAGAAGCTGAACAAATCAGGAATGTTGAGGTGAAGTTGGATAACAACAAAGAAGCAACTGAATATATTCTTTGGTTTGATGCATCAAGATTTGTGACAGTTAAAAAGGATTTTGCCATGGAAATGGTATCACATGATGTATCAGAAACTCTTGAATACAGTAGGAGAACAGAAACAAGGAGAATTGAATACTTCTACTTGGTAAGGATGGTCAATCTAATGCAAGGTTATGACAATGTTCCTGAAAAAATCATGAACCATGTTTTGGCATACAAAGCTGTGAGAGATGAAGAATTCTATCAAAAATTTGGGGAATGGTCACTGTTTGATGATGCTGACATTGCTCATTTACTTGAGTATTCTGATGAAGAAATAGCTGAGTATGAAGATGATCTTCCTGAAGAAGAGGTGCAAACCCAACCAAGTCAAGAAGAATCCTCAAAGCCTACAAAAAGAGAAACCACTGAATATATGGAAGATGCATTCTTGAATAAAAGCAGAGAAGCCAACAGAGTGGAGAGTGAAGGACCCAATTACCAATCTTGTATGCTTGAGAATCCTCTGAGAATCAAGTTCATATGGGAAGAAATCCCAGTGAGAAGCTTTCATAAACTCAAAACCAGTGCCCTGAAAGACTTATTCTACCTGGTGATTGGATCAATTCATCCATTGGAACAGCAATGCTCTTCTGAGATTGAAGGCATTCTTCAAAGGAGAAAGGTTGAAGACTCAAAGCTGAATATGTCAAGGAGAAAATCCCTACATGCATATCCTGGAAGTAGATTCAAAGTTTTTGAAGGCACACTGAAGTTCAGAACTCATGCATTTGGTAAAGACTTATGGATGGATCTTCAGGATGCTAGAGTATGCCTCTCCAAGACAGTCCAAAAGCACCTTGATGAGATTGAAGATGAGGCTATCACTCTTGATGAAAAAGCACTGGTGAAAGAACTCATAGAGGTTCTTAAGGAAGCTCTCAACAGAGAGGATGAAGCTAGACAGAAAAGGAAATCTGAAGCTAAGTAAAAATCTTTTGTCAATTCTGATCTTGTTAGTTAAGTTGTCAGCATGTATTAATTGTAAATTTGTTGTTATTGTCCATAAAAACAAATTGGGGGAGATTGTTAGGATTTATGGGTGATAGCTATGAGACAACTTAACTAGTTATTTTAAATACTTAATTTTATTAATTATGAACATACTGTCACAGCCAGAGTATGTCTTTGTAACTGTTTTTGTTTAGTACAAATAAGATTCTAGTGCATCTTGGTAGAAGTTCATTCACTTGTTCAAGCCTCAAGAACTACTTAAGATGGACAGCAAGAATAAAGATTATTGTCACAGCATTGACAGTAAGGTTACAAGAAGACAACATATTGCAAGTCACGACAGTACATTCACTCTAACAGCAACATTGGCGGAAGCCCTCGGACAGCAACTTTACTGTAGCCTGACAACAAGCTTGGAAATCCTGACAGCACCTTCTGCGGAGATTTCTTACTGTCACCAAAAGCGCATTATTGTGACAGCAAGCTTAACCATCAGGATACTGTCATGAAGGGATAACATTTGTATTGGGGAACAACCCAGTCAAACTTGTGACAGTTTGGATGTTCAAGGAACAGGCGTGTTGCAGCATCCCAACACTGCAACAGGTCTGCAAGACTACGACCGAAGCTTGAGAGATCACATGACAAAGCTCACCAATTCCAGAGTATGACAAATCTACATCTACTAAATTGTGTTAGCTTAATATAGAATGTTTCTAGATTGCTTTGTTCTATATTGATAAGTTGTTTGTATATCAATTTAGGAAAGAATCACGGGTAGGCAATTTGTAAGAAGCTGCCACATGAAAATGACAACAGCTTCACAAGACCCGTGTTGATAGTGATAGGATAAGTCTACTGAGACTATCAATCCATTCTTTGTAATCACTCGAGAAACTGAAGCTCAAGAAAACTAACATTTTCTTGAGGTTGTAGCAACCCATTACAAAATAAATAAAACATTTATTTTGTGAGAAATACTCATGTGTTTACTTGTGTTTGCATTCCATAAACTGATAAACTTTAATCTTAGCTTTTGTTGTTGAAACGTAGATTGGGATTTATCAGTATTGCATTCAACCCCCCCTCCCCCCTCTCTCTTCTGTAATAGTCAAGGACCAACACATTCTCTTTCAGAGAATTCGTTGGATCACTAGTCTCTTTTTGATGATCTTGATGTAAGCACTGTGCACTTAAATGTCACATTCAATCTTCACAGAACTTACATCAATTTCTACTTCACAAGCCCATTCTTCAAAATCCTCTACGGATATCCTTTATCCGTAGACAGGTGTCTCTCAATCTACGGATAAGCCTAACCAACAATTATCCGTAGACAAACGATATTGATTTCCCTGATTCTTTCTTGAAAAATTATTCGGCGCATACCAACTGAGTATCAAGGAATTCAATATAGTTGAGACATCTATAGGATTGTGGGAAGGGAGAGAGTGGAGTGGCTGGCTTGAGACTAGGCAAAAGGAGAGGGAGAGAATAAGAGGCATGTTATTTCTTCCAGCATGGCAAAATGAGAGTTTTTGAGTACCCCTTTAGTAAGGGAAGGTGAGTTGTGTGAAGTGGGCCAGGATGAGATCTTGATGCAAGAATAGAGAGATTCCTGAGAGAAATATTTCGCTCCTTGAAGTGTTGGACTCCAATACCCAAATATCTTATTCAGTAACTAAGTTAATGCCTCTTCTATCGTACTTGCTGATAACAAAAAGGGGAAGAAGATAAATAGAGAAGATATGTTGTTCTCAAGGGGAGTTAGAAGGAGATCTCAGACTTCAGAATTTTTCTACCCTCAGTTACAATCTATTGGAACCCCTTAGAAGAAGGTATAGACTAAGTTACAGGAAAGTATATGGAATCTGACAGCTTCAAGTTTTTCTTTTTTTTCTTTTTATAGCATCATCAAATTCTGTCCAGTATTAATCTCTATCTGAAGATCACTGAGAACATTGAAGGATTTTGTTATCATCAACTTAAGGATTTATGCCAGTTCTAACAGTCATAAATAGGGGGAGATTGTTAGGGTTGATACATTTGGAATGATGATAACAAAATACTCAAGACAAGAATTTGATCATGATACCGAAGCTGATTGTCAGAAAGCTAGTTCACAGAAGCTGATAAATCAGGAAGCTAACTAGAAGGCATTTTATCTATCCAAGGTCTAAAAGCCACATCAAATGTATGGAAGATATTCTGTCATAAATTTAGGAAGCAATTCAGAAGCAAACCAACAGACGTCTAATCAAGCACCAAGTGTTTCAGTGGTAAGCCTGCCTAAACAACTCAGTAATGGTGAATCAATAAGGATGACAAGATGTTTTATCTAAGGATGAAGCTAAGTGTATCTGTTCTACGGATAAAGCTATGGAAATCTTATTTCATCTACGGATAAGAGCTGAAAACATCAAATGCCATCAACGGATAGAAGCTGAGGACATCTTATCTCATCAACGGATAGAAGCTGAGAACATCTTATCTCATCTACGGATAAAAGCTGAGGACATCATATTTACGGATAAAAGCTGAAAGAAGTCGATCTACAGATACAGCTAAGGATGTCATGTTTTATCTATGGATGCAGCTAAGGAGGTCATGGTCTATCTATGGATGCAGCCAAGAATGTCATGTCCCATCTATGGATACAGTTATGGAATATCACTTCTACGGATATTCTGAGATTACCTTTCTACGGATAACTGAAGTAGAATAGTAATCTACGGATAAAGAATTAATATGCCTACTGATATTCATCCCATTCAAGAAGATCAAATCTATGTAAAGGAATCTTTTGATGTTTTCTTTGTTTAACAGGTTGAATGGAGGACAGTCTCAGTGATCATCATTACACACCCATGACTAAAAGATGGTGGATAACGACGCAAAAGATGTATGGAATAGGGAGTCAAATTGTAAATATTCGAAGGCTCAAATTCCTACAAATGAAATGTGAAATCATCTATTATCTTCTATGTCTCGATGGATAAATAAGAGTTAAAGCAGCTACCTAGAAGTTTACCTTCTAACTGGACGCAAAGGAAAAGCTTGACAAGCATGAAGACCTATATGCAATACTACATGTTCACTTATCTCAGCTGATAGTGACTTGACAGTCGGGTAACCAAGGAAAGGTCTCTTTCATGCAGATGTCACATGGGCTTGGAAGCTAGGTCAATTGCATGGACGTAGTAACTCTTGAAGAGAGAAGCACACTCAATCAGAAAGCACCATTTGGGACTATACAAGTTTATCTGTGATGCCAGCCAAGGCATTTCCCGAATAGGATAGTTTCTGAGACGAGCATGTGAACAAGCAGAACCAAAAAAGTAATATTTTATTATGTTGTAGGTTTTGTTTGTAACATATAGTTGATGTATATAAGATTGTGTGGAGTAGCATAGAAAGGCATGTGAAGATAGCACAAAGCTGAATGTAAAACACTTAGGCTCTCTTTCATCATCTGTGTAAGGCAGCTGGAGTTTGTTGAAAAATAAAACCAGAGAATTCTTCAATATACACCTCAGGTGGGATTTTTCCGAGAAACCCACCTGAAAAGTTTTAAAGTTTGCTTGTCTCCTGCATTTCTTTTTAACTCGAAGAATTCATTTATGTTCACGGTTTTGAGGGGATTTTAGTTAATTTGCAAACATATATGTTCATACTGTAAGAGGTTTGAAATTTTTTGTAAAATTAACTAGATTGTATTCAACCCCCCCCCCCCCCCTTCTACAATCTAGGTTGCATTGTTCTGGGAATAACAGGACACATGACAAATGTTTTAAATATACCACCATATCTTTCACCTGTTGTTGATGTCAAAAAGGGGGAGAGTGGAGGGAGCAAGTCTAGAATTGAAGCAAGTTCTTGTAAACATGATGCTAATGAATCTAGTCTTTTTAAGAAGATGGATGGTGATGGTGATGATGATGCTAGTGGTCACACTCAGAAAGGAAAAAGAGTCAGCACAATTTCATTGCAGTCTCAACAGACAAAGAGGAAGTCTTCAGAGTCTAGACAACCAGAGTCTAGAGAAACTTCTAAGAGACAGAGACATGTTTCTACTGAAATGGAACGTTTGAGGCTGAGAAATGAATTGGTTACTGATCTGAATGCTTGTGACACTATAGGTTTGCAAAAGATAGGTTTTGAGAAGGTAGTGACAAAATCACAAAATATACAACCTACTACTTCTCAAGTACCTAAGAAGATTGAAACTCTAGGTTTTACTATTTCACATGCAGTTGGTCAACAATTTCAGTTTAAGCCGCAGGAGGGTTTTGTTCAAAAATCCAGGTATCTGCAGGATAATATTACTCTTGTCAAGGCAGGGACTACTGGTGAAACAGGGTCTACTCAAAAGCAGATTGAACCAACTTATTGGATAATGAGTCAAAGTTACCTCATGAAGTATTACAAAAGGGAAAAGGAGCTTGCCTATGTAAAATTCTTATTGGAGAAAAGAGCTGAAGTAACTCAAGGCTGGAATGCAGTCTTAAGAAACTGGCTTAATGAAATTGATGAACAACTCAAAAAGATTTATACAAGAATGTATCATACTGGTGTTCCTTCCTTCAAGCTTATGTATGTAGCTCCAGATGGTTCTGATAAAGAAATGGAGTACAATATTCTTGAAATTGAATAAGATCAACATGCCAGATCAGTTCAGAGTACTATGGAAGGAGAACTATCTTTTATGAGTCTGGATCATTTGCAGAAGTTTAAATACATGCCAGATCAGTTCAGAGCACTTCATTATCAAATCATATGTGTTAACTCTTATATGATTTTTCTAAAAGAAGAAATTGGCAAGGCATTTGGCAAGAACAGAAGATACACTGTTAGATGAGTTGATTAACAGAAATTCTTCTTTCAAGAAAATGCCCATTCCAGATGATCAGTGAAGTTTACCAAGCCTCTGATAATGTTGTATTCTAGTTCTGTACATATCAATATGATTTTGACATCATCAAACAAGATTTATGCCTTATTGTATAAAGCATAAATAGGGGAGATTGTTAGGAATGAAGATGATGGTGTTACTGGAGTACAAGGAAGAGTCTACTGATACAAGAGTCTGTGATCAGAGTCTGTGAGCTGTCGGAGTCTGCAGTCTTTAAGAGTCTATAAATCTTGCTTCAGATTATGGAAATTTCTATTATCTTTGAAGATAGATCACTGGATAAACTCAAATCCTTATCAAGAATCAGTAGATGATTTGGTCTTATCAGAAGAGCTGGTTTGTCGAAGCTGTCAACCAAAACAGATGAGATAGAATCTCATAATTTACAAGATTGATTTACTTGTTGTTTTTGTTGATAGGAAAATTGTATAAATACTCTCATTCTATATTGTAATATGTAGTCGTGTCTGTCGAAACCTTAAGTCTGTATTAGGTTTTTACATTGAGTTTTTGCAGCTGTAACATTGTTTACAGAACGTAGCTGCTAAGGATATTTGTACATCATTGGTAGAGTTTGTAACTTTGGTTATTCAATATAACTCATCGTTGCAGCATCTTTGTTTTGTGTTCTTTCAATTCCGCATATTTATTATTCTGTTCATCAAACAAGAAAAACACAAAAATTGACATATTAGTACTACTTGTATTCAAACCCCCCTTTCTACAAGTAGCTCTTGTTCAACATCACAAGATGTAAAGTTTCATGAACATAATTTTCCGTTTCACATGCCTCATCTCCCTTCTGTCCCTCCTAATCAATTTCTTTTGCCTACACATAAATCAATTGATCCTTTCACACACTTTGATATACCTGAAGTGTTTCAGCAAAATTCATCTGATACTACTCATTCAAACACTACTTCTCAGTCAGACACTAATTCCTCCAGTCACACATAACCAGCTAACTCCTCCAGTCAATCTTATTCTCAGTCCACTAGTACACAACCAGCTCTTCGACGTTCTAATCGTACTATTCAACCTCCTACTCGTTTTCAAGATTATGTTTGTAATCTTGTTTCGTTCACATCACTTCCTTCTACACATCAGGCTTTTTTGGTTCATGCTTCTTCTATTAAGGAACCAAGCTCATATCATGAAGCTTCATTTGATTCCAATTGGGTTCAAGCAATGCAGACCAAAATACAGGCCTTGGTTTCTAATAATACTTGGGATGTGGTTTCTCTACCTCCTGGTAAGAAACCGATAGGCTGTAAGTGGGTTTTCAAAACAAAACTTAAAGTTGACGGTTTCATTGAACGTTTTAAAGCTCGGTTAGTTGCTAAGGGCTTTAATCAAAAATATGGAATCAATTACGAAGAAACGTTTTCTCCTGTCGTTAAAATGACTACAGTTCGTAGCATTCTCTCTCTTGTAGCTAGTAAAGGTTGGAAAATCTTTCAGTTAGACGTCAATAATGCATTTCTCCATGGAGATTTTCACGAGGAAGTTTACATGACAATGCCACCTGGTATGCCAAATCCTGATAACAAGGTTTGTCGTCTTAATAAATCTATCTATGGGTTAAAGCAAGCCAGTCGCGAGTGGTTTGCTAAATTGCTTCAGGAATTAAAATTTCAAGGTTATGTTCAATCCAAGAACGACTATTCTTTATTTCTCAGGAAATCAGGTGATCAAATTACTATAACATCTGTCTACGTTGATGATATTATTATCACTGGTACTGATTTGATGGAGATAAATGCTTTTAAAGCATATTTACATACAACGTTTGGTATTAAAGATCTTGGATATTTACATTTTTTCTTAGGGTTTGAATTTGGATACACGAAATCTGGTATCACACTTACACATGCCAAATTCACCAAGGAACTACTTCTGGATTCAGGTATTACACAGTTTAAAAAGGTAGCCACGCCTCTTCCTCTTAATTTGAAACTTCATGCAGACTCTGGTGATATTTTTGGTGATCCGGTTCGTTATAGATGTTTTGTTGGAAAGCTTAATTTCTTAACCAACACACGACCTGATTTAGCCTTCTAGGTTCAAGCTCTTAGTCAGTTCATGCACTTACCCAGAACTCATCATTTTGAAGCTCTTCAGCTTGTCCTACATTATGTTGCTTTTACTGCTGGTCAGGGCATTCTCCTTAATGGCACTATTGTTTTGACTCTTAACGCATATTCTGACTCTGATTGGGGAGCTTGTCCCAATACTCGTCGTTCAATTTCTGGCTATGTGTTATTACTCGGCTCTTCTCCCATCAGATGGAAATCGAAGAAGCAGTCAACTGTTTCAAAATCATCTTCGGAGGCTGAATATAGGGCTATGGCGGCTGCAGCATCTGAGGTCGCTTGGTTGGTTCGTTTACTTGATGAAATTGGTGTTTGTAATCTAACACCCATCACACTATTTTGTGACAACCAATCTGCCATGCATATTGCCCGTAATCCCGTATTTCATTAGAGAACGAAACACATTGATATAGATTGTCATTTCACACGGGATAAAGTCTTAGAGGGTTTGATACAATTATCCTATCATATTTCAAGTCTACCTAGTTCATTAGGATTGACCTATATCCATACATGATCGAATTAATATCCCGTAAATTGATATTGTTATAATAATAATAATTATTATTATTATTATGGTAAACTGATAGGTCTATATTAATCCAATTTAATGTGATATTAGTTTACCAAATAAGAATATCTTTCTAAAATTATATAAAATTATTCTACAAACTAGAACTCATTTTTGAAAACTCATCGGAGGAATATAACAAGAATAATAGTTTAAGGGTTTGATTAGAACTTCAATTTATCAATACACTCATTTTTGATAAAACTCTCAACTTGAAAAATCAAACACTCAAAGAGGCACCCACCCACCCACCCATCCAAATTAAATAAAAAATCAAATCTTGAGGATGTCTGCAATTTGTATATCTCCATTGATTAGAACAACAAAACACTCCTCATCTTCTTGTATCTCTAGAGTTTCTAGTCCCTGTTATCCTTTTATATTGACCCACTGTCCCCACACATTATCATCTACAACATCAAGAACACAAAAAACAAGAACAAGAACAAGAAGTCTAGTACTGACAAAGTGTTCAGACGATGGGAAGGAGCTGACAACTATTACAGATGAATGGCTGACGAAGCTGCCGGAAAAGAATAAACCCATTTACGCTCATAGCTTGCCTTGTCTTGAAGCTTGGCTTAAAAGCCTGGGTTTTTATCAGAGCAAAGATGATAGAGCTGTTTGGTTTGTTGATAAATCTGATTGGCATGCTCATCTTTCGCTTGATGTCACTGACCTCCACATTAGGTGCTTTTCGCATTCTTATCCTCCCATTTTAAGCTTTCGAATATTTGTTATTGCTATTGTTTGTACGTGAATTTGTTTAGGGGGATGATGAATCAGTTTTAGGTTCTTATTTGTTATTATATGATGATGAATTTTATGCGTTTTGTGGATGGAATATATTATGTGTTTAGGAATGAAAAATAATTTGTGAACGAAATAATGGATGTGAGAAAGAAGATTGAGAAATTAAGTGAGTTCAATTTATTAGAATTTGTGAAATAAAATTATACAAGTAGGAATGAGGTATGTGAGCTAGCTGAAAATTGTAAGGGACAAACTTAGGGATGAATGAAATTTTTGAATATTTACCTACAAGATAGTACAAATTTCATATAGCTCCCGCCTAATTTCAACTTCCCGGTCAAATGGAGCATTAGGTGATAAGGGATTGTTAATGATTAGGGGAAGTAAAAGGAGTTTTGTAATATCATGTTCTACTATTAGAAAGGTAATTAGGTGACTCAACTCCTTGAAACCTTCTAACTACAAGAGGATTAATTTTGTTTGAAGGGGGATAATTGAAAGAGAGACTATATGATGCATACGAGGGGTGGGGATTGGGGGCTGCTACATCCAATTTTTTCTTTTCATGTAATTACCGCTGTAAAGAAGGATATCAGGTCCTCATCTTTTTCACAGTTTTAATGGCAAGTTATGTCATGTTCTCCCCCCTTCCTGAACAAAAAATTTGAATGAGCGAGACAATGATAGCATTTTCCTAATGAAGGCACGAGGGAAAGGCGCTTCATTGTCATTTTGCCTCATTAGCTGCTAAAGAATGTTGGTTTTCCCCATGGCCAAAGGATGTTAAGAATGTTGACGTTTTCTGTTTCCTCTAACTGTTAGTAGAAGCTATGAAAATAGAACTCTTGTATGGTTTTATGTTTAATGCTTTTCTAAACTTGTTTTGAAATGAAGTAAATAAGACTTTTTCAGATTGACAGGCTTCCTAACAATTTGAATGCAGGTACCTGAGGACTGGACCTGGAAATCTTGACAAGGATGTTGAGAGGCGATTTAGTTATGCACTGAGCAGAGAAGACATTGAAAATGCCATACTAGGGGGACCATAAATATTTCTACGGACATTCCTGGCCAAAGATTCTCTAGTGTTTATAGTGGCTTGTTCATTATTTAGATATGCCATCAACTTTTCTCCAGTTGTAATGAATTTTACTCTTGAATGATGATATAGTAACAAATAAAATAACTTTTGTGTCATTGTGTGTGATGCTGATGTTGATAGACTGAGAAACGTTGGATGCAATGGTGGAAACTTGGGTGTCAATCATTGAATGTTAGTAGTGCTCGCTATTTGTAACCTAAATTTGCTCATTAATCTTGGCGTTTGATTCTCTATATTCTTATTTAGGAACTAAATTGAGCCCTATTTTTTACAAAATTCCAAGGCCACATTCATTTGAAGAAAGAACTGCAAGATGATTCCATTTCCCTTTAATCTAGTTATATCAAACTACCTGGTGATTCTAAACAGTTCTTGAATAATGTATAATCATATAGCACCTATGTTGTCGGCCCTTCTTGGAAGGTATTGTGCTTCTCATTTTTCTGGTAAAATATACATTGTGCTTCTAATGTACTATTTAACTCAAACATTTGTCAAATCTCATCATATAAGCAACCTTGCCAGACGATCGAGGAAATGAGGTAACCCTGCCTTGTAATAGCTCTCTGGGGATTGATACACGACCATATTAAAACTTGGAGACAAGTTGAATCTACTGCATACTGTTTGCTTCTACAAGTTAATGTGATTCTGCAGAGTGATATTGAGACCAATATTCCTTGACAAGCAGCCCAAACAGTGAACCTTTTTTCTTCATTAAGTGCATTGGCTTATCGAACTCCACTAGTTTTCCTGAGATATAATCAAGAAATACACTCCAATGAACTATCAGTTTAAGAGTTCATTTGTAGAATAATCTTCACGGACAGTCAGTGAGGAAATGAAAGTTCTGACATAAACAAAGGTGAAAGCTTTCTTAACCTAGATGTGTTCGATGCTACTGGTTGTCATTATAAATAAATGACGGCACACAAAAGAGCCACTAAACAATGAACAGATTCTTACCATCGCTTATAGCTAAAACCATCGTGCAATCCATCACTGTAGGTATTCTATGAGCCACCGTTATTACAGTACAATCAATGAATTCAGTTCTGATAGTGTTCTGCAATATCAAGTCTGTAGCATTGTCAATTGATGCAGTTGCTTCGTCAAGGACCAGTACCTTGCTCCTTCTCAAAAGGGCACGGCCCAAACAGAACAGTTGCCGCTGCCCCATGCTCCAGTTGAGCCCATCTTCCGTCACTAAAATGACAGGTTTGTAGTTGTTACTACTAGTGACTACCACAAAAGAGTAAGTGTAAAGTAATTGGATATGCTAAGTACCTAAAGAATCAAGTCCGGCTACTTTCGCCTGAACAGTCTCCCTAAGCTGACACTTCCCAAGGACCTTACATGTAAAACAAAGCAGATATCAGATAAAACTTAAAAGAAATCCCACAAAGACAGTAGCCAGGAAAGAGTATAACTGCAATGCATAATTTGATTCTTCAGTGCATATTTTAACACTTTGAACAGGTGCCACTAAAGGAGTGACCTGAATTTACCTCCCAAATTTCCTGATCCGTGTGCTGAGATATGGGATCCAAATTGTATCTTACAGTTCCGTTGAAGAGAGTAGGATCTTGTGGTATAATTCCAAAACGTGACCTCAAATCGTGTAGTCCAATTGTAGAGATGTCAATACCATCCACTACTATCTTCCCTCCTGAGGGCTCCACCAGACGGAATAAGGCACCTATGAGGGTGGTTTTGCCACTGCCTGTCCGACCAACTATACCTATCTTGTCTCCTCCTTCAAATGTGCAACTGATCCCTCTAAGCACAAGTGGTGCAGCTGGTCGATATTTGATCTGCTTCCAAACAATATGTCTAAATGTTTTTGAACAGTCTATAGTAAACAAAAGTAACTAAAAAAACATACCTGCAAATCTTGAATCTCGACTTTACCCACTGCTGGCCAATTGATAGGGGGGCGCTTTTCTGTATTAACCTCAGGAGCTTCACTTGGTAAGTGCATGTATTGCTTAAGCCTTTCTACTGAAATATTATGATTTGCCAATAGACACTGATTACTGATAGAGCCAATCAATGAGGAGTTCAACGAAAGGCCGTAGGACAAAGCCATTCCAATGAATCCTGCAAGGTCCAGAATATAGTAGTGGTCAATAAATATCTATACAGAAGAAATATCAAATAGTAATGTAGAAATTACCATAACCGAATATTATGAAGCAAAAATGCAAATTATATAACATCTTTGGATAACAACATTGTAAAAAAATTCAGACCAGTGCTGACCAGGGCTGAAAGTTCCAGGAGGAAGCAAAACCATGCAAAGTGCTGAGGAAGAAAGAACTGTTGTACTGAGTGTTTCCAGACGTTGGATTAACCACTCATTTGCTGCAAAATTGTGCAAGTATGGGCTGGCATTTATGTCAATTAGGTCAAGGTTCTTTGAAAAGAATCGATTGTCCTCTTCAAAAGCTCTAATTATCATAGCTCCAGCTAGCGATTCTGCAAGATGGTTAGCTACCAAAGACTTCGTTGTGCCATTAATTCGCATCAACTCTTTTGCAGAGGAAAAGTAGTATCTCTGTTCGCAGTGATGACCACAAAAAAGTACACAAAGGATGAGCAAGAGAATTTAAATATTAGATCCAAATTAAAGAACTAAAATTTCGTCGAACTGCACAACGAGTGCAGCAAACATATTTGAATATGTGCAACTGGAGATTATACAGTATCCTCTGGTTAGGGTCTTTGCTAGTTTATTACTAGATGAATGAATCCACTTAAGAAAGCAGATTATGAACAAGCTTCATTGTATTGATAGCTTCATTGTTTTTTTCTTGCACTCAACATTGAGTTATTTAGCTACAAAAATAAGTTGGACCAAACAACTTTGTATATGTATCCAACCATTTTGCTAGATCCATAGAGATAGTAAAAGCCGTAGATTTCATGCAAATTATTTTGCAGAAATCAGATTTATCCATATGACAACGAGGACAACATAACCTTTACAATTAGAAATTATTCTGTAAAAACTCCATGTTGGGTGGATGCACTTTTGTATTCTTCCTTCTTCTCTTCTTTTATTAACAGAAGAGATAACCCAGCACCTATGTTACTAAACATTTCATGTCAAGATTCATATATGACAGACTAATTTGATGCTTAATATTTTTTTTTCACGTGACTTAAGAAAACTATGATGCAGATCCATGTACACAGTTTGCGGGTGTATTACCTGCAAGAGGATAACCACATAAACCATTGGGATGGCAACAAATAGAACTTCCCATGTAACAAAAGCTATCACTCCAATATTAGAATAAGCGTTGGTGGTAGCTGTAACAGTGAACATCAAGCTGAAGGGAAGGTCGATGTCAACAATACTTAAATCAGCTGAGACCTGTAAAAGGTTTATGATATCCACAACAGATTAGGAGCTGAAAAATGGCCTTCCTGGTAGAAAATAAAGGCACTGTCCTAAGGACTTACCCGGCTCAGTATCCTTCCTAGAGGTGTAGAGTCATAAAAAGACATTGGAGCACGAAAAAGAGATTCTAATAATTGTGAAAACATAGACTTCGAGGACTGCAGACCAGAAAACACTGAAGCCAGAGATCTACCAAATAGAAACATTGTGGATGTTAATCCAATACCCAAATACACTAGAATTAATCTTAGAGTGCTGACATCAGGATTTTCAACATTTGCAGCCATCCAGAAATTCTGTAATATCTGACTTGTCGCAAAAGCAAAGTGCAAAATAATAACCAACAAGAACAGAGGCAAGCCTTTGTTCTGATTTATATACTGTATATAAGGTCTAAGACCTGCATCTCCAACTTCTCGCTCCTCTTGCTTAATTAATTGATCATCTCCATAGTTAGATTTCTTCTCGGTGTGTGTTCTCATAGCATCTCTATGAACACTTTCACACTCCTGGGAAGGATTTATCTCCGCAAGCCTTTCAGCACCAGCAGTTTTTTTATGTGCATCAACCAAATGTTGGAAATCTCTGCTGGATGCCATCAGTAGATGGTAAGGTGCAGCATGCAAAATTTCCCCTTGTGACATCAACTGTCAACAAATTTGAACATATTTTAAAGTACTGAACAATTAGAGCATCAACTTAATGAATTACACCACTCCGGAAAGAAAACTTTGAAGGGAAAGTTAAGGTTTTACTTGGTAGTTAAGTTAAGAAACTGTACTCTTGAAAGTTCTCATTGACTTCATAGTTTGAGATCAATTCAAATAATAATGATTGTTTTATAATTAAATTATGATATTATGAAGTGCGGTGTATGAAATATTCAACTCACCAGAACAGAATCAAATGCAGGAAGGAAATCAACCTGGTGAGTCACGAGTAAGACTGTTTTCCCAGAGAGAGCGTACATTACAAATTCCTGCAGGGCTCAAAATTTAACCTCGGCAAGGATATAAAATAATATAATTCACTGGTCTAGCAGTTAAGGTACGCACATTGAATAAACTGGTGGCAGTATGTGCATCCACAGCACTGAATGGATCATCCAAAAGATAAATGTCTGCATCTTGATAGAGCGCACGAGCAAGTTGAATTCTCTGCTTCTGCCCACCACTTAAATTCACTCCTCTTTCCCCAATTTCAGTGAGATCACCATGAGGTAGAAGCTCAAGGTCCTTTACCAATGAACAAATTTCTAATGTTTCTTGGTATTTCTTGTAATCCAGATCAGATCCGAAAAGGATATTTTCTCTTATACTTCCCGTCTGGATCCATGCTGACTGCGGAACGTACGCAATATTCCCATATACTTGCATCTGTCATGGTGGAGAATACTAATTAGTAACACTTATAAAGGTCGAAGCCAATAAGCTAAATGGTATTCAGTTTTGAAATTCATTTGGAAGATAATTTAGAACAACTAAAATTAGAAGACATGCAAGGAGCAGTTCCCCTAAGAACTTGTACATCTCTACGGGAGAAGTGGAACTGGGAAGTCAGAACTTACAGTTCCATCATTAATATTTGGAACCTCCCCAAGAATTGCAGCAAGAAGGGTCGACTTGCCTGATCCAACCTCTCCACATATAGCTACCTTTTCACCCACTCTGACCTCTAAATTAATATTTCTAAGTGTTGGCTTCACTGTATTCTCCTCCCATGAGAGATCTGCTGACTTAATTACAATGTTCCAGTTTGCATTTTCTCGGTTCCAACTGTGCCGGATCTTTGAAGTATCCAGTTCAGGTGCCTCCAAAAAATTTAAAATTCTCGTAATTGCAACTTTTGCCTGAATAACAACCCCAATCAGATCAGGAATACATCTCACAGGATCCTGGACGAGACGTAATGTTGCAACAAAAGTGAACACATTGCTTGCGTATAATGGAACTCCAAAGAAATAGCAAGCTCCAAAGGTAGCTGTAGAGACCAACACAGGGGACGACCAGAACAGAAAGCTATTATATGCCCTAAGCAACTGGACAATTGATAACCATTTATACTCTACTGTCCTCAATTTTTTAATGGCATTCTTGAAATGAGTATCCCACGCATAGAGTTTCAGAACCTTCATATTAACAAGAGCCTCTGATATAAACTTGAGCCTCTCATCTTGTGCTAACATAAGCTTAGACTGGAATTTGTTCTGTAACTTAGCAAGGGGGGCACTGGAAAGAACTGTAAGTACTATTGCAGCCAATGATGCAACTGTAGCAAGACCAACTGCACGGTAAAGGATAACAAGAGCGAAAAAAAGTTGAAGGCTTGTTGTCCACAACTGATGAAACCAGAAAGGGAACTCTCCAATCCTATATGCATCAACAGTAACATAGTTCATTATCTCACCAGCTGAGTGCATCGTTTTTGCAGCATTGGATAATTTCAGTTGCTTCTTGTAAATGGCTGCTGTAAGCAAAGACCTAATTTTTACACCAATAAGTCTGCTTCTAAAGTACCATTGTCTCTGTGCCAAGGATTCCAAATTCTTTGAAAAGAAAAGCAATAAAGCTAATACATAGCCCTCGTGTTCAAAACTTCCTTTACCTTCAGAAACTTGAATGAAAGTGTTAAGAAGCAGTGGTCCAGCAGATATAGTAATTATCTTCAGAAGTGCAAAGAATCCAGAAGTAAAAATGTCTCTCCGGTGGCATAATATAATTGTCCTTAAAATTGAGGGCTGAGTCCATGGATCCTTGGCTTTCTGTTTGTCAAGGTGTTCCATGAACAGCAAGTAGCATGTCTCTGCTTGGTCTTCCTTACGCAATTTAGGTATATCTTCATCCTGAAGAGTTTTCTTTCGACCCCTATTCATCAAGGGATTTAACCACCAAAAAGACATCTTACTGAAAAATCCAGCTCTGGCGAGTGGAGTGACAAAGCCAGCAGAATCAGTTTTCATGCCATCAGCACTGCAGCCTCCATCTAAGGGGGCGTAAAGATCACTTCCATTTTCATCACTTTCTTCATGGATCAATCTCTTGTAAGTGCATATCAATAATAAACTTGCTCCAAGAAATGATAACGCGTCGGAGGTTATAATTATTTCCAACTCTTTGTGAGCCATGGCAGCAAAAGAAGACAGGCCAAAAGAAACTCCAGCATATATGAAAGCAAAAACTGATAGAATGCACAATGGGGCTCTTGAGAAATTCTTTCCCAAAAGACTCACGGGTAAACTCACTAATAACCAAGTCAGTCCATGAAACAAAACTAACAACCTCCAGCTCAAATCAATCGTTTGTTTTCTCCTCCACTTCTCTTCTAATGTCAAAACACCCAAACACAAGTAACCCAATCCCAGGATGCCATTATAGATGGCAGAAATCAGCTGCAAACGTGAAACTTGACAAGACCTGTCTGTGGATGTATTTGGCCTCTTGAAAAATATATTGATTAGGAGCATGGTTAAAAGCAATATGTCAAAAACAAAGATTAACACATGATTGGTGCATGAGGACTGAGTCGCAAGCACTGATTCAGAACCACAAGGCCTGTGTTTGACATCTGAACAATCAGAGTTCTCACCAAAAAAGGTCCATAACTCATCCATTTCTTCTTCACATCCACTTTATCCTTACGTGCAAACTCTACAAGGCAGACCAATAACAGAAAATTAACAGAAGTTTGGGAACAGGAACACAGCAACAGATTAACATGACATGATGAAAAAGCAAAGTAGTGGATTAACATGCTCCTATACGATGGTAATCATCTAAAACATGCAAGACAAACCATCGGGACTTGCTACAAATTATTTTTTAGTTGTGTAGTACGGTTGTTACAACATCTTGAATGCAAGACACATAATCGCAGGGTTGTTACAACATCTTGAATGCAAAACATAAAACTTCATACATGTAAACTAATAAACACTAAAATTAATCTACTTATATACTAATGATTACTTTAAACAAGCAAATTCACCTCAATCAGTTACTGCAATAAAGTTCAAAACATTTTTCGCTCTACTCATGAATTCAAAAACGAATACAAATTGTTACACACGCACCAAACCACCTGTAAAGAAATTTTAATACTCAGAAAACATGTATGTTGAACCATCCGCCTCTTGTTATCCAGAGAAGAATGGTGTACACAGTGATGAGGCCACAATGCGGGGACAAAGAACCTGTATTAGTATTATTGAGAGAGATGAGATGAGTGTGCTGATTGCTGAGTCCTGAGACAGATAAACAGTAACAAGCATTAACAAAAAGAGAAATATATTCGCGCAAGATCCAAGAACCAAACATTTTAGCATGCAAGTAATGTTTAAAGAATGCTATACAGTAAATGCTTTTAGTCTTTTAGCTAACAAGTTGAAGTTATACTTCACCACTCAAATACTTATCAAAAAGATACTGACAATAAACAAAACTTAACAGAAGAAGCATAATCCTATTAATAAATTTGGCTTGACGACCTTTTGACCCTTAAAATATATAACGTTGTTCCCATAAAACCTTCAAGTATAAACTCGTATTTTTTCGCCCTCAAAGTATGAAAAGTATATGTCTTAACCTTTTTTTCCTATTTTTCTTCCAATAACACCCCTCCAAACGATAAAAGTTGAAATAATGATATGCATGTATATATGCTTATACTTATACATGTATAAGCAACGTAATGGAATGTTGACGGCATTCCACAAACTCACTGCCCAACTTTCAGACTTAAAATAACTAGTAGATAGCATAATTTTATACACAACTAAAAATACATATTTTCCGCAGTCTTTTTATACATTTCAAACAAGAATATGACAGTACATTTTGAACTGGGGTTTTATGACTCAATATTCACGGATATATGTAAATTTGAGTTCAGGTTTTGAATTAATCAGTTGTAATAGATTAAATTCTCACAAGCTCATTCCTGTACTAACATGCACATACTACAAGCAAGAGGCTGTAATGTAATTTCGGTTTTAGCACGTCTAGTTGTTAACTGGAAAAATCCGTTTTCTGGTTGTACTATGTACGTGGTCTGGCTTGGCAACACTAACGAGTCCACTAGCCTTACTTGTGCAGGGAGGATATCGAACACCAGCTCACTCAATAGTATCTAAATTCTAAAGCATCTGATGTTATGATTTCTAGTCCTACTGTTTGAGCTAATAACCGGGTTAAGTTAAACCAGGCAGGCTTGCGTGTCCTGATAATACACGTTTTGACCAAAGTGCTTAATTTGGAACTTTGGAAGCTATTTAACACACGGGAAATGGCGGAGAATATCACAAGGAAAATGCTGGAAATTGCTTACTGTACTGGAAATCGGTGGTAACAAATACAATAATGTTTTACTCTGTAATTTTTTATTACGAAGCAACTGCCTGCCTCTTAGTCCTGTAAAAACACCCACAGTTTTATGTGCGTGGATTCCTTGGGTCAAGTAGTTTGCTCAATTGCTCTGGAAGGTAATTAAAATTTATTTTGAAGAATTAAATATTTGATCAACACTTCCTAAACTTAAAGCCAGAAAGTCAACAGAATCTTGGTGTCCCCAAATTTTGTAGGAGAGAAATGAGGTTTACATACATTAGTTCCAAAAGCAATATGTCTACCCACCCATTGGTTCATATTAGTCCCAAACACAAAATGCCTACCAAAAAATCGGAGTCTACATATTTTACCTGTAAACCATGTTCTCAAACATAATACAAATATATATTCCAGGGAAGCCAGGATGCAATAATAATATCTGGTCACTATTTTCTGTATTAAAAAAAATTATACTGTACACCAAATACACAAATACAAGATGAAATTGTCATTCAAACAATTACACAAATAATCAAATAGTAATCCTGTAAAGAGATAATCTACAACATCTGGTGAACAGGCTGACGAGAATTAGCAATCCACATAAAAGTTCATCACTTCTATGCAATGAGTGGATGCCACCACACCCTTCAATTCCTTAAGAGATACCATTACTCCCTTCAATTCCTCAAGAAATACAAAGGTTACAGCAACCACAGTTCTTAGGCTGTAGGCCTCGCAAAAGTACAAATCACTTCCGCAAAATTCTAGTTCTAACCCCACCTAAATTAAAGGATGCATAAAGCTATTAGGAGAGCATGGTGCTTTTTAATAAACATTCATATGTAGAAAATCTAGGTAGTCTAGCAAGGGAAAATTTGTTCTCTATATTAGCTTTAAAAGATAAACTTTTCTGAAGATATTTATGAACACACTATTACCAACCTTCAGCTTCCTCAAAAATAATTTCTTTCACCAGATCAGCAGCCGCATTATACTCAAAACTGCAACAGATTACACGTGACACATTCAGAAAATATAGTGCTTAATGAGTAAAAGCTGTTGTAAAGATGTCGGTGTACAGTAAAATTGACATATTCAACTTAAGAGCAGAATATATACATCAGATGATATACTAATGATAATACAACTCCACCTCCTATTAATACAGCTAAGCAAACTTTCGTAAAAACACAAAGCTATACCATTCCTCTTATTAGTCCGTCGCGAATAAACTGTCCATGCTCTGTCTATGAAGCAGTTGGGGTGTATCTCGTAAACACATACCACATATATTGTGTCAACTCCAAATCACCCAGTGTGTACATATGCTGGATGACTAGTCATTGCAATTTTCAAATCATTTTAAATCTCTGATCAACATTGAGACACCTACATGGCAGTACATTACAAATAATACTAGAAGTTTCTAAGGACTGAATCTGGGAACTAGGCCGAATATGAAAATATATAGCAGTTCCGTAGAGAATTCAAAAGATTAACATGTGCAAAGCTGAATTAAGATTCAGAACCAATCCATATTCTCAACATGATTCTAGCAAAAGAGGACCTTATACTGGCACCAAATTTCCAATATGTATCAAATATCAAGATTGCAAATAGATGTCAAAATTGTATTGATGATTGTACATATAATATTGGACTAAAGAGAGACCATATACACAGCATAAGGGAAATGAAATCTACATACTCCACGGCAACTATGTGTATTACCTTGTGCATGAAAAAAAAACTAAAATTCTTCACATAACAGAAAACACAATAATTAATCAGAACCAATGCGGCCTAGTTTTCAATTACCTGTTAGAGAAAAATACCTCAGGTTCATCATCTGAAGTACTTTTGGTACCTTCAAGTAACATATTAACAAATTCAGTCTTCCGAGTACTAGCCAAGAGAATATCATACTCAGTTGGGATGACGATGGCAAAGAAATTATCATTTAATTTGCTCAAACAAATTTTTTCAACAGCTGCTAGAGAGATCCGTCTCTTGAGTGCACCGGTTTCCGGGTCAACAATGTAAATTGCAAAGTCAGTCATAAGAAGAATGCGCCTCTTCATCTTGCCAGAGCTAGTAAACTTCAATACTCGATCCGCAAAGAAAACTTTCTTATCACCTGCACAATTAGTGCGCAAATAATTCAGGTTCGATAGAAGAGGCCGAATTATCTACTTAACAGGTCAACCTAAAAGCCACCTGGCAACATGGAAATTAAATGTAAATGAGAGTGAAACACCACAGGTGACTGACTGATGCCTATATCTAGCATGTCATTCGAAATCGAAAGAAGGACGACACCTCAAAACTCCAAACAGTAAACATACCATTTGATTAATAGAGGGTTAATTATCAACTGACTCACTTATTTCATTCTAATATATCAAGTGGATCACCGACAAATTTTTGGTCTCATTTAAATCATTCGACACAAAATAAGTTACACTATGCAAGTTTTTTGAAATCTGACATTAAAATAAACTTCTTCCATTAATTTTATGATGGTAACTTGACGTTTACTTGTCCACATAGCAAGGTGATGATAGGGTTTTAAAATATACATGAAATTGATTCGAGAAATTTGTATATTTAAAGGTTGAATTCAAATGTAAAGGAACATGGGTACGTGAAACCCTAAAAACCCGATATAATGAACAATTGAACATATATAGAATCATGTCGAGACTCAGTTGGCATACTTAGTCAAAAAATTACCCTAGTCAGCTTTTCCCATTTATTAAAATATTAAAACATAACGGAATGTAACTTAGTTTGAAATGAGTAGTTTATATGAGACCAAAAATTTGTAGGTGATCCACTTGATACATTAGAATGAAACAAGTCAGTCGATTGATAATTAACCCGATAAATAGATGATGTTTAAATAGCAAATACATAGCATTAGATTATATCCTACACATAATAAGCGTAAGAGGGATCGTTACGGACTACAATACAACCAAACTAGGGGTGGCAAAATTTGACACGACCCGAAACCCGACACGGAAAAGTATGAATTTGGGTTGAGTATTTTGAGTTTCGGGTCGGGTTCGGGTTGGGTAAAAATTTACCCAAAATATTCGGGTCGGGTTCGGATTGGGATCCGACCCGAAAATTTAATATATATAATAAATTATTTAAAATATATAAATGCATATAACATAATTATAGACATATGTGATATATCTTTATATTATTTAAATGATTTTAATTCAATATCATATAATAAATTTTTAATTATATATTTTTTATATTTTATAAATAAAATTAATTTTTTTTTAATTATTTTCGGGTTAAACGGGTCATTTTCGGGTTGATCCGGTACGAACAGGTCGGGTTCGGCTTGAGAAAATTCAACCTGTTTCGGGTTCGGGTTGACTCAAAAACAGGACCGAGTAAATCAAAAGACACGAACCCGACCCATTACCCGAAATTGCCACCTCTAAACCAAACACAATGAACATAAAAATTGCAAAAAAGAATCAATTTGACATTTAAAGTGAATTACAGAATTAGACATAAAAACACTTAAATTGAAAGAAGCAATCAACTTGTAAATTGAGAGAGAGAGAGAGAGAGAGAACAATACCCTTAGGGTATTGTATACATACCACCCTCCGGCCCCTAAGAGAGAGAGAGAGAGAGAGTAGTCTACCTTGTTTTTGTAGGATGTTGAAGAGATAAGGCGTAGAAGGAACGGAGAGATAGTCACTTCGGTAATCTATAACAACAGATGCTGCTCTCGTCCTTTTATCTTCATTTTCGCCATCGATTTGTAGTCTCCGTCGGGACATCTTTTACTACTTTTGGATCTCGTCGGTCGCCTATACGTTAGGAACCTGGTTCACTGCTTGCTGGCCCTGCGGAGGTTTTTCAAATTACTTGTGGGTTAAATATGGTATGTGTTTACCTAATTTATGTAAATATAAAAATAAATTAATTTAAATACAAAATTAATATTTTAATAATTACAAATTTTGATCTATATTATATTTTTATTGCAGATCCTGTTAACGACAGGTCTAAGGATTATGATTAAAAATTATATCTTATTTATATTGTCATTAATATAACTAGTTTACTAATTTGTGCTTTGTAGCCGGATTTCTCTAAATTTTTCCAAGTACAAAATATGTGTTTAAATAAAATAATATTTCTAATATAAAATTAAGTTTTCTTTTGAATTATCCGTTTTGCTTGGTCGTTGACCGAAATTTTGAATAAATATAGAAAAAAACAATTTTTAATATTTTTTATTATTTTAATATTTTAAATTTAAGTCGCGCTTCGCAGCGGCTTCGTGATAATTTCTCTAAATTTTTCTAAAAATTTTTACAAAATATTTTTTTAGATAAAATGATATTTCTAACATAAAATTAGGGGTTCTTTTGAATTCTCTATTTCGTCTTGGTCATTTACCGAAATTTTGGATAAATATAAAAAAAGGACAATTATTTAATATTTTTTATTATTTTAATATTATATCAAATATTAGTACATTTGTCACCATTTTTAGTTTTCTCAAAATTCATATTCCAATTTCTACTTTAAAATACATAATATAACATCAATATAAAATTATAACATATAATATGCTCCTAAACATGTTTCCGACCATTAACCCGCTTTCGCATTGTTACCAAATCTAAACATATAACAAATTAATTTAATAAATAAATTACATAATCTATAAATCAATTTTAGTATATCGTAAAATTTTATTTAAATATTTTAAAAATTAATTTTTTTATTGTTTAAAATATAGGTACTTGAGAAAATAAAAGAAAAAATTAAAAGACTTGTATATTTTATTTTATAGAAACTTGCATTTTGTATAAGTATTGTCTTCTATAGAAATTAGAAGGTAAAACTTAAAAAATGATTTTTAATATATATGTAAATCATATATATAAATTAAATGTGGGGTTTTTTATATAAAAATTATGAGAATATAATTTCTAATAGTTTTTTAGAAGGATATTATGATGAGAATCTGATTTCAAGATAAATTTTATAAGTTCAAGAAAAAATATATGAGAATATTAAGATGGTAACTTTGAGTTCAAGAGAAAGTTTAAAAAAATTATTAACATGATGATTTGACTTGAAGATAAATTTTAGGAAAATATTCAAATAGTAATTCGACTTAAGAATAAAGTTTAGGAGAATATTGGATAATTAATATTTCCATTATTAAAGATTAAAAGACAATTTAGATATTTTCTTAACTTTAATATTATTACTTCAAAATTTTAAGAAATAAAAAAAATAGATTAAGACGATTTGAGAGACGTCACCTTACAGTACTTGTATAAAGAAACAGATGTGGGTAGTGAGCTTACGCCTCTCAAATCGTCTCCTTTATTATTTTTCTCGATTAAATATAGTAAAAAAGAAATTAAGATATAAATGGGACTTGTATAGTAAATTTAGAAGAATATTAATATAGCATACTTCTTTTCCTCAATTAGAATATAGTAGAAAAAATTAGTAAATAAATTAGACTTAAAGAGAAAGTTTAGGTGAATATTAACATAGCATATTTAGCTTATGTTATGGATTAAAAAACGTACTTTGTGAATTTAATGAGCTTCGAGCTTTAATGGCTGCACTCGTGTTTCCGGACTAAATTGGTCCTCACAAGATGCCTACGTATCTCAATTCGTTATTGAGAATCAAGCCAAGACGTAGTTCTGATTGTAGGATCAGGGACCTTATATAGGCGTCTGGAGCCTAGTATTTATGGTATGTTTAGGAGACTTAACGGATAAGTCTTCTTATTGATAACTGATAAGGATTGTATTACTTGACGGGCAAGTCTTTTCCTTGTTGATAAAGACTGTGACTCATTAATTGCCTTTAATTGGGATTCTAGATCCTTCTTTGACCGATTTGCCATAATTTGGACTCTTTTTATGAGCTGTATATTTTCCCTATTCATTAATTACGAAATTAATGAATAATTAGGGTGTCGGGCCTTAAATATCGACCTTTTGTTTTGACCAGTCAATTATATTTCTATAATTACTTTTCTGACCATATCATTTGCCCCCCAACTTCTGGGAAAATCTCCTTGGGGTTTTCGTAGAAGTTATAGCGTGTTTTTCCCAAAATTTTCCATTTTTCAGGGCATTTTTGACCTTAATTTAGGTCATTTTCGACCAGGAATTCGACCTGGAATTCGAGCTCAAACAGGTGTGAGGTCGAAGCTCTCGACCTGGATTTCTAGGTCTTTTTCGACCTCACCTGCTCGACCTCGACTCAGTATTTTTTCGAACAGGAACAGCTGTGAGGTCGAAGTTCTCGACCTGGATTTCCAAGTCATTTTCGACCTCAAGTTTTCGACCAGGAAGCCAGTGTAATTTCGACCAGGAATAGTTGACTTCAATTCATAGGCTATTGTCGAGCTCATTTGACGACCTCGTTTCTAATATACCTTCGACCTTGACTGGTTGCGAGGTCGAAGCTGTCGACTTCGACTCAAAGGCTATTTTCGACCTCGATTGATCGACCAGGAATTACATGTGCTTTCGACCAGGATTCCAGGTCTTTTTCGACTAGAATTCCATGTTTTTTCTAGCTTTATTTTAGAGCGAAGTCGAACAATACGACCTCAATTCCCCATGTATTTTCGATCTCGTTTGTTCGATCTCGATCCCATGTCTTTTTGACCTCGTTTTTTCTAGGTCAAAAATGGACTTTATTCTCTGGGTCATTTTCGACCTCGTTTTGCCAATTTTTTGACTTATTTTTGGTGTGAAGTCGATGGACACGACCTCAATTTCGTGTGTATTTTCGACTAGGGTCATACGACCTCGATTTAGGGTCTTTTCGACCTCAAATCTTTATTTGTTTTGCTTTATTTAGAAGTGGGGTCGTTTGATACGACCTCGTTTTCTCGCATACTTTCGACCAGGGCCGTGCGATCTCGAATTAGAGTCTTTTCGACCTTGGGTTTTTTTTATTTTTTGCCTTGGTTTTATTCCAGGCTTTATTATTTTTGGGCTTTTAAATAGTCCAATTTCAATTTTGGGACTTAATTCTTTCCAGCCTTGGGCCTTAATGGGCCTTTTTGACTTGGGCTTCGATTTTGCCTGAGACTCAATTTATTTGGGCCTTTGCCTTTGTAATCCAAAAATGGATTTATGGGCCATACTGGCTATAGACGGTTGCCATCCCTCAACCGGTTGATCTTCCAGTCATTCTCACTATAAGAGAGTGAGATTTCTCATTTCACTCTCACTTCTCACTTTTCACTTTCCAAAATTTCTCTCTAGTTTTCTCTTAGTTTTTATTCCGTGGTAAGGCGATTCCCGGCGAGCTTTTTACGGTGGTGTTCTTGTTTTTCTGGGATTGATCTTCGTCCCTTGAAGATTTCTGGGCTTTAATCTTCATCATTTGAAGATTTCTGGGTTTTAACCTTCCTCATTCGAAGATTTCTGGGTTCCCTTGAAGTTTTTCTGGAAATTTCCTTTGAAGATTTGAAGATTTGAAGATGTCTGACAAGGCTGCCCAACGACTTCAAAGAATGAACAAAGCTTCAAAGAGAGGTATCAACATTCGCTCCCCTCATATGTCTCTTCAGGATATGATCTTAGAGCGTAGTGATGAATATCCTCATGTATCACACTTAGATTCATTTGATTGTAGTAATAAGTTCCATGAAATTGACTTAATTAGGGACTATAACAAAATGTATAGGGTTAAGTCCCCCTATAGGTTAGTTCCAGCAGGCCCAGGGGACCGTTCTTGCCATTGGCGTCCTGATGCACTTTGCATATATAAGGATGCCATTGTTGCAGGACTTAGGTTTCCCATTCATGAGTTCATTCCCAGGCTTTTGGCTGATGTTGGGATTAACCCTTGCCAACTTCCTCCAAACGCCTGGAGAATAATTATGTGTTTCATTGTTCTTTGTTTGAAGAACAAATTTCCTTTATCTGTAGCCTTGTTTAGGAAAATCTTTCAATTTAAGAATAGTTCGGCCATTACTTTGGGTTGGGTTTATATCAACCACCGTCCTTCCACTCCCCCCATATTTCACCCCAAATCCATTCCGGATAATAACCCAAAATGGAAAGAGGAATTTATGTATTTAGTTCGGGAAGGAGGGGATTGGGGCACCCTTTTTCGTAGTTCTTTTAGTAGAGTTTCGGATGGTAGCCCTAGTGATATTATCCTGAGTGATGAGGAAGCCCATGCGTATGCTGAACTTACAAAGGATAACTATGCCACCATGGCTTGGGTGCTCCTGGACGAGTTCCAGCTTAAGTCCTTGGGAATTTCCAACGTTTCTGATAAGGGTAATTCTCACCTCATATCTTTCTTTATTTATTTAAGATTGACTTATACCAACTGTTTCTTTCCTTGTATCTTTTGCAGTTGCGACCTTTATCAATAAGTCCAACGAGCCTGAAGACGGGGAAACAGCCCGGATGAAGAGGGCACGTTTAGGGGGGAAGGACCCTCGTGCTTCTAGTATTCCAGCTTTCATAAGGCCACATGTGGACCTTACTGAGGATGCTGAAGGCCCTCCCTCGGGCAAAAGTGCAGTTTGGCGCCCCAACTGGGGTCTTAGGAAGAAGGACACTGTGGTAGGAGTGTCCAAACATGCTGTGGAGTGGTCTTATCACTCTCTGACTCCTTGTGACTACAAGGATTTTGTTTCTAACTCCACCATCGAGGGGGTGGAGCATGCTGGATCCCAGGCTATGGCTGCTGTAAGTATTTCTCTCCTTCTTTTCTTTGTAGTCTTTGATTTATTTCAAGTTTAAGTATTTAACCTATAACTTGCTTGCAGATGAATGCCAACTACCAAGGGGCTCTCTTTCAAGCTAAGTCTTGGCGCTCATCTTCTGAGGCCAACCAAGGCAAGTTTGAGAAGTCCCAGGAGGAAATGGCTTCAGTGAAGGCCACCCTGGCTAGGAAGGAGAAGGAGTTGGCTGACTCCCAGGCTGAACTGGTATCTTTGAGGAAGGCCAAGGATGATTTTATTGATGAGTACCTTGACTCTGAGGAGTACGGGGACTTGATTGATAAGCATGATGGGCTCCTCTTCCCTGTTCAGTACACTAAGGGATGGGATGACGCTCTTGCTGCTGTCTTGGAGAGGATGCCTGGATCCCTCACTATTTCCGATTTTCCAAGCCCTCACCTTCCTACTTCTTTGGAAATGGCTTTGGCTGGAGAGGACGAGATGGAGGAGGATGATAGGATCTTAGACCTGGATCACACTTCCCCACCTGGTCAGACTGCTGGAGCTGATGATGCTGTTTTTTCCTCTAGAGAGGAAGAGGAGGAGGACGTAGACAAAGAAGATTAGGTGTAGTTTTTTCTTTTGTAGTTCTTATTTATGGCCTTTCTTGGCTTGTAATAGTATTGATGTACTTTTGGCCTACGGGCTTAACTTAACTTTTATTTAAGTTTTTATTTATATCTTGTGGCCATTCATGGCTTGCATTGTTTTTCTTGCTTTTTGAATGTTTATGAACACTCACAATAGATAAGCTTTAAAACATGAAAATGCTGAATTCATTCATAACTTGAAGATGGGATCAACCCTTACATAGTATCCCAGTTTAAAACTTGGGTTGGTTTCATCGAACCTTATTTATAGTAGCGAGTCCACTTGGGAGACATCTTAAACATAATAGACTTTCAAATTGGAGGCATGCCAAGTCCTTGGCACCTCTTGCCCTTCAAGGGTTTCTAGTTTGTACGAGCCTCGACCAAATACGTTTTTGACGCGATACGGTCCTTCCCAATTTGGGGCTAACTTCCCTTTTTGTCCAACTCCGGATGCTTCAATCTTTCTGAGAACCAAGTCTCCTTGACGAAAGAACCTTTCTTTAACCCTTAGGTTGTAGTAGAAGGATGCTTTCTTTTGATGTTCAACTATCTTGGCGTTTGCCTCATCTCTAACTTCGTCAATTAGATCTAAAGCCAGCCTCAAGCCTTCTTCATTTTCTTCTGGTTCATAAGCCTCAACTCTCGGGGAGGTGTGAGTAATCTCCACCGGGACCACTGCCTCTGCTCCATAAGCCAATAGAAATGGAGTTGCCCCGGTGGTGACTTTGCAAGTAGTACGATATGCCCAAAGTATAGGGAGTAATTCGTCTACCCAAGTGTTTCTGGAGCGTTCAACTCTTTTCTTTAATCCATCAAGGATGATTCGATTTGCAACCTCAGCTTGCCCATTTGCTTGAGGATGGGCGACAGAAGTGAAGCGCAACTTGATATCGTTTTCATCACAATACTTCTTGAACTCATCGTTGTTAAACTGAGTTCCATTGTCTGTGACCAGGACTCGTGGAATTCCATATCTGCATATCACATTTTCCCAGAAGAATTGCATCACTTGCTTGGTGGTTATCTTGGCTAATGGCTTAGCCTCAATCCACTTGGTGAAATAGTCAATTGCTACTATCAAGAACTTTCTTTGAGCACTTGCCATAGGAAATGGCCCGAGTATATCCATTCCCCACATAGCAAAGGGGATAGGTGAGTTTATGGATGTCATCATCTCTGGTGGTTGTCTAACCACTGGTGCATGTTTCTGGCACCGTTCACATTTCTTGACGTAGCTTTTAGCATCAGCAAGTATGTTTGGCCAATAGAAACCTAGACGAGTGACTTTATGAGCTAGGGCTCTGCCCCCCAAGTGTTGCCCACAAATCCCTTCATGCACTTCCTTTAGGGCCAATTCTGCCTCTTGAGGTCTCAAGCACTTTAAGTATGGAATAACAAAAGATTTCTTGTATAGGATTCCCTCAATTAGGGCATACCTTAGTGCTCTGACGTATAACTTTCGTGCTTCTGAAGTGTCGTTGGGCAGCCACCCAGTTTCCAGATGAGCTTTGATGGGATCAATCCAACAACTGGTGATACCAATGGGGGCTACCAACTTTCCATTGATGCTTGGGGTCTTCAAGACTTGGAAGTATACACTCCCGGCATAGTTTTCAATTTCAGAAGAGGCAAACTTAGACAAGGCATCAGCCTTCACATTTTCCTCCCTTGGAATGTGCTCCACATAGCATTCATCGAATTGAGTCATAATGGCCTTGACAAGTTTTAAGTACTTGGCCATGACTTCATCTCTGGCCTCAAACTCCCCATTTACTTGGGAAACCACTAGCCTCGAGTCTCCACATACTTTCAGAGTTTTGACTCTCAAGGCTCCAGCCAGCCCTAAGCCAGCTATCAGAGCTTCATACTCAGCCTCATTGTTTGTCGTCGGAAAGTCAAGCTTTAGTGCATACTCTATTAGGAATCCATCAGGACTTTGTAGCACTAAACCAGCTCCACTTGATTTTGTTTTTGATACTCCATCAAAATAGAGCACCCAACATTCTTTGAAGGTCATTTCCTCACATTTCTTATCTTCCACTATCACTTTCTGCCCCCCGACTTCTTGGTTGTCAATGGTGCATTCAACCATGAAGTCAGCCAGTGCTTGAGCTTTTATGGCCGTCCGAGGCTTATACTTGATATCAAATTCTCCCAACTCAATGGCCCATTTGATCAATCTTCCACTAACTTGAGGGCTATGCAAGATGTTTCTTAGAGGTTGATCAGTCAAGACCTCTATCTTGTGAGCCTGGAAGTAGGGGCGTAGCTTTCTTGAGGCCATTATCAAGGCTAAGGCAAACTTCTCAATCATTGAGTAGTTTATTTCTGCCCCATGTAGAATCTTGCTCACATAGTAGATGGGTTTCTGAACCTTCAATTCTTCCTTTACCAAAACAGCTCCAAGGGCTGTGTTAGAAACTGCCAAGTATAAATAGAGAATTTCTCCTGGCTTGGGTTTTGCCAACAGTGGTGCTTCAGCCATATATTTCTTCAGGGCCTCAAAGGCCTCTTAACTTTCAGTTGTCCATTCAAAATTCTTCACTTTTTTGAGTGCTTTGAAGAAAGGTAAACACTTCTCTCCAGACTTGGAGATGAATCTTCCCAAAGCAGCCACTCTTCCCGTTAGTTTCTGGACATCCTTGACAGTCTTTGGTGGTTCCATGTCTAGAATCGCTTTGATTTTGTCGGGATTAGCCTCGATTCCTCTCTTGGAAACCATCAGGCCTAAAAACTTTCCCGAGCCTACACCAAAGGCACACTTAGCTGGATTCAGCATCATTTTGTGGTGTCTTAGCACTTTAAAAGCCTCTCGGAGGTGCTCAATGTGATCGGCCTTATCAAGGCTCTTGACTAACATGTCATCTACATAGACCTCCATGGTTTTTCCAATTAGGTGCTCAAAGATTTTGTTCACCAACCTTTGATATGTTGCTCCAGCATTCTTAAGCCCAAAAGCCATGACTAAGAAATAGAAGACACCAAAGTCAGTAATGAACGACACCTTGGCAATGTCATCTTTGTGCATCTTGATTTGATTATATCCGCTGAAGCCATCCATGAAACTTAGCATCTCGTGCCCAGCAGTGGCATCTATCAGAGCATCAATCCTTGGTAAGGGAAAACAATCCTTAGGACATGCATCATTCAAGTCGGTGAAGTCGACGCACATTCTCCACTTCCCGTTAGCTTTTTTGACCATCACAGGGTTAGCTAACCATTCCGGGAATTGGATTTCTTCAATAAACCCAGCTTCTAAAAGCTTATTTACTTCTTGTTTAATGGCTTCAAGCCTCTCTGGAGCAAAGCTTCTTTTCTTTTGTTTCACTGCCTTCATTTCTGGATCCACATTCAATCTGTGAGATATTAGTTGGGGATCAATCCCTGGCATGTCAGCCGCTGTCCAAGCAAAAACGTCATTGTTTTCTTGAAGAAAAGATGCGAGTTTGCCTTTCAATGGCTCGGGTAGTAGTGCCCCAACATAAGTCACCTTCTCTGGTTCATCCGGGACTAAGGGAATTGGGATCAAATCCTCAGCTGGTTTCCCTCTTCGGTCCTCATTATCTCTAGTGTCCATGTCTTCAATGGGGAGAACCTGCCCCCCAATTCCATCAGGCCTCAACGCGGCTACATAACAGCTTCTAGCCATCTTTTGGTCTCCCCTTTCTTCACCAATACCATTCCTGGTGGGGAATTTGAGTTTCAAGTGGTAAGATGAGGCGACAGCCTTAAACGCATGAAGACCCGTCCTCCCAAGGATCGCATTGTAGGTTGAGGTTGCCTTTATAACTATGAAGTTCAGCATCTGAGTGGATGTATTCGTTCCTTGCCCCATGGTCATTGGGAGTTGGATAGTGCCTTCCACCTTTGATTCCACTCCATTGAACCCATATATGGGCATATTAGAGGGTGTCAACTGAGAATCAGTGTAACCCATCTTGATGAAAGCATCGTGGAACAATATATCCACTGAGGCTCCATTGTCGACTAGGACTCTCTTTGTTTCGGAGTTGCCTATCACAGGTACTATGACAAGAGGATCATCGTGGGGGAACTTCACCCCTTCCAAGTCTGAATCATCAAAACCTATTGACACTTCTGTTCGTGCACGCTTCGGTGCTTCTCCAATGACGGTCAGTACCTCTCGGGCATAAGCTTTTCTTGAGTTTCGGGAGGACCCAGCAGCAGTTGGCCCTCCGAATATCATGTTGATCACTGGCCCTCGGGGCTTGGGATTCCGATCTTGATCGTTGTCCCTTCTATCATAATCCTTTCTTCCATAGTTCCCCCTTTGGCTACCTTGGCTTCCATCCTTAGTGAACTTGTTGAGTTTTCCTCTTCGTATCAGAAACTCAATCTCATCTTTCAATTGCCTACAATCGTCGGTGTCATGACCGACTTCTTTGTGGAACCGACAAAACTGATTTTGGTTCCGTTTGGACAAATCAGCCCTCATTGGCTTTGGCCATTTGATATCTTCTTCCTTGGCTATCTCCATCAGAATTTGACTCCTGGGAGTATTCAATCTTGCATACTCCGTGAACTTTGGCCCAAAGTTATTTCTCTTGGGTGGAGAGTCAGAATTCTTTGATGTCCGGGGAAACTTTTCCTTGACGTCGTACTCCTGAGTTTCTTTTCTTTTCTTTGAGTTTCCACCGTCGTCAGCGGTGGGTTCATACTTTCTCATGCTTTCCTCAGCCTTGATGTATTTTCCGGCTCTATCTTGGAGCTTCAACATGCTCTCTGGTGGATGTTTAGCCAACGACCTCCTGAAGTGGTCATCAGTGGTTCCTTGTTGCAGGGCTATCATAGCCACTTTGTCGTCTAAATCCGGGACTTTTAAAGCCTCTCGTGTGAATCGATTAATGTAGTCCCTTAGGGCTTCATTCTTTCCTTGACGTATTGCCATGAGTGATGCAGAACTTTTCTCATGCACCCTTCCACTAATGAACTGGTTGATGAAAGCCTTGCTTAGCTCCTTAAAGGACCCAATAGAGTTGGGAGGTAGACGGCTGTACCAACGTTGAGCCATACCCGCAAGAGTTTGGGGAAACGCCCTACACTTGACCGCATCGTTGGCCGGCTGCAACAGCAGTGCATTGGAGAATGTCCTTACATGATTTGCGGGATCTCCCGTTCCATCATAGGCTTTGATCGAAGGCATCTTAAACTTTCTGGATATAGCCGTTTTCATGATGTCTTGAGTAAACGGTGGTGTAGGATCATCAGGATCTCCTAGGGGCAACAGATTACTAGGATCACCCCTTGGGGCTTCAGCCCTCTTGGTCCTTCTTGGTGGATCCAAGTTGATTATCGGGATTCCTTCAGTTGTTCGGCCCCGAGTTTGAGCGGCCTCTTCTTCAGCAAGGAGTTTTTTGAGCCTTGCAGTCTCTGCCTCATGGGCTGCAAGCTTCTCCCTAGTAGTTTGGGGTGGCTCCCGATTTGTCTGTGAAGAACGTCTCCTCCTTGGGGCGACATCCTCCCCAGTTGTATAACCCTCATCCTCAGTGTATGGGCCAGAGTAATCTTGAATGAGAGGGGTCTGACGAGTCTGTTGATTTTGGGGTCCCAGACCTTGAATATAAGGAGGCACATATGCCTCATGGTAGATTGGATTAGTTCCACTACCGCCCGCCATGGGTCGAGGGGGCATGCCATAGCTTGGCATCCCCAAGGTCTGATTCGCGTATTGAGGGAGATCAGTAGTGTGGAGTTGAAGACTGCGAGGTGCGTTTATAAGCAGCGCAGAGGTTGTAATTGGTTGCTGGTGAACGGTTTCTGTGGATTAGATCCATGAATAACCATTTGTAGGGGATTCGTCCCTTCAGTAGTAATCGGGACTTCTTGTCCTTGAGTGTTGGTGGGGATATTCGCCCCTTGAGTGCCAGTAGTTGGCGGTGGTTGGCTCCCATGAGTATCAGCCCCGGAGGTGATAGGGAGGCCTTCAGAAGTATCAGAATCTCTGGTTGTTCTTCGCGTGTTTGCCATGGTTGATGTTGTCTTCCCACAGACGGCGCCAAATGTTATGGATTAAAAAACGTACTTTGTGAATTTAATGAGCTTCGAGCTTTAATGGCTGCACTCGTGTTTCCGGACTAAATTGGTCCTCACAAGATGCCTACGTATCTCAATTCGTTATTGAGAATCAAGCCAAGACGTAGTTCTGATTGTAGGATCAGGGACCTTATATAGGCGTCTGGAGCCTAGTATTTATGGTATGTTTAGGAGACTTAACGGATAAGTCTTCTTATTGATAACTGATAAGGATTGTATTACTTGACGGGCAAGTCTTTTCCTTGTTGATAAAGACTGTGACTCATTAATTGCCTTTAATTGGGATTCTAGATCCTTCTTTGACCGATTTGCCATAATTTGGACTCTTTTTATGAGCTGTATATTTTCCCTATTCATTAATTACGAAATTAATGAATAATTAGGGTGTCGGGCCTTAAATATCGACCTTTTGTTTTGACCAGTCAATTATATTTCTATAATTACTTTTCTGACCATATCAACTTACTTCCTTGAAAGATGGTAAGAAATATTAATATTTTTAAAAATCGAGAAAATTAGAAAAATATATCGAGTCGATTTGAGAGCCCTACCTAACTGCGCACATCTTCTCCATAACATTTTTCAAAAAAATTAGCGTTGACTTAAATAGAGAATTCAGGAGAATATTAAGATAATATATTTATTTTCCAATGTTAGTAAATTGAATCATAAATAAAAAATTTAGGAGAATATTAAAATTGTATAATTAGTTTTCTTAATTTGTAAAGATTCTAAAGACAAGAATGTTAAAATTGCATATTTAGTTTACTCTATAAGTAAAGATTTAAAAAATATTTGAGATATTTTCTAATAAAAAATTTAGGGGAATATTAAAATTGTATATTTAGTTTCTTGCATGAGTAAATTTTTTAAAGGCAAGACTATTACAATTGTATATTTAGTTTCCTTCATAAGTAAAGATTTTAAAGGCAATTGAGATATTTTCGAATCTTCAATCTTAATAATTCAAAAAATTGAGAAAATTAGAAAAATAAATCGAAGCAATTTGAGAGACACCACATCACCTCCCTCGTATTATACTTTATATAAGTATATTGATGATTAGCTCATTTCTATAACTATATTTTTTATTTTGATTGATTTTCATGAATATAATTGATTTCATTAAAAATTTATAATCTTATAATATGTTACAAATTTTGGAAAGTTATTACTAATATTAAATTCTTAAACATGAAAAAGATAATATAATTTAATATTTAAACATAGTCTTTAGTGCAATAATTAACATTTCTCTTATATTATTAAAATATATTATGCTCGGATAATTTTAACTGTACGCAATTTTCTCAATATCAAATATTTATTTCTCATTATTATTATTCTAAAAGTAGAACATAATATAAGATTTTGTCGTTTCCGTTCAACCACACCATTTTTTCTTGTGACTTAATAGATTCTCGATCCGGATACGGGTGAGATACAATCACGAAAAGTTCTTCGAGTTGGGTTAGTTCGGATTTCTTAAAAATCGAGTTAGACAGGGCTTTTTTGAAATTTGGGCTGGATTTTTTTAAAATTTGATCGGGCCGAGTTTTTTTTTCTAAAATAGATGGCCCGTTTTAGGTCTACGGGATGGCCCAGACCGGGCAATTTTTTTCTAATTTATAAATACATTTTTTTTTCGTATTTTGCAAAACTAAATACTAATATACAGAAAAATCAAAATTTTACAAAATAAACGACCTCTAAAGATCTACATCCACTGAACTACTAAAATCCAAAATACATAATAAACACCACGAAGCCAAATATTAAAAAACTACAAGCATAATACTTGTTTTATCATAAAACATAACTACAACTCAAAAAATTTCTACCATAATCTATGTTATTGGACTTAAGCTAATAGTGAGCCATATGAATTTTCTCGTACATAGCAATTTCAAGGAGAACATCTTATGTATTCATTTAGTCTTATTGAATGAAGAGTTTATCCTGCATAATGTTGATTCTTCTTAATCTCGTGATCCTCCACAACCCCTCTATTGCTAAACTTAATATTCTTGAAATTTATTAAAAATAATATATATTTATAGATTTTATCTAAAAATTTTGAGTTTTTATCAGGATTTCTTAAAATTCCCGGGCTTTAATCTGGGCTGAATTGGATTTTTATCCGGACCGAACTGGGATTTTATCCGAATATTTCAAAAGTCCAGGCTTTTTGGAAAAGGTCGGGCTTGATGAAAAATAAGAGATCCATCTAAGACCCGCGGGTCGGACCGAACCGGCCTGAACTATTTTTAGATAGGGCTTTCGGGTTTTTAAGAGGATGGAATCGAATCGGGCTGCGGATCATATTGAAATAGGTATTATATTTGTTAAAATTGGTTAAAAGTATACTAAAATTAATTTAATTGATTAAAAGTAAATTAATTGGTTAAAAATTGCCCAAATATTTTTTTTAATAAAAGTAGTAAACAAAATTTAAATTTAAAAATGGAGAAATTTGAATACGTTAAAATGAATATTTTTTAGAGGTTTTCTAAAAACTACAAATTCTTTTTCTTTTTTGCAAAAAAAATATTTTTCCAAATGTTTTGCATAAATATGTTTTTCTGAATTTATTTGCAAAAATACGACTTTGCAACCAAAATCAACCTAAAAAATAACTTCAATTACTTTTCAGAAAAATGTAAAAAAAGAATTGCATTTGATTTTTTTTTCAAACTGTATTTTTACAAATATTTTCAAAAGATAATAAAATTGCAGAAATTTTTTTTAAAAAAATAGGAGTAATATTTTTAATAATTTCTATATTTTGTAATCACTCCCTGTATTTATTAAGATGAATATTATTTACTCTCCCAAATTTTATTGGTAATGCTAAAACATGTAAACTTCGTATTCAAAAATGCAGCCTAACATAAGAACAGCCTCGTGTTTGTATCACTTTAATATACACTATTCGCATCTTTTGCATGTCAATTTTATGTATTTACTTCTTAAAATATGAAAGTGCTCTACGTCTAAAATCAAATAATAATATATTAAGGTTCACAAGTATATAAAATTATTTGTTTATCCATGACCAAAAAAAATTATCTGTTCATCATTTTTATCTCTAAATTTGTATAAAATTAATAAATTTGTTAATCTACTTGTTATAGCCAAAATTCGATAACAGGTTTTTAGGTTAAGTTCGGGTCAAGTAGGAATTTAATTAGGATATCTAAAATGTAATTAGAAATAGGTCTACTGTTAGAAATGGTTGGGGCTTACCCTCAAGAGGTAAGGGCGCGCCCTTTTAGGCCGTCCACCCCTTGAGGGCGCGCCCTCTAGGTAACGATAGCATGGTGGATGTCTTGATAAAAGATAACAGTTGTTTGGACATTGCATGACATGAGGAAGGTTTGGGACTTGTCCTCTTAGAAGAGAAGGCGTCCCCTTTTGGCCATCTAACCTCTAAGGACGCGTCCTCGTGATGAGAACTGGCGACTTGGATGAAAGACTTTACAGAATGATAACTTCGTTAACACCAGGATAATGCAAGGAAAACTTTGGGCTTGTCCTTATAGGAATAAGGACGCGTCATGTATGTCGTCTACCCTTTGAGAGCGCGTCCTCTTGATTTGAAGATGCAATTTGGTGATGGGCAGTTCCATTGGCTTAATATTGACAAGGTGTTGAAGAATTCCCTCCTAGGATGTGCCCTAGGAGGGGGATGTCCGTGGCTGAAGGCCTCCTCCTATATTCAATGGGCGCGCCCTCATTGGGGATGTGCGGTTAATCTTGGTGTGTGCTTTGGGAGCTCTGTTCCTGTACTCAATGGGCGCGTCCTCATTGGGAAACTTTAGAGTAATCTTGCACTTTGCATCCAAACACTTGGGATCACTTGTCCTGCTATCTGGTGGGTTCTTCTCATTCGGGGGACAAGGATGCGTCTAGCATTTAAGGTAAGTCATGGCTATATCTGTATCTACGAATTAAGGAAATAGTTGGTAATAGATAGGACTAGTCCTCAACGGGGGAAGTTTCCTTATCCATGAAGTCCTGACGTCATAGATAAGCCATGGGCCTTTGTGACTAAGCCTTATCGTTAGACATTCCTAAAGTGAGTTAAACTCTAAGTATGGAAAGAGATGGAAGTCCTACGTTCAAGTATGGAAAGAGATGGAAGTCCTACATTCAAGTATGGAAAGATATGGAAGAGTCCTACGTCTAAGTAAGGAAGGCGGTTGAAGACTTCGGCTGGGCCTTGAAGATCAGAGACCAAGCCCATGGAGGAAATTTCCTCCCCAAGAACTACGTTGGCTTGATTCCCTATATAAGGGATACGTAGACACATTGTAAGGGGTCGAAAGTTGATAGCTCTCAGGCAGCCAACATAAACCCTAAGCAAACTCAGCCACCAATTAAACACAACCACCACACTCCGGCGAATTCATCGCCTAAGGACCACCGTTGTAGATCTTGATTCCGGCAAAAAAACCTCGAACTTTGTTAATACCAAATTCCTCCGTTAACAAATTGGCGCTAGAAGGAGGGGTGCTAATTAAGATCTCAATCTTTGGAGGAAAAGATGTCACATAATCACAACGAACGTCCAATGGATGAGGTCGGTTCAGACGACAGTGAAGGGCGTGATCACGCCCGCCATGAAGAATACGTTCCCTGGAGTGTTCCAAATCCTGCTTATGTTGGGGGACAACCACTGGTACTCATAAGTAACTCAGACCTGATGGAGCAGCTCTATCGCATGGGTGATGCCTTGAATGGCTTCGAAGCAAAACTGGATACGGTGGAAAGAAGTGAAGGAAGGGGACGGGTCAAGCGACAACCCCGTAATCATCATCGTACAGGTAGAGGCACCACGGGTCAGGGGGTGACAGACCTCATGCTGGGAGGTTTCAGAATGTTACCCCAAGAAGGTTAGAATATCAAGAAGATGGAGTCCCTATTGTTGAACTTCATGATGAGGAGACGGATAGCCAAGATCGACCTAGGGGGGAGCGACGTCCATCCCCACACCCTCATAGGTCAGGGCGGTCCGAGAGTGAGGTTCGAAGGGCTAATGAACTCCACCGAGACCAAGAACAACGCTTGAACAGGTTAAAGGATCGTCTTGGTATAAGACTTAACAACGACGATCTACGGTTGTTATTGGTCGAATGGCAAAGGGACAGAGAAGTGCGAGGAGAACAACCTCTTGATCCACAGCGTGAGCCCCCTGTTGACAGGTCGAGGCCCCATGGACAAGAGCATACTCGTCCTCGTGATGATTCAAGACGTAACCTAGAAGTGCAACCTCGTGATCCACATCAAGAGCCCCCTGTAGACAGGTCGAGGCCCCATGGACATGAAGAAGCACCTCTACGAGATAACTTACGAAGTAATCAAGGTGCGAGGCCCCATGATTCACAGAGAGCGCCCCCTGATCTCAGGTTGAGTCCCCGTGATCATGAGCGAGCCCCCCAATTTGAAGGGTCCGGAAGGAGACGGGATACAGAATTGGATTATAGGAGCAGGGGTACCGATCGACGGAATAGGTATGATGCCCCTTACCATGGAGGACCTTCTGGAGGAAGAGATCCGCACATAACACCTGTCTCGTCCCAAAGTAGATCAGGAGGAAGACGTGAGGAGCCAAGGACGCGCCCTCATAGTCATGAGGAGAGGACGCGCCCTCCAAGTCCTAATCCAAGATTGCAAGAGAATCCTGCAGCCCAAGGGGAAACCCAAGGACAAGATCCACCTCAACCTCCTCCGATTGTGCATGCCCAACCTCCGCCTACTGGAAGTACTCAAACTAATATCCCAGGTGTGGGAAGCTTCAATGTGGATGACCTGAAAAAACTTCTCACACACCTTGAGGGAGGAAGAGTTACTTCAACAGCTCAAGCCCCTTCCCCTTTCTCGACAACAGTGAGGGAGGCACAGCTTCCAGCAGAGTATAGGAATACAACCAATGATTTGCTCTTTCATGGGAATGCTGACGCTGTTGAGTTCCTGGGAAGGTTTAATATAGAGATGGATGTGTATCAAGTACCTGACTTGGCCAGGTGTCATCTTCTGGCAGTAACCTTTAGGGAGAGTGCTCAACAGTGGTTTCAAAAGCTTGGACCAGGTGTGATGACTTCATGAGAGGTCATGAAAACTCTTTTTCTGACGAAGTTCCAAGCTACTGTGAAGTATGCCCCACCAGTGACTACCTTGGCCAATATCAAACAGAAGGAAGGAGAAAGCTTGCAGTCGTACTTCAAGAGGTTCAATGCTGAGTCTACCATGGTTAGAGGAGCAACAGGTGAGTCACTCAAAAGTTTCTTGATTGTAGGGCTTCAAGTCGGAACGAATTTCTGGAAACACCTCCAAGGGAAAGACCCAGCAACTCTGGCAGACCTCTTTTCTCAGGCTGAATATTTCAAGATCGTGGAACAGTCTCTGGCTGATAACAAAAAGTCCGACCTCCAAGGGAAGGGGAAGGGTTCTAAAAGAAAAGATAGGTCTCCAAGTCCCGATTATAGGAAGAGAGGATATAGCCCAAACAGGGTGAATGTTGCTAGTGCTCGAAGAGGTTGGTCTCCACCAAACTACGACAGGTTGAACAGGTATCAAACAGGGAGTTATACGCTGGCGGCCTCTGTCGAACATATCTTCGAAGTACACAAGGATAAAGGCTTATTCAAGAAGCCCGCACCTTTATCTTCGTGGCAGAGCAGAGATAAGAAGAAGTATTGTACATACCATGAGTCTTCCGGACATAACACTCATGAGTGTCGTCAGTTAAAGGAAGAAATCGAAGAATTGATCAAGGCAGGATACCTGACTGATTGGATTATTAAAGAGGTAAAGAAACATAAAGATGAACCTGATAGGAGGATGGAAAAAGAGCGTGCTCCAGACAGAGACGATGATGATAGTTCTAAGGATGTTCATTTTACCCGTGCTGGAAGGATTCACAGCACCATCTTGGTAATGATAGTAACAACGCACTGGAAAGGTATGCAAGGGTGGCACGTCATAAGCCCTTAACTAGTGTGAACAGCTTGGAACTCAAGCCCTCCAAGTTGTTCAAGGGAGAATCAGTAGATATCACCTTCACAGAGGCGGATGCAAGATGGGTACATCACCCCCACAATGACGCACTTGTGGTTGCCATTCAAATAGGTCCTATGAACGTGCATCGAGTCTTTGTGGACAATGGAAGTTCGGTGAATATCCTTTATTACAACACCTACAAGAAATTGGGCTTTCCTGATAAGGATATTGTCAGTGAGGATGCTTGGATCTATGGTTTCACAGGAGAGGCTGTTAGAGTTATGGGTACGATTAAGCTTCCAGTCACGCTTGGTGAAGGACCCTTATCTGTGACTCAAATGGTAGAATTCATGGTTTTGGATCAAAAATCTGCCCACAATGCCCTAGTAGGAAGGCCCTTGCTGAAGGAGATGAAAGTGGTCACTTCAATTTATCATTTGACAATGAAGTTCCCTACTCCCAATGGGATTGGTGTAGTTCGTGGGTCATAGTATGACTCGAGGGAGTGCTACCACAGAACTGTCAAGGGTTTCCGTCGAAATGGATTAAGAGGGTGCGCCCTTCCTCAGGAGGATGCTCAAAAATGCCAAGGGGGAGATTCATGCTCATTATACAGTCCAAGAACCAGATGATGACGTTCCCCTATGGAAGGCGTGCCCTCAGATGTTATTGTTGGAGGTGCCCCTCTAATTAATGAACTCCAGGAAGGGATTGTGGAGGATGTGCCCACAGAAGATTGGGAAGAATCGATTTCTATAAATATCCAAGGAAAGCGTCAGGAGATTTTTGAAGGCAGTCACACCCTAGAAGGCGCGCCCTCAAGGGAAAAAGAGCTTATGGAAGGCGCGTCCTCAAGGGAAGAAGAGCTTATTGAAGATGAGCCCTCAAGGGAGGAAATGTTTGTTGAGGAGGAGCTCGTCGAGGACGTGCCCTCAAGAGTTAATGTGCCCGTTGAAGATCCTCGCCTTTTTTATCTTGATCTTGATCCAAGAATTCCTATTCCAAATGAGAAGACAGGTCGTGCTGAAGACACGATCTCGATTTTGATAGACACAGAAGATCCTAGTAAGATTCTTAAGATTGGGTCACAGCTAAGTGATGAGTTGAGAGAAAACCTAACTAGTTTCCTTATGGTTAATTTGGATGTGTTTGCTTGGAGTCATGCTGATATGGTAGGAATTGATCCCAACGTCGTCATGTGTCATCATCTAAACATATATCCTAATAAGAAGGGAATGCTTCAGAAGTGACGTGCTGTCAGTGGTGAGAAGGCAATAGCTTTGAAGGAAGAGGTCGATAGGCTCTTGGATGTGGGTTTGATCAAAGAGTCTTTCTATCCTGAGTGGTTGGCAAATCCAGTTTTGGTGAAAAAACCAAATGGGAAGTGGAGAACTTGTGTAGACTTCACGGATCTGAACAAAGCTTGCCCAAAGGATAGTTTTCCACTTCCTCGAATTGATCAGTTGGTGGATGCTACGGCTGGACATGATCTCTTAAGCTTTATGGATGCCTACTCAGGGTATAACCAAATTACCATGTATGGACCAGACCAGGAGCATACCTCATTTATCATTGACAGAGGATTGTATTGCTATATTGGCATGCCCTTTGGTCTCATCAATGCAGGGGCAACTTATCAAAGGTTGGTGAATATGATGTTTAAAGAGCATATTGGCAAGACCATGGAGGTGTACGTGGATGATATGCTTGTTAAGTCTAAAGAAGCAATAGACCATGTGAAGCACTTGGAGGAAACGTTTGGTATTCTGAGGAAGTATAGGATGAAGTTAAATCCACAAAAATGTGTCTTTGGTGTTGAGTCAGGGAAGTTTTTAGGATTTATTGTGAATCATAGAGGGATTGAGGCTAATCCGGAAAAGATTAAGGCACTCCTTGAAATGAAATCTCCTACCAGTATGAAGCAGGTTCAAAGCCTTTGTGGACGAATTATAGCTCTAAATCGTTTTGTCTCAAAGTCTTCTGATCGTTGCAAAGAATTTTTCAAAGCCATCAGGTGGGTTGATAAAGATTTTATGTGGACTCTTGCCTGTAAAGATGCTTTTCAAAAAATCAAGGAACAATTAGGTAAGCCCCCACTCTTGGCCAAGCCTGTGGATGGTGAAGTGTTGATTCTATATCTGGTCATCTCTATTTACTCCATTAGCGTTGTATTAGTACGAGAAGAGGGCGGTTTGCAATCTCCGATCTACTATGTGAGTAAAAGGTTGTTTGATGCAGAAACTTGATATACTAGCATGGAGAAGCTGGTATATGCCTTGGTGTTGGGGGCACGAAAGCTACGTCCTTACTTTCAGGCTCATAAAATTGAAGTTCGGACTTCTTATCCCATGAGACATATTTTACATAAGCCAGAAGCTTCAGGAAGGATGTTGAAGTGGGCAATTGAGTTGGGGCAATATGACTTGGAATATACTTCCCGAACGGCAATCAAGGGACAAGCCTTAGCTGACTTTATCTTGGATTTTGAAGATGAGAGTATGGGACGAGAAATCATTTTGGTGAACCCTAATCCTCATGAGCTAGAGGCAAGCCCTTCAAAGGAAGAATTTCCTTTTCCTTGGTGGACCATGTATGTGGATGGAGCAGTCAACAATGACGGGGCAGGTGCTGGAATTGTTTTGACCTCTCCCGAAGGTCATCTTCTTATGAGTGCTATTAACTTCAAATTTGCAGTAACTAATAATGAAGCTGAGTATGAGGCACTGATTAATGGTTTGAAGTTAGCTTTGGAAATGAACGTAAAAAATTTGGTGGTGTTCAGTGATTCGAAGCAGGTTGAAGGAGGGTTCCAGACTAGAGGACCAAAAACAGAGGCATACATGATGAATGTTCGTCGTTTGATTCAGCAGTTTAACATAGTCAGACTTGAAGGAGTTCCTCGTGAAGATAATTCTAAGGCGGATGCCTTAGCCAGGTTGGGTTCTCAAAGAGACACCATGTTGATGGGAGACATTCCATTAGAGATTTAGGAGATTCCAAGTATCCCTGAGGTGGAACTAATGGTTGTGGATCAAGTACCAATGATAACTTGGATGACTCTCATCCTAGAGTATATATGAAAGGGAATTCTACCCGATGATAAAGGAGAAGCCAGACGTTTAAAGTACCAAGCGGCAAGGTATGTGGAGTATGATTCGGTGTTATACCGGAGAGGTTTTAATCAACCCTTGCTAAGGTGCGTTGATGGAGATGAGTGCAACTACATCTTGAGAGAGGTACATATTATGGTAATCACTCGGGGGTAGTTCTCTTGCCATGAAGCTGTTACGACAGGGATATTACTGGCCAACTTTGAAAGATGATGCTATGAAGTTTACAAGAGCATGTGATCAGTGCCAACGCTTTGCAAACTACTCATCTATCCCTGCTATGACATTGACCTCAGTGATGAGCCCTTGGCCTTTTGCTATGTGTGGAATTGATCTTATTGGAGAGCTTCCTACAACCAAGGGAGGCGTCAAGTATGTTGTTGTGGCTGTGGATTATTTTACAAAGTGGGCGGAGGCTATGCCCTTGGCAAAGATAACAACAAAGAAAATCAAGGATTTTGTTTTTAACTCCATTGTGTGTAGGTTTGGAATTCCTTACAAGCTTATATCGGACAATGGGAAGCAGTTTGATAGCAGGGAGCTGAAAAAGTTGTGTGAAGACTTGAAGATTAAGAAAGATTTTGCAGCTGTCTATCATCCTCAAAGTAATGGGCAGACTGAAGCTATCAACAAGATAATCAAGCACACCCTGAAGACCAAGTTGGAAGAAAGTAAAGGTAACTGGCCTGAGGAGCTTCCTATGGTGTTGTGGTCCTACAATACCACACCAAGGTCTACTACTGGGGAGTCTCCATTTATGTTATCTTATGGCTTTGAAGCAATGGTTCCTGTGGAGGTTGGATTTGGGTCATTCAGAAGGGATCATTATGACAAGGAGTCTAATGAGGTCAACCAACGACTTCATCTTGATTTACTGGAAGAGGCACGTGCAATATCATCTTTACGATTAGCTGCATATCAGAAAAGAGTGGCCAGATTTTATGATCGAACTGGTTGGTGATCTCGTGTTACGAAGGGTGATGCCTCATACCAGAATCGCCAGTCATGGGGTCTTTCGAGCCAACTGGGAAGGACCTTACAGGATCAAGTTTGTGCTTTGGGAAGGAACTTTTCACTTGGAAGATTTGGGTGGCAATCCTATACCAAGAGCGTGGAATATGGAACATTTGAAGAAATACTACCAATAGGGAGGGGTTTAGTACTGTAATATCCGTGAATTTTTTTTTTATTTAATAATATAAATGATATATTTGGTGTAAAGTATTTCTTGTGGAATAATTTGAATATTAATAAGTTACGATTATTAAGTGATTATGTGTTATTTGGTGAGTCGAAAGCCCCTTTCAAATATTTCGTCATTTGAAATCTTATTCAATTTTGAGCCCCGTTTTGAAAATTCAAGGGCCCCGTTGAAATTTTGTACATCATTATTATCCCTTCGTCTTTCGTATTCGAATCGTTATCGAAAGAAATATTCGTATCATTTCATCCCTATCTAATTGATCTTGTCATTATAATTCGTTTTGTTCAAAAAGGGAGAAATTGTTCCAAACCCTAATTGTCCAGGGTAACGGATATGTCGTTTATATCAATATTTCATCTGTTATAGCCCCAGTATTCTTGAGCATTAGTTATATAATGATATGTATTGATTTGGGTTTTAAACGTGTTTATATCGTAAAACGTGTTTTTAACCTAATTAGGGTTTTAAACGATCCAGTGGATCTATATCGATCCAAAAATGTCGTTTAGGGTATTATTTTTCACTAAGTATAAAATGGAGAATCGTACATTATACCTCACATAATCTGTATTACAAATATACAAAAATACAAAATTTCTGAACCGTGTTCTTCGTGTTCTTGAATAATCAAGCCAACTTTTGAAGGTGTTATTGAAATCCAAATCCAAAGTTCAAGTACTCAAATCAAAGATCTTGAGCTCTAGTTTCAGAATCTTCCAACCTCATCATCATCTGGTAATTTTTCGATTTATTATGAATTTTTCAATATTCGAATTAAAATTAGGGTTTATGTTCGAATTGGGGATTTTCATTCTGTTGATTCTCCATTCAATTGGTTGCTTCTAACATGTTCCTAGGGTTCTAATTAGCAGGAATTCATGTTTTAATTTCATGTTTATGTTCGATTTTGATGGGTTTGATTTTCGGGTTTTGACCCGAATTCTTCTTTTGATTCGTCCGTTCTTGTTGATAATCTGACATGAATTATGATAGAGGGCTTTGATTGCATGTGTTGTAAGCTTCATTTTAACATATTAAACGTTGAGTTTCATGTACGGAATAAGTAGATCGTGTTCTGGCCAGCAGCTCAACCTTTGATTTGAATGAGATAAATAAAATCCAATTCTAATATGTTTTCTTCAGAAGAGGTTGATATAATCGTGCATTATGCATTGATTCAAATTCTTGTGATTGCTTTTCATTGTGAAACTGTATTGGATATATATATATGATGTTGCTGAGCACTTTTGGCTCACTCTTGCTTGTTGTTTTCTAACCCTATTCCAGTGAAGCGAGAGTATGAGTCGGCACAGCATGACTGATAGTTCACCGGCAGCTAGGATTGCTCCTCGAGTGGTTGTCATTGGCAGGGTAGTTGTTTGTTTTGTATTGTTAGACTAGATGTCTAGCTCTGGACTTAAGTTGTGTTGTAATAACTCTGATAAAACTGGTTTGTATTAATAAAAGATTGTAGAAGCTTGTGTTCAATGCCATAATCTGGATGCGGTCTTGGATCAGGGGTATTTTATGTTATTATTATATTATGCATGTGTTATATTCAGGTATGTTGAGTTTCGTTGGTCGAGTGACTCCCCAAATCTGTACCCCGGATTTGGAGGGCGTCACAGGTTGGTATCAGAGCAACAGGTTATGGCATTTGAAACAAGTTAGGATTTAGGGTCCAGGATAATATAGAGAGTTAGAAATTCACTTAATGGTCATAGGAGGTCGATTAGAAATATTATGCGTAGTAATCGAGTATGGTTATAATTGCAGCCACCTAGCTCTAGTTCAGATTCAGATCCGTCAGAGCACCTGATAGAGGAGAGACCTGTACCAGATGAGAGAGCAGGACCGTCGCGACCGACACTACCTCAGTCTGGACCTATAATGGTCTGGAGGGATCCTATACCTTGTCCCGTTCCACTTCGATGCGTGCCCGCAGCACCGCGATCTCAGGCTTCAGTTTCCGGACCTTTGTTCCCGATCTCTGAGCCACCAGTTCCACATCACCGTTATCAGAGGATGAGAGAGGAGAGGGATTACTTTCATAGACAGGCATTAGAGATGCGTGAGATGCGTTCAACAGAGGCAGGTGTAGCCAGAGATAAAGATAGATTCAGAGATCAGGTAGGAGAGATACGGATGAGACTCAGGGTTGTGAGGACATTGGTAGAGACGAGGCTGCATGGACTAGCTACTAGCAGAGAGGGAGAGACTACAGCAGGGGTGAGAGAGGTTTTGGATTTTGCGATGAGGGAGATTGGAGAGATTGCCGGACCAGCACTATGGGAGATTAGAGACGATGATCCGTGAGCAGGATTGGGTGAGATTAGATGTTATGTGGATGGATGAACTTTCAGTCAGATAGTACATAGATGCATAGTATAGTATCAGCAGTGCACCAGGCTTATAGTATCGCCTTGGATTGTTGTTGTATTTTTGTTGTTGTACTGTTGATCGGCAGTTATAGTTCAGCTATAACATATTTTACTTTTGAAAGTGTTCTACGCTTGTATCGAATCTTATTATATATGATCACTACCTTTGCAGAACAGTCATTCTTTCTTGGTCATTTTACGTCAACACCATGATTGCCATTCTACTTATTGCCACAATTGTTTTTTTTTCATATATATTTGGAAACTTGTAACCGTCACGGTACCATTTGGCGATTCGTAACCCTTGATTCTAACAACCATATTCTTTTCCATTTATGAATTGTTTGATTAAATCAGTTATTGTTTATTCATCAGCAATATGCCACCTAGACGCAACACACGTGCAAATAGTTCCAATGACCGAGAAGGTCAACAGAATACACCCCCGACGGGTCATTTAGATCCGGTTGTAATACAGCTTTTGAACACCCTTACTCAACAAACTACTGCGTTAGCACAACAACAACAACAGATTCAACAGAAGTTGCTATAGCAGCAACAACATCAGCAGCAGCAGCAGCAGCAACAGCAACAACAGCATCAGCAGCAGCAGTATCAGCAACAACAGCATCAGCAGCAACAGCACCAGCAGGTATTACCCGTGGTTACGTTTAAATCTTTTCAAGCGGCAAAACCTCCAGAGTTTAAGGGATCTGCTGATCCAGTTGAGGCGAAGGCATGGTTGAAGGAAATGGAGAAAGCTTTTACGTTGATAAAGGTAACGGGAGAGAAGAAAACCGAGTATGCTAGTTATTTTCTGAAAAATGAGGCAAGCTATTGGTGGGAAACTAGTAAGGCGTTAGAACTAGAAGGATTAGTTACGTGGGAGAGATTTACAGAATTGTTCTTAGAAAAGTATTTTCCTGATTATATGCAAGATCAAATGGAGTTGAAATTTCTAGAACTAAAGCAGGGTAGTATGACTGTTTCTCAATATGAGACCAAGTTTACTGAGTTGTCTAGGTTTGTTCCGACATATGTGGATACGGAGAAGAAGAAGGCCAAGAGGTTTCAACAGGGACTGGGGTCATGGATTCGTAGTAAGTTAGCAGTTTTGGAACTAGATACATATGCAGCCGTAGTGTAAGACCCCAGATTTTGGGTAGAATTAAAACTTTTATTGTATGATGATGTATATATATATATATGTGAATGGTGGTAATGGTTTTTGGAGAATTAAGTATGAAATGAATATGGATTTCAGTTTTCAAACATTTTGAGAATAATAAGAATGGACGGAACATATAAATAAGAACAATCAATCTGGAAGATAAGAATACAATACTCCAGGGAAGGAAAGTATTTTTATGTCATCCAAATCAATATCTGGAATACATCCGATAACTCCATAAACAAGATAGCGTATGCCCGAGAAAGCACTAGAACGTTTTCTAAGTGCAAAGAGCAAAGAGAAAATAGATCAGGAATATTGGAACGGATTTTGATCCAAAGGATTATAGAAAAACCACTGATGAATAGTAACTCTTCATTTAAAAGTTTTTCAGACCACACTATATGCGGGACGATATAATAAACTTTCACAGTCGCATTAGTGATCTACGATGGAAATAAAGGAATGCAAAAGCTGTCAGAATCGGAAAAATAGCATTTTTCGTTTTCTCCGAAGTTTCACCAAAAATGGACTAAATAATTATTATTTGAGGATATTTAAGGATTTAAATTATTAATTCCATGGATATGGATTTGATAAATGAATTAGAAGTATCGAGAACGATTTCGGTAAAATACCTCGATAGAACCCTCGAGAAACCTTGCGAGCATTCTACGAAATTAAACGAACCAGAAAAGCTACTTTATCCCAAGCCAATGCATGCTTGCCAAGTGTCAAGACAAGAAGAGACCAGAGGTGATGACTCACCACATTGAATAAATATCAAGAGTAATTAAACAAAAGAAGAAAGAAAAGAAAATCAAAAGAAAAAGGAAAGCATTTTGGAAGTGAAGCTCTCGGCCAAACTGTAGCAGCCATATCTCCTTCGTTGCTTACTCACATCTTGCGTTCTTTAGCTTGTTGGAAAGGTCTTGCGATAAGCTACAACTTCTATTTCACAAGATTGTTCCATTTAAGCATGGTAAGGCCTTCGTTTTTGCAGTTCTTTGACTGGATGAATAGTAACTCCGAAAGCTAACTCTTGATTCTTGATTTCTTTTGTGGATTCAAGCTATCTTAGGACCATACAAGGATCATACAAGGATTATTAGGCTTATATAAACTTTAAAGAAGGTATAAATCTTGAAACCCTTGAAGTAGTGTGAAGTTTATGGATGATTAATGATGTTGATGCATGTTTATAGCCTTAGTTGACATTAGTAGCTATGTTTGAGCTTTGTTACAAGTAATATTGAGTATTAAGAACGTAAAGGCATTGCTTGGCCTCAGTTCTTGGTTGAATCAGATGTATATGTTGATTGGAGTAATTGATGAGCAATTTAGATGGTTTGAAATTTGGGATTATCCGATTTATAGCTGTTGTAATGACGAAATTTCTAAAACCCTTGAAAACAGAGCTTAACAGTCGATATAGGTCTCTGACCTTGATGATTATATGACTTGTACTTATATATTTTTGAACGTAGATTGTTTTGGCGCAAGAATCGGAACTATCGGACTTACGGTTTAGGAGATATGGTCAAATTAGTAAAAGTGGTTCAGAAACGAGAGGATAAGTTCGTAACTGAAATAAAGCTTTCTTGACTTGATCATTGAAGGAGATAATTTTGGTAATTAAATAGTAGAGACAGTAAGGAAAGAGTAGGAGAAAACCTTGTGTGAAAATGATCATTTTTCGATTTTATAAAAATGTTCGAAGTAAAGTTAAGTGCGAGAAACCCCTTAAAGCAAGCACTTGAATACCACTTTAGAAAAACCCTGAGAACGAGTTGAAAATCTTGAAACGGATCATAAGAGGTTGACCCTAGAACACTTATGGATTCAAGTTAGACCAAGGACAAGTTGGAATGATGTCCCTTGATAGCAAACAAGTGCTTAACTATAAGATGATAGCAGAGATTGCGAGGGTTATGAGCATATAGTTGTATTGGTATGGCGTTTAAGTTTAAGTATGATGTTTGCTTGATTCCCGAGTATGAGTTACTGACAAAAGGTATCTTTGTTATTGATAGATTACCGGACCACTGCCAGACACCACCCTCGGGCTCAGAGATCAGGCAAGTTTTCAAACCTATACCTTTTTAAAACTGTTGTGGTGATAACTAAAGAATTTGAGATATATGCTATATGTGTATGATTTCGAAATGATTTCTATGATGCTAAATCAAAGTATTGATACCAGTTGAACTTATAAGCTATGGATATAGTAATATTTTGGAGCTGATGTGCTAAGCAAAACCCTCAGTAGGGGGAATATACTCTGCATTTATACTTTGGACCGGGAATGGTATCAGTTGTTATCTAGAGATATATTATATATTCTCTATATTTATTTTACATACTAAGAATGGTATCAGTTGCTATCTAGGGTTATTTTATTGTGTTATTACAATTAATCTCGATAAGTGGTTTACAAATTAAAGATCATTTGGAGTTTAATCTATTAAGGGTATATTTTAAATATATGATGAATAGTTGTTATCTACCCTTGTTGATAAGAAAGTACTTGAGAATTATTTCTAAATAAATATTCTTTATTAAATATAGTTTGATTTAATTATTTAAAGCCCTACTTCTTAAGGAAGTATTTTGTGAAAACTATTTTTAAACCCTAGATAGCTAATAAAGTTTTATTCAGACAATTATAAATATAATTAGAGAAGGTTCCCAAAAATATTTCCCGTTTAAGTCTATATTCAGAAAGACTTAAATGTTCGCTCAAACTTCAAAGATGCATGGAACCTTTCTCAAGATTTTATGGTTGTTTCAAGTGGACTGCCCGGTCCTAAATCTTTTAAATCAATGAATTTATCAGTCTGGTTTACTACCATCAAAATGATTTTGATTACTTCCTCAAGATTCGAGGGGTAAGATCAGTGGAATTAGTTGCATCCATTAACAAGCGTCAGCTTGGGAAATATGGGTGAATTTTCCTTTCCAACCAGATATGACTACTTTGTGGAGTTGTATTCTTGGGGAAAAAGGGAAAGGAACTTCATGTTTCAGTGTTATGGATTTACTCGAACTTGGAGAATGTGTGAGGGACTGAGTAGCGCCGGTCCCCTAAGGGAATTACAATATGGCCGACGGACTGGTGAACGGGTCTGTTCTTCCCTTAGTTTATCAGAAATTGCCCGACCGTAGGAAGAGGAGAGTAACAGGCCGACAGACTGGTGAAACGGGTATGTTCTTCCTCATAGGAGAGTCACAGGCCGACGGACTGGTGAAACGGGTCTGTACTTCCTGCCTACAACCGATTGGCGGGGAGGTAGGTCAGTCAGATACTGTCTATTCTTCCCTTCTACGTAGAAAAAGATCAGGGGGATACAGCTTGCGACTGATCATCGTAGGGGTATCCTTGGCGCCCAGAATCTCCAGTTACAGTTCAGCATCCATGAAAGAGCATGTTTCATGCAAGATTTCAGAAAAAAAAAAGTTTGTTCCAGTTATTCAGTTTCATGAAAGTTTTCAAAGAAAGATAGTTTATTCCAGTTATTCAGTTTTCATGAAAGTTTTCAGAAAGGTTACTCAAGAGTAATCCAGTATGTTCCAGTATATGAGTTTAAAAGAAAGAGCATGAATTTACGAAAAGTATATGATTTTATCTACAGGATATACGTGATCAGATGAGTTTAGAAAATGAATTGGAAATAAATTTACATTGTTTTATTTCCAGATTATATATGAAGTAAATGTTTCCTATGAAAGTTGATACTTGATTATATATATATATTGTTTATCAGTTCAGCATTATTTTGGTGGGCCTTGTTGCTCACCCTTGCTTGTTTTTATATATATCAAAACAACAGATAAACCAGATGTTTCGCACCACCAGCCGCAAGAGGGTTTTGGAACCCAGAGGACTCTCCCCTGATACTACAGCCGCCATAGCTGAGGTAGAGCCTACTAGTGATATAGACTGGTAGTTCAGATTCAGCTTTTAATTATATGTATGACATAACGTAAGAAGTGGCAGCAAACTTAAACATGTAAATTATATTTGGGCTTGTAATCACTTATGATATGTTTAAGGACCCTATTAGCAGTACTTATTTCAAGTTCATCTCTGGGGCTATAACTTGTGTGTGTGTGTGTGTGAGCTAGATGGTGGGGTCATAGCATGTTGTTTATTTATATTGATTCAAGTCAAGCAGGATGTATGGAATGATGACCGTAACGACCAGATTCCTGACCCCGGATCTGGGGCTGTTACACGTAGTACAGAAGGCAATGATTGCGGAAGGAGAGAGTGATTCATACATTAGAGAGAAAGAGAACAAGAAGAGAAAGATAGGGGCATCTGATAAGGTACAGCCACAGGGAGACCTTCAGGGTCATTCAAACAAGAAGCTAGGATTTCAGATGGGTAGAGGTTCAAATTTCAAGAAGACAGATATCGGGGATGCAGGACCAATCAATGTTCCATCCAACAACGATCAGCAAGTAGTTTCCAGACCTCCACTGCCAGAATGTAAGACATGCGGGAGAAGACACCCCGGAGTATGCCACAAATTGAGTATTACATGTTTTAATTGCAACCAGAAGGGTCATTATTCCAGGGATTGCAAGATAGGTGTTGTGTGTTATCGATGCAAGAAACCAGGTCATATGATTAAGGATTGCAGGGCACCAGTACTCTTGAACAACATGATTCGAGCGATAGAGGCACCTCCAGCTATCAATGATCAGCCGCCAGCCAGAACTTATAGCATGACGATGAGGGAAGCAATTAGTGACACTGATGTGATGGCAGGTACACTTCTAATAAATTCGGGAGCTACTAAGTCGTTTATTTCTGAGACGTTGCACGTAATTTAATTTGTTTAATGAAACCTTTAAATGGAGTGTTAAGCATAGAGATAACCAACCGAAATCGTATACGGTCAGTTTATGTTGTCCCCGTTGCGAAATTGAGATTCTAGGAAATCGTTTTCATGGCAAATTATTACCCTTTAAGTTGAAAGGATTTGATGTGACCTTAGGAATGGATTGGTTAATTGAGTATGATGTGCGCCTTGATAAGACTGTAGCATTAATTAAAGTTTGTGGAGAAGTTCTAAGGTAGGAGGATGTATTTGGAAATTAGTGAGTGATGTGCTAGGGAAGTATCCCCAGTTATTTCCTCGATTAGATTCTGAGGACAGAATCCTATTAAGGGGGGAAGGATGTAATATCCGTGATTTTTTTTTTATTTAATAATATAAATGATATATTTGGTGTAAAGTATTTCTTGTGGAATAATTTGAATATTAATAAATTACGATTATTAAGTGATTATGTGTTATTTGGTGAGTCGAAAGCCCCTTTCAAATATTTCGTCATTTGAAATCTTATTCAATTTTGAGCCCCGTTTTGAAAATTCAAGGGCCCCGTTGAAATTTTGTACATCATTATTATCCCTTCGTCTTTCGTATTCGAATCGTTATCGAAAGAAATATTCGTATCATTTCATCCCTATCTAATTGATCTTGTCAGTATAATTCGTTTTGTTCAAAAAGGGAGAAATTGTTCCAAACCCTAATTGTCCAGGGTAACGGATATGTCGTTTATATCAATATTTCATCTGTTATAGCCCCAGTATTTTTGAGCATTAGTTATATAATGATATGTATTGATTTGGATAATTATCAGTCTTTGTAGATAATTATCTTTTCGTAAAACGTGTTTTTAACCTAATTAGGGTTTTAAACGATCCAGTGGATCTATATCGATCCAAAAATGTCGTTTAGGGTATTATTTTTCACTAAGTATAAAAAGGAGAATCGTACATTATACCTCATATAATCCGTATTACAAATATACAAAAATACAAAATTTTCGAACCGTGTTCTTCGTGTTCTTGAATAATCAAGTCAACTTTTGAAGGTGTTATTGAAATCCAAATCCAAAGTTCAAGTACTCAAATCAAATATCTTGAGCTCTAGTTTTAGAATCTTGCAACCTCATCATCATCTGGTAATTTTTCGATTTATTATGAATTTTTCAATATTCGAATTAAAATTAGGGTTTATGTTCGAATTGGGGATTTTCATTCTGTTGATTCTCCGTTCAATTGGTTGCTTCTAACATGTTCCTAGGGTTCTAATTAGCAGGAATCCATGTTTTAATTTCATGTTTATGTTCGATTTTGACGGGTTTGATTTTCGGGTTTTGACCTGAATTCTTCTTTTGATTCGTCCGTTCTTGTTGATAATATGACATGAATTCTGATAGAGGGCTTTGATTACTTGTGTTGTAAGCTTCATTTTAACATATTAAACGTTGAGTTTCATGTACGGAATAAGTAAATCGTGTTTCCGGCCGGAGTTATTGTCGCCGGTTTTCTTTGACCGGATTTTGTGATCGATTCCGGCATCGTACATACATGTTTTTGTGTGGGTTGTGTTTGTCATGAAAAACCGAACAAAAGCCCTCTGGTTTGGTGTTTGTTTGATCGGGAATGAGGGATTCCGGCTACCGGATGCCGGCCGGATTCTGGAAAACCCAGATTCCGGCGGGTTGTTCTTGGTGACCCGATTTTGTTCTTCCCGACCCGTTTACCCGAATTTTTAACCCGGTTTCAATCTTCGAAACCATAAAATATTTTCAGAAAACTGTTTTTGAATTTTATTTTTAAAAATAATTCGAAAATAGTTTAAAGTCTTTAAAAATTCATATTTTATTTTTAAAAATATATTTTTAATTCAGAAAAATTCTGGAAAATTATATTTATTATTTTAAATTCAAAAATTGATTAAAATTAATTATGTTAATTATTTTTAATTAATAATTAGTTTATTTAATTAATTGATTAATTCTTTTAATCAGTTAATTCTTGAAAATTAATTATTAATTAGATTTAATTAATTAAAAATTCAGTTTAATTATTTTCAAACCTGTTTTATTATTTAAAAATAGTTTGAGCATTTAAAGAGTGTCAATTAATTATATTAATTGATTTATTTGCATTTAAATACTTATATTGGGTTTAAAAATCCGATTTTGAGTTAAAAATTTGTTTGCGACTTATTTAAATTCTAATAAGTCTCGAATATTGTTTTAAAAATATTTATAAGCACTATATGGTTTATATAAAGTGGAATAATGTGTTTAGTGTCCGTAAATGTCTTATAAAAGGAATAGAGTATGAGTCTGTCTATCGGAAAAATAGGTCGGGCATTCGATAAATCTCGAAATTGGCCCGATAGGCTGTTTAGACTTAAAAATGATTATGAGTATATGTTAAGGATAGAATAAATGTTGGGATGTACTAATATGAGTTATGTATTATAGAATCGAGTTCCCGAGGCAAGGGAAAGGAGAAGGTAGAGTAGCAACGGTAGAATTTGACTACGTCGAACCAGGCAAGTGTCTATTTCTTTCACAAACCCTTGAGTAATCTTACACTGAGTTATTATATGCATGTTGTTATCAAACCAATACCAATGATTCAATTCTTATCATGTATCAGAACCGATAACATTGTTTCCATGAAAAATTTCTGATTTCTTTGATTATTCACAATCTTGTTGAATATTGAGAATTCTCACCTTCGATTCACTTGCGTACATTATAACCTTGTTTATTTCCTTGAAACGGATGTGTTGCTTCTTTGAAACAGTCCCGAACTTGTTTCACGGACCTTACTTGATCTTGATCAGTTGAAGCTCTTTTGCAATTCATTATACCATTTCACTCTCGTTGTGATTGATTGTCAGATGAAGCTCTTTTGTTATTATCATACTATTTAACTCTCGTTGTGATTGATTGTCAGATGAAGCTTTTGTTATTATCATTCTATTTTGTTCTTGTTGTGATTATTGTTGAAGCATGTATTGCTTATGTGCTGTAATAGAATTGGAAATGTTTTTGAAAATAAGGACCAGATTTATGGTTGATGATAATTAAGGCCAGGATGGCCAAGGATCCAGTAGAGGGCTTTGCTATAAGCAGGCCCGGGGTTGACGCGTGGCTGGCCAGCAGCTCAACCTTTGATTTGAATGAGATAAATAAAATCCAATTCTAATCTGTTTTCTTCAGAAGAGGTTGATATAATCATGCATTATGCATTGATTCAAATTCTTGTGATTGATTTTCATTATGAAACTGTATTGGATATATATATATATATATATATATGATGTTGCTGAGCACTTTTGGCTCACTCTTTCTTGTTGTTTTCTAACCCTATTCCAGTGAAGCGAGAGTATGAGTCGGCACAGCATGACTGATAGTTCACCGGCAGCTAGGAGTGCTCCTCGAGTGGTTGTCATTGGCAGGGTAGTTGTTTGTTTTGTATTGTTAGACTAGATGTCTAGCTCTGGACTTAAGTTGTGTTGTAATAACTCTGATAAAACTGGTTTGTATTAATAAAAGATTGTAGAAGCTTGTGTTCAATGCCATAATCTGGATGCGGTCTTGGATAAGGGGTATTTTATGTTATTATTATATTATGCATGTGTTATATTCAGGTATGTTGAGTTTCGTTGGTCGAGTGACTCCCCAAATCTGTACCCCGGATTTGGAGGGCGTCACAAGTACCCCCTATGATATCTATCTAAATAAACTAGAAGAAATAAAATTCCTCCTAGTCTAGGGGGGTAGTACATGTACACCCTCCCTTGAGGTGTTGAGATGTTTTTTATTGTTTTTATTTTTATTTCCCCACAGAGCATTAGCCTTTGGGACTAGTGTGGGTTTCACACCGGAGCGCATTATTTATCAAGAATTTTGAAGATTTGTTGTGATTCCTTAAATATTATTATGTTGTTAAATTCTGCTCAAAGAAGGCGCGCCCTCAACAATATCGTGGAATGACGCGCCTAGACCAATTGATAAAGGAAGTGGCTTTAAAGAGTAAAAAACATACTTGTTGGACGCGCCCCAAATAGTTTTCTTTGGGAGAACGCGCCCTTATTATGATTCACAAATAAAACATTCAACACTACCAGGCAAGCATAAAATGCAAACAATTAAGGCAATCAAACAAGACATATAGAAGATTATTTCAATTATTTAAGACTTCATCATCAAATTTAGAGAATCGTTGGTAATTCATTGCTATTTATCAATTTCTGCATGAAGAGGACGCGCCCTAATATGAATTGTGTTAAGGCGCGCCCTAAACAAATTAATAATCTTTCAAAAAAGCAATTCATTTGGAAAAATGTTAGGCGGCAGACATCAAACATAAATATTATGAAAGTTAAATCAAGCTTCCAAGGAAATAAACCCTTGTAAAGTTATCAAAAGAAAACATAGTTAAGTTACAACTTGCAAGGCATCAAAGGAGGGCCTGCACCTCATAATGTTAAGAGTTACAAGACAACCACTTGGAAGACCGTCCATACCCGAATACAATAAGAGAAAAATGTTAAGGCGCGCCCTTATCATTAACTTGAATAATATTAGTTCAACAGAGAAACAATAAAGGAATAACAGTAAATTCAAATAAAGTTACCAGACTGTGAGGGCGCACCCTTATTCATGTGGGCACCCTCCTCAGCCTCAACGTCTTCGTCTTCATCTTCAGAATCGTCGAATTTGGAACCCATGATGGGAATTCCTTTTCGAGAACGTTGAAAATGGATGATGGTTCCCACTTCTTTCCTAAGAATCCCGACTCTTTTAAGATTTTCTTCTGTGACTAGAGTCTTTAAGTGAAATCGAGACGGGGGAAGTGAAGTGATTTTATCAGCTCGTTTTTTGGACTCACCAAAAATTTCTTTGGTGTTTCTGTTATCTAAGGAAAATAAATATAAGGTATAAATTCACGGCGAGTCATAAAGAGGCGCGCCCTCATAAGATATATAATTAGGAAATAAAGATGAATTCTTACTGTTATTGCAGTTGAAGACTACTCTAATTCTTTCCACATTCCAAAGATAGAAGAATGGTTCCTTCCAATTCTTCTCGTGGCTTATCTTTCCGCTTGAAAAACCCATATTATTATGCTTATGATGAGCTGTCAAAAAGAAATAACCTTTCGAACTCTTCCTGATGCTGAAGAAGTAGCTAAATTCTTCCATGGTTGGTGGAGTGGATATTTCCTCATCGTGATACAGAATAAACAAAGCGAGAGCTAACTTGTATGAGTTTGGGGATAGTTGAATATGAGCAATGTCGTACCATTCTAATATACTTTTGAGATAAGGATGTAAGGGCGCGCCTACTCCTAACGCCATCAACTTCGGGGAAGTAACCATACTAGGTACCTTGAAAGGTTCTGGCCACTTGAAAGTGTGAGGCCTCATTAGAGAGGGAGGACGCGCCCACTTACCTTCCATCCCATAGTATGTCATGCACCAGGTTATTTCTTCTATAGACACTGTGGAGGACATTGCAACACAAAATAATTTGTTATTTTGATTTCTCATTCTTCTCTTATCTGCCTCTGTGAGCGTGTCTTCATAGTCTCCCCAATCAAAATCTATCCCTTCTTCAGTAACTTCAGGATGGATAAATGGAATAGGAGAGTTATCAGGAGGCGGCATACGATCATCTTTAGCTATATATATGGGCAGGGACTATCTAAGGGCGCGTCCTCAAAATCAGATTCTTCACCATCAGAATTGGACGCGCCCTCAGATTCTGAAGATTTTACTTGCTTTTCTTTTCTTTTTCGAGAAACATTGGCTTTTATGTCCTCTGAAACGCCTTCTTCTATGTCTATAACTGGCCTGAATTCATGAGGACGCGTCCTGCTATGCTGGCTGGTCACTTCAGGGTTGATGTCATCAACATTAGGGAGAGACGAATTAGAGATTGTGGTGGAAGACATAATTTCTGTTTCGCCTCTAAATGGAGTCGCTTCACGTAGTTGTTCTATTGCTTGGGTATGGAAAGATTTGATGGAAGATGAACTCTGTGCTGGAAAAGAAAGGGAATGTGGGGAGTAAATCCCTAGACGTTTTTTTGAAATCCTTAAAAGGATGAAACGGAGACGACACGCCCTTACCCTCCAGCTGAAAAGAGAAAGAAAAATGGTAAGGACGCGTCCTAAAAGGAAGACATAATCGAAGAATGGAGGGATGGCAAGTAAAAAGTTAGTAAGATAACAAGGACGCGCCCTAAGAGTATCTACTGACAAAATTAAAGTCCTAAGTAGTATGTATTTAACTTAAAGACGCGCCCTAGGTCCATGTTTGACATTGCAGCGGCAGAAACATAATTCAAACTTAAACGATGGCAAAACAGAGATCAAACACTAATAGATACAGATATACACACAAACATTTCGTCAAGAACACAAAAAAGCTTAACGGTCATATCATCAATCTGGTCTAAATATACGGTAAAAACACGAAATGAAGACATGAAATCGTACGTTTTTAGTTGCTGAGTAAGATTTGGGAAGAGAAACACTGAAAAGCGACGATTTGACCGGATTTTTGCTCAAAGAAACGAACTGCGGCGGCTTTTTCAATTTTCTGGAATAAAAGAGTAAAGTGAAAATGGTAGGGCAACTTTTAGGTATTTATAGGCGAAGGCCCGCCTAGTGGAGGACAACTGTCAAGCACGTGCGACATTATGGTAAAGGAAGGACACGTTCTCCTTCAGGGCGCGCCCTATTCGGCAAAGAATTGGGAAATTTTTGAAAAAGTTTTAAGAAATTCAATGTATTGTTTTTAACTTCACACTGAATTGGAAGGTAGTTGTTATAGCCAAAATTCGATAACGGGTTTTTAGGTTAAGTTCGGGTCAAGTAGGAATTTAATTAGGATATCTAAAATGTAATTAGAAATAGGTCTAATGTTAGAAATGGTTGGGGCTTACCCTCAAGAGGTAAGGGCGCGCCCTTTTAGGCCGTCCACCCCTTGAGGGCGCACCCTCTGCGTAACGATAGCATGGTGGATGTCTTGATAAAGGATAACAGCTGTTTGGACATTGCATGACATGAGGAAGGTTTGGGACTTGTCCTCTTAGGAGAGAAGGCGTCCCCTTTTGGCCATCTAACCTCTAAGGACGCGTCCTCGTGATGAGAACTGGCGACTTGGATGGAAGACTTTACAGAATGATAACTTCGTTAACACCAGGATAATGCAAGGAAAACTTTGGGCTTGTCCTTATAGGAATAAGGACGCGTCCTGTATGTCGTCTACCCTTTGAGGGCGCATCCTCTTGATTTGAAGATGCAACTTGGTGATGGACAGTTCCATTGGCTTAATATTGACAAGGTGTTGAAGAATTCCCTCCTAGGATGTGACCTAGGAGGGGGATGTCCGTGGCTGAAGGCCTCCTCCTGTATTCAATGGGCGCGCCCTCATTGGGGATGTGGGGTTAATCTTAGTGTGTGTTTTGGGAGCTCTGTTCCTGTACTCAATGGGCGCGTCCTCATTGGGGAACTTTGGAGTAATCCTGCACTTTGCACCCAAACACTTGGGATCACTTGTCCTGCTATCTGGTGGGTGCTTCTCATTCGGGGGACAGGGATGCGTCTAGCATTTAAGGTAAGTCATGGCTATATCTGTATCTATGAATTAAGGAAATAGTTGGTAATGGATAGGACTAGTCCTCGACGGAAGTTTCCTTATCCATGAAGTCCTGACGTCATAGATAAGCCTTGGGCCTTTGTGACTAGGCCTTATCGTTAGACATTCCTAAAGTGAGTTAAACTCTAAGTATGGAAAGAGATGTAAGTCCTACGTTCAAGTATGGAAAGATATGGAAGAGTCCTACGTCTAAGTAAGGAAGGCGGTGGAAGACTTCGGCTGGGCCTTGAAGATCAGAGACCAAGCCCATGGAGGAAACTTCCTCCCCAAGAACTACGTTGGTTTGATTACCTATATAAGGGATACGTAGGCACATTGTAAGGGGTCGAAAGTTGAGAGCTCTGAGACAGCCAACATAAACCCTAAGCAAACTCAGCCACCGATTAAACATAACCACCGATTAAACATAACCACCATACTTCGGCGAATTCATGGCCTAAGGACCACCGTTGTAGATCTTGATTCCGGCAACAAAACCTCGAACTTTGTTAATACCAAATTCCTCCGTTAACACTACTTATATATACAAATAAAATAATATCGATTCCAATCAATCATTCTGATCAACCAAATTATTCAGTTAATCATTAGCCGGCCTGTTCATCAATATCTGATTTTTAAATTTTATAACAACAATGCCTACCATAAATTTGTTTTTCAACACCCAGATGAAAGGTTAAAAACACTATCAGTATTTGTTTTACTGATGAAGTTGTCTTAAAACTGTCTTACAGTAACACGTAAAACCATAGAAATTATAATTAACAGTATTGAAGTTTTATGATGGATTGGTAAATACTTTTTTGGTTTTGCTAAGCTTTGGCAAGTTCCAAAGTCTATAATTTGATAACGGAGAAACTCTCGCCTCAATACAAATGTTTCGCAAAACCCATCCTCGAAGGAGTTGCTGAGAAAAGAGCAGCAAACAATTTCGAAATTCTCGAACCAATATACTATTCCATAAAAATTTAGAGATAAATTTGGTTATACAAATTTAGACCAAATTTATCTCTAAGATATTGTTTGCTTATAGTTCTATCTGGACCAATATACAAATTTATCGAACCAATATACAAATTTAAAAATATAAAATAATATCTATTCCAATCAAACATGCTGAGAAAAGAGCAGCAAACAATTTCAAATACCACACAGGCTTCAAGATTGTGCAACACCAGTACAGCAGCTACAACTATAAGCAGTTGTTACTAGCGCACATAATACAAAGTTGCATGTACTGATGTACATAATTATTTATAAAACTTAGAACTCTAAAAAAGAAGCTCATATATATATAATGCTGAACTAAGCTGAAAATTTGTTATATATACACAAACAAAGTTTTAAAAAGTAAACGGGGTGAACATTAAGATCTGAGAGTACGAGTTCTTATGGTTTGACCCTCTTTTCCTGTCACTTCTAAATACTCGTGGTACATAGTTGCAAGTGAACGTGCTTCTCCTAACCATCTCAAACTTAAAAACTCGCTAGAAAGAATGTCAACTTTTAAAACCAGAGATTGGGAAAAAAATTTGTCACTTAGCCTCTAGCCAACAAGACATCCATGTGGGCTGAAACATTAGATAGAGACCCCTCAGGTCGAGAAACTTTAGTCACACCACGAATATTATCTTCTTGCTTCTGTGGGAGGTGTGAAATGTATCTGCTCCTGGAAGATACCTGCTGCAGATGCAGCACTGCCACCATGCTCACTGCAAACAGAGCCGCATTCCCCAAAATCCCAGTAAAATGATTCAATTTGATGGTTTTCTTGGCAAAACTTAGACCAGATATGAGAATTTTAAAGACAGCATTTGATTCCTTCACATCCTGATGCAAGCAATTCTCTCCAGATGGATATGCTGCTGAACCATCATAAATATTATCAGCTGAAGCAAAGTTGGCAGCATCACGTACAGCTCCCACAAAAGCTCTAGCTTCGTCAATGACTTCATAGTTCTTTCCTTGGTGTTCCCCTAGTCGCAGAGAAAGAACAATCCTGCTTTGTTCTAGACGAGCAATTGCAGCATCTCTTTCAGCTCGCTGCTGAATTTGTACAGTCTAAAGAAAGAATACAAAAAAGGAGTAAATTATGAGTGCAGTGTAAGGACAAAAGAGACTACACTATCTATACTATTCAAGTGATAATATTCAAAAGTCCTTTCCGATATTGGGAAATCATGTAATAACTCTACAGCACAATTAACTTAACAGATGCATCTAAATTTATATGTATATAGAGCCAAACTTAAGTACAGCTTTAATTATCAGGGAGGCAGGGAGAGCAAAAATAAATTGGTCTTTCAGTGATGAGATTGAGTATGGTGTGAACAAGCATATGCCGAGCCAAGAATACAAAATACCAACTGTGGGGCAAGTGTGGTTCCACTCAAAATATGACGTGTCAATGAGGATGCCAAGCACCCCCAAAGGCCAGAAAGTCAGAGTTGTATACCCAAAATCCAAAATTAGTGGATGATACGAATAATATCCCTCTGAGAAGTAGTCCAACAAGCTACATCTTCCTTTCAACTTTCAGGTTTCTCCACAGAAATCACTATAAGAAGACTAGAGAGTACAAAAAGGTTTGGCATGGGTTTCAATTCAGAAGATTGATATTTGAGTTAAAAGGCCAGAGTAGCAGTCTAGCAGATCCAACATCCTAGAGTGCTGAAAGTTCAAGGAACAGATAGTTCTATCTGGACCATTCAGAAGCTACGTAATGGTCTAATTTGAATATCTGATACATCACTGCCATCATCAACCCATGTCTTATTTTCCAATATCCTTATTCAGCAAGAGTGTTCCCGACTTAAATTGCACTCTACTTACAAAAGGTCCTATTTCTTTTTAATATAAATGCCATGACTACACGCACACACAGACAGAGTGAATTTAACATCCATTCACAGGATCTTCGTAACAGAATAATATTTGAAGTGATGAGCAATTGACCATAAATCAAATTTTCAACTCAATTCCAACATTACATAAAATGTGCCTCTCCATTTCGCATCACAACCGAAATAAAATCACAAAGCAAACACAAGAAGGCATCAAATCGAGGTTTGCACTCCACTCGCATATAAAAAAAAAACATCAATACATAACAAAATCACCGTAGTAATCTTTGTAAAAAAAAATAAGCGGGAAACAATGTACATACAGCAATAATTACATATAATCAAACAAACCCCTAATTGAACAGACAGAAAACTCACATGGAGAAACTCAAGCTGGTCTTCGAGGTTTTCGAGAGCAGTACGAATAGCATTCAACGATTTCGCCTCACGAATAGCCGAATCATCAACCGGAAAACCCTTAACAAACACAAACCCATTCCGGTTCTCATCATTCTCCGCAAACCCATTTCTCACCCGACCCGAATCTGCACGGAGAACCGATTTAACAGAGTGAAGAAAATGAGTTCTTGAAATAGAGTGAATTGCATCGCTGAGCTTGTCGTGTAAATCCCAAATCTTCTCCAAAACAGGGTCGATGTCTTCAACGGATTCCATTTTCCATGTCATTTGGAACAACAAACACGCAAAGTTTATGGTGTTGTTTGTGTTTTAAAGAGAAAGAAAGGGAAGCAAATAAGCAATGTTTGCTTTAGGGGTAGTGTCTGTCAGGTGTTTGATGAAATGATTAAAAGAAAAAAGGTGAGAAAATGGGGCCCTGAGGACAACTCACCCGGGTGAGGCAGCCAGGAGTTCAGGACCATACAAGGAAGACTGTTTGGAATATGGTATTCATGTGAGATTTTGCCTTGTAAAGTAACCAACAAATATCAAAATTTTGGGGTTTTGGTTACAAATTTTTTTGGTTCGCTACCGTTCCACAGAAATCGGAATGAGAGAACCAGTCTCGTGCTGGAGCTTTTATAAATTGCGCTTGGACAGTGGCTTTTTAATAATTTGGCTAAGTTTTTATTTAAAATATATTTTTAGATTAAATAATATTTTTAACATAAAATTGATGTTTAATTTAAATTTTTCGTTTCATCCTGGTCATCTACCAAAAAATTGAATAAAAATAGAAAATGACAATTGTTTAATATTTTTTATTATTTTAATATTATATCAAATATTAGCATATTTATTATCATTTTAATTAGTAAGTAAAAGGATAAGTTTAGGAAATATTAATCTAGTATACTTAGTTTCCTGCATTAGAAGATAGTAAGATAATATATTTAGCTTCCTATGTTAGTAAGTATATTCATGAATAAAAAATTTAGGAGAATATAAGAATTATATATTTAGTTTCCTCCATTAAGAAAGATTTTAAAGTAAAAAATATTAAAATTATAGAATTAGTTTACTTAAAGATTTAAAAGACAGTTGAGATTTTTTCTAATAAAAAATTTAAGAGAATATTAAAATTATATATTTAGTTTCCTCCATTAGTAGAGAGTTTAAAGATAAGAATATTAAAATTGTATATTTAGTTTCTTCCATTAGTAAAGATTTTAAAGGCAATTGAAACGTTTTCGAATATTTAATATTAATAATTCAAAATTTTGAGAAAATTAGAAAAATAGATTGAAACGATTTGAGAGTCGCCACCTAACCGCCTCTGTCTTCTCCTTTATATAAGTACTAGTCGACTAAGCCGCGCTTCGTGGTGGTCTTATAATATATTTTAGTAAAATATTAAAATATTGATTGTTTAATATAAATATTGTGAAACAATTTTTTATAATATTATATAAATTAGTAAAAACTATATATTGTCCAAAAATTGACTATCAGTAGACAACGAAATAAGTTATTACATATTTCTATCATTTACATCAATTTGTGTCACTTTTCCTCGGCCAACAACCGTTGTAATAAATATATGTATAGATAAAAATGGAAACAATACGCATTAATAAAAATTGAAGTATTAAAAATATAGAATTTTCTCTTATCCTTTATATAAAGATATATTATGGATGTCAAAATAATTTGATCTTATTAGTACATGAGTCGTTCTAATTTGGACTTGAATTTGAATTTGAATTGAGTTTATTGTTTGAAGTCGAAAGCATTTGTATTTGAAATGATTTCAGAGGCGTCAACTCATCGCCCGTCTTTTCTTTTGTATAAGTATAATCGACTAAGTAACACTTTGCAGCGGCCTTATATTGTATATTCTTAAACCGTCAAATATAAAATATTTAGGAAAAAAATTTGAGGAACACATATTTATAGCATTAAAAAATATAAAATAAACTATTTACATGTATTTTTTATTTATACCGCTTTGTATCATGTTTCTTAGGCCAACAATCATTGTAATAAATAAATATACAATCATACTCAATAATAAAAATTGAAGCTAAGCACCGTCACAAATTTTAACAATTTATATTCTCGTAAAAAAACTACTATTTTCATGAGTATCTCACACGTAATAATAAATTTTTTAAAGAACTTTAATATGTACATGTAAGTGTGAAAATACATGGAAACTTTGTAGAGACGCAATTTAGTCTCTACCATATTTAATTAAAACATATTTAACCTGCATTAAAAAGATAATCCTTAAAAATTAATCATTTATACTGAAGTGATTGCAAATTATCCAAATTATATAATTTTAAGACAAATATGTATTCATAAATATAATAAATAGTTAACTAACCATAAATATAATAAATATTTAACTAACCATAAATATAACTTTAAAAGTTATGATTTTAAAGAGATAACATGAACATAATAATACACAGGGTGTGCTACCGAAGAAGTTTCATCATAAAAAAAATGAAGATTTTTATAATAAAACAAAAATTCTGAAAATATTATAGTTACGAAATTTTAAGAACAAAAATGAAATTTTTATTACATCTTGTCGGTTTTAGGAAGATATATTAGGGGTGACAAACATGACCAATTCTATTCAATTGAATTTTATGGAACCCAATACAGTTTTATACTTGGCCTTCATTACTTTGTTTTTTTGGAAAATGAATTCGGTATTTAATTTTTTTATTTGGCTCAAAATAATAAAAATTAATTATTCTAAAATTTATTTTCTAAAAATATTTATAAGTATATAAAAATTCTAGAAAATATAGTAAATACAAATATTAAAAGTAAACTATATCTCGTGTTTGGTACTTGCATCTCAATACTTTTGTTTTGATAAATGAGCTTTAGTACTTAGTTTTACTACTTGGCCCTAATTATACAAAAATATATTTTGACAACATTATTTAGAACTTATTGTGACAGTTCTAATTTTTTCAAATATCTAATTTAATTTAACTAAAATACTTAAAACATAAATAACTATTTAATTTTTACACAATTATAACTTACTTATTTTGAAACTCATCTTAACTAAAAATAAATATTAAAAAGATATAAGATACAGAAAAATTCAAATAATATGAAAGCAACTCACAGATACGGTTAGTTTTTTTTTGGTACTTGGGCTTTAATATTCTTTCTTTTTCTGGCAGATGAATTTTAGTACTTATACTTATTTTAAATACTTAATCAAAATATAATATTAAATATATTTTTAGGATCTTATTCATAACTAATTTTAATGGGTTTACTGTTCACAAACCCAATTAATTTAAAATATCTAAAACATGTCATGTCAATTTTTTTTACCTAAAACATGTATAACTATTTAAATTTAAACGCCTATGACCTACTTATTTTAAAACTCATCTTAACAAAGTTGATTATTTAAAAAAATTGTTGTAATTAAAATATTTACAACAAAATTTAAAAATTAGATATACAATATAAATATTAAGAGTACATATGCATTATACCGGATATAAGACATACATATTACTTGTATATTTAAAGATCCTCTTAATTTACAAACATTTCCAACACTACACTCCCCTTAAATATATGTCATCATTTAATTTTACACATTAGCTTGCTATAATTAGAGATGCACTTATGATTGTTATTTGAAAGGGACTTAAAACTATATAGATTTAATAAAGTATAAAGTGAATTATTTCCTTTAGTTATTACTCAGCCTCTTTTATAGTTTTCAAAGTATAAATAACCTTTGCTTAATTTTTAAAAAGTTTGTTAGTACAAAATTGACTAAAACGAAAAAGAATATAAAATTTAAAGGAGCATCCCCAACAGAAACTGTAAGAATTCAACAACCTTCAACCTTGACGCAACCTGTATAGAAGATATTCCGACCGATTACATGCAAATAAAAAAAATCACAAAACACTGGTCGTATGGCAAGAAAAAAAAAACCTCTTTAATGGTTAAAATATATGCTGCTAACAGGTTTTTATAAGTTTGTTTCGTACTTAACATCTCATTTGCAAAAGAGTACAAATTACATAATATTAGAACTTTTTGCAGTTTACGGATTCCTCCAAAAAGATTATTCAGATGAGACTCATAACCTATGCAAAAAAAACTTTGCTCCATATAGACGTCATGAAATCCTGGTTCAAATAAATTTATGAATTACTTCCTCAAACATGTAGCTGAGGTCCCTTGATTAGTGAAATTCAAAGATGAAGTTTTTTCTACAAACAATATATAAAAGTTAATAAAGATAAACCATAGAATGAATTATCAAAAAGACAAAAGTAAAAACATAAACAATTAATCAAATGGCTAGATATATTACAGTATTGTAACAGAGTCGATTTAAGAAGATGAATTTTCACAAGTCTGGTTAGAGAAAAACTCAGTGTTGCATGCCTGCTTATATAAGAATTGGTAGAATACAAATCACAGATGTAGATTACTCTCGATCTGCTCCGAAAAAACTAATGAGATAAATATTGGAACAACAATGTATTATAATCTTCTATCATACAGGTAGGAGCAACCAGAAATCCTAAGCAATATCGTGCACTTGATCACAACAGGTTGTAGTGAAGATGAGTGTATTATGGATCTTTTTTTATAGTGTAATCAACACGTCATGAGACTTCATAAATGCATCTACATATATGTTATTGCAAGATAGATAAATAAGAATGGAAAAAAAGTCAAATTATTGATCAGGAACTTACTCCCCGATGGTACTGAAAGTACAAAGATGCCATAATTTATATATTGATTTGACGATTTCACTGGCTTGAAGCACATATGAGATCTTGTTGATCTCTTTCAAGGCTACAATTCATCACATTATCAAACTATAGATGTAGACAGAAAATTTCTTGTAAGTTGTAAGAGATTAAACATGGTGAGATACAAAATCAATTTTCACAAGAAAGAGAAAAAGGTAAAATCTAAGAGTGAATTCAGAATAATCTAGAGAACCATGAACATAACCTTGCAAAGATAAAATCTTTATATTGACCTAAATCGAAACACCTGCATATTAAAATAAACTTAATGTTGGATACAGTGTGATTAAAATCAGAAAATATTGAAAAGATAAGCTAGATAGGTTTGGATTCGCGGAGGATCGACAAAGTCATTGTCCTCCAACTTTTTTTTTTAAGAAATGTCCTCCAACTTTTAGTTTATATAGATCTCTGAAAAAGTTTATATGACAATAAATATTTCTTCAAATATAATTCAACTTAGAAATAAGTTTGGGTATCTTTATATAGATTAGGATTATAAAATATTTAGGATTTTATTTGGAAATAAATATATTAGGATTTTATTATATGGGAACATGCCTCAAATGTTTATTTCCTTTCCTATAATCTAGAACTTAAAAAAGTAAATTTATTTTTTAATAATTTTTCTTTATATAATATAATAAAGATTGTATATATGATAATAAAATTTGATTAGATTCATAATTTTAAGCCGATTTGTCTTTAATAAGTACTAGCTTAAAACTCGTGTGATGCACAGATTGTTAATTGTTATTTTATTAATTGTATTTGTTAAAAAAATAAGTACACATGTTAAAATAGCTAAACACTTTTAATTAATTAAAAATATTAAAACATATTTTAAAATAAATAAGTAAGGGTTTGCTCGTTATATTTTTGGAAAATGAGGGGTTTTAGTATGGAAAAATAAAAAAATTAGCATATATTTAGTTTAAAAAGGTAAATGCTCGCGATATTTTTGGAGAATGAGGTTTTAAAATTTAATAATTTAAATTATTTAAATACGTTTTAAAATAAATAAGTAAAAGGTTTGTCCGTGATATTTTTAGAAAAACAATGGATTTTAGTGAGAAAAATAGAAAAAGTAAATTGAAAAATGCAATTTCCCGTGATATATTTAGAAAATGAGAGACTTTGTTAGAAAAAAATCTATAATGCTGAAAAGTTAATTGGTTATAAATAGATATTTGAATATTTATTTTTTAATATTTTTAGTAATTGCATTTATTAAGAAAAATAAGTAGACATGTTAAAATAGGTCAACTTTAAAAAAATATATTATAATATTAGGTTTAAAAATAAATAACTAAAGGTTTGTCCGTGATATTTTTGGAAAATGGGGGTTTTTAGTAAGGAAAAATAGAAAAACTAACATGTTTTAGTTAAAAAGGTAATTGTCTGTGATATATTTGAAAAAGTGGGGGAATTTGTTAGAAAAAATAAAAAAAATAATGTATTTTAGGTGAAAAAGGTAATTGGTTATAAATAGGTAATATTATTATTTAATAATATATTTCTATAAATAAGTAAGGTTAATTAAGTAAAAACACGAATTTAAGAAAGGGCAATTAAGTAAAATCACAACGTACCATACCGACCGACCAAACTTTTAATGTTTCGTCTATTATATAATAATACTAGTTTAAAACCCGTGCGATGCACGGATTGTTAATTGTTATTTTATTATTATTTTTTTTAATATTTTATTAATTGTAATTGGGCAAAAAATTAAGTAGACATGTTAAAATAGCTAAACACTTTTAATTAATTAAAAACATTCAAACAGGTTTTAAAATAAATAAATATGGGTTTGCCCGTTATATTTTTGGAAATGAGAGATTTTAGTAAGAAAAAATAAAAAATGTAACATATATTTAGTTTAGAAAGGTAAATGCCCGTGATATTTTTGGAAAATGAGGTTTTAAAATTTAATAATTAAAAGTATTTAAATACGCTTTAAAATAAATAAGTAAAGGGTTTCCTGTGATATTTTTGGAAAAAGAATGGATTTTAGTGAGAAAAATAGAAAAAGGAAATTGTAAAAGACAATTTCCCGTGATATATTAATTAGAAAAGGAGAGAATTTATTAGAAAAAAATATATAATGTGTTTTAGCTGAAAAGGTAATTGGTTATAAATAGGTATTTGATTATTTATATTTTAATATTTTTAGTAATTGCATTTGTTAAGAAAAATAAGTAGACATATTAAAATAGGTAAACTTTTAAAAAATAATTATAATATTAAAATATGTTTAAAAATAAATAACTAAATGTTTTTTCGTGATATATTTGAAAAAGTAAGGGAATTTGTTAGAAAAAATAGAAAAAATAATGTATTTTAGGTGAAAAGGTAATTGGTTATAAATATGTAATATTATTATTTAATAATATATTTCTATAAATAAGTAAGATTAATTAAGTAAAAATATGAAGTACAGTTAATTAAGGGCAATTAAGTAAAATCACAACGTACCATACCGACCAACCAAACTTTTAATGTTTCGTCTATTATATAATAGTATTGATTGATTACACATTTTCTACAATTTAGGAGCTAAAAAAGGAAAATTTAATTTTTAATATTTAAAATAGAGAAGCTATAAAAAATAGATAACTATGAATCGAGAAATGAAAGAATCTTAAAATTTTATATTCAGTTTCCTCCATTAGTAAAGATTTAAAAGGTAGTTGATATTTTTCTATCCTATAAATTCGAATTTAAAAAAATAATTTATTATATTAAATTAAAATTCAAAAACTCTAGAAAAACATATAAATAGCTTTTGGATGATTTGAGAGCTCCGACGAGTTTTCCTTATATATATATCGAAGAAGATAAATAAAAGGAGAAAAAAGATAAAGATTGATAAGATAAAAAGATAAATATGTGGAATATTAAAATAGTATATTTACTTTCCTCCATTATTAAATATTTTAAAGGAAAGAATGTTAAAATTGTATATTTAGTTTCCTCCATTAGTAAAGATTTAAAAGATAATTGAGATTTTTTCTATCATCTTAATTCAAGTTTAAATAAGGAACTTTAATTTTATTGAATTAAAATTGAGAAAGAAAAGAATATTAAAATTGGGTATTTAGTTTTCTCCATTAGTAAAAACTAGCTTTATAACCTGTGCGAGGCACGGGTATGATCTAAATTCGCTGAAATTCTTACATGTTTAAGAAATGAACTACTTGTCATTTTAAATTAATTTTTTTCCAATTTTTAATATGACCTATCATTGTTCACAAAAAATGTAAGAATTTTGAAGTTTTAAACTTTGCCGTAGTCGTGATTGAATATGGACGTTCATTAGTTTGGAAAAGATAGTTAATGGATTAAGAAGAAAGTGAGTTGATTTGCATCAGTTGCCTTAATTTTATATGTTGTGTCTATAATATACACGCTAGCAGCTGTCTCTCATTAATTCCATCAAATGCGTGAGAGTGAGTCACTTGCACACTTGCACTGTTCAGAGTGTATGCTTTTTGATTTTGGCGTATATAAGGTGTAACGATAACTAAAAGTCTGACATGATCGATAATTTTTTAATATATATATATATACACACACACACACAGACACACACACGCATGTATGTATTGACATATTAATTTTGAAATATTATTAAGTAAATTTTTGAATACCAAATTTATCCAGGCCATCCTCCATGCACTAAGATATCTGAAATGTCTCTTTCTTTTCACACAATAACATATTACTCCTTTCAGCATCAATTGATCAAAGTTGCACTCCGGTCCTCAGTTTCATTTACCTAATTGAAAAACAAAAAATGTAAGAATTTTGAAGTTTTGAATTTTGAAGTAGTCGTGATTGAATATGGACGTTTATTAGTTTGGAAGAGATAGTTAATGGATTAAGAAGAAAGTGAGTTGATTTGCATCAGTTGTCTTAATTTTATATGTTGTGTATGTAATATACACGCTAGCAACTGTCTCCCATTAATTCCATCAAATGCGTGAGAGTCAGCCACCTGCACTGTTCAGAGTTTATGTTTTTTGGTTTTGGCATATATAAGGTGTAACGAAAACTAAAAATCCGACATGATCGATAATTTTTTAATATTTCGGGTTTAACGATACAGTTTAATATACACACACACATGTATGTATTGACATATTAATTTTTAAATATTATTAAGTAAATTTTTTAATACCAAATTTATCTAGGCCATCCGCCATTCACTAAGATATCTGAAATGTCTATTTCTTTTCGCACAATAACATATTACTTCTTTCAGCATCAATTGATCAAAGTTGCACTCTGGTCCTCAGTTTCATTTAGCTAATGGAAAAATATGTTAATTTTAGTAACCAAATGCACGAATATATTCTGAATTCGCAAATTTTATTAAATTTTATGAATGTTTTTAGTGTGATAAATGAGTTATTCGAATATTGACAAAAGTATGTGATGTCATTAGTTAATTTGTTTAAGTGTTCATGCAGCAGGATAGAAATGAATAAGGCCATGAAGAAATAAGTTGCAGAAATTTGTCTAAGGCATTATATAGCAAAGTCAGAAGAAAGCTATGTCGTGAAGTCACCAATATCTATGTCGTGTAGTGCTACATCGCATAGTCCATTTTGCACTATGTCGAGAAGTCCTCAAGACTCATGTCGTGAAGTGTTGAAGTCAACAAAGTCAAAGAAGCCTAGATCGTGAAGTCCTCAATTGACTTATGTCGCATAGTCGTCAAATGACTTATGTCGCATAGTCGTCAAATGGCCTATGTCGCATAGTCGTCAAATGACTTATGTCGCATAGTCATCAAATGGCCTATGTCGCATAGTCGTCAAATGACTTATGTCGCATAGTCGTCAAATGACTTATGTCGCATAGTAGTCAAATGGTCTATGTCGCAAAGTCTTCAAATGCCATATCGCGTAGTCTGAACAAGGGACATCGCGAAGTCAGGAATAAAGTGGAGTTCACGATATCAACACTTAGCCGTTTATAACAAGACAAATCAAGGTACAGAACCAAGAATCAAAAGAGACAAATACTGAAGCATTTGTTCTGGAAAGGTGGTCCAAAGAACAGATGGCAAATCTACAGCTAAACTTGGAGAGAAAGATAAGAGACAAGCAGCTACAGAAACGGGAAAGACTCCGAAAAGCAGGTGGTCCTTCCTGACACAGTGAACTTCTTATGGCAGGACAAGTTGGACTTTTAGAAGGGGTAGCTGTGTAATATTGTGTGTGCCTAGTTTGTATAGGTGAATATATATCGTGCACACACCACTGTAAGCTGTAAGAGAGATACACATAGTTTTTATCTTAAGCTCTTTTCTCTGTAAGCAAGCAAGTACAAACTGTTCTTATTTAGAAGCCAGAAATTCGATTGTGAATTTCTTGGAAAGCTGTAGTATTTAATTTGCTTATACAAAGTATATTAAAGTGATTGTGTGTGTTGCTTACTTTCTGCATATTACATAGCATAATCATATACAGTTACTATTTAGTTTCAAGAAAGCAAAAATCCATAAAACTATCCATTCACCCCCCTGTCTAGTTTCTAAGTGATATTCATTCCTAACATAGGTATTAATGACGATTAATGAATTAGATGTAATTAATATATGCATTAATTACAGAATTATTATTATATAATAAGTATGGGTAGTTTAGTAAATTGAGACCAAATAACTGAGGGTATAATCATAATTTCACTCTGATTTTTTTGTCTCACACAACCCCCTAGTTGCTCTATTATATATATAACAGATTTTAAAGACAATTGCTATTTTTTCTATCCTATATAAGAAAATTTAATTTTAGTGAATTAAAATTCAGAAACTCTAGAAAAATAGATAAATAGTTTTCGAACGATCTGAGAGCTCCTGTGAATTTTCCTTTATATATATAAAGACTAGTGAACTAAGTCGCGCTTCGCAACGACCTAATTATATTTCTTTAAAAAATTTAATTATAGACAATATAAAAAAATTGAGAAAATTAGCGAGCAAAATATTGTGCAAATTAAATATACATAGAAAATTAAATAAAGTATTTATATTTTTAATGCTAATTTTGTGTCACGTTTTCTTGGGCCGACACCTATTATAATAAATATATTATAAAAGATACTAATATTATGCAATAATATAAATTTAAGTACTAACCACAATTTCAAAGTTCAGCTATTTATATAATCGCAAATAATAATAATTTTTTGAATATACTCAGATGTAATAAGTAAGTTTTTTTAAAATAATTAAAAGCTAAGGACAACTAGAAAAGATAACATGTTTTAATTAAAAAAAAAGTAACTTCATGTGGTGTTTTTAGAAGTGTTTTAATTATATTAATTATATTTGTTAAACAAATATGTTGGCATGTTAACATAGGTAATTGTTTTAAAATATTTAAAATCATTAAAATATGTTTTAAAATAAAGAAGCAAATGTTGCAACTGATATTTTTGGAAAAAAGAAATTTTACTGAAAAGAAATATAAAATGTAACATGTATTAATTTAAAGGTAATTATCTGTGATATCAATCAATACTATTATATAATAGACGAAACATTAAAAGTTTGGTTGGTCGGTATGGTACGTTGTGATTTTACTTAATTGCCCTTAATTAACTATATTTCGTGTTTTTACTTAATTAACCTTACTTATTTATAGAAATATATTATTAAATAATAATATTACCTATTTATAACCAATTACCTTTTTCACCTAAAATACATTATTTTTTCTAACAAATTCCCCTACTTTTTCAAATATATCACGTGCAATTACCTTTTTAACTAAAACATGTTAGTTTTTCTATTTTTTCTTACTAAAACCCTTCCTTTTCCAAAAATATCACGGACACACATTTAGTTATTTATTTTTAAACCTATTTTAATATTATAATTATTTTTTTAAAAGTTTATCTATTTTAACATGTCTACTTATTTTTCTTAACAAATGCAATTACTAAAAATATTAAAATATAAATAATCAAATATCTATTTATAACCAATTAAATTTTCAGCTAAAACACATTATATATTTTTTCTAACAAAGTCCCTCTTTTTCTAAATATATCACAGGAAATTGCCTTTTACAATTTACTTTTTCTATTTTTCTCACTAAAATCCATTCTTTTTCCAAAAATATCACAGGAAACCCTTTACTTATTTATTTTAAAACGTATTTAAATACTTTTAATTATTAAATTTCAAAATCTCATTTTCCAAAAATATCACGGACATTGACCTTTTTAAACTAAATATATGTTATATTTTTTATTTTTTCTTACTAAAACCCTTCATTTCCAAAAATATAACGGGCAAACCCATACTTATTATTTTAAAATATGTTTTAATGTTTTTAATTAATTAAAAGTGTTTAGCTATTTTAACATATCTACTTATTTTTTGCACAATTACAATTAATAAAATATTAATAAAATAATAATAAAATAACAATTAACAATCCGTGCATCGCACGGACGACTTTAATATTAATTTTGAAATTTACTTTTAAATTTTTTGAGATTTTAATCCTTCTAAAACTGCTATCTTTTTAAAAAGAATTAAAAGTACTACTTTAATACTTTAAATCTAAAACAATTTATAGATTTTATAATAGTTTATTAGCTTAGTAAGCATGTCAGTAAAGATACCCGTCAAAATTATCAATATATTTTGTTGTAATATATATAAATATAAATAAAAATATTTTCTAAAAAAATGTCGTGTTTTTGAATTCTAAATAAAGTATAATTAAATGAGTTTGTAGTTATGTTATATATGTGAGAAAATCGAAAATCAAAACTTTCAATGTTTCGGTTATTATATAATAGTATATATAGATAGATTAAATAGAATAAATTACCGAAAATTGAAATCAAAACTTTCAATGTTTCGGCTATTATATAATAGTATAGTATATATAGGTATCGTATGCGATAATTTTATAAAAGGAAAAATTTTAGTTAAAAAATATAAAAAAGAATATACGATTTGGCTAACAAATATAATCGGTTAATTATTAGTATTTATAATATTACTATTTTATGTTACTAAATGAAATTGCATGTGATTTTTTTGAAAAATGTGAGATTTTACTTAGGAAAAATTTTAGTTAGAAAATATAAAAACAATATATGCTTTGGGAAAAAAAACTAATCGGTTAGTTATTAGTAATTATTATTTTATTTCATTAAAAAGAACTGTACGTGATATTTTTGGAAAATGAGAGGTTTTAGTTAGAAAAAATAGAAAAGTAAAAATTTTAGTTAGAAAATATAAAAAAGAATATACACTTTGGCTAAAATAGGTAAGTGGTTAGTTATTAACAATTATTATTTTATTATTTTGTTTTAATAAATGAAACTGTTGGTGATATTTTTGGAAAATGAGAGATTTTAGTAAGCAAAAATAAAAAACTTATATGTTTTAGTTAAAAAAGGTAATTGCCCGTGATATTTTTGGAAAAATAAGGGAATGTTTCAGAAAAAATAAAAAAAGTAATATATTTTAGGTGTAAAAGGTAATTGGTTATAAATTGATAATATTATTATTTAATAATATTTTTATAAATAATTAAGGGTAATTAAATAAAAACACGAAGTACAATTAAGTAAGGGCAATTAAATAAAATCACAACATACCAACAAATATTTAGTATTATATCCAATGGCTATCATTAATTTAATTTAAAAATGGCTAATAAAGGTTATTGGTTAATTATTAGTATTTTATGTTATTAAATGAAATTTCATGTGATATTTTTGAAAAATTTGAGATTTACTTAGGAAAAATTTTAGTTAGAAAATATAAAAAAGAATATAATCTTTGAAAAAAAAAGCTAATCGGTTAGTTATTAGTAATTATAAATATTATTATAATATTTCATTAAAAAGAACTGTCCGTGATATTTTTGGAAAATGAGAGGTTTTAGTTAGAAAAAATAGAAAAGTAAAAATTTTAGTTAGAAAATATAAAAAAGAAATATACACTTTGGCTAAAATAGGTAATTGGATAGTGATTAACAATTATTATTTTATTATTTTATTTTAATAAATCAAACTGCATTTGATATTTTTGGAAAATGAGAGATTTTAGTAAGCAAAAATAAAAAGCTTATATGTTTTAGTTAAAAAAGATAATTGTCTGTGATATTTTTGAAAAAGTAAGGGAATTTTTCAAAAAAAATAAAAAAAAGTAATATATTTTAGGTGTAAAACGTAATTGATTATAAATAGGTAATATTATATTTAATAATATTTTTTTATAAATAAGTAAGGGTAATTAAGTAAAAACACGAAATACAATTAAGTAAGGGCAATTAAGTAAAATCACAACGTACCAAAAAATATTTAGTATTATATCCAATGGTTGTAACAGTTAGAAATTGGATGACCAAACTACGGAGGACCAAACTACAAACCGACTACAAAAACTTTTAATGTTTCGTCTTTAATTTAATACTAGCTTAAAACCCGTGCGATGCACGGATTGTTATTAATAATTATTATTTTTATTATTTATGTTTTAATATTTTATTAATTTGCATTTGCTAAAAAAATAAGTAGGCGTGTTAAACTTTTTTAAATAATTAAAAGTATTAAAATAAATTTTAAAATAAATTAATAACTGTTTATCCGTGATATTTTTGGAAAAGTAGGGGTCTTAGTAAGGAAAATAGAAAAAGTAACATGTTTTATCTGAAAAGGTAAGTGCCCGTAATTAAAAGTATTTAAATACGTTTCAAAATAAATAAGTAGGGATTTGCCCGGAATATTTTTGGAAAATGAGGGTTTTTAGTAAGGAAAAATAGAAAGAGTAGCATGTTTTAGTTGAAAATGATAATTGCCGGTGATTTTTTTTAGAAAAATAGAGGATTTTGTTAGAAAAAATAGAAAAACTAATGTATTTTAGCTGAAAATGTAGTTGGTTATAAAAATGTTATTATTTAATAATAATTTCTTTAGAAAATGAAAAATTGAAAAAGTGACATGTTTCAGCTGAAAAAATGCTCATAATTAAAAGTATTAAAATAGATTTTAATACTTTTAATTATTAAAATAAAAAAATAGATTTTTAAAATAAATAAGTAAGGGGTTGCCCGTGATATTTTTGGAAAATGAGGGGTTTTAGTAAGGAAAAATAGAAAGAGTAACATGTTTTTATTAAAAAAGATAACCGCCCATGTTTTTTTTAGAAAAAGAGAAGATTTTGTTAGAAAATAAAATTAAAAAAAGTAATGTATTTTAGCTGAAAAGGTAATTGGTTATAAATAATGTTATTATTTAGTGATAGTTTTTTAAAAAATAAGTAAGGGTAATTAAATAAAATCATTAAGTACCGACCGTCCGTCCATCCGACTACCAAACTTTTAATGTTTCGTCTTTAATAATATAGCTTAAAACCCGTGCGATGCACGAATTGTTTTTAATAATTGTTAATTTTATTATTTATATTTTATATTTTATTAATTTCATTTGTTAAAAAAAATAAGTAGGCTTGTTAAATATTTTTAAATAATTAAAAGTATTAAAATAGATTTTAAAATAAATAAGTAACGGTTTGCCCGTGATATTTTGGAAAAAGAGGGGTTTTAGTAAAAAAAAATAAATAGAAAGTAAGATGTTTTCGTTGAATTTTAAAATATAAAAGTAACGATTTACCCGTGATATTTTTGAAAAAAAGAGGGGTTTTAGTTAGAAAAATACAAAAGGTGACATGTTTTAGTTAAAAAAGATAATTGTCAATTAAAATTATTAAAATAAATTTTAAAGTAAATAAGCAAGGGTTTGTCCGTGATATAATTGGAAAAGTAGAGATTTTAGTAAGAAAAATAGAAAATATAACATGTTTTAGCCGAAAAAGGCAAAAGTAGAGATTTTAGTAAGAAAAATAGAAAATATAACATGTTTTAGCCGAAAAAGACAATTGCCCGTGATTTTTCTATAAAGAGGGGAAATGTAATTGCCAATTAAAATTATTAAAATATGTTTTAAAATAAATAAGGGTTTGCTCGTGATATATTTGGGAAATGAGGGATTTTAGTAAAGTAAATAGAAAAAGTAACATGTTTTAGCTGAAAAGGAAATTGCTCGTGATTTTTTTAGAAAACAATGGTAATGCATTTTAACTGAAAGAGTAACTGGTTATAATAATTTTTTTAATAATTAAATAAACAATTAAATAAGGCAAGTACCGTACTAAAAAAACAGGTACCAAAACTTTCAATATTTCGTCTTTAATAATATAGTATAGATAGATAGATAGATAGATTTATAATATTAGTATTTTATGCTACTAAATGGAATAGTCCGTGATATTTTTGAGGTTTTAGTTAAGAGAAATATTAGTTATGAAATATAAAAATGAATATACGTTTTGGAACAAAAAAAGCTAATCGGTTAGTCATTAATAATTATAATATTATTATTTTATTTTATTAAATAGATCTGTTCGTGATATTTTTGGAAAATGAGAGATTTTAGTTAGGAAAAATAGAAAAGTAGAAATTTTAGTTAGAAAATATAAAAAAGAATATACAATTTGGCTAAAAAAGGTAATGAGTTAGTTGTTAGCAATTATAACTTTATTATGTTATTTTATTAAATGAAACTGTTTGCGATATTTTTGGAAAATGATATGTTTTAGTTAGGAAAAACAGAAAAGATATTATATATAATAATTTTAATATTTTATCTAACGGTTCTCATCGATTTGATCAAAAATATCTAACGGCTATGAATTGAGTGACCAGACTACAAAAAATTTCATGACCAGACTACAAAACTTTCAATGTTTCGTCTTTAATAATATAGTATAGATAATAGTATAGATATATATCAATACTATTATATAATAGACAAAACATTAAAAGTTTGGTCGGTCGTTGGTTGGTATGTTACGTTGTGATTTTACTTAATTACCGTTACTTAACTGTACTTCGTGTTTTTACTTAATTAACCTTACTTATTTATATAAATATATTATTAAATAATAATATTACCTATTTATACCTAAAATACATTATTTTTTAACTAAAACATGTTAGTTTTTCTATATTTCCTTACTAAAACCCCTCATTTTCCAAAAATATCACGGACACACCTTTAGTTATTTATTTTTAAATCTATTTTAATATTATAATTATTTTTTAAAAGTTTACCTATTTTAACATCCCTACTTATTTTTCTTAACAAATGCAATTACTAAAAATATTAAAATATAAATAATCAAATACCTACTTATAACCAATTATTTTTTCAGCTAAAACACATTCTAGATTTTTTCTAACAAAGTCCATCCTTTTCTAAATATATCACGGAAAATTAACTTTTTAAATTAATTTTTCTATTTTTCTCACTAAAATCCATTCCTTTTCTAAAAATATCACGGTCAAACCCTTTATTTATTTATTTTAAAATGTATTTAAATCTATACTATATTATTAAAGCCGAAACATTAAAAGTTTTGGTTTTCGGTTAGTTTTTTGTTTTCGGTACTTTTTCTAATTAATAAATTAATAATATAATCAAAATTCGGGAAAATTTTATTCTACATTAATATTTCACTATATTTTACTACATAAAAATCAAATAATTTTGAAATCTAATCAAAAAAATGGAAATGTGGGATATAATTTGTTTAAATTTAGGATATACTGCTACAGATATACTTCTTTCTTTTTTCTTTTTAGGACAACGAAAGCTTTTTTCTAACAAAATTTACCATTTTTTCAAAAATATCATGACAATTATCTTTAAATTAAAACATATTACCTTTTATATTTGTTATCACTAAAATATCTGTTTTCCAAAAATATGAAGTGCAATCCTTACTTATTTATTTTAAAACCTATTTTAATACTCTATTTAATAAATAATAAAATAATATAAAAATAGTAACTAGCTGATTGCCTTTTATAATTAAAAAAAAAATTCAAACAAAATCTACTCTTTTTCCAAAAATATCATGACAATTACCTTTAAATTAAAACATAATATCTTTTATATTTGTTATCACTAAAATCTCTATTTTCCAAAATTATGAGGTGCAATCCTTACTTATTTATTTTAAAATCTATTTTAAAACTCTATTTAATAAATAATAAAATAATATAAAAATAGTAACTAGCTGATTGCCTTTTATAATTAAAATATTTTTTTTCCTAACAAAATCTACTTCTTTTCCATAAATATCACGGACAATTACCTTTAAATTAATATATATTACCTTTTATATTTGTTATCACTAAAATCTCTCTTTTCCAAAAATATCAAGTGCAACCCTTACTTATATATTTTAAAACATATTTTAATACTTTTAATTATTTAAAAAAAACTTACCTATTTTAACAAGTGAACGTATTTTTTTAACAAATACAATTAATATAATTAAAACACATCTAAAAATATTATAGATAGTTATTTTTTTTTTAATTAAAACATGTTAGCTTTCCTATTTGTCCTTATTAAAAAAACTTACTTATTTTAACATGTCAACACATTTTTTTTAATAAATAAAATTAATATAATTAAAACACTTCTAAAAATATCACGGGTAATTACTTTTTTTAATTAAAACATGTTAGATTTTTTATCTGTCCTTATTATTAATATTATTTTATTATAAAATAATATTAATAATACCTCATTTATCTTTCTCAGCCCCATATGTATTTTTTAATATTTTTTTATGTTCCAATTAATATTTAAATTTCTTATTTTATAATTTATCATATTAATTTTTACTTTTATTTAATATTAAATTTTTTAGTTTATTATTTTTTTAAGGCATGTGCCTTGCACGTGTTATATGCTAGTACTTTTAATTATTAAATTTTAAAACCTCATTTTCCAAAAATATCACGGACATTAACTTTTTTAAATTAAATATATGTTACATTTTTTATTTTCCTTACTAAACCCCTTCTTTTCCAAAAATATAACGGACAACCCCTTACTTATTTATTTTAAAATATGTTTTAATGTTTTTAATTAATTAAAAGTGTTTAGCTATTTTAACATGCCTACTTATTTTTTTAACAAATACAATTAAAAAAATATCAAAAAAAAATAAGCATTAACAATACGTGCTTCGCACGGGTTTTAAATTAATATATATAATTTAAAAACAAGTGATCTTACAGAAAATTACGTTAAATATAATTCGTCGTAATTGTAAATGGGAATGCATGGTTTTCAAAATTGAATTTGAATCACCCGACTATAAAAGAGCAAGACAAAGTCAAAAACTAACGCGGGGGGAAAAATATATGTCAATGGTCCAGTAAGAGCATCTTCAATGGTCGACAAAGGATGTCAATTTTCTCATATGATCAAAAATATATATATTTTTTTTCATATCATTTTTGACACTTTTTTTTGAAATTACACTCCAATAATTAGCATCCCTAGATCTCAACTTCATCAACTCTAAAAGAAAAATATATAATATAAATATAATAGATAAATGATACTCTATCTTATTTATCATTGAAATCACAAATAAAGTTGGTACCCTACTTTATGGGATGCCAACTTTTGTCATCCTAAGTTGGCACCCCATATCATCTCACTTGGCATCCTAATGTAATGTCACATGACGTTGTCATCCCTATTAACACTCTCCGGAGTTGCTCTAAATATTTTGAATGTCAACCATTCTATTAAGTATAATCTCTCTGTAAAAATACTATTAAAGAAAAGTAACTTTTTATAATGATAAAAGATAATTTAGCAAAATAGTAAATAATAATAATAAAAGATAACAATATTAGTATCATATAATCAATTTAAAAATATCTCTATTTAAAAATAATTCTTTTATAATAATACTTTATCTCAATCTATAGGATATTGCTTATTAGTGTATAAAAATCGCAAAGAATCTTAATAAAAATTCTCAAAATATCTTTTCTATGTGGTATAACATGTCTTTATTAAGTGCGTGTTTGGGGTATTTTAAAAAAATTCACTTATAACTTAAAATGAATAAGTGTCATATAAGTGATAATTAGATGAATTCTTATAAGTTATATTGCTGTTGTAATAAATTTACTTATAAGTTAGTTAAAAAATTGTTAAATAAAATTTGAAAAAATAATTATTAAATACAATGATCTCAACACATGCATTTTAAAATAAAAAGAGATTTAAAAACCCAAATGTAAAAATATAAAATATTAAAAAACAAAATAAATCAAGCAATAAGTCAATAAGTTAGGGAAAATGTAAGTTATTACTAACATTCAACTTATCATCATATAAGTTATAAGTTAGGGAAAATGTAAGTTATTACTAACATTCAACTTATCATCATATAAGTTATAAGTTGAGTTTATAAATTGAGATTTTTACAAGTTTACAAGACATAAGCTAACTTATTCTTATTCTCGGGTAGCCAAACAGGCCCTAAGTTAGATCACCAAGTTATCATGTCTCATTTCCCATTAGAGTCTTCAAACTCATCTCAACCCTATAATTTAGGGGAATTTGCTAAATTTTGTTAAAAGGTCATTTACATCGAGAATCCTAAAATGGGATATAGTTTCAGGAACTAAGAGGTCGTTTGGTTGATAGATACTTATGTGATATTTGAAATACCTGGGAAGTTAAAAATAACAAAGTTGTTTGATTGCATAAACTATAGATATTATAAATTATTTAGGAAGTGTAAATACCTGTAAAATGGGAAGTCACTTACCCACCTAGGTTATCTACCCAGGAATTTTATATAGACGGGAAATTAAACTTACCTTAGGAAGTTAATTCCCTATTGTATACCAAACAAGCACTAAAACTAAATCCCCAGGGTTTCATTGTTCATCTCCATCTTATTAAATAATCTTTTTTATCTCATAACTTTTCTTTTAACTCTTACACACATGCTAATAAACAAAAATAGGGATAGAGATGGGGAATGAAATGTAACAAAGTTTTGAAATAGAAAAAGAATGTAAGAATTTTTTTGAGAAATTACTACTTTTAGTAAGTTTTTGGGGATGGGGGTTCCAATGTGAATCCTCTTTGGAGATATTTTGTAAAAAAATTCTAGCATTTCTCTTCTATTATCCCCTTCTCAAATAAACTCTTCAATATTTTTATATGAAATTGAACAATTCTTTTTTATATTTTATTCTCTTATAATTTTAACAAATATTTTAAATTAATTATATTTACTTTTTAAAAATATAAACCTTCTAATTATATATTATATATAAATATCAATCAATTTTATTACAAAAAACTTAAAATTGATAGTTAATTTAAGAAGAAAGGAATAATTATTATTAATTATAAAAAAGGAATAATTATTATCGATAAATATTAAAGGACTTTCTTTGTATTCTATGCCTCACAAAAATGAACATCACAAACAGACTTTGTCATGTCACAGGAAATGTGGTAATATCTTATCTACTCCTTTTTAGAAGTCTTTAGATTTTGTACGCGTATTTTGCATGACTTGCACAAATAATCAGATTTAAGTATTGGGAAATGCTATAGTCTCGTCCCCAAAACAATTTCTGAATGATGAAATATAATCATATTATTGGATTTTCTTTGTAAATGAGATGACCCTTGTCAGTAGTAACGATGACTCATTAACGTCAAAGCCGAGTGTATGAATTTTTGATTGCAGGGAAAGATAGTATAACGATGGAACGGAGCACCTCAGTTATATTTTTCATCATTTTCATACTCTGCATCTCCATGCACTCCTCCACTACAGATTTGTTGAGAAGAAATCAGACAGTTAGAGATGGAGAGACAATTGTATCAGCAAACAACGAATTCCAACTGGGATTTTTCAGCCCCGGCACTGGTACAAATCGGTACGTTGGTATATGGTACAAACAAATATCACACGGGACAATTGTTTGGGTGGCTAACAGAGATGCACCGCTGAATCACACTTCTGGGATATTAAGGATTGATAATAAAGGAATATCATTATTTGATATTGCTAGTAATACCATATTTTGGTCATCGAATTATTCAGGTTTTGTGAAGAATCCAGTTGCTCAACTATTGGACAGCGGAAATCTTGTTTTCAGGGACGAAGAGGATAGTAGACCGGAAATTTTTGTATGGCAGAGTTTTGACTATCCTGAAGATACTATTTTGCCTGGCATGAAATCTGGAATTGATTTGGTGAGGGGTAAAGAATGGTATTACTCGTCGTGGAAAAGTGTTGATGATCCGTCTCCAGGAAGTTTTGTGCATCGAATGGATATTCATGGTTATCCACAGCTTCTGTTGTGGAAAGGTTCAGAACTACATGCTAGGAGCGGACCATGGGTTGGTGATCGGTTTAGTGGTAGTCCTCAACCAAAGTCAAACGGAATCTACTACAATGAATTCTTCCTTGATCAGAAGGAAATCTATTATGCATATCATCTTTTCAACCGAAGTTCCACTACACCTAATACAAGGTTAATGATAGACCAACCAGAATGATATCAACATCTCCGCATATTCAGGAGCTAACATAGCGTGGATACTTTGTTTCACCTACGTAGTCTATCATTTATCTATGTATGTAGTTATCAGTTGTACCTGTAATATCTTTGTGTTTATCCAGTGTACATGTAATCCTGTAAAATCGGAACAAACTACCATGTAATCTCTATATATACTGAAGTGGGATAATGAAAGAGTGTAGAGGTTTGAAACCATTCTCATCTTATATTGTTAACTTCTTTAGTTAATACTGACTCCAGATGGTAATTTAGAGCGTCTAATATGGAATGATAAGAATCAAGAATGGGGGACTTATTTGACATTACTAGGGACAGACTGTGATCAATATGGATTTTGTGGTCCATATGGAACTTGTGACAGTAGCTGCTCTCCAAGATGTGCATGTCTGAGAGGGTTCAGTCCAAAAACACCAGAAAAATGGGAAGCCGCAGATTGGACAGATGGGTGTGTCCGAGTAACTCCACTGGACTGTGGACCTGGAAATGGTTTTTTGAAGTATTCAGGAGTGAAATTGCCGGACACCCGACAGACGTCGTACAATTTGAGCATGAATCTTCAGGAATGCAGAAGTATGTGCTTGAAGAATTGCACATGTACAGCTTATTCACATATAAATGTTGAAAAAGCTGGAAGTGGATGCTTGTTATGGTTTGAGGCATTGATGGATATCAAGGGGTTTACAGAAGATGGACAAGAAATTTATGTGAGGATGTCAGCCTCTGAGTTAGGTAAGACTATTATTTCACAAAGTTACACAGTTTTTAAACTCTTCAATAAATAAAAGTATATATGTCAAAGTAAGTTTTTGTCTGTAGATAAAAGCAAGATATCCAGAGTAAAGCGAATGCTTTTTGTATCAATTCCTGTTGTATTAGCAGTGACATCAGCCTTGATCGTCCTGTCTTTGTTTAAGAAGAGAAAACGGAACAGGAAAGGTAAGTGTTTGGTAACTTGATTCTTTAACTACTTCAACAGGAATTAGGAGTTAAATTGAAATTACTTGTAGCATCACTTGCATCTAAGTTGCTTCGCATTTTGCAGGAAGGTTAAATTCAAATGAAGACCAAAATCTGGAGTTAATTTTATTTCAATTTAAAAGAATTTGTAATGCCACCAGTAACTTCTCTAATGATAACAAGATTGGAGAGGGCGGCTTTGGATCTGTTTACAAGGTGAGTATGCACATTAATAGGGTTGATCATTTTAAATGCATCTTGCCACCCAAAATTTATTATATTAATTGATAAATTGTCTTGGAAACTTGGCAGATCATAATACTTAGGTTTCCGCATATGCCATCAGAACTTGTTCAAATGTTTCTTATCTTACGTTTATAATACTAAATTACTAGTGGATAGAATGTGACCTTTGTTACTCCGATTGGTGTTAGCCGCAGTGACCGTGTCGTATGAAATGACGCTACGACATGGCCTTCCACAGTCTTTAAAAGTCTTCTGAACGATAATTAGACACTTTGTTGAAAGACCGCATAGGAGAGACGTAAGACAAAAAAAGGAGAAAATTTAAGTAGAGAAGAAGAAGATGCTGCACATCGATAGTAGGTTTCTAAATATAAGGTCTAAGAAAAGAACTACAAAGTCAATTACAGTATCATATATAATTTGTGTTCTGTATTTAATTTTACTACAAAATCTTATCTAATATACTTTGAGGTTTTCTGGTTCCGTTTCTGAAATGAGTCCACTGTCACCAATTTCATCAAAAGTAACGTGTCTGTCTATTGGAACTAGGGGTGTAAACGAGTCAAACAGTTCGTGAGCTACTCGAGCTCGGTTCGGAAAATATTCGAATTCGGCTCGGTAATAATCGAGCCTAGCTCGAGCTCGAGCTATTCGAATTATTTACCGAGCCGAGCTCGAGCTTCAAATTACTCGGCTCGTTAGGTTCGCGAGCCTAATCGAGCCTTTATTATTTTTAGTGTTTATATATTATAAATATATATTTTCATAAATATTTAGTATTTAGATATATTTTATATATATAATCGAATCGAACTCGAGCCATATAATCGAGTCGAACTCGAGTCGAACCTGTCACATTCGAGCTTTTGTCAATATGTGGTGATATTGATTCGAGCTTTCGAGCCGAACTCGAACATATCGAACTTTTTACGAGCCGAGCTTCGAGCTTGAAATTGAAGGCTCGGTCGAGCTCGAGCCCGAGCTCGAGCCCGAACTTTTTAGTCGAGCTCGAACTCGAGCCTGGCAGTGTTCGGCTCGGCTCGGCTCGATTACACCCCTAATTGGAACAGTGTCGTGTCTGACACTACGTACACAAGTTCGAGCAACAAGAGAAGTGGCAGGGTAAATGCTCGAATATAAGAAAAAAGAACCATTGATCTACGTCATGTTTAATTGCAGTCGGCATGAATTTTATCAGGTACATTCACGTATGAGTGTGTAGTTAATGATGAAATGAGTTTGGTATTCAAAACAGAAGCTGCATATATTCAGAAATGTATTTAGAAAAGTAATAGTAGTAAGATAGCATTATAAAGCTGATGAATAAGGAATGAACAATGTCCACCGGACCGCATATGAAAGCAGAATATTCAAGTATCAAAATGATCAATTTGCAGGGATTGCTTGAGGATGGGCAACAAATAGCTGTAAAAAGGCTGTCAGACAATTCAAGACAAGGAATAGATGAATTCAAAAATGAAGTTTCCCTGATTGCTAAACTTCAGCACCGGAATCTTGTCTCACTTCTTGGTTATTGCATTGAGGATATGGAAATGATATTGATCTATGAATACATGCCTAACAAAAGTCTTGATTTTTATATTTTCGGTAATTCCTTTTTTGGATACAATTTCTCTCCCCTAAAAAATACTCATAAATTGTAAGATTTAATATTAGTGTTATCTTGATACTTCTCCAGACACACCATCTTTTACATCATTAATTAGTATAGTAGTGAAATTTGTTCTGATTCTATTGCAATGTGATTAGATAAAGAAATAAGCAGGTTGCTGGATTTGCCAAAGCTCTACAATATTATAAATGGAGTTGCCAGGGGACTTTTGTATCTTCATCAAGACTCCAAACTAAGAATCATTCACAGAGATCTTAAAGCTAGTAATGTATTACTTGATGACGAGATGAATCCCAAAATTTCAGACTTTGGCATGGCAAGAAGCTTTGGACGGAGCCAAACTGAAGCAAATACAACAAGGGTTGTTGGAACATAGTAAGATTTCTTTTGCATTCCAGGAAATTCTAGTTCTTTACCCAAAAACTAATATGTTATTTTTAATGTCTGACAGCGGTTACATGCCCCCAGAGTATGTGACTGATGGCGTATTCTCAATGAAATCTGATGTTTATAGTTTCGGTGTCTTGGTACTAGAAATAATAAGCGGGAACAGAAACAGATGTTTCCAACATCCAGATCACAATCTCAACCTTCTGGGACATGTAAGTGCATAATCATAGATCACAACAAGTTAATGCTGCAAAATATTTCCAATATGTATACCGGAAGCATGACTATTCTTGAGCTCTGTTATTATATTTATTAGGCATGGAGATGCTTCAATGAAGAGAAACTTGAGGAACTGATTTCCGGGCAAGACTTGGAGTCAACTAGTCCATATGAAGCCTTTCGATTTATTCAAATTGGATTACTTTGTGTGTAGAATATAAGATATATAATTATATATTTTGGATATGTAAACACAATAGCAATGAGCAAAGCTCTTTTATTTTCTTGTTGTCTCACTTGAAACTGAAGGTACATACATAATATATAGACTAATAACTACACGAAACTGGAGCCTAAAAGATAGCAACTAAAGTCCTATTTTATCTCCACTACACCCATACTCCTCATACTACTGAAACAACCTACTGACCACGTCCACTGCATCTATAGGACTGGAAATTACATTTATTAATGCAAACAAATAATTAATAACTAAGTAAATTTAAGATTATTTCCAACATTGTGTTCAACAATATCCCCAAGACAGACCGAACATGTCATCCGTGGTTCTAATGTTGAACAGCAATATTGCACTGCCCAAACCCAAGAAACCAGGATTTTTCGAAAATAGAAAACATGAAAATGATCGTTCACAACTCAAGCCAATCTTATCTTCATCGAACGACTTAATTATTACCACAGTTGAACCACGATAGTCCTTGGTATTTCATTTTCTCAAAACTTCTAGGGAGGAATGATCGGAACAAAGTGAGTGAATTATCTGGCTTGATGTCAAGTGACTTGTGATTTTTACATATTAAACTTCATTCTGAATTAGAGTTCATAAATATACGGGCTGTGAAAACAAAACCAAACCGATCGAACGGATCGGGCCGAATCGACCAAACTGCAGTTTTTTTGACGGTTTGATTTGGTTTAGGTTTGATATAAATAAAAACGGTTAATTAATGGTTCGATTCGGTTTTCATATTCAAACCGGACCGTTAAGACCGAACCTGACCGTTCCATTTTATTATATTATAAAATAATATATTTATTCATTTTATTGATATCTCACATCTTACACTTTATTAAATATATTTCTATCTTAAAATCACAAGTAAAAAGAATACATATTTTTAATACCTCATATCTTGCACTTTGCAATTTTATTCGGAAAAAATGTTATTTATGCTTTAATTATTTATATCAATATATTTTTGTGTAGTAGCTACCTATCAAATTTTAGTAATATTATTAATTTTTCAGTTCATTTATCTTCGAATGTCTAGTTAGGTTTAAAACCGAATCAACCAAACCAAACCGTTTAATTCAGGTCTGGTTCGGTCCGGTCTCAATTTTTAAGTGGTTCGGTCTAGTCTAGTAATTTACGAAACCGCCAAATACGATCTGGTCTGGTTTAATCGTTAAAAACCGACCGTTGCTAGCCCTCCCTGCACCATCTATCTATTAGCTATTACTATATATTAAACCACAACACAAGGGCACAAAGTGCCACTTTAATGTCTGTGAAGTTACGATTTTGTTCTTATTTTTTGAAATATTACAAAAATGCCAACGATTTAATGTTTATGCAAAAATTAAATCAAATATGTTAATGTTGAGAATTGAACCTGTGACCTTCTACACTCAAATTTGCACCACAACCATTGTGCTACACTTTATTTTGAGTTTATTATCAAAATCTTAATTTATAAACCACATATTCTCCCATAATTTTTTTATTTTTATTATAGAGTAAATAAATATTGATTTATATTATTTCTAGAATATTGCACAATATATAATTACAAAAAATATTTTTATCGGTTGAGCATGATCTACAATTCTCTTTTGTCAATTTAAATGATTGATATATGTCATTTTAATACCTATGAATTTACGATTTTGCTCCTATATGTTAAAAAATTACAAAAAACACATTCTCTTTTATATTTATGCAAAGAGTAGATGAAATTATGTTAGTATTGAAAATCGAACCACTAACCTTCTCTGATGAAACTCCTACCATAACCATTATATTATACGTTATTTTGAGTTTTCTTTAAAAATATTTTTAGATAAATCACATTTTCTCCAAAAAAAAACGTTGGTTTATATTATTTATAGAATGTTGCATATTATATATTCCAAAAAAAAATATTTTAATGGATTTAGTATACTATATATTTCTCTTTTGTCATTTTAAGTGATTGATAAAAAAATAAAATTTTAAATAATATAAAATTATACATAAATGTAATCGATTCCTAAAAAAATATGAATTTATTTACCTTCTCCTCTGTGTAGATATTAAACTATTGAAATAAAAAATAAGATTTTTTTAAGAAACATATAATTTTGTTTATAAAATTATACATAATAAATTATTGTCTCGCATAATTTTTATGTATATAAAATTTTAAATACGCGAGTCATATTAGAGATTTTTGGTCGACCAACTATTTAGACTTTCAGTGATTTAAAAGTGTGATTGATCTAAAAACATATATATTAAAAAAAACTAAAATAATTGAATTTATGTTTAAAAAAATGACAACTCCAAAAATAGGATTTATGTTGTATATATAAAAAATAACATAATTAATATTCAATATAAAATGAAAAAAGATATGTTTTTTTGAATTATAAATATTACAAAATTGCAATAATTATTTGCAATGACCAATTAGACTATAACTCAAAGTAAGGTAATATGAATTTTGTTAGAAATGAATACCACTAGAAACTAGACAGAGGGGGGGTGAATGGATAGTTTGATATATTTTTCGATCTTGAAAACTAAGTAAACAACTGTATGTGATTATGATATGTAATATGCAGAAAGTAAATAACACACACAATCACTTTAATCTACTTTGTATAAGCAAATTAAATACTACAGCTTTCCAGGAAATTCACAATCGAATTTCTGGCTTCTAAACAAGAACGGTTTGAACTTGCTTGCTTACAGAGAAAAGAGCTTAGCAAATAACTATGTGTATCTCTCTTACGGCTTACAGTTGTGTGTGCACGATATATATATTTACCTATACAAACTAGGCACACACAATATTACACAGATACCCCTTCTGAAAGTCCAACTTGTCCTGCCATAAGAAGTTCACTGTGTCAGGAAGGACCACCTGCTTTTCGGAGTCTTTCCCGTTTCTGTAGCTGCTTGTCTCTTATCTTTCTCTCCAAGTTTAGCTGTAGATTTGCCATCTGTTCTTTGGACCACCTTGCCAGAACAAATGCTTCAGTATTTGTCTCCTTTGATTCTTGGTTCTGTACCTTGATTTGTCTTGTTATAAACGGCTAAGTGTTGATATCGTGAACTCCACTTTATCCCTGACTATGCGATCTCCCTTGTGAGGACTACGCGATATAGCCTTTGAAGACTTTGCGACATAGGTCATTTGACGACTATGCGACATAGGTCATTTGACGACTATGCGACATAGGTCATTTGATGACTATGCGACATAGTGCTTCTGAGGACTTCACGATCTAGGCTCCTTTGACTTTGCTGACTTCAACACTTCACGACATGTGTCTTGAGGACTTCTCGACATAGTACAAAATGGACTATGCGATATAGTACTTCACGACATGGATATTGGTGACTTCACGACATAGCTTTCTTTTGACTTTGCTATATAATGCCTTAGACAAATTCCTGCAACTTATTTCTTCATAGCCTTATTCAACTCTATCCTGCTGCATGAACACTTCTGAACTTCTACCAGGATAATTATTCAATGGCCTATATACAATCTAGATGCAAGAAACTTTACTAAGCTCATTATAAGTCTGAGCATACATGATCAAACTAATGTTCGTGAGAACAAGACAAGTACATTTAGAGACCTATACTATATCCCAGTGATAGAAATCACTAGGTCATGTAGTGTGACATAGTCACATAGTGTAGGCTTGTTAATAGTGGTATTCAGACATGTCTTGAGCCTAACAATCTCCCCCAAATTGTGAGTAAGATCCTTAGGCACAATTTCATGTCTGATAACAAGCCTAACTTACATAAAAGGAAATTTTAGTAACAGAAAGAACAATTCATGAACCTTGAGATCAGAAATTTGATTACATAGAAAAATTGAAAGCTTACAGATTACTTTTGTTGCTCAGCAGCTTCAGCTTTCAATTGCTTCTCTAGCAAATCATCATATATCTTCTTTTTCCTTATTTCTTCTTTTCTCTTCATGTCAATGATGGCTTCTTGAATTTCTTCTCTTGCAATCAGTTCTTCAATGAGAGGTGAGCCTTCCAGGTCATCAATTGCAGCTTTGAGTGCACTTTCTACATATGAGTCCAGAAACTCCATCCTTATTTTGCTTTGGCCTCCATGTGAGTTTTTGTACTCCACAATGTAAGGATTTTGTTTGACCCTGCACATCCCTTTCTGCCTTAGCTCCTTAGCCCTCTCTTCCATCTCAGCCATTTCTTTCTCTTTCTGTATGTTTTTCTTTTCATTCTCTTTCCTCATGTTTTCTTCATAATCAGCATGCATTTTCAAGTACCTGGCAATATCTATCTTCCATGTCCTTTCATCCTTTTCTTCAAAATTCAGTAAGGCATTTATCCTTTCAAGCTCATACTTATAGAAATATTGCCAGCTTCCTTGCTTCATTATTCTTTCTCTTCCATCAGTGTATTTGATATCTAGATGATCCAACCTCACTTTGACTTCAAAGATCCTTTGAGCCCTCAAAAATGCTAGGGCATCTTCATCATAGTCCTCATCTAGTGGAAGCACATTGATGCCAATAACATTTGTGAGTTTTCCAGTCTTCTTTGTTATCCTTATCCTTTTGGGTACACTCTTGATCTTCAAATGCTTCACAAGAGATACCTTTCTTGAACAAGGAGAATTAGTCTTCAGTGCCACATCACTTGGAAGTAGCTTCATTCCTTTCCCCTTCATCCACTGTAACACTCCACTGGCTGTGACTTTGTGGAAGTGTTTTCTTGAGATTATTTTAGTGGCTTCATCTTTCATCTGTGGCAATTCAGGTTCAGAAGTCATGGATAATGATTTTGGAGGATCATTGCTAACAGTACCCACCCTAGACTTAGAGTCTTGTGTTGTGGTTAAAGTACTACTAGCAATGTCCTTGACTTGCTGAATTCCACTCCTAGTTCTCTTCACTGTCTCCTTTGCCCCCTTTGTGTCATCACCATCATCTTTAGATTTCTTGGAAGATTTGCTCCTGCTGCTGTCACTTGGTCCATCCTTATTACTCCTTGAATGAGATCTCCTCCTGTAGGTTTTCTCCTCATCATCATCCTCCCCATCCTTCTTCATGTTCTTTTCTTTGATAGATTCAGGCAAAACACCATGAATCAGAAAAGATTGTAGAATGTTAATCATCTCTAATTCCTCTGCTGTCTTGACTCCTTTCTTTGCTCTCAGCATTTGCAGCACTTGATTGATCTTTGAGTTATTCTTCATTTGCAAATCTTTGGGAATGACTAGTTGGTCAATACTTCTGACTTTGGATAGACTTTGAAAAATTACTGTCCTTGGCTTGGGTATGACCTCAGGCAGTCTTTGATTTTGGTTCAACTCCAGGTCATTATAAAGACTTTCATTGTTAGCCCCACTCCTTTCAATCAACTCCAGAATTATTGACACTTCAGTAAACCTCAGTTTCTCTAGAGTTTGAAATGCTAAGTGCCACAAGCAGTTGTCCTTGCACACCATGATTATTTCTCTCAGATAAACATCCCTGATTTTCCTTACTGCAACTGTGAAGTACTTGATACCTTCCCTGAGCTTCTTTCTGTACACTTGTGCATCTCCTTGAGCATTCTTGTAGGTGGCTTTCAGAAACTCCAGGAATGCCTCATCATGATAGATGTTAGAGTTGGCAACTTCCTTTAGCTTGGCCTCAGTGATAAGTGTAGCTTGGGTAGGTTTAGCAATTGGAGTAGGTATAGCAGGTTGAGAGGTTAAGATGTCTTTAGGCATTGTGGATGGATAGAATGTTGTGGTTACTGTGCTTTTCTGACCTTGTGCATTGATGACCTCTACAGGGGGAAGATTGATTGGCTTTATTGTCTCTTCAATAAGCTTGCCCTTAAGTTTTGATTGCTTGGCAGGTGCTCCCCCTGTCTTTTTCACATTGACCTCCTTTCCTTTCTCCCCCTTAGGCTTGGGATCAGACAAGATGTCTTGAGCTTCCCCAGGAATAGGCAGGTTGAAAGATTTCATCATTGAGGTCATCATTTGTTGCTGCACCAGCAAGATGTTTGTTGTGTTGTTGCCTTGAGCATCTAGCTTGTCATTGAGGTGGCTTAGAGATGCAGATAACATTCTGTTTTCATCTTTGAGAGAGGCCACTTCCTTTTCTACGCCATCCACCTTGGAGAATAATTGTTGAGACTTGAAGGAGTTTAGAGATTGATCTTTGACCCTGGCAAAGTCATATTTGGAGATGTCTGACAGAGGGACTTCATCCACCAGCTTATCACCATACTGGTTTTTCCACATGACATTTAACATAGCATTGGTGGTGATGGTAGATTTTGCTTGATTTTCCAGTGTAGAAGCCAGTTTCTTGATGTTGTCTGTGACCATGGCAAGAGTCACATCCATCATGGACACATTGGAGGAGGTTTTCTGGACTTCTTTGAGGATACCATCCACCTTGGGAAAATCAGAGAGATAAGAGTTTCTTAGCTTGGTGAGGGATCTGTCTGTCTCCTCCTGAATAGAAGAAATCTCTGATTGAAGCCCTTTCCCAAGATAATGCAGAGCCTTCAACTGGTTCTTGTACACATCATTCACAGCTTCATATATGGCAACAGGAGAAAGATCCTTAGCATTTGAGCCCAGAGAGGTGAGGTATTCTTCTCTCACAAAAGCCAGGGCATCCTTGAGCTTGAGAGTCCTCTTAGCATCCAACCAGGCATCCACATTCCCCTCTGGTTCAGCTGTATCCACAATCTTCGCCTGTTGAGCTTCAACATCCTCCTTATGGCAGAGCAGGATAGCTTCATAATCAGCATTTGGAAGGTTGGAGGTGAGGAGATGTTGAGCTATCTTTGAGAACTCATCAATCTGTGCCACATGGAGATCCTGTATGGCTTCTTCTGTCATTTTGGAGGGCACAGATGATGATCCTGAAGGCCTGTCATGTTGCACAGGCTTCAGCCATTCGGACATTGTGGCCTGAGCCAAGTGAGAGCTAGTGCTAAGCACTTCATGAGATGTGTGAGTTTGAGTTTCCTCCAGCCTTGGAATGGCTGTAGGGTCTGATGTTGTCTCCATTGAAATGGGATGTGTTACAACATCAACCCTATTTGTCTGTGAAGACATTTCCACATCCCTAAGGATGGGAGAATTAGGCACAGAGTCTCCAGTGAAAACTGGTGAATCCTCCATGTTTGTGTTGGTGTCATTAGGATATGCCTCAGCATGCATTCCCTGACCAACCAAATGTGGGTCCTGAGTGGTGAGCACAGTGGCAAGCACCGTGTCACTTGAAGTTGGCTCAATCACAGGGCTGGATTGTGATTGATCAAGGGCAAGATTGTCATGAGAATGACTCTCTTGTTCAGAAGAAATTTTAGTGGAAGAATCTGAGAGAGAAGTGGGGTTCAGATTAGATTTTGGCAACTCCCCCTGAGAAATAGGAGGAGTTTCAACATTGATGTGCTCTCCACTTAGTGTTTGATCACCCTTATCACTCCTAGGATCAAGAGTGAGGTCTTGACCCTGTGCAGACTCTTTACAACTTGCAGTGGGGAGGCTGCTCTTTTCAATGCCCATGACCTGTTGAGAGGCCATAGACAGTAGCAGGTGTACCCCTTTTTCCACATCTGAATCCTGTTGGGAGGATTCAGTGGTAGCTTTAGATTTTGACTTCTTCTTTGGTCTGGTGAGAGGTGACTCAGGAATCTCACTCGCTAGTTCTACAGATTCATGGATAATAGCTAGGGTTCTCTTCTTCTTCTTTTTAGGAACATCAACCTTTTGAGAGATTGATGCACTTGGCTGACTAGACTCTACAGTGGTGTTTACAGTGGGGTTGCTGGATGGGATAGGGAGGCTTGGGTTAGACTGTGAAGCTCCTTCAGTCTCAGCCTCCCCTGTCCAGGAAAGAGCATGGTATATGGGCTTATCAAGTGGATAAGACGCGAATGTGTCCTGCATGTGCTTGGTCACACTCAAGATCACATCCACTTGATTCCTTGTGTCCAATGAACCAAACAGAATCTTGGACATGGACTTGGAATAAGCCAACTTTGATTTATCAATACCCTCCAAGTCATGGACATTAGCATCAAGATAATTTAAAATAACTTGAAGAAAGCGAGGGTAAAAGATGTCATTACCTCTTCCACGGACTGTCCTCCCTAGCCTTTGAGCCAATTCCTTGAGGATTATTGCTCCAACATTGATTTCCTGATTGTGGGCTAGGGAATAGGCCAGCTTCACAGCAATGTGACTGATATGGTCCCATCCTGTCTTTCTGCAAAGGAACACCTTCTGGAGTGCATCAAATAGGAATGACCACTCCCTTCTTACAAATTTCTTGTTCAGCTTTCCGGTATCTATCTCATCTGCATACCGAATGAAGGTCATGAAGTCTACAATTTGAGCATCTGTAGCTTCTTGGTCATGACCCTCCACCTTGAACCCTAATGCTTCATTTATCTCCTTCTCCCCAAACTGGAAGTGTTTGCCTCCAATTGAACAAGCTATCTCCTGGAACGAAGTTCCATCTTCCCTGGCCATTGTAGAAACCAACGCCGTTCGCCAAAATCCTTCCAATACATCAACATACAACGTGGGGTTCAAGGTTAGGGCTTGGCTGAGGTAGGAATCGTTCAGGAACCGTACAAAACACTTGTACCTGGGTTTAGCCTCAGCCTCAGAGGGAATGGTGAGAAGATTTGTTTCTTTGGGGATGGTTAAAGGAATAGAGGATGATACTGTTTGAGATTTGGGTGCCATTTCAAGAGAGAGAGTAAGAAAGAGAGTAGAGAATTTGTGCTTAGGTTAGAAAGTTTGAGAGCAATAGACAAGATGAAGAGATGCAAACGGTTAGAAAAAGGTATTTATATGATAGAGACACTGCGATATGGAGTTATGAATGTGTACAGTCTATCTGTATGTCGCGAAGTCAGAAATGGCCTGTACCGCAAAGTCTTGCAAAGTATATCGCATAGTCTCAAGAATGAACTAAGTCGCAAAGTCCTCAAGACGAAAGGATTGGGGAGACTTTGCGATATAGTAGAAATACCCTGTCTAAAGCTCTCTTTTAGGAATTTGAAGCATTTTGTCAGACTGGTATCAAATTTTGAAATAAAATTAATTTAAATCAAAATTCTGTCAAATGTGGAGACTTGTCGATATAGTTATTCTAAGTCGCGAAGTCATAAAATTAACTATGTCGCAAACTCATGAAATGAACTAGGTCGCGAAGTCTCACAATCTCAACAGTTTGCGATATAAGTCTGTTTAATTTGAACTATGTCGTGAACTCTGAAAATCATCTATATCGAGATGTCTCAAAAGCTCACAACTCCACTAACAAATATGATTTTGAAAAATATGCAGTAAAATACTGAAATATTTATAAATCATATCTCAGCTAATTTTCACTCCAAACAAATAGATCATTTAAATACAGTGAAAATTTACTGCTGCAACAATTAACCAGCATATTTACTTAGAACAACTGAATGAAGGATTGAGCATTCCAATTTCACTCACAAGTCTGTTGAAGACTGCTTCATTCAGAGGTTTAGTAAATATGTCAGCTAATTGTTTCTCAGTTGGAACATAAGAGACTTCTATGGTACCATTTGCAGCATGTTCCCTAATGAAATGGTACCTGATCTCAATGTGCTTTGTAGTAGAATGATTAACAGGATTGGCAACAATGGATATTGCACTGGTATTATCACACATCAGAGGAATGTGTTCTAACACTAGTCCATAATCCATGAGTTGATTTCTAATCCAAAGCAATTGAGCACAGCAACTTCCAGCAGCAATGTATTCAGCCTCAGCTGTGGATGTTGCTGTGGATTGTTGTTTCTTACTAAACCAGGACACTAACCTTTGACCTAGGAATTGACAGCTTCCAGAGGTGCTCTTCCTGTCAATTCTGCATCCAGCATAATCAGAATCTGTATAACCAACCAGGTTGAACCCAGTGCCCTTTGGATACCATAGCCCAAGATTAGGAGTCCCCTTCAGATATTTGAAAATTCTTTTGATGGCCATCATGTGAGATTCCTTGGGATCAGACTGGAACCTTGCACAAAGGCATGTGGCAAACATGATGTCTGGCCTGCTAGCTGTGAGATAGAGTAGGGATCCAACCATTCCTCTATAGACCTTGATATCAACTCTCTTGCCTTTCTTGTCTTCATCCAGCTTGATTGCAGTAGACATAGGAGTTTTAGCTGGGGATGACTCTTCTAAACCATATTTCTTTAAAAGATCCTTGACATACTTAGATTGGTTTATAAAGATGCCATCCTCCCTTTGATGTACTTGCAGGCCTAGGAAGTAGGTTAACTCTCCCATCATACTCATCTCATATTTACTTTGCATCAACTTAGAGAACCTTTCACAGAGTTTTTCATTTGAAGAGCCAAAGATGATATCATCCACATAGATTTGAACAAGAATGATATCATTTCCATGCTTCTTGAAGAATAGGGTTTTGTCAATTGTACCCCTGGTAAATTGATGCTCAAGAAGGAATTGAGATAGAGTTTCATACCAGGCTCTTGGTGCCTGTTTGAGTCCATAGAGTGCCTTGAGCAGTCTATACACAAAGTTTGGGAAGTCTTCACTTTCAAAGCCAGGTGGTTGAGACACATAGACTTCTTCAGCAAGATCACCATTGAGAAATGCACTTTTCACATCCATTTGATACACCTTAAAATCTGAGTGAGCTGCAAAAGCCAGGAAGATTCTTATGGCTTCCAGTCTTGCTACAGGTGCAAATGTCTCATCATAGTCAATGCCTTCTTGCTGACAATATCCTTTGGCAACCAGCCTTGCTTTGTTTCTAACTACCACTCCTTCTTCATCCATCTTGTTTCTGAACACCCATTTGGTGTCAATAACATTCTTTCCTTTTGGAGGTGGCACTAGTTCCCATACCTTGTTTTTCTCAAATTGATTCAACTCTTCTTGCATGGCAACAATCCAATCAGAAATCTTCAAAGCTTCTTCAATTAATTTAGGTTCCTCTTGTGACAGAAAGCAGCTATACAGACAAGTATTTAATGTTGCCCCTCTTGTTCTAACTCCCTCACTAGGATCTCCAATGATTTGATCCCTAGTGTGGGCTCTGTCCCATTTCCTTGTGTGTCCCTGTTCATTTCCTTGATCTGTTCCAAGCTCATTTTGGTTGACAGTTGCATTCTCTTCTTCTCCCCCTGTGTTTGTGAATCCTTGCACAGGTGTTTGAAGAAGATTGTCAACTTCAAGAATTTCATTTTCTAGAACAGTTTGAACAGGGGGTTCATCTTCACTTTCAGAATCCTCAAGATAACCTTGATTCTCAAATCTCAATAGCACACTGTCTTGATCACTTGTTTTCAGTCCTGGAGTTTTCTTGTCATCAAAGGTAACATCCATGCTTTCCATGACTTTGTGTTGCTCAGGTACAAACACTCTGTATGCTGTCCTTTCCAGAGAGTATCCAATGAAGATACCTTCAAATGCCTTAGCATCAAATTTTCCAACATGCTCAGAGGTATCTTTCATCACAAAGCACTTGCTTCCAAACACATGCAGGTGCTTGAAGGATGCTCTTTTTCCAGTCATTAATGAGTAAGGAGTTTTGCCAGACTTCTTATTGATTAATGTTCTATTTTGCACATAGCATGCTGTGTTAACAGCATCAGCCCAAAAGCTAGTGGGTAGCTTTGCATCCAGCAGCATTGTCCTTGCAGCTTCAATGAGAGTTCTATTCTTTCTCTCAACTACTCCATTTTGTTGAGGTGTTCTAGGAGCTGAGAATTGTTGAGAAATTCCTTTATCTTTGCAAAACTCATACAATGTTGAATTTCTGAACTCAGTCCCATTATCACTTCTCAAAGCAACTACAGAGGCACCAGTGCTTTGTGCTTCTTTATCAACTCTCTTGATATGCTCTATTATGACTTGGGGTGCTTCATCCTTGGAGAATAGGAATTCCACCCAAGTATATCTTGAATAGTCATCAACCATCACTAGAGCATATTTCTTTTTGGAAAGGGACATTACATTCACAGGGCCAAATAAGTCCATGTGAATTAGTTGCAGAGGTTTTGAGTTTGTATTGAGCAACTTGTTCTTGTGACTTGATCTTTTAATCTTCCCTTTCTGACAAGCTTCACATGCTCCATCTTGCACAAACTCCAAGGCAGGCAAATCCCTGATGAGTTCTCTCTTGGTTAGAGAGTTCATTGCCTGAACATTCAAGTGAGACAGTTTCTTGTGCCACAGCCAGAATTCCTCATTTGTGGCTTTTGTGTAGAAACAACAAATTTCTCCCTTATCTGCAGCCTTGAGATTAGCTACAAACAAGCTTCCTTTCTTCACACCAGTTAGAACAACTTCACCACTTTCCCTTTTTGAGATTGAACAAAGGTCTTCATCAAATTCCACTTTGAAGCCTCTGTTGGTAAACTGTCCAATACTCAAGAGATTATGCTTCAGTCCTTCAACAAATGCTACATCTTCAATAATGACATTTCCAGATTCAACACTGCCATATCCCATTGTATAACCAATGTTGTCATTTCCAAAGGTTACTGATGGGCCAGCCTTTTCCTCAAAATGTGATAGCAGGGCTATATCACCAGTCATGTGACTTGAGCATCCACTGTCCAAGATCCATATGACTCTTTTATTCCTGTTGCCCTGCATTCACAAAGTGACTAAGTTGTTTTTGGTACCCACACTTGGTAGGGTCCAGATGATTTAGAAACATTTTGATTAATAATTCTTCTGTCATAAATTGCATTTCTCATAGTAGGAGACTTCACTTTTTCTGTGGCTTTGGAGTTTACACTCTTAGGCTCACATGAAGTTTTCACCCTCTCAACCCTGATTGGGGACCCTGTCCTATGAGAATGTATGTGTGTGTGTGATTCACCAGATTGTGCAGAGTCAAGTTTATGTTTAAGAGATAAACAGTTAGCAATCACAGTCACATAGCATGTCATGCAGTTTGGCTTACCACAGAAAGAATCATGACTAGAATTTATGCTAGCAGAAAGGTTACTTAGGTTATCAACTTCAACAATTTCAGGCTTACTACACTTATGAGTCAAATGATTAACAGATAGGCATTTTTGACATTGTTTCCTGGGAGCATTTGGCACATAAGCATAGTTGTTTCCTTTGTTAACACCAACTTTACCATTTCTGTTTTGTTTCCTTTTCTTAGCAACTTCTTTCTTTGCTTTAGGACTCTTGACAAGATTGTCTTTGGTCTCTTTCTGATTGACAAGTTCAGGAAAGGAAGAAGTGTTCTTAGCAGCCTCATCTTCTTCAAGTAGTTGTTGCTTGATGATCAGTAGTTCCTCATCAAACTCAACAACACTCTTCCTGAAGATGGGCTGTTCAACACTTGACAGAATGGTTGGGGCGTTTTTGTTTGTAAAAGTTTCCTTTCCTTTGCCCTTGACTTTCTTCCTTCCCTTGTCATTATCATAGTCAAAACCAACTCCAACCTTGCAATCTTCAGTGTGTTCCTTGTGGTAGGTTTGAATAAGTTCAGAGGAGTTTTTGAAGCTTCTTAGTTTCAGTTCAGTTTCAGCAATTTGTTCTCTAAGAGCATTCTCTATCTGCTCAGCACAAATCACTTTGTTTTTAAGATACTCAACCTCCTTTTTCAAACCATCCAGGTTCACAACCATTAACTCAAGTTGCTCATTCTTTTCTGTAAGCTCAACATTCTTAGCAGTTAGTCTGTCAATTTCTTCATTAGCCACTAACATGCTAGTATGAATATTAAACATCTCAGTGCTCATATCTTCAACAGTTTGCTTATATTGAAGGGGAGTCATATCAAGAGAAGTAAGAATAGGTACCTGACTTGAATCACCTTCATCAGAGAATGCCATCAAGGCATAGTTTGAGTACTCTTGTTCTTCTTCTTCATCAGAGTCATCCCAGCATTTTCCCTCAGCAATAAAAGCTTTGCCCTGTTGTTTCTTGAGTAGAGCCTCATACTTAGCTTCAAGCTCTAAGTATGCTTTGTCCTTCTTGACTTGTTTAGGCTTTTTGCACTCAGTGGCAAAATGCCCAAGTTCATTGCAGTTATAGCACCTTATCTTGGTCCTATCCACACTTCCTGTCTTGTATCCACCTTTAGCAGCACCAGCAATCCCTTTTCCTTTATTGAAGGTGTTTGAGCCACTAGATCCACCAGTGTTTCCATTATTGAACTTGGACCTAAATGGCTGCTTTCTTTTAAACCTTATGTTAGGATACCTCCTAGCCATATAAGCAAAAGATTTGTTTTCCATTTTGTCCAGCTCATCTATACTGTAGAACTCATCCTCTTCAGGTAAATCATACACAACCTGAGTTCCATCACCAGTGTCTTCAACTTCTAGTTCCTCAATCTTGACCTGACTGATTTTAAGAGAGTCCATTCTTTGACTTAGGTTGTCAGCAATAAGTGCACAGGAGGTATTAGCCACTAACCCTTGCTTTGCTTGAATAGATCTCTTTTGAAACAGCTCTAACTCATATGTCTTTAAAACACCATACAACACATCAAAACCAATCTTTGTCAGATCTCTTTCTTTAAGAGAAGAGATTCTTGGTTCCAAGTGATCTGGCAGAGTTAGTAGAAACTTCATATTGAGCTCTTCTGTTTCATAGTGTTTGTCATAGAGTTTGAGCTCGTTTATCAGCTTGTTGAATCTCTCAAACACTTCTGTGATTCCCTCTTTTGGCTGAGCCATGAAGGCTTCATATTGTGAAACAAGAATCTGCTTCTTGTTCTTTCTTACTTCAGTAGTTCCTTCACAGAGCACTTCTATAAGATCCCACATCTTCTTGGCACTAGTACAATGAGCAACAGTGCCATACATGTTGAAGTCCATAGATTCACAAATGATAAGTTGAAGATGTCCATCCAATGCCACTTTTTCCTTTTCAGGATCAGTGTATTTTAAGGGATCTTTGGGCACATGTTTTGCTGGTACAATCTCAGTGCCACTGGTTGTTTCACCAATCTCGATCATTGGAATGAAGGGACCATGCTTTAGAATATCTAAATACATGGGGTTAGAAGCTTTGATGAAAAGCAACATCTTCTTCTTCCATAAACTGTAGTGCTCCTTGTTAAAGGGAGGAATCTTGATACTGCTTAGTTTCTGTGAACTCATTCTTGATCTTTTCCTGTTTGTACGTTAACAGCCTACGCTCTGATACCACTTGTTAGAAATGAATACCACTAGAAACTAGACAGAGGGGGGGTGAATGGATAGTTTGATATATTTTTCGATCTTGAAAACTAAGTAAACAACTGTATGTGATTATGATATGTAATATGCAGAAAGTAAATAACACACACAATCACTTTAATCTACTTTGTATAAGCAAATTAAATACTACAGCTTTCCAGGAAATTCACAATCGAATTTCTGGCTTCTAAACAAGAACGGTTTGAACTTGCTTGCTTACAGAGAAAAGAGCTTAGCAAATAACTATGTGTATCTCTCTTACGGCTTACAGTTGTGTGTGCACGATATATATATTTACCTATACAAACTAGGCACACACAATATTACACAGATACCCCTTCTGAAAGTCCAACTTGTCCTGCCATAAGAAGTTCACTGTGTCAGGAAGGACCACCTGCTTTTCGGAGTCTTTCCCGTTTCTGTAGCTGCTTGTCTCTTATCTTTCTCTCCAAGTTTAGCTGTAGATTTGCCATCTGTTCTTTGGACCACCTTGCCAGAACAAATGCTTCAGTATTTGTCTCCTTTGATTCTTGGTTCTGTACCTTGATTTGTCTTGTTATAAACGGCTAAGTGTTGATATCGTGAACTCCACTTTATCCCTGACTATGCGATCTCCCTTGTGAGGACTACGCGATATAGCCTTTGAAGACTTTGCGACATAGGTCATTTGACGACTATGCGACATAGGTCATTTGACGACTATGCGACATAGGTCATTTGATGACTATGCGACATAGTGCTTCTGAGGACTTCACGATCTAGGCTCCTTTGACTTTGCTGACTTCAACACTTCACGACATGTGTCTTGAGGACTTCTCGACATAGTACAAAATGGACTATGCGATATAGTACTTCACGACATGGATATTGGTGACTTCACGACATAGCTTTCTTTTGACTTTGCTATATAATGCCTTAGACAAATTCATGCAACTTATTTCTTCATAGCCTTATTCAACTCTATCCTGCTGCATGAACACTTCTGAACTTCTACCAGGATAATTATTCAATGGCCTATATACAATCTAGATGCAAGAAACTTTACTAAGCTCATTATAAGTCTGAGCATACATGATCAAACTAATGTTCGTGAGAACAAGACAAGTACATTTAGAGACCTATACTATATCCCAGTGATAGAAATCACTAGGTCATGTAGTGTGACATAGTCACATAGTGTAGGCTTGTTAATAGTGGTATTCAGACATGTCTTGAGCCTAACAAATTTTATATAGTATACTAAATTGATCAAATAATCAACATAATATATGATGGTTGAGTTATAACATATACTTAGATCAAACTATGATGAAACCAAAAAGTTTCATCTATGTTGATGCACAGTCATTAAGGTCATCTAATCATAATTTACAGTGATAAAAATATTTGTAAAAATTCAAGTTGAGTTAAAAAAATAATTCATATTGTAAGATAAAAACTGTTTCAATTTACCAAAATTTTAAAATAAAATTTTGATACTGTGTAATAAATTTTAGACTAAAACTAAACATTTAAGTTTAAAAATGTAAAAAAATGAGCTATACACCGCAAGGACGACTTTCATATAATATTAATAGTTTCATAATATGTTTTCGCCGTACGTATATATCGATTCTTTATAAATGTACTCTAACTAAGTTAAAATCACATTGCCTATGTTATATATTGACAATTTTCAAAAATATTTATTTATTTTATACTCAAATGTTGAATTTGATAAAGTTCCATCATCAAAAACCATATTATTATATACTCAAAGGTTCAATTTGATAAAGTTCCTATCACATCATCGAAAATCATATTAATATTTTAGCAATTAAATGTAATCATGCGATTATTATCGTATGAATATTTATCCAAATTTTATGAAATTGAATCAAGTTATTGAATATCTGGTTAATGTAATTGGTATGCTATATTACAAAAATACTATTAAAATATGAGATAAAATCGAAATATTATTCTTTTTCGAATTTTAAATTATAAAATTATTTCAATATATAAACAATTTCGTACAAGAAATTATTGCAACGTCCGTACCTCACACGGGCTTTTACGCTAGTTTAGTACTTAGAGTCCATGTTTGGTTAATTATGTACCTGATTTTTTTACCAAGTACTTGAGGATTGTATTGCATGAAATTCTTTACCTGTAGTTATTTTGTCTTCTTTTTAACCAGACTAGCTCATATCATGCATGTATATTTATCATCTTATTATTTTAAAGTTTTGTTATTTTTAACAAACGCGCCGGAGTTACAAATCCATTCTGACGTTTTCAGTTACGTTAGCAGCTTGACATGGAGTGCTCAAACACACAGTCTAAGGGTGGAATATTCCAGAAGGTGGGGTTAATGGTTCACTGAACCAGTCTATAACATTTCTTCTGAAAATTAATTAAATAAGCGTGTGTGTTTTGGCTCTTAACTTGTGTTTTCTGGCGACAGACAAAGAAAGAAAAAATAAACGAACTCAATCTATATACAAATAAATCTTAGCCTATATTTGTTTTAAATTAATTACTTAAATTTAGTTATATAATTCCATAGTTAATAAAATAGATTTAGTCTGATAACTTATATTTATTTCGAAATATTCAAAGTAAGATTGGTTTATATATTATAGTATGTACGAGATAATCGGAAAACAAATAAATTACGTAAAATCCAAATATGAATTTAATCGTGTCAGAGGTTCCAAAAGAGTAATGTTAGAGTTCCCGAAATCATTTTTAAAATTGTTCCTGGAAGATGAGGTGTTATCATATTATTAAATATTCTCTTTTAAATGAGATGGATCCCTCATGCATAAATATGAATTTCAAGAATAAAAACACGATACATGTCATTCGGGAATAAATTCAAGATTCAATTCGGGATATATAGAAACTAGTAGTTCCAAAATCCCAAACCAAACCGCAGTGACGTTGGTACGGTTAGTTAATCCGGCTTCTCAATATTTCCCTGGCTTGGTCAGCCAGGTGTAAGGAAATGAGAGCTATATTCTCCTCCAAGAAAAGACCGACTAGATTATAAATACATAAATGTACAGTGAACCGCCACCAAACCATACCCTTAAAATCAACCTAATCGTTCCATGTTGCTTCCCACTCAAAGGTTTTGCTTTATTTTCCTCCTTTTCTTTTATTCCTTAATTTCCTAATTTCATCTTAGAATGATTTTCCTGTCTTATTTTCTGCAACTAACTAAATTTATCCTCCAGAGATTCTGTTTCCGAAAATAAATACCATTCTCTTTATATAATCCAAAACCTAAACATACGTCATTCATGATGATGCTTGTTTTTTTTGGTCAGACTTGATGATGCTTATTAGTTCAGGGGTCATACTAATTGTGAGAGCTATAATAAAACTGAAGAAAAATGGCAGAGGAGTCAGAAACAGAGTTAGAACATGAACAAACCTCTCCTCATTGTTCTTTGTTATCAGAAAAATCAATGAGCACGAGTTCACCCGATAGCTTGAAATTCCCTGAGAGGGCATTTTCTGCTGCTGGTGCTGCTTTTCTCTCTGCCATTCTTGTTAATCCCCTCGACGTAGTCAAGGTTTTCCCTCTGCCACTCCTTTTTTGTATCCTAATTGTATTTTTTTACTGTTTTTGATGTTTTGGGTATACAACTGATTATTTGTTGCTTGTTTTTGTTTTCAACAGACGAGGTTGCAAGCACAGGCTGCTGGAGTTCCTTACTCCCATCCACTTAGTAATGTCACTACTCGTATGGCAGTTTTCGGACCCAACATGGTATGTTACCAAATTATGCTATTATGTTTATAATTAGTACTACTTGTTATGTTTGTGCTTTTATATAAAACATTTGTATGTTTCTTTAGTAACTTGTGGAATATTTAATCTGTATTCAGTGTTCACAGCTTCTTGATTTTAATAATATCAACTCACAAGTTTGTTTGTCTTTGTTTGGACTTATTGATCAACATATATGTCCAGTCCCCTCCACTCGAGTTTTTCAGTTTTTGTATTACCCTTGCATAAATCTCGACTTTAGCTTGATCGTTGCACTTGCACCATAAGAAAAGGTTGTAACTAAGTAGAAGTAGATAGTACATGAAGTTAATAGTCTAATACTTACCTCACACTAACAGGGGAGACGGTTGTAAGTTGATAATTATGGATTTTACAACTGTTTTTCTTTCTTTCTATAAGACGCTCTGTGTTTAAATTTCCCTTGAACATGGAGTTAGGTAGGATACATATATTCCATTTAGTTTGCTATGTGAACAACAGGCAACTTAATTTGCATTTCCGATTTTTTCTTACAGCTGTTTGCTGATTTGAGATGTTCACCATCTTGCGCTCGTGCTGGTGTCCATGGTACTGTGTCAATTTGTCCTCCTGATTGTTTCCAGTACAAAGGAACACTGGACGTCTTCTATAAAATTATTCGCCAGGTTTGTGTTATTTTGTTCAGTCTGCAATGGTCATCTGTAGACACCTATACATGCATTGGTACTTCTAGGCCATTAATCTGTTTATTTAGTTATCCTTTCAGCATTTTGATACTGCTGTTACTGTGTTTATGTTGGTTAAATTGTGTGTTTTGAAGCTTCGAGCAGCTTCTACTTGTTAATTATTTTAGATTATAATTGGGCATTAGCTGCTTTTAGTATCCTTGAGCAATTTTGGCGCATTTCATCTTAGAACAAAGACTTCTATCATTTCAAAATTTTCTGAATTGGTTAATTTCGCAGGAGGGTGTAGCAAGGCTATGGAGAGGCACGAATGCAAGTCTAGCGTTGGCTGTTCCAACAGTATGTTGCTTTGGGATCTATATGTGCCATTCCTTACTTGTTGATCTTATCTGAATATATTTACGTATCTTTTAGGTTGGGATCTACTTGCCATGCTATGATATCTTCCGCAACTACTTAGAAAATTTCACATCCAAGAATGCTCCAAGCACAACGCCATACGCCCCTTTGTTAGCAGGTTCTCTGGCCCGCTCCTTAGCATGCATAAGCTGCTATCCTATTGAGCTTGCTAGAACCCGTATGCAGGTACTATATCTTCTATGACACTGCTGCCAATTTTCTTTGTTTGCATCAACTCCAACATGATTTGTTCCCCCAAGTATTGGTTATAATCTGCACAATTGGTGGATCTAAAGAAATTCTGAAAATTCTTTATCTCGAGTTCTGCTTAATTTTTTCTTTTCTTATTCATGTGATGTTGTTGAGCATACTTAAATACAATGTATCTCTTGACAAGACACTTCATCCATATGTAATTTGTATATTTAGTTAGTTGAAAGACATTGTTCTTGGTTCTTCTCTTCAAGCTTGTTGTCATGTAGTAAATGTAACTTGACGAATAATACTTTGTTGATTCACAATGCAATGTATCAGTTGCGCACTTGTATTTTCCCCATCATACATTTTAATGGTACCTTCTTAATTTGTATTATATTTGTGTTTGCATGCATAGGCATTTAAGGAAACTCACCATGGAAAGAAGCCTCCCGGGGTGTGGAAGACGTTGTTTGGGGTTATTTCCCAAGTCAAGAGCTTAAATGGGCTTCAAAACAACTGTAATATTTCCTTTCTTTGATATCCAAGTAGCAGGCAGTTTTTTTAACATGTATTCAAATGTAAAAGGATTTGGTTGTGCTTGGCCCGTTTCTTGTCTCCTTAAAATAGTGAAATGGGAATGTAATCTTCGTAAATAAATATTTACAATGTGAAATATAAATGTATTTTTATGTTTTTTAGTACAATATTAATTTCCTAGCTGTCTCTGTACAGTAGGATTAAGTAAATATTTGAATATTAGACAGTCGACAGTGTAGCTAAAAGTGCTTGTATGTTTTTTTGGGTTGACAAGTTGAGTTTAGTTTATATATATAATGTTATTTTGGTAACATTTATCCTTGTTCTTAATACAATATTACAGCACAAAATTATCGTGCACTCTGGACAGGACTTGGAGCTCAGCTTGCACGTGATGTACCTTTCTCTGCAATCTGTTGGGGAACCCTTGAACCAGTAAGTTTCTGTCCACAGTTATGTCAATTTGGTATATAAATGTGATGCTAGTTCTAAATTCTTTTCCAAACAATATCTGCAGACTAGAAGAACACTTCTAGGTATGGTGGGTGAGCAATCCAATGTTGTTAGTGTTCTAGGGGCAAATTTCTCTGCAGGTTTTGTTGCAGGAACTCTTGCTGCAGCAGCTACATGTCCACTTGATGTTGCTAAAACCAGAAGACAGATAGAGGTTTATCTCCAAACTCAGTATATGTATTTTTTTATGGCAAATTACCTTTGGTTCCACACTAGGTCTTCTCCTTCTTTCCTGGACAACGCCTCTTGTGCTTAGCAATTGCTAATTAACTAGCTCTTTTAGAAGTTGGCGTATGGCAGTGGGGATTATTTGCTAAATTGGCTTCTATAACTGGATGCACGTTATCTTACATCGCGCTGCTTGTTTATTCTAAATTTTTATGCTACTTATATCAAACAATCATCATCGGTTACTTTCAGAAAGATCCTGCTAGAGCATTGAGAATGACAACAAGACAAACACTTGTGGAAATTTGGAGGTATGCTATAGTTGTTTCACATGGATTATTAGAGTGGGAAAGCATTTTACATGTTAGATTTTGTTTAAATATTCATTATCAGAGATGCCTTTTATAGTAGATCATTATACAACCTTATTTAAAGTGCATAGTGCAATATAGATCAGATCAACTTTCATACCCTTTGCTTAGAAAAATAGAGAATATCTTCAACTAGGATTTGATCATTTTGGTCCACGCTTTTTCTCTGTATATATAAAAGAATTGCCTAATTTTAGAAAGGGTTAATTATCAAGTTGGTCACTAAAGTGATCTTAAAGTATCAAGTTGGTCACTAAACTGAAAACGGTCTCAAGCAGGTCATTGAAGTCAGTTACGGGTACATTTTGTTATATAACTCACTCTTTTCTGGATGGAAAATAGTAATATTAATGTTGATTTCTTCGATTTTATAGTTTGAAATGAATATGTTACCCTAACAAATAGATGTCACATCAAAAAAAATTAATATATCATCATTTTTCGTCTAAAAAAAGTGAATTATTTGATGGAGTGTACCTGTAGCCGACTTTAATGACCTATTTGAGACCGTTTTCAGTTTGGTGACCAACTTGATATTTTAGGCCCACTTTAGTGACCAACTAGATAATTAACCCATTTTAGAAGTATGAAATATTTTGTAGGGTTTATTTTGCAGTGTAAACTAGAACATGTCATCATTTTCGTCGTCCTTTACTTTTGATAAGTGCTACTACAGAAGTTGGATACATTTTTTCAGTAAAAATACAATAATATTGAATTCCCTCATGTCCCTTCATGCTAGTAACTAAATGTTTCCTTTGTATATTAGAAGCGGCATTTTTATTGTTCAATTCCGCATGTATCATTTAGTGAAGTAACAAATGTGGTTTTTATAGGGATGGAGGAATGAAGGGCCTTTTCACTGGCGTCAGCCCTCGTGTTGGCCGTGCCGGTCCATCTGTTGGAATTGTGGTATCATTTTACGAAGCAGTAAAGTACATTCTACATCATCAATATGCAATTTGATGATTAAAGGTGGTTGAATGGTTTGTCCGGATTCAATCTTGTTAATAGTAGCATACAAGGATGATGAGCACTTTTGACAGCGGTAGGATAGAAATTTTTCCCAGAAAAATATCAAAAAGTAGGGCTTTTTTTAAATTTCCAGTTTACATGTAACTGCATTATATTCGAAGTTTTGGGAATCGAGTACATCTTCAAGCTTTCTTTCTAGCTGTATTTTTCCAGGAAAAAGTACTTTGCTTTCCTATCTTGTCCGTGTGATTTGACTTTAAAAAATCAATATATATCGATAAACTTTTATAAAGGAAAAGACGATATAAATTATATTAATTATATAAAGGAGGAGACGATATAAATAAATTATATAAAGGAGGATATGCGGGAGGTGCGGTGGCGTCTCTACAATCGTCTCAATTTATTTTTCTAATTTTTCTAGAGCTTTACAATTTTAAATACTAATGAATCAAAAAATATTATTTAGGTGGCGTATTTACATTCGTCTCAATCTATTTTTCTAGAGATTTACAATTTTAAATAATAATAAATCAAAAAATATTTTTTAGCATATTAGAAGTAGAATAGGTGTTCGAATTTATAGAGGAGTAGAGTTCGAATTTATAGAGAAGACATATTAATAAAGTTTTTTTGAAGTAGAGTAGGTGTTCAAATTTATAAAAGAGAATAGTTTGAATTCATAGGTAAGTGTAAGAGTAAGAGTTCTACTTAAAGTAGAATAGATGTTCGAATTTATAAAGGAGAAGAGTTTGAATTTATAAAAAATATATACAATTAAAAGTTTTATTAGAAGTAACATAGGTTTTTGTAGAAATAATTAAAAGTTCTATTCGAAGTAGAATAGCTGTGTTAGGTCCCGATAAGTTTGTAGAATGGGGTTGAATACAAACTATACCGTTTTATCGAATTTGTTCGTATAAGGATTAAACAATTCAAGAATAAATTATTGCGAAATTAAATGAAACAGAATTCAAGTTAAATATAGCTTATATTAAACTTGAAAGGTGTTACAAGTATTGTACTAATTACAAAGATTGAATCTCAAACTAATTAAAACAAATCTAGAATAAATTCGATATGAACTTATCTATATTTGTAATAAAAAGATATAACGATAAATAATAGTTCGAGATACGTTCTAGGGATAAAGATCCGCTAGATAGTCAAAGCAGTACAAATAAATGATTTCTAGTGGCTTGAATATAACACTTAATTCTAGAAATGATTTACTGATCAAAGGATTTGTCCGGTAGTGTTTTTGAGCTCTTGACAGAAACTTTTTAAGATGACATATTTTTCTTATCTGCTAAGTTGCTGTCTTGATCTTTTTGTTTTGTGTTAATCCACTTGCTATAAAACTGCACGTTTCTTTTCTCTTGGAATGACTATCCAAAAAGGCTTGGAATGACTATCATTTTAAGCCTGTAATGACTATCATTTTGGCTTAGAATGACTATCATAATATATGAATTAAATTAGAATGACTATCAAATGAATTAGAATGACTATCGGGATGACTATCCTTGATAGTCATTCCAGTTCATTTCTATGAAAAAATGACCTGACATGACTATCGGAATGACTATCCTTGATAGTCATTCCAGTTCATTTTTCATAGTCATTCTAGCTTTAATTCTAATTCTACTTTTAAATTAATTCTTATAATTAATTTATTTAATAAATTAATTCTGATGAATTAATTTATTCAATAAATTAATAACTAATTTAAGAGAGAATTAATATCCTTTCTTGATAGCATAAACAATCCTTAAACCACTTAAACTTGATGAAGAATTTCCACTATATGAAGTTGACACTTGATGTACTGTCCGGTTCATAAGTGACTAACTGCAATGCCTGTTCTTCATACTTCTGACTTTAAGCTGTGGTCCATTAGCTGCTTTTGACTTTGGTCAACCACTGTAATCTGTACCCTTGCTGTCACACTTCTAAAATCTCTGTCAATTTAATAAATCCACTTCCTTGAATACTTCACTGAGGCTTGATCAATAAATTAAACTTCTTTCAATGTAGAATAACTTCAAGTCTGTATGATGACTTTAATCTTCATTCTCTTGACTGATATAACCTTATGAGATTCATGTGACACTGAATTATTATTTACTTATTACAAACTTGTTTAAGCTGAGTTGTATCCTCGATGTTTACAAATAGGCTTATACATATGCCTTTCAATTTCCCCCTATTTGTTTGTTAGAGAATAACAACCAAATACCTAGATGATAACTCAACTAAAAAAACAAGTAAAAATAAGAATTTAAGAGCTAAGTAAATAATAAAACAAAGTTCTGGATTTCATTAAACATTTTCCAGATGCAAACATTAAAGATAAATACAAGATTGATGTTCCTCTAAACACTCTGCTGATTTTCAATTGGGTCACTTAGTTGAAAAAATTAGATCTTTCGAAAAATATGTAAATTTATTTTTTTTTTTTAAAGAAAAAGCATATGATTTAAATTTAATTAGAAATTGTGATTATAAAAAATAAAAAATACTCAAAAGTAATTACAGTACTTGTTCCCTTTATCGACTTACAAGCAAGTGAACTAACATGTATTTTTCATTTTAATTTTTCTTAAATTAAAACCATTCAAAAAATCTAAACATTCTAGCAACAAAAAAAAGGTTGTATCGAAAAAATCAAACATTCAAAATCTTTAAATATATTTTCACTTATATTGATCTATAAGCATATGAGTTAAATGGATATGTATAATTTTAAATTTAGTTAAATTTTAATAAAAAATCAAACAATAAAAAAATTTACACTTCTGGTACAATTTATCGATGACGTGGTTTTTAATAAGTATGTATTAAATAAGTATGTTTTTAATTTTAATTTAATTAAATCATGAACGTTTAGAGAAAAAAATAGTCGATGACTTAATTGAAAATAATACAAAGTTGAGTGATGAATTCGCTGTTAAACTTGATGCCACATCAAGTTCCACATCATTTTTCCGTTAAGGTTTTTAACGAAACTAACGACATAAACCTATATGAAAATTTTTCTTAGTTCAAGTATTTGTCTGAAATTTTTTTTGGGGCTGGTGAACCAACTGAAAATTTTCGTATTGTACAGTGACGAAATAGCTCATTAACCCAAATTTATATTAGAAGTAAAATAAACTGTGAAATTGTATAGGTGTTTTTTAACGAATGAGTGACTCATTAGAAAGGAGTATGTTAACATGAAAATTAATATATACGATAAGTATTCGATATACTAAATTTGAGATTTTGATCTTAAAACAGAAAACGTGTTTCACGTGATGACGACTATTAGGGAGGAATGAGTAATTTTTGTAATTTAATTGATAATGATTTTTTCAGCGAGGGAGCGGCTCATTAGAAAAAAGGAGTATGTTAACATGAAAATTAATATACAACACAAGTATTCAATATATTAAATTTGAGATTTTGATATTAAAAAGGAAAGTGTATTTCACGGGAGGGCGGCTTATTATAAAGGATCGAGTAATTTTTTTAACTTAATTGATATAATTTTTTTAAAAATTATGATGCCGCCGCGAATCGCGGATTTTTCAACTAGTGGTCTCATATAGCACAATTACAAGTTAAAATATTCAAAATGGCTAGTTACAAGATAAATAATAGGTGAAGTTTTAAAATAATTTTATAATTTGAATTAATGATTTAAACAAAAATTGTATATTTGGTTTATATGGTTAAAATTATATTTAAAAAATGATGTTATTATAAAAACAAAATTCCAAACTTAAAAATTAAGTGAAAATAATTGTATAAATAATAAAATATTCAAATCAGTAACTTTGAATCATAAAAAGTCACTAGCAAAATAAATAAAAATTGCACCACTTGATTATTTTTCTATTATGACTTGTTAAAGCTCCGAGCCGAGTCGAACATTGTCAGGCTCGAGTTCGAGCTCGACTAAAAAGTTCGGGCTCGAGCTCGAGTTCGACCGAGCCTTCAATTTCAAGCTCGAAGCTCGGCTCGTAAAAAGTATGATATGTTCGAGCTTGGCTTGTAAGCTCGAATCGACTTCACCAAATATTGACAAAAGTTCGAATATGATATGTTCGGCTCGAGTTCGACTCGATTATATATCAAAATTATATTTAATTACTATATATATAAATATATTTATAACATATAAAAATTAAAAATAATAGAGGCTCGATTAGGCTCACGAATTTTACGAGCTGAGTTGTTGCCCAGTAATTAACAATTGTAGAATGGGGGTTGAATACAATTTTATAAGATTTTCGACTTATTAAACACAAATATGAAATAATAACATCTTTATTAATTCTGATTTAAAACTGTTACAAAACTCTCTCAAGAAATTCTGATGTTCTTGAAAGCTGCTAGGTTACAATAATACTCATGTAAGCGATCGATGTAAAATCAAAACCTAAACTGTGTTTATATAGTACACACAACTGCTCTATCGATTACAAGATAAGTCCAAATCAATTACAAACAATATTGATACATATCTTAACCGACAGTTGCATTCCTATAAACTAGGAACCGACAAATCAACCTTTCCTTATATTTCTGGACTTGATAGTTATCTTGAATTAATACTGATCAGCTTCCAGTCTTGATGATAATCCTGATCACAGTCCTGATAGCAATCCTGATACTAACGGTATGAAATCCTGATGACGTCAGAATCGAATCCTGATCAGTAGTCCAGATATTGATGATCATTGAATCCTGATCTAACAATCTCCCCCAATCTCATACTTTGTAAAATAAAGTATAGATTCTTAGATTCAATGATGCCAAAAATATATTTACAAAATGTATAAGAAACTTCAACAACAACTTATCTTTTTACATCTTCTGGTAAAACAAATTCATCTTCAAGAAGCTTGACAATAAACTTTCTTCTTTGTCTTCAAGAATCTGAATCAGTCTTCCCTTTAGATTTCTGAGTTCTTCATCTTCCTCATCAATCTGGTAGATAGGTGCTCTGAGATTTTGTATAGAACTTCTCTGTAGATTGTATTCTTCAACCAATAGATAAGCAATTTCTTTAACAGCACTGCCTTTTTGCATTTCAACTTCTTGATCTCTCGGATTTAAGTACATGGGAGTATAATTACCATCATAATTTCTTCCTTCATGAAACCTTTGTCTAATGGTTGACAGAATCAAATTAGACCATTCCTTGTACACTATATTCTTCCATTTGAGCAGATAATGAACATATTTCAGTTCTTTTGTAGTTTTAACCAGCAGCTCCTGAATGGACATTATCTTCACACTTCCATCTTTCATGAAGTAAAGAAGCTTCTCTTTCTTTTCAGTACCATCATGACAATCTAAAACTATATCAACAGCTTTTAAATTGTTCAGGTGTTCAGAAGTTAAATTACCTCCAATTTCAATCAGTGCATAAGGATCCACATATGGCATGTTTAAGAATTCAGCATCTCTGTGTCCTATGCCTCCCCTTGTATTGTGTGGCATCTGATTTAAGCTCGAAAACATTTGTAACCAGAGTGCTTTAGATCTTTGTAAACCAGAAAAGTCAGCAACACTAGAAAGATTTGTTATAATACCACATGATTGAAAATTGACAGGTCTATTGCACTGAATAGTGTCAATATGCTTCCACTTCTTATCCTTCTCCTTTTAAAGAACACGGCTCTTTTCTAGCTGGTGTTGTTGTCTTCTATTATTCTTCCACAACAACTTGCTTGATTTAATCAGCCTTTGCACATAGAGATTAAAATCTCTATCTGTTGTTCTTTTTATCGCTTTTCTTCTTCTTTCTTCTTCTTCTTTCTTCTTCTTCATCAACTTCTAGATTATGAGAGTCAGCCACAGTAGAAAGTATCAACAAATCGGCCTCTTGTAGAATTTCAGATTCATCAGGATCTTGAACAGTGTCAGGATTAGAATCTTCAATTTGAGTTGTATTACTGATGAGAGTTGATTGTCTTGGTCTTCTTCTAAAAACAATTTGTGGTTCATAATCTTCACCCACTCCTTCATCATGAATAGTAGTACTGACAACCTGAGTATCAGGAACTGTTGGAGTTTGAGTATCTTCAGTAATTTCTTCAATCCTTAAACCTCTAGACCTTGTTTGTCTAGGTACTGATTGAGTTGATGATCTCCTTCCTCTTCTAGCTCCTCTCCTACCTCTGCCTCTTCCTCTAACAGGAGCAGGATTATTAAAGTTTTCCATGATCTCTTTTTGTTGTCTCGGAAATTCTTCTTGTGAAAGATCAGGATATTCTTCAGTAGCAGCAGAGAGAGCTTTTCTTGCAAACAACTGTTGAACTCTTTTATCAGTGTGATAAAGAGTAACAACATCACCTCCTTTGGTCTTGAACTTCTGGAAAAGATTAGCAGCATCCTCAGGATTTTCAATAATAACATCTTCATCACCTTCAGGAATTGTAGATAAGGTTTGTCCATGACCAGGCGTCAGGATTTGGTCACCTGTCAGGATTTGCTCTTCCGTCATGATCTGAGATTTTACCAAGGTTCTGACTGTTCTTACTCCAGAATCAAAAACATGAGTGGACTACATGGATTGACTTTGAGAGGTTTGTCTAGTAGACTTCACCATAGCAGCATCAGAGGTTTCTCATTTTCTTACCATGTCATCACCATCATTTCCAGTATTATCATCATCATCATCATCATTTCTTCTTAATACTAGATCAGGTGTACATTTTGTCTGACTTGCCTTCTCCCCCTTTTTGGCATCAGGATTTGATAATAAATTTAAAATCAAAGAGAAAGAGGCTTGAATATCTGTTACCTTAGAATCCAAAGAGTTTATTCTGCTGTTGATAGAAGACTGTTCAGTGATAAGAGACTTGACATGTGAGTCTACAACTCTGAGTTGAAGAGCAGTAGGTGCCTTTGCCAAACTCTGTGAAATATCAGCCCTTACCAAAGAATTAGCAGCCTTAACAGAATCAATCTCATCCTTGAGGCTCTTGTTTAAAAGAGTTGTAGCCTTCAAGTGATTCCTTATATCTTCATTGTCAATTAAGTTTGTTGCATAAGAAGCATGCTGTAAAGCACATGGGTAGCTCACAGGATCAACAGATTTGTACCATTCATTTTCCCATTCATGTCTTCTTAATTGCTCAGCAGCATCTGTTGCAGAAGGACCAGAAAAGTCTTGTACATCATCTTTTCCTGAAGTAGCCTTGCTAGCCATGAAAGTGTTTGAAGAACCATAAGTAGTTCCAAGACTAGATTTAAGTGCATTGGCAAGCTGATCCTTCTCAACATCATCATCATCATCATCACTATCATCAGAATCATCAGTATTGTTAGGATCGGGATTAGTAATACCTTTGAGTTTATCCTGATGATCTGAGATAGGAGCTATCATTGGTCTTGAGTCAAGTGGTTGTATCAGGATTGGCTCAGCATCAGGAGCACCACTTGCGTCAGGAGTAACACTGTCAGGATTTGATTTGCTTGCATCAGTATTAACTACCAATGGTTCTTGTGTAGCATGAGGTTTAGAAGCTGTTTCAACACTTTGAGTTAAAGGTTCTTGTGTACTTCCCTCAGTGATAGTGTTCTCGACCAATATCTTCATTGCATTAGCATCAGAAACCCCTTGAGCAGTGTTAGGAAGTTCCTTAGAAACTATAGCTGATTTGCCTGCATCTTCACTTTGAGAAGATGGTTCTTGTGGGCAGGAATTTTGATGTCTGCATTCTCCCTTTGAGAAAATGGTTCTTGTGTGACCATTCCATCAGCTTTGCTTTCACTCACACTTTGAGTGAGTGGTTCTTGTGTGGTAGGATCATCAGTAGCTAATGAACCACTTTGAGGTTCAGGTTCTTGTGGGCTAGATCCTTTCAGTTTCTTATGTCTTGTAAAGACAATCCCAGATGCCTTCCTTTTCTTCAAAATAGGTGGAGATGAAAAACAAAGATTGGAAGCAATCTCAGCAACCTTCTCCCATGAAATTTCCAGAATCCTTGGAGTTGGAGAAGCATTGGCTGGAGAATCTGAGATTAAGACAGTCTTGTTTGGTAATGCATCAGGAGTACTAACGTTAGGATTAGCTTGAGCATCAGGATTTGACGACTCATCAGGATTTGATGTTGCCTGACCATCAGTATTCTGCATCTTCAAAGGAATATGATACCTGCTCTTTATCAATTTTCTTTTCTTCTGTGGCTTAACAATTGGTGCCACAGCTTCAGTAACAGTATCAGCAACTTCCTTTTGTATCTTGAACTTGGAGGATAGTGGCAGATCATCCTCAGAATCAGAAGCATCACCCAAAATCAATTTTCTTTTAACATCAACCTCCTCAACCTTATCAGCCTGTTGCACCAGGACCCCTTGTACACCCCCTTGTTTCTTCTTTTTGGTGAGTGGTGTAGAGGAGAAATCCTTTGATCCTGATTGCCTTCCAGACACATCAGATCTAGCTGATTTCTTTGTTTTTACAACTAAAGTCTTTTGAGAGACAGTAGAGGTGGTTGTGGAATGTTTAGACTGTTTGGGTTGGATGCTTGGATGTTTAGTCTTGAGAAATGCTTGTGACCTTCTGCACTCAAACTTGCACCAGATACCCTTTGTTTTGAGTTTACTTTCAAAATCTTAATAGATAAACCACATGTTCTCTCATCTTTTTTTTTATTATAGAGTAAATAAATATTGATTTATATTATTTCTAGAATATTGCACAATATATAATTCCAAAAAATATTTTTATCGATTGAGCATGATATACAATTCTCTTTTGTCAATTTAAATGATTGATATATGTCATTTTAATACCTATGAATTTACGATTTTGCTCCTATATGTTTAAAAATTACAAAAAACACTTTTTTTATATTTATGCAAAGAGTAGATGAAATTATGTTAGTGTTGAAAATCGAACAACTAACCTTCTCTAATCAAACTCATACCATAACCATTATACTATACATTATTTTGAGTTTTCTTTAAAAATATTTTTAGATAAATCACATTTTCTCCAAAAAAAACGTTGGTTTATATTATTTATAGAATGTTGCATATTATATATTCCAAAAAAAATATTTTAATGGATTGAGTATACTCTATATTTCTCTTTTGTCATTTTAAATAATTGATATAAAAAATAAAATTTTAAATAATATAAAATTATACATAAATGTAATCGATTCCTAAAAAAATATGAATTTATTTACCTTCTTCCTCTGTGTAGATATTAAACTATTGAAATAAAAAAATAAGATTTTTTAAGAAATATATAATTTTGTTTATAAAATTATACATAATAAATGATTGTCTCGCATAATTTTTATGTATATAAAATTTTAAATACGCGAGTTATATTAGAGATTTTTGGTCGATCAACTATTTAGACTTTCAGCGATTTAAAAGTGTGATTGATCTAAAAACATAGATATTAAAAGAAACTAAAATAATTGAATTTATGTTTAAAAAAATGACAACTCCAAAAATAGGATTTATGTTGTATATATAAAAAATAACATAATTAATATTCAATATAAAATGAAAAAAGATATGTTTTTTTGAATTATAAATATTACAAAATTGCAATAATTATTCGCAATGATCAATTAGACTATAACTCAAAGTATGGTAATATGAATTTTAAATAGTATACTAAATTGATCAAATAATCAACATAATACATATGATGAAACCAAAAAGTTTCATCTTAAATAATGCACAGTCATTAAAGTCGTCTAATCATAATTTACATTGATAAAAATATTTGTAAAAATTCAAGTTGAGTCAAAAAATAATTCATATTATAAGATAAAAACTGTTTCAATTTTCCAAAATTTTAAAATAGAATTTTGATATTGTGTAATAAAGTTTAGACTAAAACTAAACATTTTACACATGAATGTAAATTATTCCGGATAAAAAAATATTTTTATTTTTATTTTTCTCGTTGTATATATATATATAATATATATATATATATAAATGTATTATACTATTTAAATAAAAATATATAAATTCTATCAATAAAATCATACATAATATATAACTACATCAAATATGAACTATATATCATAATTTTTAAGTATATAAAATATCAAATATTTCAGTTAAATTAGAAATGTTTTATTGATCAAAGATTTAGACTTTTAGAGGTTTAAATGTATAATTCAACTAAAAAGATAAATATTTGAAAATGTAGAAGATCCAATTGAATTGATTCCAAAAAGACGATAACTCAAAAACATGATCTATGTTTTAAATAAAAAATCAACATGATTAATATGCAATAGATGAAAATAAGATATGATTTTTCTCGATCATAAGCATTATAAAATTGTCTAACTATTAATGACGACAAATTAGACTATAAATTTTAACAATAAAAATTCAAATTGCATGTAAAAAATTATTGAATGATGTTAACAAAAAGTATAAGTCTTTAATAATAATAGAATTTTATATAATATATTAAATGGATGCGTAATATCATAAAATCATTTTGATAAATGAAATTCTAAATAAGGTTTGTGGGCTTTGAGGACATCGTTGAATTACAACACTGAAGCTAATACACAATAAAATACAAGTAAAGTTTATTTTTTGTATATGAAAAAGGTTGAGTTTATTATTACAAAAATGTCATTCAATATTTGTATTGAAAAAACATTATAACCTCATATAAGTCTTCAGGTCAAAATCATGGTCATTTTTCACTTTTAAATAGATGAATAATCCCTGGACATTTATAAAGTTATCACATTTACATTATTTTTTTTTTTAAAAAAGATTAGTTTTAAAAATGATATATTTATCAGTATATATTTGTTTATAACACGTGCAAATCACGAGTTATTTTTTGTATTATTTTACTTTTGTATTTAAATTATTATAATCAAATTAAATATAATAACGAGTGGTTTAATTTTTGAGTTGTTCAGCCGGATCATTCGCTCAGAGTAAATGTTAATTTTAACATATTTGTAATAAATGTTTATTTTAATATGTTGTTGATGAGATTCGAACTTTAAACTTCTATGCAACATAACTTTTAGTAATACATCTAGATGTTTCAATCAATTTGACTTCAAAGACCTATCAGTATCGATTGTGATTGAAAAAGATAACCAATATGAGTTGTGAACCAAATGATAAATTATATCCCATTTTGTTTATTATGGTTTAGTAAAGATTGTAGTTGATTCAGAATTCATTAATTTGTACCATATATTTATAAAATTATATAACTGAGCAAAATACATGAATTTTGAGAAATATATATAAGATAATTCAATTTGAGTTATATATGAATTTTTAAAATTTAGGATTTCAATTATTTATGATGATTGAGTTGAAATAGTTACTTACGTTATTATAACATGGACCCACTCTATGTGAAGGGAAAAAAAGATGAAACCAGAAAATAGTTTTTTGAAAATTATATATGTGCACAAGTCATTAATATTGTCTAATCATTCTTACATCGATAAAAATAATCATGCGCCTTTTATCATATAGATATTAGTTGAATATTATGAAATCTAATCAAAATTACATGTATTTGATTCATGAAAACAGTACGTAATATTACAAAATTACGATAAATTGCAAATATTATCATCTAATGTATTTTTAATTATAAAATTATTTCGATATATGAACAAATTCAACGAGAAATTATTTAATTAATATATGAACAAGTCTCAAAACCTGATAGGGGTACGTTCATCATTTAAAGTAGTTACATTATTCCCCAACAAATTTTTTACTACTCTACACAACTCACACTTTAGTCATTCAGTACAAGCACCAAGCAGCAACAATTCAAATTTCAAATTCTACTCACTACTGATTACTGAAAGTTTGAAACACAACACACAAGTACAGTAGATAGTAGTACTCAATAGTTAGACATCTCAGCTTCAAAAACATACTGGCTGGTCAATAAATCCAAGAAAAACTCATATCTACGGACCTAATTTCGAAAAACACAAAGAATCAAAGTCGTAGATAATTCAAATACCTTTTCAGAAAGTCTAATATCATAAAATTATTACAAATAACGAATCATAGATGATGTTTACAAGAATTCAGACTTTATATAGTATACATACAATATCGGAGTAGTCATACGAACACAATAGACAAAACAAAAAAACTCATGGATATATATCATATTATATACCAAAACATTATCACCTATACAAATAATCAAGAAAATATGATTTACACATAATATCATATACACGAATTTACAAAAATATACAAAGAGTACAAGAATCGTTACCCCTTTTTCTAAACTTGTCACAAATCTTCCTCTTTTCGTGTTCTTCTTCTTCTTCTTCTTCTTCTTTTCTCTCTCTTTCTCTCTCTCTCTCAACATTTTTTTTTCTCATTGCTGTGCTCTAGTATTTTCTCGGGTTTTGTCTTCTTCTTTTATTTCGATATATGAACAAATTCAACGAGAAATTATTTAATTAATATATGAACAAGTCTCAAAACCTGATAGGGGTACGTTCATCATTTAAAGTAGTTACATTATTCCCCAACAAATTTTTTACTACTCTACACAACTCACACTTCAGTCATTCAGTACAAGCACCAAGCAACAACAATTCAAATTTCAAAGTCTACCCACTACTTATTACTGAAAGTTTGAAACACAACACACAAGTACAGTAGATAGTAGTACTCAATAGTTAGACATCTCGGCTTCAAAAACATACTGGCTGGTCAATAAATCCCAGAAAAACTCATATCTACGGACCTAATTTCGAAAAACACAAAGAATCAAAGTCGTATATAATTCAAATACCTTTTCAGAAAGTCTAATATCATAAAATTATTACAAATAACGAATCAGATATGATGTTTACAAGAATTCAGACTTTATATATTATACATACAATATCGGAGTAGTCATACGAACACAATAGACAAAACAAAAAAACTCATGGATATATATCATATTATATACCAAAACATTATCACCAATACAAATAATCAAGAAAATACGATTTACACATAATATCATATACACGAATTTACAAAAATATACAAAGAGTACAAGAATCGTTACCCCTTTTTCTAAACTTGTCACAAATCTTCCTCTTTTCGTGTTCTTCTTCTTATTCTTCTTTTCTCTCTCTTTCTCTCTCTCTCTCAACATTTTTTTTCCTCGCTGCTGTGCTCTAGTATTTTCTCAGGTTTTGTCTTCTTCTTTTTTCCGCTTACAAATTACCTACGTTTGTATCTATATAATAGTCCATTTAATTAACTTGGGTTAACCAAAATCATTCAATTAAACTAAAGCCCAAATAAATTAAATTAGTACGGCCCGTTAATCCAATTTTATTCTAAAGTCAAATTATATAATTATCTTAAATTTTAATCCACCTCTAATTCTAATTTCTAGCAAATTAAAATCTATTAAAATTATAAGAAAAATCAGGGATATTACATACTACCCACCTTAAAAAGAATTTGGTCCTCAAATTCACAACAATCCTATCACATGACACGTCTACCCACTAATCTCCTACAATTCAAACTTAAACTATCGTCCACAAAATCGCACCCTAGAGAATGTATTAGTCTCATACCTAACACACTCCGAAGGACAGCTTGCTCTGATACCAACTGTAATAACCTGACTTTTCGGACTATTAAATCTAAATACAAAACGTAAATAAAAGTATTTCTTTATTCAATAAATACGAAATTGTACAAAAGTCAAAGCAACGGTCAAACTTAACAATAATTCAAAATATAAAAGCGGAGACACAGCTCCATAAATCCAACAATATTCAATGTCTAACAGATAATCAAATTATTCGAATAGTCCTATGCAAAATCACATAGCACGAAATCCATAACTCCACATCCTTATTCTTACTTAGCTTCCAAAAGTCTGAACCTGAGATATATTAAAACAATGAGCTGCAAAGCCCAGCAAGTAACTATCGCCCAACGGCTCAAAATGATATTTAAAACAGAATTTCTGAACTTTAAAATCGATAAAACAGTCTAAACGATAAAATCATATTTTGTTCCCACGGTTCTAAATTACGGTCACAATATGCCAGTGACACAACTTCTATAGTTCAATGATTCGATGGGGACCAGTTTACGTCCCCCGATAAGACAAACTCAACGAAGTATCTATGTGTTCCGGAACGTGCGTAAACTAGTTCTATATGTCACACTATCCAGTGACCGGATTCTATGATTCGATGCACAACTAAAACTGGGAATTCTATAAAAATCTTTTCTAAAATCTATTTTCGATATCACAAGTTTCAAAATCAAATATTTCGAATATAATAAGATAACCGAATAAAAACAGATTTGATAATATTAGTGAGCAACGAAAAGTCACTTACCTCGATACCGATGTCGCACCCTAAAAATAAAATCACAACAAATCCTTAATATTAACTTATAATCTATTAATAGTCAAATAAATCAAACAAGTACACAACTCAATAGAACTCATGTGGCGTTTACATATAATTTACTCAAAGAAAATTCCAAACATCAAACATCAAAATATCTTGCAAAATAGACTGTTGTTAACAAAATCAATCTTGACTAGTTCTGAAAATTGGCAATTTACTCTAGGAAAATTATTTTATCTGAAAAAGTACAAACCACAAAAAATGTAGGCAATTCTGAGACCTTTCCAGAATGATAAGGCTCGTTAAAAACGGGCAGGTAGACATTTGCGGACTGCAGAACAGACCCTGATTTATTTAGTGTTATGCTATTTACGACATCCAAATCACAGAATATAGCAGCAGAGGGTAAACAAGAAACACAGAACACGAAAATACCTTTCAATATTGATATTACTCATTAAATTAGCATAAAAACTCAATTTATTACGAATTTTCAAAGTTAGACATCTCAGCTTCAAAAACATACTGACTGGTCAATAAATCCTAGAAAAACTCATATGTACAGACCTAATTTAGAAAAACACAAAGAATCAAAGTCGTAGATAATTCAAATACCTTTTCAGAAAGTCTGATATTATAAAATTATGACAAATAACGAATCAGATATGATGTTTACAAGAATTCAGACTTTATATAGTATACATACAATATCGGAGTAGTGATACGAACACAATAGACAAAACAAAAAAAAACTCATGGATATATATCATATTATATACCAAAACATTATCACCTATACAAATAATCAAGAAAATATGATTTACACATAATATCATATACACGAATTTACAAAAATATACAAAGAGTACAAGAATCGTTACCTCTTTTTCTAAACTTGTCACAAATCTTCCTCTTCTCGTGTTCTTCTTCTTCTTCTTCTTCTTCTTCTTCTTCTTCTTCTTCTTCTTCTTCTTCTTCTTCTTCTTCTTCTTCTTCTTCTTCTTCTTCTTCTTCTTCTTCTTTTCTCTCTCTCAACATTTTTTTTATCACTGCTGTGCTCTAGTATTTTCTAGGGTTTTGTCTTCTTTTTTTTCCGCTTACAAATTACCTACGTTTGTATCTATATAGTAGTCCATTTAATTAACTTGGGTTAACCAAAATCATTCAATTAAACTAAAGGCCAACTAAATTAAATTAGTACGACCCGTTAATCCAATTTTATTCTAAAGTCAAATTATATAATTATCTTAAATTTTAATCCACTTCTAATTGTAATTTCTAGATAATTAAAATCTATTAAAATTATAATAAAAATCAGGGATATTAAATTAATGAACCGAAAGAAAATGAAAATTGTTGAAATTCTGCAATTCTGCAATCTGCATCACCTGGCTTCACAATCACATATCAGGTTACCTTCACATGCCCGCGTGGCCGCATCTATGAATAATAAAAGAGCAAAATAGTAAAGAAAAAGGACACAAAACACATACAAAAAACAAAAGTAAAACATGAGGATGATGACTGAATCAAATTAATATCAAATTAACAAAACCCTAGAAGTAAATTAAGTAAGCAACGAAAACGAACCTTTGATTCAGATTTCAGACTTTGATTCTTTGATTTCACTACGACTGAGCTGAATCGTAATTGGATTTGGGTTTATTGGGTATTTGGGCAATTGGGCTAAGTGACCAAGTCAGTATTCAGTAAAGTGTAATACATATATGAATATACAATAAAAGCATAAGTTATATATTATATAATATATAATTATATTATAAATATAATTCGGTTTATTCGGTCCAAAACCAAACTTTTTGGTTAAAAACTGAACCGAACCGAAAATTATTTCGGTCTAACCCGAAAAACCGAAATGACCGAGTTTTTGGAAAAATAGGAACCGAACCGAACCGAACCGAAATAGCAAAATTCGGTTCGGTTTTTCCGGTTTGGATCGGTTTTGCTCAGTCCTACTTCTCATCTTACCCTATCAAACTTACGATTACACAAACCTCACGTTAATAAATCGACTTCTCGCAAAACAATTATTAACGTTTTTATGCCTTGCACGGGTTGTTACGCTAGTTAATAATAATGAGCCGTATGCACAAAATATTCATCCAATCTATTATATATATAATAGAGCAACTAGGGGGTTGTGTGAGACAAAAAAATCAGAGTGAAATTACGATTATGCCCCCAGTTATTCGCTCTCAATTTACTAAACTACCCCTACTTATTATATAATAATAATTTTGTAATTAATGCATATATTAATTACATCTAATTAATTAATCGTCATTAATACCTATATATTTATTATCCATTAATATTAAATACAATAATTAATATCGTCTATTAAACTTTTAACATTACATTTATAACGAAAATGGGTTTAAATTTTCACATAAACAGATAAAAACGAATATTTACTTAAATTATAACACTTAAACAAATTAACTAATGACAACACATACTTTTGTCAACATTCGAATAACTCATTTATCACACTAAAAACATTCATAAAATTTAATAAAATTTGCGAATTCAGAATATATTTGTGCTTTTGGTTACTAAAATTAACATATTTTTCAATTAGCTAAATGAAACTGAGGACCAGAGTGCAACTTTGATCAATTGATGCTGAAAGGAGTAATATGTTATTGTGTTAAAAAAAAGAGACATTTGAGATATCTTAGTGCATGGCGGATGACCTAGATAAATTTGGTATTCAAAAATTTACTTAATAATATTTCAAAATTAATATGTCAATACATACATGTGTGTGTATATATATTAAATTGTATCGTTAAACCTGAAATATTAAAAAATTATCGATCATGTCGGACTTTTAGTTTTCGTTACACCTTATATATGCCAAAACCAAAAAGCATATACTCTAAACAGTGCAGGTGGCTGACTCTCACGCATTTGATGAAATTAATGAGAGACAGTTGTTAGCGTGTATATTACAGACACAACATATAAAATTAAGACAACTGATGCAAATCAACTCACTTTCTTCTTAATCCATTAACTATCTCTTCCAAACTAATGAACGTCCATATTCAATCACGACTACTTCAAAATTCTTACATTTTTTGTTTTTCAATTAGCTAAATGAAACTGAGGACCGGAGTGCAACTTTGATCAATTGATGCTGAAATGAGTAATATGTTATTGTGTGAAAAGAAAGAGACATTTCAGATATCTTAGTGCATGACGGATGGCCTAGATAAATTTGGTATTCAAAAATTTACTTAATAATATTTCAAAATTAATATGTCAATACATACATGTGTGTGTGTATGTATATTAAACTGTATCGTTAAACCCGAAATATTAAAAAATTATCGATCATTTCGGACTTTTAGTTTTCGTTACACCTTATATACGCCAAAACCAAAAAGCATACACTCTGGACAGTGCAAATGGCTGACTCTCATGCATTTGATGAAATTAATGAGAGACAGCTGCTAGCGTGTATATTACAGACACAACATATAAAATTAAGGCAACTGATGCAAATCAACTCACTTTCTTCTTAATCCATTAACTATCTCTTCCAAACTAATGAACGTCTATTTTCAATCACGACTACTGCAAAATTCAAAACTTCAAAATTTTTAAATTTTTTGTGAACAAGGGTAGGTCATATTAAAAATTGGAAAAAAATTAATTTAAAATGACAAGTAGTTCATTTCTTAAACATGTAAGAAGTTCAGCAAAATGTGAATTTAGATCATACCCGTGCCTCGCATGGGTTATAAAGCTAGTTAAAATTAATAGTAAAAAGACCGAAAAAAAAACATACGTTGGCACACGCGTACGTTACTAATGGTCACAATGAAGCAACGTCGAGAAACACAGACCAATCCGAGTATGAAATGGAAGCCCCTGGGACCCACATGGTGCATTAGCCAGCCACGTCGGCTAATTCAAATCTGATAAATATCTGACCTTTCGTTCCAGTTTTGGAAAGAGAAAAAAAAAAGAGAATCGCACAAAATAATATAAAAAATATACCTAAACTCTTGACCACACAGCATAGGCCACGTCCTCAAAATTTCACTCTAAAATAATTGTGGACACTATTATTTCCGTATAAATTCTGAATAATTAAACAGAACTCTTCTTTAAAATTAACTTTGTACATTCAGATTCTATATCTGTACATTTGTAGTGTTGAATCTTTTTGTCTGAATCTGATTATCTGCTGAGCCTTGATTCTGTTGAGTTACTTCAAGGTATATTGTTAATCTTTTACTAATGTTTGTGTTAATGTTAATCATGTTTTGATTATTTATAATCTTGGGTTTGTGCTTGCCACACTGCATGATATACCCTTTTCATTTCTTTGCTAATTTCATACTTCAAATGATGATTCTGTTATGTTCTTGAAGAATTAGAATGTTGTGTTTTAAGATAGATCATCAGTTTGAGCTTTGTTTTTTGATCTGCTGTTTGGATATTAAACAAATCGAATCATAGTGCATTCTTTTGGCTTATGAGTAGTGAATGTTAGATTAGGTTATAGTTATACGATATCGAAAATATATGATGTTGGTGGATATTACATTCAACTACAGAACATAAGTATACTGGCATATTAATATGAGTATATGACTGTGATTTTTGTGATCTCAGGATTTGTATATTTGATTTGAGAAGCTATTCATTAATAGATTTCTGTCTTGCAAAATTTGGTATGGGAGTTGTGACTGTTTCTAGTTCTGCTGCGCGTACTCCACTAGGATCAAGCACAAGATTATCAAAGTACTCATTTTCTACTAAAAGAACATCGATTTTGATGTTTAAAACTGATAAAACTAAGAATAAAGCTTTGGTTGCTCCTAAAGATGGTGTGTGTTCAGCCATTGAGAAATCTAAAGGGAAACGTAAGATACTTAGACAGACTAAAAAGCCGTTAGAAAGAGTACAAGCTTTTTCTGTTGCTGAAGCGCCTTCATGTCCCTTGGACTTGGACTATTTTGAAGAAGCTGCCAAGCTTGAAAATATATACAAGCGTAGTCCCGCACCTGAGTTGTATGATGGACAAGATAAAGATCACGGGGTGAAGACAATCCGAAAGAGGAGGAAGAAGAAGATTGAGGAAGATGAGAAGCCAGCAAATGAAAGTATTAAAAATGTAGTGCGAAGTCAGAGGACTGTTTCCAAAAGACTGAATCTTGAGAAAAGGATTGAGTTGAAGATAAACAAAGAGGCTGAAGCTCAATCTGCAGCCAGGAGGAGGAATCTTACCGGGGAAAATGAGATTGAAAAAATCAACAGGCTGGTGAGGGAATATTCTGCTTCTACCGACTTTGTGAGCTTGGACTGGAAAAAAATGAAGATCCCGCCAGTTCTTTCTTCTTCAGAGCACACCTGGCTGTTTAAGTTGATGCAACCTATGAAGGTGATTTATTTTTCTTTTTTAAACACCTCTATTTTATGCTAATTTGTTTAAAACTTCTCAGTTTCTAGACCTTATTTGCATTTCTTAGAACCTCTATTTGCTGCAATATAGGCAATCCTTTTGGTGAAAGATAACTTGCGAAATAATTTGGGCAGAGAACCAACTGATGGCGAGTTAGCACAGGCAACAGGTATGAATGTTGTTCAACTGAGGAAACAAATAGCCGTTGGCCAAGCTGCTCGTAGCAAATTGATTAAGGTCAGGATATGTTTTTTTTTATTTAATTTCATTTTTGCATCAGGCCAGGAAATGTTTATTAACCTTTTTATTTCCACAAATTGCAAAAAATCTTTGGTACTTGATCTTAAGAGGTCCTGTTGTGGGATATGTAAGAGGTAAACTTGTTTTTTGTCATTATGATATAAATATATATTCCCGGAGCTCTATCTGATATTATATATGTGAACTAGACATTCATTATTTTTTTTTGAATAAACGTACTTGCATTCTCATTAAATAGAATCAATCACCAATACATCATAAATAAAGTCCGGAGCAGTATGATACCACTCATGGATGCCTGACATAGAATGAGTATCCCGAGCTAACTTATGAGCAACCTAATTCGCAGACCTACACACAAACTCAACTAGCACGTTCTCAAAGTGCTTAAACCATTCGATACAATCTAAGACAATGTATGAAAATATGCTTTACCCTTAACTTCCTTACAAGCATCTGCGAGGAGTTTTGAATCTGTCTCGAATATGCAACGTGTATAGCCCATCTGTTTTACCCAAGACAACGCCTCCTTCAAGCTCACCGCCTCAGCTTCACGAGGCTGCATGTTCGCTGCCACTCTGTGATTTCTCGCACACATAAAGTTTCCCTCTGCATCTCTAATCACACTACCAACTCCGATACATTCCAACTCCTCAAACACAGCCGCATCGATGTTTACTTTCACCCATCCCTGTGGTGGAGGACTCCACTGTCTGGAACTTGAGTTCACCACAGGTTTGTTTGATAGATTTTCCACCTGGCACTGTCTCCATTCCATAATCAAATTCCTTGCTGTAGCCTGAACACCATACGTAGACATAACCACCTTATCCCAAACCCATTTGTTATGCCTGTTCCACAAATTCCAGCAAACCATAGCTATCAAAACCAACTTCTCCTTTGAGCACATGTTAAACAACTGATATATAATCTCTATTGCGTTTGCTCCATCCTCCTGTTGATGCACCTCCTGGATTCCCAACGCTGCCCATACTGATCGAGCAAAAGAACAGTCAAATAAGACGTGCTTGTCATCCGCATTTTGAACTAGACACCACGAGCATTTTATATCAATTTGCACTCTTTTTCTCGCTAAATTCACAGCACTTGGTAAACAGTTACGACAGACTCGCCACATGAAATTTGTTATTTTACTTGGCAGCTCTAAAGACCACAATTTCCTCCAAAAATTTGCACGACCCCAGACCTACTCCCCCTGTAGCTTTCTATAACAACTTTTCACCGTGAAACATCCTGTATCCTCACATATCCAAATAGACCTGATGAATGCACTTGCCCCTTTTGGGGAATTTTAAGGTAGGTAAATTGAGGTGTCCTCATTAAATACCTGTGCTCTTATTGAGATTTATACTTACTGTCAATATCATTGCCTTTTACTAAAACAGACAAATTGTATTTGATTATTAGGGCTAAAGAGTTAAATGAATTTAAGCCCCTCTTCGGGTCGGCATTACACCTGGAGATATCTGATATTGAATAGTTATCATTTTATTATATATTAATTCTTGTTATTTGCAACGCACTGCTGTATAGATAGTCATGATCCATGAAGCATGATTCTAAAAAGTAATTGGAAGTAAATCTGACTGTCCTCACATTACTGTTGCAGCACAATCTTCGCCTTGTATTGTTTGTAATGAAGAAGTATTTTCAAGAGTTTGCAAATGGCCCAAAACTTCAAGACCTCTGTCAAGCAGGGGTGAACGGTCTTATTACTGCCATTGACCGCTTCGAACCAAAAAGGAAGTTGCGGCTTTCAACATATGGCCTCTTTTGGATCAGACATGCCATCATACGATCCATGACCCTCGCAAGCTTTACAAAAGTTTCTTTTGGTCTTGAGTCGGTAAGATTCTTCTCCCGGCACTTGTTCTTTTGTTGTCCCATTATACATGACTTATTGCCACATTGCCAGTAGCGTCTTGTCCCTTCTGACTACAAATTATAGCTCTTCTGTCAGATAATATTGAATTTGGACCGTTGATTTTCATCTACCTAAAAATTTTAGTCAGGTACCGATACCTAAAATTACTGGTTGCAGAACCTCACAACTTTCGTAAGCTGAGTAGGTTGGTTGATTCATGGAGTAATCAAGCTTGGCAAAAGCAGAACAATAATAATTGATCCAAATCATTACTAGAAGAATCTGTTTCCACGATATATAGAATTGACCAAGTCTAGCTTGTCAATGCAAATTAGTGCCTGATGTCAGTGGTGGAAGAATTTTGGTCAATTGATTACTGTTGTGTGCATTTGGGAATTTTTTCGTTTAGTTCAAATATTTACTGATGCAGGTGAGAGCAGAAATACAAAAAGCTAAACTGCAGCTGATGTTTGAACTAAATAGAGAGCCAACGGAGGAAGAAATAACAGAGAAAGTAGGAATTTCCATGGAAAGATACAGTGAAGTAATGAGGGCATCAAAGCCTGTTGCATCTCTCCATGCAAGGCACTCTGTAACACAAGAAGAGTATATTAGTGGAATTACTGATTTTGAAGGAGCAGGAGGGGATAAAAGAAGACAGCCTGCTCTTCTCCGTCTAGCTCTTGATGACGTGGTAATAATTTTTCCTTGTCACTACAACATAGAGTTGCACACTTCGTTAAAGTTTAAAGTGATAATCGTGTCAATATGCTCACCTGAACATGTCAATAAAATTACGTACTATGGATTAGTATAGCATCACCAAGGGACTTGACAATTTACATGTCAATAATCTTTTTACAGCTTGATTCTCTGAAGCCCAAAGAGAGCTTAGTGATCAGGCAAAGATATGGGCTTGATGGTAAAGGTGATCGAACATTGGGAGAGATAGGTGGCAATTTGAATATATCTCGAGAAATGGTCAGGAAGTATGAAGTTAAGGCATTCATGAAACTCAAGCATCCAGCTCGAGTGGATTATCTCCGGAGGTATATATTGTGAAAAATAAAAATAAAAATTAAGCCATTTGTTTGTGTTACGGTCACATCCATACATATTCCACTGCTTCTGATCAACTCAACCGTCAAAATTTTTAATATTGTATACTTGTATCATAGTCATAAGATACATGGACATAGATATTCAGTATATAGCATGAAATCCATTTACAAGGCCTCATATGTGTTGTCAGTGTATATATAAGCTGTTCCAGTATTCTTGGTCGCAAATCCCAAAGGCATGTAATACAGTTCGATACAGTCTTTAACCTTACTTTTGTAGTGTAATGTCAATCATTACAAATGTAGAATTTAGAAACCTCACTGGGATGTTTAGTAGACATGTAATACTTACTACATATATAAAGTTAAATACATGTACATTTGAAACAACCTCAATTTCAAGAACGATATTTTGCTTTCGTTGAATTTTTCTCCCTGGAGATTTTGCTTTGAGTCTGTAAAATCCATGTATTCTGTTTTGTTTTGAGATGTAGGTAACAAATTTAAAAGTTAATTTTTCTCTCAAGGCAATGGCATGTAAACTAAACACAAATATATAGACTCCCAGCAGTTTAGTGCAATATTTAGCGAAAATTAGTTGTAGGCAATGGTAGTAGGGATACAGGAGGCACTTCGTAACTTTAAAGGTATCAGCTATGTGTGTTATACACATACGTTAATATCAGCATCAGCGAATTCACACTTTCGCACTAAGATTCTGGTAGAAGTAGATTCTTTTCATTAATGAAAGAAGGGAGAATCAGTAGCAACAGTATAGAACTCACTACTCAGAGGTTTACAGCAAGTTGTGTTTAGTCATGTTCAAAACAAAACTATGCCACCCCTCTCCAACTACTTTTGAACACCAGAGGTTCTCCAGCATTCCAGCTTCCATTTTGTGGTGCCAGCTGATGTTTTACCATAAAAAAATCTTTGAATTTCTTCTGGTTTTCTTCCTGGAACACGCCCAGCTATCAAATGCCACCTGGGAAACAACCTTTGGAAGTTTAGAGAAATTTGGTATGAACTAATGATAACTTCTTAGTCGTATTTGGACCCTGTTTAGCTTTTTTTATTTATTATTTGCAAGTAAAAATACATATATACGTTAGTTATTTGTTCGAATACTTCAGTACTTGATAATATATAACTTGCAAGTTATAAAAAATATGAATACTAGAAATTACATGAAGCTAGATAATATAGAAATTTATCAAGTCAAGAAACAAAAATTAAAACAATTCGGAAAAAAATATATTCAACTAACAAGACAACCGATTATATTACATTATAACCTCAGAAAAAGAATAAACTCGATAAATAAATGTTTCTTTAACATAAAAAAGACCGTCTTGTGAAATAAATAGCTCTCTCAGGTCTCGAGACCATTCATTTACAGCAGTTTAACTACTGTGATTTAAACCAAGTAATGAGAAAAGCCAAAAAGTGAATGTTCATAGTAGCTTACCTTTGGCCAACAAGCCTATACATTCTGAAGATAAGATCTTCCTCTTCATCAGTCATCTTTATAAGCTCCAAGTGAGTATCACCAGCGTCTGTCATTCCATACAAACTTTCACTTCTAAGCGATAATAACATGGTCATAAAAAACACGACGTTCAAATAAACTACTATACAATGTGAAGACCGATAACCTATTTATCGAAGCATAGTAAGACTGAAGGAAATATTTATACAAAGTGCTGTGTGTACTGAGTACTGACCTTGGGACTCAGAAGTGGTGGGTTTTGGTTGAGTTGTTGGGCATTCCTTGTCCATAATTCACTACACAATAAGACTGATAGATTGTGAGATGCAGGGGGGAGGGGAGTGGCTTTACAACTTATACAACTGCCACGTAAATTTTGAAGGCCATCTAACAAGTACTCTCAAACTTAGATCGTTTGACTAGTAGCTGCTAACAACTTTTTCCTATACATTTCATTTTCAAATGGTCGCTCTCCTTTCAACGAATGTATAATAAGAGCAAGTCCAACAGCTTACTTATATCATGTACTAAGCTCAAATATAAGTAATTTAGCAAAAAATGGTGCTCCAACAATGTTCTAGTGGTTACCTAAATCACTAGGACATCCATCTCATTACCTATTAATAGGTAACCACTAGTCATTACCTATTTAATTTTCATGAATAAAAAATTCATTTCCCTCCTTTTCTACATTTCTTTTCTCTCTCTTTCTTCCACTCTTTTTCTCTCTCTTTTCAAATATATTATTATAAAAATAATAGGGAATGGATATAAGTAATGTTGTTGGAGTTCATACAAGAAATCAAGTCCCTAAATGACTAGGACACATTATTATATAATATTTATAAATAACCAACTAGGATATTGTTGGACTTGCTCTAATATGTGTGCGCGCTGTGTTTCCTATCCTGAAATGGTAGTCGACTGGATACTACTGTACTAGTTCAAAATTGCATTAAAGTACAAACAAACTGATATAATATTCATTTTTTTAGTGATTAAGAGTTTACTTAGAGTCAACTGACCTGTACTTGTCTAGGTTTCTTTTTCTTTCTTACCTACTACAGACCATTTTTTTTATAGTATTTTGGTTGGACGACTGAATTAGTCTGCAAAGTCTGAATCTTCTCCATGACAGAAAAATTTAGGAGGGTAATCACAAAATGATGTCACTTGGATTGCGAAATATACTGAGCTGTTGTTTTTGTTCTAGGATTGCGAAGAGAAGATACGTTAAGAATTTTTAAAAGAGAAATACTATTACACGAAGTGTTTGGGGAGCAATTCTGCTCTCCTCTAACTTGTTTGATGATCTATAAGATAGCAAAACTGGGGAAGGAGATGAGAGAGATTAGAAACACATGATAAAATGATACAAATTTCATAATAATCACTACCAACTCCTCTCTTCCCTATACAACAATCCCCAGCTGTATTCCTACTGATTTTTTCGCTTGGATAACCTGTAAGACAAAGTCTCGACTACTCAAGAAAGCTGTGGTTAAAGATTACACTGGTAGACCGTTAATGAAGTTCAACTATCCATAGCAATCATGGGATAAAAATGTAGTTGTGTCTATTATGTGAAGTTTAAAGAGATGTACGTAAAAGACTAAATCTTGAGCTTCCTGAGAGCAAATTAATACAAACATTTACTCATGTATATGTAACTTATATTAGCTTTCTACATAGTAGTTAGTACCAGGGAGTTTTCCTCAACAAATTGGTGAAACTGGAAATTAAACTCGTTCCAAGTTTGCTATCGTAGCTTCATTTAACCAATCCTGGCCAAGAACCAAAATGATTTCACTGGTTAATGATTTCTCGGTTTCAAACTGTAATATAAGAATATAAACACCAAATCATTACCCACATAGCAGAATAGTGAAATGGAAGGAACTAGGAAGTGAACTTCTTAGTCCACCCACTAAATCTTCCCTAAATTCTATATTAACTCTACACAAGCCAATAAAAGTTGTTGATCATGTAAACGATTAGATTTCATGAAAACAAAGAAGCCGAACCTTTTGCTCATTATGTCTCAGACGATTGGTAGAAACCTCTCTTACGATTAGTAGAAAACTAAAAGAGATTTTGTTAACCTGGACAATATTCTACATCAAAAAGCATCCGAGTTTGTTGCGCTGTGTATGGCGTCTCCTGTTACAAGAGTAGAAGTTCTATTTTCACGTTGAAATTAATATATTTTCAGTCAAGTGCTCTAACATTGCATATATGCTGTTACAAGACGGATGGGTTCTATCTTCTACGGAAAACACATTAATACTGTTGTTCAGCTCAATCCAACTACATCCAGGATCCTTCTTCACTTCCAAGCCTTTTAATAACTTCCTTACCTCCATCTTCTCCTCCCACTTCCCCAATATTGCATATATGTTGGACATAATAATATAGGCAGACGTTGGAATGGGATAAAAAGCAAACATCTTTGCAGCAACCCTTTCACCCACTTCCATATCCATCCAGAACCAACAAGCATTAAGCAAAGCTCCCCAAATGACACCATCCGCTTCAACTGGCATATCTTTAATAAGCTCCTCGGCTTCTCTTAAACGGCCAGATCGGCCTAGGAGATCAGCTACACATGTAAAGTGTTCTAAGCTGGGAGCAATACCATAACTTTCTTTCATTATGTGAAATAATTCCATTCCCTTGTTAAACAACCCTGCATGAGTACAAGCGGTAAGGACCGCTGCAAAAGTTGCACCATTCGGATGCACTCCATGGTTTATCATTTCCTCAAAGAGTAATATCGTCTCAGAACCAAGCCCATGGCATGCAGAGCCATGTATCAGAGCTGTCCAAGCTGCCACATTAGGAGAAGAAATGCTGATGAATGCTTTTTGAGCATTAAATATATTCCCACATTTAGAGTACATATCCACAAGGGCTGTTCCAACATAAACATTAGATATAAATGGTGTTTTGATCAAATGAGCATGAAGCAGTTGTCCTAGCTGAATAGATCCAAGGCATGAGCAAGAATGAAACAGAGCAGAGAAGGTTGACCTGGTTTTGCTTATCGACTTTTTGTGCATTACTGCATACAGTCTGAAAGCATTTTCATGTTGATCATTTTGAATATATCCTGAGATCATAGAATTCCAAGTTACAGGGTTCCTTTCTTCTTTTATTTTTTCAAAGAGATCCACAGCTTTATCTAATTGAGCACTTCTAGAATACACTGAAATCATTGTATTTAAAGAAAGCAAAGTTGTGCCATGCATTTCCAGATATAACTTTTCAGAATCCTCACTTCTGCCGCACAATGAGTACCCTTTAATCATCAGATTATACAAATCTGCGTCTCTCTCGGGCAGTCCACTAAAAATCAATTCCGCCTCTGCAATCCTACCAGCAGCTATAAGCTTTTTAATGAAGACATTTGTGTCATTCAGTGAGGGGCTTATCAGTCTGTCATAAACTTTCTTAGCATCATCCAGAACATCACAATCACAATAGAAGCCAATGAGTGCACCACTTATGGAGTGTTCAAACTCATAACCATATCGCATAACCAGCCCATGAATACCCCTTCCCTCATGCAACATCCCTACTGTAGCACAAGCTCTAATAACGGAATCAAGAGTAAATTCATTTGGTTTCGCTTCTCCGCTTCGTCTCATCATATTAAATAACTGTAAAGCCTTCCCACAACTGTCATCTTTATAGTAACCAGATATCATCGTGGTCCATGCAATGACATCACGGCATGGCATTCTTCTAAAAACATCAAGAGCATTGTCCATTAAGTTACACTGAACATAACCCACAACCATCAAACTCCACAACATCTCATTCCTCCCATGCAACAAATCAAAAATCCGCCTCGCATCTTCAATCTCAAAACAACTTGCATACAAATAAACCAATGCACTTCCAACATGCTTAAAATCCTCCGACCCCGACTTCACCACAACACAATGAACCTGCTTACCACCACACAACGTCGGCAAACGAGCACAAGCACTCAATGCCGAAGCAAAAGTAGTCTCATTTAACTTCGTACCACCTACATGCATTTCTTTAACCATACTCAGAGCTTCACTAAATTCTCCCAATCTAGAATACCCAGATACCATGTTGTTCCAAGACACCACTGTTCTAAACGGCATTTCATCAAACACCTTCCGAGCATCGGTTGAATTCCCGCTTCTAAAATGACTAGAAATCTCAGTATTTCTGGAAACAACATCATAAATCCCATAATAATTAGAATAACAAAAAGTTGAAAATGATCTCCTAGCTTTCCCCCATTTCTTAAAATTTAACTTGCCGAGCATCCCCCAATCCATAAACCCTAAACTAAAAAGTCAAACTAAAAACACACTTGCTCCCAAAAGTCAAACCCTGAGCCAAACAACCCAACCGTCACTTACTATAAACCCGCCACGTGTCTCACTGCATGCAGCCACGTACCCTCCCTACTCTCTCTCTCTCTCTCTCTCTCTCTCTCTCTCTCGTATACATACAATACAACTGACAGTCTCTAATTATAATATTTTCTCATCTCTCTCAAATAATTCTCTCTCTATCTCTCTCTGGGTTTTACAAAATGGTGAAATTAGCGACGGCGCGAGATAGCAGAATGTACGGGCCAAGGCAATCGAGAAAGCGGTCAGAGTACATGAACGCGGGGCTATATGTATTTGCAACAATATTATTAGTTGTGGGTTTTGCAACACAATTATCATTAAAGGAACAAAAAATAGGGGTTGTATTTGTATTAATAGGACTGTTCATAATTGCAATAGTGAATATTCATGATTTAATTGCTCATCTGGCTGGAATTGATTATTGTTTGGCTTTGATGGAATATGATATGCAATTAGCTCTTGTTGAGTTTGCTGTGCCTTTGCTTCAGTCTTTGGGGACTCTTCTCTCCTTTTTGGCTATTCTCTTTCTCTTTATCCAGGTTCCTTCTTACTCTCCTCCTTTTCCGAATTATTATTTGCGACCTACTTGTACATAATATGTTTTTTTAATTTACGGAAATATGTTATTGAGCATTAATAATTGTGTTCGTTTAGAATTGGAGGTAATTTATGTATGTGTAGTTGTGTAATTTTCTGATTAATGAGTAGTTGATTGAAATGTAACAAAAATGCACAACTTATTTTGTGATGGTTTTGTGTGCTTATTCGTATGGATACGATTTGTTATTAGTTTAGAGTTTGGTCGGGTTAGAAGGAATAAAAAGAGAAATTATGAGTGAAATTATTTCTATATTTGGTAAAAGGGAAATATGAAGGAATGTGAAAGTAAATATTAAAGAAAATTAGAGGTGGAAGAAAGGAGATACAGGGAAGTGATAAGTACAATAATGAGATGTCGCACGAGTTTTAGGAAGAAAATGAGTAGATTGCAAGACGCTCTATTGTACTTGTATATGCAATGGAGGCTTGTTTAAAAGAATTGGCTACAAAATAGTACAAATTTCATTATCTTCCAACTAAAAAGAAAAGATTCATTCAACCCAAGTGCAATAATCTTCCAGCTGAACAAGTGCAAGTCCTTGTAATAGAAGGATACATGAGTGAAGAGGGAGGGATACAATAAAGTTCAATTATTTGTGAGAAGGTTTGTGGAGAAAATGAATGAGAAGAATAAATGAGCTGAGCGTTCTGTGTCAAGTTGGTAAGATCGAGCTTTCGTATGATTTAGTATGAATGGCATGTAAACTGAAATTTTTACACATTTTATTTGCAAAGTAAAACTTATGAAAATTTTACCTATAATATATTACACCCAATGTTATTCTTCACAACTGAAGGTGCGAACTCTTAATCTCTTATGGTTAATGGGGTATTCCCCCCACTAATTCCTAAATACAGATATAGTGTTAGTATATTTACTTCACATATGGATGTTTGCCCCCGTAGTTGAGTTGTTTGACCTCTAAATAAAGTTTGTCAAGTTTCCATTTCCATTAGCCTTTTTAATGTATTCTACGTGATATACCGTATTGTTGTATGTTTCATATATTACTGAGAAGCTCATGTCCTAATCGTAAAGTTAAGTGCTACTAAATTATGGTGATTCTCCCAGCATATTTTCAGCTCTTTTTTTTTTTGCCGCTGGTTATATATTCCTACATCTGTCTCGATTTACAACCAAACAAGAAGCAACCAGTTAAAATATTAGACTACTACCAGGCATTGTTCATCTTTTGTGCATATTGCATATAAGAAGTTCAGTGAGAATCAATTTTGTTTAAAAAATAATTATATGACATATCTAAAATCATTCTATGTTTTCTTATGCTATATAATGTGTTACACATACATATTCAGGAGGAGAAGCAAAAATATTATAAGTTGGAGAAGCATGGTATGAACATGCTTATTGCAGGTTCATCTTTGTGGGTGCTAGGGTCCATACATAACTCATGCCAAATCTATGAAAGAGCAGATGGTCACGTTCAGGTTTTGCAAGAAAGTGTCCACATCCCGTTCCTGATGGGAAGCTTGTTGTTCTTGGTAGGTTCTGTTATTAATGGTCGCGAGCAGGCTAGCACGCTTCACCATGGTCTGGACTTATTTGTAAGTCACTTGTGCAGTTTTTTTTGTGTTCGATCAAAAACCATGTAGCATTCAGCCAAAAAAGAATAAAAAAATACAATGTAGTATATTAAAGTTATCTCAAGTTAGCATGAGCATATCTAAGAAGTAATCATATTGGAGAGGTGGTGGAAGTTGAGGTGAATGACTTTAAAAGGGATTGAAAGGTTGGATAGCTAAATTGATATTCAAGTGAGATGAAACCACTGATTAACACACTTAGTTCATGATCTCTGTTTGGGTGTTTGATGCTTACAAAGTTGAGTTTATGCAGAGTGAGACTTGGACCTGGCTATGCATGGTTGGGAGCTTAATGCTATTCATTGGAGGAATAACCAATGTAGTGAAAGTTTTTAAGATGCAGCAGTTTGATAACGGGTTGCGGCTAGAGAAACTGAGAGGTGGAGCCCAAGAGCGATTAGCACATGTACGGGAAGGTCAAGTACCCCTAATTCGAGAAAACCAGAGGAGAAGACAAGCTGAACAAGTCGGACCATCAGTAACTCCAACTCCGTACAAGGATGTTTTACTAGGCCAGCCTTGATCACATTTCAGCTTCATGTGCGCTGTGTTTCCTCCCTTTGGATTCTGAGATGGTTCAACTGTTAAATGGTGATAACTGGTCTGCTGCATGTCTCAGGGAAGACAACTTTTCAGTTTTTCCCATTTCAGAAAGTTTTTATATCAATGTATGATTTCAGTTAGGACTTAAAACACTGCAACACTGTCTAGTCGATTTAATAATCTTTGTTTTTTCATTTTAATCTTTGTGATGGTTACTATTTTAATTGGGGTGATGGACTGATGGTGGCACGGCAAGGCTAGCGTGTTGTTTCAGCGGCCTTTTAACAAAAAGCTACTATGTTATACTACTTCTTAGAGTAACTCCAACAGATTAGCTAGTAATGTTCCTAACTTGAATTACAGGGAATGGCTGTAAAAATTGTATTTCATCAATGTCCTAGTCATTCTTTAAATTACTAGTTGGTCTTCATCTTCTTCTATATATTAAAAGCCAATAAAGGGCAAAATATGCTAATAAAATGGCTGTGAAATTACAACTTTACCCTTATTTATCATATAATTACAAAAATGCCACCCCTTTATATTTTATGCAAAAATTATATGAAATTTTGTTGCTTTCAGGATTTAAACACAAACCTTTCACTTACAAATAAAGTATCATAACCATTGTGCTATATCAATTTTTGAGTTAACTTTAAAAATCTTATTAGATAAGCTACAGGTTCCCTTATAATCCTATTTTCTCTTTTTACTTTACTTTTTGATTAAATATATTGTTAGTTTATATTTCTTATAAAAAAAATTCTAAATTATTCATAAATGTAACCAAATTCAAATTGGGAAAATATGAATTTGTTAAAATTTGTCTCTATGTATATATTAGATTATTAGATAATAATAGGATAATATTTTAAGAAAGATAAATATTTCATTTACGTGTGGATATAATTGCATCATATAATTTTTAGATATATAAATTTAAAGTTGAGTTAAAAAATAATTCTACATCATAATATAAAATATGTTTCAATTTACTTAATTTCTAAACTAGGCTGTTAGATAATGTGTGTAATGAATAATAGACTTAAAATAGATAGTTGAATTTAAAATTATATAAATACGAATATATATATATATATATACATGGAAAAAAAGAGCAGGACAATCTAAATGTATCATCAGAGGCAAAAAGAACCCAAAAATTATTCATGAAATTACAACTTTACCCTTGTATTTTTAAAATTACAAACATGTCACCCCTTTATTACTGAAGATAGAAAATGTCAAATTTGTGTGTAAACATCGAGAATCGAAATGTTGGCCTCCTCGTAACAGTTTCATGTCATAATCGAGTGTCCTACATTGAGTTTTGAGTTAATTTTAAAATTTTTATTAGATAAAGTATATTCGCTCATCATATTATCTTTTGTTAGGAATGAATATCACTTAGAAACTAGACAGAGGGGGGTTGAATGGATAGTTTGATAGGTTTTTGCTTTCTTGAAACTAAAGATAAACTGTATATGATTATGCTATGAAATATGCAGAATGTAAACAACACACACAATCACTTTAATCTACTTTGTATTAAGCAAATTAAATACTACAGCTTTCCAAGAAATTCACAATCGAATTTCTGGCTTCTAAACAAGAACAGTTTGTTGCTTGTTTTTGCTTAGAGAGAAAAGAGTGCTTAAGATAAAACTATGTGTATCTCTCTTACAGCTTACAGTGGTGTGTGCACGATATATATTTACCTATACAAACTAGGCACACACATAATTACACAGTTACCCCTAGCTGAAAGTCCAACTTGTCCTGCCATAAGAAGTTAACTGTGTCAGGAAGGACCACCTGCTTTTCGGAGTCTTTCCCGTTTCTGTAGCTGCTTGTCTCTTATCTTTCTCTCCAAGTTTAGCTGTAGATTTGTCATCTGTTCTTTGGACCACCTTGCCAGAACAAATGCTTCAGTATTTGTCTCTTTTGATTCTTGGTTCTGTACCTTGATTTGTCTTGTTATAAACGGCTAAGTGTTGATATCGTGAACTCCACTTCATTCCTGACTTCGCGATGTCCCTTGTGAAGACTATGCGATATGGCCTTTGAGGACTTTGCGACATAGGCCATTTGATGACTATGCGACATAGGTCATTTGAGGACTATGCGACATAAGCCATTTAATGACTATGTGATATAGGTCATTTGATGACTATGCGACATAAGCCATTTGAGGACTTCACGATCTAGGCATCTTTGACTTTGCTGACTTCAACACTTCACGACATGAGTCTTGAGGACTTCTCGACATAGTACAAAATTGACTATGCGATATAGCACTTCTCGACATGGATATTGGTGACTTCACGACATAGTTTTCTTCTGACTTTGCTATATAGTGCCTTAGACAAATTTCTGCAACTTATTACTTCAGGGCCTTATTCATCTCCATCCTGCTTCATGAACAATTCTGAACTTCTACCAGGACAATTATTTAATGGCCTATATACATTTTAGATTGCAAGAAACTTACTAAGCTCATTATAATTTTGAGCATACATGATCAAGCTAATGTTCATGAGAACAAGACAAGTACATAGAGAGACCTATACTATATCCCAGTGATAGAATTCACTAGGTCATATAGTGTGACATAGTCACATAGTGTAGGCTTGTTAATAGTGGTATTCAGACATGTCTTGAGCCTAACAATCTCCCCCAAATTGTGAGTAAGATCCTTAGGCACAATTTCATGTCTGATAACAAGCCTAACTAAACATAAAAAGAAATAGATATTTAGGAGAATAGAATGATGAACAGAATTTGATAACAACTTGGAAGTTTAAGCTTACAGAATTTCCTCTTGAGCTACATGGCTTCTGTTCTCAATTGTTTCTCTTGTAAATCATCATAAATCTTCTTCTTCCTTATTTCTTCTCTTCTCTTCATGTCAATTATGGCTTCTTGAAGTTCTTCTCTTGCAAGTAGTTCTTCAATTAGAGGAGAATCTTTTAGATCATCAATTGCAGCACTTTCCACATATGAATCCAGAAACTCCATCCTTATCTTGCTTATGCCTCCATTTGAATTTTTGTATTCCACAACATAAGGATTTTGTTTTACCCTGCAAAGCCCTTTCTTTCTCAGCTCCTTTGCTCTTTCCTCCATTTCAGCCATTTCTTTCTCTTTCTGAATTATCTTCTTTTCATTTTCCTTTCTAAGATTTTCTTCATAATCAGAGTGCATCTTCATGAACCTGGAAATCTCTATTTTCCACATTCTTTCTTCTTTTTCTTCAAAGTTTAAGAGAGCATTTATCCTTTCAAGTTCATACTTAGAGAAGTATTGTCAGCCTCCTTGCTTCATTTTCCTTTCTCTTCCATCAGTGTATTTGATTTCTAGATAATCTAGCTTCACCTTGACTTCAAAGATTCTTTGAGCTCTTAGAAATGCTAGGGCATCTTCATCATAGTCTTCATCTAGTGGAAACACATTGATGCCAACAACATTGGTGAGTTTTCCAGTTTTCTTTGGTATCCTTATTCTTCTGGGTACACTCTTGATCTTCATATGCTTCACAAGAGGTACCTTTCTGGAACAAGATGACTTTGTCTTTAGTGCCACATCATTTGGAAGTAGCTTCATTCCTTTGCCCTTGATCCACTGCAACACTCCACTAGTTGTGACCTTGTGGAAGTGTCTTTTTAGAGTTGTTGTGGTTTTTCTTCCTTTTAGTGGTAAATCAGTAGTCTTGAATCTTGACTTTGTAGGATCATTATTCATTACTAACAGTATCAACCCTAGACTTAGAGCCTTGTGTTCTGGTTGAGATACTGCTAGCAATGTCCTTGACTTGCTGATTTCCACCCTTCTTCTTTCCAGCATCTCTCTTCTCCTCACTGTCTTTACCACTCTTGTCAACATCTTTAGATTTGGAAGTTTTGCTCTTGTTTCCTGCATTAGCTCCATCCTTATCACTCCTAGATTGGTTCCTTCTTCTATACATCTTATCCTCATCATCATCCTCACCATCTTTCTTCTTGCTTTTTTCTTTGAGAGACTCAGGAATGACTCCATGAATCAAGAAGGATTGTAAAGTGTGAATCATTTCTAGCTCTTCTGCTGTTTTGACTCCTTTCTTAGCCCTGAGCATTTGCAACACCTGGTTGATTCTAGCATTGTTCTTCATTGTCAAGTCTGAGGGAATCACCAGTTGGTCAATACTACTGTCTTGAGATAGAATTTGGAAGATTATTGTCCTAGGCTTGGAGATAACCTCAGGCAATCTTTGATGTTGGTTTATCTTCAAGTCATCAAACAATCTCTTGTTGTTTGCCCTATCCTTTTCAATCAAATCCAGAATTATTGACAGCTCAGTAAATCTCAGTTTCTCCAGAGTTTGAAATGCTAGATGCCACAAGCAATTGTCCTTGCTCACCATGATAACTTCTCTTAGATGGACATCCTTGATTTTCCTTACTGCCACAGTGAAGTACTTGATGTTTTCCTTGATCTTTTCTCTGTAGACCCTTGCATCTTCTTAAGCATTGCTATAGATGGCTTTCAGAAACTCCAGGAAGGCCTCATCATGATAGATGTTTGAATTGGCAACTTCCTGTAGCTTGGCCTCAGTGATGATTGTGGCTTTGATAGGTTTGGCACTTGAAGTAGGTTGAGGAGCTGAAATGCCCTTTGGCATGGTAGATGGATGGAATGTAGTTGTGACTGTGCTTCTTTGACCTTGAGCACTGATGACATCCACAGAGGGAAGAGTGATTGGCTTTATAGTTTCTTCTGTGAGTCTGCCCTTAAGCTTTTGCTGCTTGGCAGGTGCTCCCCCTCTCTTTCTCAAAATGACCTCCTTTTTTTTCTCCCCCTTAGGCTTGGAGTCAGACAAGATGTCTTGAGCTTCACCAGGGATAGGCAGGTTCATGTGTCTCATCATTGAAGTCATCATTTGTTGTTGCACCAACAAGATATTAGAGGTGTTGTTGCCTTGGTCATCCAGCTTGTCATTGAGCTTGTTTAAGGATTGAGAAAACATCTTGTTTTCATCCTTTAGAGAGGCCACTTCTCTTTCTAGACCATCCACTTTAGAGAATAGTTGCTGAGATTTGAAAGAATTGAGAGATTGATCTTTGATCTTGGCAAAGTCAAATTTGGAGACGTTTGACAGAGGGACCTCATCCACAAATTTGTCACCATACTGATTCTTCCACATTACATTCAGCATAGCATTAGAGGTTATGTTGGCTTTGACTTGATTGTCCAGTGTGGTAGCCAGTTTCTTGATGTTGTCTGTGACCATGGCAAGAGAAAGATCCATCATGTTGACATTAGAAGAGGTTTTCTGGACTTCTTTGAGGATGCCATCCACCTTGGGAAAATCAGAGAGATAGGAGTTTCTTAGTTGAGTGAGAGATCTATCTGTCTCCTCCTTTATAGAATAGATCTCTGATTGAAGCCCTTTCCCAAGATAGTGCAGAGCCTTCAACTGATTCTTGTAAACATCATTAACAGCATCATAAATTGCAGCAGGAGAGAGATCCTTTGCATTGGAGCCCAGAGAAGTTAGGTAATCTTCTCTTAGAAAAGCTAGGGCATCCTTGAGTTTGAGAGTTCTCTTAGCATCCAACCAGGCATCCACATTTCCCTCTGGTTCAGCTTCATCCACTATCTTCTCCTGCTGTGCTTCAACATCATCCTTGTGGCAAAGTAAAATAGCTTCATAATCAGCATTTGGTAGATTTGAGGTGAGGAGATGTTGAGCTATCTTTGAGAACTCATCAATCTGTGCCACATTAAGATGTTGAATGTCTTCTTCTGTCAATTTGGAAGGCACAGATGATGATCCTAAAGGCCTGTCATTTTGCACAGGCTTCAGCCATGCTGACATGGTGGCCTGAGCCAAGTAAGAGCTAGTGCTAGGCACTTCATGAGATGTAAGATTTTGAGTCTCCTCCAGCCTTGGAATGGCTGTAGAGTCTGATGTTGTCTCCATTGAAATGGGATGTGTTACAACATCAGCCCTATTTGTCTGTGAAGACAGTTCCACACCACTAAGGATGGGATAATTTGACACAGAGTCTCCAGTTAGAACTGGTGAAGCCTCTGTGTTTGTGTTGGTGTCATTAGAATATGCCCCATCATGCATTTCCTGACCAACCAAATGTGGGTCCTGGGTGGTGAGCATAGTGTCAAGCACCATGTCACTTGAAAGGGGCTCACTCACAGAATCAGGAAGTGAGTGATCAAGTTCAAGATTGTCATAAGAATGACTTTCTTGATTTGAAGAAATATGAGATGCAGATTCTGGAAGAAAAGATGTGTTTAGAGTAGATTTGGGCAACTCCCCCTGAGAAATAGGAGGAGTTTCAACAGTGATGTGCTCTCCACTCTGTGTAGTACCACCCTTATTACCACTGGGGTCGAGAGTGAGTTCTTGACCCTGTGCAGACTCTGTACATGTTGCAGTGGGGAGGCTGCTCTGTTCAATGCCAATGACCTGTTGAGTGGCCATTGACAGTAATAGGTGTACCTGTTAGGTCCCGAAGTATCGTAGAAGGGGGGGGGGGTTGAATACGATACTCACAAATAATTCAATTTCGTTCGCGGATAATTCATTCAGTTCTATAACGAAATCAAACACACCAAACCAAACCAAGAGTCGGGGAATATATCGTTTTATAAATATAAACCTCGAGGGGTGCTACAATTTCTAATCCGTAGATTAGCTTCAATGAGTTCTAGGTTATTCATAATCAATACAATGAAAGAATTCTGAGCACTATAAATTTCTATGATCTTCTCCGGCTCAAAACTCTATCTCAGTAGTTGCTACTATGAACTAACCTCGACTGAGGAAGACACTTCCTCTCTCTGTGTAATTATAGACTTAGTTTTAGAAAAACCATCGAACCAAAAATAATGGAATATTCTTGGCCGTTGGATCTTCATCAACCTGACAACAATGTCACTTCTTCACCTGCTCCTCCAATTAGAAAACTATCGAATTGGAAATCCATCGAATGGAAAACCATCGAAAGGATTAAAAGAAACTTTCCATTCGATAGTTTTTAAAGAAAACTATCGAAAAAGAAATTCTCTTTTCCATTGAATCTAATGATTTTCTTAGAAAAGCTTTCGATGGTTTTTATTACTTTAAAAAATAAAAACCATCAACTCAATTTCTTTTGATTCCTTAGAATCACATTCGATAGTTTTTCATAAATAGAAAACCATCGAATCACATTTTTGTCCTTGACCTTTTAGAAAATACTTTTGAGTTCCCAGGTGTTTCAGTTTTAGACAATATCAATTTCTTCTGAGACGATAAAACAACTTGATCTTTTTAGTGCTGTCACCTCGTGCAACTGGTCTGGTTCACAGATGAATAACACTTGATCAATTCTTCTTTTATGTCTTCAATTCAATGCTGCTGATACGTCCCTTGTCGTTCTGGTTGCTTCATCACTGGAATCCTGTGGTACTGAACCCTAAATCATTCACATACTTCTGTCGTCTTGAAAGTCTTGTTTCTTTTGCTGTCACTGAGGCTTGAACATTTTCATGAACTTCTTTCCGTGACCTGTTTACGGACTTCAAGAATACATAACGTATTTTGATTTTTTGAGTTTACCTTATCTTCATTGATTCTGGATTCCTGTGCTTCTGTTAATATTATTGTCTGTCTTGTCCTTTGTTGAGTTGTAGTTATCTCTTTTACATCTTATGTTACATTATGCTTTACAATCTCCCCCTATTTGATTGGATAGAGTTCGACAAGCAAATACTTCGAGGATAACTCAACTAACTAAGGAAACATGAAACTACTTAAAGTAAGACAGCGTAATAATATTAATGCATTCTGTATCAGATATATATACATTTCCAGATTTCATAACTCAAAGAACAATAAAACTTTATACTTTGAAGTTGCTCCTCTTGTTTGAGCTGATAGTTCTTTTGTTCTTTGCTTCTGTTCTTCAGTCCATTCCAATCTCACCTTCTTCACTCATTGGATCGGAGTTAGCAGCTTGATAATCAATCACTGATAGATAGTGCAGTGGTTCTCCAGGTTTAAGGATTGCTCCTAGGATGTGTCTTCCAATATATCCAACCTCTTGACCCACTCCAGCCCATAACCATGCAATGTTAACATCTTTCTTGTTTAGCTTTGGCATGTTTGGCAATCTGGTATGCACTTCCAATCCTTTCTCCACTCTCTTCCTATAGTAGGGAACATTCTCCATAAGATATTTTCTTAGAGTGTCGGCTGCTTTGTCCTTCTCCGTTAATGTGAATCCAGTGGATCTAAGATACTTCTCAACTGATATTAGATATTCGTTTGGGTAATCTCTCAGTTTGTCCTCCGTCATGTAGCAGATTCTGAACAAGTCATTCGTCATGAATCTAACCATAGGAGGGTTTTCAGTAATCTCTGGACTGACCTTCATCAAGATTTCCTTAACATGCTCACGGAGCAGTTCATTTAGCTTTGTAGTTCTTTGGATCTTGATGAGAATCACCTTCAGTGGTGTCTTTCTCTCTCAGTGATAGAGAATTTGCTTCTTCTTCCATATCATCATCCAAGATAGGATGTCCTATTGGCTCTGGATAATATGGCTCATGCTCCTCCTGTAGTGGTTGCTCTTGCATGATCTCAAATTCCTCCTCACTTTCTTCTTCTTGCACAATGTCTTCAATCCAGTACTGTCTAACTGGAATAGCTTCATTGGTTTCCCAAACTCCCCATCCAGTTGTTTGCCAACCTTCATTAGTCACTTCATTGTTGCTCTGATACCAATTGTTTTGATTTTCTTTATGTCACCTTCGATGGTTTTTATAAACAATAAAACCATCGAACTCTTTTCCTTGTCCTTGACCTTTTAGAAAATCCATTCAGCTTCAGGGTGTTTCAGTTTTAGACTGTATCAATTTCTTCTGAGACGATAAAACAACTTGATCTTTTTAGTGCCGTCACCTAGTGCAACTGGTCTGGTTCACAGATGAATAACACTTGATCAATTCTTCTTTTATGTCTTCAATTCAATGCTGCTGATACGTCCCTTGTCGTTCTGGTTGCTTCATCACTGGAATCCTGTGGTACTGAACCCTAAATCATTCACATACTTCTGTCGTCTTGAAAATCTTGTTTCTTTTGCTGTCACTGAGGCTTGAACATTTTCATGAACTTCTTTCCGTGACCTGTTTACGGACTTCAAGAATACATAACGTATTTTGATTTTTTGAGTTTACCTTATCTTCATTGATTCTGGATTCCTGTGCTTCTGTTAATATTATTGTCTGTCTTGTCCTTTGTTGAGTTGTAGTTATCTCTTTTACATCTTATGTTACATTATGCTTTACAATCTCCCCCTATTTGATTGGATAGAGTTCGACAAGCAAATACTTCGAGGATAACTCAACTAACTAAGGAAACATGAAACTACTTAAAGTAAGACATCGTAATAATATTAATGCATTCTGGATCAGATATATATACATTTCCAGATTTCATAACTCAAAGAACAATAAAACTTTTCACTTTGAAGTTGCTCCTCTTGTTTGAGCTGACAGTTCTCTTGTTCTTTGCTTCAGTTCTTCAGTCCATTCCAATCTCACCTTCTTCACTCATTGGATCGGAGTTAGCAGCTTGATAATCAATCACTGATAGATAGTGCAGTGGTTCTCCAGGTTTAAGGATTGCTCCTAGGACGTGTCTTCCAATATATCCAACCTCTTGACCCACTCCAGCCCATAACCATGCAATGTTAACATCTTTCTTGTTTAGCTTTGGCATGTTTGGCAATCTGGTATGCACTTCCAATCCTTTCTCCACTCTCTTCATATAGTAGGGAACATTCTCCATAAGATATTTTCTTAGAGTGTCGGCTGCTTTGTCCTTCTCCGTTAATGTGAATCCAGTGGATCTAAGATACTTCTCAACTGATATTAGATATTCGTTTGGGTAATCTCTCAGTTTGTCCTCCGTCATGTAGCAGATTCTGAACAAGTCATTCGTCATGAATCTAACCATAGGAGGGTTTTCAGTAATCTCTGGACTGACCTTCAACAAGATTTCCTTAACATGCTCACGGAGCAGTTCATTTAGCTTTGTAGTTCTTTGGATCTTGATGAGAATCACCTTCAGTGGTGTCTTTCTCTCTCAGTGATAGAGAATTTGCTTCTTCTTCCATATCATCATCCAAGATAGGATGTCCTATTAGCTCTGGATAATATGGCTCATGCTCCTCCTGTAGTGGTTGCTCTTGCATGATCTCAAATTCCTCCTCACTTTCTTCTTCTTGCACAATGTCTTCAATCCAGTACTGTCTAACTGGAATAGCTTCATTGGTTTCCCAAACTCCCCATCCAGTTGTTTGCCAACCTTCATTAGTCACTTCATTTGTTTCCCCTTCTCCAACTTTCTCCCCCTTAGTTGAGGAATCCTCGATGAAGTTATCCTCATTGTCAAAGGTAGCAGAAGGATCAGGTTGTTGCTGTGAAGGTCCGGGTTGTTGGTTCCTCAACATATTCCATAATCTTCTTGAGGGTGGATTGAACATGTACTTCCAGGTAATAGCAAATCTTCAATATTTGAAAGGGTTAGGGTGTCACTCCTCACGTTTGGCTCTGGGTGTACACTCAACGTTTCTGTCGGTGTTTAACTCATTTTTCCTTTCCCACTCAGGCCAGGTGTAAGTGTTTTTGTTTCACTCAATCCCTTTTGTGCTAGTTGTACCTGCAGAAGAAAACACCGTAGCCGTCCTTAAGGAGGTCACCGGTGGTGCAATGGGGCTTCGCAAGTCCCCGTCCTTGGATAAACCAAGTTGCTGATCATCCGTGGATGATGTATCCTTTAAAGGATCTAGAGTTTGAATCTCTAGGGGGTTAGAAACAGGCTCTTTAACAGCAGAGATCCTGAAACTTCCCCGTGAGTCTGTAAAGACTTCACCTCAGTTGACTTGTCAATAGTAATTGATTCATCGTCACCGAGTTGCCGATCTGCACCTACGTCAGACCCTGTACCCGCAGGATCCAGATATGTTCCATCTGGGGAGGTAGACAGTGACCTTTTAGATTGTGCATTTAGGTCAAAGCCTTCTCTCGACGTCTGTGAAGACTCTTGGTTCAGTAAAGAACCTTCAATCAGTGAACCTAACCGTAATATGGTCGGAACACTAGTTGCTTCCGTCAATTCTTCCTTACTTGATTGAGCTATTGGTTCAGATATTGCTTTCGTTAGCTTAGCCCAATCAGCATCAGAAAAATCAATAAAGGGCGCTTTGGATGATTGAAATGAAGTTTCAACAGTTGCCTCGTTTTCTGTTCTTCTCCTTTTAGAGTAAGGCAGAGCTGTTGTTGAATGGCGTATCTCCTTATGTGGTGCTGCTTTGGCACTATCTCCCTCTACACTCATGGATGTCTGAATATTGGGTATAGGAGGGTAAGGAGGTTCGTTTGTGGTTTCATTTGGCTCTTCCAAAGGCTCTTCGACCGTGGTTAGAGATTGTGGGTTGCAATCTCATGGTCTGGATGGCCACTGAGGGCTCTGGATCAACATCCATTGTTGTGGTTCAGGAGCCAGTTCAGGTTCAGGAATGTTACCTTGAATTACCTGTTCCCCTGGGGGTAGAAGTGGTAGGGGCACCGTTCTTAGATATTCAAGTTTGAACAGTGGGTACCCCTGGAAGATATTCTTTCTTATCAGAGCGGTTATTGCATTGCTCTTCATCTTCATGCACTCCATGGTCTCCTCTTTGGCGAATGTCTCACGCTCATCATCTGTTAAGATATCATTGAGAATTAGCTGTAGGAACCTAGGATAGAAACAAAGCACATCATCTATGCATGTTCTTTCATCCAGTGGTCCCATGTCAGGTAATGCTTAAGGAACTCTCCCACAAAGAAGTTAGGTTGTTGACTTCTTATGAGAGTGAAGAAAGCATGTATCTCCTCAGTTGTGGGATCCGGAACATGGTTTTCAATAGAAAAATGTAGTATTCTGTTAAAGTCATGTTCCGTCACCCTTATTGTTCTGCCCCCTGGCACAACAAAACTGAAGGATCTTACGTTATTCTCACTTGTATCCGTGGCGGTTGTGTACAACGCAGTCAATTGATCGATGCAAAGGACTACGGGAGTACTCAAGGCATATGCCACTAATGAACGTGTGTTCAGAAACTCTGCCCATGCACGAAACTGTAAATTCGTAATGGCTTGCAAGTTTTGAAACGAGACATGATTAGTTTTGGTTACTATAAATTCTCTAGCCATTTTTTTAAAATTTCCAGAAAATTTAAATAAACCAAAACTATTTTTCCTTTTAAATTTAATTAATTATTTCTAATTAATCAAACTTGACACAAAATACCCTTAAAACAAAATTACCCCTTTTTCTTAAAAAAAAAACACAACTTCGAATCACTATTATCAAGAACCCTACTTTTGGTAACACAAATAATCAGAATTATCTGAAGAAATCAATTGAAAACAATTAACTTCTAAAGAACAATAGTGAAAATAGTTTTCTTAGAAACAAGTTCTTGAGGCAGTGATGTTCTTGGTTATATGTATTCTAGTAAGTATAAACAAAAGCCCTTAGATCTGATAATAAGAAAAAAACGTAAGGGGTTGTTAAATACTTATTGAATTGACAGGGGCAATATTGTCTTTACAGTGTTCGATGTTTTTTAATAGTATGTTCGATAATTTTCAGTTGGGGGTAAAACTGTCAACTTTACTTCGATAAATTTTGAAAAATAACGAAGAGTTTGAAAATCAGAATTTAAAAAGTTTTTCTGAAAAACTATCGAACTTGTTACCTTTTAAAGCTTGAAAAACTATCGAGGGATCCTTTGTGGAAAAACTATCGAGAATTAAAATAAAGGAAAAATTAATTCTCTCAGATAGATTTTCATTTTAATTCAAAAACCATCGAGAATTTAGATAAAGAATAATGAAATTCAATTCGATGCTTTTTCAAATTTTCCTCAAAAAGTATCGAGAAATGTTTTCAATAGTTTTTCTTTTTCCTTTTCAAAAACTATCGAAAATTTATTTCGATAGATTTATCTATGTACTTGAAAAACTATCGAATTTCCTAAATTCGATATTTTTTGCTTCTGTCTTCATTTTAAAACCTGTTCTTGTTTTAAAATTTAGACTGATTTATTTCCTATCAAGTTTTAATTCTAATAAATCTTTTCAAATTTACCAAAATCAATTGTCAACAGAAAATTCACAATTTTCTCAGAATAAAATCGACTAAATATCATTGAATGATATTACCCAATTAAAATCCAATAAATTATGCTGCATATTTATTTTATGTATTTTAAATTATGGAGCAAATAAGATATTGAACTGCTTCAATTTCCATAATTCAAATTTCATTAAATAAATAATAATAAATTAGTACTAAATATCTATGAGTTAGATATTAGCACTAAATTATTAAGATGAGGACTGGATGTTAAATAAATTCACAAGTCCTTAAAATATGAACAATTTTATACTTGTGAACTTATTCAAGAGTTTCTTGCAGATGAGATTTTCAAATCAGGTGCGTGTCTGCAAGTTACTCTATGAATTGAAGACATTCTCTCGAAAGAAATGATACCTGTTGTCAAGGTGCATTGTCGTGGATTGTTCCACAGAGTTGTTGGAGATAAAGTTATTTCCTGAAATAATAACAAGAAATCAATCTTCCTCCACGAAGTTGACAGCTTCTAGAGATGCTCCTCCTGTCATTCAGAGATGCTTCTCCTGTCTTTCTTACAACCTGCGTATTTTATATCTAAATAGCTAAACATGTTAACAAGTATCTTTAGGGTACCATATACTGAGATTTGGTATTCCCTTAAGATATCTCAAAATCATGTTGATAACTACAAGACTAGATTTTTGAAATCAACTTGGAACCTTGCACATTGGCAACTTGAGAATAAAATATGTGTTGTCAATTTGCAGCTAATAACTTAATGAGACGCATACCTCTCTAGCTTGTCATTTCTGTCTTTTACCTGATTTGTCCTGAACAAGCTTTAGTGGCTGCTGTTGGTAGGGAGTCTTGGCATGTCTAGAATCTTCTCAATTGTGCACATTCAAAAGATTCTTAACTTACTTTTATTGCCATCACTCTTTTGGCTTACTTGTGCTCCTAAAAGAATTAATCTTCTGGCTTGCTCAAAGTAAATCCAAAAAGAATTGCAACTTTCCCAACATACTCATCTTGTACATTCTCTGCAATGACTTGGCAAATTTCTTGCACAAGTTTTCGTTAGTAGACCAACATATAATATAATCATTATATCACTGCACATATATGACATTATGTTTGTGCCTTATGACAACTCTAATAAATTCATATTCTGTAAAAGTTCAGTTAGAGTGTCATACCATGTCTTTGACGATTGCTTGAGTATTGATACCGGTTCATACCATACAGATATATCCTGATATCCTCAAGTCTCGTCACTGGTGCTTCTTGTTAGATACTGCTTCCTAATAGTAACCTAGCATCCAGTTTGGCCTTGTCCCTCATAACAATGCCAAAGTCATCCAGTATTCTGGATACCCATCTTGTTCCAATAACAGATTTTCCCTTAGGCCTGGGTACCAGCTTCCAAACTTTCTGCCTTTCAGATTGATTGAGTTCATTTTGCTTTGCAATCACCCAATCTGGATCCATCAGAGCTTCTTTACCTTTCTTTGTTTCTTCTTCAGAAAGAAAACCAAGAAAATAATCATTCATACTCTATAGCTCCAGTCTTCACTCCACCACTAGGATCACTAAGAACTAGACATCAGGAATGATATTGAATCTAAACCCTTTGTCTTGACAGATACGTTCTTGAAGTGTCCTCTAGATTTTCATTGTGGTGTTGATCTGACTAATTGATCCTTCTTTTGCTCCCCCTAAGCTGTTGCTGGGATTTCCTGAGAATCCTCATCCTCGCTGAGTGGTTCTGTTGAAGTACTGAGCTGTGTAGTTAAACTACCATTACCACTGCTTGGATTTGAATCATCATTACCATTAATTTCACACATAACAGATGAGAGCTTGGAGTTGTTGAACATCATATTCAGACTTTCAATCACCTCTTGTTGATTAATCAAATTTACCTCGTAGGCTTTAGATTCCACTGATTAGCCGAGGAAAATATCCTTAAGAGCCTTAGCTGCCAATCTTGCCAAGATGCTTACTTGTAAAACATTTTCCTCCAAACCCCTGAAAGAAATTCAGAGTTTGCTTCTATTGGCCAATTCAGGGTCTTCCTGTATTTGTTACTGATCATGGAAATGTGATTAATCTCATCTGTGATGTCCTGTCCTTCAGATTGAATAAACAACACCAGTTTGTATTAAGAGTAGACATCAACCATCACTGAAGTATATCTTTACTTTGTTGTAGATAAGACATTAACTAGTCCGTAGAGTTCCATACGTATCATCTGAAGCGGCTCAGTAATGCTTATCACATTATAGCTTTTCTGTGATGTTTCTTTGACTTCCCTTAATGACATGCCTCATATATTTCATCTAGCTTGAATCCCAGATGAGGCAGTCCTCTCACCAATACCATCTTTAGAAAAGAGTTCCTTGTATTGTCATGCAAGGGTGAGAGCTTCTCAACCTTCCTGCTTGAGATAAAACACTGCTCCTTCATTGAATAAAAAGATTTGTGCTTTGAATCTTCAGCAAGAGAGTTGCTTCTAATTGTTATCCTTGATTCCAATTATTAGTTGTTATCAATGATACCAATTATTGTAAACATGATGACATTCCATTTCAAACGTAGCCATGTCCCGTGATGAAAACCTTTGATGTCATCTCCAAAGATTATTGACGGAACAGCTTTCTCAATCACATTTGATGGCAAGATCTTTCTTCGATCATATGTCTTCAGTAGTAAAGACCAAGAAAGCATATAAATCGATTAACCTGATTTGCCTGCACTCACAAATGGATTGACAGTTCTTGGTACCCAACTTATTTGCTTGGGTCCAGATGGATTAGAGATTTTGCTTTTAAAAGTGGTAACAACAGCTTCAACCTATACATGCTTATTCTTATCTCTGACTGACCTTGTAGTCGTTGCTCTAATGTAATTCTTAAACATGCTTTTTCTATGATTAATGCAAGTTCTAAGATATGCATTCATAATATTTAAATAAGCAAACATGTTAATAAGAATAAATGGCATACATTGAGCATTTTGACATTGCAGATAAGAGATGTGCAAATTAGGCATGTTCTGCATTTTAGAAAATTCAGTACTTTCTACTTTAACCAATATACACAAGTGTAACAGGTAGCAAGTAGATTTACAGATATTCAATAATTTTCTAAGCACACATGGAATAAAAGAATTAACAATTAAATCACTAATTCTATCTAATCCATTCTGTTATTGTATAGCATCTAACTTTCTCTATTACCTAAGTCAGTTTTAGATACAGCTTGGTGTTCTACAAATTCTACTGACTCTAAAGGTAATTCTTCCATCCTTCAAACTGATTATCCCTTAACAAACAATTCAGAATAAATGAGCAAATCTTGTTCTACTAGGGATACTGAAACTTAGCTTTACTAAGGTCTTATGTGCCAGAAACTTAACCCCTAAAACTAAGAGTTGTTTCTTAAGAAAGCTTCTATCTCACTTGCAAATCTTATTCTACAAATATTCATACACACATATATAAGTTCTCCCATGTACATGCTTTGAATATTGAGAATTAAATACTGCATTGGTTCAAGGAAAAGATACCTGAGATATGTGAGGTGAATCATCTTCAGAGATTGCTATGAAAGCAAGATATCCATGATCTTCTCGTCATCTGATCCATCCCAACTCTTTCCTTAAGCAACATAAGTTTTGTGCTGATGCTTCTTCAACAAAGCATTCCACTTCTGTTTCAGCTCATTAACTGAGTCCCTATTCTTCTTTGTTTGTTAGGCTTCTTCATTGTGTAGCACACCCTGATAGTTTCTCGTTACATAGTTCTTATCATCGTTGAAACTATCACTCTTGTTTTTGTTACCATCTCAGTCTGTAACTACCTCTTTGAACTAAAAATCCTGAAGAATCTTTGCTTCGGAATAAATAGGCCTGATCCTTGGATATAGCTTTTGTACTCCTTCTGAATCTGATGTGACTAAACTTCCTTGACAAGTGAAACACTGATCTTTAGTCTAGTCTCTCGAGGTTTTCTACCTGAGCTTCTTCTGATTCAGCTACTAGTAATTCTTCTATTCTGTTCTGAGGTTCCAACAATAATGCTCGTTACTGAGATATTTGTTTGTCCGTTCAATTCTCTAACACCCTTTATTCCTCCCTTCATAATCTCTTGATTAAATCTCCTTAGAAAAAAAATTATATCCGTAGAAACTTCTTCCTGAAATCAGCTTCATGGTCATCTTTTTCTTCGAAAGATAAAAATCAGTTTAACACCCAGAGGAATCTTCTTCTACAAGCCCTTGAGCACCCTCAATTTAATACTTAAGAAAAATTTAAATATTCAGAATTTTTAATTTTCCTTAAAAATAAATTAATCAAAAATAAATATTTACAAAACATTTAATTTTCAAGAATTTCGAATTCTTAAAAATTAAATCATGTAAATTAATATTTAAGAAAAATTAGAATTTAAGAAATTTTTTTTTAAACAAAAATTCGAAATAAATAAATAACTCAGAAATATATTAATTCGGGGTGCTTTTGTAAAGATGGTCAATTCAAGCACTTCGATTGTTTTTAAAATAAAAACTATCGAAGAAACTTGGCTGACCATTTTTGAAAAACTAAGAAACATTACCACTTCGATAGTTTTAAAAAAAAACTATCGAAGTCACCATACTTCTCAGACTCAAAAACATTTGGCCACCTAAATTGACTACAATTCACAAATTCTAAGGGGTCTCTTTAGCACACTACAAATTGCTCTGTGCCGCACCTCTAAAATAAATTCATAACATAAATTAAATTTACTTAAGTTTAAAATATAAATTTATTTAACTTGAATTTATAAAATAAATTTATTTAAATTAAGTTAATCAAATAAACTTATTCAAGTTTAAATAATGAACTCATTTAAATTAAATTTATAAGATAAATTCATTTTAACTTAAATTTATAAAATAAACTTATTAAAATATAAATTCATAAAATAAATTTATTTAGAAGTTGGCCTCCTCAGAATTCTTGTCTGACTGGTCTGAAATACCCGGATCTAATCTGTATGTCGATTAACAAGCTCTGATACCAATTGTTAGGTCCCGAAGTATCGTAGAAGGGGGGGGGGGGTTGAATACGATACTCACAAATAATTCAATTTCGTTCGCGGATAATTCATTCAGTTCTATAACGAAATCAAACACACCAAACCAAACCAAGAGTCGGGGAATATATCGTTTTATAAATATAAACCTCGAGGGGTGCTACAATTTCTAATCCGTAGATTAGCTTCAATGAGTTCTAGGTTATTCATAATCAATACAATGAAAGAATTCTGAGCACTATAAATTTCTATGATCTTCTCCGGCTCAAAACTCTCTCTCAGTAGTTGCTACTATGAACTAACCTCGACTGAGGAAGACACTTCCTCTCTCTGTGTAATTATAGACTTAGTTTTAGAAAAACCATCGAACCAAAAATAATGGAATATTCTTGGCCGTTGGATCTTCATCAACCTGACAACAATGTCACTTCTTCACCTGCTCCTCCAATTAGAAAACTATCGAATTGGAAATCCATCGAATGGAAAACCATCGAAAGGATTAAAAGAAACTTTCCATTCGATAGTTTTTAAAGAAAACTATCGAAAAAGAAATTCTCTTTTCCATTGAATCTAATGATTTTCTTAGAAAAGCTTTCGATGGTTTTTATTACTTTAAAAAATAAAAACCATCAACTCAATTTCTTTTGATTCCTTAGAATCACATTCGATAGTTTTTCATAAATGAAAAACCATCGAATCACATTTTTGTCCTTGACCTTTTAGAAAATACTTTTGAGTTCCCAGGTGTTTCAGTTTTAGACAGTATCAATTTCTTCTGAGACGATAAAACAACTTGATCTTTTTAGTGCCGTCACCTCGTGCAACTGGTCTGGTTCACAGATGAATAACACTTGATCAATTCTTCTTTTATGTCTTCAATTCAATGCTGCTGATACGTCCCTTGTCGTTCTGGTTGCTTCATCACTGGAATCCTGTGGTACTGAACCCTAAATCATTCACATACTTCTGTCGTCTTGAAAGTCTTGTTTCTTTTGCTGTCACTGAGGCTTGAACATTTTCATGAACTTCTTTCCGTGACCTGTTTACGGACTTCAAGAATACATAACGTATTTTGATTTTTTGAGTTTACCTTATCTTCATTGATTCTGGATTCCTGTGCTTCTGTTAATATTATTGTCTGTCTTGTCCTTTGTTGAGTTGTAGTTATCTCTTTTACATCTTATGTTACATTATGCTTTACAGTACCCCTTTTTGCACATCTAAATCCTGTTGGGAGGATTCAGTGGTGGCTATAGTTTTGGATTTCTTCTTTTGTCTAGTAAGCTGTGACTCAGGTTCCTCACTTCCTAAATCTACAGATTCATTTACTATAGCAAGGGTTCTCTTCTTTGTCTTATTTTTAGTAACACCAATCTTTTGAGAGACTGGTGCACTTGGCTCCCTAATTTCTACAGTGGTGTTTGCAGAAGGGTTACTGGATGGGGTAGGGAGGCTAGGGTTAGACTGTGTAGCTCCTTCAGTCTCAGCCTCCCCTGTCCAGGAAAGAGCATGGTATATTGGCTTAGCAAGTTGATATGATTCAAATGTGTCCTGCATATGCTGGGTCACACTCAGAATCACATCAACTTGATTCCTTGTGTCCAATGACCCAAATAGAATCTTGGACATGGACTTGGAATAAGCCATTTTATTTTTATCTATACCCTCTAGTTCATGTATATTAGAATCAAGATAATTTAAAATACATTGAAGGAAACGAGGATAAAAGATTTCATTACCTCTACCACGAACTGTCCTCCCTAGCCTTTGAGCCAATTCCTTGAGGATAATTGCTCCAACATTTATCTCCTGATTGTGGGCTAGGGAGTAGGCCAGCTTCACAACAATGTGACTGATGTGGTCCCATCCTGTCTTCCTGCATAAGAACACCTTTTGGAGTGTATCAAAGAGAAATGACCACTCCCTCCTGACATGCTTCTTGTTCAACTTAGCCATGTCAACTTTATCTGCATACTTGATGAGGTCCAAGAAAGCGACCATCTCATCATCACTAGTTTCAGCATCATGCCCCTCAACCTTGAACCCCAGGGCCTCGTTAATCTCCTTCTCCCCAAACTGGAAGGACTTGCCCCCAATTGTACAACTCACCTCCTGAAACGAAGTCCCATCCTCCTTCGCCATTGTTGCAACCAACGCTGTTCTCCAGAACCCTTCCAATACATCGACATACAGAGTGGGGTTAAGGGTCAAGGCTTGGCGGAGGTAGGATGTGTTTAAGAACCGTACAAAGCACTTGTACCTAGGGTTTGCCTCCGCCTCAGAGGGAATTGAAAGTAGATTTGTTTCTTTGGGAATGGTTAGAGGAATTGAGGATGATACTGCTTGAGATTTGGGTGCCATTTTAAGATTGAGAGTGAAGAAGAGAGTAGAAATTTTGAGTTTAGGTTTGAGAATTGAGAGTAGTAGACAAGATGAAAAGTTGTGAACGGTTAGAAATGAGTATTTATATGATAGAGACACTGCGATATGGAGTTATGGATATGTACAGACTAATTGTATGTCGCGAAGTCTCAAAATGGCATGTACCGCAAAGTCTTGTAAAGTATATCGCAGAGTCCGGAAATGAACTATGTCGCAAAGTCTTGAAGATAGAGGGATTTTGGGTGACTTTGCGATATTGTGAAAATACCCTGTTTAAAACTCTCTTTTTGAAATTTCAAGCATTTTGTCATACTTAAATCAGAAATTGAAATAAAATAAATTTAAATCAAAATTCTGTCAAATATGGAGACTTGTCTATATAGTTATTCTAAGTCGCAAAGTCATTAAAATGAACTATGTCGCAAACTCATGAAATGAACTATATCGCAAAGTCTCACAATTTCAACAGTTTGCGATATAAGTCTGTTTGATTTGTACTATGTCGTGAACTCTCAAAATCATTTATATCGAGATGTCTCAAAAGCTCACAACTTCACAACCAAATATGATTTTGAAAAATATGCAGTAAAATACTGAAATATTTATAGATCATATCTCAGCTAATTTTCACTCCAAATAAATAGAGCACTTAGATACAGTGAAAATTTACTGCTGCAATCAAATTAACTGGCACATTTACTTAGAACAACTAAATGAAGGATTAAGCATTCCAATTTTACTCACAAGTCTGTTGAAGACAGCTTCATTTAGAGGTTTAGTAAATATGTCAGCTAATTGTTTCTCTATTGGAACATAAGAGACTGCTATAGTACCATTTGCTGCATGTTCCCTAATGAAATGGTACCTTATCTCAATGTGCTTTGTAGTAGAATGATTAACAGGATTAGCTAATATGGATATTGCACTAGTATTGTCACACATCAGAGGAATGTGTTCTAACACTAGTCCATAATCCATGAGTTGATTTCTAATCCAAAGCAATTGAGCACAGCAGCTTCCAGCAGCAATATATTCAGCCTCAGCTGTAGATGTTGCTGTGGATTGTTGTTTCTTGCTAAACCAGGACACTAACCTTTGACCTAAGAATTGGCAGCTTCCAGAGGTGCTCTTCCTGTCAATTCTGCATCCAGCATAATCAGAGTTTGTGTAACCAACCAGGTTGAACCCAGTGCCTTTTGGATACCATAGCCCAAGATTAGGAGTCCCTTTCAGATACCTGAAGATTCTTTTGATAGCCATCATGTGAGATTCCTTAGGATCAGACTGGAACCTTGCACAGAGACAAGTGGCAAACATGATGTCTGGCCTGCTAGCTGTGAAATAGAGTAGTGATCCAATCATTCCTCTATAGACCTTGATGTCAACTCTCTTGCCTTTCTTATCTTCATCTAGCTTGATTGCAGTAGACATAGGAGTTTTTGCTGGAGATGACTCTTCTAAACCATATTTCTTTAAAAGATCCTTGACATACTTAGATTGGTTTATAAAGATGTCATCCTCCATTTGATGTACTTGCAGGCCTAGGAAGAAGGTTAATTCTCCCATCATACTCATCTCATATTTGCTTTGCATCAACTTAGAGAACCTTTCACAGAGTTTTTCATTTGAAGAGCCAAAGATGATATCATCCACATAGATTTGAACAAGAATGATATCATTTCCATGCTTCTTGAAGAATAAGGTTTTATCAATTGTTCCTCTGGTAAATTGATGCTCAAGAAGAAATAGAGATATAGAGTCTCATACCAGGCTCTTGGTGCCTGTTTGAGTCCATGGAGTGCCTTGAGCAGTCTATACACAAAGTCTGGGAAGTTTTCATTTTCAAAGCCAGGTGGTTGAGATACATAAACTTCTTCAGCAAGATCACCATTTAGAAATGCACTATTCACATCCATTTGATACACCTTGAAATCTGAGTGAGCTGCAAAAGCCAGGAAGATTCTGATGGCTTCTAGTCTAGCTACAGGTGCAAATGTCTCATCATAGTCAATGCCCTCTTGTTGACAGTATCCTTTGGCAACCAACCTTGCTTTGTTTCTAATCACCACTCCTTCTTCATCCATCTTGTTTCTGAACACCCATTTGGTGTCAATAACATTCTTTCCTTCTGGAGGTGGCACTAGCTCCCATACTTTGTTTTTCTCAAATTGATTTAATTCTTCTTGCATAGCAACAATCCAGTCAGAATTCTTCAAAGCTTCTTCAATTACTTTTGGTTCTTCTTGTGACAGAAAGCAACTATACAGACATGTATTTATTGTTGCCCTTCTTGTTCTCACACCCTCACTAGGATCTCCAATGATTTGATCCCTAGTGTGGGCTCTGTCCCATTTCCTTGTATGACCTTGTTCATTTCCTTGATTTGTTCCAGGATCATTTTGATTGACAGTTGCATTCTCTTCTTCTCCCCCTGTGTTTGTGAACCCTTGCACAGGTGTTTGAAGAAGATCATCAATTTCAAGAGTTTCATTTTCTGGAACAGTTTGAGCAGGAGGTTCATCCTCACTTTTAGAATCCTCTAGATATCCTTGATTTTCAAATCTTAATGGCACAATGTCTTGTTCACTTGTTTCAAGTCCAGGAGTTTTCTTGTCATCAAAGGTAACATCCATGCTTTCCATGACTTTGGTTCTTCAATTACTTTTGGTTCTTCTTGTGACAGAAAGCAACTATACAGACATGTATTTATTGTTGCCCTTCTTGTTCTCACACCCTCACTAGGATCTCCAATGATTTGATCCCTAGTGTGGGCTCTGTCCCATTTCCTTGTATGACCTTGTTCATTTCCTTGATTTGTTCCAGGATCATTTTGATTGACAGTTGCATTCTCTTCTTCTCCCCCTGTGTTTGTGAACCCTTGCACAGGTGTTTGAAGAAGATCATCAATTTCAAGAGTTTCATTTTCTGGAACAGTTTGAGCAGGAGGTTCATCCTCACTTTTAGAATCCTCTAGATATCCTTGATTTTCAAATCTTAATGGCACAATGTCTTGTTCACTTGTTTCAAGTCCAGGAGTTTTCTTGTCATCAAAGGTAACATCCATGCTTTCCATGACTTTGTGTTGCTCAGGTACAAATACTTTGTATGTTGTCCTTTCCAGAGAGTATCCAATGAAGATACCTTCAAATGCCTTTGCATCAAATTTTCCAACATGCTCAGAGGTATCTTTCATCACAAAACACTTGCTTCCAAACACATGCAGATGCTTGAAGGATGCTCTTTTTCCAGTCATTAATGAGTAAGGAGTTTTGCCAGACTTCTTATTGATCAATGTTCTATTTTGCACATAGCATGCTGTGTTAACAGCATCAGCCCAAAAGCTAGTAGGTAGATTTGCATCCAACAACATTGTACTTGCAGCTTCAATGAGAGTTCTATTCTTTCTCTCAACTACTCCATTTTGTTGAGGAGTTCTAGGAGCTGAAAACTGTTGAGAAATTCCTTTATCTTTGCAAAACTCATACAGTGTACAATTTCTAAACTCAGTTCCATTATCACTTCTCAATGCAACTACAGATGAACCAGTGCTTTGTGCTTCTCTATCAACTCTCTTGATATGCTCTATAATGACTTGGGGTGCTTCATCCTTGGAGAATAGAAATTACACCCAGGTTTATCTTGAATAATCATCAACCATCACTAGAGCATATTTCTTCTTGGAAAGGGACATTACATTCACAGGGCCAAATAGATCCATGTGGATTAGCTGCAGAGGTTTTGAGTTTGTATTGAGCAATTTGTTTTTATGACTTGATCTTTTGATTTTACCTTTCTGACAAGCTTCACATGCTCCATCTTGCACAAATTCCAGTGCAGGCATATCCCTGATGAGTTCTCTCTTTGTTAGAGAGTTCATTGCCTGAACATTCAAGTGAGACATTTTCTTGTGCCATAGCCAGAATTCCTCATTTGTGGCCTTAGTGTAGAAACAACAAATTTCTCCCTTGTCTGCAGCCTTGAGATCAGCTACAAACAAGCTTCCTTTCTTCACACCAGTTAAAACAACTTCACCACTTCCTCTTTTTGAGATTAGACAATGATCTTCATCAAATTCCACTTTGAAACCCCCGTTTGTGAATTGTCCAATGCTCAAGAGGTTATGCTTCAGTCCTTCAACAAATGCTACATCTTCAATAATGACATTTCCAGTTTTGACACAGCCATATCCCATGGTATAACCAATGTTGTCATTTCCAAAGGTTACTGATGGGCCAGCCTTTTCCTCAAATTGTGATAGCAGGGCTATATCACCAGTCATGTGACTTGAGCATCCACTGTCCAAGATCCATATGACTCTTTTATTCCTATTGCCCTGCATTCACAAAGTAACTAAGTTGTTTTTGGTACCCACACTTGGTAGGGTCCAGTTGATTTAGAAACAGTTTTGTTAACAATTCTTCTGTCATAAATTGCATTCTTCACAGTAGGAGACTTCACTTTGTTTGTGGCTTTGGAGTTTACACTCTTAGGCTCACGTGAAGTTTTCACCCTCTCAACCTTGATTGGGGATCCTGTCCTGTGAGTGTGCATATGTGTGTGTGATTCACAAGATTGTGCAGAATTAAGTTTATGCTTAAGAGATAAACAATTAGCAATCACAGTCACATAGCATGTCATGCAGTTTGAATTACCACAGAAAGAATCATGAATAGAATTTAAACCTACAGAATGGTTGCTAACATGCTAGTATGAATATTGAACATCTCAGTACTCATATCTTCAACAGTTTGCTTATATTGAAAGGGAGTAATATCAAGAGAAGTAAGAATAGGTACCTGACTTGAAGAATCACCATCATCAGAAAATGCCATCAAGGCATAGTTTGAGTACTCTTGTTCTTCTTCTTCATCAGAGTCATCCCAGCACTTTCCCTCAGCAATAAAAGCTTTACCCTGTTGTTTCTTGAGTAGAGCCTCATACTTAGCTTCAAGCTCTAAGTATGCTTTGTCCTTCTTAACCTGTTTAGGCTTTTTGCACTCAGTGGAAAAATGCCCAAGTTCATTGCAGTTATAGCATCTTATTTTGGTTCTATCTACACTTCCAGACTTGTATCCTCCTTTAGCAGCACCAGCAATCCCTTTCCCTTTATTGAAAGTGTTTGAGCCACTAGATCCACCAGCATTTCCAGCATTGAACTTGGACCTAAATGGATGCTTCCTCTTAAACCTTATGTTTGGATATCTCCTAGCCATATAGGCAAAAGATTTGTTTTCCATCTTGTCCAGTTCTTCTATGCTGTAAAATTCATCATCCTCAGGCAAATCATAGACAGCTTGGGTCTCATCACCAGTGTCTTCAACTTCCAGTTCCTCAATCTTGACTTGACTAACTTTAAGAGATTCCATTCTTTGACTTAGGTTGTCAGCAATAAGGGCACAGGAAGTATTTGCCATTAGTCCTTGTTTAGCTTGAATAGATCTCTTTTGAAACAACTCTAGCTCATAAGTTTTCAAAACACCATACAGCACATCAAAACCAATCTTTGTTAAATCTCTTTCTTTGAGGGAAGAGATTCTTGGTTCCAAATGATCTGGCAGAGTTAGCAAGAACTTCATGTTAAGCTCTTCTGTCTCATAGTGTTTGTCATAGAGTCTGAGCTCATTTACCAGCTTGTTGAACCTCTCAAACACTTCTGTGATTCCCTCCTTTGGCTGAGCCATGAAAGCTTCATACTGTGAAACAAGAATTTGTTTCTTATTCTTTCTTACTTCAGGAGTTCCTTCACACAACACTTCTATGAGATCCCACATCTTCTTAGCACTTGTACAGTGAGCCACAGTGCCATACATGTTGAAATCCATGGATTCACAAATGATAAGTTGAAGATGTCCATCCAGTGCTACTTTCTCCTTTTCAGGATCAGTGTATTTTGAGGGGTCTTTAGGCACATGTTTTACTGGTACTATTTCAATGCCATTGGTTGTTTCACCAATCTCAATCATAGGGACAAAGGGACCATGCTTTAGTATGTCTAAATACATGGGGTTAGAAGCTTTGATGAAAAGCAAAATCTTCTTTTTCCATAAACTGTAGTGCTCTTTGTTAAAGGGAGGAATCTTGATACTGCTTAGTTTCTGTGAACTCATTCTTGATCTTTTCCTGTTTGTACGTTAACAGCCTACTCTCTGATACCACTTGTTAGGAATGAATATCACTTAGAAACTAGACAGAGGGGGGGTGAATGGATAGTTTGATAGATTTTCGCTTTCTTGAAACTAAAGATAAACTGTATATGATTATACTATGAAATATG